>CM076849.1:115958586-117319122 GCA_039519185.1 Astragalus membranaceus | reverse complement strand
CAAGACCGTAGTAAGCCGTATGAGGTCCCTGCGGGCAAGGGTGAGCAGAGAGCTGATGCCGGTAAGAGGACTAGTGGGGGAGATGCCCCTGCTAGCATTGTGTGTTTCAAGTGTGGCAAGCCTGGCCACAAGAGTGTCATGTGCAGGAGCGACGTAAGGAAGTGTTTCAAGTGCGGTGAGAACGGCCATGTGGTGGCCGAATGTGAGCGCATGGGGGTGGTCTGTTTCAACAATGGCGAAGGAGGGCACATCAGTAGTCAGTGTCAGAAACCGAAGAAGGAACGAGCTGGTGGGAGAGTGTTCGCTTTGATAGGGACAGAGACTTCTAAGGAGGGCGGATTTATTAGAGGTACATGTTTCATTAATGGTGTTCCTCTAACGTATATTGTTGATACCCGTGCTACTCTTTGTTTTATTGCTGCGGATTGTGGTAAAAGATTGGGTCTTGCGTTATCTTCTATGAGTGGAGAAATGGTTGTCGACACTCCAGCTAATGGGTCGGTGACCACTTCTCTTGTGTGTTCTGGGTGTCCCTTGTCGATTTTCGACAGAGACTTTGTTGTTGATTTAATTTGGTTGCCGTTAAGCGGGGTGGATGTGATCTTAGGTATGAACTGGTTAGAGTATAATCATGCCCATATTAATTGTCATAGTAAGTCTGTAAGTTTTTCTACTCCTGAAGAGGAGGGAGCTGGTTCGTTGTCTGCTAGACAATCGCAGAAATTAATTCGGGAGCAAGGGAGGACTTCGCAGAGTAGACGGAAGAGTCATTATGATAAGCGAAGGAAGGATCTGGAATTTCAAGCGGATGATGTGGAGGTGCGGGATAATCTCACTGTCGAGACGATGCCTGTGCGTATCGAGGATCATGAGGTGAAGGCTCTTAGAGGTAAGAAAATTGCATTGGTGAAGGTGGTCTGGCTAGGAGCTGCCGGTGAGAGCATGACTTGAGAGTTAGAGAGTAAGATGCGGGAGTCCTATCCAGAGCTGTTTGATTCAGGTGAGTTTTCGAGGACGAAAACATTCTAAGTGGGGGAGAGTTGTAACGCCCAAATATTTAATTAAATTATTTAATTAAATATTTAGGTATTCAATTATTTATTTATTTTATTTTAGTTGGTGTGATTATATTAACGTTGGACTAAGGGGGTGTATAATTGAATAATAGGAGATGATGTTAGTAATCGGGCTTAAGCTGGAGGAAAGCCCGTGATCCATGAGCCCAAGGCTTAGGCGCATGAAAGGAGTGTTAGTGAGGGTTAGGGCATTTCGCATAGGGAGAGGAAAAAGAAAGGAAGATTTGCAAAGAAGAGAGAAAAGAGAGAAGTCGCGAAAATAGAGAGAGGGGAGGAGAAGAGGTTTAGCGCACACCCAAGAGGAGAGGAGAAGAGGAGTTCGCATAATCCAAGGGAAGAGAGGAGCTTTGTTGCTGAGGTTACTGTAGGTGACTTGATTCAATGGATTCGGTGCTCTCCTACTATAAGGTAAGGGTGAGATCTCTCTTTCACTATAATGGTGGGTATGATGGGTATAAGGGTAGGGGCTTAGACCTATGATGCCTAGTATTTGATTTGATGTGATTAGATGATAGAGATAACATGAATGTGCTAATTGGAGAAAAAAAATGCCTGGTGATTGAAAATCCATGATTTGCATGCCAAGTGCTTGAATATTTGTTGATGGTGTTTTCAATTGATGTTAATTGGGTGGACTATGATAATTGATGTTCATGTTGGTGAATTAACCTTGGTGATTTGAATTGGTGTTTTAATTTGATGATGAAACAAGAATCTGTGAAACCTAGGCGCCTTGGGCGCCATGTCTAAGTATGCTGTTTTAGGCGCCCTGGTGCTGGGCGCCGTGTGTGGCGTCTGTGTTGCGCGTGTTCTGTTGATGTTTTTGGCGCCTAGTGCCTGGGCGCCGGGTCTGGGTGTGTCTTTGTGTGCCAGTGTGCTGTGCGTGTGTTCCTGATGGTGTTCTGCTGTGTTCCCTGTTGTCTGGGCGCCAATGGCGCCATTTCCTGCAGTGTTGCCTGTCAAAATGTTGCTGTCGAAATTGCTGCTGTCGAAATTATTGCTGTCGAATTTTGCTGTCAAATGTTGCTGTCGAATTATGCTGTCAAATGTTGCTGTCGAAATGTTGCTGTCTGATGCTGTCGAAATGTTGCTGTCGAATGTTGCCTGTCGAAGGCGCCCTGTTGCTGGGCGCCAGTTTTCCCGTCTTGGCAGAGAGGCGCCAAGGGCGCCAGTTCCAGTTGCTGGTCAGTTTCCAGCGTGTTCCCTGCTAGGCGCCCAGTGCTTGGGCGCCATTTTCAGGATGTTCTTCCATTCTTCCCGGCTTTGTTTTTGACATATCTTTTGACTCGGGTGTCCGTTTTAAATGCTTCAAAGTGCGTTGTGAAGCTTATTCAGTTTCCTACGGGTATATTCTATTTTAAGGTAAAAATTATTATTTCTCTGATGGTTTCTGGGCGCCTCAAGTGGCTGTCCGCGGTGGTCGTTGTTGTCGACGTTGTAAGATTATTTCGGTGTCTAAAACCCTTCTTGGTGTCCTTTTTGGTGTCGTGAGCTGGAGTAAAACCTTTTGGTGTAATCGGTAATATTAGTGTCCAGGTGTCAATAATGATGTGTTGATGTTTTTGACGATAATGCCCCTAGTGGCTATTATTTTGATTGACGATGGTATTGATGATGAATATAAGTTGCGGTTCTATCAGTGACGATGACGCCATAAAGGCTATTAGCGATGATGATATTAATGACGATGAATGTTAGTGGCAATCATATGTTTGATGATAACCTGACAGGTGATGTGCCTTTTATTGGCAAATCGGTAAGTGATGGATCACTAAGTTGATTGTGATTGTATGTGACCGTCCCTGGTGCATATCATGGTGCTCCATGCATCTCATGTGCATAAACAAGTGACGATGACGCCATAAAGGCTATTTAGTGATGATGATGCCATAAAGGCTATTTAGTGACGATGATGACAGGTACCACATGCATACGCCCGTTGTGATGGGTTGGATTTCATGCATGTTCATGACATTGTGATGACTCGTAGGGATGACTGATTTGATGTTGCGATGTGGTTTATATAGCGTTGTAGCTCTAGCATAATACTTATCATATGCACTATTATATTGTTAGATGAAGTCACCCCTTCTGTTTGAATGTTGCCCCTATGCGGTAACGTGCAGGTGATCTCGAGTGAAGGCTTAGGTACCTTCACTATTCTGAGTCGGTGTCGTCGGTCCTTGCTTTGATGTGTAACACTCAGGGGGGGGGGGGATAACGCTGAACTTAGTTGTTATATTTTGTTATTTGGAATCCACTCAGGACGTTGTTATTTGATGTTTTAAACTTATATTATATTCCGCTGCGTGGTGATGTAATTTTGATCAGGTGTTATTTACGTCATATGAGACATTTTATTTAGTGATGAATGTGTGACATCCTTTTTGAAGTATGAAATATATTTTTTGTAACTCTGATATTTTAATAATTACCGGGTAGAAAAGGGGTGTTACACTATATATATAAGACAAACAAAAAATGGATAAGAGAGGCAGCAATGTGGCATACCATGTGTACCAACCTCACTGGTTAATCATTCAAGATTAGGATGATAGGAAAAATAAACATGACATCCTATATCATAAAAGCTAAATATATTAATTTAATCAATGCCTCTAATTCTAGCTTTAATCAATGTTAATGTCACCTGTTTTGTGCTGGTCTAGCAAAATACATTGGAATTTATTTACAGTGGTTTAGCAAAATACCTGGTACTATATACAAAACCTGAGAGATGAATGGCGTGAGGGATTACCCTTTATATAAATGCAACCTTTGCAGATTAAGACTCACCATGCTTGTGCCCTCGTTTTTTTGTAGCGTGTCAGTTTCAACGTTGAGGTTGTTCAACTCCATATTAAACTTCATGTTGGCCAAAGTTGATAGGTCACCATCACTTAGTATAACCTCTTAAAAGACAATAACAAAACTACTTGATGACTAAATTTGACTAGAATAACATCCAAAGCACATTTAGCTCGAATAATTCTCAATATGTTCTAAAGCATAATAAAGTAAACATAGTTTAAGAGGATAATTGCGTTCGTTTGAAATTGTCATGTATGAGCCATCAAGTAAAGTTAGCTATACCTTAGAAGCTTTCACATGGGATAGACATAATCCAGCTAAGCCAACTCCTGCACCAATCTATTTCAAACTTTAGTAAGTGCAACATAGAATAATAACAACAGCTGAAAGACTATCTTAAATGCAACAACAAACATGAAATTTTAACTATAAAAAGGGCACAAGTATTTCTTATAGCTTCTCTGGTATATAGAGACAATAACACAACTGTCACAGCATATCCCAACATGAACGTGCAGACTAAATGTGAGACAATGAAATGCAAGAACTACTTGACAAAGCTAGAAACCTAGCTAGTAAATGATATCACAAGAAACCTTATGGATGCTGTGATAAAATAGCATTAGAAGCTCACAAGGATATAGAACATTTGGGAATGATTCTCCCAAAATAACTAAAATGACACACAAGTATCTAGCATACCTATTTAAAACTCTTCTTCTTTAGCAGTAACAAAGTCATGCACTAGGTAAATGCCTGGAATCCTCAAATCTGTAGGAACGAATAATCTGTACAGTAATCTATACAGTAATACTCTATTAGAAGACTTACCTCCGTACCTAACCGCTTATTCAATCCAACTGAATATCATATTGTGATAACCATATGGCTTTCCGGACATGCTCCAAGCATACTCCCATGCTGCGGTGTAGTTAAATTTTGCACGGACTTCTGGATGCAGAGGAAGCAAGGCTATCTGTGGGTTGGAATTATCTTTTAGAGCCAATTCCCACCATCCTTCCCATGGAATCACCACTATTATTTATTCACCCTGCAAAGACAGACCATCCAAATAAGACAATTCGGTTTTATAACACTATGATCAACTAAAATAGAACCGAGAAGTGAGTCACGATTCACCTAGGCAACTATAAAGCAATGGCAAAGATAACACTCCATTTCACCAGGCATTGCATGTAAGAAAAAATAAAACCCAGAAACACTTAATCATTTTTGTTGTACCTTTTCATTCTCATGTCCTGATTCACCACCAACCCATAAATTCCCCATGTCATCCTTCAAGCAAACCGCAGTATGACCAGCAAACACACCGGTCACCCACTTTTCCAGAGTCTCGAAACCTCCCCACCTACCACGAATCTTTGATTTATTGAAAGAATCAGACAAATTCAAAATTCTATATTGTTATCTACAAGAGTAGAGATGGTACATGAAATCTGTCCTAGATAATTTAGAAATTCAAAATTCTACTCAACTTCAACACAAACAAAAACCAAAATCAAAATGTAGCAAAAGATAAGAAGCACAACAAAAGCAGAAGTTACAGTATACCAAATCTTCTGCAATACTTCATAGCATGGGTAATAGCTAATACCTCAAATTCTTTTCCTTCATGATACAGGTCGCCAAGAGATGTCAGTTTTAGCTTTGCTTGGTACTTAAAGAATGCATCATAAAGAACCTATCAGCAAAGAAAGTCAATAACAACATGTCAAAATAGTTCTAGCATCTGGATAAACAGAAAATCATGTAAAAAATACAAATTATTTAAAACAAAAAAGGCAGACACAAATGAGACCTGATAGTCTATATCCATTTTTCCCATTTTTGGTTGCATGCCCTCCCTTTGCTTTTGTTTCAACTTTTTACTGTCCTCTTTTTCAATATAAGCCTGCAATGATACAACATAAGACAAATGGAAGACAACAACAATAACAACAATTAGGTATATTGATTAAAGGACACGGATTTATTATGTATGCATGGATGTTATGCATGTAGCATAAAGAAACTTCCATGTTATGTCATATAATGCTCAGCTGTAAAACAGAAAACTCAATAGAGGGTATGACCGTATGAGCAAAAAAGTATATATAATACCAAACACAAGGTTGTTCCATCAAACCCTAATACTACAAATCAATACTGCGAATGAGATAATAATGTATCGATTTTGCAAACAACCTATTAAATTAAAACCACAACCCATCCATCCATCCATCCATTAAATATACGTAGCAAAATTCTCAACATATATGATATATCAACTTCTTCCCAGTTAACTATTTAAAATCTTCACAAGCATATCACAAGTTAAGTTCATAATCTGTAATTCTGTACTTCATATAAAAACATCAAGCATCAGTACTGTAGTAGCATCCGATAGCACCGAAAAATGCAGTTACATGAACACAAGTAGCATATAAAATTTGTAAATAAATCACAAAAGTGTCCATTTATTTTTGTGGGAGCACTGTAGTAGCATCAGCTTACCTGTCTGATTTTCTCAATTCCAGTGGCAGCAATGAAATCAGGAAGCTGAAAGGGCATTTTCTCGATACCTCGTTTCCCCTACCAAAACAATAACACAACTTTTGATGAGATAATTAATAATTAATAATTTAATATAAGTTGACACATTTTGATCGGATAATTAACATATGTTGATATCGACTACATAATTGAGCTTAGTATAAATCGTAAAAAATGGAAGATAAGATGAATTCTGCTCGCAGATTAAGCATAAGGGAAAGGCATCTGAAAATTCCAAGTAGAACTATTAGCACCTCTATCATAGATAAATGCCCATTAATATTATTCAAAAATGCCATGCTATACAACATAATACAAGTATGAGATCCATATGCCCATTCAATGTATCAAAGATAATAAAAGAGAAACAACTCAAGGATGCCCATTTCCAACCACATACAAGTCCAGGTTTGGTGATTGCCATAGCCGCTCCCCTGAAAGTACCACATACATACATATATAAGAGAAACCTTCTCGACGTTATCGTCCTTACCTATTCCTACATCACTCATTTAGAGCACATCCATCATACATGCTTGCATCTTTAACCCATAACTACCAATTTAGGACGCTGACTAACCTGAAAAAATTTTCTCTTTTGACTCCAATGCCTAGGCACTGGTACAGTATTCCGATAAGACTTCAAAAACACCAGCAACTTTGGGTCTGCTGCAGTAGCATCCCACACCTTCAAAATGAAAAGGAAAGTATGCAACATAAAACAGCCCTACCTCGACAACATCCGGAATCAGAATCGGCCTTCTTTTTTGCAGGAAAGATGGGCTTCCCGTGAAGAAGCTCTGCAAAAATACATCCAACAGACCACATATCTACAGCTGGTCCATACCTCGTTGTCCCTAATAGTAACTCAGGAGGTCTAAATAAATAACAGAATATATCAGTGAGTGTCTAGAATCCGACATTAGTCACATGATAAAATGAAGATTGGTTACCTGTACCACAATGTGATCACTCGATTTGTTAAATTTGCATTGTGCTCATTTGAAAATGATCTTGCAAGTCCAAAATCTGCAAACTTCAGATTACCTTCATTATCTATAAGAAGATTTGAGCCTGCAGAGGAACAAAATACATCACATGGGAGGAATAGATTTCATAAGATCTAAAATCAAAATCTTAGACATGTGTCTCTGCAGACTTACTAATATCCATCTCTGAGGCCACCAAATTTCTCTTTCCCAGCAGTAGAAGCGAATCTGGCCACACTTTGTGAAAAAATCCAAGGGGTGCACTTCTACACCAATAGTTGTTGTTTTCCACCAAATCAAAAAATTAATTTACTTAATCGCGGACTGAAATGATGGTATATCTAAACGAACATCCAAATCCCTAAATTAAAAAAGAATCTTACGTTCATATCTCTTCTCAAATTCACCAGTAAGATGCCTTTTCACGAACGTTGTCTTTCCTGCAAATATTCAACACAACAAACGTAAAAACCCTAATCTATGAGCCGAAAACGAAAAATCGGTGGCCACATGACTACATCACAGAAATTGAACAATTAGGGTTTTCAATCAAAGTATCATTGTATCAAACAATCATCAAAGAAGAGAAGAAGAAATCTAACCAGAGAAAAAGAAGAACTGAAGAACAAAGCTTCTCACGTTTACTGTTTTCGCGACTGAGAGAGCCAGAGAGGGAAGCTCGCGAGAGAGAGGGAAGCTGATGCTCGCGACTGAGAGAGGGAAGCTCGCGACTGAGAGGGAAGCTCGCGAGAGAGAGAGATCACCAGAGAGAGAGAGAGCACCTGGAGGGAGAGCACCTGGGGTGAGCGCGAGAGAGAGAGAGCGCCTGAGGGAAGCCAACGAAGGAGAAAACGAGAGTGACAATAGAAAGGGAGAGAACGAGAGTGCCTAGGTTAATGAATTGGGATTCTGAATTTGCGACGGGCTTGCGACTAAGTCTTCGTCGCAAACTAGCGACCAACCTCCTCTTCCGTCGCAAATTAGTGACCAACATGCCTTCCCGTCGCAAATTATGAGCGGGATTTTTAGCGCCCAAAGCCCAAACTCACTCGTCGTCGCAAACCGTCGTAAGTCCGTCGCAAATTAGCGACGGACAGTCCTCCGTGGCAAACATTGGTAGCAATATAGGCTTATTCTTGTAGTGATAAATACGTGATAATTATTCGGTTTACATGTGAATAATGAATTTGCCCAAAGGAAGATTTATTGTTTGACATGTTCTTTATTATCAGTGTTTGATTACTGCACCAAGGTATCACTGGAAAGTTAATATTTTGTCCAAAGATAAAATGTTAATGGATTCCCGGTATCTTGAGATGGGGTTTACCTTAATTTGAATTTAGTATTGCTTTTATTTTGAGGCTTAAGTGAGCAAATTTTTTTTAGCTGTAGTTCTCTAATTAGTTAGGAAAGATCTTGCGAATATTACTACCAACATCAATTCTATTGCACTGCTAAATGTCTCAAACTTTAAGTCTTAAAATGACAATGTCTTGATAGTTCTTGGAGTAATAACTCTTGAGCTTGCGTTAAGGATCGGCTCTCCTCCACCTCTTACGGTTTTGAGTACATTTGAACAAAAAAAATGAAATTGAAAGGTGGGAGACGTCAAATCGCATGTGTTTAATGATCATGAAGGGCATTCCAGAAGCATTTATGGACACAATCTCTGAAAAGGTAGTTACAGCTAAAGCGTTCCTTGCAAACATTGAGCAAAGGTTTGTCAAGAGCGAAAAATCTGAGATAGGTACGCTTTTGATAAAACTTATTCCAATAAAGTATAAGGGTAAGGGACTACAAAAGGAAGAAGGATAAGGAAGTTGCAAATACATCATCTGATGAGAATCTTAATTTGGTTTGCCTTGAGATTAATTTAAGATATTGGTACCATAACTCACATTAGTGTGTCTTGGAGGGTTACAAGAATTGCCAAAAGCCAATTATTGTTGAAAGATACACCTATATAGGTGACGACAAGATGGTTCAAGTTGAGGCAATTGAAAAATTTAGATTGTTGTTAAGAAAAAAAACTTGATTTTATTTGAATCTTGATGAAACTTTTATTGTTCTGTCTTTTAAAGGAAATTTGATTTTTGTTGCTTATTTGGACAAAATTGGATTTTTCTTGTTCATTTGGGAATGGAAAATTCAGTTTGTTTCGTGATTCAGAATTGGTTGGTTCCAATATTTTGTCAGGTTTCGATAATCTTTATTCTATTGAGACAATTGTTTCGTTTAGTGAATCACTCCATGTAAGTACACGTTGTATAAAGAGAAAACAAACCAATAAAAGGAGATTTGAGGCCAATACGACTTCAGACGTCTTAGAACTTATACCTACAGATATTTTGGTCCATTCCAGACGGTTTCATGGAATGGTTAACAATACTTTATAACGTTCATAGATGATTTTTCAAGATATAGCTTCATTTATCTCATTCATGAAAAGGCAAGGTCGTTGGACTTGTTCAAAAACTATAAAGCTGAAGTTGAGAATCAACTCAACAAAAGAATCAAAAGCGTCAGGTCTGATCGTGGCGGTGAATACTAAGGTAGATATTACGGTTCTGGTGAACAACGTCTAAGGCCATTTGCTAAATTCCTAGAGGAATATGGTATCATCCCACAGTACACTATGCCTGGTTCGCCTACTATGAATGGTGTTGCTAAAAGACGAAACATAACAATTAAAGACATGGTAAGGAGTATGATCAGTCATTTTAACTTACCAGAATCACTCTGGGGAAAAGCACTTAAAGCTACAGCATATATCCTTAACAGGGTTCCAATTAAAGCTACTACAAAAAACCCCTTATGAACTTTGGACAAAAAAAACCTAGTTTATAGCACTTGGATGTTGTGGGTTGTTCAGCTGAAGCAAGACCTTATAGGCCAAATGAGAAGAAGCTGGACTCGACGAGGACCGTGAGTTGTTATTTTATTGGATACTCTGAAAGATATAGGGGATATAAATTTTATGATCCACAAGTAAGTCGATTTTCGAATCAGGAAATGCTCGTTTCTTTGAGGATCGATGTCGAGTTTGCAAGGGAAGATATAGTTAGGGACTTTGTCTTTGAAAAAGAATATGTTGATATTCCCATATGTGTTATCGACACTCATCAGGATCCTTTCCTTGACCCTGTTGAAAACACAACAAGTCAAGACAATGTTGAAATCCCCATACAAGAAATTGTTACAGAAGAACAAACTCTTCCACCTCAAGAAATTATGTCATTAAGGAGATCCACTAGAGAAAAGATAAGTGCAATACCAGATGGCTATTTTTCATTTCTCCAAGAACATGAGGTTTACATTGGAATGATGGAAGATGATCCTATCAACTTTCGTCAAGCCATGGAAAGTTCTAACTCTAATTAGTGGGTTAATGCAATGAATGAAGATATTAAGTCCGTGAAGGACAATGACGTCTGGGATCTTGTACCATTGCCACAAGGTGTGAAACCCATTGGTTGCAAATGAATATTTAAGACCAAGAAGGGATTCAAAAGACAATGTGGGGAAGTACAAGACTCGTCTTGTCGCAAAAAGACTACACTGAAAGACGACATTGACTATAAAGAGATTTTCTCTTCAATTTCTTCGAAAGATTCTTTCAGCATTATAATGACATTAGTGGCGCATTTCGATCTTAAGTTACATCAGATGGATGTAAAGACAGTGTTTCTCAATGGTAACATTAAAGAGACAATTTATATGGCGCAACTATAACACTTTGTTTCAAAAGAATCAAAGGATATGGTTTGAAAACTAAAGAAATCCATTTATAGGCTCAACCAAGCATCTCGACAATGGTATTTCAAATTTCATCAAGTGATCATCTCGTTTGTTTTTTAGGTGAACATGGTTGATGATTGTGTATACCATAAGGTTTGTGGGAGCAAGTATATTTTTCTGGTTTTATATGTTGATGACATTTTGCTTGCCAGCAACGATATAGACTTATTGCACGAAACCAATATATTTCTAGGTAGGAATTTTGAGAAGAAAGGTCTAGATAATGCATCTTTTGTATTGGGCATTGAGACACACCGAAATCGTTCTCGGGGTATTCTTGGATTGTCACAAAAAAGCTATATTGAAACGGTTCTCAAGAGATATGGCATGCAGGATTGTAAACCAGGTGATACCCATGTGGCTAAGGGAGACAAGTTTAGTCTCAATCAGTGTCCTAAGAATGACTTTGAAGAAAAGGAAATGCAAAAAATTCCTTATGCATAAATAATAAGGAGTCTAATGTATGCTTAGGTTTGTATGCATCCAGATATTGCGTGCATTATGGGATGTTGGGAATATTTTTAGTAATTCAAGATTAGACTATTGGAAAGCAGCCAAATGGATCATACGGTACTTATAGAAAACAAAAGGTTAAATGCTCTCATATCGAAGATTAGATCAGCATGAGATCAATAGGTATACTGACTTCGATTTTGGTGGATGCTAAGATAGTATGAAATCTACGTTGGGCTATGTGTGTCTACTAGAAGGAAGTTTTATTTCCTAGAAGAATGATAAACTGTCTATTATGGCCTCTTTCATTGTGACATCAGAGTCCATACTGTGTTATTAGGCATCCAATCGTGGAATTTGACTGCGAATTTTTGCCAGAGGGCTGCACATAGTAGATGGTATTGAAAGACCACTAAGATTATTTTTTGTGACAACACATCAGTAGTTCTATTTTCCAAAGCAACGGGAGCTTGACGAAGTTGAAGCAAAAAAACATCAAGTTTCTTGTTGTTAAAGATAGAGTTCAGAGTGAACAATTGTCTATAAAGCATATTGGAACAAACTCAATTTTGGCGAATTCGCTCATTAAAGGATTACCACCCAAAAGGTCTCATGAGCACACTGCTCGTATGGGTGTAACATCATTAAGTAATGTTCAGTTTTTGCGGGAGTTTGTTATTTTTAATTCTTTTATGATATATACATATTTCAGTTTATGTATGGTTTAAGAATATTTTCTGTAGTAATAAAGTTTTGGTATTAGGCATGGACCAATTGGAATTAGGCATGTTAAGATCACATCACAAGAAAATTCCATGCTACACATCCACATCATGATCCAAGTCATTCTTTTGTGTCAACATATGTGACCATTGATGGGTCTAGTTACCATAGTTGTAACGAAGACCACTTTAACCCTATGTTGGTATGATTGATGGACCGGATTGGTTATAGATACATTCAGTAACGACAGTCATTTGAGCTCATACGGATAATTCTTGCAATGCATAATTATAATGTTACACATATAGTCCAAGTGGGAGATTGTTGGATCATTTATCCAACGCTGGCCTGATATGTTAATAATTATGTATTGTGGACTGTCATTTAAAATTTAGCCCAATTATAGTGATCTAATAAGGTTAGGCTAACATGGGCTTATTAGTATCTAATAGGATCTGAGCCTTTAATGTGTAGAGACTAAAGGGTAATTCTAATTTTGTGACAGGCTAAATTAGAAATACCAACATATAACCCTAATTAGGGTTTTATAAATAAAGAGGTTATGGTTCCCAGGTCACCCTACACAAAAACAACACTTTTCAGAATCGTTCTTACCTGACATCCCATTATCAGGAAGATATAGAGAGAAAGCTCAAGGATTCTCTCAGAGAGAGTACTGTTGACCTGGAAGGCCAAACTACATATTGAAACCATGCCGAAGTAACATCATGAGTTCAGGTACGCTTCCACTTCGGTATTTTCTAGTGATTAACATGATTGATTCTTGTTAGAACCAAAATAGTCTTTATAAATCTAGAATCAATCATGTTAATCACTAGAAAATAACGAAGCGGAAGCGTACCTGAACTCATGATGATTGAATCGGTATATGGTTTGGCCCTCCAGGTCAACACGTACTCTCTCCGAGAGAACCCTTTAGCTTTCTTTCTGTATCTTTCTGATAATGGGATGTCAGGTAAGAACGGCTCTTAAAAATGTTGTAGTGTTGTGTAGTGTGACCTGTAACAGCCCAGGTCCACCGCAGCGGCCACCCCGGTCCCACTGTTACCTCACGGTCTTCTCTACCCCCCTTGTAAAATTTTTGCCTTCCGTGGGAATCGAACCTTGCACCTGAGGCATAAGTGCAAGTTAAACCCCCTTCCCACTACCAATTGAGCGCGCGCTCAATTGGTAGTGGGAAGGGGGTTTAACTTGCACTTATGCCTCAGGTGCAAGGTTCGATTCCCACGGAAGGCAAAAATTCTACAAGGGGGGTAGAGAAGACCGTGAGGTAACAGTGGGACCGGGGTGGCCGCTGCGGTGGACCTGGGCTGTTACAATAAAAAGGCGCCTTTTTATGTAACAGCCCAGGTCCACCGCAGCGGCCACCCCGGTCCCACTGTTACCTCACGGTCTTTTCTACCCCCCTTGTAGAATTTTTGCCTTCCGTGGGAATCGAACCTTGCACCTGAGGCATAAGTGCAAGTTAAACCCCCTTCCCACTACCAATTGAGCGCGCTCAATTGGTAGTGGGAGGTGTGTTTAACTTGCACTTATGCCTCAGGTGCAAGGTTCGATTCCCACGGAAGGCAAAAATTCTACAAGAGGGGTAGAGAAGACCGTGAGGTAATAGTGCCGGGGTGGCCAATGCGTTGGACCTGGGCTGTTACATGACCTGGGGACCATAACCTCCTTATTTATAGAACCCTAATTAGGATTATCTGTTGGTATTTCTAATTTAGCCCATCATAAAATCAGAATTACCCTTTAGTCTCTACACATTAAAGGCCCACATCCTATTAGATACTCATAAAGTCCATATTAGCCTAAACTTATTAGATCACTTTAATTGGGCTTAATTTTAAGTGACAGTCCAGAATACATAATTATTCACATATATGGTCAATGTTGGACAAATGATCCAACAATCTCCCACTTGGACTATATGTGTAACCTCATAATTATGCATTGCAAGAATTATCCGTATGAGCTCAAAAGACTGTCGTTGCCGAATGTGTCTATAACCAATCTGGTCCATCAATGATACCAACATTGGATCAAAGTAGTCTTCGTTACAACTATGGTAACTAAACCATCAATGGTCACACATGCTGACATAAAAGAATGACATGGATCATGATGTGGATGTGTAGCATGAAATTTTCATGTGATGTGATCTTAACATGCCTAATTCCAATTGGTCCTCCTTAAATCTTAGTGAGATCAAACTGTAACAGAATCAGAGTGTAACAAATTCCAAAACTTTATTTCTGCAGAAAAAATATACTTAAACCCTACATAAACTGAAATATGTCTATATCTTAAAAGCATTAAAAATAACAAATTCCCACAAAAACTGAACATCACTTAAATGATGTGACACCCATACGAGAAGTGTGCTCATGAGACCTTTTGGGTAGTAATCATTTAACGAGCGAATTCGCAAAAACTGAGTTTGTACCGATATGCTTCATAAACAACTGTCCACTCTGAACTCTTTCTTTAACAACAAGGAACTTGTTGTCTATGTGCTTCGACTTCCTCGGGATCCTGTTGTTATTGAAAAATAGAACTACTGATTTATTATCAAAAAATAATCGGAGTGGTCTTTCAAAACCAACTACCATGTGTAGCCCCGTGACAAAATTTCCCAGTCAATTTTCACATTTGGATGCCTAATAACATGCTATGAACTCTACTGCCATAACGGAAGAAAAGAAGCTATAATAGACTCTTTAGAACCCTTTAAGAAAATTGCACTTCCATCTAGCAGATACACATAACCCAACATAGATTTTATACTATCTAGCCATCCACCCAAAAATCAAAGTCAGTATTTCTAATGATCTCAAGCTGATCTGATCTTCGATACGAGAGCATATAACATTTTGTTCTCTGTATGTACCGTATGATCCATTTGGCTGTTTTCCAATAATCTAATCCTGAATTACTAAGAACATTCTCAACATCCCATAATGCACGCACTATCTGGATGTGTACGTACAAACCTAAGCATACATTAGACTCCTTATTATTGATGCATAAGGAATCTTCAACATTTCTTTTTCTTCAAAGTCATTCTTAGGACACTGATTGAGACTAAACTCGTCTCCCTTAGCCACAGGGGTATCACCTGGTTTACAATCCTTTATGCCATATCTCTCGAGAACCTTTTCAATATAGCTTTTTTGCGACAATCCAAGAATACCTCGAGAACGGTCTCAGTGTATTTGAAATCTCTTGGTTTCGTGCAATAAGTCTATATCGTTGTTGGCAAGAAAAATGTCATCAACATATAAAACTAGAAAAATATATTTGCTCCCACAAAACTTATGGTATACACAATCATCAACCAAATTCACCTCAAAACCAAATGAGATGATCACTTGATGAAATTTGAAGTACCATTGTCGAGATGCTTGTTTGAGCCCATAGATGAATTTCTTTAGTTGGCAAACCATATCCTTTGAGTCTTTCGAAACAAAGTGTTCTGGTTGCACCATATAAATTGTCTCTTCAGTCTTACCATTGAGAAACACTGTCTTTACATCCATCTGATGTAGCTCAAGATCGAAATGTGCCAGTACTGTCATTTTAATCCTGAAAGAGTCTTTCGGAGAAACTGGAGAGAAAGTCTCGTTTTCGCCAATGCCCTCTTTCTATGTAAATCCTTTTGTGATAAGACGAGCCTTGTACTTCTCCACATTGCCATTTGAATCCCTCTTGGTCTTAAATATCCATTTACAACCAATGGGTTTCACACCTTGTGGCAACGGTACAAGATCCCAAACGTCATTGTTCTTCATGGACTTTATCTCTTCATGCATTGCATCAACCCACTTTTGAGAATTAGAACTTTCCATGGCTTGACGGAAGTTGATCGGATCATCTTTCATCATTCCAATGTCAGCCTCATGTTCTTGGAGAAATACAAAATAGTCATCTGGTATTGCACTTCTCTTTTCTCTAGTGGATCTCCTTAATGGCATAGTTTCTTGAGGTGGAAGAGTTTGTTCTTTTGTAACAATTTCTTCCATCAACATTGTCTTGACTTGTTGTGTTTTCAACAGGGTCAAGGAAAGGATCCTAATGAGTGTCAATAACATTGGAATATCAACATATTCTTTTTCAAAGACAAAGTCCCTAACTATATCTCCCCCTACAAACTCAACATCCTCAAAGAAACGAGCATTTCCTGATTCGAAAATTGACTTACTTGCGGGATCATAAAATTTATACCCCCTAGATCTTTCAGAGTATCCAATAAAATAACAACTCACGGTCCTCGAGTCCTGCTTCTTCTTATTTGGCCTATAGGGTCTTGCTTCAGCTTGACATCCCCAAACATGCAAGTGCTTTAAATTAGGTATTTTGTCCGTCCAAAGTTTGTAAGGAGTTTTTGTAGTCGCTTTAGTTGGAACCTTGTAAAGGATATATGTTGCACTGTTAAGTGCTTCTCCCCTGAGTGATTCTGGTAAGTTAGAATAACCAATCATACTCCTTACCATGTCTTTAAGCGTTCTATTTCGTCTTTCAGCAACACCATTCATAGTAGGCGAACCTGGCATAGTGTACTGTGGGACGATACCACATTCCTCTAGGAATTTAGCAAATGGCCCTGGACGTTGTTCACCTGAACCGTCATATCTACCATAGTATTCACCACCACGATCACACCTGACGCTTTTAATTCTTTTCTTGAGTTGATTCTCAACTTCAGCTTTATAGTTTTTGAACACGTCCAACGACCTTGCCTTTTCATGAATGAAATAAATGAAGCCATATCTTCAAAAATCATCTATGAATGTTATAAAGTATTGTTGACCATTCCAAGAAACTGTAGGGAATGGCCCACAAATATCTGTATGTATATGTTCTAAGGCGTCAGAAGTCCTAGTGGCCTCAAGTCTCCTTTTATTGGTTTGTTTTCCCTTTATACAATTGATAAAAATATCAAAATCGGTAAAATCTAAAGGGTCTAGAATTTTATTCGACACAAATTTCTCTATTCTCCGTTTGGATATGTGACCTAATCTCCTGTGCCATAATGCAGCTGAATTCTCATTGGCTAATTTTCTCTTTATACCTCAGGTACTTACATGCACCGATTCGTTAAATGAGGTAATTGTGTCAATTGAATAAAGATTATCGAAACCTGACAAAGAACGGTACCAACCAATTCCGAATCACGAAATAAACTGAATTTTTCATTCCCAAATGAACAAGAAAAACCAACTTTGTTCAAATTAGCAATAGAAATCACATTCCGTCTAAAAAGCGGAACAATAAAAGTTTCCTCGAGATCCAACAAAATCCAGTCTTAAACAATACTCTAAATTTTTCAATTGCCTCAACTTGAACTGTCTTGTCGTAACCCACATAAAAGTATCTTTCACAATCATTTGGTTTTCGACAATTCAGGCAACCCTGCATAGACACACTGATGTGGGTTGTTGCAGTAGTATTTTTCCATCATGTGTGTCTAGGCATCGAAGTTATATTAACCCCAGAACAAACCAGAGTAAGATTCTTATTAGATGATGTATTTTCAGCTTCCTTATCCTTCTTCATTTTTAGTCCCTTACCCTTATACTTTATTGGAATAAGTTTTGTCAAAAGCGTACCTATCTCAGACTTTTCGCTCTTGACAAACCTTTGCTCAATATTGGGAGAAATATTCGCAGAGTCATTGAGATCTGAATAGCGAACAACAAAGAAACAAAACATACTTACTTAAACTTCAAAATAAAAGCAATACTAAATTCAAATAAAGGTAAACCCCATTTAAAGATATCGAGAATCATTAACATTTTTTCTTTGGACAAAATATTAACTTTTCATTGATACCTTGGTGTAGTAATCAAACACTGATAATAAAGAACATGTCAAACAATAAATCCTCCTTTGGGCCGATTCACTATTCACATGTAAACTGAATAATTATCACGTATTTATCACCACATGTGCACTTGCAATTCTCTAAAATAGCTGCCTTTCTTTGGGCCATAAATATTTACATTAGTTACAAGCACACCACCTTTTAAATTTCAAAATAAATTAACCTCCACAAGAGAGGTCAATCTGCTGACATGTTGCTTCAATCTATTCATTTCAAAATATATACATAAACTGTCCAATATTTGATTTCAGAATTACTAAAAAAAATATCCAAAATAATGCATACAAGTCCAGAAAGTAATATTTAATATTTATCGGCCCAAAGGAAGGTAGCTATTTTACAGAATTGCAAGTGCACATGTGGTGATAAATACGTGATAATTATTTGGTACATGATTCTCATTATCATTGACCATACGTTTGTTACTTTTTTTGTTATGATATAAGTCTTGCGTTAAGAATCCATAGAGTATTCTTCCATAGAATATTTGCGACAATGTAGAATGCAAA
This sequence comes from Astragalus membranaceus, assembly GCA_039519185.1. Classification (NCBI taxonomy): domain Eukaryota; kingdom Viridiplantae; phylum Streptophyta; class Magnoliopsida; order Fabales; family Fabaceae; genus Astragalus; species Astragalus membranaceus. The sequence continues at coordinate 117,300,311 of CM076849.1, read as the reverse complement.
TAAGATTTTACCAATTTTAATTTTGAAAAACTCCTCTAAAAAGATGCAACAGTAATATGGATCATTATTTTTATTCTATAAGCTATTCATAAATTAGGAAAACAATAAAATGTCTCACTACAAAAAAACAGAGAATAGCGGCGGTTGAAATTAGGATTTAGCGTCGGTTGGAACCGCCACTATTATGGCGCCACTAGGCAGACAACGTCGGTTTCTGCAACTGCCAGAAGTCCACTTAACGTCGGTTGTAACCGCAGCTAAGTTAGAATTGTGGCTACTGTTTTTTTAATACTTTAGTGGCGGTTTGAACCGCCGCTAAGCATGTTTTTTACTACTTATTTTAGCGTTGGTTTACAACCACCACTATGCTATTTTTTTTTGTAAATTCCTTATTTTCATAATTACATATTTTAATTTTCTATTTTTACACTAACTTGTTCATTTATAATTGTAACAACACACATTTCTGATAACAAGAAAATTACTTTAAGCTACATAATATAGAAAATATACGAGGGATGTTTGGCCATGAATAATAACATAACCTCTGTCAAAAAAATAACAATCTCATTAGTAATATTAAAGTATATTTAGAAGTTAACAATAAGTCTCAAAAGCAATAGTAACAAAATAATAACAATGGATCTATAAAGTAGCTCTTGTTATTAGAAGATAAGAATTTCACAAATAGCTTTATAAAGTAGCTCTTGTTAACAAGATAACAATTTCACAAGTAGCTCTACAATATTACATTTCAAAACTAGCATTAAACATAAAGGTCTCTTCAAGGTTGGCTAATGTTGTTAGTTGATGATGAGGAGGGATCACCGGCATTTGGTTGTTGCTGCAACAATTGAAACAATAAATTAATTTATCATGTACGAAAACTATTAAAGAATTTCAAGAAATCAAGTAAAAGTGAGAGCTTATTACAATAAGATTAAGAAGTCCAAGAGGTACGGGCTCCGATGACTTTGTGAGAAGTTGAGCAAGCACTGATGCCATCATCTTCATGGTTTCATCTTTTGTCTTTGATTCACTCTTCAACTCAGAAATTTCATTCTTCAACTCAGCAATTTCATTTTTAAGTTGTTGCACTTCACATATATTAAAGAGGTATAAAAATATCAATTATGCATGCCAGATTTTTAAATGGCATTATATAAAATAATAAATAACTTGAATGTAACTCATGGAAAATTAGAATGCAGTCATGGCACATAAAGGAACTTGGTAATTGCACTACTGCAGAATTCCTTATACTTCAAACTAGTATATATATATATATATATATATATATATATATATATATATATATATATATATATAAATGTTTAACACCTACAACTTTTAACACCTCCACAGTCCAATCCACGCTACTCGAACATAAAGACAACAAAAAAATATAATCATAATGATTACTGAATGTGAATACAACTAAGGTGATGATGATAGCTTGAACCATTGAAGTGGTCAAAGAAAATTATTAATCATAATGAGGAATAAACAAGTCAATTCAATTATTATAATATAATAGGATTTATTATTGTGCAAGTACAGTGTCTATGCATAAGTCTATATTAATTTAATACTTAAAACACACTGAATTGACAATTAAACTCATAAATGCAAAATTATTCATAAACTAAAAACATAAATGCAGAATATACTAGAGTAAAAACCATTGGTGAGGAATTTTATTTTCACCTATATTAGAAGTGCCAAAAAATTGCAGGTTATTGGGTCCAAACACCTGAGAAGGGCTAACTCCATCTCCCACACCTCGTACTCGGCCTGAATGCTCTTTTTCCAATATATGTCCCATCAACTTTCTTATGAGTATCGATATACGAAACACCCCTGCTCACTTCCTTTCCAATTTCACTCATCTATTCATGAAAATCACAATTTCAAATGTTAACTATAAGATTAAAAATTCGCAAGTTTAAATGTTCATAAATACTCACAATCTCCGTCCTTCTTTGTTTGAGCTTTTTAGTTCCCCCGTATGATTAATCTTAAGCTTGGAGCTATTTTCAGTGTTCTTTTGACATATTTCCTACAAACATATAGAAAATATTATCAATGTGATTTTTTTAAGAAAAAATTGTTAAAATGATGATGGTAAACCAATTTAAATATAAAAGAAGTAAAATACCTTAAATATAGAAGGCCAATCGTACATTTCGAGGATCCGAGGAAAAATCCGGATACCTTAGATCAAAAAATTTCCATGCTCTCCATCTCTTGCCCGAGTAGTTGCTCCATGGTGTGAATCCGGTATACCTCCTCCACTCCCATCTCTATGTTCAGTTGATGATGAAAAAGGCTCTTCGTTAACAGGCATTCTAGAGAATTCAGATGCATCATTTATCATTGTCTGCATCAGATTTTCACAGTGGCGGACCCAGGACCCCGGGGTCAGGGGTGTCAAATTTTTTAAGGCAGGTGTCAAATGGGTGTAAAAGTTGGTCTACTAGTACAATTTCAAATTTTCAGGGGAGTCAAAATTAAAATTTCAAGAGATTTAGGCTATTTATATAAGGTGTTTAGTGCAAAAAAAAAATTCCAGGGGGTTCAACTGAACCCCCTGGCTTGTAGCCAGGTCCGCCACTGGATTTTCATGTGCTATATTTGACATAAGATCTCCATTTACCAAGTTCTCTTGAATTATAGGAGGGCTAACATCAAATTCGCCAGATTTTTTCTCTCTGTGAAAACACCAAAATGTGTAACCTTCAAGAAATTGTTTACTTGTCTAGTGGTCCCACACTTCTTTTCGAGTTTTTGGCTTAAAACCACATCTTTTACATGGGCATAGGACTGTACCTGCACTAGAGTGGCGTTGAAAGGCAAAATCTAAAAAGCCACGCAATCCCAACAAATACTCTGGTGTATTGCGTGGCAATTTGATCCACGATTTGTCCATCTCTAAGTATAAGCACATGCAATCAATTAGTGACTAAACAAGCGAAGCTAATCATGGTGCTGAAAGGAACACAATTTAACATTATATGCACTCACGAATGCAAGAAAATTAACAAATTATGCCAGGCAAGAAAAATCAAATTATGACCACCATTGTAAAAGTGCAAACACCCCCAAGTAGTATAAAGACCACTTCGAAAGGAAAGTGAATATTTTAAACCCAATACACTGACCCTATAGCATAAGAGTGAAAGCAAGTCTCGAAAATGGCAAAGCACAATATACTAGATGCTAAAGCTTTTTTGTACCTATTCGTAAAATAGAGAAACTCTCTCTAGACCATGCATAACACTCCAATATCCCTTTACTAACAATCCTACGAGAAACCCACTGCATACTTCAAAATACTTTCAGCCAAAATAAATAGTAACACAAAAATAGGTAGTACATATATGAGCCCTGCATAAATGCTATAATGTTTTTCCTGCTTGCTGACATGGTTTTAATTCAAAATACAAAGAGATGTTGTCAAGATGGGAGTGCAATGCTTCTAATCTTTTGCCTATCCTGATCATGCTAAGCTAGATGGAAATGCAAACACAAAGTAGAATAGCATTCTACACAGAAATACCAATAGAAAAGTGAAATACTCATACTCCAAAACCAGCCTACAAAAGACTAACTTGGCAACTTATACACTCAATTCACCAAGAATTAATAAAAGACAAATTTAAAGCAAGCTCTTTTTCTGTGGTATCACAACTTTTAACATTGTTTGGAGCTATAACTATATTGGCTTTAAACTTTACCATTGTTTAGAATGAAAACACACTATAAGATGGCCAAAAAACTAAAAGAAAAAGAGAAAAAAGAGGGAAAAATTACTCCATAAGGTTATTACTTATAGTTCTTAGATTATATAGTCACAGACAGTGCATTGCGCAGTAAATTTTTAAGGCATTGAACTATTAAAGTAATTTATCTCACATTTCTTTAGATTCTAGCTTCTGATTAGAAGCATTATCCTTGTAGAAAGTTGAAAAGAGGGTACAACATGCCCTTGATGTTCCATGTCATTTATCTAGAGTATCTATAAAGTTCAAAAGAGGATACAACATGCTAAGAGATGCTTCAGATAACAAATAGAACATCTAAATTTCATATGCACAGACAATGCAAATCAGTCCCTCCTTTACAGATAAGAAATATTTTGTTTATGTCATGTCATTCCTCACTAAACACAACTAATTGGGATATGGTCAGTAAAATTTTGTTTCGACAAGAAATCAGACAATACTAACATACACCAGAAGCACATATGCACTGAGGAATATTAGAAAGAAAACACACTAAGACTCAAAAATTTCATAGTATTAAACAACAAAAAGACTACAAACCTTAAAGCCAAATCTTCCTTTGCCAATACTCTATTAATTAACCTATTCAATAGCCAGGTTATATAGTAACTGAACGTGACATACCAGAAGGTTGAATCCTTTAATTAAACATGTTGTTTTGAATTCATATGCAAAAAATTAAAAAGAGAGTACTGACTTTAGTGCATCACAGTATCCTAGAGTCTACTCTCTATACTCTAAGAAATAGTTAACTGATAGTCTTCTGAGCTTATATAAGAAATTTGAAGTGGTATCTATAAGTGTGTGTAGATAGCATAAAGACAAAGGTAGATAACATTCTAGCTGGAGTTTGAACTTGGAGCTTCACCTTGTTGGAGCACCATTGAATTTGTTTCTGTTGTGTCTGATTTGGAGTGATGTAGTTTTACGTATAGTTCAATTTTTATTTTAAACTAAATCGATCTTTGTGAAGTGTGTGATTAAAAAGCATAATCAAATTAAATACTAAATAAACCATTTACTGAGTTTGGAGAAAGATTCAGCAAAAGAAGGATAGAACAGAAAAATGAGTATTTGTTAGCACATTGTTATGCTTGATCACACACATAATATTTCATCTAGTTTTGTGAAATAAAAAAACTGAGAAACCCTAAAAGAATTGAACAAAATTAACCTTAAGCAAACAAGAAAAGCTAGGGATGCACATATCTCAAATTACCGATGCTGTTACAGAAATTAAAGGAACAAGTAAAACAAGAAACCTCAAGAAGAACAAAGATTTCAAGAGCACAAGATTCAATTCTGAAATACATGGTACAAATCAAACAAACGGGAAAGCAAGTTAGAGAAGCAAAGGGAAGGTTACGAAGATTGTTACCTCAAAAATAGGAAGATGGGTAGAGACGTTTCCTCTGATGGAGGGTGGTGGAGTGCAAATCAGAACCACGTGGATAAAGACGGTTTCCTCTAATTTTCTTTAGGGTTTTGGTTTTTGGAAAAAGAAAGATAGAGAAGCATTTTGCGGCAAAAGAAAGTGGAGGGGATTTGCGGGAAACGAAAGTGAAGAGATTTGCTATTGGCGGGAAACGAAATTCGTAGGGGTAGCTCCGTGCGAAGGAAAATTTCTTGAATAGCGTCAGTCGAATTTGGATACCAGCCTTTAACAACTTAAAACAATTTTCTTTTGGGTATGTTGGAAGATTCTGGTTGCACTTACAAGTTTTATGCAGTATGCGTGTGGTGATGATGGAACTTCTGACTGGACTAACGGCTCTTGACGAGAGCCGACCAGAAGAAAAACGGTACTTGGCTACATGGTTTTGGCAAATCAAATTGAGCAAAGAAAAGCTTATGGCTGCCATTGATCCAGCTCTTGAAGTAAGCAAGGAGAGTTTCGAGAGCATTTCTATCGTAGCTGACCTTGCTGGACATTGCACTACTAGGGAACCAAAGCATAGGCCAGACATGGGCCATGTAGTTAAAGTGCCGGCAGAATTAGTAGAGAAATGGCTACCAGAAGAATTTGATTATGGCTGTGGCGTTGACTCTAGTCAACCACTTCCACAATTGTTGAAAATTTGGAAAGAAGCAGAAGGCATAGACACAAGCTATACTTGTGTGATACAAATGTGAAGGAAGTCTTGACGACAGTGAAGGAAGTATACCAACTAAGCCTACTGATTTTGCAGTCTCCTTAACTTCTTCTGTTCTTCAGATGCTCAATGATTTGGAAGAAGAAAGTGTGAGAAAGATTGGAAACCTATACTAGTCCGCAATCATATAATGGAGGCATGCAAAGCAAACTTGCATATTAAGGATCTGTTTATTTTAAATTATGATAGAATGGATTATGAATAGTTGATTTCAAGAGAATTAGTTTTAAAAAAGTTGAGCTTACAAAAATTGATTTGAATTTCGTAACGATATATTTTAAAAGTGGATTCAGTAGAATTGATTTCATTTATATGATAGTGATTTTCAATTAGGTTGGCCATATTCTTGCTCCCAAAATTGATTTAGAAAGCTCAATCTTCTTTGTAAACAATTTTCTTTGTAAACAAACCAAAAATTGATTTACAAAGCTCACCCAAATTTTTTTTAAAAAATTGGGGATGTTAAGCTAAATGGTTGTAGATTTGTTTTCTGGGTGAGCTTTCTAAATCAATTTTGGGAGCAAGAATATGGCCAACATAATTGAAAATCACTATCATATATATAAATGAAATCAGTCCTTCTGAGTTCAGTTTTAAAATATATCGTTAAGAAATTCAAATCAATTTTTGTAAGCTCAACTTTTTTAAAATCAATTCTCTTGAAATCAACTATTCAGAATCCATTCTATCATAATTTCAAATAAACAGACCCTTAATATGCAAGTTTGCTTTGCATGTCTCCATTATATGATTGCGGACTAGTATAGGTTTCCAGTCTTTCTTACACTTTCTTCTTCCAAATCATCGAGCATCTAAAGAATAGAAGAAGTTAAGGAGTCTGCAAAACCAGTAGGCTTAGTTGGTATACTTCATTCACGGTCGTCAAGACTTCTTTCACATTTGTATCATATAAGTATAGCTTGTGTCTATGCCTTCTGCTTCTTTCCAAATTTTCAACAATTGTGGAAGTGGTTGACTAGAGTCAATGCCACAGCCATAATCAAATTCTTCATCAATTGGTAGCCATTTCTCTACTAATTCTGCCAACACTTTAACTGCATGGCCCATGTCTGGCCTATGCTTTGGTTCCCTAGTAGTGTAGTGTCAGCAAGGTCAGCTACGATAGAAATGCTCTCGAAACACTCCTTTTTTACTTCAAGAGCTGGATCAATGGCAGCCATAAGCTTTTCTTTGCTCGATTTGATTTGCCAAAACCATGTAGCCAAGTACCGTTTTTCTTCTGGCCGGCTCTCGTCAAGAGCCGTTAGTCCAGTCAGAAGTTCCATCAACACCACACGCGTACTGCATATAACTTGTAAGTGGAACCAGAATCTTCCTACATACCCAAAAGAAAATTGATTTCTTTTAAATTGTTAAAGGCTGGTATCCAAATTCGCTATTCAAGAAATTTTCCTTCGCGCGGAGCTCCCCCTACGAATTTCGTTTCCCGCAAATCGCAAATCTCTTCACTTTCGTTTCCCGCAAATCCCCTCCACTTTCTTTTGCCGCAAAATGCTTCTCTAATTTTGTTCTGGTGTTGCTTTTCCAATTTTGCTCCAACAATTCTGCTTACAACCTCGATCTGAGAAACTGAACAATTTGGCACCTTTCACAGCCTGTGTACAACACACACAACAACAATAATAATAAAAATCCCCCTCTATAAAAGTGTACCAAAGCAGAATCAATGAGGAGCGAGAAGGAGAAATTAATAGGAGAAAATTCAAACAGAGTGGGATAGTAAAAGTTCGAGAGAAGTCAAGAGTGGAATTGAGAGAAAAACAGAAAAAATAAATAGATTAGAGAAAATGGGAGGAGGAAGAAGAAAAAGTGTCCTCACCTTACAACCCACCACGACAACCACCATCTCCGCACCACCATTGTTCCCTCCATCACCACCTCTCTCACCCTCTATTTAATCATCTCTCTCATGACCTCATCTCTCTCTCATTCCCCAGTGGAGTTGCCAGCTACATTGACCACGAGGAATCCTTCATATTTTTTGGTCGCTATAGCACGAGGAATCCTCCAAAATTTTTGGTCGCTACATTAATTCAACTATTTCTGAATTATCTGATTTTGTTGATGCATACTTTGTAAGGGATTTAGATAAAAGAAGATCCATTTTTGGATACATATTCACCCTATATGTGAATACTAGAAGCTGGAAAGACAACCTACAATCTATAGTGGCTTTATCTACCACTAAATCAGAATACATATCCGTGACTGAAGGGATTAAGAAAGATATATGGCTTGAAGGCTTAATTGGAGAAATTGAAAAAAAGGAAACTAAGGCAAAGATTTGGTGTGATAGCCAAAGTGCCGTCTGTCTTTCAAAAAATCAAGTTTTTCATGAGAGAATGAAGCGGATTGATATTATAAGATGCATTACATCAGAGATGTCATAGCTCAAGGGATACTAAAAGTCAAGAAGGTTCCTACAGAGGACAATCCAGCATATATGTTGACAAATTTTGTACCATCTACCGAGTCCTACCATTGTTTGAACTTGGAAAATGTTAACAAGGAAGATTGAAATCCCTTAGGGGAATTGGGGGACTTTGCAGATTAACTAAGGTTTGAAGGCCCATGATGGAGAATTGTGAGTTGCGTTCCTTCAGCAGTTATGCCCAGTTAGTTATGTCCTGAATTCTTTTTCTAGTTGGCAAAGTTTTATCTAGAAGGTGTTTTGTTTGTTTATATTTTAGTTCTAACTATTTGTTAGGGTTCGTCTAGTCCTATATAAAGCGTCTATCAGCTAGGGTGGGGTTGGGGCTTAGGAAATTCTGTACAAATTCATAAATATAAAATCATAGTGCGTGAATGCAAAATCAGTAAGTGTGTGAGAATAGAACAAAAACTCTATTCAGCTTTTGTATTTCTTCACAAGAATGTCCAGAGGTAGGAATCGGGGGAGATACCGAACGTGGTTAACAAATTGTTCAAGTATTGATTTTTAGGTTTTATCTGCATGTTATTTTTCAAGAACAGATCCATAAGGAAATGTATTATACCTATTCAATACTCGCTAACCAGAACTGTTCGTTGGGCTTCTATGCTCCTTGAAACCTCGCAACCAAGAATCCCAGCTCTGTTCATGTGCGCTTCGAAGGGTTCTGCCATTATCGAATTCTTCCCTGAGCCTTCTTCTTGCTTCTGTGACCATTGCTTCATCCACTAAAGCCATCAACAACGATTCCAAAGAGAAATTGTGGAGAATCAGTGAAAACCCAGCAAAGGCTCTGCTAGGGTTTTCTTTTGGGGATTTCTCCAAAAACGTATTTTTATGTTTTCTTTCTCTCTATGTGTTTCTCTCCCGTGTCTTTTTTAATTGTTTTTTCTTTTTCAAATTTTGGCTTAAACGATGCGTTTCACTAACACCAGGGGCATTTTTGTCTTTATCTTTTTACAATATTCGTTGTATACTGCAACAAGTGTAATCTTATAAGTTTTTGGTTACGATGATCGGATACCCTTTATTCATGTCCTAAATAATCGTATGCATTGGCAGGCTTGTTGTTTAGGGGGTTCATTTGAACCACCCGAAAAATAAAAATTTAGGCTTATACTCTTATATATTTTTTATTTTGAACCCCTTGAGTTTTAAGTTTTGCATTTAGATCTCTCTGTTCTTTTAGTTTGGATAGTTAAATAAAGACTAAACTCTTATTTTAATTCTTGAACTTACACCATCTCTTCTACTTAATCCTTAAATTGTATAAAATAATAATAAGTAGTCTTAATAGTGTGTGAACTCTAACGAATTAGCTTCTAAAATTTAAGAAATTTATCTCATTAGTTTCTATAATTGACTATTTATAAAACTTTGAGAATTACTTCAATGAATGTCACATACTTTACGAACTATTTATTGTTTTCATATACTAAATAGGAGAATAAATGTAAACTTAGAGACTAAATTTGGAATTTACTTTTAAAAAGTTTAGAGTTAGATAGTTTTGTTTGAAAATAAAATTTTCAACAATCTTATAAACCGGCAATTTTGACAGCGATTTTTTTTGAACCCCCTAATCCAGAGTCTTGCGTCCGCCACGGTTTGTACGTACAATTATCCTATTGAGGGTAATTGAGATAACGTAACTGAAAAGTATTGGGAACAAAATCACCCATTTACCAATTGTTTTATAGGTAAATGTTATAGTTAATTAATTAGGAGAGAATGTTTATTTAGTTTTCAAATTCGAACCGAAGACTGAATGGTTAAAATTTCTTTAACATGCCTTGACTAATTGAACTAGCGAGGCTCATTGACAAAATTGCACAAGACTTTACTTTGACATTATATCTATGATTTGGTCCAACTGATTTATGATTCATTTGAACCCCCAGAAAAGTAAAAGTTTAGGCTTATAACCCTATATAATTTTTTATTTTGAATTCCCTGATGTAGCGACCGAAAAATCCGGGAAATGATTCTTCGAAGTTTTGGAATGAATCCGCCACCAATATTTATTTTTAGGGAAAACATTGAAAAAATCTTTTAGATGGATAGGGGGATTTGCGGACCAGGTTTAGGCTCGGGAGTCGTTTATGCGGAGGGAATGTATTAGCACCTTACGACATCCTTCCTAAGGAAGGCTACCTTTTAACTAAATGTGTAAAAATCGTTAATTTAAAAATAGTGTATTTTACCCTTATTCACAAATAAAAACGACTTGATAAATAGTTAGTTTTTTTTGTACTTTTTGAGAAATAGGAAAGAAATAAATTAAAAGAAAAAAAGGTTTTTCATTAGTCCACTTGACAAAGGTCGGCCCCCTCTGCTCCTACGTATCTCCTGGTAGAAAATCAAATGCTACGTAGTTCTCGGTAAAAAACATTTGTGTGTTTGGTATTTTTTAATTAATGATTTTCAATAAGAATGGTTTTGAAGAGTAGTAGAAAGATAAATGAGGAAAAATAATTACAAGAGCAAAAGCAGAGTAGGTTGCAAAACAGTAATAAATGGGTGCAATTAGCAGTGGAGGTGCTATTACTAAAATTGGGGGCGTAATTAGTAGTAGTGATTGTAAAGTTAGCCATGTGTATTGAGCTCATACAGGGGGCTGTAAAAATGAAAAAAGGGGGTGTATAAAAGAATCTGATTGTAAAATTAGTAATAAATAAATAATAAAAATAATAGTAATATAATACAATATACAATGATATACAAGAAAACATTAGATTGCGTAACCCTAATTTCATTCTAACCTTTCTGGAAAGAGAGAGAGAAAACGAAATTTCAGGAAGGAGAACGAAAAGAAGAGGGAAGGCGCGATGGTGGGAGAAAAAGGGAGGATGACAGCGGTGATATCGCCGGAGACGAAGAGCGCACGGCGGTGCGACGATGGTCACGATGGTGATGGGTGTTGACGACGGAGTCAACCGGAGGATAACCGCCACGGGAGTTTCCGTGGTGGTGCCGGCGATGGCGAAGGGGTGCTCGTAACGGTGGGAGAGAGGGACGCGAGGGATGAGAGAGATACGGTGGACGATGGAGAGAGGAAGAGGAAAGGGAAAGGCGAAGGTGGTGTGATGGTGGTTTCGCCGGAGGTCACGGTGGTTGAAGGCTAACGGCGTTGGTGCGCCACGGTGGGAGAAAGGGAGAGAAACTAAGGTGGGGGAAAGAGAGGACAGCGGCCAGAGGTGGTGGACTCGCCGGAGGTCACGGCGGTGAGCTTTCTGTCCCCTTTTATTTTTCTATTGTATTTCCTTTTTGCTTCTCTTCTACTCTCTCTGTCACTCCCTAATCATTTTTCATTGTTCTACTTTTTTTTGAGCTTTACACTAAAAAATTTTGGTAAGATATGTGTACAGATTTATCACAGGAAAAACGAGATCTATGTATCAAAAAAATTTCATTAGCAGGATACCTAAGAACATTCTAAGCCTAAGAATCAACAATAAGCAGGTAGTATTTTATGTTTCAGATTTAACAGTATAGGAACCGACCTGATCTCCAGCTTCTGATGGGTCTCCCTTTTGCCTATTCACTACTGCTACTGTTGATACTCGCTATTCGCTTCTGCTACTGCTATATATTCACATTTTGTTTGACTGCTACTGCTGCTCCTTTTCTTTGTTTCAGAATTTTGAGTGTTTTTGTTGATTATGGTTTGTGTGAAAACCTAATCGCATTGGTGTTTTTCTTTTTTTTCTTTATACTGTGAAATTGGTCTGCTATTATAGGTGAAAAACAGAATCAAACATTTTTGCTGATTGATCTTTTTTCCATTTCAGGCTCAGAATTAGGGTTTGGAAAACTTGCTCACCAAGAGAGCTGAGGCAGAGACAGGCGCAGCTGCTGGGTTGGGTTTGGGCTGATGGGCTCTTATTTTATTTTTGTATTTTTTGTGATTATTATTATATTTTTTTGTATTTTTGGACTATGGATTATTTTGTAAATTAATTTTTGTAATTTTAATATGTATTTTTTTATATGTTATTAAGGCTTTTTGATTTTTATTATTATTATTATTTAAATTAAGTGAACAAAAATAAAAGTGAAGTTGGGCCAAAATTGAAAACTGGGCCCAACCAAAGAACGCGTTAAAATGATACCCGATTAAAACAAATTAGTAAAATCAGGCCCAATTATAACAAGACACGAGGATACGCCCAATCACAATAATACATGCCCAATTAGACGAGTTTCTAAAATCAGGCTCAATTGGACAAATGAACAATGCCCATCACAAAATTACAAACCCAAATTATTAGACGAACCCAACTAAAACGAGATTGCATCGAACGAGCCCAAAAAGGGACCTAGGACTTACGACACGCAAACTAGTAACAATAAAAAAGACTGTAGTAAAAAAAAGGGCGGACAAAATTGGGATATAACACCTGAGCTTTAAGTTTTGCATCTAGACCTCTTTGTTCTTTGAGTTTTGATATTTAAAGAAAGACTAAACTTTTATTTTAGTTCCTAAACTTACACCACCTCTTCTACTTGATTCTTAAATTATATAAAATAATAATAAATAGTCTCAATAATGTGTGAAATCTATCGAATTAGCTTCTAAAGTTTAAGAAATTTGTCTCATTTGTTTTCGTAAGGGATTACTTATAAAACTTTGACAATTAATTTGCCGAACGCCACATACTTTACGGACTATTTATTATCTTCAGATACTAAATAGGAGAATAAATGTAAACTTATAGACTAAATTTAGGATTTACTTTTAAAAAAATTTAGTGTTAAATGGTTTGGTTTGGAAAGGAAATTTTCAACAAACCTATAAACCGACAATTTTGACGGTGTTTTCTTTTGCACCCCCTGATTCAGGGTCCTACGTCTGCCATGCAATATTAAGCCGTGTATTAAATAGCTTAATATTTCATATATATCAAATTCCTTGCAGTGCAAAGTTTAAAAATTAAGATTTTAAAATAAAAATATTTAACTTATAGTTTTTTATTTAAATATACTATTAATATTGTACTTTTTATTACTAATATTTTTACTTTCTTAATTAACTTCTCAAGAGATAAGCTCCGAATATATTTTTTTGTCCCTTACTACAAATGATTGAGAGAAAAAAAGATAGAAATACTCCATTTTTTTTCCGATAAGCAACAGTGTATTAATAGGAGCACTAGGGGTGCTCAAAACCACAAATACAAGAATGAGATTACATGTTGTTTATACATGAAAGTGCATTATTCCACCATAGTGATGGAATACAACAAGAATCCCTTCCCACCCTGTAAATGAACCAGCCCCAAGATAAGAACTTCACCTGGGCGACTATCGAGTTTACATTTGACTCTACGCCTCTAAAACAAACACCGTTACGAGATAGCCAAAGACACCAACAAGTTGTCAGCCAGATAAGATGCTTGATCCTCTTCGCTTTCTTACCAGTACAAAGGTCGTCATAGCGTAGAAAATGATCAGTTAAAGTAGATGGACAAGGCACTTGAACATTCAGCCAACGACCAATCTCGCCCCACACCTTCAAAGAAAAACCGCCAGCCAAAAACAAGTGATGAGAATCCTCAATGTGAGACCTACACAAAACGCAGACTGCATCCTGTAACACCCCCTTCTAATAACCTTACTAATTAATAAAATCAGAGTTTTTTTTTTCTTTTTTTTTTGAAAACAATATAAGAGAGTGCTACACTTACTCCATTAAATCAACAACCTTAATTCATCAATATAAGACTGACCACAGCTAAATACAGTCATTACCACAGCGGAAAAATATTAAGTTCGAAAACAAATCCAATACATCACTAATAACAGTCTAACAGTGTAATTAAAATAACACATAAATATAAGACGCCCCCCCGGTGCTACGTATCAGAGCATGACACTCCCTACCAGACGAAGGCATAAGGATAACCTTCACTCGTTATTACCTGCACGTTGCCGACATAAGAAGCAACATAAAAGCAGTAGGGTGAGTCTCTTTTCATAATTAATAACATATGGAAATAAGCACCGCATAGGAAAAGGTAACTAGGCACACCGATTCACAACAAAGGCAGCAACCACATCACAATTGCAATTCTCCAAACAACAATGAAAAAGGTATGGTTATGCGTGAAATGCAACCCAAACTCCACGGGCACATGCATGTCGGATCCGTCACCAAATACAAATAGGCCTTAGCCTCTGCTCACCAAATAAAATTAGGCCGAAGCCTCTGCTCACCAATAATGCACATGTTTCATGAGATGCTATGGAAATGCACCACCACACACCACACAATTCATCAAACTCACCATTAAATCAACTCACCGGTTTAAAATTAGGCCGAAGCCTCTGCTCACCAATTAAAATTAGGCCGAAGCCTCTGCTCACCAATTATGCACATAATACACTCACCAACTCAACCCACCACCACTCACACCAACACCAATTTCAATTAGGCCAATTTAGGATTTGACACAGCATAGGAGAAAATGAATAAAAATTGCCACTTAGACACTGGAACACCTCAGCCCAGAAACACCATTAAAATAAATCATTTTTTTGCATGAAACCAGAACATTTGGATAGACATCGGAATTAGCTTCGAAACGCATTTTGAACCGTTAAATTTGGATAATCGAGTCAAAAGTTACATTAAAAACAAGTTTGAGAAAATTTGGGCAACATCCTGATTTTTGGCGCCCAGCAAAAACTGGCGCAGGGCGCCTAGCGCCCAGACACTGGCGCTGAAAACTGGCGCAGAGCGCCTAGCAAAACTGGCGCAGGAAACTGGCGCAGGGAACACAGCGCCCATGCATAAGGCGCCTTACCAAAACACGCAAGAAAACTCTTTTAACTTCGAAATTAATTTTGCACGAGCCAAATGCTCAGAATAAGGGAACCCAACAAAAATTTTGGCAAAATGTGACACGCCTCTTTGGCACCCATGGACTAGGCGCCTAAGGCCAGGACAAACCACAACTCCTCTGACTCCAAAAATTGTTTTGCACGAGCCATTTAGCTTGGACATGAAAACCCAGTATCAATTTTTGCAAAATGAACAACAGAAAATTGGGGCCCTTGGCGCCCATGGCACAAGGCACACGGCCAAATTTTGACCCAACACCTGAAACTGACTCTTTTTGTGCCCAGGAACTCCCATACCAAATTTGAAAGCAAACCGAGCATCCAATCTCCGGGACCCTCGGCTCCCATGGTGCCTAGACACAAGCAACACAATTCTGCAACACAGTGGCGCAGACAAGGGAACCCGGCGCCCAGTGTCTAGACACAGAACCAGACACAGGCAACACAGACACAGCACATGGGCGCCTGGTTCCCAGGAGCTAGACACAGACTCAGACAGAATTTCCAGCAACACACACACACACACACCTAGGAGCCTAAGGAGCCAACCAAATTCGAGTTCCTCACCACCAAAAATTCCCAAATTAAATCTCCAACCTTAATTCATCAATATAAGACTGACCATCACATTTACCACCAAAAATTCATTCAATCATAATACCAAACAATGGGCATGCATCATTCCTATTGTGTACAATTTCAACACCAATCAAACATCTCTTTGCACAATTAAAAATTCAGCATAGCACAACATCACAACATACAAATCATTCATGGAAAATCACCCTAGGACCTAACCCTAGGCATTACTCATCACATAAGCTATTAAAGATAAAAAGAGGACCCCCTAACCTCTTAGAAGTCGAAATTACTAGGCAATGCTCCAAGGAATTGCAAGACACCAACAAGCTCTTCCTCCTCCTTGAATGCTCCACGAAAACTCCTCTCCCTTTCCTCTTGCAAGTCGCGACTTCCTCTTCTCACTCTCTCTTCTTCTTTTACGTTTTCTTTTTCTCTTCTCTCCTCTCTTCGAATTCTTTTCTTTCTTTTTGGGTGGAATAAGTGAAATGAAAACTAACCCACAAGACCCCTAAGTGATTCGAGCTCTATGACTAGCTAATGGGTCATGGGCTTACTTGTGGATCATGGGCCCTCATGTGCACCACCTCATTCATGACAACACCTCCTAAATAAATTAAAACTCTAAATTTATTAATACTAGCCCTCACCTTATAAATAGGTCCAATTACCTCACATATATTTATTTTATTATCTACCACCGTATAATTCCCAATTAATTAAATTAAATAATTCAATTAGATAACTAATTAAATTTGGGGTGTTACAACTCTCCCCCACTTACAAGAATTTCGTCCTCGAAATTTTCTCCTGCTAAAGCCAACACTCCTCCACTACCAACTACAACCATCTAGACAACTAGTGCTACCTATCACGCTGATTACTATTGCTTTGATTACCGGCGGTAAGTGCTTGGGCGGCCGTCCCTCCTACTTGTTCAGCCAGGTAACTTCAAGCAGTAATAGTCAGGCTCACCCTCTACTCTGCTGCGCCACTCTGATAGACTAACTTGCATTCTAACTCACTCATCTATCCTCATGGATAACACAATACATCAATCATCACAGCATCACAACGAAATTCACAGAGTGCATCACAGCTGTACAACAAGCCACATAATTTAACAACACGACAGTAACATCAACAAACAACTTTGCCATTCAGGCGACATCAACAACGACAAACCATCAGCAAAGCAACATCATCAACAACAACAACGCATGGGGGCATAGTAGCGCCGTACTAATCAATAATGGCCATCGGCCCACAACAACAAATCAACAACAATATAACTTGGGCCATTCGGCGGTACCCAAGGCAACACATAAACATCGACATTATTAACGAGGCAACCACAAGCAACAACAAAGCAACAATGCAGAGACAACTCCAGGACCAACAATCCCATAATCAATAACACATTAGCAACTTCGGGCACCAAGGCGCCGACACTGCAACAACGACTTGGGGTACTAAGCCACCGACAACACAATAACAATTTAATTCGACCGACACGCCTAAAAATCAACGACACCAGAAACAGTCAATTTTGCCCTGAAATTAGAATATTCAGTTAGGCCTCTGAATAAGCTTTCCGAAACATTTTAGTTTACTCAAATCGGACTCCTGGTTCAAAAGATATTGCAAAAACAGTTTTTCCGTTACAGTGACAGTACAAACTAAGCAACGCAGGAAATTCCAGCACTCACACATAAACTTCAACAATTTATTTACCCTATCAAACGACATCGGAATTTAGCAAACAACCCTTCTACGGAAAACTTACGGAGTCTAGTTTCTGGCTATATTTTTAGAATTTCAAAATGATGAATCCAATAGCACAGTTTTCGCAAACAAGGCAGTAGGTCCAGAAAATGGGGCAGCGACGGTGTCCAAGGTTGTGACTCTTCTACAATGACCAAAACAAACTCAAATGACCTGAAACTTCAGCCTAAACAGTAATACATCTTGTCTAGTTTTCAAGGAAATTGGATTCATTCGAAAAGGAGTTCATTTGATGACACAAAACCTACAAAAACCGAACTTACTCACAGTTTGATTCCCTAAACTTGACCTAACTTGAAACAATCATAACTTGAGCCACACAACTCCAATTTGAACGAAACCAGTGGCAAAACGACCGGCGTTAAATCTATTTTCAAAAACAATCAACCACATAATTTTTGGATCAACTAAACGGTGCCAGTTTTTGAAAAACGAAGCAGTGTCCAGAATTGCACAAAACCGTAAACAAGTAAAATTCATCATGTTTAGTCACGAAACAATAATCTCAATACAACACTCAAATTCAACAATTCATGTCATCAAACAACACTCGGGCATTCAATCAACATATTGACATTTGGTCAAACACCTATGTGCACACTTTGACTGCAACTCAATCAAACCATCAAGACACCCCAAATTCACCTAACCACCCAAAAATACCAATTTTCAACATCCCATACCACCTAAGCATAGTAATTTCACCCTCGAAACTCTTTGGGTAATATCATCAAAACAACTTGTAGGCAACATATGTTCATAGTTCACCTCAACACCACAATTTCATCATTTAATACACCATCATTAGATACACAGTCATTTAATTCACAAAGACATCCTTAATTAGCCCAGCAACAACAACATCAACACTTGGTCTTATTCGACTCAACGCAACAACAACAACGCTTTGGTCACATTGACCCAACAACAACAACAACATCGCTTTGGTCACATTGACTCAACAACAACAACAAAAGTCATGGACCAGATTCAAGTCAAATAACAATCACACAATCGACATATCAATAAATATGACATCTCCACTTCAAAATATTTATAATTGGAAGTGCGAAAAATGAGTAAAAATTGCTCCTCAACAGAATCAACAATTCATTTCTGGAAATGATTTTCGCAAGTGAAAGGTGTCATCAGCTCTTCAAACCATAAAATTTTTTATTTATAAGAACATCAAAGCCTAGAGCGGCAAAATATTTCTTTTGATATGAAAACTAGGATGACCTGAAATACCATGTTGAAAATTCTTCCTAATCCCGATAATACTTTCCTTCGGTTTCAAAAGAAGTAACTAATGCATCTTTCAAAAACCAAGCATTTTCCAAACCAGCAGAGAAATCAAAAACAAAAGACAGAGTTCACACACTGGAAACACAATACAACACACATCATCAGCAGGGGTATCTCCCCCACTTATTCACTTACCATCAGCAGTACTCGGTTTGTCCTCCACCTGCAGGAACATCACTCACTACACAGACAATGGTTAGAACTAATCTAACAATTCCTATTTGTCATAAGACACTATGACAGGACGACTTGGCCGGACAGACCGAACTGCTCTGATACCACTATGTAACACCCCCTTCTAATAACCTTACTAATTAATAAAATCAGAGTTTTTTTTTTCTTTTTTTTTTGAAAACAATATAAGAGAGTGCTACACTTACTCCATTAAATCAACAACTTCAAATTTGCATAATTTGGCTAAAAGCAACAAGATACATAGCACCATAAAATACGAGTTCAGTTCGCATCAACTAAATACAGTCATTACCACAACGGAAAAATATTAAGTTCGAAAACAAATCCAATACATCACTAATAACAGTCTAACAGTGTAATTAAAATAACACATAAATATAAGACGCCCCCCCGGTGCTACGTATCAGAGCATGACACTCCCTACCAGACGAAGGCATAAGGATAACCTTCACTCGTTATTACCTGCACGTTGCCGACATAAGAAGCAACATAAAAGCAGTAGGGTGAGTCTCTTTTCATAATTAATAACATATGGAAATAAGCACCGCATAGGAAAAGGTAACTAGGCACACCGATTCACAACAAAGGCAGCAACCACATCACAATTGCAATTCTCCAAACAACAATGAAAAAGGTATGGTTATGCGTGAAATGCAACCCAAACTCCACGGGCACATGCATGTCGGATCCGTCACCAAATACAAATAGGCCTTAGCCTCTGCTCACCAAATAAAATTAGGCCGAAGCCTCTGCTCACCAATAATGCACATGTTTCATGAGATGCTATGGAAATGCACCACCACACACCACACAATTCATCAAACTCACCATTAAATCAACTCACCGGTTTAAAATTAGGCCGAAGCCTCTGCTCACCAATTAAAATTAGGCCGAAGCCTCTGCTCACCAATTATGCACATAATACACTCACCAACTCAACCCACCACTCACACCAACACCAATTTCAATTAGGCCAATTTAGGATTTGACACAGCATAGGAGAAAATGAATAAAAATTGCCACTTAGACACTGGAACACCTCAGCCCAGAAACACCATTAAAATAAATCATTTTTTTGCATGAAACCAGAACATTTGGATAGACATCGGAATTAGCTTCGAAACGCATTTTGAACCGTTAAATTTGGATAATCGAGTCAAAAGTTACATTAAAAACAAGTTTGAGAAAATTTGGGCAACATCCTGATTTTTGGCGCCCAGCAAAAACTGGCGCAGGGCGCCTAGCGCCCAGACACTGGCGCAGGGCGCCTAGCAAAACTGGCGCAGGGCGCCTAGCGCCCAGACACTGGCGCTGAAAACTGGCGCGGAGCGCCTAGCAAAACTGGCGCAGGAAACTGGCGCAGGGAACACAGCGCCCATGCATAAGGCGCCTTACCAAAACACGCAAGAGAACTCTTTTAACTTCGAAATTAATTTTGCACGAGCCAAATGCTCAGAATAAGGGAACCCAACAAAAATTTTGGCAAAATGTGACACGCCTCTTTGGCGCCCATGGACTAGGCGCCTAAGGCCAGGACAAACCACAACTCCTATGACTCCAAAAATTGTTTTGCACGAGCCATTTAGCTTGGACATGAAAACCCAGTATCAATTTTCGCAAAATGAACAACAGAAAATTGGGGCCCTTGGCGCCCATGGCACAAGGCACACGGCCAAATTTTGACCCAACACCTGAAACTGACTCTTTTTGTGCCCAGGAACTCCCATACCAAATTTGAAAGCAAACCGAGCATCCAATCTCCGGGACCCTCGGCTCCCATGGTGCCTAGACACGAGCAACACAATTCTGCAACACAGTGGCGCAGACAAGGAAACCCGGCGCCCAGTGTCTAGACACAGAACCAGACACAGGCAACACAGACACAGCACATGGGCGCCTGGTTCCCAGGAGCTAGACACAGACTTAGACAGAATTTCCAGCAACACACACACACACCTAGGAGCCTAAGGAGCCAACCAATTTCGAGTTCCTCACCACCAAAAATTCCCAAATTAAATCTCCAACCTTAATTCATCAATATAAGACTGACCATCACATTTACCACCAAATATTCATTCAATCATAATACCAAACAATGGGCATGCATCATTCCTATTGTGTACAATTTCAACACCAATCAAACATCTCTTTGCACAATTAAAAATTCAGCATAGCACAACATCACAACATACAAATCATTCATGGAAAATCACCCTAGGACCTAACCCTAGGCATTACTCATCACATAAGCTATTAAAGATAAAAAGAGGACCCCCTAACCTCTTAGAAGTCGAAATTACTGGGCAATGCTCCAAGGAATTGCAAGACACCAACAAGCTCTTCCTCCTCCTTGAGTGCTCCACGAAAACTCCTCTCCCTTTCCTCTTGCAAGTCGCGACTTCCTCTTCTCACTCTCTCTTCTTCTTTTACGTTTTCGTTTTCTCTTCTCTTCTCTCCTCTCTTCGAATTCTTTTCTTTCTTTTTGGGTGGAATAAGTGAAATGAAAACTAACCCACAAGACCCCTAAGTGATTCGAGCTCTATGACTAGCTAATGGGTCATGGGCTTACTTGTGGATCATGGGCCCTCATGTGCACCACCTCATTCATGACAACACCTCCTAAATAAATTAAAACTCTAAATTTATTAATACTAGCCCTCACCTTATAAATAGGTCCAATTACCTCATATATATTTATTTTATTATCTACCACCGTATAATTCCCAATTAATTAAATTAAATAATTCAATTAAATAACTAATAAAATTTGGGGTGTTACACATCCTTCTCCGAGTGAATAACATGTCACCAAACAGATATAGAATTGTTGAATATACGCCAACCAAACAACAAGATCTTGCTTGGAATACGAGTCCTCCATAACGCTATCAAGTCAGATTTCTGCAGAGTCGAAATTGGCCTGCTGCTGTCCAAGGCTGAAAGTTGATTGGTTTGCAAAAGAAATTGGTAACAAGATCGAACCTGTCAGCAACTCCACAGGCCATATGAACATCACGCAGAATCGTCAACATCTCATCAACTTCATCACCGAATGTGGATCCAGCACCTGCGAATAAAGAAAAATTCCACTGCCAATGATCATCACGCCAAACTCCTAGATCCGCCAGCCTCAGATTTTTATTATTACAATTGTTGAAAATGTTGGCAAACTCAATCTTCAACGGACGTTGCCCAAGCCAATGATGATGCCAAAAATCCACTCTGCTATCATCCCCCAACCTCTGTCTTACATTTGATTCGAACCAACCGACCGAGAAGCTCTCCTCCCCCACACACCTAAGATCGCGCCACCACAAAGAGTCTTTCCTTCTATGCACCGATGTTGAACCATTCAAAAAAACAGACCCCAAATCACCATATCTATACGAAAGAATACCCCTCCAAGGCGCACCCTCATCCGACATCAACCTCCACTTCCATTTGGCCAAGAGAGCAATATTAAACATTTCAATATCCTTCACACCTAACCCTCCCTCCTCCTTAGATTTACAAATCTTCTCCCAAGCCACCCAATACATGCCCCTCGAATCCTCCTTGATCCCCTACAAGAAATATCTTTGAAGCTTAATAAGAGTCTTTATCACCACCTTCGGCGCTTTATAAAAAGAGAAATAATAGTGGGGTATGCTATTTAAAATAGAGTTTATAAGAGTTACCTGTAACACCCCGATATTTCTACATAGAGAAAATACCAATATATACTTTCATAGCATACATCAGAGTGTTATTCCTGTTTTATGGACATTGAACAATACTAAAACTTTGACTAAACATGTCAAAGCACCACTCATATTGTAAAACTTCAAATACGAAGTACATAGTTCATTAAGTTCATAACCGGACACCCTCACCTTATACCTAAAGTTCAATATCCAAATACAGAAATAAAGTGGAAACGGCATACAACTTTTAGTACGAATACAAGTTATATAGTCTAAGTACTTAAAGTAAGGAAACTACATAAGCAGATAACTAGTCTCCAACATCATCATGCGGAACATCATCTAGCCATGCTTCACTGCTTTCGACTTTCCATGTTTCTGTGAAAAACAACAACATTAAAGGGATAGCTACGTGTCATTATGTGTCAGTTCCATTCATAGCCCAAGTCTGGATAGCTACGTGTAATGTTTCATTCATAGCCCGAGTCTGGATAGCTACGTGTAACACAACACCGAAGACCTGCAGTTTCAGTCCCCCGGTGAACCCAATCCACTAATCTTTCCATCAATGGGAAAACAAAGAAGGGGCCTAGGTTATGGGCTCATGACTTCCCTCCCCTAGTGTGCTATCATAGAGTTCGTCACCTCATTAAATTTCATTATTTAAGTGGTTACCAAAACCTTAATGGAACACCAAGTCCATCACATTAGCATATGCTTATATGTTCTCACTCGCGAACCCTAATCAGTATCGTCAATTATCATACTTGGAAATTTCCAATATTTCATTCATACCTACGCTTAATTAAGCGAATTACGGTTATTTTATCAATTTATAGGGTTGGGGAAAAGGTTAGAATGGACTTGGAACCAATTGGAATGACTAAAAACATAGTTTGAAAAAGGGACACAGACAGCAGGACGCGCACGACCCGTGCGCAGGGGCGCACGGTCTGTGCGTATCAATAAGTGTTTCAGGAACTCAGTTTTTCATGACAATTTCCATTCTGTTCGATTCCATTGCCCGTTCCGATCGATACCCACACATCAAAACTCATTATTTCAGCATCAAACAGCAGTCAAAACAATGGCAACTTCAATTCATATGACATTTAAACATCAATTGCATCACATTCAAACACACATGACTCCATGGTTTCGAAATTACCATTTTTAACGAAACGAAAGCATAACAACTTGATTTAGGACACATGCATACACATATTCGGAAAACAAATTCCTAAGCAAGTATAGAACTCACCTTCAGCGATGAAAATCGCGCACAACAACAACCAACGGAATGCAACGACGACGTAACCTCACAAACGATCCTCGTACACGAACTCTCCACTTAAACTCGAATCAAACCTCTCTAAAGCTGTAACACCCCGGTATTTGTAACATGTAGATATACGGTAATGCACAACTATAGTAATAATCACAGGACACAAACCCTGCTTAGATATTGAACGTACAAACTTTTTCTGAAAATAACACAAAGTACTTCGGATACATCCATCTTAGTTCCAAAATGTTACAACCTCTGTAGGAATACAACTTAGGTGTTCAATATCATAAACAGAATTTAAAGCGGTTTATACAACTCATACACAACACAAGTCATATAACTAGAACAGAGACAAGCATAGCAGGATCTGAAACATCAAGACTGCAAGTCCTCGACATCTCCACGAGCTGGTCACCTACCCGTGCCGGTTACTCTTTCTCTTTCCCCGCTTCTCTGAAAAAACAAAAATAATGATTGGGTGAGACAACTTGTCTCAGTGAGATCTACCGTGCCCCCTCACTACCACTCGGTTTATTTATAAAACCGTTGCAACATAGCTATATTTATAAGCTATTCGCGTCAATATCTATCTAGCCCATTACCGACTGTGCAAAGCCCACAATCCCGGTAAATGAAGTGCCATTATATATTTTTAAGCCTTGTCAATTAATTTATAATTACAAGCTTTTCAAACGAAACATCGACTGTGCAAAGCCCACAATCCCGATGAATCGAGAACATAACTTAGCATAAATCGGCTGTGCAAAGCCCACAATCCTGATAACCCATGTTAGACCACGCCATAACGTTTCAGGGCCTAGGGTGAGGTTTCACGACTTCCCTTCCTAGTATGCTACTTGTCGGGTCGTCACCCAACGTGATACATAATAAAATATATATCGTGTCCGCATTGGACAGTCTCATGAGTTTTAGATAATCTATATCTATTTCGATCTATAATACTTTTTGATGAATTCAAAGTTAGACATACGGCATTATAATCACAGTACATGGTTAGACATATAGTCCGGTTAGTTGTTAAAAATGTGAACCCACACGAAATCTAACCGTTGGTTTCTTTCCAGAATTATCACCTTCAAAAACAGGGAATTTTTATAAAATAGACCACATATTAGGTCTGTTAATAAGCTTTCCAACGCATTTAAAAACGCGTCAATCGGACATCCGAGTCAAAAGTTATGGTAAAAACAATTTCAATTAGGGTTGCTGAAAAATAACACTGCGTCGCGACGCGGAAAGGTTCCGTCGCGACGCGAAAACTCTCAGTGACGAAATTGTCACAAAATTTAGCCTCGTCGCGAGGCGACGGGCATGGGTCGCGACGCGACCCATGACAGAATGGTTGAAAATAGCTGTTCTGAAATCCGATTTCTCCCAATTCAGACCATATTCACTACAGCACACATAGGTATATAATTTCGATAAGAACGTAAAACTACTTTTTAACGAAAACTGTTTTCTCGACTCGATAAAACGTCGGAGACACAGAATTTAGCCGAAAGGCCAACAACACAATCGTTCCAGAACATCCGAATATATATAAATATCCCTAATCGTGAGTAGAACTCACCGATACACCGATGTCCGAGAGTTGAGCCAAAAGACGAAGTCACCGAACCGTAATTTCCACGAACAATTCCCTCTAGGAACTAAATCCGCTTCTATGACAGCAACCTTTTCTTAACAAACTGAACCAACAACTTGATCTGTCCCAAACTTCCTTCCAATTCGAGATATAACCTCAGAACTTCCTCTAGAGCGGCTCCTACTGAACATGCAAGCCCATCTATCACACAAACATCACCATCTTCACTACTTGGAGCTTCATGGTCTAAAATGGAAATGAGGGAAGGAGAGAGAATCAGGTTCTGAAAGTTGTACCAAAGGAAAGGGAGTCGAAAATGGAGTAGGAAAGAGGCTAGAACACTTACATGCAACAAAGATTTTTGATGATCCCTCCTTCCTTCTCTTCTCCCTTCTCCCTTCTGTTTTCACTTCTTTTCTTTTCTGAATTTTTGAGAAATGGTTAAGTGTGAAAGTGAGTAAGGCTTCAGGTACTTGGCTGAAGTATTAAAAAGGGGTAAAAAGACAGATTTGCCCTTCAGCTTAATTCTTCAATTAAATTATGACTAGGCCACAATGAAATGGAGAATGGGGATTCGAGACATTATGCTCGACTAATCCTCACCGAGACCCGAATAATTATTCGTAAAAACACTTAAATCGGTCCTAGGCTTCATAGTTCGAGTTTTAAAAAAATTGGGGATGTTACAAAAGCACTACAAGAAAAGATGATTTTTCCGGCCAGGACTTTCCGGTGGATTTTTATCCGCCAAAAAATTCTGGTGGATTTAAGGACTTACCGGCGGATGTTATCCGGCGAAACATTATCAGCGGATTTATTGGATTTTCCGGCGGTTTTTTTTCCTCCGCAACATTTTCGGCGGATTTTTAGGTATTTCCGGCGGATTTGGGTCTACGATTTTTTTTTAAAAAAATCCGCCGGTAAGGTCATTTCCGGCGGATAGTTAAAAGACCGCCAATTTTGAATTTCGAAAATCCGCCGAAAATGCGTAAAAATCCGCCGAAAATGACAACCCGACTAAAATCCGCCGGAAACGCCATTTCCGGCAGATTGTTTTCAAAAAAGTGGGGGATTTGATTTTTGAAAATCCGCCGGAAATCCCATGACCCCCGAAAATCCGCCGAATTCGATTTCCCACACCCCTCCCTACTCACCCCACACCCCCAAACCCCTTAAAACCCAAAAATACCCCTAACTCAAAAACACTCTTTCTCCCTCTCAAACCCCTCACACCCCCCTCACACCAACCAAAAACACACCCAGCCGAAACCCTCTCCCTCTCGCTCACCCTCTTCGACTTCTCCCTCTCCCAAACCCACTCAATCTTCGATTTTAACCTTCAAACTCATTTTCGGAACATAAGGTACACGATTTCTAACCCTCATTTACTTGCATTTTGCTTGATTTGCTGTGTTTTATCATTTTTTCACTTCTGCATTTTCGCGAAGCATTCGGTTGACGACAACCGAATGGTCCTGGGGACGAAGCAAAATGGACACATTCGGTTGAGGTCAACCGAATACGTTCGGTTGAGTTCAATCGAATCATACTGATACTGATTGTGTTTGATATGTTCGGTTGCATGTATGATCCAATTTGTTACCCTCATTGAACGAAATGCTGGGAGGATTTCCATTCCAAATGAGATTTGGAGACTAGAGTTGCCTTGTTCCTTTTATTTTGTTTTGGAAGTTGGCCCTTGTATTCGTGGTGTCAACAACATGCGCTATGGCAACATCCTTACTAATACGGATGCCATATGCCAAGTGTATGAGGGTGTTGAGAGTGTGGAAGCCTCGTTAACATACTATCAGACCGGGAGCTTCATGGTCGCCAGGATTATGCCGGCGGTTGCCTCTGATGGGAGTGGGAGTGACGGTGATACTGCGAGTGATGCTGGATCCGGCTCTGTTGTTACCCAGTTGTAGTTTTTTACTGTTATTTTGTTTATCAATAATTGTAATTGAACGTCACTGATTTAGTAATGAATAAATATTGGGTTGTTTATTTTTTGGTTTACAGTACCGTTTAAATTAAACAACAATTTTATTATTAAAAACGTCACCGTACATACAACTCGAAATACATGAAAATGATAAAATGACAAACTACTGAGCTGGTGGAGTTAAATGACTAAGGATCTCAGCGACGATCCGTGTGGTTTCCATGTACAAATGCAGATAACCCTTCCATTTAAACAGGACATAAATGGACATCATTGCTTGGACGTCATCGTCGTTCTTGACATCCGTTGTAGACCAGTGCACACGTCCATTAGACCAATCGGGTTTCCGATAAACTATACGAGTTATCTCTCGCTCGTCGCCCTCCACTTGCACCTTACCCAGTAGTTTATATTTTAGGGCAGCGAATGTTATGTTGTGTTTAAGCCTACAGTGCATTGTGCATCGCCCCTCGAAACAGACACCATCAACTTTGTTGGTGATGATGCCCTGATGATGAATGATAGTGAGGGAAGAATCCTGAGTATTGTGTTAGGGGCATTTTTTTTTGTGTTTATACGATTTGGTGGAGAAGAAGCAGAGAATGGGCTAGGGTTTTTGTGAAGTAGAAAGGAAAGATGAAGCCCAATTTATAATAGGCGTGGGGAAACATGAGCCGTTGATCAAAATTTTAGATCACAAATTTGAGCTGTTTATTTTCTATCCGTTGGGTCACAATTTCCAAAGGAAATGCCATCCACTCCTTTTCCTGACATGTTTGACTGGTTGTGAGCCGTTGGCTAAAAGTGTCGGTGGAATCTGAGCCGTTCAATATTTTTTTTTTAAAAAACCCGTAACCGACGGATTTGTTGGATTTTCCGGCGGATTTTTTTCCTCCGCAACATTTCCGGCGGATTTTTAGGTATTTTCGGCAGATTTGGGTCAACGAAATTTTTTTTTTAAAAAAAAAATCTGCCGTTAAGGTCATTTCCGCCGGATAGTTAAAAGAACCGCCAATTTTGAACTTAGAAAATCCGCCGGAAATACGTAAAAGTCCGCCGGAAATGACAACCCGACTAAAATCCGCTGGAAACGTCATTTCCGGCGGATTTTTTTTGAAAAAAGCGGGGGATTTGATTCGCCGGAAATCCCCTAAATCCGCCGGAAATCCCCTGATTCGCCGGATATCCCCTAAATCCGCCGGTAAATGACATTTCCGGCGGAGTCTGCCTTTTGACCGTTTGACTTCGTTTCTTCTATATAAATCCCTTCTCCATTCTCCACTTCTTCTTCACACCTCTACCAATACTCTCCTTCTCTCTACTAAATCTCTTCTTGAAATTCCTCTCTTCCTCCCTACGAATTCTCTTCTTCTCTCTACTAAATCTCTTCCTCTCTTTGGAAAATTTCTTCGATCTAAGGTATGTTTTTAACACGAGTTAATAGTTTTAGTTTTTGAATTATTTTATAATATGAGTTTGTTACTAATTGTGGTATTGTTTGTTTAGGATTGTTTGAGTTTGCGTTCCTCTTTTTTCCTCTTTGTTTGAGTTGAGGATACGCTTCAAGTCAGAGTCTTCTCTTCACTACGGTTAGTTATCAAAGTAAAGTAATTAATATATCAATATATATATATATATATATATATATATATATATATATATATATATGGATTTTTTGTTTTTAGTGTCTAAAAAATTTTTACCAACTTCTGGTCACCGTAAAATTTGGATTTTTTCTTTTAGTCCTTGGTGACTTTTAATAACGCTTATTGTCGATGATTTGAATACATGTTCCTGTGTCTCATTGTCGTGTCTTAGAAGTTGGTTTTCTCAAATCACATTTTTGGTACAATATTAAAATTAATAAAATATTAATTACTTCACTATTTATAGTAAAATTTTGTTACAAATTTTGTTTGCAATAATAATACAATATAATTTATATTGAAAAAACTTATTTATTAACTTCACTTATAAATTTTATTAACAGATATTGTCTTATAAAAATTGAAATTTAAAATTAAATTTGCAATTATTATTTATAATGTTTAAATTATTAATATATACCATTATCTAAAAATTCATTGTGTTCCTGGTAATTGATAGTTTATTGATATATCAAAATAAAGTAAT
Organism: Astragalus membranaceus; assembly: GCA_039519185.1. Taxonomy (NCBI): domain Eukaryota; kingdom Viridiplantae; phylum Streptophyta; class Magnoliopsida; order Fabales; family Fabaceae; genus Astragalus; species Astragalus membranaceus. The sequence continues at coordinate 117,270,559 of CM076849.1, read as the reverse complement.
TAATATATTAATATATATCAAAATATAAAGTAATTGATAGTTTATTTGATAGTTTATTTCATTTACATTGTAGTGTAGCACATAGATCTTGAAAATATGGATCGTAGTTGGATGTATGATCGATTGTTTCCTGGACGACCCGATTTAAAGCGACGTTTTGTAGAAGGAGTAGAAGAGTTTATTTTTTGTGCTAAGTGTCATGAAGAATTTGTGCGACAAGACGGTATTAGATGTCCGTGCTTGAAATGTTCCTTTCGATTTATAAAAGATGAAGAAGAAGTTAGACTTGATTTGTACAATAATGGGTTTAGGCCAAATTATTGGATATGGAGTCGTCACGGGGAAGTAGGACCAGGGGTAGCTGCAGTTCCTGCGGTTAATGATCCGGTTGAAGTAGTAGCTCCCACATCATGTAGTTATCCAGCGACTACGACATCTGAAGGCCATATTATACAACCGTTAGATGTTTATCAGAGAATGATATCTGACGCTGTTGGAGTAAATTGGGATTTTGAAGAACCAGAATATGATGCTGAAGAAGTTCCAAATGAGGAAGCTCAAAGGTTTTACATGTATTTGAGTGAGACAAATAAACCAATATTTGAAGGTTCTAAAGACTCAAAATTTTCAATGTGTGTTCGGTTGTTGGGTCTTAAGTCTCAATTTAATGTTGCTGAGTTGTGCATGGAATATATGACCAAAATGATGTTGGATGCAACCCCCATTAGAAGGCTTTTGCCGTAGAGTTATTATGATGCTAAAGGACTGGTATCGAAGCTTGGTTTAAAATCTAAAAGAATTGATTGTTGTGTGTCTGGTTGCTTGCTCTATTATAACAATGAGTTTGGCATAAATGATGGAGATTTGTCGGAATGCAAGTTGTGTCAAGAGCCACGCTACCGTGTTAGTAGGAAAGGGATGAGCAGAGGCAAACCGGTTCCACGAAAAGCAATGTTCTATCTGCCGCTTATACCAAGGCTACAGAGGATGTTTACTTCAATGGAGACCGCGGGTAAAATGACGTGGCACCATCAAAATAGAAATAATTCTGGTGAATTACGTCACCCATCTGATGGTGAAGCCTGGAAAAATTTTGATCGTGTTCATCCAGATTTTGCCAGTGATCCACGCAATGTTCGTCTTGGTTTATGCTCTGATGGTTTCACACCATATATTCAAGCCTCGGTGTTATACCCTAATTTTGTCCGACTAATTGAAAATCAAATAAAAATGTATTTTTGTGAATATCTGATTCTAATTAATATTTCTCTATTTGCAAAAATATATCGTTTGTCATACGAGGGTTAGCTAATTGTGCGTGTTATTCAAAAGTCGTTAGCAATTTAGCCTTGTTGTTTTTTGTTTCGTTTATTATTATTATTATCGGTTGAATAGTAGTTGTCAATAAAAAGAAAAGATAGTCAAATAGTTAAGCTTGTTTAAATCTGTTTTTTTTATCTTTCAAAATAATACAAAATTACATTTCTGTTTGTTACACCAAAAAAAAATATAAAGGAAAGTCAAACAAAAAATATGTGGCCAGCCTGCGCCTTGCTGCTGTTGCTGCCACAGTTTGAGCTTTGAGCTCAAACCCCCTTTCTTCTTGTCTCTTTGTTGGATCTTCATTTTAGGCAAAAAATACCATAACTTGGCAGCAACTCTGCTCCTCTCTTGTTGCTGTCTCTGTCTTGGTCTCCTGGGAGTTTTGATTTTGTGCTCTACATACCACACCTACACCACAATAAGAGCATTATAAACACACATGAAGCAGTAAGCAAAGGGGGAGATCACAGGCAGAACATAAAAACAGTGAGAACCAGAAATCTAAGAAAAAATAAAAACAGTTTTGAGAAGCCAAAAAAAGGGAGCTTGAAGCTCCGGCCGCCATGTGGTGGTGGTCGCCACCATCGCACCACCGTGAACCACCGTGCACACTGCTCCTCTCTCTTGCTCTCACCACCATCGTGACCCAAATCACTGCCCAACAAACACAAAACAGCCACCCAAATACCTCACTGTTTCTGCCACTCCCCTCTCTCTTCGCGAACCACCACAAAACCGCCGGCGCCACCACCATGGCTCCCTCCGGCGGGTCCACCACCTCATGTCGCATCACCACCATCTTCGTCACCGTCCATCGCCTCTGTCCCGATCCCTCTCCCTATCACCACCGCAAACCACCACCATCGTCAAACGCGAATCAAGCGATCGATCCCCCCACTCCGTCGCCGTAAACCGCCTCGCGAACGCCATTGCAGCTCCCTCTGCGATCGTTCGTGTCCGGCAAACCCTCCTTTCGTCGTCGTCAAGCCGAACACCCGTCCTAAACGCAGCACCGCCGAAACCACCCTACCACCGTCGCCCCTGTTCTCTCTCCCCCTCGCCCCGTTGCGCGATCTTCTTCTCCGGTGCGCCTTCGCCGGTCTTCACACATCTCCGATCTCTCTCCCTTTTCCTGGCCGGAAATTTCTTTTTCTCTCCTGGGAAGTTTGAAACGGCGCTGAGTTTGTGAAATTAGGGTTCCTTTTTTACCTCTTTGCCTTATATAGCCTTAACTTATTTTTATTTCTTTTTTCCTTCTTTTAGTTCAGATTATTTTCTACACTCCCTTTTTTAACTCGTAAAGTTCATAACCCCAATTCGCATAACCCAGTAAAACGGACTGGACTGTGCTACTAATCGCACCCCTGTGGTTATTAACACAACACCCCTGTTAATTGCTCCTACCCTTTTATTATTATAATCCGTTGCGTTTTTTTTATTATATCGTAATGCTTTCAAAGTAATATTTTTCTTCCAAACAATCCAACTCACAAAAAAATGAGATATTATTGATGGTCACTCCAAGTCCCGCTTGTTTGACCGTTAATAACAACTTTTGTTTTCAAACAGGCTATGAGTGACGACCACTCCGAGTTTCACTTGTTTGGTCGTCACGAACGCCTATCCCAATTTCCAAACACTTAAAAAAAACACCAACACACAAACATTTTCTACCCAAGAACTACGTGTGATTTGATTCTCTACCAGGAGATACGTAGGACCAGGGGGCGGCCGACCTCTGTCAATTGCATTAATAAAAAACCTTTTTTTTCTTTTAATTCATTTCTCTCCTATTTCTCAAAAAAATACAAAAAACAACTAACCGATTATCGAGTCCTTTTTTACTTTTTTTTTACATTATTATAGGGGTAAAAACACTATTTTTGAGTTAATAAATGTTTACACATTTAGTTAAAAGGTAACCTTCTTTAGGAAGGATGTCGTAGGGTGCTAATACTTTCCCTACGCATAAACGACTCCCGAGCCTAAATCTGGTCCGCAAGACCCCTTTATCCACTCAATAGGGATTTTCCAATGTTTGCCCTTAAACTAAAACTTTGGTGGCGGCTTCATTTCAAGAACTTCGAAGAACCCCTCCTTCGGATTTTTCGGTCGCTACAGCTGGCGACTTCACTGGGGACAATTAAGAGAGTCAAGCCAAATTAACTAAATGTGTAAGTATTTGTTAATTTTATTAATATTTTGTTTTTACCCTTATTCTTATATTATTTATTTATTAGCATTTCTTTATATTATTGAACCTTAGGGTAGACGACTTTTTGTTATTATTGTTGTATATCTTGTCCAGTTTGGTTAGTTTAGGTATTTTGCTCTCATCACACACCTCACTTACACTTTTGCACACACCTTTGAGTGGGGCCCTCTACCCGGGTCTGCAAATAACCTAGGACGAGTGGAGATTATTAGTGACAGTCATTCTGGATTTTATCTGTCTGACTCTCATGAAAGTCTCAACCAGAGTACGGTCTTTCATGGTATCCCACACCAGGTAGCTCGCTATCGTTGTGGTTCATGTCATGAAGGGGATTTTAGCTCTGGGGACCTTTGTGAGGAAGTGAATAGAGCCACCTGAGAGATTGATCACATAAGTGACCCTAGATCATGTTGAAAATCCCAATTTAGACATGACCCACCTAGGACACAGGGGCACTATACTTACCCTCTCTATCAATCTGGTTAGTTTTTCTCCAAAATTAAAATCACTCAAAAAAAATTTCATGCTTCCTTCATTTGCATGCATACGAGACGACATCATTCATTTCATTCATCGTACAAAAAAAATTATCATAAAATATGATCATTTTTTTCATCATATGCATCACATTGCCATTTCCCTACCGTACCATTCATCATATATTCATAATTCATAAATATCGAAAAAAATCATCAAATAGTGTAGGCATCTTGTCATTTGCTACATCATTATTACAAATTGCATGAGACATTCAATAACATCTCCCTCATGTTGTCATCATAGTCCAAATGCGCAATTTCTCCATACATGCATCATTTTATCTTAGTTGCATCATCTCTCATACTCATACATCACATTGCTATTATAAAAATTTATCTTTAAATGCATCATCTTCGTGCATCATAAAAAACAAGGACAAAAGTCATTTATTCCTATCCATCTCAAATGCATCAGTCCTTCAACATGCGTCAAAACAAAAATTATAAATTTCCTCATTATTGCATCATTCATCACCCAATAGCATTTTGTTAGCTTTTTATTTTAGTTGAAGCATAAAAGAAAAGGGATAAACCATCACGCATTTCATTCATCTCCATTGTTGCTCATGTACAACAAACGTCCATATGTTCAAAGAAAACACAAAAAAATCACCATTCATTCATACTAAAATCACTCTTCCATAAGCATTTCATTGTTATTGCACTATCATGCATCACAAAGGTATCATTTTTTTCAAAATTGCATTCATCTTACATATCCGTACACCAAAAGAATATTACCCCCATATTATGTAAAGGTTATGTTCATTATTCTTTTCCACGCATTAAAAAAAAAGTCGCTGCGAGTGTCATGCATTTTGTTTCCTCGCACACAAAAAAAGGCAATAGCATCATAGGCACCGACATTCATTCATAATCATTCAAAGTCATGATCACACAGTGTAGGTACCACATCATTCATAAAGTCTTGAATCACATTAAAAAAAAACATAACATTCATACATCATTTCCCTCATGTGGTCATCCTAGGTTAAATGCAACAATTCCATATCCATGTGTCATTTCCCAAATAAAACAAAAAAATCATTTCACTATAATTGTATCATTTGTCATCCAATAAATCAAAAAAATAGGAGTCTGCATACATGTTGCACTACCTCTCGGAAAATGTAATATCCCCAATTATTGCTATTTAAATTGTTGGCGTAAATTAATTATTAGTGAATTATTTAAATTATTTAAATTGAAAATGACTTGTTTAATTTATTAAGTATGAAATTGTGTGTGATTGAGTATTTAATTATGCTAAGTTAGGGTGATTAGGGTTGAGGGAGTCTTAGGGAAAGAAATGTTTAAGTAAAGGGTATTTTAGTCTTTTTCCATGCCCCTTATATACCCCCTCAGCTGGACCAAATGAAGAAGAAACACACTTCATCTTCCATTTCAGAAAATTCAGAACCATAGGGGAGAGAAAGAGAGAGGGTGCGAATGGGAGAGGAAGGGAAGAGGTGAGAGTTTCTTCAAACCACCATGCATGCTCAATATTTTTACATATTCTGAATCAGCTCCTCATCTCCTTTCTAATGATACAAAAATCACAACCATCCTCCTCTTCCTTTTGAAATCACCATTGAAGCACAACCAAGCTCCACCTAGATAAATTGCCAAATCTGACCTTGCATGTCTTCATTGTGAGCCTTAGCACCAATTCCAGCAACCACATTTCGAATTAAAGCAACCTTAGAAGTCATCTCAGTGGCTGGGTTCGTTGGGGAGTGTTTCGGAGCGATTCCGGAGAAAGTTCGTGAATTGGTGTTGTGATTGAGTCCGAGGAGAGTTCGTGGTTCTCGGGAACGGTTGAATCACTAAAGTCTCGGCAAATAGGTGAGTTCTAATACTCACTAGGATTGTTTTCAGCCTTTTCATTTTAATTGAGTCGCGAATTTGTGAAATTCTGGTACGAAACCGTTTTGCATAAATATCGTTTAAATCATGAAATTGCATGTCATGATCGTGGATTGATTGATTGTTATATGGCTGAATTGTGCCTGGAAATATATGTATAAGATGTGTTTGAAGGTTGGAAGTTGATCGGGTTATGGATTGGAAACGATCGGAAAGTGAAACGGAACGAAAATAACAAAAACCAGCACATTCTGAAATCTGTCCAGGGCACACGGGTCGTGCGCCCCATGCACCCGGGTCGTGTGCCACCTTCTGGAACTCTGCCCAGGGCACACGGGTCGTGCGCCCCATGCGCCCGGGTCGTGCGTCTATGCCTGATGCCGGACCCCGAATTTCCGTTTCGTCGTTCCTTTCAGTTCCAAACCTCTTCTGATCTCCTCCTCAACCAAATGGGATGATGTGACCCTATTAATACCATTGTTTGGCTATGATTAAAGTGGTAGAGTTGATCGGGAAGTAATTAGAAATCGGACGGAATGATACGATAAATGATAGTCACGCACGGATCGTGTGTATGGGCGCACGAGTCGTGCGTGGTCTTCGGGTTGCCTCTTTTAAAAAGTGTCTTAAATCATTCCGAACGATTCCAATTGCTTTCTAATCCCTCCTTCCACCTTCCCCAATGTTACTACAACTGAATTGCCCTGAATTGAGTGGTAATTGACTGTGATTGGATCCAAGTTATATTAGTGCCATGTGATTGGTTATGTTTGGATTATGTTCAGGTGCAGTGAATGCTCATGTGATTGACCAGTGGTTTCATGTTATGACTTTGTAATTGATACATGTGCTAGACTGACTCGTTTAGTAAGGTTATTAAGTTAAGTTAGCGAATCATTAGTAATCCATGTGAGATCACTAAATTATAAGGTTAAGTTAATAACTAGATCACCTAATGTTAAGAATAAGATTAGGTCATGATGAAGCTCAGTGATTGAGTATGTTTTCAGGTTAGGCTCAGTGATTGAGCAGTTTTCATTGTTCATTGTTATTGTATATTGTATATGCATCATTGTTTAGGCTCAGTGATTGAGCATAGTTCATTGTTAGGGTGACGACCCTATTTCTGATTAGTGTGCTGGGGGAGAGGAAGTCATGATCCTTATGAACCTAGGCTCCATTAGTGACCCACTAGTGATTAGTGGGGACGGGTTCACCGGAAGCTTATTATGCCAAGTGACCGGTGACACGCTAAGAATCATTGTTAGGCTCAGTGATTGAGCATAGTTCATTGTTAGGCTCAGTGATTGAGCATAGTTCAGCCACATAGTCAACTTTGAGGACTATGAGTTTATGAGTTTAGAATAATGAATCAAGCATAATTGAACCGAGAGGATTAGTAAGGGGTCGCGATAGAACTCACTGAGACAAGTTGTCTCACCCAATCCATTGTTGTTGTTTTTCAGTTAAGCAGGGAAAGTTGAAGACCGTGAGGCACGACTATGAAGATGCTTGAGGAGCAGCCGCGATCTTTATCTCTTTATGTCTTGTATTTCAGTTTCCTTTGTATTTCTGTATTTTGTATTCAGTACCTTAAGACTACTCGATTGTACGACTTATGTATTTCAAGTTGTGAATCGCTTCCGCAGACTTTCGGTTTTGAGTATTGAACACTAGTTGAGGGTGTAAGGACCGACTTTATTGATATGCAGTTTAGTTATTTTAAGCACGTTTGATGAGTGATTCATCGAAGTTTAGTATGTGTTCAATATGTTAAAAAGGAAAGTCACTCTGATGTATGCTAGTAGTGCGCTTCGGTAATTTCTACAAGATAGAAATTAACGGGGTGTTACAATTGGTATCAGAGCAGTTCGACCTAGTCGGGCTTAGAATCTTGAGTCTCTTAAGTCCTCTAAGTGTGATTCCTCTTAGTATGCTATTAGACGTTTAGCCTGATCAACTAAACACTTTGTGCATATTTCGCAGAATCATGGCTGGTGGAAGTAGGAGAAGCGTCCCTGTCGATCCAAATACCGAATGGATGCAGAATGTCATCGAGACGCAACAGAAGATGATGAATGACATGATGCAAATGCAGCAGCAGCAGATGGCTCAAATGGCCCAAATGCATCATGAGATGACGAATCAACAGCAACCGAATGTTCAACAACCTCCTCTGGAAGATCCGAACAGGGCTTACTTTCGTTTCCAGAAAATGAATCCCCAAAGTTTCAAAGGAGAACCTGAGGTAATGGTATCACATTTCTGGTTGGATTCAATGGAGAAGATTTTTAGGACTCTTCAATGCGGCGAAGAAGAGAAGGTTCTCTTTGCCGCCCATATGCTCGAGGAAGATGCTCAAACCTGGTGGACCAATGCTCATGAACTAATGGTGAAATAGGGAACTCCGGTTACCTAGGCCAACTTCAAGGAAATGTTTTCTGGTCACTTCTTCCCTCCGGTGATGAAGTTAAGCAAGCAAGCCGAGTTTGTCAACTTGAGGCAAGGTGAGATGTCAGTGGGTGAGTTCACCGCCAAGTTCGAAAGGCTTTCGCAGCTTTATCAATTGGCAAAGCATGCCCCTAATGATGAGTGGAAGATGCAGATGTACAAGGCAGGTCTTCGTGCGGATGTGGCCCAAGGTCTTAGCTCTTATGCTATGACCAGTTATGCTGGATTGGTGCAACAAGCTTAAGTTGCAGAGGCAGATCTCAACAAGATGTATGAGGAAAGGAAAGCGTATCGGAAAGAGAAGAGGAAAACCTTGGAATTGTCATCCCCAAGTGATGAACCGAGGAGTACCAACAACAAAGGGAAGCAACCTACAGCATCCGAACTACTAAGGTCCGGTAAGTGTCCGAAATGTGGAAGGCCTCACACTGGAGAATGTCGCCAGGGATCAACGATGTGTTATTATTGCAAAGGCGAAGGGCATTATGCTAACGAATGCCCGTTGAAGAAGAAGAATCGAGAAGGGAATTCTAACTCTGCAAGCGGAAAGGTATATTGTGTGTTGTTTGTTCTGATTGGTCCAATTTTGAGGACAAAATTTTTAAAAGTTGGGGTGATTGTAATATCCCCAATTATCGCTATTTAAATTTTTGGCGTAAATTAATTATTAGTGAATTATTTAAATTATTTAAATTGAAAATGACTTGTTTAATTTATTAAGTATGAAATTGTGTGTGATTGAGTATTTAATTATGCTAAGTTAGGGTGATTAGGGTTGAGGGAGTCTTAGGGAAAGAAATGTTTAAGTAAAGGGTATTTTAGTCTTTTTCCATGCCCCTTATATACCCCCTCAGCTGGACCAAATGAAGAAGAAACACACTTCGTCTTCCATTTCAGAAAATTCAGAACCATAGGGGAGAGAAAGAGAGAGGGTGCGAATGGGAGAGGAAGGGAAGAGGTGAGAGTTTCTTCAAACCACCATGCATGCTCAATATTTTTACATATTCTGAATCAGCTCCTCATCTCCTTTCTAATGATACAAAAATCACAACCATCCTCCTCTTCCTTTTGAAATCACCATTGAAGCACAACCAAGCTCCACCTAGATAAATTGCCAAATCTGACCTTGCATGTCTTCATTGTGAGCCTTAGCACCAATTCCAGCAACCACATTTCGAATTAAAGCAACCTTAGAAGTCATCTCAGTGGCTGGGTTCGTTGGGGAGTGTTTCGGAGCGATTCCGGAGAAAGTTCGTGAATTGGTGTTGTGATTGAGTCCGAGGAGAGTTCGTGGTTCTCGGGAACGGTTGAATCACTAAAGTCTCGGCAAATAGGTGAGTTCTAATACTCACTAGGATTGTTTTCAGCCTTTTCATTTTAATTGAGTCGCGAATTTGTGAAATTCTGGTACGAAACCGTTTTGCATAAATATCGTTTAAATCATGAAATTGCATGTCATGATCGTGGATTGATTGATTGTTATATGGCTGAATTGTGCCTGGAAATATATGTATAAGATGTGTTTGAAGGTTGGAAGTTGATCGGGTTATGGATTGGAAACGATCGGAAAGTGAAACGGAACGAAAATAACAAAAACCAGCACATTCTGAAATCTGTCCAGGGCACACGGGTCGTGCGCCCCATGCACCCGGGTCGTGCGCCACCTTCTGGAACTCTGCCCAGGGCACACGGGTCGTGCGCCCCATGCGCCCGGGTCGTGCGTCTATGCCTGATGCCGGACCCCGAATTTCCGTTTCGTCGTTCCTTTCAGTTCCAAACCTCTTCTGATCTCCTCCTCAACCAAATGGGATGATGTGACCCTATTAATACCATTGTTTGGCTATGATTAAAGTGGTAGAGTTGATCGGGAAGTAATTAGAAATCGGACGGAATGATACGATAAATGATAGTCACGCACGGATCGTGTGTATGGGCGCACGAGTCGTGCGTGGTCTTCGGGTTGCCTCTTTTAAAAAGTGTCTTAAATCATTCCGAACGATTCCAATTGCTTTCTAATCCTTCCTTCCACCTTCCCCAATGTTACTACAACTGAATTGCCCTGAATTGAGTGGTAATTGACTGTGATTGGATCCAAGTTATATTAGTGCCATGTGATTGGTTATGTTTGGATTATGTTCAGGTGCAGTGAATGCTCATGTGATTGACCATTGGTTTCATGTTATGACTTTGTAATTGATACATGTGCTAGACTGACTCGTTTAGTAAGGTTATTAAGTTAAGTTAGCGAATCATTAGTAATCCATGTGAGATCACTAAATTATAAGGTTAAGTTAATAACTAGATCACCTAATGTTAAGAATAAGATTAGGTCATGATGAAGCTCAGTGATTGAGTATGTTTTCAGGTTAGGCTCAGTGATTGGGCAGTTTTCATTGTTCATTGTTATTGTATATTGTATATGCATCATTGTTTAGGCTCAGTGATTGAGCATAGTTCATTGTTAGGGTGACGACCCTATTTCTGATTAGTGTGCTGGGGGAGAGGAAGTCATGATCCTTATGAACCTAGGCTCCATTAGTGACCCACTAGTGATTAGTGGGGACGGATTCACCGGAAGCTTATTATGCCAAGTGACCGGTGACACGCTAAGAATCATTGTTAGGCTCAGTGATTGAGCATAGTTCATTGTTAGGCTCAGTGATTGAGCATAGTTCAGCCACATAGTCAACTTTGAGGACTATGAGTTTATGAGTTTAGAATAATGAATCAAGCATAATTGAACCGAGAGGATTAGTAAGGGGTCGCGATAGAACTCACTGAGACAAGTTGTCTCACCCAATCCATTGTTGTTGTTTTTCAGTTAAGCAGGGAAAGTTGAAGACCGTGAGGCACGACTATGAAGATGCTTGAGGAGCAGCCGCGATCTTTATCTCTTTATGTCTTGTATTTCAGTTTCCTTTGTATTTCTGTATTTTGTATTCAGTACCTTAAGACTACTCGATTGTACGACTTATGTATTTCAAGTTGTGAATCGCTTCCGCAGACTTTCGGTTTTGAGTATTGAACACTAGTTGAGGGTGTAAGGACCGACTTTATTGATATGCAGTTTAGTTATTTTAAGCACGTTTGATGAGTGATTCATCGAAGTTTAGTATGTGTTCAATATGTTAAAACGGAAAGTCACTCTGATGTATGCTAGTAGTGCGCTTCGGTAATTTCTACAAGATAGAAATTAACGGGGTGTTACAATTGGTATCAGAGCAGTTCGACCTAGTCGGGCTTAGAATCTTGAGTCTCTTAAGTCCTCTAAGTGTGATTCCTCTTAGTATGCTATTAGACGTTTAGCCTGATCAACTAAACACTTTGTACATATTTCGCAGAATCATGGCTGGTGGAAGTAGGAGAAGCGTCCCTGTCGATCCAAATACCGAATGGATGCAGAATGTCATCGAGACGCAACAGAAGATGATGAATGACATGATGCAAATGCAGCAGCAGCAGATGGCTCAAATGGCCCAAATGCATCATGAGATGATGAATCAACAACCGAATGTTCAACAACCTCCTCTGGAAGATCCGAATAGGGCTTACTTTCGTTTCCAGAAAATGAATCCCCAAAGTTTCAAAGGAGAACCTGAGGTAATGGTATCACATTTCTGGTTGGATTCAATGGAGAAGATTTTTAGGACTCTTCAATGCAGCGAAGAAGAGAAGGTTCTCTTTGCCGCCCATATGCTCGAGGAAGATGCTCAAACCTGGTGGACCAATGCTCATGAACTAATGGTGAATCAGGGAACTTCGGTTACCTGGGCCAACTTCGAGGAAATGTTTTCTGGTCACTTCTTCCCTCCGGTGATGAAGTTAAGCAAGCAAGCCGAGTTTGTCAACTTGAGGCAAGGTGAGATGTCAGTGGGTGAGTTCACCGCCAAGTTCGAAAGGCTGTCGCAGCTTTATCAATTGGCAAAGCATGCCCCTAATGATGAGTGGAAGATGCAGATGTACAAGGCAGGTCTTCGTGCGGATGTGGCCCAAGGTCTTAGCTCTTATGCTATGACCAGTTATGCTGGATTGGTGCAACAAGCTTATGTTGCAGAGGCAGATCTCAACAAGATGTATGAGGAAAGGAAAGCGTATCGGAAAGAGAAGAGGAAAACCTTGGAATTGTCATCCCCAAGTGATGAACCGAGGAGTACCTACAACAAAGGGAAGCAACCTACAGCATCCGAACTACTAAGGTCCGGTAAGTGTCCGAAATGTGGAAGGCCTCACACTGGAGAATGTCGCCAGGGATCAACGATGTGTTATTATTGCAAAGGCGAAGGGCATTATGCTAACGAATGCCCGTTGAAGAAGAAGAATCGAGAAGGGAATTCTAACTCTGCAAGCGGAAAGGTATATTGTGTGTTGTTTGTTCTGATTGGTCCAATTTTGAGGACAAAATTTTTAAAAGTTGGGGTGATTGTAATATCCCCAATTATCGCTATTTAAATTTTTGGCGTAAATTAATTATTAGTGAATTATTTAAATTATTTAAATTGAAAATGACTTGTTTAATTTATTAAGTATGAAATTGTGTGTGATTGAGTATTTAATTATGCTAAGTTAGGGTGATTAGGGTTGAGGGAGTCTTAGGGAAAGAAATGTTTAAGTAAAGGGTATTTTAGTCTTTTTCCATGCCCCTTATATACCCCCTCAGCTGGACCAAATGAAGAAGAAACACACTTCATCTTCCATTTCAGAAAATTCAAAACCATAGGTGAGAGAAAGAGAGAGGGTGCGAATGGGAGAGGAAGGGAAGAGGTGAGAGTTTCTTCAAACCACCATGCATGCTCAATATTTTTACATATTCTGAATCAGCTCCTCATCTCCTTTCTAATGATACAAAAATCACAACCATCCTCCTCTTCCTTTTGAAATCACCATTGAAGCACAACCAAGCTCCACCTAGATAAATTGCCAAATCTGACCTTGCATGTCTTCATTGTGAGCCTTAGCACCAATTCCAGCAACCACATTTCGAATTAAAGCAACCTTAGAAGTCATCTCAGTGGCTGGGTTCGTTGGGGAGTGTTTCGGAGCGATTCCGGAGAAAGTTCGTGAATTGGTGTTGTGATTGAGTCCGAGGAGAGTTCGTGGTTCTCGGGAACGGTTGAATCACTAAAGTCTCGGCAAATAGGTGAGTTCTAATACTCACTAGGATTGTTTTCAGCCTTTTCATTTTAATTGAGTCGCGAATTTGTGAAATTCTGGTACGAAACCGTTTTGCATAAATATCGTTTAAATCATGAAATTGCATGTCATGATCGTGGATTGATTGATTGTTATATGGCTGAATTGTTCCTGGAAATATATGTATAAGATGTGTTTGAAGGTTGGAAGTTGATCGGGTTATGGATTGGAAACGATCGGAAAGTGAAACGGAACGAAAATAACAAAAACCAGCACATTCTGAAATCTGTCCAGGGCACACGGGTCGTGCGCCCCATGCACCCGGGTCGTGCGCCCCATGCACCCGGGTCGTGCGCCACCTTCTGGAACTCTACCCAGGGCACACGGGTCGTGCGCCCCATGCGCCCGGGTCATGCGTCTATGCCTGATGCCGGACCTCGAATTTCCGTTTCGTCGTTCCTTTCAGTTCCAAACCTCTTCTGATCTCCTCCTCAACCAAATGGGATGATGTGACCCTATTAATACCATTGTTTGGCTATGATTAAAGTGGTAGAGTTGATCGGGAAGTAATTAGAAATCGGACGGAATGATACGATAAATGATAGTCACGCACGGATCGTGTGTATGGGCGCACGAGTCGTGCGTGGTCTTCGGGTTGCCTCTTTTAAAAAGTGTCTTAAGTCATTCCGAACGATTCCAATTGCTTTCTAATCCCTCTTTCCACCTTCCCCAATGTTACTACAACTGAATTGCCCTGAATTGAGTGGTAATTGACCGTGATTGGATCCAAGTTATATTAGTGCCATGTGATTGGTTATGTTTGGATTATGTTCAGGTGCAGTGAATGCTCATGTGATTGTCCATTGGTTTCATGTTATGACTTTGTAATTGATACATGTGCAAGACTGACTCGTTTAGTAAGGTTATTAAGTTAAGTTAGCGAATCATTAGTAATCCATGTGAGATCACTAAATTATAAGGTTAAGTTAATAACTAGATCACCTAATGTTAAGAATAAGATTAGGTCATGATGAAGCTCAGTGATTGAGTATGTTTTCAGGTTAGGCTCAGTGATTGAGCAGTTTTCATTGTTCATTGTTATTGTATATTGTATATGCATCATTGTTTAGGCTCAGTGATTGAGCATAGTTCATTGTTAGGGTGACGACCCTATTTCTGATTAGTGTGCTGGGGGAGAGGAAGTCATGATCCTTATGAACCTAGGCTCCATTAGTGACCCACTAGTGATTAGTGGGGACGGGTTCACCGGAAGCTTATTATGCCAAGTGACCGGTGACACGCTAAGAATCATTGTTAGGCTCAGTGATTGAGCATAGTTCATTGTTAGGCTCAGTGATTGAGCATAGTTCAGCCACATAGTCAACTTTGAGGACTATGAGTTTATGAGTTTAGAATAATGAATCAAGCATAATTGAACCGAGAGGATTAGTAAGGGGTCGCGATAGAACTCACTGAGACAAGTTGTCTCACCCAATCCATTGTTGTTGTTTTTCAGTTAAGCAGGGAAAGTTGAAGACCGTGAGGCACGACTATGAAGATGCTTGAGGAGCAGCCGCGATCTTTATCTCTTTATGTCTTGTATTTCAGTTTCCTTTGTTTTTCTGTATTTTGTATTCAGTACCTTAAGACTACTCGATTGTACGACTTATGTATTTCAAGTTGTGAATCGCTTCCGCAGACTTTCGGTTTTGAGTATTGAACACTAGTTGAGGGTGTAAGGACCGACTTTATTGATATGCAGTTTAGTTATTTTAAGCACGTTTGATGAGTGATTCATCGAAGTTTAGTATGTGTTCAATATGTTAAAAAGGAAAGTCACTCTGATGTATGCTAGTAGTGCGCTTCGGTAATTTCTACAAGATAGAAATTAACGGGGTGTTACAATTGGTATCAGAGCAGTTCGACCTAGTCGGGCTTAGAATCTTGAGTCTCTTAAGTCCTCTAAGTGTGATTCCTCTTAGTATGCTATTAGAAGTTTAGCCTGATCAACTAAACACTTTGTGCATATTTCGCAGAATCATGGCTGGTGGAAGTAGGAGAAGCGTCCATGTCGATCCAAATACCGAATGGATGCAGAATGTCATCGAGACGCAACAGAATATGATGAATGACATGATGCAAATGCAGCAGCAGCAGATGGCTCAAATGGCCCAAATGCATCATGAGATGATGAATCAACAGCAACCGAATGTTCAACAACCTCCTCTGGAAGATCCGAATAGGGCTTACTTTCGTTTCCAGAAAATGAATCCCCGAAGTTTCAAAGGAGAACCTGAGGTAATGGTATCACATTTCTGGTTGGATTCTGTAACATCCTCAAAATAATTAATCGAATTATTTGGATGTTAACCCAATTGAATTAATTTGGTACTTAATTGGTAAAATTATTGAGTGCTAAAATTAATTATTGGCTGTCACAGGATCGTTGACCGAATAATACGGATCTAGGGCGTTTTGGATTTGTAATAAGGGATTAAGATCGATATGGTAATTGGACCACGCCACCACTTATTTATTAATTGAATAAATATGTGTGTGTGTGTTAAATAAAAGAAGAAAGAAAAGAAGAAAGGAAAGAAAGAAAAGAGAAAGGAAGCGCTGGAAACAGAGAAAGGAAGAAGAGAAAAGAAGAAGGAAAAAGAAGAAGGAAAAAGGGAAGAGAAGAAGAAGAATCCTCAACCTCCAAGCTCCAAACTTCATCATCTTCATCACCTCCTCTCCCTCAACATAACCCCATAACTTGGTAAGATTCCCTTCCATTTTTCCCCATTAATTTGACCTACAAAATTATAGGGTTTGGTTGGGGAATTTGTTGAAATCTTGAGTTGTGAGCTGGAATTAATGATTGATTCATGGTCAGGATCGAAGCCAAGAGCGGTGGATCGCCTTTGGGAATTCGAAACGAAGTTAGGAGCGGTTCGGTGTTGTTTGGGTTCGATTCGGTGATTTCGACACGTCGGTGATTTCGGCTCGGCAACGACTCTCGCTTCAAGGGTGAGTTTTACTCACGCTTAGGATGTTTTTGTGTCTCGATAAATTTTATGTGCTTTGATTCCGAAAGATTTTGATACAAAACCGCTATTCGGAAAAATATGTCGTTTTTGATAAAATTCGTTTGATTGAGTTTTTGAATTGATTGATTGATTGTATGGTATTGGTTGGACTGGTTTTGCTGGTTGTCAAATCTATTTTCGATCGGAACTGAAATCGGAATTGAGCGGAATAGCGGATTTCGCGAAAATCGCAAAATCTGCACCAGAAAGACCCCCATCGCGTCGCGACCCGCAGGGCATCGCGTCGCGACCAAGTGCAGTTTTGTCACGCAAAATGTTTCTGTCGTTTTTCGCGTCGCGACGGTAGCAGTTCGCGTCGCGACGTTTTGCAGATTTTCAACAGTTTTTCACTGATCTTGTTTTCGCGATATCTTTTGATCCGGGAACCCGATTGGGGTGTTCTAAAATGCGTTGGAAAGCTTATTCAGAGGCCTAACTGAATATTCTATTTTTAAGGCAAAATGATCTATTTTCGAAATTGTAAATTGTGTCGAAAAGAAGTAAATTAGAGTACGAGTGTGAACTTGGTTTTATAAAAGCGTGGGTTAAGTGTTCAATTGGCATTATCTGATTTGATGGACTATGAGTTCATAGTATTGTAGATATACGTATAAAGTATATTGAGTTGGGTGACGACCCATTATTTAACATACTAGGGGGAGGCAGTCATGATCCTTTTACCTAGGCTCCATGCCAATAGGAGAAGGTACTATTGGTAGGGGGGTTCACCGCCTTGCAGCGTTCGCGTCAGCGGTGTTATGTTGTTTGTAGTACGTTTACCGGGTTCTTCGTTCGCGTCAGCGGTATCGTACTAAACTAATAGGTTACCGGGTTCTTCGTTCGCGTCAGCGGTAATCTGTTAAAATGTTTTATGCGGTCCATCGGGGGTAGCGTTCGCGCAGCCGATACCGTATTGAATTAATACCGGATTTCATAATTGAGTCGAGAGTGTTAGTAGGGGTTTCGGTAGAACTCACTGAGATTGTATCTCACTGTTTAAATGTTGTTGTTTTACAGAGACACAGGGACAGAGGAAGTCCAAGAGGCACGAGTAGGTTGGGCTCGGACTGGTTGCGGATGACTTAGCATTATGTTTAACTTTATATTTCCTCTTGTTGTCTATGTACCGCAACACTACGACTTTAGTGTAAATCTTTTTATTTCCGCTTTCTTGCATGATACTGAGCAGGATAGTTCGCTGAATTTTATGGTCTTATGTGTATTAAGACTGATTGGCTGTTGTCCAGTGAAAACTATTTTGCAGTGTTCAGTATTTATGCAGGAAATATTATCTCTGATGTATGTTTAATGTGCACTTGGGTGTTTTTAACAAATAAAAATACCAGGGTGTTACAGATTCAATGGAGAAGATTTTTAGGACTCTTCAATGCAGCGAAGAAGAGAAGGTTCTCTTTGCCGCCCATATGCTCGAGGAAGATGCTCAAACCTGGTGGACCAATGCTCATGAACTAATGGTGAATCAGGGAACTCCGGTTACCTGGGCCAACTTCAAGGAAATGTTTTCTGGTCACTTCTTGCCTCCGGTGATGAAGTTAAGCAAGCAAGCCGAGTTTGTCAACTTGAGGCAAGGTGAGATGTCAGTGGGTGAGTTCACCGCCAAGTTCGAAAGGCTGTCGCAGTTTTATCAATTGGCAAAGCATGCCCCTAATGATGAGTGGAAGATGCAGATGTACAAGGCAGGTCTTCGTGCGGATGTGGCCCAAGGTCTTAGCTCTTATGCTATGACTAGTTATGCTGGATTGGTGCAACAAGCTTATGTTGCAGAGGCAGATCTCAACAAGATGTATGAGGAAAGGAAAGCGTATCGGAAAGAGAAGAGGAAAACCTTGGAATTGTCATCCCCAAGTGATGAACCGAGGAGTACCTACAACAAAGGGAAGCAACCTACAGCATCCGAACTACTAAGGTCCGGTAAGTGTCCGAAATGTGGAAGGCCTCACACTGGAGAATGTCGCCAGGGATCAACGATGTGTTATTATTGCAAAGGCGAAGGGCATTATGCTAACGAATGCCCGTTGAAGAAGAAGAATCGAGAAGGGAATTCTAACTCTACAAGCGGAAAGGTATATTGTGTGTTGTTTGTTCTGATTGGTCCAATTTTGAGGACAAAATTTTTAAAAGTTGGGGTGATTGTAATATCCCCAATTATCTCTATTTAAATTTTTGGCGTAAATTAATTATTAGTGAATTATTTAAATTATTTAAATTGAAAATGACTTGTTTAATTTATTAAGTATGAAATTGTGTGTGATTGAGTATTTAATTATGCTAAGTTAGGGTGATTAGGGTTGAGGGAGTCTTAGGGAAAGAAATGTTTAAGTAAAGGGTATTTTAGTCTTTTTCCATGCCCCTTATATACCCCCTCAGCTGGACCAAATGAAGAAGAAACACACTTCATCTTCCATTTCAGAAAATTCAGAACCATAGGGGAGAGAAAGAGAGAGGGTGCGAATGGGAGAGGAAGGGAAGAGGTGAGAGTTTCTTCAAACCACCATGCATGCTCAATATTTTTACATATTCTGAATCAGCTCCTCATCTCCTTTCTAATGATACAAAAATCACAACCATCCTCCTCTTCCTTTTGAAATCACCATTGAAGCACAACCAAGCTCCACCTAGATAAATTGCCAAATCTGACCTTGCATATCTTCATTGTGAGCCTTAGCACCAATTCCAGCAACCACATTTCGAATTAAAGCAACCTTAGAAGTCATCTCAGTGGCTGGGTTCGTTGGGGAGTGTTTCGGAGCGATTCCGGAGAAAGTTCGTGAATTGGTGTTGTGATTGAGTCCGAGGAGAGTTCGTGGTTCTCGGGAATGGTTGAATCACTAAAGTCTCGGCAAATAGGTGAGTTCTAATACTCACTAGGATTGTTTTCAGCCTTTTCATTTTAATTGAGTCGCGAATTTGTGAAATTCTGGTACGAAACCGTTTTGCATAAATATCGTTTAAATCATGAAATTGCATGTCATGATCGTGGATTGATTGATTGTTATATGGCTGAATTGTGCCTGGAAATATATGTATAACATGTGTTTGAAGGTTGGAAGTTGATCGGGTTATGGATTGGAAACGATCGGAAAGTGAAACGGAACGAAAATAACAAAAACCAGCACATTCTGAAATCTGTCCAGGGCACACGGGTCATGCGCCCCATGCACCCGGGTCGTGCGCCACCTTCTGGAAATCTGCCCAGGGCACACGGGTCGTGCGCCCCATGCGCCCGGGTCGTGCGTTTTTGCCTGATGCCGGACCCCGAATTTCCGTTTCGTCGTTCCTTTCAGTTCCAAACCTCTTCTGATCTCCTCCTCAACCAAATGGGATGATGTGACCCTATTAATACCATTGTTTGGCTATGATTAAAGTGGTAGAGTTGATCGGGAAGTAATTAGAAATCGGACGGAATGATACGATAAATGATAGTCACGCACGGATCGTGTGTATGGGCGCACGAGTCGTGCGTGGTCTTCGGGTTGCCTCTTTTAAAAAGTGTCTTAAATCATTCCGAACGATTCCAATTGCTTTCTAATCCCTCCTTCCACCTTCCCCAATGTTACTACAACTGAATTGCCCTGAATTGAGTGGTAATTGACTGTGATTGGATCCAAGTTATATTAGTGCCATGTGATTGGTTATGTTTGGATTATGTTCAGGTGCAGTGAATGCTCATGTGATTGACCATTGGTTTCATGTTATGACTTTGTAATTGATACATGTGCTAGACTGACTCGTTTAGTAAGGTTATTAAGTTAAGTTAGCGAATCATTAGTAATCCATGTGAGATCACTAAATTATAAGGTTAAGTTAATAACTAGATCACCTAATGTTAAGAATAAGATTAGGTCATGATGAAGCTCAGTGATTGAGTATGTTTTCAGGTTAGGCTCAGTGATTGAGCAGTTTTCATTGTTCATTGTTATTGTATATTGTATATGCATCATTGTTTAGGCTCAGTGATTGAGCATAGTTCATTGTTAGGGTGACGACCCTATTTCTGATTAGTGTGCTGGGGGAGAGGAAGTCATGATCCTTATGAACCTAGGCTCCATTAGTGACCCACTAGTGATTAGTGGGGACGGGTTCACCGGAAGCTTATTATGCCAAGTGACCGGTGACACGCTAAGAATCATTGTTAGGCTCAGTGATTGAGCATAGTTCATTGTTAGGCTCAGTGCTTGAGCATAGTTCAGCCACATAGTCAACTTTGAGGACTATGAGTTTATGAGTTTAGAATAATGAATCAAGCATAATTGAACCGAGAGGATTAGTAAGGGGTCGCGATAGAACTCACTGAGACAAGTTGTCTCACCCAATCCATTGTTGTTGTTTTTCAGTTAAGCAGGGAAAGTTGAAGACCGTGAGGCACGACTATGAAGATGCTTGAGGAGCAGCCGTGATCTTTATCTCTTTATGTCTTGTATTTCAGTTTCCTTTGTATTTCTGTATTTTGTATTCGGTACCTTAAGACTACTCGATTGTACGACTTATGTATTTCAAGTTGTGAATCGCTTCCGCAGACTTTCGGTTTTGAGTATTGAACACTAGTTGAGGGTGTAAGGACCGACTTTATTGATATGCAGTTTAGTTATTTTAAGCACGTTTGATGAGTGATTCATCGAAGTTTAGTATGTGTTCAATATGTTAAAAAGGAAAGTCACTCTGATGTATGCCAGTAGTGCGCTTCGGTAATTTCTACAAGATAGAAATTAACGGGGTGTTACAGAAAACAAAAATAATTGCATTAGAATCAAACATTTATTTCTTTATGCATTCGCATTTTTCATACATATCTGTCATCATGGGTATTATATTTTGCTAGAAAATAAAAAATCACCATAGAACGAGTAACTTGTTTTCATATACATCTCGTTCTCATGGTACTAACATGCATACATCCTCCAAAAAAATAAAGACGCTACATAGTTGTCCAACTGTCATCATCTTGCACACCCAAAAATATACTATATTCGTTACTCCTCTTCATGCATAGAAAAATAAAAATGCATTAGTCATCTGACATGCAAAATAAAAGAAAAATAATAAAATGATGCCACTTTCTTGCATTATTCATCATCATATTGCATTGCGTCCGAAAAATCATTTCGGATAGTCAATCTTTTCAAGCAATCATTCATTCACATTCCTCGCATCTGCATCAGGCAACATTATTCGTTCATTCATACATTGCATTTTTCTTTCTTTTCGCGAAAAAGAAAAGAATAAAAAACATGATCACAATTTAAAAAAATTGTGATTGAATATCTCATTTAGCATGCATTTCCATCATCAAATAATATAGGCATTTCATCATTTGCAACATCATGAAATGCATAGCATTCACGCACCTTTTCATTCATCCAAAAAATGTTGTTTCATTAAATCATCCATACGCCATTTCATCCACACATCGTTTATATACCGTTTCAACATGCATCATTTCAAAAATTATGTCATCATTTTCGCATCATTCATAGATACACATTTAGCATTTCATTCTGATACATGAAGGAGGCTCTGCATCGGTCACGTGCCGCATTGTCTCCAAAAATCATTTAGAATAACTGACCTTTCCAAGTGATCATTCATGCACGCATTTTATGCATTCGCATCTGCATTTTCGTCATTTTTCACCATGTGTTCCTTCATGCATAAGGACACAAGGTGCGTTTAACTTGATTATTCTTGTTGCGTGAGCATAGTTAGTCTTTCAACTAGAAAATAAAAAAATTATCATGCATTCATAATAGAATACGGTCATCGTTTTCATTATCATGGTACCAACATGCATCTCATCATCTAGAAAATAACAAAATATCATATTTTTTATTTTTCATCTTGCATAAGCCACACGCCAAAAATGAGAAAATAATATCACCTTGATATTATAAAAAAATTGCATTCATTCATTATTTCATTACTCCTCTTCATGCATCATGAAGAAACAAAAACAAAAGTCATTCATTCTCATGCATCTCAAAAACAAGAACAAAAACAAAAGTCATTAATCCTCTCACATGCATTAAAACAAATTAGGATTTGCTTCATTTTCTTCTATTCTTGCATTGTTCATCATTCAATAGTTTTTGTTGTTGTTGTTTTGTTAGCCTCTCACTCTAGTTGAAAATTCTTTTAAAAAAAAAGATAATAAGTAAAAAATAAAAATAAAAATCACACACTTTCTTAAGGTATGATTACGCATTTCATTTACCTGCATCATTGTCTGTGTACAACAACATCCATATGTTCATGCACTCTGTTTTATTCAAATAAGTTTTTCCAAAAAAAAAAACGAAACTCATAAGATTTTTTTGACACACTGTTTGATGAGAGACGATGCCTTCTTGAAAATATATTTTAATTGATTCCTCTTCCTTGGAAAATGTTGTCATACTCTAACTTGATCCACCAACATTAAGTTCTTCACCCTTCACTCCATATGCATCCTACTCATACCCACCACATTTATGGAAACCGCCTACCCACTTAACCATTCAACAGAATTCACCAATAACTCATTCACCATCATGGTCACTACAATATTGACCATATCATAGGCTTGACCCTTGGCCACTGCACACCCCACCCAAGGCATTAGCCAACATATATCTCACACCCGTAACAAGAAGCTTAAATGTCTATTTTGTTAATTTGTGTGGTTTTGACAGTTAAAATTGTTCTATCTTAAGCGGTGTTAACTCTCCATGAAGCATTTGCAAAATAAACTAACCTGACATGTGTGTTTACCGTTGTTTGAGTCAGTTATACTACCCCTGTCTTTCCGCCACTTCCAAAACCAGACCCAACCATCCATAAAAGGCCCAGTCCCCACAAGAATATTTCATTCGCTTTCCCCCAGTGATGAAATTTCACGAATAACACTTTGTACGCTCCATACTGGGGCAGAGTAATGATCACTAAGATTTTCTGCTAGCATTCTAAACACTCGTGCAAGTCCTTTGAGTAAAAAAAAACACAAAAGAGATCCAAAAAAGAAAAGCCCGTTAGGTTGAAAACTCGCGAGAGCAGCCTGAGCAAAAATTAGGGCATAAAAAAATAATAAATAAAGAAAAGCAAATATATTAAAATGAAGTTTTGTCCCATAGTTACAATTTCAAGAAAATAAGCAACCATGATTTGAATTGGAGTTTGGCCATTTTCCTATATCCAAAAATCCAAAAAAGAGAAATGCCATTTGCTACCCACTTTGAGCCAAAAAAACACCTTAGACAAAGATCAATCCCATATCTAACAGCTCGCTCAGCTCGAAAGAAAAAAAAGAAAAATCACAAAAAAGTGAAATTAAAAAAAAGAGAGGATCGAAAAATCCTGAAAACCAAAACGGTAGAATTTGTGAGCTGACACTTCACACCATCGAGCATATAAAAGATCATTGTCTGAAATAAACCCTCAAACACTTCCTTTGGCCTAAGCATCCTATCCTCCATAAACCCTCAAATGCGCTACAACCCTAAAACAGGTACATTCTACTATGAAGCACATAAAAGATTCTTTGTCTCAACCAACCCCGAACACTCTCAGGAGCAAAGTAATCGTTTCCTTCATGAATCATTAACCACTGGCCATATTACAATCCAAAAGCCTATTCTGATCAGTGATTGGTTGCTTCCATTTTTCTCAAAGCTTATACTCTAGGACAAAATAATCAGAATAATTTGTTTGCTCAAAAAAAAAAAAACAAAGAGAAAAATATTATTACAAAAGAAAATAAGAAAAAAAAACTTAAAAGGGCTTGCACGCTCAAAGTTCATCAAGAGAAGATAACAGTGATCATCAACAAAGTGAATTTTCATCGGACCAAAAACTCTTGACTGTCTTAGCTTGTGGACTCCTTCCCAAAGAAAACCACAAATCCCTACTAAGGCAGTTACTTGACTTATCATATCAAAATGGGGCAATACCGCCCCCCCATTCCACTCAAACTCAGGGAGATTTTTTTTAGCATCCCCAAAATACCCTCATCTTTCATCCCGTTCATATACTACATTCTAACTTTACACCCTGTCACAATCCCACTCGGATGGGGCAATCTTCACCTTTCATGGATTGGGGCAACCTTGTCCTCTTGTAGGCCGGGGCTTCATATCCCTCGGCCCGAAAGAATCCTTCTGCCTCCCATTCCATTCATTCCTAGCCACGTGTCACCCCAATACCTGCATAGTTCCCAATCCCTCAACCAGTCTACATCCTTAGTTGTCAGTGTCCTCCCTAGACAAAGGCAGACTGTTTCACTCCCCACTATTTGAAGTCAAAATTGGGGCAGTCAAACATTTTTACCTTGGGGCAAGTATATCTCTCATAAGTTTGAGCCAATAAACCTCATCCTCCACTCCACTCATGTGTCACACTTGACTATACCCTGCATTTTTTGAACCCTAAGTCAACTGACACATTCATTTGCATTCACACTTTTTTCATATTTATTAAGCAAATGCTTCAAAGGGAGAGACACACAATAATGACAATCCCTCTAAGTTAACATCTTAGATTTGAAAGCTTAGCCATCATGGGTCATCATAACCAAATGAGAACCCATCTGCAAATACACATCTCGATCTCTAGAAATGACACTAATACATTGCTGCGAGCCACACTTTTCAAGATGACAATCTTGAGCTTACCAGAGTTCAAGTCCAAGCCATCAAAAATCTTTCTTCCAAGGAACGATCAATTCAAAATGTTCAGCTCTCTGTTTCCAGCATCAAAAGTTTCGTTTCACATCAAACATTTTTGCATCCTTACAAAAACAAAAAGTGTTGTTACTAACAAATCATGCATTATACATGTCCTCATTATTCTATAATTAAACCATGCATCTGGTCATGCCCATCACAACTTTTTCATACAAGTATTGTACATGCATTCACATTCCACTTGTTTCGCCTACACAATTTTGCTTCTTGTGTATTACACATTGCGTATGCGGGCATGCATAGCCACGCATAACATGTATCGCTTCAATAAAAATGCCAAATGTCGGTCGCATCATTACCAAAAGTCTGTCTATAATTCACCATGTATTTAGGCACCATAGCGTTTGCATCAAAATATTACGTATCCATCACATTCACATTCTCATTTCATGCATTCATCAAATACCAAAAAGGCAATAAAGCGAAAAGACAAAAAAAATCACCCACATCCCAACAAACATCCAATCATTGCATCATACAACATCAAGTCATGCGGCTATCACAACCCTTCATCTATGCATTACGTGTGCACAGTCGTTCATTCATTCATTCATTTATGCATGAAAAAAAAGAAAAAACGACAAAGGCAAAAATCATCCACATTGCACCCGTCACCCCCACCGAAGCATAAATCATTCCATCATACCCAGCTTATCAATTTTTGTTTCCGACCAACTTCAACATCCATCATTCACGGGCCTTTTGTAGTCCACTTACTTTCGCATTGCACATTCATCACATTCCATGCCTATAACACTTTTTTACTTCGATAGACGTGCCAAGTGCCGGTCTCATCGTTACCAAAAAGCTTTCTACATCACCAATCATATCATTTGCTATGCATTCCTGTGCTTCCTTTATTCACCATAGCATTTGCATCAAAGAATTACATTCGCGTCATATTCACATTGCATGCATCAAGAAAAGAAGCAAGATAAATAAGAAAAAGAAAAATCCATCCATTACATTCATCATCACACCAAAAGGTGATCACTATAGTCACATTCACATCTCACACACCGTTGTCAACTTTCTCATTCCATCAGGTTCAACACCCATGGTATACCCATTTCATTCATCATCCCCCAGATACCAATCATTGCACTTTCATCACATTACACACATGACATTGTTCGCTTCGATAGATGTCCAAGTGCCGGTCTCATCGTTGCCCCCAAAAAAAGAGTTTTTTTTACATTACTAATCATATCTTTGTACCATGCATGGCATTCGCGTCAAAGCATTACATTAGCATCTCATTCACACTTTGCATATACCAAAGGAAAAAGAGAAAAGCAAAAAAAAAAAAACAAAAGGAGAAAAATTGCTCATTCCATTACATTCATCATCAGCACAATCACATTCATATCTTATCTGCACTCACATACGTTGGTTGTCAACCTCCATGTTCCATCAACTTCAACTCGCATCATCTGCCACACTTCATTCATCCCATCGAACACTTACCATTTCACGTACCTATATTGCACGCATACATCATTCATTGCATTTTTAGACATACCAAATATAGATAGCTTTTCCCGTCTCAGGTGAATGCATTCATTAGGTATGTCCAAGGAAGGTACGCCACGTACCAATCCCAATAGTTTGTTCCCTCGAAGTCGGTGCTCCAAGCGCTGGTCTCATACCATAACCCAGAATCTCAGTACTCCTCCAGACCCCAAGCGGTCCCTCAGAGCCCAAGCGCTCCTTCAGACCATCAATGGTCCTTCAATCCAGATCGCACGTCGCGTTATCGAGCAACCGACGGATCATCCGGCCCCAGGCCCTTCAGACTAGCTGTGTTCGCCTAAAAAACACAGTGCACGTCCTTCGAGGTGTGCAAATCAGGTCAATGACCTGACCTTGCCACCCATGGCCGCTCGAAAAAGGCCACCCCCCAAGCAGACCGTTTTACTAGTACCATTGCTAGTTAGCGCTCCATCAGACCCATTGGTCCATCAGGGTTAGGCATACCCTTCAGACCCCGTCGGTCCTTCAGTTTAACTCCAATCAATGCGCCAAGCATCGACTGCGAATTAGACCATCAGAGCCCGGTGCTCCTTCAGATCCCCGGTGATCCTTATTTACTTTTATTCTATGTCAACCCATTATCTTTCAATAATTTCTAAAAAATAATCTTGACAAAATTAGTGTCTTTTTATCTTCATTTCTATTTTACTTGAGAAATTTGGAAACCCTTCATATTTCCTAGTAAAATATAAATAAAGAGGGGCAGCTGTTATACCCTAATTTTGTCCGACTAATTGAAAATCAAATAAAAATGTATTTTTGTGAATATCTGATTCTAATTAATATTTCTCTATTTGCAAAAATATATCGTTTGTCATACCGAGGGTTAGCTAATTGTGCGTGTTATTCAAAAGTCGTTAGCAATTTAGCCTTGTTGTTTTTTGTTTCGTTTATTATTATTATTATCGGTTGAATAGTAGTTGTCAATAAAAAGAAAAGATAGTCAAATAGTTAAGCTTGTTTAAATCTGTTTTTTTTATCTTTCAAAATAATACAAAATTACATTTCTGTTTGTTACACAAAAAAAAAATAAAGGAATGTCAAACAAAAAATATGTGGCCAGCCTGCGCCTTGCTGCTGTTGCTGCCACAGTTTGAGCTTTGAGCTCAAACCCCCTTTCTTCTTGTCTCTTTGTTGGATCTTCATTTTAGGCAAAAAATACCATAACTTGGCAGCAACTCTGCTCCTCTCTTGCTGCTGTCTCTGTCTTGGTCTCCTGGGAGTTTTGATTTTGTGCTCCACATACCACACCTACACCACAATAAGAGCATTATAAACACACATGAAGCAGCAAGCAAAGGGGGAGATCACAGGCAGAACATAAAAACAGTGAGAACCAGAAATCTAAGAAAAAATAAAAACAGTTTTGAGAAGCCAAAAAAAGGGAGCTTGAAGCTCCGGCCGCCATGTGGTGGTGGTCGCCACCATCGCACCACCGTGAACCACCGTGCACACTGCTCCTCTCTCTTGCTCTCACCACCATCGTGACCCAAATCACTGCCCAACAAACACAAAACAGCCACCCAAATACCTCACTGTTTCTGCCACTCCCCTCTCTCTTCGCGAACCACCACAAAACCGCCGGCGCCTGATAAGTCTATTTTTAGAGTCTTTTTAATTGTTATTTTATTAAGTCTTTTTAGTATTTTAATTATATTTTTGTTCAATTTTACTGTAAATGTTTACTTTTTATCTTCAGGTTTTATTTTGAAGCAATTTGGGCTGCCTAAGTCTCAGCAGGTCAGAATTCGACTGCATCTTCCAGATTTCGACTGGATCTCCCAGAATTCGACTAGATCTCTCAGAATTCGACAGCATCTGTCTCAGCAGGCCAGAATTCGACAGCATCTGTCTCAGCAGACCAGAATTCGACTGCATCTGTCTTCCAGATTTCGACTGCATCTGTCAGAATTCGACTGCATCTGTCTTCCAGAATTCGACTGCATCTGTCTTCCAGATTTCGACTGCTTCTGCTATCCAGATTTCGACTGTGCCTGCTTCTGCTATCCAGATTTCGACTGTGCCTGCTTCTGCTATCCAGATTTCTACTGCATCAGTCGAAATTACCTTGCCCACTTGTTGTTGGATATTTTTGCCCACTTTTTGATGACCATGTGCTTTGACCACTTGCTCATGTGCATTGTCCACTTGAGGATGGCTCTTTGATGACTACCTTGGCCAACTTGATTTGCCACTTTTTCCTCTTTTGGACCATTTTGCCCCTCATATTTTCCTATAAATAGAGGCTTGATCCTCACTTGTACCTAAGCTTGAATTTTGTTAGAAAATCAATGACAAAGGCTCTCTAATTATTCATGACTTCAATTTACTCTTCATGCTTTTTATGATTCTTGTTTATTTACTTTCTTGCCCTTTAAATTCTTGCTATTTATTTTCCAAGTCATTTACTTTCATTGCTATTTAAATTCTCGCTCTTTACTTTCTCGCTCTTTACTTTTCGCTCTTTACTATTTCGCTCTTTTATTTTCCCTGCTATTTACTTTCTTGCCCTTTTATTTTCCAAGTCATTTACTTTCATTGCTATTTAATTTCTCGCTCTTTACTTTTCGCTCTTTACTTTTTCGCTCTTTTATTTTCCTTGTTATTTACTTTTTTGCCCTTTAAATTTCCAAGTCAAGTAAACTACTGGCAAGTCAAGTAAATTACTGGCAAGTCAAGTAAATTACTGGCAATTTACTTTTCAAGCAATTTACTTTCTTGTCATTTACAATTCCGCTATTTATAATTTTGCACTTTACCGCTTTCTTTTATTTCTCGCTATTTAAATTCATGTCTTTTCTTCTTCTTCTTCTCTCATATTTTCTATGAGTGAGTAGATACAAAGTCTTGGGTTGTTGGGAGTAATCCAATGATAGGTCCCTAATAATTCCCAAAGACTATTCTCCACTCCAAATCGTTTTATATTTCAATCTAATTTCATTGTCCTTCAAATCTTATTTTAAACATCAAACGAAGAACCGAAAGGTGAAGTATTGATGTTGGATCTATGAAATTAGACAAGGGAATCAACACATGAGAATAGTTTTGAAACTCTTGAGACATTATAAAGGTGTTATGCTTAATGGGTTTTGGTGACAATCAACCATGAGAATAGGCTTGATAGTTAGTTCAAAACACGCTCTTGTACTCCGAAAGGAGACATTAGTTATATTCGCTGCCTTGTCTTTGAAATATATTACTCTTGTAATTTGTTGAATAGTCTAAAGAAATTATTTTGGTTCCTCATTGTTGTGATAAAACTATAAACCTGAGATTGTTTTGTTTTTATTTTTAAATTTTACATCTCCTAAAAACCATTCCTTCTAGCTAATCAACTTTGAAAAATTAAATTGGTATTCACTTAGGCTCTCCCTGTGGACCGATACTCTTTTATTACGCGATACGACCCGTGCACTTGCGAGGCTATCAAGTTTTTGGCGCCGTTGCCGGGGAGGCAGTGATATTAATTAAATTTTTCGAAACCGGTTAGACTGAAATTTTATTTTATTTATTTTTACTTTTTCTTCTCTTGTCCCTCGAATGCGAAGAACCAGAAGTTTCGGTGAAACTGTTCAACAAATTCCCGAAATCGAAAGGTTCTTACATAGAAGGAGGAGAGAAATTCCTGATAACCAAATGGCGGCTAATGAAAATCGTGCTCTCAAAGAGTACGCAACACCTTCAGCAGAGCCATCGGCTGCCATTGTACATCCAAATGTGGAAGCAAATAATTTTGAACTCAAAACATCTCTGCTTTCGATGTTACAACAAAACCAATTTTCTGGTTCTCCCACGGAGGACCCAAATCTTCATATTTCAATTTTTCTTGAATACTGTGGAACTCTCAAATTAAACGGGGTACCTCCGGATGCCATAAGACTAAAACTCTTCCCTTTTTCATTAAGGGATAGAGCTAGAGCATGGCTACATTCTTTGCCTTCGGAATCCATTACCAGCTGGGACCAGCTAAAACAAGCTTTTCTTGCTAAATTCTTTCCCCCGAGTAAGACAGCTCAAATGAGAAATCAAATTACTCGATTTTCTCAAAACGACGGGGAATCTCTTTATGATGCTTGGGAACGTTTCAAAGAAATGTTAAGGCTATGCCCCCATCATGGACTAGAGAAATGGCTTGTTGTTCAGACTTTTTATAATGGATTACAATATGCAACAAGAATGACTATTGATGCAGCTGCAGGTGGAGCTTTGATGAACAAAAATTTTACTGAAGCTTATGCACTCATTGAAGATATGGCTCAAAACCATTGTCAATGGGCAACTGAGCGAGCCATAACAAATAAACCAGCATCATCAAAAGAGCCAGGTAAGTATGAAATATCTGCTATTGATCATCTTGCCTCAAAAGTGGACGCACTTTTTCAAAAATTTGAAAAATTAAATGTAAGTGCCGTTTCACAAAATTTTTCTCCTACTACTCCACCATGTGAATTATGTGGGGTTGTTGGCCATATTGGAGCTGAATGCCAGCTTGAGCCATCTAGTACTGGAAATGAACATATTAACTATGCTCAAAAAGAAGATCCGTTTTCAAATACTTATAATTCTGGGTGGAGAAATCATCCAACTTTTTCTTATAAAAATCCTCCACCCAATCCAGCACCTAGACCACCTCCTGTTTTTCAAAGTCAAAGGGTTTTTAACAACCCACAAAACAACACGCAGAAGTCGAACTTGGAATTTTTGATGCAAAAATTTGTGTCATCTCAGACAAAACAAAATGAAGAATTCAAAAATCAAACTGGTTATTTGAATGACACACTTATCAAATTAGAATCAAAAATCGACTCTATTGCCACTCACAGTAAGATGCTTGAAAATCAAATAACTCAAGTGGCAACACAGGTGGCTTCATCCTCTAAATCTTCAGGGGTATTTCCTGAACAGCCTGAACAAAATCTAAATGGCCAAATATATGCTGTCACCCTTAGAAGCGAAAAACAATTAGAGGAACCAAGAGCAAACCAAGAAAAAATTGTGAGTGAAAAACATAATTCACCGTGTGAGCAAGAAGAGAAAGAAAAAGAGAAGGAACCAGAAAAAGAAAGAGAAGAACCATACATCCCCCCACCACCATACAAACCATCTCCTTTATCTTACTTTTCACCTTCCTTTGTGAAAAAAATAACATTTGATCAGGGGGGAATTGTAAAAAAGATCTTATTGCTTACACAACTTCCATTTTACAAGCCATGGGATCCAAGAATATGCTTTCATTCTTCATATGCCACTTGGTCTCTATGCTTCAAGCAATGGGACCCAGGAATAACTTTATAGAGGGAAAAGGTCAAGCTAATGACCGTAAACGAGCGCTGCGTGGGAGGCAACCCACGGCTTAATGTATTTTTCGATTTGTTGAAAAATAAAATACCCCAGGGCCGAGTATCCTGAACCAGACAGCCAGGTGAGCTCTCCTAACCCCTTTTGTTTTATTTGAAAATTCATTGAGGACAATGCCTAGTCCAAGCATGGGGGGGTATTTTATTGCTTTTATTAGGAATGTCTTTATTGCTTTGCCAAGTTTTTATCTTTTTTATACTTTGAGTTGTATCTGCTCCCTCCATCACGAAACTTGGTGAACCCTAAGCATGTTTTAGATAAGCCATTTCTGGACAAAAATAATTTTTCAATTTTTCATTAGCAATCATCTAGGTGGACTGGTTGGGAACAACAAAAATTGTATCATGGTTCGATTTCTACTTCTAGGGCTTTTTCACACACACACACACACACTATTGAGACTATTTTCAGTTATTAATACAAATAGAGGGACTGAAAAGAAACTAGTAACCTGGTTCTCTTGGTGACATTTACTAGATGCGCGGTTACTGGAGAAAAACGTCTGAGTTAGAGTATTCAAAAAAAAAAAAATTATATATATGTATATATGCAAAACCAATTCAAAATGCAAAAATTGGTACATTTTAAATGTCAAAATGAATGGTTAGCATATAAAATCAAAAAGAAAAGAAAAAAATGCTTGAATACCCAACGTATAAAGACCCTCCTTTGAGACCCGGTCTTAGTAAATGGAGGACCCAAGCTTAAGAATGCTGGGGAACCGGTTCTATGATGACATGGATATCCTCTCTAATGTATTGATACTTTAAATTTGTCTCCCAATTCCACAAGAAGCCCAAAAATAGTAGCTCTCAAACCAAAGTGTTAGAATTGCCCCACAGTTCACTTAAGGTTTCGATATGAAAATAATTTTCCTTCAGAATGGGCCTAAAGATTTACACTGTTTTTGCTTGAGGACAAGCAAAGGTTCAAGCATAGGGGAGTTTGATAAGTCTATTTTTAGAGTCTTTTTAATAGTTATTTTATTAAGTCTTTTTAGTATTTTAATTATGTTTTTGTTCTATTTTACGGCAAATGTTTACTTTTTATCTTCAGGTTTTATTTTGAAGCAATTTGGGCTGCCTAAGTCTAAGCAGGTCAGAATTCGACTGCATCTTCCAGATTTCGACTGGATCTCCCAGAATTCGACTGGATCTCCCAGAATTCGACTAGATCTCTCAGAATTCGACAGCATCTGTCTCAGCAGGCCAGAATTCGACAGCATCTGTCTCAGCAGACCAGAATTCGACTGCATCTGTCTTCCAGATTTCGACTGCATCTGTCAGAATTCGACTGCATCTGTCTTCCAGAATTCGACTGCATCTGTCTTCCAGATTTCGACTGCTTCTGCTATCCAGATTTCGACTGTGCCTGCTTCTGCTATCCAGATTTCGACTGTGCCTGCTTCTGCTATCCAGATTTCTGCTGCATCAGTCGAAATTAACTTGCCCACTTGTTGTTGGATATTTTTGCCCACTTTTTGATGACCATGTGCTTTGACCACTTGCTCATGTGCATTGTCCACTTGAGGATGGCTCTTTGATGACTACCTTGGCCAACTTGATTTGCCACTTTTTCCTCTTTTGGACCATTTTGCCCCTAATATTTTCCTATAAATAGAGGCTTGATCCTCACTTGTACCTAAGCTTGAATTTTGTTAGAAAATCAATGACAAAGGCTCTCTAATTATTCATGACTTCAATTTACTCTTCATGCTTTTTATGATTCTTGTTTATTTACTTTCTTGCCCTTTAAATTCTTGCTATTTATTTTCCAAGTCATTTACTTTCATTGCTATTTAAATTCTCGCTCTTTACTTTCTCGCTCTTTACTTTTCGCTCTTTACTTTTTCGCTCTTTTATTTTCCCTGCTATTTACTTTCTTGCCCTTTTATTTTCCAAGTCATTTACTTTCATTGCTATTTAATTTCTCGCTCTTTACTTTTCGCTCTTTACTTTTTCGCTCTTTTATTTTCCTTGTTATTTACTTTTTTGCCCTTTAAATTTCCAAGTCAAGTAAACTACTGGCAAGTCAAGTAAATTACTGGCAAGTCAAGTAAATTACTGGCAATTTACTTTTCAAGCAATTTACTTTCTTGTCATTTACAATTCCGCTATTTATAATTTTGCACTTTACCGCTTTCTTTTATTTCTCGCTATTTAAATTCATGTCTTTTCTTCTTCTTCTTCTCTCATATTTTCTATGAGTGAGTAGATACAAAGTCTTGGGTTGTTGGGAGTAATCCAATGATAGGTCCCTAATAATTCCCAAAGACTATTCTCCACTCCAAATCGTTTTATATTTCAATCTAATTTCATTGTCCTTCAAATCTTATTTTAAACATCAAACGAAGAACCGAAAGGTGAAGTATTGATGTTGGATCTATGAAGTTAGACAAGGGAATCAACACATGAGAATAGTTTTGAAACTCTTGAGACATTATAAAGGTGTTATGCTTAATGGGTTTTGGTGACAATCAACCATGAGAATAGGCTTGATTGTTAGTTCAAAACACGCTCTTGTACTCCGAAAGGAGACATTAGTTATATTCGCTGCCTTGTCTTTGAAATATATTACTCTTGTAATTTGTTGAATAGTCTAAAGAAATTATTTTGGTTCCTCATTGTTGTGATAAAACTATAAACCTGAGATTGTTTTGTTTTTATTTTTAAATTTTACATCTCCTAAAAACCATTCCTTCTAGCTAAACAACTTTGAAAAATTAAATTGGTATTCACTTAGGCTCTCCCTGTGGACCGATACTCTTTTATTACGCGATACGACCCGTGCACTTGCGAGGCTATCAGCGCCACCACCATGGCTCCCTCCGGCGGGTCCACCACCTCATCGTCGCGTCACCACCATCTTCGTCACCATCCATCGCCTCTGTCCCGATCCCTCTCCCTATCACCACCGCAAACCACCACCATCGTCAAACGCGAATCAAGCGATCGATCCCCCCACTCCGTCGCCGTAAACCGCCTCGCGAACGCCATTGCAGCTCCCTCTGCGATCGTTCGTGTCCGGCAAACCCTCCTTTCGTCGTCGTCAAGCCGAACACCCGTCCTAAACGCAGCACCGCCGAAACCACCCTACCACCGTCGCCCCTGTTCTCTCTCCCCCTCGCCCCGTTGCGCGATCTTCTTCTCCGGTGCGCCTTCGCCGGTCTTCACCATCTCCGATCTCTCTCCCTTTTCCTGGCCGAAAATTTCTTTTTCTCTCCTGGGAAGTTTGAAACGGCGCTGAGTTTGTGAAATTAGGGTTCCTTTTTTACCTCTTTGCCTTATATAGCCTTAACTTATTTTTATTTCTTTTTTCCTTCTTTTAGTTCAGATTATTTTCTACACTCCCTTTTTTAACTCGTACAGTTCATAAGCCCAATTCGCATAACCCAGTAAAACGGACTGGACTGTGCTACTAATCGCACCCCTGTGGTTATTAACACAACACCCCTGTTAATTGCTCCTACCCTTTTATTATTATAATCCGTGGCGTTTTTTTTATTATATCGTAATGCTTTCAAAGTAATATTTTTCTTCCAAACAATCCAACTCACAAAAAAATGAGATATTATTGATGGTCACTCCAAGTCCCGCTTGTTTGACCGTTAATAACAACTTTTGTTTTCAAACAGGCTATGAGTGACGACCACTCCGAGTTTCACTTGTTTGGTCGTCACGAACGCCTATCCCAATTTCCAAACACTTAAAAAAAACACCAACACACAAACATTTTCTACCCAAGAACTACGTGTGATTTGATTCTCTACCAGGAGATACGTAGGACCAGGGGGCGGCCGACCTCTGTCAATTGCATTAATAAAAAACCTTTTTTTTCTTTTAATTCATTTCTCTCCTATTTCTAAAAAAAAATACAAAAAACAACTAACCGTTTATCGAGTCCTTTTTTACTTTTTTTTTACATTATTATAGGGGTAAAAACACTATTTTTGAGTTAATAAATGTTTACACATTTAGTTAAAAGATAACCTTCCTTAGGAAGGATGTCGTAGGGTGCTAATACCTTCCCTACGCATAAACGACTCCCGAGCCTAAATCTGGTCCGCAAGACCCCTTTATCCACTCAATAGGGATTTTCCAATGTTTGCCCTTAAACTAAAACTTTGGTGGCGGCTTCATTTCAAGAACTTCGAAGAATCCCTCCTTCGGATTTTTCGGTCGCTACACTCGGCAACACCGTATTCATGTTGGCCAGTTATTGTTACCCCATACAACCTTCCTCCAGAATTGTGTATGTCTAAACCATACATGTTTTTAAATTCTATTATTCTAGGGCCAAGTAATCCAACAGCTGGTATTGACATATATTTGCAACCTTTGATTGATGACCTAAAAAGGTTGTGGAATGGTGTTTTAACTTATGATGCAGCACGCAAACAAAATTTTGTGATGAGGGCGGCTTTGATGTGGACCATTAATGACTTCCCTGCCTATGGAATGTTGTCTAGATGGGGGACACATGGTAAGATAGCGTGTCCGATTTGCATGGTTGACACAAAGGCTTTTAGTCTTAAATACAGAGGAAAAACTTCATGGTTTGACTCGCACCGTAGGTTCTTACCTATGGATCACCCATTTAGAAAGCAGAAATATGCATTCATCAAGGGAAATGTTGAAATAGCTGGACCACCTCGTAAGTTGACACCAGAGGAAGTTTGGAATAGTGTTAGGTATATCCCCCCTGTGGAAGTCGTAGCGGGTGTTGTTTCTCGTCCAGATGGCTATGGACAATGGCACAATTGGACAAAAAAAGTATTTTTGTGGGAACTTCCCTATTGGAAAGATAATCTATTGAGACACAATCTCGATGTCATGCATATAGAGAAGAATTTTTTGACAACATATTTAACACTGTCATGAACGTGAAAGGAAAAACGAAAGACAATGAGAAAGCTAGGAAGGATATAGATCATTACTGTAGACGAAAGTATTTGTTGTTGGTTGAGCAAGGTACTAGGAGTTTGAAACCCAAAGCCACCGAAAAAGCGAAAGCAGTTTATCAGTGGATAAAAGAGTTGAAAATGCCAGACGGTTATTCTTCCAATTTATCTAGATGTGCGGATGTGGATAATGGGAGGTTGCATGGGATGAAGAGCCATGATTGTCATGTAATCATGGAGTGCTTACTTCCTATCGCTTTTAGTTCGTTGCCAACACACGTTTTGAATCCGCTCATTGAAATAAGTCAATACTTTAAGAATTTGTGTTCTGCAACGCTAAAAACTGATGATCTTTCAAAAATTGAACAAGACATCCCACTTATCTTATGCAAGTTGGAGAGAGTATTTCCGCCTGGTTTTTTTGATTCTATGGAGCATCTACCGGTGCATCTCGCATATGAAGCTAAACTTGGCGGACCTGTCCAATACAGATGAATGTATCCGTTTGAAAGGTCAGTTAATTTTTATAATATAAGAAACAAGTTTAAAATATATGATTATTATGTTAATTAATATCATTTTCTCTAGGTTCATGGGTGATTCAAAAAGATCGGCGAAAAACAAAGCTAGAGTTGAAGGATCGATATGTTCTTCTTACTTACACCGTGAAACAACACATTTTTGTTCTTATTATTTCAAGAATGAGTTTGCTCCTGGAAGTAGTCGAAATGAAACAGATACTGAATGGCCTAGACATCATTTAGCTTTGTCTGTCTTTTGTCTACCCGGTCGTCCATCTAGGAAGGAGTCAATTCACTGGCTAACAGATGAAGAGTGTAACATCCCTAATTTTTAAAAACTCGAACTATGAAGCCTAAGACCGATTTAATTATTTGTGAGAATAATTGGTCGTGTCTCGGCGAACAATAGTCGAGGAAATTGTCAAAGTCATTCTTATTCTCTATTAAATTGTGGCTTAGTCATAGTTTCAATGAAATGGAAGCTGAAGGGTAAAATGGTCATTTCACCAAATATCGTTGGATCAACCTAGTAAGAGGTCATGACTATATTTGTTAGTCAACCCAAAGAATTTAACTAATCAAATGGCTAGCGATGGGAGAATATGCATTATTGATTGAGATTTAAGTTTGAGTGAGATTTAGTGAGCAAGGGGTAATATGGTCTTTTTGCCTCATTTCTTTTTAACTTCAGCCCATTATAACTGAATCACACACACCTTAGGAGAATTAATTCCAGAAATTTAGAAAGGAAAGAAAGCTCCAAGAGAGAGAGGGAGAACCGTGAGGGAGAAGAGGAGAGAAAGAATGAGAGATTTCTCTCAAACCCTTCAATGCATGTGAGTGATCTTACCTTCATTCCTCCCCATTTTTGATTCTCTTTCCAGCTGTACTGACTTCAGCCACTCAACCTTCTTCCTTCTCCATCTACCATTTCTGAACCTAGGAGCTCCACTTGACCAACAATGGAGATTCTAAGCCCCTTTGAGTTGCATGATCAAGTGAAAGCTAGAGTGGGTTGGAGTGGAATCTTCATTGATGATTGGAGCAAGTTGGGAGAGTTTCAGTAGCTTGTTATGTATTGGAATGTTTAGGTTAGCTATTGGATCTCAAATTCGTGATAGCAAGTGATTGAGGATGATGATGATCAAGTCAATCAAGAATTCTGGGTGAAACCCGTATGGTATACCTTCATTGTTTTCATCGTATCTCACTGTACACAACTCCGATGATTGTGATTCTTGTCTCTCTGGAAACTAGACAAAATTCTCTTCATTTTTAGCACAAGAACCGTATGATTTCTGTAACACCCCGTTAATTTCTAACTTGTAGAAATTACCGAAGCGCACTACTGGCATACATCAGAGTAACTTCCTTTTTAAATACTGAACACATACTAATACTCGATGCTAAAAACCCATCAAGTTCGCTTACATAACTGAACATAATATACATAAAGCGGTCCTTACACCCTCAACTAGTGTTCAGTACTCAAAACCGAAAGTCTGCGGAAGCGATTCACAACTTGAAATACATAAGTCGTACAATCGAGTATTCTTAAGATACTGAATACAAAATACCGAGATACAAGGGAAACTGAAATATAAGACATAAAGAAATAAAGATAACGGCTGCTCCTCAAGCATCTTCATAGCCATGCCTCACGGTCTTCAACTTTCCCTGCTTAACTGAAAAACAACAACAATGGATTGGGTGAGACAACTTGTCTCAGTGAGTTCTATCGCGACCCCTTACTAATCCTCTCGGTTCAATTATGTTTGATTCATTATTCTGATGCTAACTCATAGTCCTCTAAATTGACCATGTGGCTAACTAACTGAAGTTGTCCTTATAACCCTTAAGCCGGTTACAAGACGCAACACATAAACTGAACTGATATTTTAGCGTGTCACCGGTCACTTGGCATAATAAGCTTCCGGTGAACCCGTCCCCACTAATCGGCTGGGTCCCTGATGGGGCCTAGGTTCATAGGGCTCATGACTTCCCCTCCCCTAGCACACTAAACTGAAATAGGGTCGTCACCCTAACTGAACTGATGTATATATTTTAATATACCTGAACTGAACTGAACAAAGAACTTAACATAACAATAAACTGAACATAATCATGAACTTAACTTAACATGAACTGATCCTAACATAAACTTATTACTAACGTGATCTAATTACTAACTTAGTCTAATTATTAAGTGATCTCTCATGGATTACTAAGGTTCGCTAACTTAACTTACACTAATTATCCAGCTAGTCCAAACATAATACATCAATCACACTTAGCATAATCATAACATAATAATCGGTCTCAATCATGAACTTAGCTTAGGCATAACAATCTCATAATCAGGGTTATATCCTCAAGAGCGAGTTAGAACGATCAACCAATGGTATTAATAGGGTCACATCATCACAGTTGGTTGAGAAGGAGATCGGAAGAGGTTTGGAACCGAAAGGAGCGACGAAACGAAATTTAGGAGTACGGTACCAGAAGGGGGCGCACGATCCGTGCCCAGGGGCGCACGATCCGTGCGTCCTATTACTTTTCTCAAATTGGCAACCCGAAGGGGGCGCACGATCCGTGCCCAGGGGCGCACGGTCCGTGCGTCCTGTGAACTCAGAATAATTTCCTCTTTCGTTCCGTTTCGCTTTCCGATCGTTTCTAATCCGTAACCCGATCGACATCCAACCTTCAAACAGAGTTTATAAACATAATTCCAGACATAATCCAATCATCACAATCCACACATCAATCATGCAATTTTAATCACAATTTCAGTCCAACGATTTATCAATCTCATGATTCAAACGATATTTTCGCAAAACGGTTTCGCACCGGAATTTCACAAATTCGCGACTCAATTAAAATGAAAAGGCTGAAAACAATCCTAGTGAGTATTAGAACTCACCTTTTCGTGACGACGATACTCCCGACGCCGAAACTTCTCGAATACGGACGAACGGAGAATCACGAATCCGCTCCAGCTATTTCCAGCAACAAACCGCCAAATTGCAACGAGTGTAACTCACTCAAATTTCAACCAAACTTAGCAAAACGAGGGTCTACGGTGAAGGGAATTTTCTCTACTTTCTGATGGAGAAAGATTCACTTACATGCAACCAGTGGTTTGGGAGATATTAACAA
Organism: Astragalus membranaceus; assembly: GCA_039519185.1. NCBI lineage: Eukaryota > Viridiplantae > Streptophyta > Magnoliopsida > Fabales > Fabaceae > Astragalus > Astragalus membranaceus. The sequence goes on along the minus strand of CM076849.1, from coordinate 117,229,761 downwards.
AACAATAGGACTGCTTCGGAACAGTGGCTGATTCTTAATCCGAAAGTTGTGAGTGTGATATCTCTCTCATTTCGCAATGAAATCCTGCGGTTCTTGTGCCCAAAATGAAGAGCTTTGTGTCTAGTTTCCAGAGGGACAAGAATCACGATGATCGGAGTCGTGCTCAGGGAGATACGAACGAAACACTGAAGGTAGGTAAAACGGGTTTTCCTGCAGAACTTATTTCTTCATGAATGGAGGTGGGTGCGAAAATGGTAACTCAAAGGAGGTGATGATTTAGTGTTTCATATGAGCATGAATGGAAAGGTGAAGGAAAAAGGAATGATGTTCAGGTCTTGGATGAAACATGCATGAGGGTTTCCATGGTGTTCTCTCCCTCTTTTCTTCCTCCTCCCTTGTGAACTCTCTCCCCCTTCTCTCTATCCTATTCTGATTTCAGTTTCTGGTTTGTGACAAAATGAAGGGGTATGGGGGTATTGGGGGGGTGGGGCTTCAGCTGCCCACTTAACTTAGGGTGCAAAGACTGAATTACCCTCCACTTATCATGCGTAAAGACCACAATGCCCCCCCTCACTAATGTCCACTTAAATCTCTCCTAATTAACTCAACTTGATGCTAATTAATTTTAATTAAACACGTGATGCTCATAATAATTCAATCAAGCAATTCACTTTCAAATCAATGTATTTCCTACTGAGTCAATAAATCACTAAACAATAATTCACGCCAAATAATTTAAATAGCGAAAATCGGGGATATTACAATCACCCCAACTTTTAAAAATTTTGTCCTCAAAATTGGACCAATCAAAACAAATAGCTCACAACATACCTTTCCGCTTGCGGAGTTAGAATTCCCTTCTCGATTCCTCTTCTTCACCGGGCATTCGTTAGCATAATGCCCTTCTTCCTTGCAGTAGTAACACACAGTGGATCCCAAACGGCACTCTCCGGTGTGAGGCCTCCCGCATTTCGGACACTTACCGGACCTTAGTAGTTCGGATGCTGTAGGTTGCTTTCCTTTGTTGTAGGTACTCCTCGGCTCATCACTTGGGGATGACAATTCCAAGGTTTTCCTCTTCTCTTTCCGATACGCTTTCCTTTCCTCATACATCTTGTTGAGATCTGCCTCTGCAACATAAGCTTGTTGCACCAATCCAGCATAACTGGTCATAGCATAAGAGCTAAGACCTTGGGCCACATCCGCACGAAGACCTGCCTTGTACATCTGCATCTTCCACTCATCATTAGGAGCATGCTTTGCCAATTGATAAAACTGCGACAGCCTTTCGAACTTGGCGGTGAATTCACCCACTGACATCTCACCTTGCCTCAAGTTAACAAACTCGGCTTGCTTGCTTAACTTCATCACCGGAGGGAAGAAGTGACCAGAAAACATTTCTTTGAAGTTGGCCCAGGTAACCGGAGTTCCCTGATTCACCATTAGTTCATGAGCATTGGTCCACCAGGTTTGAGCATCTTCCTCGAGCATATGGGCGGCAAAGAGAACCTTCTCTTCTTCGCTGCATTGAAGAGTCCTGAAAATCTTTTCAATTGAATCCAACCAGAAATGAGATACCATTACCTCAGGTTCTCCTTTGAAACTTTGGGGATTCATCTTCTGGAAACGAAAGTAAGCCCTATTCGGATCTTCCAGAGGAGGTTGTTGAACATTCGGTTGTTGTTGATTCATCCTCTCATGATGCATTTGGGCCATTTGAGCCATCTGCTGCTGCTGCATTTGCATCATGTCATTCATCATCTTCTGTTGCGTCTCAATGACATTCTGCATCCATTCGGTATTTGGATCAACATGGACGCTTCTCCTACTTCCACCAGCCATGATTCTGCAAAATATGCACAAAGTGTTTAGTTGATCAGGCTAAACGTCTAATAGCATACTAAGAGGAATCACACTTAGAGGACTTAAGAGACTCATGATTCTAAGTCCGACTAGGTCGAACTGCTCTGATACCAATTGTAACACCCCGTTAATTTCTAACTTGTAGAAATTACCGAAGCGCACTACTGGCATACATCAGAGTAACTTCCTTTTTAAATACTGAACACATACTAATACTCGATGCTAAAAACCCATCAAGTTCGCTTACATAACTGAACATAATATACATAAAGCGGTCCTTACACCCTCAACTAGTGTTCAGTACTCAAAACCGAAAGTCTGCGGAAGCGATTCACAACTTGAAATACATAAGTCGTACAATCGAGTATTCTTAAGATACTGAATACAAAATACCGAGATACAAGGGAAACTGAAATATAAGACATAAAGAAATAAAGATAACGGCTGCTCCTCAAGCATCTTCATAGCCATGCCTCACGGTCTTCAACTTTCCCTGCTTAACTGAAAAACAACAACAATGGATTGGGTGAGACAACTTGTCTCAGTGAGTTCTATCGCGACCCCTTACTAATCCTCTCGGTTCAATTATGTTTGATTCATTATTCTGATGCTAACTCATAGTCCTCTAAATTGACCATGTGGCTAACTAACTGAAGTTGTCCTTATAACCCTTAAGCCGGTTACAAGACGCAACACATAAACTGAACTGATATTTTAGCGTGTCACCGGTCACTTGGCATAATAAGCTTCCGGTGAACCCGTCCCCACTAATCGGCTGGGTCCCTGATGGGGCCTAGGTTCATAGGGCTCATGACTTCCCCTCCCCTAGCACACTAAACTGAAATAGGGTCGTCACCCTAACTGAACTGATGTATATATTTTAATATACCTGAACTGAACTGAACAAAGAACTTAACATAACAATAAACTGAACATAATCATGAACTTAACTTAACATGAACTGATCCTAACATAAACTTATTACTAACGTGATCTAATTACTAACTTAGTCTAATTATTAAGTGATCTCTCATGGATTACTAAGGTTCGCTAACTTAACTTACACTAATTATCCAGCTAGTCCAAACATAATACATCAATCACACTTAGCATAATCATAACATAATAATCGGTCTCAATCATGAACTTAGCTTAGGCATAACAATCTCATAATCAGGGTTATATCCTCAAGAGCGAGTTAGAACGATCAACCAATGGTATTAATAGGGTCACATCATCACAGTTGGTTGAGAAGGAGATCGGAAGAGGTTTGGAACCGAAAGGAGCGACGAAACGAAATTTAGGAGTACGGTACCAGAAGGGGGCGCACGATCCGTGCCCAGGGGCGCACGATCCGTGCGTCCTATTACTTTTCTCAAATTGGCAACCCGAAGGGGGCGCACGATCCGTGCCCAGGGGCGCACGGTCCGTGCGTCCTGTGAACTCAGAATAATTTCCTCTTTCGTTCCGTTTCGCTTTCCGATCGTTTCTAATCCGTAACCCGATCGACATCCAACCTTCAAACAGAGTTTATAAACATAATTCCAGACATAATCCAATCATCACAATCCACACATCAATCATGCAATTTTAATCACAATTTCAGTCCAACGATTTATCAATCTCATGATTCAAACGATATTTTCGCAAAACGGTTTCGCACCGGAATTTCACAAATTCGCGACTCAATTAAAATGAAAAGGCTGAAAACAATCCTAGTGAGTATTAGAACTCACCTTTTCGTGACGACGATACTCCCGACGCCGAAACTTCTCGAATACGGACGAACGGAGAATCACGAATCCGCTCCAGCTATTTCCAGCAACAAACCGCCAAATTGCAACGAGTGTAACTCACTCAAATTTCAACCAAACTTAGCAAAACGAGGGTCTACGGTGAAGGGAATTTTCTCTACTTTCTGATGGAGAAAGATTCACTTACATGCAACCAGTGGTTTGGGAGATATTAACAAAACAATAGGACTGCTTCGGAACAGTGGCTGATTCTTAATCCGAAAGTTGTGAGTGTGATATCTCTCTCATTTCGCAATGAAATCCTGCGGTTCTTGTGCCCAAAATGAAGAGCTTTGTGTCTAGTTTCCAGATGGACAAGAATCACGATGATCGGAGTCGTGCTCAGGGAGATACGAACGAAACACTGAAGGTAGGTAAAACGGGTTTTCCTGCAGAACTTATTTCTTCATGAATGGAGGTGGGTGCGAAAATGGTAACTCAAAGGAGGTGATGATTTAGTGTTTCATATGAGCATGAATGGAAAGGTGAAGGAAAAAGGAATGATGTTCAGGTCTTGGATGAAACATGCATGAGGGTTTCCATGGTGTTCTCTCCCTCTTTTCTTCCTCCTCCCTTGTGAACTCTCTCCCCCTTCTCTCTATCCTATTCTGATTTCAGTTTCTGGTTTGTGACAAAATGAAGGGGTATGGGGGTATTGGGGGGGTGGGGCTTCAGCTGCCCACTTAACTTAGGGTGCAAAGACTGAATTACCCTCCACTTATCATGCGTAAAGACCACAATGCCCCCCCTCACTAATGTCCACTTAAATCTCTCCTAATTAACTCAACTTGATGCTAATTAATTTTAATTAAACACGTGATGCTCATAATAATTCAATCAAGCAATTCACTTTCAAATCAATGTATTTCCTACTGAGTCAATAAATCACTAAACAATAATTCACGCCAAATAATTTAAATAGCGAAAATCGGGGATATTACAATTTCATGGAGAAATGAAGGAGATATCATGTCCCCAAGTTACGGTTTTAGAACCAAACACTATCCTGGACCAGTCACCTTGTTTTGTTAGTATCTCTCAATCTACTGGATGCATGCGTGTGAATCCTTGACCATTTGAAAGTAGACAAAATTATCTTCACAATGGGCACTGATTTGAGTAGATTTGGTCACGGATTGACCAAGTTATGCTTGTTGCAAAACTGAATCCTGATGATGGAGAAAACAGAAATAAAGCTGGAAATGTGATTCGTCGAATTCGGGATTCGAGTTGTCAAGTCGCGCGAGACGCCAATTCTATCCACCAGAGATGAAGTCAGTATCAAGAGGGGTGTTGGTTGCGGAATTCAGTTGCGGAGGCATTCGGAGCGGGTACGTGACTACGAGGATTGTTCGAGTGGTTACGGTCCGGTCGTCCGTGCTCCGGCGTGGTTTCTCGCGAGATCGTCAACCGGGTGAGTTCTACTCACGGATAGGGATATTTTTCGTGTCTTGAAAATATATCGGTTTTGAGTCATAAGGCAATTATCAATTTTCGAAAGGTTTTGGAACCGAAATCCGTTTTTGAACAATATCGCGTTTTTACGGTTTTTATCGAATTGTTGAACAATTTGCGAAATTGTGATTTTAAGTGCTTTCACTGGAATATGGTCTGGAATGTTGTTTATTAAATCCGTTTTCAGGTTGGAGAACGATCGGAATTCGATTTGGGCGAGAAATGGAAAGCGGAATGAGAAACTAGAATTCAGTAACAGAACAGGCCGCACGGGTCGTGCGCCCCTGGGCACGGACCGTGCGTCCTCTTCGGGTTGGCTGTGTGATTTTGGTAAATCACGCACGGGTCGTGCGCCCCTGGGCACGGACCGTGCGTGAGCTGCTGTTACCGGACTCCGATTTCTCATTTCGTCGCTCCTTTCGATCCCGAATCACTTCTAATTTTCTCCCCAACCCACTTTATGGATATTGCCTTATTGACAACCGTATTTCGAACTTATTCAACTCATGATTTTGAAAGAGAGTTTCAAAAGCATATTTGATTGAAAAACCGAAACCCTAGTATACGTGTGGGTACACCGTCTGATAAACTGACTGAAAATATATATATATGTTTATATATGTCAATTGAATTTGATTATAATGCCGGATGTTTATAAATTCATCAAAACGGGTTATAAGTCAATAATACGTTACAATATGATTATAATGCCGGATGTCTATAGATTCATCAAAACGGGTTATAAGTCAATAATACATTACAATATGATTATAATGCCGGATGTTTATAAATTCATCAAAACGGGTTATAGATCAATAAGATATAAATTACCTAAAAAGATATTGTGATTGATCCTTTGGTGATCGGAAAGATATATATTATCTAACTCTCGAGAAATCGTTATGTATTGTCATACATAAATCGCGTTGGGTGACGACCCGACAAGTAGCATACTAGGGAGGGTAGTCATGACCCCTTACCTAGGCCCTGAATGTGTTTTGGCGTGGTCAACTCACGGGTTGCCGGGATTAGCAGAGGTGCAGTCGGCTTGTGCTAAGTTATTGATTATAAGTTAACATTGCCGGGATTAGCAGTTGTGCAGTCGGCCAATGTTAAGCTATAGCTACCGGGATTAGCAGTTGTGCAGTCGGTTGAGCTAAGCTATTAAAAACCATAATTTAGAACATTGCCGGGATTAGCAGTTGTGCAGTCGGCCGATGTTAAGCTATAGCTACCGGGATTAGCAGTTGTGCAGTCGGTTTAAGCTAAGCTATTAAAACATAATTGAGAATACGGTTTGCTTGGTATTTCGATTATAGCTCGTGGTAGCTAATCAAACAGTGTTAACGGTTTAATAAATTGAACCGAGTGTCAGTGAGGGGGCACGGTAGGACTCACTGAGACAAGTTGTCTCACCCAATCCATATTTGTTGTTTTTACAGAGAACAGGTTATAAGGACAGCAGGCGGCACAGTTGGTATGTCGGGTTCGAGAAGAAGACTGAAGATTGATTCTTTGATAGTTATCCATGTTCTCCTGTGGTTATCTCTGTATTCGGTCGTATGACTCGAGCTTGTATTACTTGTACTTTTATAGTTTCCGCTGTTTCTTGTAAAGATGTATATCTGAACAAGAATTTTTATACTCTGATTTATACCAAATTGTATATTTAAGTATTTCTTTGTTAAAGAAATACCGGGGTGTTACATTTGGTATCAGAGCGGTTCGGCCTTGTCGGACGTAGTGACCTTCGGGTCGAGAACATAGGATCGAGTCAGCTAGGGACTTAGACAATTATGTGTCAGACCTTTTTAGTATATTATGTGACGTATTGAGTCAGGATCCACTCAATGTTTCATGTAAGTTACTGAAAACTATGACAGATAGTTGCCTCGGCCCCGAAAATGTCCGAAACCCTACACCATAGGATTCTCAGCCTTCTCGTTTCATCAGAACGTGCAGCGGCAGCAGAGGGCTACATATTACATTTGGAAACAAGGATGGGCATCCGCGATGGTTCGAGGAAACTGTGGGCGGCTGTTCAGTAAGGGAATCTGATGCGGCTAGTGAATCGCGGCATGAAACGTCGTAGATCTTATCAAGGAGTAAAAATCAGGCGAAGCCTCGGGCAATAGCAATGTCAGTGTACTGAAAGCTATCAGACTAGATAACACCCGAAAACCCTGAATTTATTTAGTCAACGTATCAGTTTTTGAAATATCGTTTTCATCATAAATCTCGCCTTCTGGAGTAAGTCAATCCCAGTTTAGGTATCAGTTGACGAAGTCCCTCCAGGAAATCTCAAGTACAGATCCCGATTATTCTTCTTCAGAGTCACCTTGTGACAGATGATAAAGCTAACTGAGTAAAGATACTCCGTTGCCAGTATTGTCTAGCAGAGTCATAATGTGCCGATCTGGTTAAGTCCCGATCAGGAATCATGAATCAAATCCTTCAAAGAAGATTAGTTTTTGGAATCGGTAGAAGTGACCTTATTTCAATCCGCTGCTGGAAGCATTCCGATCACGGTCTGTGAGAAATTCTCGTTAGTCTTCCGATTCATTTGTTCGTAACTCCTGCTCCGAAACTCCGATTTTTATGTTCCGAGAGGCGTTGGAAAGCTAACGAAATTATCTACACCGATGAATGGGTTGTGAACCGTATCTTCAATTGTATTTTGAATTGTACCTCTGTTTCGGAATCTGAACCGTAAACTCTAAGCATTCGTGGAATGTGGACCTCCCTGTTGTACGGGAAATTGGTAGAAAGGATCTCCAATCAGTCAGTTTAGACTCCTAGAACCCGTTCTGAAGCTATATTTGTTAATATAATGTAATCATTATGTCCGGATAGTCGCGGAAGTTCGGAAAGAAGCTGGGCCAAGGAAAATTTTAAAGAATAAACCCAATTTCAACGAATCAATACGGAGACACTCATGGTGTACTCGTGTGATTCCCAAAATAACCTTTTGTTTTCAAAATTCCCTGGTGCCACCGCAATTTCAATTTCGTGACTAATCCGAGAATAATTACTACATCAAAGTTAATCGAGAAACCAAGGATTGTCTAGGATGACTCTGAATATCCTCTTCGAAAGAAAACCCTATGTCGTTCTCGTAGGATTCCTAATATCGGAATTCGCATCTCCTTTGAATCTGAGTGATCAACGATCTATGAAAGATAGATATCGAAGTTCAATGCCTGGTTGACCTAGGAGGACAGTTGAAACTGGATAAGTCGTGGACTTAGAAAATTCTGAAAGGGCCATAACCTGTGTGTGGATACCAAGCTGTCAGTTTGAGTTCCGAGGACCGAGTCATAAGGGTCGAAAGACACACTCTTATTAGTATTTTGGGTCAGTTAACAACATCGCTGGTACCGATGACTGCCTAAAATACTAGAAATGTTCCAAGATAACCGAAGATGTGGGTTACTCAAATGTTTACTCAGAAGTAATGGAAGACTGGGTAACACGTGGATATAATTACTAGTTGGAGAGGTACCAAGCCATGTTTGGGAAATCATCATTTGACTGTTTTAATGTCAAGCTTCCGCTACTGAGGTGAAACTCCAACCGTTAATCTTGAATTCGTTAAGATCAACAGTAAGTTGTTGTGACCTTGATCCATCGGATGGGTCGATGCTAATTCTCCATTCTATTGACCTATGATTAAATGTCAATAAATCAAGTATGTGCTGAATTCGGAATTGTCGGATTGTGGTCCAGCACACGATGCTTTTCTAAGAATCCAATGAGTTGAGTACCTATAATGTTTTTACCTTTTCACCTTCTACACCCGTTTGATGGTAGAGTGAGTGAGGATGAACCGTATGTCGGTCGGAGACTAAATGATTGGACAGTGACTGTATGACACATGAGTCCTTGATAGTGAATCCTACAACCTTTGTGTAGTCTCTTGAGACAATCAAGTCGTGTCTATTTTTCATCACGAAATACAAACCTTTGTTTTAACCTTGAAGTTTCATCTTGGACTAATTCGAGAAAAGGATGGAAAGGAAGAGAATTGGATCGAATAGATTAGCGGTCAAAGAAAACTTTTAAAATAAAATTTTCGCTTTCATTTCGGCCCAATGTCCTTCCCGATCCCTTCCTCGGACGAACCTAATTATTTTTGTTTTAACGGAACCGAACTCAAGCACGATAAAAGTTTGCGAGATTTTGGTCGCACAAATGGTTGACTCCAACAAAATAACACCTTTATTCTCACTTTCGAACTTGCAGATTTTAAAAATTTGAGAATGAGATTCCGCTTTGTTGAAATGTCGTGCATCGAGTAAGGTCATTTATAAGTTGGGGTGAATTATCGTTTTGTATGGTCGTATTTTTTTCAAGTTATCGTTATTGGAAAGCCCCATTGAAAAGAATTTTCATTCAAATGGAAATACTGTACTTTCAAGTTTTGGAACCGATTTAATGAAAGAATATTTTGCTATTATTTTGGAGTTTTTCCTGGATTCGGTTGTAAGGAAAATCGTTTCTAGATTCCTTGGACTGAAAGTCAACCTGTTTTATAAAATAATTCTGTTTGCTTCAGTCGAGATTTTTAGTAAGATGAGTCAAGCGCTTATGTTAGCGTAACTCGGGAAGAGAAGAAAAACTTTTCTTCCGGATACCGTATGGTGTGATTCCAAAGAAATTCTCTTAAAGTCATCGTTTCGTTCCAATTCAAGTAGCGGCTAAGCCGGAACCTTTTGAGTTCCTGACTTTGATAGTGCAGGATGTATAAATACCCTAAACTATGAGTTCGTGTCCTCAACAAGTTGTTGGCATTCGATTGTCCAAAACAATTAGTGTCAGCTTTCAAGAGTCGGAATAGTTAATTTCTGAAGAAAGTCTATATCTTCACGATGTCTTTCACGTGTCTCAGTTGAGAAAATGTATTCCCGATCCGCATCGGCCATTGAGCGTTGGTACGATCGATCTCCGACCGGATTTATCATTCCAACCTTATCCTAGTCATATCTTGAAGCGTGGTATGAAGACTCTGCGGTCAAGGACTATCCTGATTGTCAAGGTGGTCTGGAATGGCTTCTCAGCCGAAGAGGCTACTTGGGAATTGGAAGAGGACATGATGACCCGATATCAATACCTTTTTGCTAAAGATTCGTCTTGTCAATTTTGAGGACAAAATTTTTAAAAGTTGGGGTGATTGTAACATCCCTAATTTTTAAAAACTCGAACTATGAAGCCTAAGACCGATTTAATTATTTGTGAGAATAATTGGTCGTGTCTCGGCGAACAATAGTCGAGGAAATTGTCAAAGTCATTCTTATTCTCTATTAAATTGTGGCTTAGTCATAGTTTCAATGAAATGGAAGCTGAAGGGTAAAATGGTCATTTCACCAAATATCGTTGGATCAACCTAGTAAGAGGTCATGACTATATTTGTTAGTCAACCCAAAGAATTTAACTAATCAAATGGCTAGCGATGGGAGAATATGCATTATTGATTGAGATTTAAGTTTGAGTGAGATTTAGTGAGCAAGGGGTAATATGGTCTTTTTGCCTCATTTCTTTTTAACTTCAGCCCATTATAACTGAATCACACACACCTTAGGAGAATTAATTCCAGAAATTTAGAAAGGAAAGAAAGCTCCAAGAGAGAGAGGGAGAACCGTGAGGGAGAAGAGGAGAGAAAGAATGAGAGATTTCTCTCAAACCCTTCAATGCATGTGAGTGATCTTACCTTCATTCCTCCCCATTTTTGATTCTCTTTCCAGCTGTACTGACTTCAGCCACTCAACCTTCTTCCTTCTCCATCTACCATTTCTGAACCTAGGAGCTCCACTTGACCAACAATGGAGATTCTAAGCCCCTTTGAGTTGCATGATCAAGTGAAAGCTAGAGTGGGTTGGAGTGGAATCTTCATTGATGATTGGAGCAAGTTGGGAGAGTTTCAGTAGCTTGTTATGTATTGGAATGTTTAGGTTAGCTATTGGATCTCAAATTCGTGATAGCAAGTGATTGAGGATGATGATGATCAAGTCAATCAAGAATTCTGGGTGAAACCCGTATGGTATACCTTCATTGTTTTCATCGTATCTCACTGTACACAACTCCGATGATTGTGATTCTTGTCTCTCTGGAAACTAGACAAAATTCTCTTCATTTTTAGCACAAGAACCGTATGATTTCATGGAGAAATGAAGGAGATATCATGTCCCCAAGTTACGGTTTTAGAACCAAACACTATCCTGGACCAGTCACCTTGTTTTGTTAGTATCTCTCAATCTACTGGATGCATGCGTGTGAATCCTTGACCATTTGAAAGTAGACAAAATTATCTTCACAATGGGCACTGATTTGAGTAGATTTGGTCACGGATTGACCAAGTTATGCTTGTTGCAAAACTGAATCCTGATGATGGAGAAAACAGAAATAAAGCTGGAAATGTGATTCGTCGAATTCGGGATTCGAGTTGTCAAGTCGCGCGAGACGCCAATTCTATCCACCAGAGATGAAGTCAGTATCAAGAGGGGTGTTGGTTGCGGAATTCAGTTGCGGAGGCATTCGGAGCGGGTACGTGACTACGAGGATTGTTCGAGTGGTTACGGTCCGGTCGTCCGTGCTCCGGCGTGGTTTCTCGCGAGATCGTCAACCGGGTGAGTTCTACTCACGGATAGGGATATTTTTCGTGTCTTGAAAATATATCGGTTTTGAGTCATAAGGCAATTATCAATTTTCGAAAGGTTTTGGAACCGAAATCCGTTTTTGAACAATATCGCGTTTTTACGGTTTTTATCGAATTGTTGAACAATTTGCGAAATTGTGATTTTAAGTGCTTTCACTGGAATATGGTCTGGAATGTTGTTTATTAAATCCGTTTTCAGGTTGGAGAACGATCGGAATTCGATTTGGGCGAGAAATGGAAAGCGGAATGAGAAACTAGAATTCAGTAACAGAACAGGCCGCACGGGTCGTGCGCCCCTGGGCACGGACCGTGCGTCCTCTTCGGGTTGGCTGTGTGATTTTGGTAAATCACGCACGGGTCGTGCGCCCCTGGGCACGGACCGTGCGTGAGCTGCTGTTACCGGACTCCGATTTCTCATTTCGTCGCTCCTTTCGATCCCGAATCACTTCTAATTTTCTCCCCAACCCACTTTATGGATATTGCCTTATTGACAACCGTATTTCGAACTTATTCAACTCATGATTTTGAAAGAGAGTTTCAAAAGCATATTTGATTGAAAAACCGAAACCCTAGTATACGTGTGGGTACACCGTCTGATAAACTGACTGAAAATATATATATATGTTTATATATGTCAATTGAATTTGATTATAATGCCGGATGTTTATAAATTCATCAAAACGGGTTATAAGTCAATAATACGTTACAATATGATTATAATGCCGGATGTCTATAGATTCATCAAAACGGGTTATAAGTCAATAATACATTACAATATGATTATAATGCCGGATGTTTATAAATTCATCAAAACGGGTTATAGATCAATAAGATATAAATTACCTAAAAAGATATTGTGATTGATCCTTTGGTGATCGGAAAGATATATATTATCTAACTCTCGAGAAATCGTTAGGTATTGTCATACATAAATCGCGTTGGGTGACGACCCGACAAGTAGCATACTAGGGAGGGTAGTCATGACCCCTTACCTAGGCCCTGAATGTGTTTTGGCGTGGTCAACTCACGGGTTGCCGGGATTAGCAGAGGTGCAGTCGGCTTGTGCTAAGTTATTGATTATAAGTTAACATTGCCGGGATTAGCAGTTGTGCAGTCGGCCAATGTTAAGCTATAGCTACCGGGATTAGCAGTTGTGCAGTCGGTTGAGCTAAGCTATTAAAAACCATAATTTAGAACATTGCCGGGATTAGCAGTTGTGCAGTCGGCCGATGTTAAGCTATAGCTACCGGGATTAGCAGTTGTGCAGTCGGTTTAAGCTAAGCTATTAAAACATAATTGAGAATACGGTTTGCTTGGTATTTCGATTATAGCTCGTGGTAGCTAATCAAACAGTGTTAACGGTTTAATAAATTGAACCGAGTGTCAGTGAGGGGGCACGGTAGGACTCACTGAGACAAGTTGTCTCACCCAATCCATATTTGTTGTTTTTACAGAGAACAGGTTATAAGGACAGCAGGCGGCACAGTTGGTATGTCGGGTTCGAGAAGAAGACTGAAGATTGATTCTTTGATAGTTATCCATGTTCTCCTGTGGTTATCTCTGTATTCGGTCGTATGACTCGAGCTTGTATTACTTGTACTTTTATAGTTTCCGCTGTTTCTTGTAAAGATGTATATCTGAACAAGAATTTTTATACTCTGATTTATACCAAATTGTATATTTAAGTATTTCTTTGTTAAAGAAATACCGGGGTGTTACAAAGAGTTAAGTTCAGCACATGTTCATGTGTTGATAAACTGTACTGAGGTGCAACCATTTATTGAGTATGTTCCTCAACATTAACTATCGATCTTAATTAGTTAATATAAAATAGACAAATGTGTAACAATTAATTATTTCTTTTTAGGGAATTCTTGTCATCATAGGACGTAAGTGAGCAACAATCTTCTGCTCATATTAATGCACATTTTCCAACGTGGTTTAGGCAACATGTTTATGCCCTCCCACCAACTCCTACCAACATATCAGATGGTCCTCGAAGATGTGTTAAAGAATGGCACACATTCTTTGTCAATGGATACAAATTTCACACCAATGAAAGGACACAAGGCAGAGAGACAGTCAATAGTGGAGTGTGCATGAAGGGTGTCACTGGAGGAGGTGAATATGATTTTTAAGGTGTGGTTCAACACATATATGAACTTTCGTACTCCCATTTAGATTTTAGTCAGAAGGTAGTGGTTTTTTATTATAATTGGTTTGATCCGTCTGCTCGAGGAGCAAAGGTGAATCCAAAGTCAAATACAGTGGACATTAAAATGAATGGTAGATATCGACTGTATGATCCGTTCGTCATTGCACAAAATGTGAGACAAGTCTATTATGTCCACTAATGGAAAAAAGGCTTTTTATATCGGTTAAAATTGACATTTCATATCGGTTCCCGAACCGATGCCGAAAAAGGAGATATAAAAAGTAGGGACATTTCATATCGGTTCCTGAACCGTTATGAAAAGTTGTTTTTATATCGGTTGCCCCTAGAACCGATATGAAAAGTCTATTTTTTTTTAAAAAAAAAGAGACTTTTCATATCGGTTCCCATAGAAAACCGATATGAAAAGTCTATTTTTTTTAAAAAAAAATGAATTTTAACAAATAGTAACCTGAACAGCCTCATCATTAGTATCTATATATCTAGCATAATCCCAAATACTCAAAAGATGCAACCACAATCTCAAATACATAGTACCAAATCGATATATCTAGCATAATCCCAAATACTCAAAACAAGATCATATAATTGGGATATATTCCAAAAACTTGATAACAACAAAATACAACTTAGTAGTTTTCCATAATACATCCATTGCTTGATACTGCCCTAATAAGGAAGAACCAAAGGTAGCAGCATCTTTCCTTATAATGATAAATCACTCCCTATACGCCTCCCTCCTCCATTGCTGCTGCTGCTGCTGTTAGATACCTGATTAATTCATAATTAAGCTAATTAATTACTAGTAACTCATAAGTTTGAATTGATGCTAAAACAGAAACTAATTGAATTGAACAAGTAGCTAAAGCTGACTATGTTAGTCTCTGCAAAATTATTATACAACATACATGAAATGGAACGTGGAGGTCTCATTCACGTATTCAATAACTTATTTCTATTTACTAATGATGGTCAGCATCTAATTGCCATGAAACAATAAGAAGGACTGGCTAACCAATGGCTCTCATTCAAAGTTGAGCTTTGCTCTTGCTTCTGCTACTCCACTCATTGCATCACATTGCATTGAAATGGATGAACTATCAGGAAGTAAATTCATGCCTAAACAATAATATTCAGGTACTGATGGTTTGGTTCAAAGTGATAAAGAAGTAGATTTCATCTAAATAAACTCTTCTTTTGTTCAGGTTAAAATCAAGATCAAGATCAAAAGTAAGCATGTTGGAGGAGCCTTCTCCAAAAAGAATAAATGTAAGCATTTATAACATTAGAAATGCTAATAACATGAACATCTTTTCATTCTTAGTAAGTTTCTATGTTTTTCCTTTAGGCTTTGTCTTTTTGGAATTAAGTGTCTTCTAATTTTCATTGCAATACATTGTAATTGTACTAGGTGTGGTTTATGAAGTCTGTGATAAAGATAGTGCATGGCCATACGAAACAGAAAGAATCATGTGAAAAATCCTACTTTGGCCTCAGAACTTCACAAGGTCTTCTAGAGTTTAAGTGCAAGAGTAAGCTTCACAAGCAAAAATGGATTGATGGAATAGAAAGTCAACTTCACCAAGTCAACTCCATTGAAGCAAAAAAAAATCCTCTAAAAATTTGAAGTATCAATTCTAAAAAGGAAAAAAGGAATGTTTAGTTCTTTGAGGGCTCAGATTCAAAAAATATACCTCTCAGTTGCAAATCCTTCTGCTATTTCACTAAAAGTACCTTTGAAATTAGCTTTTCTTGCAGCTTCAAGTAGAGCTGAAATCCAACAACAGAAACTTGATTATTGACAACACTAAGTTAGCAAAATTAGTTTTGAAAGGTTCATTACATAAAATTTTCATGAATAAACTACAGATAATCTAATCCTAAAATTATAAAGATGAGAAACCCTAAAAGAAATAGAGAGGGAACCGCAAGAGGAGTAGTGCCTGAGTAGTGCATGGCCAAATCAAACAAACCCAGGATGTAAATGTTCCAGATCCAGCAAAAATGCAAACTTTATGCAAAATCGGCAAAGAAAATTGGGGCGGTGAAGCAAAGAATTAGAAGGAGAATGAAGAACTTACTGGATGGTTTTCCCTTTCCACCAGGGACTTCAACTGGAACCATTTCCCATTTAAAAGCACCACTTTCATGTGCAGCAATTCCACGTTCATAGCTCAATATTGCAGCGTTATCCTGAAAGGAAAAGTCAGAGAAATCAGCAAAAAAGTCTATTATGATGAAAATCATGCTGAATTTTTAGTGAATAAATCAATTAACCCTTTAACATTAACAGACATGTTCTTCTCTTGATAATGAATATTTTTCTGCAATGATTTCACCACAATCTCCCATGTCAATTTGATTATAGACATCCAACAAACCATCTTTCAATATAGCATCAACAACTGTATCATGTCCAAGGTGAGATGACGAGATCCTTTCCTGAACTTTCAAGTGTTGAATCAGCAAAATTTCAACACAAAAACTAAAATCATAGACTAATGTTACATAAAAAAATAAAATTGTAACCTTGCTTCTGGCAAGTACTTAGGTACATTAGACATATTGTCCATGCCACCACCCACAACAACATCATTTATACCTAATTGAATACTTTGTGCTGCAAGAATCACAGCTGCAAAAACCAAAGCAACTTTATCATTCTTGTTCTTAAAATACTACTCTGGTCCTGATGCACAAAGTTTGTTAATAGTTGTGCATACTACAGAATTGGGAATTCCAGCCCCAAGAGCAGCTTGTCTAGCAGGAGCTTGTCCCAAATTTGAAGAGAGAACATTCCCAAAATACACTTCTTGTACAAGTGATGGATCAACATTGGCCCTTTTAAGAGCAGCTAAACAGAAAGAAATTGTAACAGCCCAGGTCCACCGCAGCGGCCACCCCGGTCCCACTGTTACCTCACGGTCTTCTTTACCCCTCTTGTAGAATTTTTGCCTTCCGTGGGAATCGAACCTTGCACCTGAGGCATAAGTGCAAGTTAAACCCCCTTCCCACTACAACACAAGTTCATAAATCTGAAAAAGTATGTTTATATCTAAGAAAACAAGTTAGATGAATGACCTCTAGGTTTAATAGTATCTGAAATTGCAGCTGCTAGGGCCATTGATGGATGAAAATGGAATCTGTTAATCAAAAAGTCAAATATGGATGTAATAATAATTAGAATAAATTAACAAGCCAACATCTTAACATAGCCAGCACGAAAAGAAAATAGAACCTTTGCAGCTATAGCCCGAAGATAGCCAGCACGAACGACGACGAACCAGAAGGAAAGCGACGAACCAGAGGGAAATAGAGGACTCGAACCAGAAGGAAAGCGACAAAGTAGCGGTGAACCGGCAACGAACGACGACGAAGCCGTGAACGGCAACGACGAAGCTGTGAACGGCAACAACGAAGCCGTGAACGGCAACGACGAAGCGGCGAATGGATGAACTGTGAAGGCTGAAGGCGAGGGTTGTGATAAGTCTATTTTTAGAGTCTTTTTAATAGTTATTTTATTAAGTCTTTTTAGTAATTTAATTATATTTTTGATCTATTTTACTGCAAATGTTTACTTTTTATCTTCAGGTTTTATTTTGAAGCAATTTCGACTGCTTATGCCTCAACAGGTTAGAATTCGACTACATCTGTTAGAATTCGACAGCATCTGTCTCCCAGAATTCGACTGGATCTCCCAGAATTCGACTGCATCTTCCAGATTTCGACTGCATCTCCCAGAATTCGACTGCTTATGTCTCAGCAGGTCAGAATTCGACTGGATCTCCCAGAATTCGACTGGATCTCCCAGAATTCGACTGCATCTTCCAGATTTCGACTGCATCCCCCAGAATTCGACTGCATCTTCCAAATTTGGACTGCTTCTATCTCAGCAGGTCAGAATTCGACTGCATCTCCCAGAATTCTGCTGCATCAGTCGAAATTGGCTGTGCCCACTTGTTGATGGATATTTTTGCCCACTTGTTGATGGCTTTGCCTTGCCCACTTGTTGATGACCATGTGCTTTGTCCACTTGAGGATGGCTTTTTGATTACTACCTTGGCCAACTTGATTTGCCACTTTTTCCTCTTTTGGACCTTTTTGCCCCTCATATTTTCCTATAAATAGAGGCTTGATCCTCACTTGTAACCAAGCTTGAATTTTGTTAGAAAATCAATGACAAAGGCTCTCTAAAGATTCATGACTTCAATTTACTCTTCATGCTTTTTATGATTCTTGTTTATTTACTTTCTTGCCCTTTAAATTCTTGCTATTTATTTTCTTGCCCTTTTTCTTTCCAAGTCATTTACTTTCTTGCTCCTTTAATTTCTTGCACCTTTATTTTCCAAGTCATTTACTTTCCTTGCTATTTAATTTCTTGCACCTTTATTTTCCAAGTCATTTACTTTCTTGCCCTTTAAATTCTTGCTATTTATTTTCTTGCCCTTTTACTTTCCAAGTCATTTACATTCTTGCTATTTAATTTCTTGCACCTTTATTTTCCAAGTCATTTACTTTTCTTGCTATTTAATTTCTTGCACCTTTATTTTCCAAGTTATCTACTTTCTTGCACTTTTATTTTCCAAGTCATTTACTTTCTTGCTCATTTACTTTCCTTGCTCTTTAACTTTCCAAGTCATTTAAATTACTTGCAATTTACTTTTCAAGCAATTTACTTTCTTGTCATTTACAATTCCGCTATTTATGATTTTCCACTTTACCGCTTTCTTTTATTTCTCGCTATTTAAACTTTATGTTTTCTTCTCTTATTTTCTTTTCTCCTCTTTTGTCTACAATGATCATCAGTGAGTAGACTTTACTAAAACATTCCTTCTTTCTAAAAACACTTTCTTTTCAGTTAATCAACTTTGAAAAATTAAATTGGTATTCACCCAGGCTCTCCCTGTGGATCGATAACTCTTTTATTACGCGATACGACTCGTGCACTTGCGAGGCTATCAAGTTTTTGGCGCCGTTGTCGGGGAAGCAGTGATATTAATTAAGTTTTTCGAAACCGGTTAGACTGGAATTTTATTTTCTTTGTTTTTTCTTCTCTTGTCCCTCGAATGCGAAGAACTAGAAGTTTCAGAGAAACTGTTCAACAAATTCCCGAAATCGAAAGGTTCTTACATAGAAGGAGGAGAGAAATTCCCGATAACCAAATGGCGGCTAATGAAAATCGTGCTCTCAAAGAGTACGCAACACCTTCAGCAGAGCCATCGGCTGCCATTGTACATCCAAATGTGGAAGCTAATAATTTTGAACTCAAAACATCTCTACTTTCAATGGTTCAACAAAACCAATTTTCTGGTTCTCCCACGGAGGACCCAAATCTTCATATCTCAGTTTTTCTAGAATACTGTGGAACTCTCAAATTAAACGGGGTACCTCCAGATGCCATAAGACTAAAACTCTTCCCTTTTTCATTAAGGGATAGAGCAAGAGCATGGCTACATTCTTTGCCTTCGGAATCCATTACCAACTGGGGCCAGTTAAAACAAACTTTTCTTGCTAAGTTCTTTCCCCCGAGTAAAACAACTCAAATGAGAAATCAAATTACTCGATTTTCTCAAAACGACGGGGAATCTCTTTATGATGCTTGGGAACGTTTCAAAGAAATGTTAAGGCTATGCCCCCATCATGGACTAGAGAAATGGCTCGTTGTTCACACTTTTTATAATGGATTACAATATGCAACAAGAATGACTGTTGATGCAGCTGCAGGTGGAGCTTTAATGAACAAAAATTTTACCGAAGCTTATGCACTCGTTGAAGATATGGCTCAAAACCATTGTCAGTGGACAAGTGAGCGAGCCATAACGAATAAACCAGCCACATCAAAAGAGCCAGGTAAGTATGAAATATCTGTTGTTGATCATCTTACCTCAAAAGTGGACGCACTTTTTCAAAAATATGAAAAATTAAATGTAAGTGCCGTCTCACAAACTTCTTCTCCTATTACTCCACCATGTGAATTATGTGGGGTTGTTGGCCATATTGGAGCTGAATGCCAGCTTGAGGCATCTAGTGCTGGAAACGAGCATATTAACTATGCTCAAAAGGAAGATCCGTTTTCAAATACTTATAATCCTGGGTGGAGGAATCATCCAAATTTTTCTTATAAAAATCCTCCACCCAATCCAGCACCTAAACCACCTCCTGTCTTTCAAAATCAAAGGGTTTTTAACAACCCACAAAACAACCCGCAAAAGTCGAACTTGGAATTTTTGATGGGAAAATTTGTGTCATCTCAAACACAACAAAATGAAGAATTCAAAAATCAAACTGGTTATTTGAATGACACACTTATCAAATTAGTATCAAAAGTCGACTCTATTACCACTCATAATAAAACGCTTGAAAATCAAATAACTCAAGTGGCAACACAGGTAGCTTCATCCTCTAAGACTTCAGGGGTATTTCCTGGGCAACCAGAGCAAAATCCAAAAGGCCAAATAAATGCCGTCACCCTTAGAAGCGGGAAACAATTAGAGGAACCAAGAGCAAACCAAGAAAAAATTGTGAGTGAAAAACATAATTTACCAGGTGAGCTAGAAGAGAAAGAAAAAGGGAAAGAACCAGAAAAAGAAAGAGAAGAACCACACATCCCCCCTCCACCATACAAACCACCCATTCCTTTTCCCCAAAGATTTGCAAAAAACAAACTTGACGAGCAATTCAAAAGGTTTGTCGACTTGCTTAAAAAGCTTTACATCAACGTTCCTTTCACTGATGCATTGTCTCAAATGCCGTCTTATTCTAAATTTTTGAAAGAAATTTTATCCAAGAAAAGAAAAATAGACGACTATGAGACGATTGCATTAACAGAGGAATGTAGTGCAATTATCCAGAACAAGCTACCACAAAAACTCAAAGATCCAGGTAGTTTTTCCATACCTTGTGTGATTGGAAGTGAAATTATAAACAGAGCGATGTGCGATCTAGGAGCCAGTGTAAGTTTGATGCCTCTTTCTCTTTGCAATAGACTAGGGATAGGCGAACTTAAACCCACAAAAATGACAATACAGTTGGCAGATCGTTCCGTTAAATACCCCACTGGAATATTAGAGGATATCCCTATCAAGGTAGGGCAAACTTTTATACCGATGGACTTTGTTGTAATGGAAATTGAAGAAGACTCCCAAATTCCTATTCTTCTAGGGAGGCCTTTTTTAGCTACTGCAGGGGCAATAATTGACGTTAAAAACAGTAAGTTGGTTTTTAATGTGGGGGATGAAAAAGTTGAGTTTGAAGTTTCAAACTTCATGAAGAGCCCGTCTGTAAAAGACTCATGCTGCAAGATTGACATTGTAGACTATTGCGTGCGAGACTGCTCTATAGCATCATCTTCACAAGATAGTCTGGAAGATTGCCTTTTAGGCAACACAAATACAGATGCGGCAGGGGAAACCCAATTCTACATAAAACTTTTGGATGAAAATCCACCATTACAAGAATTGGGTACTGAAACTTTGGGTGAGGAAAAACCTCGACCTCTCCCAAAAGAAACACCAAAAATAGAACTGAAGCCCTTACCATCATCTCTCAGGTATGAGTTCCTTGGCCCTAATTCTACTTTTCCAGTAATTGTAAATGCAAATTTAAAACAAAATGAGGCTGAAAAATTGCTTAATGTTCTCAAGAAGTATCCCAAAGCCATAGGGTATACTATTGAGGACATTAAAGGAATAAATCCGTCAATCTGCATACACAGAATACTACTGGAAGAGGACTATAAACCTTCTATCGAGCATCAAAGAAGATTAAACCCAAACATGAAAGAGGTTGTTAAAAAGGAAGTTTTAAAACTCCTTGATGCTGGGATAATATATCCTATTTCCGATAGTAAGTGGGTTAGTCCTGTTCAAGTAGTACCTAAGAAAGGAGGATTGACAGTTATTAAAAATGAGAAGGATGAAAGCATTTCCACAAGGACAATTACGGGATGGAGAATGTGTATTGATTACAGAAAGCTTAACAAAGCTACCCGGAAAGATCACTTCCCTCTCCCGTTCATTGATCAAATGCTAGAAAGGTTAGCACGGCACTCACATTTTTGCTATTTGGATGGTTATTCGGGATTTTTCCAAATTCCCATCCACCCTAGCGACCAAGAAAAAACAACTTTCACATGTCCTTTTGGCACTTATGCCTATAGAAGGATGCCCTTTGGTCTATGTAATACTCCTGCTACCTTTCAAAGGTGTATGATGTCCATATTCTCAGACTTTGTTGAAAACATAATGGAAGTGTTTATGGATGATTTTTCCGTCCATGGCTCAAATTTTGAAAACTGTTTAGCCAATCTGGAAAAAGTCTTAGAGAGGTGTGAGAAGGTAAACCTGGTTCTAAATTGGGAAAAGTGTCATTTCATGGTTAACGAAGGAATTGTCCTAGGGCACTTAATTTCTCATAGAGGTATTGAGGTAGATCGTGCAAAAATTGAGGTGATTGAAAAAATGCTACCTCCCACCACAGTAAAAGAGGTGAGAAGCTTTTTAGGGCATGCAGGTTTCTACCGCCGGTTCATAAAAGACTTCTCAAAAATTTCAAAACCTATGACAAGTCTGCTCCTTAAGGATGCAGCATTTATTTTTAACGATCTTTGTCTTGAAGCTTTTAACAGGTTGAAAAAGGCTTTAGTTACTGCCCCGATCATACAGCCACCAGACTGGAATCTTCCATTCGAAATAATGTGCGATGCAAGGGACTATGCAGTTGGGGCTGTCCTGGGACAAAGAAAAGAAAAAAATTGCATGCCATATACTATGCAAGCAGGACCTTAGACGAGGCACAAATGAATTACGCCACAACTGAAAAAGAATTATTAGCGGTAGTTTTTGCCGTTGATAAGTTTCGATCATATCTGGTAGGTTCAAAAATCATCATTTTTACTGATCACTCGGCCATAAAATATTTGTTAAACAAAAAAGATGTCAAGCCGAGATTGATCCGATGGGTTTTACTCCTACAAGAATTTGATCTTGAAATAAGGGATAAAAAAGGCGTTGAAAATGTTGTGGCTGATCATTTGTCCCGTCTACAAGGAACAAAAGAAGAAGAGTTGCCACTTAATGATACATTTTTGGATGATCAACTCTTCTCATTGGGCAAAACTGAAGCACCATGGTATGCAGATTTTGTAAACTACCTTGCAGCAGGAGTACTCCCCCCAGATTTAAATTATCAGCAGAAGAAGAAATTCTTCCATGATCTTAAACAGTATTACTGGGACGAGCCACTGCTCTTTAAAAGGGGAGCAGATGGGGTGTTCAGAAGATGCATTCCGGAAGAAGAGGTAAGTAACATTCTATACCATTGTCATTCTTCTTCCTATGGCGGCCATGCTAGTTCTTCAAAAACTACTACGAAAATTCTACAATCTGGTTTTTATTGGCCGTCCCTTTTTAAAGACACGCATCAATTCATTTCTAAATGCGACCAGTGTCAACGCACCGGAAATATTTCAAAAAGAAATGAAATGCCCTTAAATAATATCTTAGAGGTTGAAATTTTCGACGTCTGGGGTGTCGATTTCATGGGACCGTTTCCTTCTTCTTTTGGAAACCAATATATTCTGGTAGCCGTTGACTATGTGTCAAAATGGATCGAAGCCATTTCTTCTCCTACAAACGATGCAAAGGTAGTCATAAAACTTTTCAAAAAAATAATTTTTCCAAGATTCGGGGTCCCTCGTGTTGTCATAAGCGACGGAGGATCCCATTTCATCTCAAAACATTTTGAAATGTTACTGCAAAAGTTTGGAGTAAGGCACAAAATTGCAACGCCTTATCACCCTCAAACAAGCGGTCAGGTTGAGGTATCGAACAGAGAAATTAAAAGTATTTTAGAAAAAACTGTTTCGACCTCAAGAAAGGACTGGTCGGTAAAGCTCGATGATGCTCTTTGGGCTTATCGGACTGCGTACAAGACTCCCATAGGAATGACTCCTTTCAAATTAATTTATGGGAAGTCTTGCCACCTCCCGGTAGAACTAGAGCACAAAGCTTACTGGGCAATCAAACGCCTTAACCAGAACATGGAATTAGCCGGAGAAAAAAGAAAACTCCAACTAAACGAATTGGAAGAACTGCGAATGGATGCTTATGAGAATGCCAAACTTTACAAAGAAAGAACAAAAAATTGGCATGATAAGCGTATCATTCGTAGAGAATTCAAGGAGGGTGACCTGGTGTTATTGTTTAATTCCAGGCTAAAAATTTTTCCGGGAAAATTAAAGTCAAGATGGTCCGGTCCTTTTGACATCCGTAAGGTTTACCCCTTCGGGTCTGTAGAGATCTGGAGCGAGAATACCGGATCGTTTAAAGTCAATGGTCAAAGGTTGAAAAATTATTTAATTGGTGACCCAATTGAGAAAGGAACTAGTTTAGTTCTACATGATCCCAATTGAAAAATTCTTTTTGACCGTCAAGCTAGTGACGTTAAAAGAGCACTGCGTGGGAGGCAACCCACGGCTTAATGTATTTTTCGATGTGTTGAAAAATAAAATAACCCAGGGCCGAGTATCCTGAACCAGACTGCCAGGTGAGCTCTCCTAACCCCTTTTGTCTTATTTGAAAAAATCATTGAGGACAATGCCTAGTCCAAGCATGGGGGGGTATTTTATTACTTTTATTAGGAATGTCTTTATTGCTTTGCCGAGTTTTTTATCTTTTTGTACTTTGAGTTGTATCTGCTCCCTCCATCACGAAACTTTGTGAACCCTAAGTATGTTTTAGATAAGCCTTTTCTGGACAAAAATATTTTCTCAATTAGCAATTAGGTGGACTGGTTGGGAACAACAAAATTGTATCATGGTTCGATTTCTACTTCTAGGGCTTTTTCACACACACACTATTGAGACTGTTTTCAGTTATTAATACAATTAGAGGGACTGAAAAGAAACTAGTAACCTGGTTCTCTTGGTGACATTTACTAGATGCGCGGTTACTGGAGAAAAACGTCTGAGTTTGGGTATTCAAAAAAAAAAAATATGTATATATATATATATATATATATATATATGCAAAACTAATTCAAAAATGCAAAAGTTAGTGCATTTTAAATATCAAAATAAATGGTTAGCATATAAAATCAAAAAAGAAAAGAAAAATGCTTGAATACCCAACGTATAAAGACCCTCCTTTGAGACCCGGTCTTAGTAAATGGAGGACCCAAGCTTAAGAATGTTGGGGAACCGGTTCTATTATGACATTGATATCCTCTCTAGAGTACTGATACTTTAAAATTGTCTCTCAGTTCCACAAAAAGCCCAAAATAGTAGCTCTCAAACCAAAGTGTTAGGATTGCCCCACAGTTCACTTAAGGCTTCAATATGAAAACAATTTTCCTTCAGAACTGGCCTAAAGATTTACACTGTTTTTGCTTGAGGACAAGCAAAGGTTCAAGCATAGGGGAGTTTGATAAGTCTATTTTTAGAGTCTTTTTAATAGTTATTTTATTAAGTCTTTTTAGTAATTTAATTATATTTTTGATCTATTTTACTGCAAATGTTTATTTTTTATCTTCAGGTTTTATTTTGAAGCAATTTCGACTGCTTATGCCTCAACAGGTTAGAATTCGACTACATCTATTAGAATTTGACAGCATCTGTCTCCCAGAATTCGACTGGATCTCCCAGAATTCGACTGCATCATCCAGATTTCGACTGCATCTCCCAGAATTCGACTGCTTATGTCTCAGCAGGTCAGAATTCGACTGGATCTCCCAGAATTCGACTGGATCTCCCAGAATTCGACTGCATCTTCCAGATTTCGACTGCATCCCCCAGAAGTCGACTGCATCTTCCAAATTTGGACTGCTTCTATCTCAACAGGTCAGAATTCGACTGCATCTCCCAGAATTCTGCTGCATCAGTCGAAATTGGCTGTGCCCACTTGTTGATGGATATTTTTGCCCACTTGTTGATGGCTTTGCCTTGCCCACTTGTTGATGACCATGTGCTTTGTCCACTTGAGGATGGCTTTTTGATGACTACCTTGGCCAACTTGATTTGCCACTTTTTCCTCTTTTGGACCTTTTTGCCCCTCATATTTTCCTATAAATAGAGGCTTGATCCTCACTTGTAACCAAGCTTGAATTTTGTTAGAAAATCAATGACAAAGTCTCTCTAAAGATTCATGACTTCAATTTACTCTTCATGCTTTTTATGATTCTTGTTTATTTACTTTCTTGCCCTTTAAATTCTTGCTATTTATTTTCTTGCCCTTTTTCTTTCCAAGTCATTTACTTTCTTGCTCCTTTAATTTCTTGCACCTTTATTTTCCAAGTCATTTACTTTCCTTGCTATTTAATTTCTTGCACCTTTATTTTCCAAGTCATTTACTTTCTTGCCCTTTAAATTCTTGCTATTTATTTTCTTGCCCTTTTACTTTCCAAGTCATTTACATTCTTGCTATTTAATTTCTTGCACCTTTATTTTCCAAGTCATTTACTTTTCTTGCTATTTAATTTCTTGCACCTTTATTTTCCAAGTTATTTACTTTCTTGCACTTTTATTTTCCAAGTCATTTACTTTCTTGCTCATTTACTTTCCTTGCTCTTTAACTTTCCAAGTCATTTAAATTACTTGCAATTTACTTTTCAAGCAATTTACTTTCTTATCATTTACAATTCCGCTATTTATGATTTTGCACTTTACCGCTTTCTTTTATTTCTCGCTATTTAAACTTTATGTTTTCTTCTCTTATTTTCTTTTCTCCTCTTTTGTCTACAATGATCATGAGTGAGTAGACTTTACTAAAACATTCATTCTTTCTAAAAACACTTTCTTTTCAGTTAGTCAACTTTGAAAAATTAAATTGGTATTGACGTAGGCTCTCCCTGTGGATCGATAACTCTTTTATTACGCGATACGACTCGTGCACATGCGAGGCTATCAGGTTGAAGGAGAAGGTTGAAGGAGAGGGTTGAAGGAGAGGGAAACGGCTCGAGGGTTTGGAGGACCTAACAGCAATTGAAGGGTTTTTTCAAGCCATCGCCTCCTTCGTTCTTTCAAGCCATAGCGATTGGAGGATCCTTCGCCTCCTTCGCCTCCTTCGCCTCCTTCGTTCTTTCAAGCCATCGCCTCCTTCGCCTCCTTCGCCTCCATCGCCTCCTTCGCCTCCTTCGTTTTTTCAAGTGATACTGAGAGTGAGAACGGTGGGGGAGAGTGATACTGAGAGTGAGGAAAGACACGCGAGAGTGAGAGAGAGCCAACGCGAAAGAGATGCGTAAAAGCCTAATTTTTTTGGTTTCTATAATGGTTGGTTTTGTGACCCGTTATGGAAGCCAAAAAATTTAGACTTTCTATAACGGTTATGCAAGGGAACCGATATGAAAAATGGTTTTTCCACTTTCTATATCGGTTCCAGTGGCAACCGATATAAAAATTGTACTTTTAATTACAAAACTGCCACCGCGTCACTTTTAATATCAGGCCGTTTTTAACCGATATAAATGACCGTTATAAAAGGCCTTTTTTCCATTAGTGGTCCCTTATCCATCAACACGGACTGATAGGCGTGGTTGGTGTGTCGCAATTAAAACAAAACCAAGAGGTCGCATTGAGACAAATGATGACAGGGTGGAAGATGTGCCATATCAAATGGAAGAGATGTCTAGTGTTAATGAAGTGATTCAAGTTGAACCCATTAGTCGTTTATGTGATGAGCCAAACACCGGCGGCGATGAAGTTGATGACGAAAAAGATGCTGATGAAGATGCAACAGACCACATTGGTGTATCAAGAATTCACTCATCTGATGATGATGATTTTGAGAATGAATGGGATTCCAATTAGTTATTTATGTTTCAACAATATATGTTAACCTATTTTTGATCAAGGATGTAATTTATGTTTGTTTAATTAGTAAGTTTATATATTTTAATTTGTTTAGTATGTTTATATATATACATACATACATATATATATATATATATATATATATGTCTAGATACGGTCATGGCATCTCACTCAGGATCCGATGACGAGACATATGTTCCTCCACCTGTCACAGATGATGCCGCCAGCACTAGCAGGCAGGAGATATTTGCCACCACCTGGGTCTGAGGGTGCTAGTACTAGTACTGCAGGGAACCCAGTGATTCCTGCTGGTACTGAGGGCTTAGCCCCGACAAATGTTGATGCAGATGGGGTACGCACATTCACTGTTGATCGTGAGGTGGTGAGGTATACAACTGATGGGCGTATCATATTGGAGACTGCTGGCGATTCGTAAGTATATATATTATTATTATTTATTAATTTTTATTTTTGTTGCCTTTTATATAACTTATATAATTTGGTGTAATAAAATTCATCTTTTTTAATGCAGGTTTCTTCTTTCGAAGGCTACAGCTACCGCCATCACAAAAACAATCAAGGAGAATTTCACTAGCAGTTGGAAGAATTGGACGGCTGTTAGAAAAGATAAAAAGGCAATTGAGAGGATGTTAAAATCCTTTTTGGTAAGTTGTTCTACGAAATAATTAATTTGGTGTATTATCTTATTGACTTGATTAATTAATTTGTCTTATAATTAACAACATTATTGTAAATTTCTTAAATAGGAAATGTGTACATGGTTACCAGAGCAGCAAAGAGAAGTTGAGAGAGTGTTCCATAAGAGATGTTCCTATCGATATTCTGAATTACTACGGGAGACGCGCGGTAAGAATGCGAAGCCATCTTATATGGGAGACTCAACTTGGGCTGGGTTACAGGAGTACTGGCAGACACCCGAATTTAGGAATTATTGTGAGAAATCCACGAAGAACCGTGCCTCTGAAAAAGGTGGCTGCTCACACACAGGGGGGAATGTTAATACTGCAACGCATCACATGCGTTTGGTAAATTTATTACTTTATTACTTGATTATCGGGCGAGGAATATTATATTAAAACTACTTTTCCTATAGTTACTTATTTGTTGGGTTATTTTTTTCAGGAGAGCCTCAAGAGTGGGCTGGCTAAGTACCATGAGTCATAACAGAGCAGTGGGGCAGCTGATATCGATCCAGTGGAGGAGACTAGAGTAGCTCGTGATATTTGGGAGAGAGCAGTTGGTCCCCAAAAGAGTATTCGTATGGTAGGATCAGTTGGTATTGGATCGGCTGCTTTCCGAACAAGCATTATTCCGAGTCTATCAGCTTCACATTCTGGATCCTTGAGTACTGGTCGCTCTTATGTTCCCAATGCTGTTACGCAATTGACGCAGCAACTGAGCGAGGCCCAGCGTCAGTTTGCCGAGCGGTAGGAGCATAATGAACGGGAAGTGCATGCCCATCCTCAGCACTAGAGGCCATCCTCATCACATATGCCATCCTACCTGCCACAGCAGCCTCAACAGCATTACGGTGGTGCATTTCAGCAGTGGCCTAAGCAGCAGTATGCACCCCAGTATTCCCAGCAGTATGCACTTCAGCCATACCAGCAGCCCCAGCAGCAGTCACCACACCAGGCAAAACCAGCACCCCCAGCGGCGGTCACCCCAGCAGCCCCACATCGATCTTAATATCGATGCGATTAGTGCTTTTCTTGCATCTGATGATACCTATTATCATGGTGATGACACAGACCAGCAGCCACGCCAATAGCTTTGGATTATTTTATTTTTTTGTATGAATCTTTTTTTTATTGTATGGATATTTTTTTTGTTGTATGGATATTTATTTAAATTAATTAATAATTTTCATTCCTAATTTTAATTTTTTCAAATAGTAAATTAATTAATTATTAAATTTTATTTTTTATCAATAATTAAAGTTTTTAATAAAATAATTAATTAAAGTTATTAATAAAATAGTATTAATTTTTTAAATAAAACGATTTTAAAAAAAATAATATTTATTTTTTAAAAATAATTAATTTTCTAAAAAAAAACCATTTTTCTGGCAGATTTCTAGACTTTCCGGCGGATTTGTGGACTATCCGGCGGATAAACTTATGTGAATTTTTTTTTGGATTTTCCGGCGGATTATCCGCCGAAAATTTCCGGCAGATTTTTCGGCGCCACGAATTTCCGGCAGATAATCTTCCTGAAACCGTTTGCTGCGAACTGGCTACCGGCGCCAAAAATCCGCCGAAAAGTCCACAATTTCGGTGGAATTTTGGCTTTTTCGGCGGATTTTGCCCGCCGAAAAGTCCAATTTTTCTTGTAGTGAAACACCCGGAACAGACCTTTGTTCTTTGGCTTCCAAAACTGCAATGTGGCTGTTATATGTGTTCTAGCAACTGAGTATCAAGCTCCACAATCACATGAAATAGCTTAAACCTCCATTGTTACCAAGTGGCTTCAGTCTCAAGAGGTGGGGTGAATTGAGATTTTAAAAACTTCTTCCCTTTTTAACGACTTAGAATAATTTTCGCGCAGGTTTATGTAAGCAAAGGAAAAAGA
The DNA here is from genome assembly GCA_039519185.1 of Astragalus membranaceus. Lineage (NCBI taxonomy): Eukaryota > Viridiplantae > Streptophyta > Magnoliopsida > Fabales > Fabaceae > Astragalus > Astragalus membranaceus. The sequence continues at coordinate 117,199,429 of CM076849.1, read as the reverse complement.
AAATAAAGCAATAAAGAACACAACAGATTTATACTGGTTCGGTCACCTCCCAGTGACCTACGTCCAGTCCTCACACCCTTGTGAGATTTTCCACTAACACAACAAGGCTTACGGGTGCCTTGGAAACCTTTACAAACTCAAGCACTCTTCTCCTAGGATACCCCACCTATGAAGAGCCCTCAAATCTATTACAACAATAACAAGAGATACCCCACCCCTGTTACAACCAGTTGCCCCCAGAAAGATACCCCACTTCCTAGTACAAACAGCAACCCTAGAGAGATACCCCACTCCCTAGTACAAAACACAACAATATAACAATTACAAATGTAAAGACCAAAATACCTCTTGTGTAGGCAGATATTACAACTTGAAATTTCCCCATCCCGACTAACCCTTGCGAGAGATCAGCTCTGACGGACGAACAGTGCGTGAAGAGCAGAAGTGAAAATGTAAAAGGGTTGTTTTCGTTTGATGCGTTTATCGTGAAATGCGTTGTGTGTAAATGTGAATTGTGAAGCCTCTATTTATAGGCTCATAAAAAATATGACCGTTGAATATATTGTAGAAAAGATGAAATCGACTATGTGCCTGAATGGCCAAAATATGATAATCGATTCTTGTCTTTAAAAGGATATAACTCATAAGTGTGTGATCGATTGATTTCTTCGAAAGGATAAGTTAAAATCGATTATGTGCCTGTTTGTATAAGGTGTGTAATCGATTTTGTCTTTTAAGCAAGTATAAAGGAATCGATTGTTTGCTTCTTTAAAACAGGAAGGAAATCGATTATGCATCTTTAAAATAGGAGGGAAATCGATTTTATGCTTAGATGTATGAAGAGAATAATCGATTCTTAGCTTGACTTTAGTATAGGAGCAAATCGATTATGTGCTTTATGTAATAAAGGGGAAAATCGATTATGCACTTTAAAAAGGAGTGTAGCGACCGAAAAATCCGGGTGAGGATTCCTCGAAGGTTCAAAAATTAAGCCGCCACCAACGTTTAATTTTTGGGCAAACCTTGGAAAATCCCTTTTGGAATGGATAAGGGTCCTTGAGACCAGATTAGGGTTCGGGAGTCAGTTATGCGTGGGAAAGGTATTAGCACCCCACGACATTCTTCCTAAGGAAGGTTACCTGCTAATTAGTTGTAGAAGCGAAAGTTAATTTTGAAAACATTTATTTTTACCCTTTTATTGTGAATTAAAAAGAAAGAAGAAAATTGATATTTTATTTGATTTTAAGAAAGGGATTATTTAGGAAAAGACTAAAAATAGTTTTTTATTAGTGCAATTGACAGAGGAAAGATTCTTGGCATAGGCAAAGTTGGTGCACCACCTTTCACATCCATTGAAGATGTTCTTTATGTTGAAGGACTAAAGCACAATCTTCTTAGTATTAGCCAACTTTGCGACAAAGGCTTCAAAATCAACTTCACCAAAGATGAATGTTTGATAGAAGATGAAGCCACAAATTAGGTTAAACTTAAAGGTAAAAGAATCAATAATATTTTTATGATATCCCTTGATGATTTATCTTTGAAGGTTAAATGTCTCATGGCAAACAACAATGATTCATGGACTTGGCACAAAAGAATAGCACATATTCATATGGAGCATTTGAACAAATTAATGAAGCATGATCTTGTCATTGGATTGCCTAAGATGAAATTTGTCAAAGATAGACTTTGTGATGCTTGTCAAAAAGGGAAACAAACCAAATCAACTTTCAAATCTAAGAATGTGGTGTCCACTACAAGGCCACTACAATTGTTGCATATGGACTTATTTGGTCCATCAAGAACAAGAAGCTTCGGAGGTAATGTGTATGCTTTAGTTATTGTTGACGATTTTTCTAGATATACTTGGACATTCTTTTTAGTGCAGAAAAGTGATGCATTCAAGGCATTCAAGAAATATGCAAAACAAATCCAAAATGAGAAATCTCTAACAATTGCCTCCATAAGAAGCGACCATGGTGGAGATGTCAAAGTTACATGTGTGGATACGCATAATCAATTAGCAGATATCTTCACAAAGCCTCTCGCAAGAGAACCGTTTTACAAAATTCGGCGAGAACTTGGGATTTTAGATGAAGGAGATGTGTAATTCGTCTATTCTCATTCATTATATATTATATAATAAAGTCAAGTTTTTCCCATCCTTTTTGTTAGCCAATCTGGAAAAAGTCTTAGAGAGGTGTGAGAAGGTAAACCTGGTTCTAAATTGGGAAAAGTGTCATTTCATGGTTAACGAAGGAATTGTCCTAGGGCACTTAATTTCTCATAGAGGTATTGAGGTAGATCGTGCAAAAATTGAGGTGATTGAAAAAATGCTACCTCCCACCACAGTAAAAGAGGTGAGAAGCTTTTTAGGGCATGCAGGTTTCTACCGCCGGTTCATAAAAGACTTCTCAAAAATTTCAAAACCTATGACAAGTCTGCTCCTTAAGGATGCAGCATTTATTTTTAACGATCTTTGTCTTGAAGCTTTTAACAGGTTGAAAAAGGCTTTAGTTACTGCCCCGATCATACAGCCACCAGACTGGAATCTTCCATTCGAAATAATGTGCGATGCAAGGGACTATGCAGTTGGGGCTGTCCTGGGACAAAGAAAAGAAAAAAATTGCATGCCATATACTATGCAAGCAGGACCTTAGACGAGGCACAAATGAATTACGCCACAACTGAAAAAGAATTATTAGCGGTAGTTTTTGCCGTTGATAAGTTTCGATCATATCTGGTAGGTTCAAAAATCATCATTTTTACTGATCACTCGGCCATAAAATATTTGTTAAACAAAAAAGATGTCAAGCCGAGATTGATCCGATGGGTTTTACTCCTACAAGAATTTGATCTTGAAATAAGGGATAAAAAAGGCGTTGAAAATGTTGTGGCTGATCATTTGTCCCATCTACAAGGAACAAAAGAAGAAGAGTTGCCACTTAATGATACATTTTTGGATGATCAACTCTTCTCATTGGGCAAAACTGAAGCACCATGGTATGCAGATTTTGTAAACTACCTTGCAGCAGGAGTACTCCCCCCAGATTTAAATTATCAGCAGAAGAAGAAATTCTTCCATGATCTTAAACAGTATTACTGGGACGAGCCACTGCTCTTTAAAAGGGGAGCAGATGGGGTGTTCAGAAGATGCATTCCGGAAGAAGAGGTAAGTAACATTCTATACCATTGTCATTCTTCTTCCTATGGCGGCCATGCTAGTTCTTCAAAAACTGCTACGAAAATTCTACAATCTGGTTTTTATTGGCCGTCCCTTTTTAAAGACACGCATCAATTCATTTCTAAATGCGACCAGTGTCAACGCACCGGAAATATTTCAAAAAGAAATGAAATGCCCTTAAATAATATCTTAGAGGTTGAAATTTTCGACGTCTGGGGTGTCGATTTCATGGGACCGTTTCCTTCTTCTTTTGGAAACCAATATATTCTGGTAGCCGTTGACTATGTGTCAAAATGGATCGAAGCCATTTCTTCTCCTACAAACGATGCAAAGGTAGTCATAAAACTTTTCAAAAAAATAATTTTTCCAAGATTCGGGGTCCCTCGTGTTGTCATAAGCGACGGAGGATCCCATTTCATCTCAAAACATTTTGAAATGTTACTGCAAAAGTTTGGAGTAAGGCACAAAATTGCAACGCCTTATCACCCTCAAACAAGCGGTCAGGTTGAGGTATCGAACAGAGAAATTAAAAGTATTTTAGAAAAAACTGTTTCGACCTCAAGAAAGGACTGGTCGGTAAAGCTCGATGATGCTCTTTGGGCTTATCGGACTGCGTACAAGACTCCCATAGGAATGACTCCTTTCAAATTAATTTATGGGAAGTCTTGCCACCTCCCGGTAGAACTAGAGCACAAAGCTTACTGGGCAATCAAACGCCTTAACCTGAACATGGAATTAGCCGGAGAAAAAAGAAAACTCCAACTAAACGAATTGGAAGAACTGCGAATGGATGCTTATGAGAATGCCAAACTTTACAAAGAAAGAACAAAAAATTGGCATGATAAGCGTATCATTCGTAGAGAATTCAAGGAGGGTGACCTGGTGTTATTGTTTAATTCCAGGCTAAAAATTTTTCCGGGAAAATTAAAGTCAAGATGGTCCGGTCCTTTTGACATCCGTAAGGTTTACCCCTTCGGGTCTGTAGAGATCTGGAGCGAGAATACCGGATCGTTTAAATTCAATGGTCAAAGGTTGAAAAATTATTTAATTGGTGACCCAATTGAGAAAGGAACTAGTTTAGTTCTACATGATCCCAATTGAAAAATTCTTTTTGACCGTCAAGCTAGTGACGTTAAAAGAGCACTGCGTGGGAGGCAACCCACGGCTTAATGTATTTTTCGATGTGTTGAAAAATAAAATAACCCAGGGCCGAGTATCCTGAACCAGACTGCCAGGTGAGCTCTCCTAACCCCTTTTGTCTTATTTGAAAAAATCATTGAGGACAATGCCTAGTCCAAGCATGGGGGGGTATTTTATTACTTTTATTAGGAATGTCTTTATTGCTTTGCCGAGTTTTTTATCTTTTTGTACTTTGAGTTGTATCTGCTCCCTCCATCACGAAACTTTGTGAACCCTAAGTATGTTTTAGATAAGCCTTTTCTGGACAAAAATATTTTCTCAATTAGCAATTAGGTGGACTGGTTGGGAACAACAAAATTGTATCATGGTTCGATTTCTACTTCTAGGGCTTTTTCACACACACACTATTGAGACTGTTTTCAGTTATTAATACAATTAGAGGGACTGAAAAGAAACTAGTAACCTGGTTCTCTTGGTGACATTTACTAGATGCGCGGTTACTGGAGAAAAACGTCTGAGTTTGGGTATTCAAAAAAAAAAAAATATGTATATATATATATATATATATATATATGCAAAACTAATTCAAAAATGCAAAAGTTAGTGCATTTTAAATATCAAAATAAATGGTTAGCATATAAAATCAAAAAAGAAAAGAAAAATGCTTGAATACCCAACGTATAAAGACCCTCCTTTGAGACCCGGTCTTAGTAAATGGAGGACCCAAGCTTAAGAATGTTGGGGAACCGGTTCTATTATGACATTGATATCCTCTCTAGAGTACTGATACTTTAAAATTGTCTCTCAGTTCCACAAAAAGCCCAAAATAGTAGCTCTCAAACCAAAGTGTTAGGATTGCCCCACAGTTCACTTAAGGCTTCAATATGAAAACAATTTTCCTTCAGAACTGGCCTAAAGATTTACACTGTTTTTGCTTGAGGACAAGCAAAGGTTCAAGCATAGGGGAGTTTGATAAGTCTATTTTTAGAGTCTTTTTAATAGTTATTTTATTAAGTCTTTTTAGTAATTTAATTATATTTTTGATCTATTTTACTGCAAATGTTTATTTTTTATCTTCAGGTTTTATTTTGAAGCAATTTCGACTGCTTATGCCTCAACAGGTTAGAATTCGACTACATCTATTAGAATTTGACAGCATCTGTCTCCCAGAATTCGACTGGATCTCCCAGAATTCGACTGCATCATCCAGATTTCGACTGCATCTCCCAGAATTCGACTGCTTATGTCTCAGCAGGTCAGAATTCGACTGGATCTCCCAGAATTCGACTGGATCTCCCAGAATTCGACTGCATCTTCCAGATTTCGACTGCATCCCCCAGAAGTCGACTGCATCTTCCAAATTTGGACTGCTTCTATCTCAACAGGTCAGAATTCGACTGCATCTCCCAGAATTCTGCTGCATCAGTCGAAATTGGCTGTACCCACTTGTTGATGGATATTTTTGCCCACTTGTTGATGGCTTTGCCTTGCCCACTTGTTGATGACCATGTGCTTTGTCCACTTGAGGATGGCTTTTTGATGACTACCTTGGCCAACTTGATTTGCCACTTTTTCCTCTTTTGGACCTTTTTGCCCCTCATATTTTCCTATAAATAGAGGCTTGATCCTCACTTGTAACCAAGCTTGAATTTTGTTAGAAAATCAATGACAAAGTCTCTCTAAAGATTCATGACTTCAATTTACTCTTCATGCTTTTTATGATTCTTGTTTATTTACTTTCTTGCCCTTTAAATTCTTGCTATTTATTTTCTTGCCCTTTTTCTTTCCAAGTCATTTACTTTCTTGCTCCTTTAATTTCTTGCACCTTTATTTTCCAAGTCATTTACTTTCCTTGCTATTTAATTTCTTGCACCTTTATTTTCCAAGTCATTTACTTTCTTGCCCTTTAAATTCTTGCTATTTATTTTCTTGCCCTTTTACTTTCCAAGTCATTTACATTCTTGCTATTTAATTTCTTGCACCTTTATTTTCCAAGTCATTTACTTTTCTTGCTATTTAATTTCTTGCACCTTTATTTTCCAAGTTATTTACTTTCTTGCACTTTTATTTTCCAAGTCATTTACTTTCTTGCTCATTTACTTTCCTTGCTCTTTAACTTTCCAAGTCATTTAAATTACTTGCAATTTACTTTTCAAGCAATTTACTTTCTTATCATTTACAATTCCGCTATTTATGATTTTGCACTTTACCGCTTTCTTTTATTTCTCGCTATTTAAACTTTATGTTTTCTTCTCTTATTTTCTTTTCTCCTCTTTTGTCTACAATGATCATGAGTGAGTAGACTTTACTAAAACATTCATTCTTTCTAAAAACACTTTCTTTTCAGTTAGTCAACTTTGAAAAATTAAATTGGTATTGACGTAGGCTCTCCCTGTGGATCGATAACTCTTTTATTACGCGATACGACTCGTGCACATGCGAGGCTATCAGGTTGAAGGAGAAGGTTGAAGGAGAGGGTTGAAGGAGAGGGAAACGGCTCGAGGGTTTGGAGGACCTAACAGCAATTGAAGGGTTTTTTCAAGCCATCGCCTCCTTCGTTCTTTCAAGCCATAGCGATTGGAGGATCCTTCGCCTCCTTCGCCTCCTTCGTTCTTTCAAGCCATCGCCTCCTTCGCCTCCTTCGCCTCCATCGCCTCCTTCGCCTCCTTCGTTTTTTCAAGTGATACTGAGAGTGAGAACGGTGGGGGAGAGTGATACTGAGAGTGAGGAAAGACACGCGAGAGTGAGAGAGAGCCAACGCGAAAGAGATGCGTAAAAGCCTAATTTTTTTGGTTTCTATAATGGTTGGTTTTGTGACCCGTTATGGAAGCCAAAAAATTTAGACTTTCTATAACGGTTATGCAAGGGAACCGATATGAAAAATGGTTTTTCCACTTTCTATATCGGTTCCAGTGGCAACCGATATAAAAATTGTACTTTTAATTACAAAACTGCCACCGCGTCACTTTTAATATCAGGCCGTTTTTAACCGATATAAATGACCGTTATAAAAGGCTTTTTTCCATTAGTGGTCCCTTATCCATCAACACGGACTGATAGGCGTGGTTGGTGTGTCGCAATTAAAACAAAACCAAGAGGTCGCATTGAGACAAATGATGACAGGGTGGAAGATGTGCCATATCAAATGGAAGAGATGTCTAGTGTTAATGAAGTGATTCAAGTTGAACCCATTAGTCGTTTATGTGATGAGCCAAACACCGGCGGCGATGAAGTTGATGACGAAAAAGATGCTGATGAAGATGCAACAGACCACATTGGTGTATCAAGAATTCACTCATCTGATGATGATGATTTTGAGAATGAATGGGATTCCAATTAGTTATTTATGTTTCAACAATATATGTTAACCTATTTTTGATCAAGGATGTAATTTATGTTTGTTTAATTAGTAAGTTTATATATTTTAATTTGTTTAGTATGTTTATATATATACATACATACATATATATATATATATATATATATATATATATATATATATATATATATGTCTAGATACGGTCATGGCATCTCACTCAGGATCCGATGACGAGACATATGTTCCTCCACCTGTCACAGATGATGCCGCCAGCACTAGCAGGCAGGAGATATTTGCCACCACCTGGGTCTGAGGGTGCTAGTACTAGTACTGCAGGGAACCCAGTGATTCCTGCTGGTACTGAGGGCTTAGCCCCGACAAATGTTGATGCAGATGGGGTACGCACATTCACTGTTGATCGTGAGGTGGTGAGGTATACAACTGATGGGCGTATCATATTGGAGACTGCTGGCGATTCGTAAGTATATATATTATTATTATTTATTAATTTTTATTTTTGTTGCCTTTTATATAACTTATATAATTTGGTGTAATAAAATTCATCTTTTTTAATGCAGGTTTCTTCTTTCGAAGGCTACAGCTACCGCCATCACAAAAACAATCAAGGAGAATTTCACTAGCAGTTGGAAGAATTGGACGGCTGTTAGAAAAGATAAAAAGGCAATTGAGAGGATGTTAAAATCCTTTTTGGTAAGTTGTTCTACGAAATAATTAATTTGGTGTATTATCTTATTGACTTGATTAATTAATTTGTCTTATAATTAACAACATTATTGTAAATTTCTTAAATAGGAAATGTGTACATGGTTACCAGAGCAGCAAAGAGAAGTTGAGAGAGTGTTCCATAAGAGATGTTCCTATCGATATTCTGAATTACTACGGGAGACGCGCGGTAAGAATGCGAAGCCATCTTATATGGGAGACTCAACTTGGGCTGGGTTACAGGAGTACTGGCAGACACCCGAATTTAGGAATTATTGTGAGAAATCCACGAAGAACCGTGCCTCTGAAAAAGGTGGCTGCTCACACACAGGGGGGAATGTTAATACTGCAACGCATCACATGCGTTTGGTAAATTTATTACTTTATTACTTGATTATCGGGCGAGGAATATTATATTAAAACTACTTTTCCTATAGTTACTTATTTGTTGGGTTATTTTTTTCAGGAGAGCCTCAAGAGTGGGCTGGCTAAGTACCATGAGTCATAACAGAGCAGTGGGGCAGCTGATATCGATCCAGTGGAGGAGACTAGAGTAGCTCGTGATATTTGGGAGAGAGCAGTTGGTCCCCAAAAGAGTATTCGTATGGTAGGATCAGTTGGTATTGGATCGGCTGCTTTCCGAACAAGCATTATTCCGAGTCTATCAGCTTCACATTCTGGATCCTTGAGTACTGGTCGCTCTTATGTTCCCAATGCTGTTACGCAATTGACGCAGCAACTGAGCGAGGCCCAGCGTCAGTTTGCCGAGCGGTAGGAGCATAATGAACGGGAAGTGCATGCCCATCCTCAGCACTAGAGGCCATCCTCATCACATATGCCATCCTACCTGCCACAGCAGCCTCAACAGCATTACGGTGGTGCATTTCAGCAGTGGCCTAAGCAGCAGTATGCACCCCAGTATTCCCAGCAGTATGCACTTCAGCCATACCAGCAGCCCCAGCAGCAGTCACCACACCAGGCAAAACCAGCACCCCCAGCGGCGGTCACCCCAGCAGCCCCACATCGATCTTAATATCGATGCGATTAGTGCTTTTCTTGCATCTGATGATACCTATTATCATGGTGATGACACAGACCAGCAGCCACGCCAATAGCTTTGGATTATTTTATTTTTTTGTATGAATCTTTTTTTTATTGTATGGATATTTTTTTTGTTGTATGGATATTTATTTAAATTAATTAATAATTTTCATTCCTAATTTTAATTTTTTCAAATAGTAAATTAATTAATTATTAAATTTTATTTTTTATCAATAATTAAAGTTTTTAATAAAATAATTAATTAAAGTTATTAATAAAATAGTATTAATTTTTTAAATAAAACGATTTTAAAAAAAATAATATTTATTTTTTAAAAATAATTAATTTTCTAAAAAAAAAACCATTTTTCTGGCAGATTTCTAGACTTTCCGGCGGATTTGTGGACTATCCGGCGGATAAACTTATGTGAATTTTTTTTTGGATTTTCCGGCGGATTATCCGCCGAAAATTTCCGGCAGATTTTTCGGCGCCACGAATTTCCGGCAGATAATCTTCCTGAAACCGTTTGCTGCGAACTGGCTACCGGCGCCAAAAATCCGCCGAAAAGTCCACAATTTCGGTGGAATTTTGGCTTTTTCGGCGGATTTTGCCCGCCGAAAAGTCCAATTTTTCTTGTAGTGAAACACCCGGAACAGACCTTTGTTCTTTGGCTTCCAAAACTGCAATGTGGCTGTTATATGTGTTCTAGCAACTGAGTATCAAGCTCCACAATCACATGAAATAGCTTAAACCTCCATTGTTACCAAGTGGCTTCAGTCTCAAGAGGTGGGGTGAATTGAGATTTTAAAAACTTCTTCCCTTTTTAACGACTTAGAATAATTTTCGCGCAGGTTTATGTAAGCAAAGGAAAAAGAAAATAAAGCAATAAAGAACACAACAGATTTATACTGGTTCGGTCACCTCCCAGTGACCTACGTCCAGTCCTCACACCCTTGTGAGATTTTCCACTAACACAACAAGGCTTACGGGTGCCTTGGAAACCTTTACAAACTCAAGCACTCTTCTCCTAGGATACCCCACCTATGAAGAGCCCTCAAATCTATTACAACAATAACAAGAGATACCCCACCCCTGTTACAACCAGTTGCCCCCAGAAAGATACCCCACTTCCTAGTACAAACAGCAACCCTAGAGAGATACCCCACTCCCTAGTACAAAACACAACAATATAACAATTACAAATGTAAAGACCAAAATACCTCTTGTGTAGGCAGATATTACAACTTGAAATTTCCCCATCCCGACTAACCCTTGCGAGAGATCAGCTCTGACGGACGAACAGTGCGTGAAGAGCAGAAGTGAAAATGTAAAAGGGTTGTTTTCGTTTGATGCGTTTATCGTGAAATGCGTTGTGTGTAAATGTGAATTGTGAAGCCTCTATTTATAGGCTCATAAAAAATATGACCGTTGAATATATTGTAGAAAAGATGAAATCGACTATGTGCCTGAATGGCCAAAATATGATAATCGATTCTTGTCTCTAAAAGGATATAACTCATAAGTGTGTGATCGATTGATTTCTTCGAAAGGATAAGTTAAAATCGATTATGTGCCTGTTTGTATAAGGTGTGTAATCGATTTTGTCTTTTAAGCAAGTATAAAGGAATCGATTGTTTGCTTCTTTAAAACAGGAAGGAAATCGATTATGCATCTTTAAAATAGGAGGGAAATCGATTTTATGCTTAGATGTATGAAGAGAATAATCGATTCTTAGCTTGACTTTAGTATAGGAGCAAATCGATTATGTGCTTTATGTAATAAAGGGGAAAATCGATTATGCACTTTAAAAAGGAGTGTAGCGACCGAAAAATCCGGGTGAGGATTCCTCGAAGGTTCAAAAATTAAGCCGCCACCAACGTTTAATTTTTGGGCAAACCTTGGAAAATCCCTTTTGGAATGGATAAGGGTCCTTGAGACCAGATTAGGGTTCGGGAGTCAGTTATGCGTGGGAAAGGTATTAGCACCCCACGACATTCTTCCTAAGGAAGGTTACCTGCTAATTAGTTGTAGAAGCGAAAGTTAATTTTGAAAACATTTATTTTTACCCTTTTATTGTGAATTAAAAAGAAAGAAGAAAATTGATATTTTATTTGATTTTAAGAAAGGGATTATTTAGGAAAAGACTAAAAATAGTTTTTTATTAGTGCAATTGACAGAGGAAAGATTCTTGGCATAGGCAAAGTTGGTGCACCACCTTTCACATCCATTGAAGATGTTCTTTATGTTGAAGGACTAAAGCACAATCTTCTTAGTATTAGCCAACTTTGCGACAAAGGCTTCAAAATCAACTTCACCAAAGATGAATGTTTGATAGAAGATGAAGCCACAAATGAGGTTAAACTTAAAGGTAAAAGAATCAATAATATTTTTATGATATCCCTTGATGATTTATCTTTGAAGGTTAAATGTCTCATGGCAAACAACAATGATTCATGGACTTGGCACAAAAGAATAGCACATATTCATATGGAGCATTTGAACAAATTAATGAAGCATGATCTTGTCATTGGATTGCCTAAGATGAAATTTGTCAAAGATAGACTTTGTGATGCTTGTCAAAAAGGGAAACAAACCAAATCAACTTTCAAATCTAAGAATGTGGTGTCCACTACAAGGCCACTACAATTGTTGCATATGGACTTATTTGGTCCATCAAGAACAAGAAGCTTCGGAGGTAATGTGTATGCTTTAGTTATTGTTGACGATTTTTCTAGATATACTTGGACATTCTTTTTAGTGCAGAAAAGTGATGCATTCAAGGCATTCAAGAAATATGCAAAACAAATCCAAAATGAGAAATCTCTAACAATTGCCTCCATAAGAAGCGACCATGGTGGAGATGTCAAAGTTACATGTGTGGATACGCATAATCAATTAGCAGATATCTTCACAAAGCCTCTCGCAAGAGAACCGTTTTACAAAATTCGGCGAGAACTTGGGATTTTAGATGAAGGAGATGTGTAATTCGTCTATTCTCATTCATTATATATTATATAATAAAGTCAAGTTTTTCCCATCCTTTTTGTTAATGACAAAGGGGGAGAAAAATATGGCTCTGTTTTGGTTTCTCTAACAAATTTTGCAGATTTCAAAACTCTCTAATTATGGATTAAGGGGGAGCTTTAATCCAGGGGGAGCAGTCTTGTGTAGAGAAACAAAAGTACAACTAATTTTCACATATTGGGTTGTCATCATCAAAAAGGGGGAGAATGTGAAGACATAGCTTCTCAGTGGTTTTGATGAAGACAACAACAATCAAGAGATCATTTGTGCAAGAGGAAATGGATCAAATATGTTAAAAAGTTTCAATTTGCTCAAAGTTATCAAAGTGCAAGAATTGTCTATAATTGATCAAAGGTATATGACATTCACATCTTACTTTTGATTACAAGTGTTCAAGCTATCATACATGCATGCCATGATTTTTAAAAATGTTTTCAAGTATATGAACGTTAATACATGAACGTTACTAATTGGCAATTTGATAGTTTGATAATTTGATAACTTGATAAAACGTTGGCAACTTACCCATTTGAAATATTTACGTTGTGCATGGCAATATTTACGTTGTGCATGGCAACTTCCCATTTGAATTGTTTTCAAAACAATATAAACGTTGAGTGGTAACCGTTTACTAATATTTTATGCACACTTCCCATTTGAATTGTTTTCAAAAGTATGAACGTTGTTCATGTATCTTCTGTGTGCATGCTTTCAAAACGTTGGCATTCAAACGTTGGCATTCATACATTGGCATTCAAATCATATGAACGTTTACTAAATGGCAGCCTTTTTAAAAATATGAACGTGACAAGGTAGTAACTGTTCATGTGTGATGCAAACTCTTTCATGGCAACTTTTGGCAAATGGTACTCTTTTGAAAAGGTGTTTTAAGGCCTATATAAACTTCAGTATTTCAATTCTCAAACAACCAATCTCTCTTGCTACAATTTTCACATACATACATTCTATTGAAAACTTTCAAAAATGGCAAGTGTTCAGACCAGATTTTTATAGTGAAACTTTTGTTCCAAAACTCTCATTCAAAGTCATAAGTTTCATATCATACATGAAGAACACTTGTATATCATTGTGAGACTTGGTTGTCACAAGAGAAAAGATCAATCTTTTATTGATACATATTATTTCAAACACTTTCTACAAAAATTCAGATTTGTATAAACTTGACCTTGCATTCCAGGATTGTTGGAGCAAGTGTGTGCATTGAAGAGGATTGTTCTTCTTGCACTTAGTGTTTAGATCTTAAAGGTTTTAAGAGCCTTTGATCTCCCTATAGGTTAGATAGTAAGCATCACAATTGGTGTGAATAGGCTGTACAATCATTCTAACTATAGTGAAATCTCTTGCTAGTTGGCGAGGGGACTAGAGGTACTCTCCGGATTGTGGAGGGGAACTAGTATAATTCTCTTGTGTCCTTTTTCTTTCCAGCACTTTACTTTTTCCATACACTCACCATAAAACAAGATTTTATCAAACCAACTTTAAAACCGAAAAAATCTCTAAGTACCTAATTCACCCCCCCCCTCTTAGGCGCAATCTATACTCACAAGCTGTACAGCTCATTCGTCCTAGAACGATGAATAACCCGTCCGTATGGTCGGCTTAATCCCCTATTATTATTTCTGTGGTTTTGTAAGAAATAGAATGAAACTTGTTTATTTTTGCGCTTGACAGGGGCGTGATCCTGCTCTTACGTATCTCTTGGTAGAGAATCAAAGGCTACGTAGTTCTAGGGTAGAAAAAAAAGATTGTGTGTTGGATGTTTTTTACTTAATATTTTGATAAAAATGGTTTTTGATGAGTAGTGAAAAATAAAAAAGGAAAAGTTATCACAAAATCAAAATAGGTTGTAAAACAGTAATACAAGAGGTGCAACTAGCAGTGGGGGGTACTGTTATAAAAGTGGGGTGTAGATAGCAGAGGGGTTGTATGAGTACACAATGGGGCGCGTTTAGCAGAGGCCCATGTTCAACGTTTGGGTTGCGAATGCAGGCTTTGTGCAGGGGTGCTGTGTTTATTAAACATCGGGGTGTGGATGGTAATCAGAACATAGAAAGAAAAAAAATTAAAAAAAATATATATTTGGAGAGACTATATAATGCCATAATTAACAGATGGAACCCTAATTTTATTCATACCTCACTCAGCGGCGCAACTCACAATTGGAGAGAGAGAGAGAGAGAATGGCGAAATCTTCGCCGGAGAGAGAAGAAAGAGCAACGGTGGGAGAGAGAAAGAAGAAGAACGAAAAAGGAGGGAAGAAGAAGGCGATGTGGGAGAGAAATACGACGGGAGTGGTTTTCGCCTGATTTGGCGATGAGGATTCACGGTGTTGGTGCGCCTCTCAGAGGGAGCAAACGAAGTGGGAGGCGGTTACGGTGGCGAGCACGACTTGGTTGCCGTGACAGGGTTGAGGCGGTAGTGCATGGGCGTCGACGGTGGTGTTAGTTGGTTGTTTGGTAGTGGTTATTTCGGGATGATGTTGCTGACGGTTTGGGGTTCGGTGGTTGAGGAACAGAGGGTGGTGAGGTGTGGGTGAAATGTTTGTGGGGGTGGTGGTCCCGGTGGTTCGTTGACTGTTGTGCTGGCGCTTGGTGGTTGTTTACGATTCTGACAGTGGGAAAGAGAGAACGCGAAGGGGCAGGGCACAAGAGGAAGAGTGGTTTCGTTGGTGGTGCACAATGGTGGGACGGCGGCGAGGCTACGGCGGCGGCCACCGTGAACGGTGGCCGGATTTAAAATTCTCCTCCTTTCTCTTTTCTTTTCTTTTCTACTCACTGTGTCTCAACCTTCTCTCTGATGCGGTTCAAAAAAAACGTTCTAGGTGTCGAATTTTTGAAACAGATCCCTCGTCTTCTCTCCTGTGCTTCAGCCTCTCACACTTTCATTTTTATGAACCTTGGTAATTAGGATTTCAATGTGAAACCCTAGTTTTTACTCCTAAATTCGTATGAATTGGTGTGTTTTTGTATTTTTAGTCACTGTGTGTGTATTGTTGTCTAGTTCAGTGTATTTCCCCCCTCTGTGTGGCTGTGTGTGACTGTGTTTGGGGTATTTTTGTGTCTATTTGCTGTCAATTTCGTTGATTGTGTGCCCCCTTTTGATTGTGCTATTGTTGCTGTTTCTATAGGTGGATGAGGTGCCGAGGGCAGTCAGCAATTAGGACTAAAAGATAGCATCAAAAGGACAGCATCTTTGAGGGAGTCAAAAGGACAGCAATTGGACAGGGATCAAGGACAGCAGCTAGCTGGCTATGGGTGGCACAAAAGGAGAGCATCAAGGAAAGAAAAATGATAACCCTTGTTGCACCCCGAAAAATCTCCGGTTTGGGTTTCTCAATGTACAACGTGGAAAAATTTTGGAGCCGCCACCAATATTTTAATTTTAAGACCAAAACATTGAAAAAAGGTCTTTTGGACAAGGCGGATGGTCTTTTGAAAACTAGAGATATAGGTTCGGGGGTCGATTACGTGCGAGGAAGGTGTTAGCACCGCGCACGTCCTTTCTACCGAAAGGGAACCTCTAATTAAATGTGTGGTTTTAACGTTTGATTTGAAAATACCTAGATTTGCCTATTTATTTCTTGTTTGAAGATGAATGGGAAAACTTAATGAAAATTTTTATTTTTGGTGAGAAAGGGGGGAAAAAGGGTTTTTAGAAAAATTGCTTGACGGGACATGGCCCGCTCCTACGTATCTCCCGGTGCGATGGAGAATTCAAAGCCACGTAGTTCTTGGTTGTCTTTTTGAAAAGTTTTTGTTTTTTTTTTCTCTTTTTTTGGCGAGTTTTTGAAATAGGACGAGCATTAGTGAATGATTAAACTAGCAGAGGCTATGATGAATCACTACTAAATACTCAAAAAAAAAGAGTTGTACCGCTAGTCAAACGAACAAAGGTTCTGATGGACTATTTGATAACAACTCATTTTTATTATCTTTTTTGAAAGTGATTTTCGAAAGAGATTGATTCGCACGATGATCAAACTAACAAAGGTTATGATGGATCATCAGTTATTATTCTTATGAGAAAAGGACATTGCCACTAATAGCTAAACGAACAAAGGCTCTGATGAGCTACTAGCAACAATGTGTTTGAAAATGATTCTTTTGTTTGTTTTATGAAAATGATTTGTTTATGGTTGCGAAAAGGATTTTTATTCGTTGCGCTTGACGAGAACGTGACTCGCTCCTACGTATCCCAAATGGGAATCAAAGCGACGTAGTTCTAAAGAAAATGTTTTTGAAAGGGTTTGAAAGGGGAAGAGTTTTCATAACGATCAAGCAAGCAAAGGCTTTGAGTGATCATTACTAATAACCCTTGATGGCGTTCATGACAATCAAACAAGCCAAGGCTTTGAGTGATAGTCACTAATAACTCGCATTAATTGGAAAAGAGTTTGAAGGATTTTGGGGAAAAAAAAGGTGAAGGTATTATCAATGACTGATTACAAAAGTTCAAGCACATTCAATAATCACGAAATCATGCGTATGTTGAACATTTAATCAAGACTAAACATGCCAGTATGATCAAAAGACCCAACTTATCAGGGATGCAAGGTAAAGTTCTCAAAGCAAGTCTGTGTGTGGGTAGGAAGGAGTGTATTTACCCTAACGACTCTATGCTACAACAGGCATGTAGACTTACGTCTTCATTAGGAGGTCATACACTTGGATGGAATGGCATATTGAATTGAGACATTTAAAATGCATAAAACACAAGCAAGCAATAGACCATAGGCATAGAATGATCTTAATTAAACTAAGGAACATATGAACAATGATTTCTCAATAACATGAAAAAAAAAGGGAAATTGCATCAAGGCTAAGGTAAGCCTATCCTTTGCATTCATGAATAAGTGCCCAAAGGTTAGAAACACACTCAAAGAGGAGGGAGCGTCAAGGTTTTGGGAAACCCATCCTTTGCAATACCCCATGGACCTTAAACCATAAACCTAACTATCTTTTATTCATTAAGAAGTTAAAAAAGGGGGAGGTTGAATCATCTGAAACCATCTTCACCACTTCGAACATGATGCACTAGGAATAAGTGGGAATCATATGATTCATCATCAACAATGGACAATAATATACAAGAACAAGTAAGTAAACACTAAAGTTAAGTTGAATCACATAGGGCAGTTTTGGCATGGATCACAATAATTAAATAATAACAAATGTAAAGACAGAAATACCTCTAATGAAGGCAGATATTATAACTTTGAAGAATGTAACCCCAACTAACTCTTGTAGAAGATCAGCTTAGACGGACCAACGGAACGAATAGAGCAAAAATAAAGTGTAGAAGAGTTTTTTCTAAAATGTGAGATTTGCGAAATTGGATCTCAGAAGTGACAGATCGTGAGAATCGTCCTTCCTTCCTTTCTGAAATGGAGGCTATGAGGCCTCTATTTATAGGCTATGAAAAACTAGATCTCACGTTGAAACATTTGAAGGAATCGATTCTTTGCCATTGAAATGGATCTAGGAATCGATTCATTTAAGAGAGGAATCGATTTTGATTTGTTTGAAAAATAGAGACAATCGATTCTTGGGATTCACAGAGGGCTAGGAATCGATTCTTTACTAAGTTAAAACTTGTATGAATCGATTCTCAGCTTGCCTGAGACATGTAGGAATCGATTCTCAGCTTAGTTTAAAAGTGTGTGAATCGATTCTTTGTTTGAAAATGTTTGGCCTGAAAATCGATTTATGCAATGAAGTATAATGACCTGACAATCGATTCTTCCTTTTCTTTTTGACCTGAAAATCGATTTTGATGTATGTTTATGCATGGAGAAATCGATTTTATGTTTTCAAAGATGATAAGAATGTTTACGTAAGTATGCATGCATCTTTGAAAAACTTGTGAGTGTGTGAGACTTTGAGATACGAGCTGACCTTCGGAAGAGCTTACACTTTTTCCTAAGACATACCCAAACCCTAAGAACTACCCTTTTCTATAAGGACTACCCTTTTGACCCTAAAACCCTAATTTCCCCAAAAGTGCATTCTAACCCTAAAAATGATTTCAAAAACTTTGGAATGGTTTCTAGGACCCAAAATGCAATGCATAATTTATTTATTTTTTTGTGTGGAAAATTAGGGTTTTGACCTAAGCCGGACAAAATTGGGGTATGACAGCTGCCCCTCTTTATCTGAATTTTAACGAGGAATATGAATTGGCCGAAACATATTCCAAGGCAAAATGAAGATAAAGAATTCAGAAATTATACCGATTTTGTCTACTTGGGGAAACCCGAATTTTCCTCTTTTTCTTTTTCTATTTTTTGAATAGATGGGCTTGAGAACAAACGGGGAACGGTTAACACTTGGCGCATTAACCGAGAGAGAAAATGACGGACCACTCGGGATCTGAAGGAGCACTAAGGCTCTGAAGGACCACTCAGGGTCTGAAGGAGCACTAAGGCTCTGAAGGACCACTCAGGGTCTGAAGGAGCACTAAGGCTCTGAAGGACCACTCATGGTCTGAAGGAGCACTAAGGCTCTGAAGGATCACTCAGGGTCTGAAGGAGCACTAAGGCTCTGAAGGACCACTCAGGGTCTGAAGGAGCACTAAGGCTCTGAAGGACCACTCAGGGTCAGGAAGGCTGCCTAGGCCTTAATCGAAGGACCATCGTGGTCTGAAGGAGCGCTACTAGCTATGGTACTAGTAAAGCGGTCTGAGGGGGCCTTGAGAACAAACGGGGAACGGTTAACACTTGGCGCATTAACCGAGAGAGAAAATGACGGACCACTCGGGATCTGAAGGAGCACTAAGGCTCTGAAAGACCACTCAGGGTCTGAAGGAGCACTAAGGCTCTGAAGGACCACTCAGGGTCTGAAGGAGCACTAAGGCTCTGAAGGACCACTCAGGGTCTGAAGGAGCACTAAAGCCCTGAAGGACCACTCAGGGTCTGGAAAGCTGCCTAGGCCTTAATTGAAGGACCATCGTGGTCTGAAGGAGCGCTACTAGCTATGGTACTAGTAAAGCGGTCTGAGGGGGCCTTTGTATTCGAGCGGCCATGATGGGTCAAGATCAGATCCGGAACTGATATGTTGACCATGAAGGACGTCCACTGTGTCTTAGGCTGACACAACTAGTCTGAAGGACCACTCGGGGTCTGAAGGACTTACCCGCAGCTCGAATACGAGGTGAAGTCTGCTTTTGAAAGGACACTTGGGTCCTGAAGGGATTCACGAATCCTGTTGATTGATTGATTGAAATGACCAATGCTGCCGCACTGGATTGAGGTACCTGCATACGTCAGTTGATGCAAGGAATAGTGCATGGAGTATGGGTGCATGTTATGCAAGGGCATGTTATGCATGTGCATGCAATGCTATGATTTTGGTATGATGATGAATGTGTTGGAACACTCCTGAAGTTTTTCTTTTGGTCTGACTGTTTTTTCCTGATCAGCTCTCTTTTTTTTTTATAGAAATTCTTGAAAAATTGGGTTAAGATAGAACAAGAGTAAATAAGGATCACCGGGGATCTGAAGGAGCACTGGGCTCTGATGGTCTAATTCGCAGTCGATGCTTGGCGCATTGATTGGAATTAAACTGAAAGACCGACGAGGTCTAAAGGGCATGCCTAAGCCTGATGGACCAATGGGTCTGATGGAGCGCAAACTAGCAACGGTACTAGTAAAACGGTCTGCTTGGGGGGTGGCCCTTTTCGAGCGGCCATGGGTGGCAATGTCAGGTCATTGACTTGATTTGCTCACCTCGAAGGACATCCACTGTTTTTTAGGCGGACACAGCTAGTCTGAAGGACTTGGGGTCGGATGATCCGTCGGTTGCTCGATAACGCGACGTGCGATCTGGATTGAAGGACCATTGATGGTCTGAAGGAGCGCTTGGGCTCTGAAGGACCACTGGGGGTCAACAAGGGTACTGGGACTCTGAATTGTGATATGAGACCAGCACTTGGAGCACTGACTTTGAGGGAACAAACTATTGGGATTGGTACATGGCGTATCTGCCTAGAACATACCTAATGAATGCATTTACCTGAGACGGGAAAGGCTATCTATATTTGGCATGTCTAAAAATGCAATGACTGATGTATGCGTGCAATATAGGTGTGTGAAATGGTAGGCATCCGATGGGATGAATGAAGCGGGGCAGATGATGTGAGTTGAAATTGATGGAACATGGAGGTTGACAACCAACGTATGTGAATGCAGATAAGATATGAATGTGATTGTGCTGAATGTAATGGAATGAGCAATTTTCCTCCTTTTGTTTTTTTGCTTTTCTCTTTTTTTTTCTTTGGTATGAGTGTATGAAATGCAAAGTGTGAATGTGATGCAAATGTAATGCTTTGATGCGAATGCCATGCATGGTAAAAAGATATGATTAGTGATGTAAAAAACTCTTTTTTTTTTTGGGCAATGATGAGACCGGAACCTGGACATCTATCGAAGCAAACAATGTCATGCATGTAATGTGATGAACATGGGATGATGAATGAAATGGGTATACCATGGGTGTTGAACCTGATGGAATGATGGACGGATTTTTCTTTTTGCTTTTTTCTTATTTATTTTTCTTCTTTTCTTGACGCATAACATGCGAATGCAAATGTACTGCTGGCTGCATGATGGAATGATTTATGCTTTGGTGGGGGCAACGGGTGCAATGTGGATGATTTCTTTGCCCCTTTTTTGAATAAATGGATGAGTGCGCACAGGTAATGCTTAAATGCAATAGTTGTGGTAGATGCATGACTTGTTGTTGAAATACAATGTATGGTGCAATGATATGGTATAATAGTAATGCATGCAAATGTAATTTGTTTTGAGATGAGAAATGAGACTTTCGATGCGAGGGGTAGAGAGGTGAGTGCTTTGGAATAATCATTCCTTGGAAAGAGGTTTGAATTCAGACATGGTAATCTTAAGGTTGTTATTCACAGACACTGATGTGCAAAACTATTTGACCGTATTTGCTGACTCGCTTATTTTGCTCTCCTATGATGGTGCCTCATGATAATTGATTTTTAGGTCCACAAAGTTAGCTGAGTGAGTTTCCGACTTCACATTATTAACTTGTGTTCTCTCTCTTTGAAGCATAAACATGTAGAGTAGTGAAAATACAGATGAATGAGTCAGTTGACTTAGTATGACAGATATGACACTTGAGGGGACGAAAGGTAGGTTTTTGCCAAAGTCATGAAAGGTGGAACTGCCCCGATTTAGACTACTGGTGAAGGTGAGTGCATAACTTGCCCCTGTCTAGTGGTGACAACGGCCAGGGTTGTAGAGGAATAATGAATTGGAAATACGATGACTTTGGAATGAAGGGTGGCAAACAAGAGATTCTGTCTCAACCCACGATGTTTGGTGTGGCCCTAATCTTGACGAGAGCAAGGTTGCCCCGACTCGAGTTTGCAAAAGGCTGTATTTAGCATGGTGGGTCGAGAAATTTCCTTGGTGTGGTCTCATGGATGTGAATATGACGAGGGGATGAGATGGGCGTAGGGTGATTTTCCCCGACTTTAGGTGGAGTGAAGGGTGACGGGATTGCCCCACTTCGGAATGATATTTCAAATGATTGCTTCTAGTGGGGTTGTGAAAGGCGACAGAGTTATGGTGATGGTTATGAACTGAGGGTGATATATGAATGGGGTGGGCAATGAATAAACCTCCCCAAAGTTGAGTGGAGTGAGAGGTGAAGGGAATGCCCCCTAGTACACACTTTTGGTTCTCTTTAAGAACAACTCAAATGCAATGAAAGTTTTGACTTTTTAGTATGAGGAGGGGCTCCACTTGGTGACCACTAGACCTTGTTTTAATGCAACATGAATGCATCTTGGAGTGCAAGTCCTTCTCCTTTTTACCAACTTTCCTTTTTTGATTGTTTGTTTTTTTCTTTTGAGCAACTTTCTTTTTTCTGCTTGTTTGTTTTTCTTTTGAGGAGCTTTCTTTTTTCTGCTTGTTTGTTTTTTCTTTTTGAGCAAACACATCATAAATAGATAAACTTATTTGTCCTAAGATTAAAACTTTGAGAAAACAGGAGCAATCGGTCATTGATCAGAATGGATCTTTGGAGTTGTGATGTGGCTAATGGTTAATGATTTATGAAGGGAGGGATAATTGGGCTCAAAGAAGTATTTGATGATTGATGGAACGGATGTTTTTTTTTTTAGTGGTATAATTTGGCCAGGTTAATGGTTTATGAAAGAATGAGTTATTAGACTCAATGAGGTGTTTGAGGTTTTATTGAGATGAGAACCTCTTATGTGCCTCACGGTAAAATGAACCTGTTTCAGGGTTGTAACGTGGAGGATAGGCCAAATGAAGTGTTTGAGGGTTTATTTCAGATAAGGATTTCTCATGCGTTTAATAGTATCAGCTCACCATTTCTACTACTTTTGCTTCTTTTTTTTCAGGATTTTTCCTTTTCAATCCTTTCTTTTTCCACTTTCTTCTTTTTTTTTGGTGTGATTTTTCTTTCTCTTTCTTTTGAGCTAAGTGAGCTGATAAAGGTGATACACAATTTTTGATGTGAGATTGATCCTTGTCTAGGGTGATTGGTAGTGGGAGGTGTGTTTAACTTGCACTTATGCCTCAGGTGCAAGGTTCGATTCCCACGGAAGGCAAAAATTCTACAAGAGGGGTAGAGAAGACCGTGAGGTAATAGTGCCGGGGTGGCCAATGCGTTGGACCTGGGCTGTTACAGAAAAAGGCGCCTTTTTATTGTAACAGCCCAGGTCCAACGCATCGGCCACCCCAGCACTGTTACATCACGGTCTTCTCTACCCCCCTTGTAGAATTTTTGCCTTCCGTGGGAATCGAACCTTGCACCTGAGGCATAAGTGCAAGTTAAACACACCTCCCACTACCAATTGAACGCGCGCTCAATTGGTAGTGGGAGGTGTGTTTAACTTGCACTTATGCCTCAGGTGCAAGGTTCGATTCCCACGGAAGGCAAAAATTCTACAAGGGGGGTAGAGAAGACCGTGATGTAATAGTGCTGGGGTGGCCAATGCGTTGGACCTAGGCTGTTACAATATGGAATGATGGCCAAACTTCATTTCAAAATCATGATTGCTTGTTTTCTCAAAAATTAACCCAAGGACAATAATTTATTTACTTTCAAATATTTGCTCTTTATTTCTTTTCATGCTCTAATTTTTGCTTAGGCCGCTCTTACGAGTTTTCGACCTAACGAGCTTTTTTTGATTTTTTTTACTTTTAAAAAGACTTGCACCAAAGAAATACAGTGTTAACAAGATATCTAGTGACGACAAATTTGCCCCAGTATGGAGGACCAAGAGTGGTATTTCATTAGGGGCAACCAAAAGCCAACTATGCACTAATCTAGGGGATATGTACTTTATGGGTGGTCAGGGTGGGGTTAGACTTGGGCGAGGGATGATGACAATGTAGGGACGCTAACCGACTCAAACAAAAATAAAGACACATGTCACACAGAAGTTACTACAGGAATGCTTCGCAGAGAGTTAACATTAGTTAAAACGTGAAAGAAACATTTTTGTGGACCATTTCGGTCATTCATCATGGGGTGGGTGAGATGCAATGCTTTGTTGAAAAATGTGAACAAACTGCTGTTTTGAAAAACCGAGTGCCTTGAAACACCTTGAGTTTGCAACTAAGTAAGACTAAACTTTTCAAAAGATGAATAAAAAAACTTCGCAAGAACGTCTCACCTCTCATCACAATTTTTTTTAGAAATATTATTGTTTCTCTAGAATTATGCTCGTTTTTTTATGCATGATGCAAATATGCAAATGAATGAGAATGCAAAATGGATAAATACGCATGGAACGAGAATGCGAATGAAATGAGAATGCAAATGAATAAATGTGAATGAAATGAGAATGCGAATGGATGAATGCGGATTTATCGCGTCGGGGAATTATAAGCTTTTCATTTGAAGAGTACAGTACAAAATTTGATTTTGACTTTAGCATGCATGGCTTCTCTCCAAAATAAAGCTTTTAACTCTCTGGTGGTCATAAAAATTCATGCAACATGAGATATTTATTTGATTATTTCTGTAATGCAAAGAAAAAATGCATGTAGTATGTTTTCTAAAAACTTGTGGAAAATAACAATTTTGATTTTTCTTGATTTTTGATTTTTTTGATAAAAGACGGTATGCACTAATATTTGTTTGAATGCAAGTGCAATGCAACATGTATGATTTCCTGTTTATCTTAGTGCCGGGAATCACGGCGTACTATGTCTTGCCATAGGTTTAACGGTGGATTTTGATTATTTTTTCTTTGAAACACAACAAGGTTAGAATCAATAAGCGGAACAAAGCACATTCCCTGCATTCAAACTTAAACAAACACCTCGGAGTGTACGCTGTTTCACTTTTGATTCCACACCGTGCCTATGACAAGATATTACTTTGTGATTCCACACCGTGCCTATGCAGAAACTTATGTTTTATGTTATGCAGGGATGTATGCAAATGATGTAATGATGCAATGATGCCTTTTTGTGTTTTTGCATGGAGTGGTATTTTGAATTTGCAACCTATATGCCACCTCACATAGGCATTTATTGAAAAAGGAGAAGCATATTTTTGATTTTTTTGAAAATTTTGAGGAAAAATTGGTTGAACTGAATGCAACGATGCAACACACAATTTGGAAAGCCCTTGTGACCTAAAAAGAGGTGAGACCTATGACCTAGGGCAATTTAAAGGGTAATCCTCCCATGTAGCTCTATTTACTCCCTCACAAGGCCACCAGAGCTACAGTCCATTTCACAAAACTCCCCACAAATGCAGCAAACTGCTAGGTGTGAGGTATCATGAAAAAGCACAACTCTGGTTGAAACTTTCGCAAGTAGCCAAACGGACAAAGGTCCTGATGGGCTCTCACTACTCAAATCCACTCTCCTAAGTTTTTGCAGACCTGGGTTATGGTCCCACTCAAAACACATAGTCACAGGGTATAAGTGTAGTGTGTGTCAAGGGCATTTTCCCTAGCACTACCCCCACCTGAAATGAAACCCAGAGCAGTCCAGACAAAAGCAAGCAATAACAAGTTATCTACCCTAGGGTTCCATACCTGGAATATCTATAAACAAGGATATTGCTTACCTTAGGAAGAGGAGCCAAGAAGAGGGGATCATGGGGATTGGAAGAATGCATGGGCATAAGCGATAAAAGAAAGGGAATAAAAGATGAGATAGGGAACAACATAGAAGAACACAAATGCATACGCCTACAATCAATGATAAGAAAGAAAGGCAAATAAGGTTTTAATCAAATCAACAATACATTAAACCACACATTTAAATTAGTTAGGCTTGACCCTTGATCCGCTGTCGTGCACGGGTCAAAACGAGTGATTTTTTTTAAAATGTAGTTTACGGTAACGACAACTCGAGTATCGTCTCTCAAGGATTCTTGTATGAATTAACCAACTGACTAGAACAAAGGGGGGTTTAAGTTTTGCTTCAGAAACAATTGATTAAACAATTAAATAACGATTAAAATACGTGATTATAAAAGTGGTCAATCTACTGTTTTCGGTTTCCGGCTAATCACTGGTTTCTACCTTATCAATTCCCTAAGCGGCTTCAATCTCTATTCGGTTCAATACCAATTGACAAGCGCAAAAGACAATGAACAGACTGGTATTCCTATATTCCGAATTAAGCAAACGGATTAAACAATCGTAAATTAAGCAAATACGATTACAAACGCGGTTTAACGAAAAAGCTACGTAAACAGCGATTAAATTCAGGAACACAATCATGCGAATTTCATCAAAACCTTTCCATGAAATACAGATTAAGCATATGAATTTCCATAGAATAGAATTGAAAGAGAATTGAAATTGAATTGATAAAATAAAAACCTCAAAGCATTGGAAACTTCATTACAGCAGATCAACTCTGGATAATTAGTTCTCCATCACCATCGTTCCAAACAAATACGATTTCAGTGTGTCTTTTCGTGAATAGTAAAAAAAAGAATGTCAATGAACAGTACCGCGGCTGCTAGGTATAAGCAGAGTAAAAGATTCGGGTTCTAACCCAACGGGTCGAAAAACATAAAAAGTCCGGCCCAAAACTAAATATTCATTAAGTCTGGAACTTCAGCGAATTATTTGGGACTCTTGCGCTCCGAATTAGCTTTTGACTTCAACATGAAAGTTGCAGCTCTTTCTCTTGGCTTTTCAACGCATATTAGAACACGTCGATCCGATACTCGTAGCTCCAGTTATGAATTTTTCCGTGAATGCTGCTAAAGCTGAAAATGAAATACGAAAATCAAATTAAGCCAAAAATAAACTAAATTAGAAAAACATTATAAAACATAAAAATAAACAAAGCAAAACATAGAAATGCTTAAGTATAAACATGGAAGAATGTGCATCAAAATGCACTGATCAAATTCCCCCACACTTGAACTTTTGCACTCCGAGCAAAATAAAAATAAAAATAAAAACTCAGCAAACACACAAGCATCATCAGTTACTCATCCCAGGCCATAAACTTTTCTTCGGTTAAGATTGTGTTGATAGGTACTAATCTGGCACACTAAGGGCATCGTAGGAACACTAATCCACAATTGTGCAATCGTAAGCCTCCTGAATACACAACCCAATCCGAATCATGCTATTATGCCTAAGCCTAACTTACCAATCCTCCTTTTTTTTCTCTTTTTCATTCTGGCGCAATCACATTAAGCCCGTTATCTCCACACACCCATAGTAAGGCTATCGCCGATTAGTGACTCTGATCCTTTTTGCATGGGGTTCTGGAATTAAATGGCATAACCCCCTGTTTACCCAATTGTAGTTGCGGGGGATTGGACCGTAATCCACCCTACCAAGTTCAGCACCAGAAGCCTCTGAACCAACTAACAATGGGTTTTTCTTTTCTTTTTTTTTCTTTTTTTTTGTAGGTTCTACGACCGTTGGGTTAAGTGACCGGGTGAGGGTCACCAAACTTAGAAGGAGCATTCCCTATTTTTTTTTATTTTTTTTTTTGGAACTTGGATCACTCACTTATTTTCATCGGCTTCCTTACATAGAGCATGTGTGAGATGGTGCTGACTGCACAGATAAACTACTCAAGAGATGTCAGAGGGTGAGATTTCAAGGGTATGTCATAATAAGGATTCAAATTGATTTCCATATGCAGGAGAGACTCACGGTGTTAAGACGATACCGATCTTGTGAATTTTTCCCAAGTCTCCACAACCCAAAACTCAGATTGATCTATAGCCCAAAACTTTTAAAAAGATGCATTTTTTTTCTTTTTTTTCTTTTTTTTTTAACTAAAAACAAACAAAAACAACGAATAAAAGCAAAGAAACAAATGACTCCCTCCCCCACACTTAAAACAAGCATTTTCCTCAATGAAAGGACATAACTATTAAAGTAGAGAGAAGGAAAGAAGAGTTCCCTGATCAAGTTGCAGTGTAGTTTGGCGCTTCCAAAGAAAGCTCCTCTATGTTTGCATCTTCAGGCGTCGAACTTCCATGGAATGGCTTTAGGCGCTGCCCATTGACCTTGAAAACTTTGTCAGTACCTGCACTTTTAATCTCTACTGCACCATAAGGGAAAACATTAGTAACAACAAAAGGGCCAATCCATTTGGATCGAAGTTTCCCAGCCATAAGCTTAAGGCGGGAATTAAACAGTAAAACCTGTTGGCCCACAGAGAATTCCTTCCTAGAAATCATCTTATCATGGAAGTGCTTAGTTTTCTCTTTATAAATCCTAGAGCTTTCATAAGCCTCTAGCCTAAGCTCTTCAAGCTGTTGTAATTGGAGTTTTCTTTCAATACCTGCTTGTTGCATCTCCAAATTACAACTTTTCACCGTCCAATAAGCACGGTGTTCTATCTCTACAGGAAGATGACATGCCTTACCGAAAACAAGTCGATAAGGAGACATCCCTATGGGTGTCTTGAAAGCTGTCCTTTGAGCCCAAAGTGCGTCTTCTAGACGGCGGCTCCAGTCCTTCCTGTTTGGCTGCACCATTTTCTCTAAAACCTGTTTGATCTCTCTGTTTGAGATCTCAGCTTGCCCATTGGTTTGTGGGTGATATGCGGTAGAGACTTTGTGCACAACTCCATACTTGCGGAGCAAAGCTTCCATGGTGCGGTTACAGAAATGAGTGCCTTGGTCACTTATGATAGCTCGCGGTATTCCAAACCTGCAAAAAATATTAGACCTGACAAAATCTGCAACAACTCTAGAATCATTAGTCCTAGTGGGGATAGCTTCTACCCACTTTGAAACATAATCAACAGCAAGTAGAATGTAGAGAAAACCAAATGATATAGGAAAGGGACCCATGAAGTCGATTCCCCATACATCAAATACCTCACAGAAAAGCATAGGTTGCTGAGGCATTTCACTCTTACGAGTGATGGCTGTACCTGCTATCTGGCACTCCTTACAAGTGCGGTAGGTCTCATAAGCATCTTTAAAAATAGTGGGCCAATAAAAACCTGAGTCTAGGACTTTTCTTGCAGTCCTTTGAGGACCAAAGTGTCCCCCTGCTTGAGATGCATGAGAAAAATGCAAAATAGATTCGATCTCATAGTCGGGGACACATCTCCTAATAACCTGATCACTACCAAACCTCCAAAGATATGGATCATCCCACACATAATATTTGGCGTCACTTTTGAGTTTGTGAATTTGTGTCCTGGATGCACCTGTAGGAAAAACACCAGCAACAAGATAATTAACAATATCAGCAAACCAAGGGTTAACTCCATGCATAAGTAGAAGCTGCTCATCAGGAAAGTCATCCTGAATGGGAAAAGGATCTTCATCCCTCTCTATCCTGCTCAAGTGATCAGCCACCAAGTTCTCAGCTCCACTTTTGTCTTTAATGTCCACATTAAACTCTTGGAGCAACAACATCCACCGAATCAATCTCGGTTTTGCTTCTGGCTTCTTCAACAAGTACTTTAAAGCTGCATGGTCAGTAAAAACAACAACCTTGGAACCTAGCAAATATGATCTGAATTTATCGAGCGCAAAAACAATAGCTAGAAGTTCCTTTTCAGTGGTGGTGTAATTACACTGTGCAGAATCTAAAGTCCTAGAAGCATAATAAATAACATGGGCGGCCTTGTCAACTCTTTGTGCAAGGACCGCCCCAACAGCATAGTTAGAAGCATCACACATAATCTCAAACGGGAGGGTCCAGTCAGGGGGCTGGATGATAGGAGCGGAGGTCAATGCTTTCTTCAAGAAGTCAAATGCTGTTTTGCATTTGTCATCGAAGTTGAAAGTGACGTCATTCTTTAACAAGTTGGAGAGTGGGAGAGCTATCTTGCTGAAATCCTTAATGAAACGCCTGTAAAAACCTGCATGACCAAGAAAAGAACGAATCTCGCGAATGCAAGATGGGTAAGGCAGTGTGGAAATCACATCAATCTTAGCAGGGTCTACAGAAATTCCCTTTTCAGAAATTATGTGACCTAAAACAATTCCCTGTTCAACCATAAAATGGCATTTTTCATAATTTAAAACAAGGTCAGTTTCGATGCATCTCTCTAAAACCATATTTAGGCTGCTCAAACATGCATCAAATGAAGAACCATAAACAGTGAAATCATCCATAAACACTTCCATGCAGTGTTCAATAAAATCAGCAAAAATGCTAATCATGCATCGCTGGAAGGTGCCAGGAGCATTGCAAAGACCAAAAGGCATTCTTCTGTAAGCAAATGTACCGAATGGGCATGTAAAAGTAGTCTTTTCTTGATCTTCAGGTGCAATATGAATTTGAAAATAACCTGAAAAACCATCAAGAAAACAGTAATGTGATTTACCAGCAAGCCGTTCAAGCATTTGGTCAATGAACGGTAGAGGAAAGTGATCCTTTCTAGTAGCCTGGTTCAATCTCCTGTAATCAATACAAACCCTCCAGCTATTCTGAACTCTAGTTGGAACAAGTTCATTCTTTTCATTTTTTATCACTGTGAGTCCAGATTTCTTTGGTACAACCTGCACTGGGCTTACCCATTTACTGTCAGAGATAGGGTAAATGATACCTGCTTGCAAGAGTTTGGTTACCTCTTTCTTCACAACATCGAGGATCAACGGATTAAGCCTCCTTTGGGGTTGTCTTACTGTTTTAGCACCATCCTCAAGCAAAATCCTGTGCATACACAGTGAAGGACTAATACCTGGAATATCAGCCAACGTCCACCCAATCGCCTTCTTATGCTTCCTCAAAACCTGCAAAAGCTTACTTTCTTGATCGAAATCAAGGTTAGAAGAAATTATAACTGGAAGTTTTTCATCACTCTCTAAATAAGCATATTTCAGATTTGCAGGGAGTTGTTTCAGCTCCAAGGAAGGTGGTTGCTCAATGGACGGAGTGCTTGGAACGGCCGGGGTGTCGAGAGCTTCAACTGCATAAACAGGTTCATCGACAACTTCACCTGTAGAGGAAATGTTACCCTGCAAGGCAGCATCAATCTCAGCACAAACAACACAAAGATTAGTATCAGTACAAACATCACATGAGTAAACCTCATCAAAATCAGATAAAGATGGAAAATCTAGTGAAAACAATTCAGAGCAAGTGTCATCAACCAACTCAGCGATCAATTCAATATGAAAAACAGAATGCTCTTCCAAGGAATGTTTCATAGCATCGAAAATGTTAAATTTCGCGACAATGTCACCAAACTCCATGGACATGGTTCCATCATCAACATCAATTTTGGTTTTCGCCTTTTTCATGAACGGTCTGCCTAAAATGATAGGAGCCCTGCTTGACTTAGTTTCGCCTTCCATATCCAGGATGTAAAAATCTGCAGGAAAAATTAAGTCATTAACTTGAACAAGGACATCTTCCAGTATTCCGGTGGGGCGGGCATTGCTCCTGTTCGCCAGCTGAATGATCAGACCTGTATGCTGCAAAGGACCAAGATTAAGGTTATTATAAACAGAAGTAGGCATAACATTAATGCCCGCTCCTAAATCAAGCATGCAATTCTCGAATTTACTATTCCCGATGGTGCAAGGAATAGCAAAAGTTCCTGGATCCTTGCACTTTTGTGGCATGACCTGAGTGAGAGCTGAAACATTTTGCTCTCCTGTGGCTTTTTCAGATGGAGGCTTAGGCTGAATGAAAGCAGAAACATTTCTTCCCAAGTTGATTCTCTTAGTTCCCTTCAACCTCCTTTTGTGTGTACACAAATCTTTTAGGAACTTTGCGTACTTCGGAACCTGCTTAATGACATCAAGAAGCGGAATGTTTACCGCGACCTTTCTGAATACATCCAAGATCTCTCTCTCTTTGTCCCCCTCATCAATCCCTTTATTTTTCAGTACTCTATGTGGGAAAGGGACTGGTGGTACATACTCTTTCAGTTTATCTTTTTCAGCTTCTACCACAACATGAGAGGGTCCAGGTAAAGAAGGTGTTACCTCAGGAAATTTTTTTTCTTTGGCTGGTTCCACTACTTTCCCGGATCTCAAGGAAATTGCACTCACATTAGGGCCTCTTGGATTCACAACTGTTTGGGCAGGAAGTTGGTTTGATCCTTGGGCTTGCTGCATGGTATTCATTGAAGTAGCAAGCTGTCCAATCTGTGTCTACAGGGTCTGAATGCTAGAATCAGTTCTTTGTTGGAACTGGAGATTGTTGACAGCCATTTGCTTGACAAGATCCTCTAGTGAAGGTCCGGGAGGTACAGGGGTGGTCACAGGGGGAGGGTTTTGTTGTTGGCTGGACTGTTGGTTCCCATATCGAAGGTTTGGATGGTTCCTCCAATTGGGATGGTATTTGTTAGTGGAAAGGTCAGGAATGTTGTACCCTTTCTGATTGTTTCCTTGGTTGTAAAGATTTGCTGCATAAGCTTGAGGCAACTCGGTGATTAACTCATCTTGCAAAATAGGACATGTATCGGTCGGGTGTTCAGGAGAAGTACAAATACCACACAAGTTTGCTGCTTGAGTCTTACCTGCTGCCAACCGTTTCACTAAAGAAGTAAGCTCGTCAATTCTTGTTTCTAAAGCCTTGTTGGAAGCCTGGATCTCGTTCACACCTTTGGTTTGGACATTACTGTTTCTAGTGGTGAACTGTTGGGAGTTGAGAGACATGTTTTCAATCAAGGCTTTAGCAGCAGCTGGGGTTTTATCAACAAGTGCCCCACCGCTAGCAGCATCAAGAATGTTTCTATCCATTGGTAACAAACCTTCATAGAAGTACTGGATAAGTAACTGCTCGGTGATCTGGTGTTGGGGACAACTGGACACTAACTGCTTGAATCTCTCCCAGTACTCAGCTAATGACTCACCATCCTGTCTAATTCCACATATCTGCTTTCTGATTGATGCAGCTCTGGAGGCAGGAAAATATTTTTCTAAGAACACTCTTTTCAGAGCATTCCAACTTGTGATAGAATTTGGTTCAAGGTAATATATCCAATCCTTTGCTGCACCTTGCAATGAGAATGGAAAGGCTCTGAGTTTGATGTGATCTTCAGTGATTCCTTCAGGCCTCAATGGTGTAGAGCACACAACCTGAAATTCTTTCAAATGCTTATGCGGATCCTCACCTGCAAGACCATTAAACTTTGGCAACAAGTGTATTAAACCAGATTTCAATTCAAATGGTGTATCAGCTTGAGGGTAATCAATACATAAACCATTATAGTTCACATCAGGGGCAGCAAGCTACCTTAGTGTTCTTTGTTCAGCCATGTTATCAAAAGCAAGTTCAGAATCAGAATCAAACAAATTATGCAAATAGTCAGAATCAGAATCGATAACGGGTGGTGAACTAGTGCTAGTCTGATTTGCTCTGCGCCGTGTGTGTAAGGTTCTCTCAACTTCAGGATCAAAAGCAAACAAGTCAGAACAAACAGACCTAGTAGCCAGGATTAATGCAGCAATGCAGCAACAAATGCGAAAATGCCAACAATGTCCCTAGTAGGCAGAAACAAAATCAAAGAAGAGATATGATTAAAATAAATTCAGAAAAATACAAAAACACCAAATTTAATCTAATTAAGTGAAATAATAATTTTGAGAATTTTTTTGGAATTTTTCGAAACTATGAAAACAGCAAAAAATTCATAAAAAATAGAAGAAGGAGGAATTTGGCAATTTGAGGCTGTAGCCCCGTAACTCATTCCATGAGTAGGGGACTAATGATCGCACGATTTTTCCGCTCAGGTTGCAAGAAACATATTTTGAAACGGACACAATTTTCCTGAAAACCGGATTTTTGACACTGAGCTGCGAAATTGCCAAAACAATGAGGAAACTAGGGTCTAAACGCCAGAGCACTAGACCTATGACTCTAAAATCAGTAAATAACAACAAGAATCCCCGGCAACGGCGCCAATTTGATCCGCTGTCGTGCACGGGTCAAAACGAGTGATTTTTTTTAAAATGTAGTTTATGGTAACGACAACTCGAGTATCGTCTCTCAAGGATTCTTGTATGAATTAACCAACTGACTAGAACAAAGGGGGGTTTAAGTTTTGCTTCAGAAACAATTGAATAAACAATTAAATAACGATTAAAATACGTGATTATAAAAGTGGTCAATCTACTGTTTTCGGTTTCCGGCTAATCACAGGTTTCTACCTTATCAATTCCCTAAGCGGCTTCAATCTCTATTCGGTTCAATACCAATTGACAAGCGCAAAAGACAATGAACAGACTGGTATTCCTATATTCCGAATTAAGCAAACGGATTAAACAATCGTAAATTAAGCAAATACGATTACAAACGCGGTTTAACGAAAAAGCTACGTAAACAGCGATTAAATTCAGGAACACAATCATGCGAATTTCATCAAAACCTTTCCATGAAATACAGATTAAGCATATGAATTTCCATAGAATAGAATTGAAAGAGAATTGAAATTGAATTGATAAAATAAAAACCTCAAAGCATTGGAAACTTCATTACAGCAGATCAACTCTGGATAATTAGTTCTCTGTCACCATCGTTCCAAACAAATACGATTTCAGTGTGTCTTTTCGTGAATAGTAAAAAAAAGAATGTCAATGAACAGTACCGCGGCTGCTAGGTATAAGCAGAGTAAAAGATTCGGGTTCTAACCCAACGGGTCGAAAAACATAAAAAGTCCGGCCCAAAACTAAATTTTCATTAAGTCTGGAACTTCAGCGAATTATTTGGGACTCTTGCGCTCCGAATTAGCTTTTGACTTCAACATGAAAGTTGCAGCTCTTTCTCTTGGCTTTTCAACGCATATTAGAACGCGTCGATCCGATACTCGTAGCTCCAGTTATGAATTTTTCCGTGAAAGCTGCTAAAGCTGAAAATGAAATACGAAAATCAAATTAAGCCAAAAATAAACTAAATTAGAAAAACATTATAAAACATAAAAATAAACAAAGCAAAACATAGAAATGCTTAAGTATAAACATGGAAGAATGTGCATCAAAATGCACTGATCAAATTCCCCCACACTTGAACTTTTGCACTCCGAGCAAAATAAAAATAAAAATAAAAACTCAGCAAACACACAAGCATCATCAGTTACTCATCCCAGGCCATAAACTTTTCTTCGGTTAAGATTGTGTTGATAGGTACTAATCTGGCACACTAAGGGCATCGTAGGAACACTAATCCACAATTGTGCAATCGTAAGCCTCCTGAATACACAACCCAATCCGAATCATGCTATTATGCCTAAGCCTAACTTACCAATCCTCCTTTTTTTTCTCTTTTTCATTCTGGCGCAATCACATTAAGCCCGTTATCTCCACACACCCATAGTAAGGCTATCGCCGGTTAGTGACTCTGATCCTTTTTGCATGGGGTTCTGGAATTAAATGGCATAACCCCCTGTTTACCCAATTGTAGTTGCGGGGGATTGGACCGTAATCCACCCTTCCAAGTTCAGCACCAGAAGCCTCTGAACCAACTAACAATGGGTTTTTCTTTTCTTTTTTTTTTCTTTTTTTTTTGTAGGTTCTACGACCGTTGGGTTAAGTGACCGGGTGAGGGTCACCAAACTTAGAAGGAGCATTCCCTATTTTTTTTTTATTTTTTTTTTGGAACTTGGATCACTCACTTATTTTCATCGGCTTCCTTACATAGAGCATGTGTGAGATGGTGCTGACTGCACAGATAAACTACTCAAGAGATGTCAGAGGGTGAGATTTCAAGGCTATGTCATAATAAGGATTCAAATTGATTTCCATATGCAGGAGAGACTCACGGTGTTAAGACGATACCGATCTTGTGAATTTTTCCCAAGTCTCCACAACCCAAAACTCAGATTGATCTATAGCCCAAAACTTTTAAAAAGATGCATTTTTTTTCTTTTTTTTCTTTTTTTTTTAACTAAAAACAAACAAAAACAACGAATAAAAGCAAAGATCCGCTGTCGTGCACGGGTCAAAACGAGTGATTTTTTTTAAAATGTAGTTTACGGTAACGACAACTCGAGTATCGTCTCTCAAGGATTCTTGTATGAATTAACCAACTGACTAGAACAAAGGGGGGTTTAAGTTTTGCTTCAGAAACAATTGAATAAACAATTAAATAACGATTAAAATACGTGATTATAAAAGTGGTCAATCTACTGTTTTCGGTTTCCGGCTAATCACTGGTTTCTACCTTATCAATTCCCTAAGCGGCTTCAATCTCTATTCGGTTCAATACCAATTGACAAGCGCAAAAGACAATGAACAGACTGGTATTCCTATATTCCAAATTAAGCAAACGGATTAAACAATCGTAAATTAAGCAAATACGATTACAAACGCGGTTTAACGAAAAAGCTACGTAAACAGCGATTAAATTCAGGAACACAATCATGCGAATTTCATCAAAACCTTTCCATGAAATACAGATTAAGCATATGAATTTCCATAGAATAGAATTGAAAGAGAATTGAAATTGAATTGATAAAATAAAAACCTCAAAGCATTGGAAACTTCATTACAGCAGATCAACTCTGGATAATTAGTTCTCCATCACCATCGTTCCAAACAAATACGATTTCAGTGTGTCTTTTCGTGAATAGTAAAAAAAAGAATGTCAATGAACAGTACCGCGGCTGCTAGGTATAAGCAGAGTAAAAGATTCGGGTTCTAACCCAACGGGTCGAAAAACATAAAAAGTCCGGCCCAAAACTAAATATTCATTAAGTCTGGAACTTCAGCGAATTATTTGGGACTCTTGCGCTCCGAATTAGCTTTTGACTTCAACATGAAAGTTGCAGCTCTTTCTCTTGGCTTTTCAACGCATATTAGAACGCGTCGATCCGATACTCGTAGCTCCAGTTATGAATTTTTCCGTGAAAGCTGCTAAAGCTGAAAATGAAATACGAAAATCAAATTAAGCCAAAAACAAACTAAATTAGAAAAACATTATAAAACATAAAAATAAACAAAGCAAAACATAGAAATGCTTAAGTATAAACATGGAAGAATGTGCATCAAAATGCACTGATCAACCCTCGTCTTTTAAAAAGTGTCCCAGCGGAGTCGCCAGCTGTTGCACCCCGAAAAATCCCCGGTTTGGGTTTCTCAATGTACAACGTGAAAAAAATTTGGAGCCGCCACCAATATTTTAATTTTAAGACCAAATCATTGAAAAAAGGTCTTTTGGACAAGGCGGATGGTCTTTTGAAAACTAGAGATATAGGTTCGGGGGTCGATTACGTGCGAGGAAGGTGTTAGCAACGTGAAAAAGGGTTTTTAGAAAAAGTGCTTGACGGGACATGGCCCGCTCCTACGTATCTCCCGGTGCGATGGAGAATTCAAAGCCACGTAGTTCTTGGTTGTCTTTTTGAAAAGTTTTTGTTTTTTTTTCTCTTTTTTTGGCGAGTTTCTGAAATAGGACGAGCATTAGTGAATGATTAAACTAGAAGAGGCTATGATGAATCACTACTAAATACTCAAAAAAAGAGAGTTGTACCTCTAGTCAAACGAACAAAGGTTCTGATGGACTATTTGATAACAACTCGTTTTTATTATCTTTTTTGTAAGTGATTTTCGAAAGAGATTGATTCGCACGATGATCAAACTAACAAAGGTTATGATGGATCATCGTTTATTATTCTTATGAGAAAAGGACATTGCCACTAATAGCTAAACGAACAAAGGCTCTGATGAGCTACTAGCAACAATGTGTTTGAAAATGATTCTTTTGTTTGTTTTATGAAAATGATTTGTTTATGGTTGCGAAAAGGATTTTTATTCGTTGCGCTTGACGAGAACGTGACTCGCTCCTACGTATCCCAAATGGGAATCAAAGCGACGTAGTTCTAAAGAAAATGTTTTTGAAAGGGTTTGAGAGGGGAAGAGTTTTCATAACGATCAAGCAAGAAAAGGCTTTGAGTGATCATTACTAATAACCCTTGATGGCGTTCATGACAATCAAACAAGCCAAGGCTTTGAGTGATAGTCACTAATAACTCGCATTAATTGGAAAAGAGTTTGAAGGATTTTGGGGAAAAAAAAAGGTGAAGGTATTATCAATGACTGATTACAAAAGTTCAAACACATTCAATAATCACGAAATCATGCGTATGTTGAACATTTAATCAAGACTAAACATGCCAGTATGATCAAAAGACCCAACTTATCAGGGATGCAAGGTAATGTTCTCAAAGCAAGTGTGTGTGTGGGTAGGAAGGAGTGTATTTACCCTAACGACTCTATGCTACAATAGGCATGTAGACTTACGTCTTCATTAGGAGTTCATACACATGGATGGAATGGCATATTGAATCGAGACATTTAAAATGCATAAAAAACAAGCAAGCAATTGACCATACGCATAGAATGATCTTAATTAAACTAAGGAACATATGAAAAAAAGGGAAATTGCATCAAGGATAAGGTAAGCCTATACTTTGCATTCATGGATAAGTGCCCAAAGGTTAGAAACACAATCAAAGAGGAGGGAGAATCAAGGTTTTGGGAAACCCATCCTTTGCAATACCCCATGGACCTTAAACCATAAACCTAACTATCTTTTATTCATTAAGAAGTTAAAAAAGGGGGAGGTTGAATCATCTGAAACCATCTTCACCACTTAGAACATGATGCACTAGGCATAAGTGGGAATCATATGATTCATCATCAACAATGGACAATAATATACAAGAACAAGTAAGTAAACACTAAAGCTAAGTTGAATCACATAGGGCAGTTTTGGCACGGATCACAATAATTAAATAATAACAAATGTAAAGACAGAAATACCTCTAATGAAGGCAGATATTATAACTTTGAAGAATGTAACCCCAGCTAACTCTTGCAGAAGATCAGCTCAGACGGACCAACGGAACGAATAGAGCAAAAATAAAGTGTAGAAGAGTTTTTTCTAAAATGTGAGATTTGTGAAATTGGATCTCAGAAGTGATAGATCGTGAGAATCGTCCTTCCTTCCTTTCTGAAATGGAGGCTATGAGGCCTCTATTTATAGGCTATGAAAAACTAGATCTCACGTTGAAACATTTGAAGGAATCGATTATTTGCCATTGAAATGGATCTAGGAATCGATTTATTTAAGAGAGGAATCGATTTTGATTTGTTTGAAAAATAGAGACAATCGATTCTTGTGATTCACAGAGGGCTAGGAATCGATTCTTTACTAAGTTAAAACTTGTATGAATCGATTCTCAGCTTGCCTGAGACATGTAGGAATCGATTCTCAGCTTAGTTTAAAAGTATGTGAATCGATTCTTTGTTTGAAAATGTTTGGCCTGAAAATCGATTTATGCAATGAAGTAACATGACCTGACAATCGATTCTTCCTTTTCTTTTTGACCAGAAAATCGATTTTGATGTATGTTTATGCATGGAGAAATCGATTTTATGTTTTCAAAGATGATAAGAATGTTTACCTAAGTATGCATGCATCTTTGAAAAACTTGTGAGTGTGTGAGACTTTGAGATACGAGCTGACCTTCGGAAGAGCTTACACTTTTTCCTAAGACATACCCAAACCCTAAGAACTACCCTTATCTATAAGGACTACCCTTTTGACCCTAAAACCCTAATTTCCCCAAAAGTGCATTCTAACCCTAAAAATGATTTCAAAAACTTTGGAATGGTTTCTAGGACCCAAAATGCAATGCATAATTTATTTATTTTTTTGTGTGGAAAATTAGGGTTTTGACCTAAGCCGGACAAAATTGGGGTATAACAACCCTAACCCTAGATGGGGCAGCTGCAAGCTGCGCCCTTTTCCTTCTTTTTTTGAATTTTGTATTATATTTTTGGTACTATTTTTTTGCTGTTTTTGTCTACATATGTGTAAAAATTTGATTTATGTAATAAGACCTTTTTTACTATTCGGCTCCAAGAGCTCATTATGCTTCCAATTATTTTTGTATATTTTTGCACTATCAACAATAGGATATTATAATAACTACAAAATAAAATAAAAAAAGAGCATCGAAACAAGTCGTTGTACGAGAATGTCAAAGACATGCGCGTTCAAAACAATACGTGACCCGATGGGGGTAAAAGCTTTTACTGATTTTTGGTTTTTGATTAGTCGGACAAAATTAGGGTATGACAGCTGCCCCTCTTTATTTATATTTTACCAGGAAGTATGAAGGGTTTATCCAAATTTCTCGAGTAAAATAGAAATAAAGATAAAAAGACACTAATTTTGTGAAGGCTATTTTTTTGGAAATTATTGGAAAACAATGGGTTGACATAGAACAAAAGTAAATAAGGATCACCGGGGATCTGAAGGAGCACTGGGGCTCTGATGGTATAATTCGCAGTCGATGCTTGGCGCATTGATTGGAGTTAAATTGAAGGACCAACGAGGTCTGAAGGGAATGCCTAAGCCTGAGGGACCAATGGGTCTGAAGGAGCGCAAACTAGCAACGGTACTAGTAAAACGGTATGCTTGGGGGATGGCCTTTTTCGAGCGGCCATGGGTGGCAAGGTCAGGTCGTTGACCTGATTTGCACACCTCGAAGGACATGCACTATGTTTTTTAGGCGGACACAGCTAGTCTGAAGGACCTGGGGTCGGGTGATCCGTCGCGCTCAGTGGCGACATAGTGATCTTGAAGGTAGAGTT
Source organism: Astragalus membranaceus (assembly GCA_039519185.1). Lineage (NCBI taxonomy): Eukaryota > Viridiplantae > Streptophyta > Magnoliopsida > Fabales > Fabaceae > Astragalus > Astragalus membranaceus. The sequence continues at coordinate 117,158,964 of CM076849.1, read as the reverse complement.
CGAAGTCGTTGATTTGACATACTGGGTCGAACTGAACTGATGGACCTGGGGTCGGATGATCCGTCGTTTGCTCGATAACGCGAAGTGCGATCTGGAATGAATGACCATTGGAGGTTTAAAGGAGCACTGGGGCTGCGAGGGACTGCTGGGGGTCCGAGACTCTGAATTGTGATATGAGACCAGTGCTTGGAGCACTGACTTTGAGGGAACAAACTATTGGGATTGACACATGGCGTACTTGCCTAGGACATACCTAATGAATGCATTTACCTGAGAAGGGGAAAGCTATCTATATTTGGCATATCTAAAAATGCGATGAATGATGCATACGTGCACTATGTGAAATGGTAGGTGTCCGATGGGATGAATGAAACGTGGCAGATGATGTGAGTTAAAGTTGGTGGAACATGGAGGTTGACAAACAACGTATGTTTTTTTTTGAAAGATAATTTTTTTTTATGCAAAGACTAATATATATTAAAAAGAAAAAAGGAATACAGAAAAAGACCCAGGGGGACCAAACCAAAACCCAAGGCCAGGGAAAAAACAAACAAAGCAGCAAAATGGAAACTTGGGCAAGGCACCCTAGACCAACCATCCAAATGAAAACAGATCAACAAAACAGGCCAAAAACGGCTGAAAAAACAAACTCAGAAAGGGACAGATATTGAGCTAGCTTTGGACCGAAGATTGTATCCAACTGACAAACTCTTTTTCTGTTTCTTCTTTTGTTTCTTGGACACAACCGGTTCCGAGTACCTCTCAGCTGAATCAAGAACCACCGGATCACTCACATCGTCTGGCGACTTATCCCACAACCTACTTAAAAGTTGCATATCAGCTTTAACTGCTGGATTCATGTCCTCTGAGTCAACAATCAAGACTTTGGAGTTTGGATATAACATAGATGCTTGAGAGTTCGAGACAACCTCATCATCTGAGATATCCGCCCAATTTTTCTTTATAGCAGATGTCTCCACTGAGTAGGAAGCACCATAGTCAAGCCTAGTCGTGGGAGACTTGGTGGAGCAGGTATGAGCTTCACCAAGATCATGGCCCCCAGCCATCTCTTCAGGTGTAATAACAGTGTTGCCAAAACCCTTGAGTCGATTGGGATTGATGTCATCCATCACCAAAACCAGACTATTGTCTTGTATGGTTGGGCCAGCGTCAGGCTCACCCGGTTTCTCCAATGACTTCCCCTTATCATTCCGAGAAGGCTTGCTAAGGGGATTTAACTTCGTACTCCCCGTCTCCGCGGTTCTCTTACAAATCATGAGAGAATGACCAATACTACCACAAGAGCTGCAGAATAGAGGTACCCTCTCATATTCCACCCTGATAAGAAAGGCATAACCCTCTCTTTCTACTAACAATTGATCATGCAGCTTCTCAGAGAAATCAACATCAGTAAGAACTCTAGCAAAATGACCAAAAGTCCTCTTCATAGTGGCTTCATCCAAAGCAATAGGAGCACCAAGGCTACCACTGATCTCAAATGTAACACCCCGGTATTTCTATTTATTAAAAATACCCAAGTGCACATTAGAAACACATCAGAGATATAAAATTCCTGCATAAATACTGAACACTGCAAAAATAGTTTTCACTGGACAACAGCCAAGCAGTCTTAATACACATAAGACCATAAAAATTCAGCGAACTATCCTGCTCAGTATCATACAAGAAAGCGGAATGAAGGATAACGTAACAATGATGTCATAGTGTTGTGATACATGGACAACAGAAGGAAAAATAAACTTAAACTTAAAACTAAGTCATCATCCATCTCTCGGGGCCACCTACTCGTGCCTCTGAGTTTTCTTCTGTCCCTGTTTATCTGTAAAACAACAACATTTAAACAGTGAGATACAATCTCAGTGAGTTCTACCGAGACCCCTACTAACACTCTCGACTCATTTATGAAATCCGGTATTAATTCAATACGGCATCGGCTGCGCGAACGCTACCCCCGATGGACCGCATAAAACATTTTGACAGATTACCGCTGACGCGAACGAAGAACCCGGTAACCTGTTAGTCTAGTACGATACCGCTGACGCGAACGAAGAACCCGGTAAGCGTACTACAAACAACATAACACCGCTGACGCGAACGCTGCAAGGCGGTGAACCCCCCTACCAATAGTACCTTCTCCTATTGGCATGGAGCCTAGGTAAAAGGATCATGACTGCCTCCCCCTAGTATGTTAAATAATGGGTCGTCACCCAACTCGATATACTTTATACGTATATCTACAATACTATGAACCCACGGTCCATCAAATCAAACAATCAATGAAACACTTTAATCCACATTTTATAAAATCCAAGTTCACACTCGCACTCTAGTTGACCACATTTCGACACAATTTTCAACTTCGAAAGTATTTTATAAAACCCTTTTGAAACGTACGCAAAATCATGGCATAATAAGCCCAATATCATTATAGAAGGGTTAAGAAAGGATTAGGAGAGGATTGGAATCAAAACGGAGTTATTTTGGACAACTTGAAAATTTTGGACAGAACTGGGCGCACGGGTCGTGCCCCTGGACGCACGGGTCGTGCGCCCCCTGTTTGACATTTTTGCACACTGAACCCGAACTAGGCGCACGGGTCGTGCGCCCTGGACGCACGGGTCGTGTGCATTTGACAGCATTGCCAAAAATACCCTGTTTCATGAAATTTTGCTTTCCGATTGATCCGAAACTTTCCCCGATCGATTCCTAACTCAAAAACAGATAATACCAGACAATATACCAGTCCAATCAACATCAAACAATCAAGCAATTCAATCAAAAACTCAACGATTACGAATTTCGTTAAAACGCAATATATTTCAAAATAACGTTTTCGACTCAAAATCTTTCGAAAACAAATCACACAATTCATTTCAAAACGGAATAAACCTAAACGTGAGTAAAACTCACCCTTGAAGCGAGAGTCGTTGCCGAGTCGAAATCGCCGATATGTCAAAATCACCGAATCGAACCCAATCAACACCGAATTGCTCCTAACTTCGTTTCGAGCTTACAATCGCGTTCAATCCGCTCCTAGCTTTGTTCCTAAACATGAATCAATCATCAATTCCAGCTTACAACTTGAGATTTCAACAAATCGATTCCCAAAATCTCTAGAAATTCGTAGGCCATGAGAAGGAGAAGAATTGAGGGGAAGCTTACCAAGTTATAGGGTTTTGTAGAGGGAAGTAAGGGGATGATGGTGATGAAATTTGAGAGGGTGGGCTTCACACCTCTTCTTCCTTTCTCTTCTTCTTTCTTCTTCTTCTTTCTCTTCCTTTCTTCTCTTTTCTTCTCTTTTTCCTCTTCTGCGCGTATCTCTTCTTTCTTTCTTCTCTTTCATTCTTTTATTTTCTTTAATCACACACACAACACATATTTAATTATTAAATAGGTGGTAGCGTGGTCCAATTACCGTATTGATCTTTATCCCTTATTTCGATTCCAAAACTTCATTGACCCGTATTATCCAGTTAACGACTTAATGTTATCCAGTAAATAATTTTAGTACTCACTAAATTTACCAGTCAGGTACTAAATTACTCCCATTGGGTTAACATCCAAATAATTCGCCTAATTATTTTGAGGATGTTACATTCTCCCCCACTTAAAGGAATTTTGTCCTCAAAATTAAACACAACGTACCTCAAGAAAACAAATACGGATACTGGGTCCGCATATCGTCCTCCAACTCCCAAGTAGCTTCATCGACGGAAAAACCATCCCAAACCACCTTGACAATGGGAATTGACTCCGTCCGTAGCGTCCTCTCGCCACGTTCCATGATATAATTTGGATGAGGTTGGAAAGACAAGTCCGGTCGGAGGTCAATCGTTTCAAAATCTAACGGTTGACTTGGATCGGGAATGTACTTTCGCAATTGAGACACATGGAATACATCATGCAATTTTGACAATGGAGGAGGCAAGGCGATGCGGTATGCAAGAGGCCCAATTCGCTCGATAATTTGGAAGGGTCCAATATACCGAGGACTGAGCTTCTTCACCCGTAATGCTCTACCTGTGCCAATTGTTGGTGATAATCTCAAAAACACATGATCACCTGACTCAAACTCCAACGGCCTTCTCCTTTTGTCGGCATAACTCTTTTGCCTACTTTGAGCAGCTTTCATTCTTTCCCTGATCTGGCGGATCTTTTCAGTAGTGTCTTGAATCACCTCAGGTCCTAACAATCGGTTCTCACCGACTTCCCACCAACATAATGGAGTTCTACATTTCCTTCCATACAAGGCCTCAAAAGGCGCCATTCCGATACTGGAATGATAACTGTTGTTATATGAGAATTCAACCAGTGGAAGATGATCCTCCCATTTCTTCCCGTTATCAAGTACCGAAGCCCTAAGCATATCCTCTAATGTCTGGATAGTTCTCTCGGTCTGACCATCGGTCTGCGGGTGATAAGCGGTACTAAGAAGTACTTTAGTCCCCATTGCTTCATTCATAGCTTTCCAAAATCGAGAAGTGAATTTCGGATCTCGATCCGACACTATACTGGTAGGAACCCCATGTAACCTTACTATGTTCTTCAAATACACTTCAGCTAACTTGGACACTTTACTGCTAGAACGAACTGGAATAAAATGAGCTGATTTAGTTAACCGATCCACAACTACCCAAATGGAGTCGTTACCGGCTTGAGACTTTGGCAACGCCATTACAAAATCCATAGAAATGTCTTCCCATTTCCACACTGGCACGTCTAGTGACCGTAGCAAACCAGCAGGCTTCTGATGTTCTATCTTAACTTTTTGACAAGTTAAGCACTGTGATACGAATTCAGCAATTTCTAACTTCATTCCCGGCCACCAATACATCTGTTTTAAATCTCTATACATCTTGGTGGATCCAGGATGTACAGAAAATAAACTCCGGTGTGCTTCCTCTAGCACTTGCTTTTTAATACTCTCATCGTCAGGCACACAGATCCTACCGTTGAAACAAATAACTCCATCACTATCTTCGGTAAAGTCTGGCAACACTTTCTGTGATTGTAGCTTCACATCGATTTCTTGTGCTAAGCGAATAGAATCCCTTATGGAACTAGAGATCCTCATGTGGCTCAACACCAACCGGTTCCTTTTTGGCTTTGAATCCAAATTTAAGTCCCGGAAAGACTCCAACAATTCCATTCCATGCATCATTAACCCTGCTATGTGAATGGATTTCCTACTTAGTGCATCAGCCACAACATTAGCTTTTCCCGGATGATACTTCAATTCGAAGTCATAATCCTTCAGAAATTCCACCCACCTTCTTTGTCTGTTATTCAGCTCCTTCTGGTCAAACAAATATTTCAAGCTTTTATGATCACTAAAGACTTCGAAACGAGACCCATACAGGTAATGTCTCCAAATCTTCAGTGCGTACACAATAGCTGCCAACTCTAAATCATGAGTCGGATAATTCTCTTCATGAGTCTTCAACTGTCTGGAGGCATAAGCTACAACTTGTTGGTTCTGCATGAGAACACACCCTAAACCCTTCCCAGAAGCATCGCTGTAAATTTGAAAATCCAAAGACGGATCTGGAAGAATTAGGATTGGAGCAGAAGTCAACCTAACCTTCAACTCTTGAAAACATTCCTCACAATCGGCATTCCATATAAACGGTTGGGCCTTGCGAGTCAACCGAGTAAGTGGAAGAACCAATTGTGAAAAACCTTGGATAAACCTCCTGTAGTAACCAGCTAGACCCAAGAAACTTCTTATTTCTGTAACAGATGTTGGTCGTTCCCAGTTCAACACCGCTTCTACTTTACTGGGATCCACCGCAACTCCCGATTGGGAAATCACGTGTCCCAAAAACTTCACTTCCGGCATCCAGAAGTCACACTTCGACGGCTTGGCATACAATTTCTTTTCTCGGAGTACGTTCAGAACAATGCGGAGATGTTGAACATGGTCCTCAATGGTCTTAGAGTACACCAAGATATCATCAATGAAAACTACTACAAACTGATCAAGGTACGTGTGAAACACTCGGTTCATGTAATCCATGAATACCGCTGGAGCATTAGTCAAACCGAAGGGCATCACTACGAACTCGTAATGTCCATACCTCGTACGGAAAGCTGTCTTCGGAATATCTAAGGCCCGTACCTTTATTTGATGATAGCCCGATCTTAGATCAATTTTTGAAAATACCACGGCACCCCGAAGTTGGTCGAGCAAATCGTCTATCCTTGGCAATGGATACTTATTCTTAATCGTCACTTTGTTGAGTTGTCGATAATCTATGCACAATCTCATGCTACCATCCTTCTTTTTGACTAGCAATACCGGAGCACCCCATGGAGAAGCACTCGGTCGGATGAACCTTTTCGATATTAATTCCTCAAGTTGAGACTTCAATTCCTTCAACTCTAAAGGAGACATTCTATAAGGAGCAATAGAGATTGATCCTGTACCAGGAATCAATTCTATTGAGAATTCTACCTCTCGGTCAGGAGGTAAGGATGAAACTTCTTCCGGAAAGACATCTAGAAATTCATTTACCACTTGCACAGATGACAAATCTAAACCCGTTTCAGTAGATGTAGACAACATAATAAGAATAGCTTCCGCACCTTGGAATAATGACTGGCTTGCTTCGGTGTAAGAGATCGTCGCTTCAGAATCTGCCTGTGTCAATCCTACGGATTCGGAGGCGAAGCTAATAGTTCGATCGGCACAGTTGATTGTTACATGATTTTCAGCCATCCAATTCATACCCAGAACAATGTCCATGCTTCTCATAGGCAAGCAAATAAATTTCACAACAAACTGTCTGTCGCCTATGACAAGTAGGCAATTTTCACATAAAGATTGGGTCTGGACACGACCCTTGGCAGCAGTTAAAATAGTTATCGGTTCGGATAGCTCAGACAATGCTAATCCCAACCGATCCACACATGCTTGCGAGATAAAACAGTGAGTTGCACCAGAATCATATAAAATATTGACTGAATTATTAAAAAGAGATCCCGTACCCCTTAGAAGATTATCGGTAGGTGTGATGGTTCGAGCATCGAGTGTGTTGATTCGCCCCTGACCAGGAGCATTTGGTGCTCTTTGCAGATTCTTCCTTGTTGGGCACTTATTTGCATAGTGGCCCTCCTCATTACAAACATAGCACCGATCAGGTCTTGACGGACACTCACCACGGTGATGCCTTCCGCACTTGGAACAATTCCTAAACTTCATTTGGTCGGCTGTTTGCACCTGCTTTCCTTTATAATTACCACTCTTGCCCGAGTCATGCTTGTGACCCATCGGAGAACTAGATGACCCAGTGTTCCTCTTGCTCTGATGGAATGCCTTTCTGCTTGCATACAACCTTGACAAATCACTTTCGGCGATATAAGCTTGTTGTACCATGGCTGCATAGTTGGTTCTCGGAAAAGAACTAAGACTTTGAGCAATATCCTCTCTCAACCCATATTTGTACCTGTCAGTTTTCCACTGGTCACTTGGGGCATATCCAGCTAAACCGAAGAATTGATACAACTCTTCAAATTTAGCCGTGTATTGGCCCACGGTCAAGCCTCCTTGTGTAAAAGTCAAAAACTCATTTTCCTTATCCAACCTCATAGCCGTGGGGAAGAATTGTTCTAAAAATGATGTTCGGAAATTGTCCCAAGTCGGGGGAGTTCCCATTGTCTCCATCATGGCCCTAGCATTTGTCCACCAGTTATTGGCCTCTCCCTTCAACATATGGGATGCCAACCTCAACTTGTCTTCATCGGTCACTTGCATTGTTACAAAGATCTTTTCAATGTCATCCAGCCAATGTTGTGCTCTCATGACATCCGGCCCACCTCTAAACTCGGAGGGCTTCATTTTCAGGAATTCTGTGAAAATTCTCCTTGGGTTCACTTGTGGCTCTGGAGCTTGATGCTGCTGAGCATTTTGCTGTAGGATTTGTTGCTGCTGATGCATAAGCATCATGTCTTGCATCATTTTCTGCTGGTTCTCAATTACATTCTGCATCCACTCAAAATTTGGATCAACAGGAGGAGGAACGCCTCTACCTCTTCTAGCCATGATTCTGCGAAATATGCACAAAGTATTAAGTTGATCAAGCTCAATGTCTAATAGCATACTAAGAAAATCACAACTGGAAAGAGTAAAGACCCTAACAGCTAAGTCCGACTAGGTCGAACCGCTCTGATACCAACTGTAACACCCCGGTATTTCTATTTATTAAAAATACCCAAGTGCACATTAGAAACACATCAGAGATATAAAATTCCTGCATAAATACTGAACACTGCAAAAATAGTTTTCACTGGACAACAGCCAAGCAGTCTTAATACACATAAGACCATAAAAATTCAGCGAACTATCCTGCTCAGTATCATACAAGAAAGCGGAATGAAGGATAACGTAACAATGATGTCATAGTGTTGTGATACATGGACAACAGAAGGAAAAATAAACTTAAACTTAAAACTAAGTCATCATCCATCTCTCGGGGCCACCTACTCGTGCCTCTGAGTTTTCTTCTGTCCCTGTTTATCTGTAAAACAACAACATTTAAACAGTGAGATACAATCTCAGTGAGTTCTACCGAGACCCCTACTAACACTCTCGACTCATTTATTAAATCCGGTATTAATTCAATACGGCATCGGCTGCGCGAACGCTACCCCCGATGGACCGCATAAAACATTTTGACAGATTACCGCTGACGCGAACGAAGAACCCGGTAACCTGTTAGTCTAGTACGATACCGCTGACGCGAACGAAGAACCCGGTAAGCGTACTACAAACAACATAACACCGCTGACGCGAACGCTGCAAGGCGGTGAACCCCCCTACCAATAGTACCTTCTCCTATTGGCATGGAGCCTAGGTAAAAGGATCATGACTGCCTCCCCCTAGTATGTTAAATAATGGGTCGTCACCCAACTCGATATACTTTATACGTATATCTACAATACTATGAACCCACGGTCCATCAAATCAAACAATCAATGAAACACTTTAATCCACATTTTATAAAATCCAAGTTCACACTCGCACTCTAGTTGACCACATTTCGACACAATTTTCAACTTCGAAAGTATTTTATAAAACCCTTTTGAAACGTACGCAAAATCATGGCATAATAAGCCCAATATCATTATAGAAGGGTTAAGAAAGGATTAGGAGAGGATTGGAATCAAAACGGAGTTATTTTGGACAACTTGAAAATTTTGGACAGAACTGGGCGCACGGGTCGTGCCCCTGGACGCACGGGTCGTGCGCCCCCTGTTTGACATTTTTGCACACTGAACCCGAACCAGGCGCACGGGTCGTGCGCCCTGGACGCACGGGTCGTGTGCATTTGACAGCATTGCCAAAAATACCCTGTTTCATGAAATTTTGCTTTCCGATTGATCCGAAACTTTCCCCGATCGATTCCTAACTCAAAAACAGATAATACCAGACAATATACCAGTCCAATCAACATCAAACAATCAAGCAATTCAATCAAAAACTCAACGATTACGAATTTCGTTAAAACGCAATATATTTCAAAATAACGTTTTCGACTCAAAATCTTTCGAAAACAAATCACACAATTCATTTCAAAACGGAATAAACCTAAACGTGAGTAAAACTCACCCTTGAAGCGAGAGTCGTTGCCGAGTCGAAATCGCCGATATGTCAAAATCACCGAATCGAACCCAATCAACACCGAATTGCTCCTAACTTCGTTTCGAGCTTACAATCGCGTTCAATCCGCTCCTAGCTTTGTTCCTAAACATGAATCAATCATCAATTCCAGCTTACAACTTGAGATTTCAACAAATCGATTCCCAAAATCTCTAGAAATTCGTAGGCCATGAGAAGGAGAAGAATTGAGGGGAAGCTTACCAAGTTATAGGGTTTTGTAGAGGGAAGTAAGGGGATGATGGTGATGAAATTTGAGAGGGTGGGCTTCACACCTCTTCTTCCTTTCTCTTCTTCTTTCTTCTTCTTCTTTCTCTTCCTTTCTTCTCTTTTCTTCTCTTTTTCCTCTTCTGCGCGTATCTCTTCTTTCTTTCTTCTCTTTCATTCTTTTATTTTCTTTAATCACACACACAACACATATTTAATTATTAAATAGGTGGTAGCGTGGTCCAATTACCGTATTGATCTTTATCCCTTATTTCGATTCCAAAACTTCATTGACCCGTATTATCCAGTTAACGACTTAATGTTATCCAGTAAATAATTTTAGTACTCACTAAATTTACCAGTCAGGTACTAAATTACTCCCATTGGGTTAACATCCAAATAATTCGCCTAATTATTTTGAGGATGTTACATCAAACAAAATCTTTGACCTCCAATACTCCCGGGAAAGACCATGAAGCCTAACCCAACACTGAGCATTGGTTTATTTTGCAGAAAGAGGGTCAAAATCTGGCGTCCAAGCAAACAGGCGCAAAACTCCCGGTTGTAAAGATCGCGATCCAAGCGACCAAACACGCCTAAAGTCTTCATTAGATACAAAAGAGAATTCAAAAAAATCCCTTACCAAGAGAAACCAGAGACCAATCAGAAGAAGTCTTCCACATAGTAGACAACTTCTCCTTTAATTCCTTAATCTAATATGGTTTATCCCCTTTAGACAAAATTATTCTACCATGTAATAGATTGAAACATTCAGCAATACTAGCCTGATATTCATCTTCCGAGATCTTAACAGCAAGAACATCTCCCTTTAAACAAGGTTTCTGTTGCTTACTGTAATTAAAATCTACAAAGGATATGGGGGCGTGAGGTGTACCTGTTAACGCCTGAGAGAAAGACTTGCGTTTCACCCCACTCACAGATGGAGCATCCACGACCGGCTGTACTTGTGCCAAGCTACCAGACTGATTTCCGAGAGCAGGACCGCAGAAACCCAAAACATGTGAACCACTGACACCCATCGCCGCCTCTGGAAAAAGAAGCCCATCACGACTTGTAGAACCACAAACTGTAGTTGGCGCTTTGATGGTGCAAGGAGCATGATCCCCCTTTCTACCCATCTGCAAAGAACCAGACAAAGATAAAAGATCTTGAGACGGATCAGCCATTGAGCCCCCTGACCGGAGCTGCAACCAATCATCAGTGAAATAGGCCATGGAGGCCGCGGCTCCTCAGGAGAGATCCAAAAGGGTCAGCGCCTAGAAGAGAACCGAAGCAAAGAATGGAGCGGGCAGCAGGGGGAAGACGGCATGAAAGGCTGAGGGGGGGCGAGGAGTGGAGGGGGAAGGAGAAGGCGGTTGAAAAGGTTGAGAAGGAGAGGGGCGAAGGGGGGCGGCAGCCTAGGGGGCGCGGCGCCCATGGGGAAACCCCAGCAGAGGGCTGCGCTCCATTAGAGGCTTTTCAAATTACTAATATAAACTTTACCCTCAATCAACAAACAACGTATGTGAATATGAATGTGATTGTGCACGATTTTTCTGCTTCCTTTTTTCTTAGTATGTAATGAGTGTATGAAATGCAATGTGCGAATGTGACGCAAATGTAATACTTTGATGCAAATGCCATGGTGGATAAAGGAGAACACGCGAATGCATGGTATAATGATATGATTAGTGATGTAAAAAACTTTGGCAAGCGATGAGACCGCCACTTGCCACATCTATCGAAAGCAGATAGGATATGAATGCAATTATACTGCTTAGACGCATGTGCTACGATGAAATGCATGGTTGCGTGATTTACGCCTTGGTGAGGGTAATGAATGCAATGTCGGTGATTTTTCTTTTGCCTTTTCTTTTTTTCTCTTTTTTGGTCTCTTTTTTTTTGGTTTTTTTTTGCTTTTCTTTTTAGGCCTTTCTTTTTGCCGGTCCTTCAACTCGCAGGACTTCCAGCATGGGGTTACGAGGCTATCAAGTTCATTCGTACTGATAAGTCAATTGCGCATGACTGGGACTTATAATTTGAGATGATCGCGCATTTATTGCTCTATTCCTGCGGTTCCTTTCTTCCTTATAGGTATTTTAATGAAAAACTATATCTCTTCTGTGATTTTCAGGAATTTCGTAATGATTGTAATGCTTTTGATTATGCCACACATTTCACATTCCAGTACCAAATATCACAAAACATCATTTCAAAAATAAGACAGAAGTAAAAAGAAGGGAAAGTGTTTGATATTGACATTGGAGGCCAAATGTGTAGAAGGCACACCGACTTAAGATTACGTGAGGAATTTCATCGAAAGAGTAGGAAAGCTGAAACACTAAGAAGACTTCTCGGTAGTTAGTGTCCTTGAAGTAACGGTGCCGACCACCCATGTTCACGACCTTGATCACTCATCATCCGACTTTTGGAAGTGTTGATCGCCACAATCTTTGTTTAGTCCAACTTCCTGACCCTAATTTTTGCCTAGATTGCCCCTTTTGGATTTTCAATCCACCGGGTCGCTCTAACTTTTGCCTAGGCCTCCCTTCCGGGTTTTCAACCTAGCGAGCTTATTTTTGCTTGGCTCATCTTTCTCATTTTTCTATACTCCTTTTTTAGGCAGAGTTCACCGGGAGTGGGAGGTCTTCCCCATCCATTTTTGTGAGAATTAGGACTCTTCCAGAGAATGATTTCTTTACCGCGTAAGGACCTTTATAGTTCGAGGCCCATCTCTTGCGGGAATCCTTTTGGGTATGACTTTCTTGGGCACCAAGTCTCCTTAAAATTGTTGAGGATGGACCTTCTTCTGTTAAGCTTTCTTTGTTCTTTTCTGGTATGACATAAGACAGCCATTCTTTTGTTTGATGAGGTTTAATGGAAGTACTACTCCCATCGCACGGGGTTACCCCTGTTGAAGTATGAACGAGATCTGACCTCCATGTAAGGTGAAGTGTCACTATCATCCCTGATATTCTTTGTTTGTTGTTGCAGCTGCCCCATTTGTTTTTTTTGGGCGGTATGGGAAGGGATCATGATGCTCGACTTGGAGTCCTTACATGACCCTTTCACCATTGTCCGTGATGATCTTTTAAGGAAAGCCGTACCGGCAAACCAAATTTCTCGACAATCACGGATTTGTTACACCAGTGGGCGTCTTATGTCGGACATGGTGATGTAAGCGAACTTTCTTGATTTGCTATCCTTTGGGTGTGATGTTAATTTAACACCTTTTTATCTTCTTCTATGCCCAAGTTAATCATTTCGTTTGATTCCACGCGAGGCTTGGTCATTTTATCCTTTTGTTCCATTATTCTCATTACCTCTGGAAGAGTTTCCCAGTTATCTTCAACATCTTCCTTGGTTTGATTAATGGGGTGATCAAAGTTATGACATGAGTTACCGACGTTACTTTCAAGGACAAGTTATTTAGATCTGCATTAGTAGAAATTGAAGAAGGATAAAAGCAAAATAAAGCGAGCAAATGAGTAAAAAAGGAATTTATTGGAGAATTCAAAATGCTATTTTATTAATATTGATATCGGAAAGAAACATGCGTGCCCTTATTGAAATGTCCTAAGGCTTTGGGCGCCATTGCTGGGCGCTGTGTTGCTGTTTCTGGCGCCCTGTGTGTGGGAGCCGTGTGCCACATCCTGTGTGTTGCGTTTTTCTGCGTGTTGCTGTTTTAGGCGCCCTGCTGCTGGGCGCCGTGTCTGGTGTGTGTTTCGTGTTGTGTTGCGTTGCTGTGTCGTGTCCTGAGTTGCCTGGGCGCCAAGGGCGCCAATTCCTGTGGCATGTTGTGTTTCTGTTGTGTTCTGGGCTGTCTGGGCGCCAAGGGCGCCATTTACTGCAGTGTTGCTGCCTGTGCTAGGCGCCCTGCTCCTGGGCGCCATTTCCTGCACTGTTTGGTTTTGCTGTCACTGTTTCACTGTCATTGTTACTAATTTTGTTTTTGCAATATCTTTTGACTCGGGAGTCCGATTGAGACGTTTCAAAATGTTTTGGGAAGCTTATTCAGAGGCCTAGCTGAATATTCTAATTTGAGGCAAAGTGATCTATTTTTCTGGAAATTTTTAGCCGTTGGCTTAGTCATTAAATGTTGCTGTTTTTGGAAAAAGAAAATTTGTCGCATCTCAAATATTTTGGAAATTTGACGTCGTCCCAATATTTTGGAAAATTGTTGTCATCTTGGTGTCCTGGTGCTGTTTGAGCTAGGTGTGAAGGCTCAAACCTTGGTGTTGTTGGAGCTAGGTGTGAAGGCTCCAAATCTTAGTGTTCCGTTGTTTCGGGTAGTTTGGTGTTTCGGTGTCGTTGGGCTAGGTGTGAAAGCCCAATTTTGGTGATATTCGGTGATTGATTTTTGGTGTCTTACATTGTGACTAATTTTTGAGGATTGTCTGTGTGCATTCATGGTGTCGCATACAACATACCATTTATTTCGGTGAAGGCCTTTGGTCTTGGAGCTGGGTGTGAAAGCTCAATTTTTCTAAAATTAGTGAGCCGGGTGTGAAAGCTCAATTTTTCTAAATTGGTGAGCCGGGTGTGAAAGCTCTCAATGTTGGTGACGCCTCTATTTACAGGCAAAAACTTTCGGTGATTTGGTACCACATGCATATGCCCGTTGGTGTGGGTTGCATTCATGCATTATCATGACATTTGGTGACTGATTGTGGTGTTTACAATTTGACGTGTGTTTATAATTTGATGTGTGTAGTGGAGTGGTAGATATAGTTGTCATATTCTAGCATATTTCCTATCATTTTACGCTATTATATTGAAAATATCTCACCCCTTCTGCTTGAATGTTACCCCTATGCGGTAACGTGCAGGTGATTGCGAGTGAAGGCTTTGCTACCTTCGCTAGTCTGAGTCGGTGTCCTCTGCTTTGATATGTAACACTCAAGGGGGAAACGAACCTAGACTTTGGCTGTTGCATTTTATTTATTTGGAGTCCATTCAGGACATTATGATTTTATGTTTTGGAACTTATTTCTTTTCCGCTGCGTGGTGATGTATTTTTGGCGATATGGTTAACTAAACTGGTGTTATGGGCTTCGTCCCTTTTTGACAAAGTGTTATATATATCGTATGTGACGTTTTGGTTATCGATGAATGTGTGACATCTCTTTTTGAAGTATGGAATAATGAATTTTTTTGTAACTCTGACTTTATTAAATAATTACCGGGTAGAAAAGGGGTGTTACACTAGCAGGACAAGTTGCTCCTCTGTATTTGTCAAAGTCAGGCACTTGAACTTGGGCGGGATAATCACATCAGGGACGAGACACAGATCATATGCATCCCTTGCCCCAACGTTGAATCCTTCCATTGCTCTCAGGCGCTCTTCTAACATCTGATATTTGTCCTCGGGCTGAGAGTCCTCCATTGAGTAGTTATGAGAGGGTCCTCTCATGTTGTAGTGGGGAGGAACCATTGGCATTGCAGCGGAGTTCGATGTAGGAGCATGATGAATTACTACTGGTGACAGAGTATAACCCTGGAATGATCTGTGGTGCAGCCGCAGGACTTGAGAAGTGAACTCACGGTATTTCTGCATTTGTATTTTGAGCTGAAGGTCCAGTGACTCCCGAAGGTCCTTCCTCTGGATTGGCTTCCATAGTAGGAGGAGCGTAACAAGCTGGGAGACCGTAAGGGGCCATTGGTAGCTCTAGATGTTCACTCCAGCGGTGTGTGGAGTTTCGGAGCTGGGAGGAGGAAGGTTCGAAGCATTGTTCTCAGTATTCCCTGCCGAAGCACTTTCATTTGCATTTCTTCTCTCGAGGAGTTTCACGAATTCATACATTTGATCTT
The DNA here is from genome assembly GCA_039519185.1 of Astragalus membranaceus. NCBI lineage: Eukaryota > Viridiplantae > Streptophyta > Magnoliopsida > Fabales > Fabaceae > Astragalus > Astragalus membranaceus. The sequence goes on along the minus strand of CM076849.1, from coordinate 117,143,270 downwards.
TCAGCGCCATCATCTCGGTCATTTGATCCTTCAATACCATCATCTCGCTCATTTGATCCTTCAGCTTTGCAATGTCTTCTCTCAGAGCCTGATTATCCTCTTCGGCCATTTTTCTTACTTGTGAACGAGTCCGGTAGCGATGTTGATGAACCAGCTTGCCCCTTTTATTTTATTTTTTTTACGTAACTACATGAATGAACGAATGGATGTGCATGAAATGCAAATGTATGATTTTGTGTTATGCCGGGGAAATTGTAAGTTTCTGTTTGACGCAGAACTGAAAGAAACTTATTTTATTAATGCAAATGTTTGATCCATCTTGTCAGAAAGAAAGTCATACAATTCCCTGGCGGTTATAGAAATGTATGAAAAATGAAATGTTAATGTGCAGTAATTAATTTTTTTTATGCCATGCAAAAGGGAAAGGTAAAAATGAATGAGGTATGCTAAAAAAATAATTTGCCAAAATAACATATGATTTTTGAATTTTTTAGAAGACCGGGGAAATGTATCAGTGTTTGTTTGAATGCAGGGGTATAAGGCTCTTTTGTGTCCTACGAGGGTTCCTTAGAGAATAGGTCTAGGGCCTGTCTGCTAAGTGAACCTTTCACAGGGTAGCTCTAAAGAGTCCTACATAAAGTTCCTAGAGCCAACGACCCCAGTTAAGAACACTGATCAACAACAATAGGCAAGCTATTAGAGTGCCAGCATTCTCAAGAGGGACCAAACTCTAGGTGAGACTTTCGTGACCACCCAACAGGACGTACATCCAATAGGCCATCACTACGCGGTCTCGTTCTAACTTAGGTTATTCTCTAGTCTGGGTATAGGACTATTCTCACGTGTGTGCAAAAGTGTGATAGCGGAGTGTGTGAAGGAGTAAAATATCAAGAATACCCCCCAAGCTGCAAAACAAACAAACATACATACAGAAAAGTGGTCTTCTATCCCAGGGTTTTCATATCACAAAAGAATAATATGCATTAAAAATAGAAGACAGAAAGGGATGGGTAAAAATAAACAATAAATTAACAACTAATCCTACAATTAATTAGACTAGGTTTGACTCTCTCTAATGTCTCCAGTGAAGTCGCCAGCTGTAGCGACCGAAAAATCCGGGTGAGGATTCCTCGAAGGTTCAAAAATGAAGCCGCCACCAACGTTTAATTTTTGGGCAAACCATGGAAAATCCCTTTCGGAATGGATACGGATCCTTGAGACCAGATTAGGGTTCGGGAGTCGGTTATGCGTGGGGAAGATATTAGCACCCCACGACATCCTTCCTAAGGAAGGTTACCTGCTAATTAGTTGTAGAAGCGAAAGTTAATTTTGAAAACATTTATTTTTACCCTTTTATTGTGAATTAAAAAGAAAGAAGAAAATTGATATTTTATTTGATTTTAAGAAAGGGATTATTTAGGAAAAGACTAAAAAAAGTTTTTTATTAGTGCAATTGACAGAGGTCGGCCGCCCTCTGCTCCTACGTATCTCTTGGTAGAGAATCAAATCACACGTAGTTCTTGGGTAGAAAATATGTTTGTTGGTTGGTATTTTTTAATACAGGGGTTTTAGGATTATTGAGCTGTACAGCTCATTCGTCCTAGAACGATGAATAACCCGTCCGTATGGTCGGCTTAATCCCCTATTACTATTTTTGTGGTTTTGTAAGAAATACAATGAAACTTGTTTATTTTTGCGCTTGACAGGGGCGTGACCCTGCTCCTACGTATCCCTTGGTAGAGAATCAAAGGCTACGTAGTTCTAGGGTAAAAAAAAAGATTGTGTGTTGGATGTTTTTTAATTAATATTTTGATAAAAATGGTTTTTGATGAGTAGGGAAAAATAAAAAAGGAAAAGTAATCACAAAATCAAAATAGGTTGTAAAACAGTAATACAAGAGGTGCAACTAGCAGTGGGGGGTACTGTTATAAAAGTGGGGTGTAGATAGCAGAGGGGTTGTATGAGTACACAATGGGGCGCGTTTGGCAAAGGCCCATGTTCAACGTTTGGGTTGCGAATGCAGGCTTTGTGCAGGGGTGCTGTGTTTATTAAACATCGGGGTGTGGATGGTAATCAAAACTTAGAAAGAAAAAAAAATTAAAAAAATATATATTTGGCGAGACTATATAATGCCATAATTAACAGATGGAACCCTAATTTTATTCATACCTCACTCAGCGCCGCAACTCACAATTGGAGTTAGAGAGAGAATGGCGAAATCTTTGCCGGAGAGAGAAGAAAGAGCAACGGTGGGAGAGAGAAAGAAGAAGAACGAAAAAGGAGGGAAGAAGAAGGCGATGACGGAGGGCGCGGTGGTGTGTGCGAGAGAAATACGACGGGGAGTGGTTTTCGCCTGATTTGGCGATGAGGATTCACGGCGTTGGTGCGCCTGTCAGAGGGAGCAAACGAAGTGGGAGGCGGTTACGGTGGCGAGCACGACTTGGTGGCCGTGATAGGGTTGAGGCGGTGGTGCATGGGCGTCGACGGTGGTGTTAGTTGGTTGTTCGGTAGTGGTTATTTCGGGTTGATGTTGCTGACGGTTTGGGGTTCGGTGGTTGAGGAAGAGAGGGTGGTGAGGTGTGGAGACAGTGGCTGAGTGGGTGAAATGTTTGTGGGGGTGGTGGTCACGGTGGTTCGTTGACTGTTGTGGTGGCGCTTGGTGGTTGTTTACGATTCTGACAGTGGGAGAGAGAGAGAGAGAACGCGAAGGGGCAGGGCACAAGAGGAAGAGTGGTTTCGGTGGTGGTGCACAAGAGGAAGAGCGTTTGGCGAAATCTTTTCCTTTCTCTTTTCTTTTCTTTTCTTCTCACTGTGTCTCAATCTTCTCTCTGATGTGGTTCAAAAATAACGTTCTAGGTGTCGAATTTTGGAAACAGAACCCTCGTCTTCTCTCTTGTGCTTCAGCCTCTCACACTTTCGTTTTTATGAACCTTTGTAATTAGGATTTCAATGTGAAACCCTAGTTTTGACTCTAAAACTCGTATGAATTTGTGTGTTTTTGTATTTTTTAGTCACTCTATGTGTATTGTTGTATATTTCAGTGTATTTCCCCCTCTGTGTGGCTGTGTGTGACTGTGTCTGGGGTATTTTTGTGTCTATTTGCTGTCAATTTCGTTGATTGTGTGCCCCCTTTTAATTGTGCTTTTGTTGCTGTTTTTATAGGTGGATGAGGTGCTGAGGGCAGTCCGCAATTAGGGAAAAAAGATAGCATCAAAAGGACAATATCTTTGAGGGAATCAAAAGGACAGCAATTGGATAGGGATCAAGGACAGCAGCTAGCTGGCTATGGGTGGCACAAAAGGACAGCATCAAGGAAAGAAAAATGATAACCCTAACCCTTGATGGGGCAGCTGCAAGCTACGCCCTTTTCCTTCTTTGTTTGAATTTTGTATTATATTTTTGGTACTATTTTCTGCTGTTTTTGTCTACATATGTGTAAAAACTTGATTTATGTAATAAGACCTTTTTTACTATTCGGCTCCAAGAGCTCATTATGCTTCCAATTATTTTTTATATTTTTGCACTATCAACAATAGGCTATTATAATAACTACAAAATAAAATAAAAAAAGAGCATCGAAACAAGCCGTTGTACGAGAATGTCAAAGACATGCGCGTTCAAAATGATACGTGACCCGACGGGGGTAAAAGCTTTTACTGATTTTTGGTTTTTCATTAGTCGGACAAAATTAGGGTATGACAAGGAGTAGGAAATCTATTTTAGTCTTAGGAAGGAAGTCATGAATCGATTTCTATCTTTCATAGAAAGTTGGAAATCGATTTCAAGCTTTAGAAAAAATGATTTGAATCGATTTCTTTTTTTCACTAAATGGTTTTTATGTTTACGTGCTTTACCTATGTGCATGCATGCATTTTGAAAAATTGTGAAGGCTATGAAACTGTGAGATGAGCTGACCCTCAGAAGCGGCTTACAATATATCCTAAACCCTAGAGACTACCCTTATTTCTTGAGTCTTGCTTGCCTTGGATTTGCGCTTTGAGCACATCATCCAAACCTAACCTGCTTGTCATTTTGACTTCGGTCCATTTGTCACTTGGACTTTGATCACTTCATCATTACCATGTCTTACCCATTTCATCATCAAAACTTAACCTGCAAACACAAGATATCCACATCCATTTCTAACATTTGAGCTTGAAGGGGTGGTAATGGTGATTTGAGGAGAAGGACAATGTTTATGTTGATTTAGGTATCAGTGGGAAGAAGAGAACAATTGGAGTAGAATGGTACAAGAATCAGTGACATGCATCAAGAATTGTGGGAGTTCTCTCCCTTTCTTCTTTCTCTTTCCCTCACGTTTTACTCTCTCTTTCTCAATCTCCTCTCTTCTCTTTTTCTGTTTCAGCTCTAATGAATGTGGTGTGTGTGTGTGTGTGTGTGTGTGTGTGTGTGTGTGTGTGTGTGTTAGTGGTGTTTTGTGAGTGTTTGTGTTTTTGTGAGCTAAGGGTAAGTGAGCTAGGGAATAGACCAATATTCCCTTAAGTGATTCAACATATTACAATCTCACTTAATTCATTCCTAATCACCCTCTAGTTCAATATGTCATAATATTAATATAATTAAACAAACAACACACAATTTATTTATTTAGCAATTAGACACATAATTACTTTATTTAACCATGCCAACCTTCTCATAATTATTCAATTATGCTAACTAAATAATTATGACATCTTCCTAATTTTAATTAACAAAATTAGTCAAGGTGGGGATGTTACATTACCCGACCTCCAATAGACAAGAAAACGCCCTTGCCACAAAGCCAATCTACTCCGAATCTTATCAATAACCGGTTTCCAAGTTGAACTCCGTCTTAGATTTGCTCCCATGGGAATTCCCAAAAATTTGAATGGAATAGACTCTGTTTGACAGTGAAGAAAAGTTGAAGCCGATTCTAAGAAATCCTCTGACACATTGATACCAATAAGTTTACTTTTATGAAAGTTAACCTTCAACCCCGACACCATTTCAAAGCTTCTAAGAATAGACTTGATACACTGCAAATTCCCCCATGTTGCCTTCCCCAACATAATGGTGTCATCAGCAAATTGAAGCATAGAAAAGCGTTGATTTTCATCAACCTTATATTCAACAAACGACCCCACCTCCACCGCCTTTGACATCATAGCCGACAAACCCTCTGCTACAATTAAGAAAAGAAAAGGAGAAAGAGGATCACCTTGACGAAGGTCTCTACCAACTTGAAACTCATTAGTTGGGCTACCATTAACCAACACGGACATGGAGCTAGAACACACACAAGCCTTCACCCACCTAATCCACGCCAAGCCAAATCCCATCCTCTCCATCATGTAGATTAGGAAATTCCAAGAAATAGAGTCATAGGCCTTCTCAAAATCAACTTTAAACAACAAACAATCTTCCTTCCTTCTCTTAGCTAGATCAACAATCTCATTCACCACCAAAACACCATCTAGAATGTGACGACCCACCAAAAACGCCGATTGGCAACTAGAAATAACATTGGGAATAACTCTCTTCAACCTACTAGCAAGCACCTATGCAAGAATTTTATAAATATAACCGATCAAACAAATAGGCCTATATTCCCCCAAACTTTGAGGATGATCATTTTTGGGAAGAAGAGCAATAAAGGAGGCCGTGATAGCTTTTGGCAAAGACGCCTTCATATGAAACTCATGGAAAAAAGCTACTATATCCTCCTGAACCAAATCCCAACATTCACTAATAAACTTCAAGTTAAACCCATCCGCTCCCGGACTCTTATCACCGTCACAGTTCCAAACCCCCTCCGAGAAAGGCTTCACCAAAAGGTCATTATCACCACTAGAAAATTGTTTAAAAACCACCCCATCCAAATTGGGCCGAGCCTGTTGAGTCTCCTCAAAGCACTTCGCAAAATGACTTCTAACCACGTCTTTTACCTCCTCCACATCATCAATTAAAGCACCATTCGCATCCATAAGGAGAAATTTAGTTCTCCTCCTTCGATTATTCACGAGAGAATGAAAATACTTTGAATTGGCATCGCCCTCTCTAATCCACCGTTAGAGAGGGCGATGCCTCACTGAATATTCTAATTTGAGGCAAAGTGGTCCATTTTTCTGGAAACTCGTTAACCGTTAGGTGTAGTCGTTAAATGGTGATGTTTTAAAAAAGAAAGTTGTCATGTCTCAAATACTTTGGAAAAATTGTCGTTTGTCTCCAGTGTTGGGAAAAACCCTCGCGTCTCAAATGTTTAGGAAAATTGTTTTCATCTTGGTATCTTGGTGCTGTTTTGGAAAATTGTTGTCATCTTGGTGTCTTGGTGCTGTTTTGGAAAATTGTTGTCATCTTGGTGTCTTGGTGCTGTTTGAGATAGGTGTGAGGGCTCAAACCTTTGGTGTTGTAGGAGCTAGGTGTGAAGGCTCCAAATTTTGGTGTTGTAGGAGCTAGGTGTGAAGGCTCCAACTCTTGGTGTTCCGTTGTTTCGGGTGGTTTGGTGTCTCGGTGTCGTTCGGCTAGCTGTGAAAGCCCAATTCTGGTGATGTTTTGCGGTTGACTTTGGTGTGTCACATTGTGACTAATTTATGGTGATTGTCTATGTGCATTCATGGTGTCGCATACAGCATATGCATTTATTTTGGTGAAGGCCTTTGGTCTTGGAGCTAGGTGAGAAAGCTCAATTTTTCTAAAACTAGTGAGCCTGGTGTGAAAGCTCAATTTTTGGTGAATTGGTGAGCCGGGTGTGAAAGCTCTCAATTTTTGTGACGCCTCTATTTACAGGAAAATTTTTTGGTGATTTGGTACCACATGCATATGCCCGTTGGTGTGGGTTGCATTCATGCATTATCATGACATCGGGTAGAAAAGGGGTGTTACAATTCTACTTTTCCAGTAATTGTAAATGCAGATCTAAAACAAAATGAGACTGAAAAATTGCTTAAGGTTCTTAAAAAGTATCCCAAAGCCATAGGGTATACTATTAAGGACATTAAAGGAATAAATCCGTCAATCTGCATACACAATACTACTGGAAGAGGACTATAAACCTTCTATCGAACATCAAAGAAGATTAAACCCAAACATGAAAGAGGTTGTTAAAAAGGAAGTTTTAAAACTCCTTGATGCTGGGATAATATATCCTATTTCCGATAGTAAGTGGGTTAGTCCTGTTCAAGTAGTACCTAAGAAGGGAGGCTTAACAGTTATTAAAAATGAAAAGGATGACTGCATTTCCACAAGGACAATTACGGGATGGAGAATGTGTATGGATTACAGAAAGCTTAACAAAGCTACCCGGAAAGATCACTTCCCTCTCCCGTTCATTGATCAAATGCTAGAAAGGTTAGCACATCACTCACATTTCTGGTATTTGGAAGGTTATTCGGGATTTTTCCAAATTCCCATCCACTCTAGCGCGCGACCAAGAAAAAATAGCTTTCACATGTCCTTTTGGCACTTATGCCTATAGAAGGATGCCCTTTGGTCTATGTAATGCTCCTGCTACCTTTCAAAGGTGTATGATGTCCATATTCTCAGACTTTGTTGAAAACATAATGGAAGTGTTTATGGATGATTTTTCCGTCCATGGCTCAAATTTTGAAAACTGTTTAGCCAATCTGGAAAAAGTCTTAGAGAGGTGTGAGAAGGTGAACCTAGTCCTAAACTGGGAAAAGTGTCATTTCATGGTTAATGAAGGAATTGTCCTAGGACACTTAATTTCTAATAGAGGTATTGAGGTAGATCGTGCAAAAATTGAGGTGATTGAAAAATTGCTACCTCCCACTTCAGTAAAGAGGTGAGAAGCTTTTTCGGCCATGCGGGTTTCTATCGCCGGTTCATAAAAGACTTCTCAAAAATTTCAAAACCTATGACAAGTCTGCTCCTTAAGGATGCAACATTTATTTTTAATGATCTTTGTCTTGAAGCTTTTAACAGGTTGAAAAAGGCTTCGGTTACTGCCCCAATCATACAACCACCGGACTGGAATCTTCCGTTCGAGATAATGTGCGATGCAAGCGACTATGCAGTTGGGGCAGTCCTGGGACAAAGAAAGGGAAAAAATTGCATGCCATATACTATGCAAGCAGGACCTTAGACGAGGCACAAATGAATTACGCCACAACTGAAAAAGAATTATTGGCGGTAGTTTTTGCCGTTGATAAGTTTCGATCATATTTGGTAGGTTCGAAAATCATCATTTATCTTGATCACTCGGCCATAAAATATTTGTTAAACAAAAAAGATGCCAAGCCGAGATTGATCCGATGGGTTTTACTCCTACAAGAATTTGATCTTGAAATAAAGGATAAAAAAGACGTTGAAAATGTTGTGGCTGATCATTTGTCCCGTCTACAAGGAACAAAAGAAGAAGAGTTGCTACTTAATGATACATTTTTGGATGATCAACTCTTCTCATTGTTCAAAACTGAAGCACCATGGTATGCAGAATTTGTAAACTACCTTGCAGCAGGAGTACTCCCCCCAGATTTAAATTATCAGCGGAAGAAGAAATTCTTCCATGATCTTAAACAGTATTACTGGGACGAGCCACTTCTTTTTAAAAGAGGAGCAGACGGGGTGTTCAAAAGATGCATTCCGGAAGAAGAGGTAAGTAACATTCTATACCATTGTCATTCTTCTTCCTATGGCGGCCATGCCAGTTCTTCAAAAACTGCTACAAAAATTCTACAATCTGGTTTTTATTGGCCGTCCCTTTTTAAAGACACGCATCAATTCGTTTCTAAATGCGACCAGTGTCAACGCACTGGAAATATTTCGAAAATAAATGAAATGCCCTTAAATAATATCTTAGAGGTTGAAATTTTTGACGTCTGGGGTATCGATTTCATGCGACCATTTCCATCTTCTTTTGGAAACCAATATATTCTGGTAGCTGTTGACTATGTGTCAAAATGGATCGAAGCCATTGTTTCTCCTACAAAACGATGCAAAGGTAGTCATAAAACTTTTCAAAAATATAATTTTTCCAAGATTCGGGGTCCCTCGTGTTGTCATAAGCGACGGAGGATCCCATTTCATCTCAAAACATTTTGAAATGTTACTGCAAAAGTTTGGTGTAAGGCACAAAATTGCAACGCCTTACCACCCTCAAACTAGTGGTCAGGTTGAGGTATCGAACAGAGAAATTTAAAGTATTTTAGAAAAAACTGTTTCGACCTCAAGAAAAGACTGGTCGGTAAAGCTTGATGATGCTCTCTGGGTTTATCGGACTGCGTACAAAATTCCTATAGGAATGACTCCTTTCAAATTAATTTATGGGAAGTCTTGCCACCTTCCGGTTGAACTAGAGCACAAAGCTTACTGGGCAATTAAACGCCTTAACCTGAACATGGAATTAGCCGGAGAAAAAAGAAAACTCCAACTAAACGAATTGGAAGAACTGAGAATGGATGCTTATGAGAATGCCAAACTTTACAAAGAAAGAACAAAAAATTGGTATGATAAGTGTATCATTCGCAGAGAATTCAAGGAGGGTGACCTGGTGTTATTGTTTAATTCCAGACTAAAAATTTTCCCAGGAAAATTAAAATCAAGATGGTCCGGTCCTTTTGAAATCCGTAAGGTTTACCCCTTCGGATCTGTAGAGATCTGGAGCGAGAAAACCGGATCGTTTAAAGTCAATGGTCAAAGGTTGAAAAATTATTTAATTGGTGGCCCAATTGAAAAAGGAGCTAGTTTAGTTCTACATGATCCCAATTGAAATTTTGATCGTCAAAGCTAGTGACGTTAAAAGAGCGTTGCGTGGGAGGCAACCCACGGCTTAATGTATTTTTTCGATTCGTTGAAAAAAAAAGGCTCATGGTTAGAAAAATTGGAGCACGTGACAGATATGCTCCAAACCCTAAATACATCATTTCAACATCAACCAGGGTCCCCCGCCCGGGCAGCTGTGATCCGGTGAGCTATCCTAACCCCTTTTATGTTGTTTTATTTGAAAAATCATTGAGGACAATGCCTAGTCCAAGCATGGGGGGTATTTTATTGCTTTTATTGGGTATGTCTTTATTGCTTTGCTGAGTTCTTTTTGTACTTTGAGTTGTATCTGCTCCCTCCGTGATGAAACTTTGTGAACCCTAAGCATGTTTTAGATAAGCCTTTTCTGGACAAAAATAATTTTTCAATTTTTTATTAGCAATCATCTAGGTGGGCTGGTTGGGAACAACAAAAATTTTATCATGGTTCGATTTCTACTTCTAGGGCTTTTTCACACACACACTATTGAGACTGTTTTCAGTTATTAATACAATTAGAAGGACTGAAAAGAAACTTGTAGCCTGGTTCTCCGGGTGACATTCACTGGATGCGCGGTTACTGGAGAAAAACATCTGAGTTGGGGTATAAAAAAAATGCAAAACCAATTCAAAATGCAAAAATTGGTGCATTTTAAATGTCAAAATGAATGGTTAGCATATAAAATCAAAAAAAGAAAAGAAAAAAGCTTGACTGCCCAACGTATAAAGACCCTCCTTTGAGACCCGGTCTTTGTGAATGGAGGACCCAAACTTAAGAATGCTGGGGAACCGGTTCTATGATGACATTGATTCCCTCTCTAGAGTATTGATACTTTAAAATTGTCTCCCAATTCCACAAGAAGCCCAGATAGTAGTTCTCAAACCAAAGTGTTAGAATTGCCCCACAGTTCACTTAAGGTTTCGATGTGAAAATAATTTTCCTTCAGAATTAGCCTAAAGATTTACACTGTTTCTGCTTGAGGACAAGCAAAGGTTCAAGCATGGGGGAGTTTGATAAGCCTATTTTTTAGAGTCTTTTTAATAGTTATTTTTACTAAGTTTTTTTTATTTTAATATATTTGTTTGAGCGATTTTACTACAAATGTTTACTTTTTATTTTCGGGTTTTATTTTGAAGCAAAAGAGAAAATATGAGCTAAAATGAAGAACAAAGAAAATATTTGAGGAGGAACAATTTTTTTGACAGCACTAGGCACTCTGCAGGGCGCCAAGGGCGCCAAGGAGCAGCACAGCGCAAAACTGGCACAGGACAGGGCGCCAAGGGCGCCAAGGAGCAGCACAGCGCAAACTGGCGCAGGACAGGGCGCCAAGGGCACCAAGAAGCAGTCAATTTTGGCTGCGGCCACTTGTTGATGGCTATCTTTGCCAACTTGATTTTTCACTTCTTTTTGACTATTTTGCCCCTCCACTCAAGTGCTTTGTCCACTTGTTGATGGCTATGCTTTGTCCACTTGTTGATGGCTATTTTTGCCAAACTTGAGTTGACTATTTTGCCCCTCCACTCAAGTGTTTTTTTCCCTCATATTTTCCTATAAATAGGACCTTGATCCTCACTTGTAAGGACACTTGAATTTTGTGAGAAAATCACTCTCAAAAACTCTCTAAGATTTATGACTTAAATTTACTCTTCATGTTCTTTATGATTCTTGCTTATTTACTTTCTTGCCCTTTTAATTCTTGCTTATTTACTTTCTTGCTCTTTTAATTCTTGCTTATTTACTTTCTTGCCCTTTTACTTTCTTGCTTTTTTAATTCTTGCTCTTTTACTTTCTTGCCCTTTTAATTCTTGCTTATTTACTTTCTTGCTCTTTTAATTTTCCAAGACATTTAAATTCCTTGCAATTTACTTTTCAAGCAATTTACTTTCTTGTCATTTACAATTCCGCTATTTATAATTTTGCAATTTTCTCAATTCCTAACATTTATTTTCTTGCCATTCTAACATCTAATTCCTAACTCATTTACACACTCCGCAACTTATCGCTTTCTTTACAATTCTTGCAATTTACGCATTCCGCAACTTATCACTTTCTTTACAAATTTTTGCAATTTACAAATATGCAATCTTCCTCTTCTCCTCTTTTGTCTACAATGATCATGAGTGAGTAGACTTTCTTAGCCTTGGGGTTTTTGGTAACAATCAAATGATGGCTTCCTACTAATTAATTCCCGAGACTATTCTCCACCTTAATCGCTTTGTATTTTTAAATCTAATTTCATCACTTTTCATTATTATTTCAAAACACCACACGATGTACCGAAAGGGGAAGTGTGGTTGTTGGATCTATGAAATTAGACAATAAAATCAAAACATGAAAATAGTTTTGGTTTTATTGAGACACGAAAAGGTCTTTGATTAATGGGTTCTAATAATAATCAACCATGAAAATAGGCTTGATAATTAGTTTAGAACACGCGTTTGTATTCCGAAAGGATACTCTTGCTACAACCGTCGCCTTGTCTTAAGAAATATATCATTCTTTAAACTGGAAAATAGTCGAAAGGATTAATAACGGAAACCTTATCATTTCGAAGAAACTAATACCCCAAGTCTCTTTTTATCTTTAAAACATCAACAAAAACATTCCTTCTTTCTAAAAAGACTTTCTTTTCAGTTAATCAACTTTGGAAAATTAAATTGGTAATCACTTAGGCTCTCCCTGTCGATCGATAACTCTTTTATTTCGCGACAAGACCGTGCACTTGCGGCCTATCAACATTTTCTTGCTCAAGAGCAGAAACAACATTAGTTATAATGTTAGTGGGGCTAGTAGGGGTGGTATGTTCTATTTGTGGCTCAGAGATAGGTGAGGTTGGCATTGGAATTTGTTCTTCAAGTTGTGAGTGGTGTTTTGGTTCAGTTGTTGGAGTGGGTGGAGGAGGGGTGTTTTGTGGTGGTGACTGTATTGGTGGATCAGTAAGGGAGGGTAGTGGTGATTTTGGTTGGGGAGATGCTTCTTTGGTAGGTGAGTGGATTGGTGATTGGATAGGTGATGTGATTGGTGATTGGAAAACAAGCTGCAGCCAATCATTTTGTTCATTCTGAAATTTCCATATTGCAGCTTGCTTCTTCATGAAATGCTCTTGCATTGCAGGCATAGGCAGTGGTCCTTTCACTTTTCTCATTCTCTCCTTCATCTCAGCATTCAAATTATTAGGGGGAAATTTTCTTTGTTCATTAGCAGCAATAGGAACATCTTCCTTCATGCACAACTCAGTTATGAGACAAGGGAAAAATAGAAATCCCTTTGTTTTAGTTGTGCATGTATAGATTTCCCTAGCAATCAATCTACCTATGTCAACATTTCCCTCAGAGAGAATTGTATCTAGTAAGATCAATCTCTCTTTGGTCACGGCATATGTGTGTGAAGTAGGTAAGATTGATGTTGTAATGAACAAGTGCCACTTGTCTAGAGCATCTATCAAATAAGTACTTCTAAGCTTAACCTCATTTGGTGTGAATCTTTCCCAAACAGAATCTGGTGTGGCAATTCTACCCCTAATCTCTTCCATTTTCTTCTTATAAGCCTTCCCTACTTTCTTTTCAAACTCAAGTCCATTGTATTTCAACATATAATGCTCATTTATTTTCTTAGGATGAAAATGAACTACCTTACCTCTAACCTTAGAAGTGTAGCTTTTCTCTGGTCCTTCATCTTCAGAAAGTCCAACATAGAATTCTCTTACTAATTCTTCAATGTATCCTCCTCGTGGTAACATAATGTATTCTCTTACTAATTCTTTGATACCTTTAACTGTTGTTGGTGGGGGTAATTTCTCAATCACCTCAATTTTGGCTTTGTCTACCTCTAGACCTTTCTTTGAGATTCTGTGTCCTAGCACAATGCCCTCTTGTACCATGAAATGGCACCTTTCCCAGTTTAACACTAGATTTGTATCCTCACATCTTTTGAGAATTTGTTCCAAGTTTGATAAACAATCTTGGAATGTTTCTCGAAAGACAGAGAAATCATCCATAAACACTTCTGTTCTGGAGTGGGCTCGAAGGCCAATTCGTCCAACAGGCCCATCGCGGCCCAATACCTGACTTGCTCCGCAAGATGCGGCCGGCCCCGCAAAAACCGCAACGGCTAGAACGCCAACATTATATATACCGGCCCAAGAAGTACGAGCATCGTACGAAGTTGAACACTCCAATCGCGCAGATCTTCACGGAGTGCCAGAACAACGAGTTCACTGGTGTAAGGCGACCTGATCCTCTAGTGTTGAAGAAAGGAGGTAAGCCCACCAAGAAATACTGTAGATACAACAAGAGTAAGGGGCATGATACCAATGACTGTATGGCCCTAAAAGATGACATAGAAGATCTCATACAGAAGGGCAAGTTGAGGCAATATGTCAAAGATGAAGGTAACGACCGCCCTGACCAAAGAGCCGTTGGACAACCTGCCAATGACAGAGGTAAAGCGATCGTCAACTCAACGGTCGAGCAAGCCCGTAACAATTCTGAGGAAGAGGGCGACCCCAGGCAGTCGAAGGGCCGCAATGTAGCCATGGTCATCCATGGATGTAATCCGTTGGACATCAGAGAGTCCAACAAGGCAATGAAGAGGAAGTGGAATGAACTCATGATGGTCGGCTCAACTTCAGCCCCACGGCCGGCCTCGAATAGGCCGCCCTTTTCCTTTGGGGACGAAGACTTGCTCGATGGCAAAGTCAATAATTACGTTCCTTTGGTAGTATCGGCCGTAATGGCCAACACTGAGGTCAGAAGAATACTGGTCGACCAAGGGAGCTCGGCCGACATCATGTTTGAGGAACTAATTGACAAGTTAAACGTGGACAGGAGTGAAATTATTCCACAAGCAGTACCAACCCCATTGACCGGGTTCAATGGGGCGACCACATACCCCCTAGGGACGATAGAATTACTTGTTACTTTTGGAGATGATACGAACGGCAGCACGTCGTACAGGACGGTTAGAACGTCGTTCTTAGTTCTGCCCATCAAATCGTGTTACCACTGCATCATTGGCCGCCCTACACTGAGAAAATTGGAGGCCGTAGCCTCAACTGTACATTTGAAGATGAAGTTCTACAGTAAAAGCGACCAAGTTGTGACAGTAATGGCCGACATGGAAGCGGCCATGAGGAGCCATTTCCTCTATCAAGAGATTTGTGATATGGAGGCAGTAAATGCTAAACCTCAGAATCCCGGAGAGGGGCATCAGGTCAATGTGGCCGACCTGGATGCCCGATACGACCCAGATAGCGACCCTGAGGACGACGACGGCGATTTAGCCTGCGAGCTAAAGAATAAGCTGAAGAGACCCGAGCCCCACGGGGAATTGATCGATGTTCAGTTATCGGACGACCCAACCAAGACAGTTAAGTTGGGGAGCGACCTACCTGAACAAGACAAGCAAGATCTCATCACCTGCCTCAGGGATTACGCAGACCTTTTCGCATGGCGGGCATCAGACATGCCTGGGATCCCAATAGAGATTGCTTGCTACCAACTGTCAGTCGATGAGACAGCCAGACCGGTCGCTCAAAAGAGACGCTCTCAGAGCGAAGAGAAAGCATTGGCGGCCGAACAGGCTGTTGACGACCTCATCAAGGCTAATTTCATTGAAGAAATTAAGTATACAACTTGGCTTTCCAACGTCGTGTTAGTGAAGAAGAAAAATGGTAAGTGGCGCATGTGCGTCGACTATACCGACCTGAATAAGGCATGCCCAAAGGACGCCTTTCCCCTGCCAAACATTGACAAACTGGTCGACGGGGCTGCGGGCTACAAACTCCTATCTTTTTTAGACGCCTATTCAGGTTACAACCAAATCACTATGTACCCACCCGATCGGCATAAGACCGCGTTCATGACCGATCGTGGAAACTTTCAGTACAAGGTGATGCCTTTTGGTCTGAAGAACGCCGGAGCGACCTATCAAAGGATGATGAATAAGGTCTTCAGGCGGCAGATCGGTCGGATATCAGAGGTCTACTTGGATGATATGATCATTAAAAGCAAGACCGACCGAGACCATATTGACGACCTAAAGGAAATCTTTGAGGAAGCAAGGAAGAACTCCTTGAGGTTGAATCCAGAGAAGTGCACCTTCGGAGTAAGGGCGGGCAAGTTCCTGGGCTTCCACTTAACAGAACGAGGGATAGAAGCAAACCCTGACAAATGCAAGGTGGTCGCTGACATGAGGCCGCCCACTACGAAAAAAGAAATTCAGCAGCTGAATGGCATGGTCGCTGCCCTGTCACGGTTTATACCTAAATCAGCGTGCAAATCTCTTCCACTATTCAAGCTCTTGAAGAAGGAGGTCGAGTTTGAATGGACCGACCAATGCCAGCGAGCATTGGACGAGCTGAAGGCGGCACTCACCAACCCGCCCATCATGACCAAGCGGCAACCAGGGGAGACGCTTTACTTATACTTGGCCATAACAGACGAGGCCATGAGCGCTGTTCTCGTAAGAGAAAGCGACCTGAAACAGAACCCGGTCTACTTCATCAGTAAGGTATTTCAAGGCCCAGAGATCAGATACCAGAAGATTGAGAAGCTAGCCTTAGCGTTACTTGTGGCCACCCGCAGACTGCGCCTTTATTTCGTGGCCCATCAGGTCGTGGTGAGGACCGACCAGCCTATCAGGAAAATTCTTCACCGACCTGACCTAGCAGGGCGTATGATCAAGTGGGCTGTAGAACTCAGTGAGTTTGGGATCAAGTTCGAATCTAGATCGGCCGCTAAGGCCCAAGTGTTGGCCGATTTCATTGCTGAGATGACTCCAATACCGGACGATCAGGCCATCACGACCTGGACTTTGCACGTAGACGGATCCTCCAACAGCAAAGGAAGTGGGGCCGGTCTGATACTTGAGAACTCGGAAGGACTTACAGTTGAAGTGTCATTAACTTTCGCATTTCACACTTCAAACAACCAGGCCGAGTATGAAGCGTGCATTGCCGGGCTACAACTTGCCAAAGAATTCAACGTCGACCGTGTTGAACTTCACTTTGACTCTCTACTGGTAGTCTCCCAAATTCAAGACCTATACGACGCAAAGGACGATGTCTTGAAAAATTATTTGGCCAAGGTAAGGGATCTACTCAAGCAGTTCGACCGAGCAGAAGTCAAGCACGTCCCCAGGACGGAAAACGTTCGGGCTGATATCCTATCAAAGCTAGCTAGTACGAAGACTCCTGGGAACCATAGAAGTCTAATCCAAGAGACGTTAACGCGGCCGAGCGTATCAACCAAGCCTTCCCAACCATTATCCATTCTAGCGGTCGACTTAGATAAAGACTGGATCACTCCTATCTTGCAATATATTCTCAATGGAGTAGAACCTTGCGACCAAAAGGCAGCGAAACTCCTGAGGTTGCGGGCGACCAAGTATTCAGTGATCGAAGGAAGACTGTACAGAAGGGGCTTTTCATCCCCATTGCTGAGATGCCTTACGTCGGTCGAGGCCGACCATGTACTGAGAGATATACATGAAGGAGATTGTGGTAGCCACCAAGGTGGACGGTCGATTCCTAAGAAGGCGCTCAGGGCCGGATACTATTGGCCGACCATGGATGAGGACGCAAAGATACTTGTTCAAAAGTGCAAGAAATGCCAAATCCATGCTGACGTACATATAGCGCCCTCATCAGAACTACACAGTTTAACCCCACCATGGCCGTTTGCTTGGTGGGGCATGGACCTGCTCGGCCCTTTTCCACCTGCACCAGGTCAGTTGAAGTTCCTCATAGTTGCGATCGACTATTTCACTAAGTGGATAGAAGCAGAGCCACTTGCAACCATTACCTCAGCGAAGGTATCTAAGTTCTTTGGTCGAAATGTGCTCGCCCGCTTTGGAGTGCCTCAACAACTGGTGACCGATAATGGAACTCAGTTCGCAGATAGAAAGTTCAGAGAAATGCTGGCCGACCTAGGCATGAAACAGCGTTTCACCTCGGTCGAGCACCCACAAACCAACGGCCAGGCAGAAGCGGCCAACAGGGTAGTACTACGCGGACTGAAAAGGAGGTTGGACGAAGCCAAGGGCAATTGGGCAGAAGAATTACAGTCGGTCCTTTGGGCCTACAGAACGACCCCTCACTCATCGACCGGGGAGTCACCTTTTAGACTTGTCTACGGAACGGACGCTGTCATCCAGATTGAGATGGGAGAGCTAAGTTGGAGGACGACCAACCCACCAACCCCGGCCGCAAACGAACGAGCAACAAGAGAAGAACTCGACCTGGTTGAAGAACTACGAAACAAGGCGTCACTTAGGGAGCAACTCATCAAACAGAAGGTCGCTGCCAGGTACAATGCCCGCGTCCAAAAGAGGGAATTCTCCATTGGACAGCTAGTCCTTAGGAGGGCCGACGTCGGGAATAAGAACGCTCGCCAGGGTAAGCTCGCCCCTAATTGGGAAGGACCATACCGTGTCATCAGCAAGACTGGAAAGGGAGCTTACGAGCTTGAAACCATGGAAGGGGCGACCATCCCCAGAACATGGAATGCTGATAAGTTGAGGAAATATTATGTCTAAGTTGTAAACATCAATTGATCAATAAAGAACAGGCGGTCGCTCTTTTTCCCACAGGGGTTTTTTACCGAGGACCGACCTTAAAATTCGACTTGTGTACTTTATTTTCATGCAAATTGTATGCACGGTCGCTCACCATGCGAGTAGCAGTCGAGCGACCAGTAGAGTGCCATCGAATAGCCCAAAACGAGAGCCGCCGAGCGGCCTAAAAAGAGTGCCATCGAATGGCCCAAACGAGAGCCGCCGAGCGGGCCTAAAAAGAGCGCCATCGAATGGCCCAAACGAGAGCCGCCGAGCGGCCTGAAAAAGTGTTACCGAATAAAGTGACCCATAAAAAATTCAAGGTCGCGACAGACCATAGTAAAAAGAATCAAATCGAATTACAAAGCAATTAAACGGGCCAAATTCATAGAAAAATTGTCATCGATTACAAAGACGCCGTGGTCGAAAAATTACAATTCAAACACCGCTCGCAGGCGGGCCAAGGTTACAATTCAGAAAAAAAAATTACAAGTTAAGAGTCGCTGGGGGCCTGATAGACGACCGCCTCTTCTTGAAGAACCTTCCCCTTCGACATCTTCTTGGGGCGGACGATCTGTTGATCGGTCGCACGATGTGTGCTTTGCACAATCTCGCGATCGACCCCCAGATCAGGGTAGAGGATCTTGATCTGGCTGACAGCATTTTCAAATTGACCATCCGCAGCTCCCTTCGCCCGGTCAAGAACGTCTTTATAGCGACCCCTAAACTTGTTCTTTTCCACCTCCACTGCATCCAGCTCAGTTTTCAGCCCAACGACCTGGTTCGACAGATCTTTATTCTTGGAAGAGAGGCGTTCGACCTCTTTCTCAGCTGCTTCCTTGTCAGCGACCGCCTTGTCCAGAGCAGACTCGGCCGCAGTTTGAGCAGTGACAGCAGCCACAAGCTGGCGTTCTGCTTCGACAAGCTTCCTCTCATTGTCAGCGGCCGCTTCGATCCTCGGTTCGAGCTCCTCCATTTTCTTGAGCAGGTCGTCTCGCTCGCCCCTCATCTCTGCGAGCAATGACAAGGCAGAATTCATTTTAAAATTTTTATCGACTAGGTCGTCTTCAAGCAATGAATATCTATGGGTAAGACGCCTACCTTCCAGGCGATCTGATTCTTCATCTTGGTATTTCTTGAACAGAATACCAGCGGCCTTCATTGCATCGGCCATCACCTCGAAAGGTTCCTCCTTGAAACGAGCACAGTCTTCATCACCCAATCCAAGCAGGTCGAGTTTTGGTGATCGGCTGTGCCCGTGGCTCTTCCCACTATTATGTTTCTTGCTCTGGCCCCCTTGATCGACCGACCTATTCCTCTTAGACCTTTCTTTATTTGGGGGTGGGCTGCCCAAGTCGATTGCTTGGGGTGGCGTGGCCGCCCGAAGATCCTGACGATCGGGCTGAGATCCAGTTCCGGCAGTATGGGGCGTACCCCCAGGCTGAGCCTCAGGAATTCCGCGGGCGGGCGATGTATCTCCATCCTCGTCCGCCCATTGTTCCAAGAGGTCAAAGTCATTCATGCTCGTCATATCAACTGCAAGGCAAAAGTAGATGGTCAGAAACAGTTAAATAAAAGTGACAGAAAATAAACTAGGCGAGCGACCACCAACCAAGAGCGGCCTTGACTTTTTTCTTGGAACGAGCATCCACAATGTTCTTAACCTTGATGCGACCCTCAGGGACCAAGGACGCAATCTTTCTCAGCCTTTGGATCGTCCCCATGTCCATGTCGTCAAGGTCTGTTTCTTTAAAAGCATACTGGCCCGGTTTCTTTGAGAAATGGTTGAAACTCCACACTGTGGGAAACACGGGCGTTCCTTCTTGACCATCTGTGGACATTTGGGCGATCCCTCGTTGGGCCTCGACCGAGTTGGGAACGACCCAAAAGAACTCTCTTTTCCATCCGGTCGTCAATGACTCCATATAAGGTTTGAAAAAGTTGTACGTTGACCGGTTTTTGAATGAGACCGCTTCCTTGCGAGCGCCCTTGGAGCCTTTCTCATAGATATAGCTCATTTCAAACAAAGAGAAAAACAGTCGTACAGAGACCGGTCGTCTCAGAACAACAAGGACATCTTCATATGCCTGCAAGAACGCCCAAGCATTCGGGTTCAGCTGAGAAGGAGCGACCTGAAGGTAGCGTAAAACTTGGCGTTGGAACCTGGTGAACGGCGGAATGATACCCATGCGTTCGAACACGATGCGGTACATCGTGAATTTCAGCACATCAGTCCAGGCCGCAACATCTTCCCCCTTGGCCATACCTTCTACCCTCCAACCTTCATTTAGCCCGGTCGCCAGATACTCTAGGTCTTGGCTCCCCCGTTGAATTTTGCTGCGTTGACCTCTCAGGTTGAGAGAAACCCAAGACATATCCTTTGCAGCTGCAACCTCAGGATCTTCTCCATGGTCGCCCTGTTGATCTCTGTCGGCCGTCTCGGTTACGTCGGTCGCAGCCTGGTCAACACCTTCGTCACAGGCAACCCGTGTGTTGCTTTCTGCATTGTCGTCGACCACAACCTCGGTGAACGGCACCCCACTTCTGTCCGGCCGAGTCCCGGATCTGCTGGATGAAGTCCAGCTCTGGGTCGAAGACCCAGAGGAAGATTCGTCACTAGAAGAAGACGACCGGGCGTGCGCAGGACTTTGCTCCACTGGTCGGGTCATATTTTGCGCAAGAGAAACGGCCGGGATTCCAAAGATACGGCGGGTTTGTTTGGTCCGCGCCAGAATGAACCTGTGGAGGGGAATAACGGTCAAGGCCTTGCTCGCGCATGGGAAGGGGCGACGTGGTCGTCCCCAGACCCGACACCCCCTCCATCAGGTAGAACATAAAATACTCAAATAAAGGAAGAGCGGTCGTAGTTACCTTGAATTGGAGCGAGCTGATGTTGCGAGCGAGCTGAATGCGGGCGAGCTGAATGCGAGCGAGCTGAGTGCGAGCGAGTTGATTGCGAGAGCGGGGAAATCGGATCAACGTGCAAATGATGTACCCCTCGAACCCTATATATAATGGGCCAACCATCACCATGGGCCGAAAGCGAAGAGGCGCGACTCTTCATGTACCATCATTGCTTAAACTCTTCGAGTCTCTAAACGTCACCTCATTAAAGTAACTGTCGCTTCAGCATTCGTGACGATTTATTGTTAGGCATCACCCTCGAGACGGCACCTGGCCCCGTGTGACCAGGCCGCGTGGCAGCGACCACGCAGTCAACAAATTAGCGATCGACCAGATTACATTCGACCAGTCGTCGTTCCAGAACGGTCGTTCGTGACCACGCTGGGGGGCAAGGAATCAAGCCTTAGCCCGCCCCCAGGCGACCTAGGCTTGGGGGGCAACTGTTCTGGAGTGGGCTCGAAGGCCAATTCGTCCAACAGGCCCATCGCGGCCCAATACCTGACTTGCTCCGCAAGATGCGGCCGGCCCCGCAAAAACCGCAACGGCTAGAACGCCAACATTATATATACCACACCAGCATGTGGCTTCAGGTTTGTTTTACTCACCTTGTGACCACCTGCCCGTAGAAACACCTCTAACTTGAGCGTTGGAGTGCCTTTGCAGGTACCACCCGCGTGCGGCTCAGAACTCGGTCCTTCATCCCAACGACCGAGCAACATCATCAGACAGCAACAACCCATCGTATTGATCAGGTACGATCAACTTCCATTGATTGCTCAATGAAATCTGAGAATATTGACATCATGCATCTTTGGAAAGTTGCAGGTGCTTTACATAATCCAAATGGCATCCTTCTAAAGGCAAAGGTTCCATAAGGACATGTAAAAGTGGTTTTATCTTGACCGTTAGGTTCAATGGTTATCTGATTGTATCCTAAATAGCCATCTAGAAAACAATAAAACTCTTTCCCTGCTAATCTATCTAGCATTTGGTCTATGAATGGTAAAGGAAAGTGATCCTTTTTGGTAGCCTTATTGAGTTTTATGTTATCCATGCATATCCTCCAACCTGTTATAGTTCTAGTAGGTATCAACTCATTCTTTTCATTGGCTATTACTGTCACACCCCCTTTCTTTGGTACACATTGGACATGGCTTACCCATGCACTGTCTGATATTGGGTATATGATGCCAGCATCTAGCCATTTAATGATTTCCTTTTTCACAACCTCCTTCATGATAGGGTTTAGTCTTCTTTTTACTATTCTTAGAATTTTCTTCTAAGATGATTCTATGCATACAGACAGAAGGACTAATTCCCTTGATATCTGTCATTTGCCAACCTATTGCCTTGGTATGTTTTTTTAGAGTATTGATGAGATCATTTTCTTGTTCTGAGGTTAAATCAGAAGAAATAATAACTGGTAAGGTCTCATTTTCTCCTAGAAAGACATACTTAAGATGCTTAGGCAATTCCTTCAATTCTAGCTTGGGAGGTTTTTCTATGGAGGGTAAATTTTCCTTAAGGGTTGGCTCCTCAAGATGTAGAGGTTCATAAGTTCTGGCCCAGACTTCCTTACAAGAGTTTCCTATTGGCAGGTTTTTCTTTTCTAGTAATTCCTCATCTAGCAATGCAGGTGCATCAAGTGCATCTGCATTAGCCAAATGATCATACTGTTTGTAAAACTGTTTCTCTACCAATTTATCTAGAGATAAAACGGATGAGCATTCTTCTGTATCCTCTGTGGGATACTTCATAGCACTCATCACATTGAATTTTATCTCTTGATCATTCACTCGCATTGTAAGTTCACCTCTCTGCACATCTATTAAGGTTTTGCCAGTTGCTAGAAATGGTCTTCCTAGGATAATAGGTACATCCTTATCTGCTTCGAAGTCAAGAATGACAAAATCTGCAAGGAACACAATTTTGTCTACCTTAACTAAGATGTCTTCTATTATACCTTCAGGATAGGCTATTGACCTATCTGCTAATTGAAGTGTCACGGTGGTTGGTCTTGCAATTCCAATTCCCAACTGGTTAAAAATAGATTTAGGCATTAAGTTAATACTTGCCCCTAAATCACATAAAGCTTTACCAGTATAAGAGGTTCCAATGGAAAATGGAATTGTAAAACTCCCTGGATCCTTTAATTTCCTAGGAATCCTACTTTGCATGATCTGACTACATTCTTTAGTCATGGCAACTGTCTCAAATTCCCCTAATCTTTTCCTTTTGGTAAGCACATCTTTTATGAATTTTGCATAGTTAGGCATTTGTTGAAGTGCTTCTACTAAGGGAACATTTATGTGCAACTGTTTTAGTACCTCTAAGAATTTGCTAAATTGTTTCTCCTCATGTGCTTTTTTCAATCTTTGTGGGTAAGGAGGAGGAGGGTACTCAGGTACTAACTGTAACACCCTAAAATAATTTAATTAAGTAATTGATTAAATTATTTAAAGTGTTGCACTAATTTTTTTTATTATATTATAATATAGTATTTTATTTTAATTGAAGGGGATGGCATCGGAAATACCGGAATTGCAAGTGACGGCCCAAGAAGCCCAAGCCCGTTGGCTTAGGCGCTCCTTAGGCGCTAGGGGTCTAGGTTGCGCCTCATTAGTGCCAAATCAGAGAAAGAAAGTCGAAGGAGAGGAGAAGAGAAAGAAAGTCGAAGGAGAGGAGAAGAGAAGGAAGGAGGCGACTTCAAGCTAAGAGTTAGGGTTTCATTCCTCTTGATCCTAGGTAAGAGTTCCTAATCCCTTCTTATTCGATTTTCCTCCTCTTTCAAATGTTAGATTTTCGATTTTTCCTAACCCTTGCCATTGTTGATCAATTCGTGATGGTCCAAGAGAGAGAGAGAAAGGGAGTGATCGTGAGAAAGGGGAGATTCCTTGTTGCGGTGATTTGTCGGTGCTTCGGTGGAAAGAGCTCTAGTTCGTCATAATCAAGGTTAGGGGAGTCTCACTCTATAATAGAGAATATAATAGGTTGTATGTAGACCATGGGATCCCACTTGATATTATTTATAAATTGTTAGATTGTTTAGGTTGGTTGAAATTGATAATTAGTGTGATTGATTCGATTCCCTATGCTAAGGTTAGATTTCATGTGTTGATTTTATGCCTTGTTGTGTCCTTAATGTATAAATGTGAGATTGAATGTTGTTGGTATGAGCATAATGTATTTTGTGATTTGTTGTTGTGAATTGATTTGGAAATTTGATGTTTGGTGGATGTTGGGTCGCATGGGGCGCCAAGTGCCTAGGGAAATGGCGCCCTGTGTACTGTAGCAGTAACTTGTGTTGTATGTTGTTGCTGTCTGGGCACTGTTCTGGCGCCTGGGGTGGCGCCAAGGTGCTGCCTATGCCTAAATATGGCGCACAAATGGTGCCTAAGGGTGGGCTGTGATTTCTGAACATATTTTCCCTAGCCAAATTTTGTATTCACCAGACCAAATTGTATTTAAAACATTTTGGCTAAAGAATTTTCAGTTGTTCACGCACTATTTTGAAATTGTCCAAGAGGGCATTGTTTTGACTATGTTTGTGGTGCCTAAGGGTGGGCTGTGATTTCTGAACATATTTTTCCGAGCCAAACTTTGTATTCACCTGACCAAATTGTATTTTAAGCACTTTGGCTAAAGAATTTCTAGATTTGCACTTGTTGTTTTGAAATGGTCCTATTGGGCATCGTTTTAGCTTGTGTAAAGGGGGCGTTGTGTGCAAATCAGTTTTTGAACATATTTTCCCTAGCCAAACTTTGTACTCACCTAACCAAATTGTATTTTAAGCACTTTGGCTAAAGAATTTCCAGATTTGCACTTGTTGTTTTGAAATGGTCCTATTGGGCATCGTTTTAGCTTGTGTAAAGGGGGCGTTGTGTGCAAATCAGTTTCTGAACATATTTTCCCTAGCCAAACTTTGTATTCACCTGACCAAATTGTATTTTAAGCACTTTGGCTAAAGAATTTCCAGATTTGCACTTGTTGTTTTGAAATGGTCCTATTGGGCATCGTTTTAGCTTGTGTAAAGGGGGTGTTGTGTGCAAATCAGTTTCTGAACATATTTTCCCAAGCCAAACTTTGTATTCACCTGACCAAATTGTATTTTAAGCACTTTGGCTAAAGAATTTCCAGGTTTGCATGTGTGGTTTTGAAATGGTCCTATTGGGCATCGTTTTAACTTGTGTAAAGGGGGTCTTGTGTGCAAAACGATTTCTGAGCATATTTTCCCGAGCCAAACTTTGTATCCACGTGACCAAATCCTATTTTGAACATTTTGGCTAGAGCGGTTTTAATTTTTCAGGTGAACTATTATGGTTGTGCGCGTGTGAGTTGTGTTGGGCGCCAAGTGTGGCCGCCCAAGGCGCCAAGTGGTGCTTCCGTGCTTTGTGTTTTGGTTTCGGTCCTAATAGTGACAGATTGGTCCCTAGTGCTAGCTTAGTCATAGAGGCGTGATTGAGATGAGAAAATAAATGAGTTGATTGATGACGAGGCCATGGGGGCTACAACTAAGATTACTAAAGATGTGATATGGGGTGTATGGACCGTGTTGTTAAGAATTATGATTGTGGTTTTTGTCATGGAGTCTGATGCATACATAAGGCTGCGGTCCGAGTTTTATATTATGATGATAAGGCTGCGGTCTGAGTTCTAAATCGAAATGATAAGGCTGCGGTCTGAGTTGATATTATGATGATAAGGCTGCGGTCTGGGAAAATGGTACCACATGCATAACTGTATTGCATACATCCTCATGATAAGCATGTGAGTTGGTGATTGTATGAACTATGCTACTGTGTGACTGTATGAGTGCGATGCTATGATGGAATATACTTCTTATTATAGTCTTTATTATGTAGTTGAAACTCACCCTTCTGTTGTTGTTTACCACAGGTAGTCCTGAGTGAAGGCTTACTCCTTTCACTCCCGAGTCGGTCTGCTCTGATACGTGACACCTAGGGGGTTGGCTTAGGAATTCTAGTGTTATTCATTTGTTGTTGAATTTTATATGCATTGATTTAATGATTTTTGTTGAGGCTGTTGTTCGGCACTTTCGAGATTATATTATTTTTCCGCTGCGAGACATCTAAATTATAATGTGTGGATTCTGTTGGTGAAGTCAAGAGTACCCTAAATTATTTAATGGTGTTGCGTATTTTTAAAGGTATAATGAAGGCTTATACTGATTTGATCGTTGTTAGAGTAAGATTATGTGTAGCATTCCATTGAAAAGAAATTTTGAAACTCTGATCTCTATGATAAATAGCCGGGTAGAATGGGGTGTTACATTAGTGGTATCAGAGCAAAAGTTCGGTCTGTCCGACCAAGTGTGTCTGTCTGTCATATTGTGTATGACAATTAGGTGTTTTTAATTTAGTTCTGAATTGTCGTTTATGCTGCAGTGCTAGGTTGATATGGCTAGAAGGGATGATGCTGCTTTGGCTGCTGCTCTGCAAGCTATAGCCCAAGCTGTTGGAAATCAACACAATGCTGCTGATATGAATGCCCGTAACCTGGCAACGTTTCAGAGGGAAAACCCACCCACCTTCAAGGGTCGGTATGATCCCGATGGAGCCTTGTCGTGGCTGAATGAGATAGAGCGAATCTTCCGTGTTATGGATTGCACTGCTGCCCAGCAAGTGAAGTTTGGGACGCACATGCTGGCGGAAGAGGCTGACAAGTGGTGGTTAGGGATGCTGCATAGGTTGAACACTGCTGGTGAAGAGGTTACTTGGGAAGTCTTCACAAGGGAATTTAAAAGAAAGTATTACCCTGAAGACGTTCGAGCCAAGAAAGAGGTAGAATTCTTAGAATTGGAACGGGGAAATAAGACGGTGGCTGAGTATGCAGCCAGATTTGAAGAGCTGGCCCAATTTTGTCCTTACTACGCCAATGATGCTGATTCAGAGTTCTCCAAGTGTGTGAAATTTGAGAGTGGCCTGCGACCTGATATTAAGAAGGCAATTGGATATCATGAAATACGAGATTTTGCTAGACTAGTTGACAAGAGTAGAATTTATGAAAGGGACAGTTCTGCTGCTCACAAGATTGAGAAAGAAAAGAGGAATACTCAGTTTAGGGGCAAACCCTATGATATGGCTGGAGGTAAAAATAAGTGGAAGGCAGGTGCTGGTAAGAAATTTTCTGAGGGTAAGAAGCCTAGTGGGGGAGGTGCTCCCGCTGATATAGTGTGTTACACGGGTGGCAAGCCGGGTCACAAAAGTTTCGATTGCAAGACTGAAGTAATGTGTTACCGTTGTGGGAAGAAAGGTCATATGGCGTCTCACTGTGATCGTAAGGAATCAGTGTGTTTCAATTGTGGTGAAGCTGGTCACTTTAGTTCTAAATGCACCAAACCAAAGAAAGAGAAATCCAATGGAAGAGTTTTCGCGCTAGCAGGCTCAGAGGGGCCCAATGAGATTCGAGGTACTTGTTTTATTTATGGTTCCCCTTTAGTTGCTATAGTTGATACTGGTGCTACGCATTCTTTTATTGCTGCTGTTTGTGCTGAAAAGTTAAATCTAGTATTGTCTGCTATGAAAAGGGAAATGGTTATCGACACTCCGGCTAAGGGTTCGGTGACTACTTCTCTATTGTGTGCTAAGTGTCCTCTGTCAGTCTTCGGCAAAGATTTTCTGGTTGACCTTATATGTTTGCCTTTGGAAGGGTTGGATGTTATTCTTGGTATGGACTGGTTAGTGGATAACCATGTGCACATCAACTGTTTCAGCAAGTCTGTGAGTTTTCTTCCTCCTGAGGAGGAGAAGTCTGTTTTGTTGTCTGGGGATCAGCTGCATAAGGTAATGAAGGATGGTGGTCAACTATTTGCTTTGATGGCGTCTATGTCTGCTGAAAACCAAGCTATGGTTGAAGGGTTGCAGGTGGTGTGTGAGTTTCCTGAAATGTTCCCTGATGAGATTCCTAGTGTGCCACCAGAGAGGGAAGTAGAGTTTGGGATTGACCTTGTGCCTGGTACTAGGCCGGTATCCATGGCACCGTACCGGATGTCAGCTTCTGAGTTATCTGAGTTGAAGAAGCAGTTGGAAGAGTTACTTGAAAAGAAATTTGTGAGGCCTAGTGTGTCACCATGGGGAGCTCCAGTTTTGTTAGTAAAGAAGAAAGATGGGAGTATGCGCCTGTGTGTGGATTATAGACAGTTGAACAAGGTAACTATCAAAAATAAGTACCCTCTTCCGAGAATTGATGATCTGATGGACCAGCTGGTGGGTGCTAAGGTTTTTAGCAAAATTGATTTGAGGTCAGGGTATCATCAGATTAAAGTAAAAGACGAAGACGTCCAGAAGACAGCATTTCGAACGAGATATGGACATTATGAGTACTCTGTGATGCCGTTTGGTGTCACCAATGCACCAGGGGTGTTTATGGAGTACATGAACTGTATCTTCCATAGTTACTTGGATCGGTTTGTGGTAGTTTTTATAGATGATATTCTGGTATACTCCAAGTCGGAAGAGGAGCATGCAGAGCACTTGAGATTAGTGCTTGAGGTATTGAAAGAGAAGAAGCTTTATGCTAAGTTGTCCAAATGCGAGTTCTGGCTGCATGAGGTAAGCTTTTTGGGTCACATTATTTCTAGTGATGGCATAGCTGTGGACCCAGCCAAGGTTGATGCAGTGTTACAATGGGAGAGCCCAAAGTCTGCGACTGAGATCAGGAGTTTCTTGGGGTTGGCTGGTTACTACAGGAGGTTCATTGAGGGTTTCTCAAAACTAGCCCTTCCGTTGACTCAATTGACGTGTAAAGGGAGAGTTTTTGTGTGGGATGCTAAGTGTGAAGAGAGTTTCCAAGAGTTGAAGAAAAGATTGACAACATCTCCGGTGTTAGTGTTGCCCGTGCCGGATCAACCGTTTGTGGTATACTGTGATGCTTCCAAAATGGGATTGGGAGGCGTATTGATGCAGGATGGGAAGGTAGTCGCTTATGCGTCCAGACAGTTGCGGACACATGAGAAGAACTATCCTACTCATGATTTGGAATTGGCTGCTATTGTGTTTGCGCTGAAGATTTGGAGGCACTATTTGTATGGCACTAGATTCGAGGTATTCAGCGACCACAAGAGTTTGAAATACTTGTTTGATCAGAAGGAGCTGAATATGAGGCAGAGGCGTTGGTTAGAGCTGCTGAAAGACTATGACTTCGGCTTGAACTATCACCCCGGCAAAGCTAATGTCGTGGCTGATGCTTTAAGTCGAAAGACTTTGCATATGTCAGCAATGATGGTAAAGGAGTTGGAGTTGATTGAGCAATTCCGTGATATAAGTCTGGTTTGTGAAGTGACACCGCAGAGTGTTAAGCTGGGTATGCTGAGGATTGGTAATGACTTCTTGGTTAGTATCAGAGACGCCCAGAAATTAGATGTGAAGCTGGTTGACTTGTTAGTTGCGGGTGATCAGGATGCGGATGGGGATTTCAGGTTGGATACCCAGGGTGTGTTGAGATTTAGAGATAGGATCTGTGTTCCCGATGATATTGAGATGAAGAAGATGATCATTGAGAAGAGTCATAGGAGCAAGCTGAGTATTCATCCAGGGGCTACAAAGATGTATCATGACTTGAAGAAATTATTCTGGTGGCCTGGTATGAAGAAAGATGTAGCACAGTTTGTGTATGCCTGTTTGACTTGCCAGAAGTCAAAGGTTGAGCACCAGAAGCCTGCGGGGTTGATGCAACCTTTAGATGTTCCGGAATGGAAATGGGATAGCATTTCCATGGATTTTGTGACTGGGTTACCGAGAACCGTTCGGGGATTTGATTCTATTTGGGTGATCGTGGATAGGTTGACGAAGTCTGCTCACTTTCTTCCTATCAACATCACGTATCCGGTAGCGAGATTGGCCGAGATATATATTCAGGTGATTGTGAAATTGCATGGTGTCCCGAAGAGTATTGTATCTGACAGAGATCCGAGGTTTACTTCAGAGTTTTGGGGGAGCTTGCAGGAGGCATTGGGGTCCAGATTGAGGTTGAGTTCAGCCTATCATCCTCAGACTGATGGGCAGACAGAGAGAACCATTCAGTCATTGGAGGACTTATTGAGATCGTGTGTTTTAGAGCAGGGAGGTGCGTGGGATACACACCTTTCGTTGATTGAGTTCACTTACAACAACAGCTACCATTCAAGTATAGGGATGGCTCCTTACGAGGCACTGTATGGGCGGAGGTGTAGAACTCCTTTGTGTTGGCATGAGTCGGGCGAGAGTGTTGTTCTTGGACCTGAATTGGTGAGAGAGACTACAGAGAAGATAAAAATGATCAGGGAGAAAATGAAAGAGTCTCAAAGTCGGCAAAAGAGTTACCATGATAGAAGGAGAAAAGACTTGGAATTTCAGGCTGGGGAGCATGTTTTCTTGAGGGTCACGCCTATGGCTGGTGTTGGGCGTGCACTTAAAGCAAAGAAGTTGACTCCTAGATTTATTGGACCGTACCAGATCACCGAGAGGGTTGGGAAGGTTGCTTATAGGGTGGCTTTACCGCCTAACCTTTCGAATTTGCACGACGTATTTCACGTGTCGCAACTTCGGAAGTACATTCCGGACCCGTCTCATGTGATCCATATGGATGATATTGAGGTGCGAGATAATCTCACTGTGGAGACTATGCCAGTGAGGATTGATGATAGAGAAGTGAAGGTGCTGAGAGGGAAAAACATTGCTTTAGTAAAGGTGGTGTGGTTGGGAGCTACTGGCGAGAGCATGACTTGGGAACTGGAAAGTAGGATGCGGGAGTCCTATCCAGAGCTATTTGATTCAGGTATGAATTTCGAGGACGAAATTTCCTAAGTGGGGGAGAGTTGTAACACCCTAAAATAATTTAATTAAGTAATTGATTAAATTATTTAAAGTGTTGCACTAATTTTTTTTATTATATTATAATATAGTATTTTATTTTAATTGAAGGGGATGGCATCGGAAATACCGGAATTGCAAGTGACGGCCCAAGAAGCCCAAGCCCGTTGGCTTAGGCGCTCCTTAGGCGCTAGGGGTCTAGGTTGCGCCTCATTAGTGCCAAATCAGAGAAATAAAGTCGAAGGAGAGGAGAAGAGAAAGAAAGTCGAAGGAGAGGAGAAGAGAAGGAAGGAGGCGACTTCAAGCTAAGAGTTAGGGTTTCATTCCTCTTGATCCTAGGTAAGAGTTCCTAATCCCTTCTTATTCGATTTTCCTCCTCTTTCAAATGTTAGATTTTCGATTTTTCCTAACCCTTGCCATTGTTGATCAATTCGTGATGGTCCAAGAGAGAGAGAGAAAGGGCGTGATCGTGAGAAAGGGGAGATTCCTTGTTGCGGTGATTTGTCGGTGCTTCGGTGGAAAGAGCTCTAGTTCGTCATAATCAAGGTTAGGGGAGTCTCACTCTATAATAGAGAATATAATAGGTTGTATGTAGACCATAGGATCCCACTTGATATTATTTATAAATTGTTAGATTGTTTAGGTTGGTTGAAATTGATAATTAGTGTGATTGATTCGATTCCCTATACTAAGGTTAGATTTCATGTGTTGATTTTATGCCTTGTTGTGTCCTTAATGTATAAATGTGAGATTGAATGTTGTTGGTATGAGCATAATGTATTTTGTGATTTGTTGTTGTGAATTGATTTGGAAATTTGATGTTTGGTGGATGTTGGGTCGCATGGGGCGCCAAGTGCCTAGACAAATGGTGCCCTGTGTACTGTAGCAGTAACTTGTGTTGTATGTTGTTGCTGTCTGGGCACTGTTCTGGCGCCTGGGGTGGCGCCAAGGTGCTGCCTATGCCTAAATATGGCGCACAAATGGTGCCTAAGGGTGGGCTGTGATTTCTGAACATATTTTCCCAAGCCAAATTTTGTATTCACCAGACCAAATTGTATTTAAAACATTTTGGCTAAAGAATTTTCAGTTGTTCACGCACTATTTTGAAATTGTCCAAGAGGGCATTGTTTTGACTATGTTTGTGGTGCCTAAGGGTGGGCTGTGATTTCTGAACATATTTTCCCGAGCCAAACTTTGTATTCACCTGACCAAATTGTATTTTAAGCACTTTGGCTAAAGAATTTCTAGATTTGCACTTGTTGTTTTGAAATGGTCCTATTGGGCATCGTTTTAGCTTGTGTAAAGGGGGCGTTGTGTGCAAATCAGTTTCTGAACATATTTTCCCTAGCCAAACTTTGTACTCACCTGACCAAATTGTATTTTAAGCACTTTGGCTAAAGAATTTCCAGATTTGCACTTGTTGTTTTGAAATGGTCCTATTGGGCATCGTTTTAGCTTGTGTAAAGGGGGCGTTGTGTGCAAATCAGTTTCTGAACATATTTTCCCTAGCCAAACTTTGTATTCACCTGACCAAATTGTATTTTAAGCACTTTGGCTAAAGAATTTCCAGATTTGCACTTGTTGTTTTGAAATGGTCCTATTGGGCATCGTTTTAGCTTGTGTAAAGGGGGTGTTGTGTGCAAATCAGTTTCTGAACATATTTTCCCTAGCCAAACTTTGTATTCACCTGACCAAATTGTATTTTAAGCACTTTGGCTAAAGAATTTCCAGGTTTGCATGTGTGGTTTTGAAATGGTCCTATTGGGCATCGTTTTAACTTGTGTAAAGGGGGTCTTGTGTGCAAAACGATTTCTGAGCATATTTTCCCGAGCCAAACTTTGTATCCACGTGACCAAATCCTATTTTGAACATTTTGGCTAGAGCGGTTTTAATTTTTCAGGTGAACTATTATGGTTGTGCGCGTGTGAGTTGTGTTGGGCGCCAAGTGTGGCCGCCCAGGGCGCCAAGTGGTGCTTCCGTGCTTTGTGTTTTGGTTTCGGTCCTAATAGTGACAGATTGGTCCCTAGTGCTAGCTTAGTCATAGAGGCGTGATTGAGATGAGAAAATAAATGAGTTGATTGATGACGAGGCCATGGGGGCTACAACTAAGATTACTAAAGATGTGATATGGGGTGTATGGACCGTGTTGTTAAGAATTATGATTGTGGTTTTTGTCATGGAGTCTCATGCATACATAAGGCTGCGGTCCGAGTTTTATATTATGATGATAAGGCTGCGGTCTGAGTTCTAAATCGAAATGATAAGGCTGCGGTCTGAGTTGATATTATGATGATAAGGCTGCGGTCTGGGAAAATGGTACCACATGCATAACTGTATTGCATACATCCTCATGATAAGCATGTGAGTTGGTGATTGTATGAACTATGCTACTGTGTGACTGTATGAGTGCGATGCTATGATGGAATATACTTCTTATTATAGTCTTTATTATGTAGTTGAGACTCACCCTTCTGTTGTTGTTTACCACAGGTAGTCCTGAGTGAAGGCTTACTCCTTTCACTCCCGAGTCGGTCTGCTCTGATACGTGACACCTAGGGGGTTGGCTTAGGAATTCTAGTGTTATTCATTTGTTGTTGAATTTTATATGCATTGATTTAATGATTTTTGTTGAGGCTGTTGTTCGGCACTTTCGAGATTATATTATTTTTCCGCTGCGAGACATCTAAATTATAATGTGTGGATT
Source organism: Astragalus membranaceus (assembly GCA_039519185.1). Classification (NCBI taxonomy): domain Eukaryota; kingdom Viridiplantae; phylum Streptophyta; class Magnoliopsida; order Fabales; family Fabaceae; genus Astragalus; species Astragalus membranaceus. Next base: position 117,109,559 of record CM076849.1, on the reverse strand, counting down.
CTGTTGGTGAAGTCAAGAGTACCCTAAATTATTTAATGGTGTTGCGTATTTATAAAGGTATAATGAAGGCTTATACTGATTTGATCGTTGTTAGAGTAAGATTATGTGTAGCATTCCATTGAAAAGAAATTTTGAAACTCTGATCTCTATGATAAATAGCCGGGTAGAATGGGGTGTTACACTAACTTAGGTGTAGGGATTTGAACTTCTTCCTCTAATGCAGGAGCATTGGATGCTTCCACATTTCTCTCTTTGCTATTTTTCTGTTTTTCTTTTTCTTTTTCTCCCTTATCTACACTTTCCCTCTCATTTGATTCAATCAAATCCTTGCCACTTCTTAAGGAAATAGTTTTAACCTGCTCTTTTCCTTCTTTCTGGGAAGGAGTACCTTCTGTATTGGAAGGTAAGGTACCTGGTGGCCTTTGATACAAAGCTGTGGCTAACTGTCCTACTTAGGTCTCTAGATTCTTAATTGAAGCATCTTGAGTTTGTCTAGCTGTTCTTGCTTCTCCTATGAATGCTTTAAGCATATTTTCTAGAGAATTTTCATTGGTGGCTTGTTTTGGAGGTGGGAATCCTAGTGGTGTAGATGGTGCAGTATTAGATGCAGGTGCATTGTTATTGCCCCATCTAAAGTTGGGATGATTTTTCCACCCAGGATTGTAAGTGTTAGAATAGGGGTTGTTATTTCTATTATAACCTACATAATTTACAAAAATAGGGTTGCTAGGACATTCCTCATACAAGTGACCTCCTCCACAATATACACAACTGGTGGTACCTGGAGGTGCTTGTTCTACTGTTGCTGCAGTGCTGTCTGCTGATGCAGCTGCATTAGATGCAGTTGCATTAACTGAAGTGAAGTTCTTTATCAAGTTGGCTAAAGTGGCTACTTGAGCAGATAAGGCTGTTACATCACTAACCTCATGTACCCCTGATGGTTTCTTTTGGGAACTCACCCTCTCAGTAGGCCAACTAGAGCTATTAGCTGCTATTCTATCAATTAACTCACATGCTTCATTGTATGACAGATTTAATAACACTCCACCAGAAGATGCATCAAGCATTATTCTGGTTTGAGGTTCTAAACCATTATAAAAAGTTTCCATTTGAATAATAACAGGTAAACCATGATGAGGACATTTTCTTAAAAGTTCTTTCCACCTTTCTCATGCTTCAAATAATGATTCAAACTCTTTTTGTCTAAAAGATGTAATATCAGTTCTCATCCTGGCATTTTTGATAGGTGGGTAATATTTTCCTAAAATTTTTTCAGCCATTTCATTCCATGAATGGATAGAGTTAGGCTCTAAAGAGTTTAGCCAAGCCTTAGCTCTATCTTTCAAAGAATAAGGAAACAACCTTAATCTGAAAGCATCTTCACTAACACCAGGTAAGATAAAGTTACTACATACTTCTATAAACTGTTTTAAATGCAAGTGAGGATCCTCTAGAGGAGTTCCTCCAAATTGACCAATAGTTTGAAGCATTTGAAACATCATAGGTTTAAATTCAATATGCACAGTATGAATATGAGGTCTAGATATGCTAGTTTGCATGTTTTGATGATCAAATTGAGCATAGTCCCTCATAGGTCTATCTCTATCATTAATCATACCTATGGGATCCATGTGAATGAATCGTTCTGTGATCTTCTTCTGTATCTTGATGAGAGCCAGGACCTCCTCTTACTGAGTGTGCTCTTGAGCTTTGTCCTTCACTGTGAGACATCTTGCAGGCTTGTTTCTTTTGCTTTTGGAGTATTAACAATCTCCTAAACCTTCTTTCTATCTCTGGATCTAAGCTGTATTCTGGTGTCCTGTTTCTGGTCCTGTACATATGCTAAAGCACCATGTGCTCCTGCATGACAGAAACTTGCAAATACCAGAATAATATACACTAAATTACAGTATATCAGATTTTTAAAAGAATTTAACTACAATCCACGGCAACGGCGCCAAAAACTTGGTGTGTGGAAAACATGTGCAAGTATACACAGGCCATAACAAGTAATATAGTGTTTAGAACAGGTCGAACCCACAGGGATTGATGAATTCTTTCAAAAGTCAATATTTATGTAATTTAGAGAAAAGTAACCAATTTAACAAGATAGTTGATGTTGGTGAGTATCACAAGTAAGTTAGAATAAAGCAAGGTGTAAGTAGTTGTAATGCAATAGAGAAAAGCTAGTTGGAATGTTTTCCCCAAATAACTCACTTATAAGTGTTTAATGCGGTTATGATGCAGTTGCACTGAATGCTGTTGCATTAGTTGTGTGCCTTTCAGTCACTTTCTTCAGAGTTTCATTACAAGCTTCCTATGTCTAGGCTTGCTAAAAAAGTTCACTCTTGTCTTTTAAGGTACCCACAGTATCACCCTATGGACTATACTATCCTATGTCTAGGACTTAGTATGGTTTTCACAAAGTTTCCTTTATGTAAAACACTCACCCATATTAGTTCTTGAGTTCTTAATTGTAAACCATGTCTGCTTTTACAAATCTACTTATTATAAGTGATCAATCTCAAAATAAGTGTTGAAAGTATTATCAAGCAAGAACTAAAGTGCACACATCATATACTTGTATTAAACTTACTTAAAAGCTCATTAAATGGTTAGAACATTCCAACTAAGAGAGGTTTAGCTCAATATAGACATTGCAAGGGAAATATAAACAGAATAGAACATGTTTATATAATTGAAATCACAAAAGAGAAACAACAAGATAGAGTTTACACAAGTTGTAGCTCTTAGCATGAATTCTTCTAGCAATGTAATTGCATTAGCTCCTTGTCACTTCCTTCCTTTCCTTCTTACAAAATAGAACTTATCTATGTGGAGTGAAATTTTAATCTAACTTATGGATTGTGATCTATCTTCAAGTGTGAGGTCTTTATATAGTCTTCAAGAGAGGTGCTTCCTTCCTTCATGTTGAAGTAAACTAGAAGTTGGATCATGGTCAGTATTCAGAAGTTGTCTCCCAAGTTGAGGTCTTTAATCTAGTGAGTAGGGAGGTCCAATGAGATATGAACATGTGTCCCTATGTAGATGACTCTTCAAAGCTATGTGGGAATAGTAGGCGCCGAAATATGACGTGTTCTTGCTTTAGGAGACTACGCATGAGGTCATCATGTGCAAATGGATGCGCAAGTGGCTGGCTTCATTCTTGGAGTAATGCAGTTGCAATGCAGTAGCATTGTGCTGAGCCAGTGCAGTTGTAAGTGCAGAATCAATGCAAGAGCAATTGATGCAGTGAGCATCTAGACTGCACTGAACAAACTTTATCAAACATATCACAATGTATCCAAAATGGCCTACTAACAACTATAACCATGTTAAACACTCAAGTTATCACATATGATAAACTCTATATAAAATAGAGTTATCAACCGACCATACACGTGGCAACGCCGGGAAGAATCCAAGGAAAACCGCCCAGAGAAGTTACACCAAAGCTCGGTTATAAAAGGACAAGCCCGGTGAATGGAAAGGAGACACATTCTGGTACACGAAACACATGTAAACTAGGCACGTCGGCATAGCCAAAAAGCTATCCGGCCTCCATTGTTGCAATCTGAGTTCATCAATGAAACTCTATCCAAGAACACTGGCGCCCACCGTGGGGCCGCAGTAAAACTTTTCCCGGCCACCATACTCATCTCCATTTCGGACATAACCGATCAAAGTTTAATCCCATGGGAAGTGTATGACGGATTAACCGTCACGATGGACAATCCATCAAATTCGTTGCCAGATCGCCAAATTACACTTTCAAAATTGCTGAGTTCATCAATAACTTGTCGCCGCCGTTCCTTCTACCAAAGAAACTTTCTCAAAGGAAGTTATCTCATCTTCATCGCAGAAGAAAAAGTGAAAGAGGACTAAAAGCCATCATCTATGGGCCGCATTGCAATAATCAAAGGAAAGATTCGGATATGTTGGAAGATGATGCACTGTGTAAAACTCTTCTTCAAATCTGACCACGGCTTGATCCGGTGGATCCAAGAAAACAATCGCACTATCCGAACACCCCGTTTGTAAATACGTAATTGTAACAACGTGTTACGCGGGTTCGTTGGGGGAGTCCAACACAAAATGAATATGAGCAATCAACATCAATAATAAAGGTCATATTTTATAATCCAAAAAAAAAGGTCATATTTTCTGATTCTCTCTTTATAATCCAATAATAAAGGTCATATTCTGATTCTCTCTTTATAATCCAATAATAAAGGTCATATTTTCCAAACGGTTTGCAATTTTCAAAATTTAACCACAACATTCGGTTATCAAGTATTCAGAGGAGCCTAACTTGTTTAAATTCTTAGTCCTATATAATAGTAACGAGAGTTAGGTTATACTATTAATGTTCTTACAAAGAAAACACTATAAGTCTGTTTCCCTTTCTGGATTTTTCAAAGAAACACATAATGCTTTTAAGGGATTGATTCATTATTTATTGCAAGCATTGTTATTTTGTGTTTTGATGTATTCATTATTATATAGAAATAAATAGAAATAATTATGCTTATCATGCTGATTTTTTGTTTTAAAGAACTTATCATGCCGATTTTGTTACCTTATAATTATGATAATCCAAATCAGGGAGTTTAAACCCATTAGCAACATATTCATTTTTTGATTGGTTCTGTGCTTAATCATGGTCATCTAACATGTCAGTTACATATGGTTTACTTTTAACGGGTGTTTTCATCCAGAGGTAGTTACATTATATTCTTAAACTACCCATGATTTCAATCACTTGAAAAATAACTGCTCATTTCATTAGCATGTTTGGTTCTCACAAAACTAATTTTTACGCATGCCGCACTCATCCATCACGTCTCAATCTGCAAAATAACTGCATATGAGCATGTCACTTCCTGTATATTATTGTTATATTATTTTATGAAAACCAATACTTGCACCCAAGTTACCTCTCCAAGTTATTCAAATACCAATTAACTTGATTAATTTATGAAAGTGATACATACATCTCTTCAAACGATAATTTTCTGTCTTACAGAACATCAACGCATATCTCCGTAAGTTTCTTAATTCAAATAAGTTTCGGTTCCAGATTTAATTTAGCTATATTATGATGCATTGAATATTTAATCTTGACTAATTTATATTTGATGATTGTTTCTAACACATAATTTCATGTTAGATTACTTGACAATCATTCAAAACTCCGAGCCCTCGCCGCTTTCAAAATTAACGAGCGCCCTTAGCTTTGGGTCAGATTAGCTCGGCCTTTCCGACAAAGAAAAGAAAATGCATATGATTCAACTCCTCAAATGGACATGGTCATAATGAAGGTCAAATCTACAATCAATGAACCTGTAAAGTTCACACTAAACAAGAAGCAAAGGTTCACCAGCAAGCGGTTCCGAAAATATATTATTGCATAATTCCAGACGAGTGTACTGGCCGATGGCAGAACCATGCAGAATGCAGTTGACCTTTTATCAAGGAAGACACGTCTTCGGACAAATATGGGAAATCAAAATTTCCACGAGACAAGAGTTAATCCTCCACGAGTACTCCCTCTTGATCACATCAAGTAAAATTTAAATAGTCTCCATGAGACATGGGTTCGCTTGTTTGAAGAATACTCCCACTTACTATAATGAAAGTAAGTAAAAATTAACCAAAGCAACTAAGCTTATTAAAACATAAAGGTCAGGCTACGGCTATACTCCTAAAAAGCATGCAAAGACTTGCACAGTCTCCATTAGACAAGGGTTCGCTTCTTACTTGAGAACTACTCCCACTAACTTCTACCGCAATTGAAGTTAGTAAAAATAAAATAAAAAGCAAGCAAAGATTTGCACAAGTCTCCATGAGACAAGGGTTCACTTCTCCTTAGAAGATCACTCCCACTCACTTCTACCGCAATTGAAGTTAGTAAAAATAAAATAAAAAACAAGCAAAGACTTGCACAAGTCTCCATGAGACGAGGGTTCGCTTCTCTTTTGAAGATCACTCCCACTCACTTCTACCGCAATTGATGTGAGTAAAAATAAAATAAAAAGCAAGCAAAGACTTGCACAAGTCTCCATGAGACGAGAGTTCGCTTCTCTTTTGAAGATCACTCCCACTCACTTCTACCGCAATTGAAGTTAGTAAAAATTAACCACTCAATCAGAATAAGAACTAAGATCTCAGAGAAGACGGTTCAAACCAACAAAGGTCAGTAGTTACTCACCCAATTATAGGTCAAAGGAATGTTTACTCATAAACAAAATCCTAGAACCTGGGGATAACGGGGTCATGCATGAGCCTCTAAAAGAAAAACGGTTAAAAAACCAAGCTCATACAAATCGGCCAAAATCACAATAGCAAAATTACATCAAGCTAACTTGTGAGGCTGAAATTCTCAACAGAAAAAAGAAACTCAGTAAGAAAACTGAACAAGGGACTTGATTCCATTCAAAGAGCCCAGAGGCATTACAAAACAGAGCCCAGAGGCATTACAAGATGAAAGCAAAGTAAAAGCAAAAGACCGACAGCATTACAAGAAGGCCAAAAGACATTGCAAAATAGACACTTTTAAAAAACACTCAGAGCATAATGCTCCCGTGTCTGAGGGGGGTTATACATACAAAGGTCAAATCTCAAGAAGATGCACCTTCTCGGCCCATGTCGAGTACAACACTATCTCAAAGTCAAATTCCTAGGAAACGCCTTCGTGACCTATGTCAGGCAAAGCATGGCTAAATACCAGTAAAGGTCTCCATGAGATGGACATATATGATCTCCTAACAAGGACATAATAATCCCCCGTGAGACGGCCTACAAAAGGCAACAAAGATCATCCACACGCATATTAAAGCAAGGCATGCAACTTCCTTAGAAACATCGCCTTCAACCTCAACATCATTCCTAATCATCCTAATTCCAAACAAAGGCATACTTCATTAAAGCCGAGCTAGGCTAAGAAAATGGACACTTGGGTTAATTACTCAGCACCTGAGGCACACTACTCAAAAGGAAACTCACCACTCGCCGTGTAAAGGTGATTATGAGAGCACCTGGTAATTTATCAAAATCGTTATCCATGAAACACTCAACCTGACAAGTACTATATTCTCTGGACGAGATTTACCCAGTTGAAAATGGTCATTAGTTCTCCCACTTCGAAAATGAATTCTGATATGTACGACGCCACAAACCACAACAGAGGTCAAATTCCCTTGGGTTGAACCGAACCTATGCACAAAGGAAACCAGATCGGCAACCATTATAGAGGAAAAAAGAGGCCAAATCTCCATGAGTTGCGTTGACTTAATACTACTCAACTATAAAGCAAATCTCCAACAACAAATATGGCCGGGTCCCCGTGAGAGTGGCCGACTTTGAGTCATTCCCAAGGGAAAAATAATGAGACGACCTTGATTCTAACAAGCCTTCAACAACAAGTCGAAGGTATACAACTTGAACAATATGTAACAGGGGCAAACCACCTGAAGCCCCACAAGACGAGCCAACCTTGATTCTATTTCAAGATTAAAATAAGTCTCTAAGAGACGAAGAAATTAACTCGCTCCGGGTACATCGAACTAGAACGAGTTTCCCACAAAGAGGCAAGAGACAATAACGAACCCATACTCAAGGGGGCTCATGACATGATTCACCAACTAAAGATTAACAAACCTAAGGCCGACCTATAGCCAACAAAATCGAATTGGGGGGCTCAATCACAACTTCAAAGTTGCAAATCAATAAAGAGTACAAGTCAGTTTAGAGAACGCTCCATGAAGGCAAAATTACTTGTTCACACAGACTAAAACAAGATACTGGAGAGCCAACCAAGTCGAACCCACCTATGCAAGGAAGAGCTGAAGAAATCAAATTACAAAGATTTTTGGAAACAAATTTATGCACTTGAAACCACTGTCGACCTTCCATAACCGCAAGAGAATGATAGATTTCAGTTAAAGGGTGCATTTCAAGGCACAATATCAAATAAAGTTTGGCGAAGACACCAATAGAACTCAACAACAATCAAGAACCTTAAGCGCTTCACCCTTTATAGAGCTCGCGCTTGGGGGGCTGAGGGATGACATAGACTTTTGGGCTCGGCACAGTGCAAGAAAAACCGCCTTTCAACTTCACATAAAAACCTTGGTCCAATAAGAGAAGAGGCCTGATGAATCAGACTAATTAGACAAGCCTTCAATATGCGACACATGAAACTCAGCATGGAGGCCAACACATCAAGGACAGCAGAACTGATGAGGTGTAAGGATCGACCATACACGTGGCAATGCTGGGAAGACTCCAAGGAAAACCGCCCAGAGAAGTTACACCAAAGCTCGGTTATAAAAAGACAAGCCCGGTGAATGGAAAGGAGACACATTCTTGTACACGAAACACATGTAAACTAGGCACGCCGGCATAGCCAAAAAGCTATCCGGCCTCCATTGTTGAATTTCGAGTTCATCAATGAAACTCTATCCAAGAACACCTTCCACCCCCAACTTCTTGGCCTCCTCCCAAACCTTCCTAGCCACCGCCTTGTTTTGGAGAGCCCAAAACCTATTATTCACCCGAACGATATTTGAGCTATTGATGGAATCATCGCAAAGGACTGCCCCTGCAGAGAAAAACGAAGAACTATTCATACGGTTATCTGACTCACCGTCACCACCACTAGCCATACCCTTTGTGACTTCCTTAACAGAGACTTCCTTCAACTCATGAACAACACGACGTAATTTACCGGAATGAGGGGGTCTCGTAACTCCCACCTTGCGAAGCTTGTGTTGTTTCTTTCGATGGAATACTCTGTTACATAATATAAACAAAAGTGGGTCAACAAAAATTGATGTATCTATCTGATTCAAATTTTAGACTAGATACATAAACTTTTGTTGACCCACTTTTGCTTATATTGTGTAACAGACAGAATAGAAAATTGCGTTCGGTACATATTCGAACTAACACCCTAAGGAAACACACAATATCATTACTTTGTAGTCCTTAAGACATTAAAAAATGTTGAGAAAACAGGAAGCAAAAAAAGGCAACTGAAAGAAATAAGAGTATCTACAATCTACCAACCAGGTCATTGAAGGCATGGAGAGCTCAATATTCACTGTCAAACAGGTTCACCTGCCTTCATTAAGCCACTTTCAATTCACTTAAATGCAGATTCGAGCAGTGTGACTCGCTTGAAACAACCTTGCTTTCTACTTCACTTTCTCAAGTACGTTTACTTCCTCTCTTTAATATGGGACCAACCCACTTTGCGTTTCCCTCATTTATGTTCCAAGTTTCAATAACTTAATTATCACATATACATTCAAGAAACTGTCCGAATTTCAGAATCTACTGATCTACCTCGGTTTACATCACACACTCCTTTATAGTCATCCTATCTACCACTACTGCTGTATTAGAGTAAAAGGTAGTCAATTCACAATTTCTTTTCATACAAGTAACCTATACGTGGATTATAATTGTCCCTTATACAAGTACTTCATCAATTGATTCTTTACAACCATACTTAATTTTAGATTTGATTTTGCATAAATGTAAGACAACTTAGTGACAAACCTAAACTGGAAAAGGCCAAGTTGTCTTACATTTGATGGTCATGATGAGACTGAGAGACGAATACGAATGAAAAATGATAGAGATTGGTTACGATATATGATAAACACTATTATATTATGTATTTGATGTGTAACCCTTGATAATAAATAAGATAATGTATATTATTCATTTTGTAGATACAAAGATAATATATGGTATTCCATTATGTATTTTAGATAAATAATGATATAATATATATTATATATTAATGACAAAACTATCATTGTGACAACTATATTTTATTTGTTAAAAATATAAATTAATTTTCTACTTTTATATTTTTTCATAAGAATTTAATATTTTTATCACTTAATTTAAATTTTTAATTCAACATCAAATTATATTTTTATTTATCTTTTTTTAAATATATATTTAGTTTTACTACATTTCATATTTTTATATTTAAAATTATATTCTAAAAAGGTAAATGAATAAATTATTTTTTTATCCTATTATACTAGTACTAGTTTGTAACTAAACTCAAATTCAGGATAAGATTTTAACTAAAGACATATGATAGGAAAAGTGACAGGATTGACTCATCAGATCATTTTGGCTCAACAAACGCTACCCTGATATAATATATAATAAACTAATCATATCTTACTTTCTTATCCTGGCCATTAAACACGACCTTAATATATTATATAAACTAAACAAATTAATAGAAAAATAATATCATGGTGGTTTTTTTTGTATGCGTGAGAGATGGAATGACTATATTTACGTCATAGGACTAGGTCATGGCAGTGGCGGACCCAGGACCCCGAGGTCACGAGTGTCAAATTTTTTAAGGCCAGGGTCAAATGGATGCAGAACTTGGTCTACTAGTGCAATTTAAAATTTTCAAGGGGTTAAAAAACAAAATTTCAGAGGGTTTGGGTTATTTATATAGGGTGGTAAGTGCAATTTTTTTCAGGGGGTTCAACTGAACCCCCTCAGCTCTATGTGGGTCCGCCACTGGGTCATGGTCCAACACCAAATACAAAAGATTTAATAGGATTTTATACGAACAAATTACGCATTTTTTTAACAACGAAATACACATTTATTGTAACACCCCGGTATTTTTATTTAGTAAAAATACCCAAGTGTACCATCCCTAGAACATCAGAGATATATTTCCTTCTTAGACACTGAATATCACTATAAATTTTTTGCTGAATATAAACCAAACAGTCTTATTTACAAACAAGACAATACGGTTCTCAGACCATAAACCATCAGCATCTATAGTATTCAGTATCATACAAGAAAGCGGAAGAAAGATATACACTAAAGACATAATGTCGTAGTACATAGACAACAAAAGGAAATATAAACTTAAGCATAAAGCTAAGTCATCAGCAACCGTCCGAGTACCACCTACTCGTACCTCTTGGATCTCCACTTTCCCTGTTTATCTGTAAAACAACAACATATAAACAATGAGATACAATCTCAGTGAGTTCTACCGAGACCCCTACTAGCACTCTCGGTCCAATTTCGAAATCGCTTTAACTTTACACGGCATCGACTGCGCGAACGCTACAAACCCGATGAACCGCACCATATAACTTTCAACAGATTACCGACTGCGCGAACGCTACAAACCCGGCAAACCTGTTATGACTCAGTACGATACCGACTGCGCGAACGCTACAAACCCGATAAATCGTACAACAAACTATTTAACGCACCACCGACTGCCCGAACGCTACATACCCGGTGAACCGCGTTATTTAACCTTTGACAGATCATCGACTGCGCTACATACCCGATGAACCTGTTACAACCAAGTACGACACCGACTCCGCGAACGCTACATACCCGGTGAATCGCACAACAAACAATTCAACACACCACCGACTGCGCGAACGCTACATACCCGGTGAACCACCTTACCAATAGTACTTTCCCTATTGCAAGAGGCCTAGGATATGGGTGCATGACTACCCCGCCTAGTATGTCTACATGGGTCGTCACCCAGACTCGATATAATATATATATATATATATATATATATATATATATATATATATATATATATATATATATATATATATATATATATATATATATATATATATATCCACCCGAATTGGGCCGTCTCCTAACTCGATATAATTTATATATCGTGAATCATAGACCGGTTTTGACGAATAAGTAATAATCTTCCCGCGCCAGTTATGCCATACCACGTAGGACTTATAGTCCGCTTTATTATTAATAAAACATATCCGCACACGTGTACTACTATTCGGTTTTTCGAAACAATTTCAACTTCCAAAACAGTTCATTTTACCTTTAAATTGGATATTCAGTTAGGCCTCTGAATAAGCTTTCAAACGCATCTTAGAACACCTCAATCGGGTTCCCGGATCAAAAGATATCGCGAAAACAAAATCAGTGAAAAACTGTTGAAAATTTGCAAACCGTCGCGACGCGATACGAAACCGTCGCGACGCGAAAACAGTCAGAAAAATTTTCGTTGCAAATTGAAGCATGGTCGCGACACGAAGGAGGGAGGTCGCGACGCGATAGAGACCTGATGCTGCAGAATTTTTGCGGTTTCGGGCGAAAACCGCTATTTCGCTCAATTCCGATTCTCGTTCCGATCGAAAACAGATTTGACAACCATTACAACAGACCCAATACAAACCACACAATCAATCAATCCAATCAAAAACTCAATCTAAACGGATTTTATCCAAAGCTCTATTTTTCGAAATAACGGTTTTTGACTCAAAATTTCTCAGAACCAATCGACGCACAAATTATACCAAAACGGAATAAACCTAAACGTGAGTAAAACTCACCCTTGAAGCGAGAGCCGATATCGAACCGAATTTGCCGAGACTTGAAAACTCTCGAACGGAACCCTATTTCACCAAACCGCTTCAAACTTCGATTCGAGCTCCAATTCGCGTTCAATCCTCCTTAGCTTCGCTCCTAGTCATTCATAAATCATCAATCGTCAAGAATCACTATTCATCATCCTTAACGTCTTAAATCACTATTCACCCAAAATCCCAAAATCTTGATTCTCTAAAATTAACGAAAACTTTAGCGATTTGAGTTACCCAATCAACAATCTAACCCTTAAGGAGAACTAATCAATACCCTAATCTTCCATTTGAGCTACAAACCTCAAACATCACATTTTTCTCTTAAAATTCGAATTGCTCAAAATAGGGGAAAAATGGATGAGAAGCTTACCAAGCTTATGGGAAGCATCCATGGAGGTGAGGTGATGATGATGCTTGATTTTTGGTGAGTTGGGCCTCACCCTTCTTCTTCCTTCTCTTCTTCTTTCTTCTTCTTTCCTCTTCTTTCTTTTCTCCTTTCTTCCCTCTCTCTCTCTCTCTCTCTCTCTCTCTCTCTCTCTCTCTCTCTCTCTCTCTCTCTCTCTCTCTCTCTCTCTCTCTCTCTCTCTCTCTCTCTCTCTCTCTCTCTCTCTCTCTCTCTCTCTCTCTCTCTCTCTCTCTCTCTCTCTCTCTCTCTCTCTCTCTCTCTCTCTCTCTCTCTCTCTCTCTCTCTCTCTCTCTCTCTCTCTCTCTCTCTCTCTCTCTCTCTCTCTCTCTCGTACCTTTCTTTCTTTTCTTTCTTTTTAATTCTAACACACACACACATATATTTATTAATATATACGTGGTAACGTGGTCCAATTACCATATTGATCTAAATCTCTTATTTCGATTCCAAAACTTCCTTGACCCGTATTATCCGGTTAACGATCCGATGACAACCAATAAATAATTTTAGCACTCAATAAATTTACCCGTCAAGTACTAAATTAATTTAATTGGGTTAACACCCACATAATTCTACTAATTATTTTGAGGGTGTTACATTTATACACTTTATTAAACATATTTACAATATGCTAGAAAAAATTACTAAAAAATTGAAATTGAAGATGGAAAATTAGTGACGAAAAATGTGAAATCTGTCACTGATTCCCTAACTTAATTTTATGACGCCAAAACTAACGACAATTGTTTCAATTATTTCCATCACTAATTTTAGTCATTAATAGCAGCTTCTACTCCTAACATAAAGAAAGGAACCTGATTTAGGATAGAAATAATAAGGGCCCAATGTAAGTAAAATGATATAGGATAGTGATTTCTCAACCCTCATAGCTGGCGGGGGTATATTCATTTTTTTATTTTCATTTTACCCCTGTTAATTTTGCTGGTATCAAAAAATAAATTTTTAAACAGATTGATCTATTAAAAGGATAAATTCGTTGTTAAAAAAATTGGGAAATGTATTTATATATTAAATAGATAAATCCGTGTTATTTTTAATTTGTTAAAAAATTGATTTTAATTTTTTTTAAATGAAATAGATATCGATACCGGTGATCTTTTGGTTATCAGACACATTCACGACGATAAAACACCTAGTAAAAAGAAAACAACCAGTGTCTACTAATAAAAAGATATAAAATGTTGTAACAAACAGTGAATAAAAAGGAATCAGAACTAATCTAAAATTATAAAAACACCGGTAGATAATATTGGCAAAAAGTCGGATATATGGTCTCTTACACGTGACGATGTTGTACCCCGGATAGTTAATCTAGGCAAAAAATTAGTTTTCGGGAAACCTACTCCAATTAAACCGAAACCACAACCATTAAATCTGAAAAAAAAACAGGGACATAACTCTTTAAGAAGGGACCTCTATCAGGACTGCGGGGCTCAAAATCCATAATTCCTTTGTTTACTATTTTTTATTAATATTTTGAATTTTTCATAATCTCTAAAAAATCTAAAAAGATTTGCATAACCTTATTATGATTTTATTAGATTTTTAGTGGTGTTTTTATAATTTTTAGATTAGTTTTGATTCTTTCATTTTAGTTACAGGTTTATCTATTTAATTGATAGATCTGTAGTTAAAAAACTTTAACTACGGATTTATCTATTTAATAGATAAATCAATAATTAATTTTTTTTAATTACGGATTTATCTATTAAATAGATAAGTTTGTATAGTGTAAACTTGCGAGGGGTAAAATGGGAATTTTTTAAAATGGTGGGGTTATGAGGGCCACATGTGGGGGTAGGAAAATCAATGTCCAATGATATAAGTGGCTCAATGATAACGCCCACATTGGAGTTGTTAAATTGGGCCGTTTGATTCAACAAGCTAAAATGCAAAATTGAGTTGAGTTGCGCCAAACCTTATATTTATTGGATTGTGCTTTTTATAGCCTACTCCAAAACGCCGGATCAACGAGCTGAGTCCAATTTTTTAACAAAGAAAACTACAAAAAAAGATGTAAAAAAACATAAAAAAAGTGTTGTCTAGCCCAGCTGACCAGCAGGGCCCGGCCAAAACGACATCATTTTTTGGGCTTTCATTTATCGTGCCATGCCAAAAAATTCTACCCACACTCTTGACACTACAAAATTTCCATCACCCATTAGGAAATCATCATTAAGGACATATCATTATGCCACAATATGGATGTTTTTTTCGATAATTAAGAGTTGATTTATAAGGACTAACCCAAAGGATAGTCAGAGGGCAAAAACAAATATTGTAAGCCATGATAATGCCTAAAACGCCTAATACACCAACTACTCATGATAGAAGTCACGGCGTTAATTACTCTAAAGATAACAAACACCAAATTTTAGCCGAGTCTAAAACAAAAAACAAAAAAATCAGCCTCTAGTGAAGCCACTCCAATCACGCCATACAATGTAAGCTATATGATAGATATCATAAAATTCGATTTGAGCTTGAGTTAAACATGTCATGCCAAAGACGACCTACCTAGACAATACCACCCTAAAATTATTAAAAGCATTCCAGGCATCCGATACACAAGATACAATTCTTGTCGATCTTTTGGGAATAACAACAAAGATGAGTGATGTGGGTTGGCTGGAATTTAAAAATGCTTATTTATATTGCCTTGGTTTAGTCCTCTTATACCACTGGTTTTAGCGTTAAAAAAACCAATGTTTTATATTAAACAAATGCAAGTGAAAGGTACTGTTTAAACATATGTGTGGATTAAATATCTCATCATTAAGGAAGTGTTATCATTATTTTTTTCAAAAGCATTATTTTTAGAATGTAATATATAAACATACATGGTGAGTAAAAATCATTCGGTTTTGTTGGAACTTTCATGTTACATGTGAATTGAAAAAGTCCAACATTGGATAGAATAGACACTTTGAGAGTGTTTATAAGTGGGAAACTCACACATGGGTTTGGACCCCAAGGGGTACCCAATTTAGTGAATGGGAGAGGACGCACACAAAATGAGCACTACACGCGTGCGCGCGGACGCTATCCGACCAGCCGGCCGGGGTTGCACTACTAGAAATTGGCTTTTTAGCGTCCATTATTTAGCGTCGGCATAGCGTCGGCTTGACCAACGCAACCCACGAATTTTTTTCTGTTGAAAAAAAAATTAGCGTCGGCTATGGCAGACGTTAATCTTGATCTGGCGGACGCTACGCTGCTTAATTTTTAAATATTATCCTTAGCGTCGGACTGGCCGGCGCTACCTATGTTACTTTACCAATTCTCAGTTTCACACTCTCACACCGTCACTCACTCTCACTGAATCGCCGTTTCCTCCGTTCTCCTCCGTCCCTCACTCTCAATCACTCCCACCTCACCTCCACCTCCAAACTCCCTCGCGAATCGCCTCACCTACGCCCTCATTTCTCCTCAACTTTGGCGAAACCCTAACCTCACCTACGCCCTCATTCTCCTCAACACCGTGCGCCGCCATCCTTCCTCGCAACCAGCAACCACCGCGCGCCGCCATCCATTCTCGCAGGTTAGAAGTCTCTCCACCTGTTTCTATTTCGTTTTCACCATTTTCGTTTTTTTCATTTTTCTCTATTCTGGTTTTCTAGGTCACGCTCCGGTCACCTCTTCCTCCGCCTCACTCTCACCGTGCGCCGCCTCACTCTCACTCCAAGGAACCAAAGTGAAATTTCTTCTCTTTACTTCTCACTCACTCTCACGGTTCGTTCTCTCTCTCTCTCTCTCTCACTATCTCTCTCAAAATATATTTTTTTGACAAATTTACTCACTTGATAGGGTTTCTGTATTAACAGATTTTTTGATTTTGTGTATTTTGATTTTAGGGTTTATTGGACAGTGTTTTGTTGATAGGGTTCCTCAAAATAGATTTTGTGTATGTTGATTTTCCTTAGTTGATCAATTTTGTTGATTTTGTGGACAGTGTTTTGTTCATGTTTCTTTTGATATATAAGTTATTAGCGAATTAACTTTGATAGGAATATATTGCTATCGATTTGTGTATGGTCTGATTTTTTGCAAATTAGGACATAGTTGCTCAAGAGTTTTTGTTCAGCAAATGATATTGTTTTCTGGATGGTTGGATGGTAAATGTGCTTTACAACAATTTGTTGAGTTATGTGAGTGTGTTGTGTTTTACACATAGGTGAAAGTGTTTCCTTGAATTTAGTGATTTGTATTTTTCTAACTTATTTAGTATTTGACAAGTTAAGTGTTTTCTTTATAGAAAATGGATCGCACTTGGATGTATAATAGGACAAATGCTAATAGGCACGGCTTGAAAAAAGAGTTTGTTCGTGGTGTTAAAAACTTTGTGAAGAGGGCCAGGAAGCTACCCATTTATATATATGACGGAGGGATAAGTTGTTCGTGTAGAAAATGCAAGTGTAGGAAGAAATCTACGCCAACTAATGTTAGGCTTCACTTGTACCGACATGGATTTCAACTAGGCTATTGGATTTGGACTGAACACGGAGAAGTGAACCACGATCTTGATACAAGGGGTGGTTCGAATAGTAGTGGGCATGTGCATCATGACGACCATTTTGATTCAATAAATCAGATGGTGTTTGATGTTTTTAGGCCGTATAAAGATGAAGATGTCCCTCGTGAGGATGAGTTGCCCAACGAAGATGCAAAGCAGTTCTACGACAAGTTGATATGCGCTAACAAGCCCATCTACGAGGGGGCTACGCAGTCTATATTGTCAATATCTGTTCAACTTCTGGCAATTAGGACTAATTGGCATATTCCACAAAAAGGTATAGATTTTGTTGCTCATATGCTTAATAGTGTATGTCCAGTTCAAGAATGCTTGCCCAAGAACTATTACCAAGCATCACAGTTGGTGTCTAAGTTAGGGCTGAAGGTTGAGCAGATTGATTGTTGTAAGGCAGGTTGTATGTTATATTACAAGGATGATAGTAAGTTATCTGAGTGCAAAATTTGTCATGCTCCTAGGTTCCTTCCTCGTAGGATTGGTACGGGAAAGTACAAAGAAAAATGTGGTTGACATGGTTGGAGATGATGTTCAAGAGGTAGATGGATCGGTAGCAGTTGAGTGTTGGATGTTGGCTACAGGGCCTCCCACCCGTGGTCGCCTCTATGGCACAGCAGGTTTATCTGTGAACGCCCGACCTGGGTCCAAATCGCTTATCCAAGAATCCCAGAATCCTTCTGGTATCATGTTTGGGATATCTTTGGAAGCAGAGAGGGAAGCTAGACTTAGAGCTGAGAAGATTGTTCAAGATGCAGTAGCCCAGGCTCAAGAGGCAAATGAGCGTTCTCAGAAGTGCCAAAATGATTTAGATGAGATGAGAAAATTATTATTGGATCGCCAGGATGCTTTGGAGCGTGGATCATGTGGTGCTAGCCATTCTCATTCTCATCCTCATTATGATGAAGATTTGGATGAAGACTCACTTGATGGCGAGACTTGATGTTGTTATGGTTACTTTTATGTATTTGTAGGATGACAAAACATTTGATATTTTGGAGCTTCAAGACTATGTTATATTTTGTTGTTTCAAGAATATGTTATATTTTGTTGTTTCAAAAATATTTTGTTTTATGGTATCACTAATGGAAAAAAGACATTTCATATCGGTTAAAATTGACATTTCATATCGGTTCCTGAACCGATGCCGAAAAAGGAGATATAAAAAATAGGGACATTTCATATCGGTTCCTGAACCGTTATGAAAAGTTGTTTTTATATCGGTTGCCCCTAGAACCGTTATGAAAAGTCGTTTTTTTTTTAAAAAAAGAGACTTTTCATATCGGTTGCCCCTAGAACCGTTATGAAAAGTCAGTTTTTTTTTTAAAAAAAAAAGACTTTTCATATCGGTTGCCCCTAGAACCGTTATTAAAAGTCAGTTTTTTAAAAAAATAGACTTTTCATATCGGTTTTATATGAGAACCGATATGAATACTGATTTTTAACATCGGTTTTATATGGGAACCGATATGAAAAGTCTCTTTTTTTAAAAAAAAAGTGAGGTTTCATGTTTTTTATTACCTGGACAATATATTAATCAAATTCACAATCAAAATTAATCTCCAGATCATAACCAAAAAATTACTTCTAACATAAACTATCCAAAAAATTACTTCTAACATAAACTAAGCAAAACTATCATAACGAACAAAAATTGCTTCTAACATAAACTAAGCAAAACTATCCAAAAAATTACTTCTAACATAAACTAAGCAAAACTATCATAATGAACAAAAATTACATTTCATTAAAAATTACATTTCAAAATGATCATAACCAGCTTTGTGTTGAATCGGTTGACGAAGCACTTGGGCAGCCACCCTGCAGGATCTAACTGAAAAGGAAAAGAAAAAAACAAAAGCAATGAGGAAAAGCCAGTCAAGATCTTCTATCTTGTTCTGGAATAAGTAAAATGCAAAAGACATTTCTTTTGTCTGAATGGGGCATCCTATGCATGCATGCAACTGATCTGGCAGCAAAACTCTTCCTCAAAAGTTTTAATGCATTTTCCTTCCATGAATATTAATATAAACTGTATGAATGATAATTATATTTTTCTCCGTTGAGGAAAAGAATATTAATTACCTGAACAACATAAGTAACCACACATGAATTATCTTCAAGCTTCTCCACTACCCTTCCTGACTGTAGTAATAGTCCTCTGATTGCATTATTTTGCTTTGGATGCAACCCATCAGCTATTTCCTTCGGCAACGAAGCAACTGCTACTACCTACAAAATCCAATTAACATTTTAATTTTTTTGATAATTTCTAAAATATATGGTTAGTAGTTAGTTAGTTAATTAAGAGCATTCTCAATTAGTACTAACTTACCAGGGTGCATGTTGTGTAAAATAATTAATGAAAATATCACTTTGTGTATGCATGTTGTGTCATAAGATAAGATGAGGACAATGGTATTTTACCTTTGCAGCATCAATAGCATTGGCCACAGTGGTAAATTGTTGTGAAGAGACAGATCTAACGACCCAACGGCTTCGAAATGTGTGAAGTGAGCCTGACCTCCATTTTGATATCTCAACTCCATTGTCAAGAGTCAACACCTTCCATCCATCATTGCCATGCCCTCTGTTTGTGTCTGATGCTCCCAATAACTCCTGTATGCAGCTTTCACTCGCAAACTTCACATACCTTTTCAGGGATTCTTCACTGATTGACCTTCAGAAAATCAAAAACAAATTTCCATTCTGATCAGTTCACTTCAAGAGAAATAATTATTATGAGTTGGTTTTGGTACTCACCAGGATCGGCCACAGGATGCAGTGTCTAAGTAAGGAGAGCTGAGTGCCTGCAACAAAGTGGAATAAAAAGTTTATATATTAAAACATTTAAGACACAACTTCTACCGATTCAATATCATATATCGGAAGAGCACCTTTATTCTCATCCGATTCACAGTAGTTCAAAATAGTAAATAAAAACTATATTGAAGTTCAGAAGAGCACCTTTATTCTCATCCTATTGGTGAGATTTAGCATATCTCAGTGTTGGTGCACATTCAATATCATATATCAGCAACAAATAAAGATCCCGAAGTCGAAACCAAAATTATTGAATTCACATTTGTTTCATGAGTGATGAGATAGTACCCTGTATATATCCTTGAGTACCTTGTATGTAAGTGTACGTAACAAACAGTGATCCACACTGCAGGCATGTATTCTTCCTAACTTCTAACATCAAGAAAACAAATGTCTACAGAGAATTGGCAATAATCAGTACAAAGAATTGGGAATAGTCAAAGCAAAGTGTGTCCCTATCCTGTTGATGTATGTGCAAATAATTAAATGAAGAGAAAATTGAAATCAAGAGCAACCTTATTAGTCCATGAGACTCAACCAAAGCAAGATACGTAAAAAACAGTTAGACTTCATTATAACAGCCATGTAACTGAAAATGGTCACTTCAACTTACTCTAATTGATAGCTAGCAATAGGAGCAAGTTTATTAACATCATATTTACGTACAGAAATTCAGAGTTTTTCTCACTTTTCCTGTGACAACATGTGTGGTCACAGTTCCTTCATAGGCAATAGTTCCACTAAGGTCTTCAATCACCTATATGTAAAACAAATGTCTTAGAGCAATTCAATTGACTTCCACAACTTATCCTATTTCTAGAAAAGAAAAATTAGAACTATCAAATTAAACCCCTCTTATTTTCCATGCCAGCTGTAATAAACCAAACCTTAAAAAGAAAGAATGTTAATACATTCAAAAGGAAAGAATGTTAATACATTCAAAAGAAACAAATGTCTCTAAGTGAAAATTGCAATTTCAAAAAATGCCAAACATCAGTTTACTAATTAAAGCATTTATAAAATGTACGGGTAGTTAAACAAACCTTTTCAAGCTGTGTTTTCTTAGCTTGATCAGTTATATTCATCAACATGATTCTAAAACGCTGTTTAGTTGATGGCAGTTCTAGGTTGACGGGAGCTTCTGCGTGCAAGTGATCTCCAATATATTTTTCAGAATTTTTTGTCATTAAAGAATCTCTATGAGGGGCTTCCATTGAACAAGAATTGGTCCTATCAGCATCTGAGATAAAACCCCAGCTAGAACCTGATTGACAGTCAACTAACTGGCTACCCTTCACTCTCTTTGACTTCAATGAGGATAAAGAAGCTTCCCAGGCCCTCTTCTCGACTTTTATAGATTGGGAACAATTTGTCACATTTACATCATTTCCATCCTGTAAACAATCTGCACCATTGACTGGTTTATCATCATTTGCTCCGTCATAATGAACAAGGTCACTGCAGCAGTTCTTACAATTGTTACTGTCAAATCCTGTCAATTCGCAAGAAATCACAACAAATATACAGTAAAATATGAAATACGAAACAGTCGTTATAAAATACTTTTTTTTTACTTTTTTCAAATTCCAAAAATAAATATAAAAATTTAGAATATAATGTCGATTGGTAGTGCTGGAGACAAAACAGATGGATGAATTACCACTGAGTTTGCCATATTCTCTTGAAGATCCATCTTTCACCAAAGCCTTAGGTTGACTTTGGTTTGTGTCTGTTTTATGGGAAGATCGATTTGAAAATTTCAAATCAATGAGCAGCTCCACTGAAACTTCAAGCCGCTCATTTTCATCAATGGCAGGTGTAAAGGAATTCTGATGGGGTGGTGGGGGGAGGCACTTCACAGCATTAGCATCACCATCTAACAACTCCTTTCTTAGGTGGCAAACCATGAGAGTTGAACCACCGGGAAAGCATAATGCTTTCTGAATAC
The DNA here is from genome assembly GCA_039519185.1 of Astragalus membranaceus. Classification (NCBI taxonomy): domain Eukaryota; kingdom Viridiplantae; phylum Streptophyta; class Magnoliopsida; order Fabales; family Fabaceae; genus Astragalus; species Astragalus membranaceus. The sequence continues at coordinate 117,087,405 of CM076849.1, read as the reverse complement.
CAGCTTTTACAGGTAACCTGCGTGCTCTACCTTTGGTATCCAACTGTGCTATAGATGAAAAACCCATGTGCTTGCAACAACAACAAAAAGTAACATCAGAATTATGCTTCTATGTTTGGCAAATTGTATTAATATCACTGAGAGTATTCATCAGTGCTTCAAGTCTCCAAGCTCAGAGAAAAGTAAAAAAAAAGAAATTAAACCCGGAAAGTCCTCAATAGAAAGTCCTCATACTGATCTGGATAAACCCGGAAAAAGAAATTAAATAAGATGACATAAGTTTACAATACAAGATCCAATACTTACAGTTGGGTGTCCATTTTTGTCATAATGAATAGCATAGTGCTTCAAGTCTCCAAGCTCAGAGAAAACGAAGCAAATGATGATATGACATAGTATATACCCTTATATCTTCATTGGTTACTCCACGGTCCAAGTTGGAAACATACAACTTGGTGCCAGCTTCTAATCCTTGAACTCCTGCAACCAAGGACCACAATCAAAAACCAACATACTCGAAGCCAAGGAGAAAAGTTAATGTTCAAAATTAACATTCAAACCAAAAATTAGGGGTAAGCTCATTCTGAAAAGTTAATCCACAGCGTTTGAGCGTTTGAAAATACAAACAAGAAACACTTCAATTTCCCCATGCAATCAACCATCACAGTTAAACTCAGATAATTTACAATTAGGGCTAAGCTCATTCTGAAAAGTATTAGGGCTTTGAAGTTGGATCTACAGATAATAGTTTAACAACAAATACAAAAGGAAATTGGACATAAATAAAAAAAGAAGCGTTGAAATGAAAATGAGGAGTGTGTTTGTTTACCTGTGAGAAAAAATAGTGGAAAGCAAATCGAAGATGGAGACCGCGAGGGGAAGATGGTGACGGCGAGGGGGAGATGGTGACGGCGAGGGAAATGGTGAATGCGAGGGTAACGGTGACACCGGAAGAGGGAGAGGGAGAGGTTTTGAAAGATAAATGGTACCGGTAGAGGGAACTTACTGAGAGACACGGCAACGACGACTGTGACAGCCACGGCGATTGTGACGGCGACGACAACGGCAACACACGGAGAGAGCGACGGTGACGGCAGTCAACGGCGATGACAACGCAGGGAGAGGCGAAGCAACAGCTCCATATGGAGAGGTTTGGGGTTCGAGAGAGACCAGCGATGAATCGAGAGAGCATGAGAACGATACTTAGGAGAAGCGAGTACTGAGAGGGAGAGGGAGCGAACAAAGCCTAATTTTTTAGTTTCTATAACGGGTGGTTTTTGACCCGTTATGGAAGCCTAATTTTTTTAACTTTCTATAACGGTTAAACAATTGAACCGATATGAAATATGGTTTTTGCACTTTCTATATCGGTTCCTGTGGCAACCGATATAAAAATTGTAATTTTAATTTCAAAACTGCCACCGCGTCACTTTTAACATCAGGCCGTTTTTAACCGATATAAATGACAGTTATAAAATGCATTTTTTCCATTAGTGTATTAAGCATTTTGATATGGTATGCTGGATGATTGTATTAAAAATGCTTTAGGAGTAGTGGTGGTAGTAAAGACATAGGGTACAGGGTAAAAGCATTAGGACAATTATATTTAAAAAAAAACAACCAAAGTTAGCGTCGGCTTTTCCGACGCTACCAAAGATGGATTTTAGCGTCGGCTTCGTGGAAGAAAATTAATTGGTTGACTAAAAAGCGTCGGCCAGGCCGACGCAAATGCTTTTGTTGACTCTGTTTCGTTGACTAAATAGCGTCGGCCAGGCCGACGCTAATGATTTTGTTGACTAAATTTAGTTGACTTTGTAGCGTCGGTCCAAATGTTAGTGTCGGCTTTAGCGTCGGCTAAATTAACGGGACGCTACAATTACCTTCGAACATTTTAGCGTCGACACGTGGCCGACGCTAATTCACAGTTAGCGTCCGCTTTTGGCCTATTAGCGTGGGCTTTTGGCCGACGCTAAAAACTGTTTTTCTAGTAGTGTTGGCCGGGCCGGGCTTGGGCTTTGCGGTGTATATTTCCAAAAATTATTTTTTTATTTTTTCGCGTCTCCAACGGTCATGTTGACAGGGTCAAAGTCAAACCGTAACGGTTTTGGTCAAAAGAGCCGTTGGCTATTAAATTCCTTCCAACGGCTATCTGTTCTTATGCCTATAAAAGGAAGACCCCTCCTAACTTTTTACTTACACCACTTGACGATAAATCATTGCTCAAGTTTTCTCTCTTCTCCCTAAATTTCTTTCTTCTCTAGAAAGCTTGAAGCATTTCCAAGCTTAGTTTTTAAAGAGTGGTTTTTCATAACCAAAAATTTCTTTCTTCTTTAGAAAGCTTGAAGCATTTCCAAGCTTAGTTTCTAAAGAGTGGTTTTTCATAACTATATTGCGGGTGTATATCTTAGAGAGAATTTTCACGGTGCAGTGAACTTTCTTAGCAGTTTCGACTGGGATGTTTTATCCTGGGGACGTCGTGGTTGATAGCCTGCTTGCACCTTGGAGTAGTGCCACGAAACGTCTTAAAGAGAGCGACCTAGTCCGCGACTCATCCCAGTAATCTCTTCGGCTTGTTCTTGAAATCAGTGTTGTTTGGGGAAAGTTCTGGCTAGGAAAGACTTGGTACTTAAGAGTGTCCATTGTGACCCACCTCTCTTTCCTGGGAACCTACTCGGATTAACATTTTTAAGACGTTTCTAATTCAGCCATCACAACCGAAGAAATTACTGGTGCTGGTTCTGCTGAAACAGCTGAACAGACTAAAACAGCAAATGAAATACTCCTATGGAAGAAGCATGATTATCTCTGTAAGAATTTTATTCTGAACGGACTAACTGATGATCTTTATGATTATTGCAGTACTTGTAAGTCCGCCAGGGATGTCTGTGATGCTCTGAAAAAGAAATATTCCTATAGAAAGAGAATAATTTTCTCTATACTATTTATCAATAAAAAGAGAATTGTTTTCTCTATACGGTCTAATAATAGAAAGAGAACGATTATCACTATAATTTTTAATTCTACGGAAAGAGAATAATGATCTCTATAAGAATGAATTTTTTTAATTCATATTTTTTGAAATTATTTTTTACTCACATCTTTTGTTGCTGTTAGTGGTTAACACTTAACAGTTAATGATTTTATATCGTAGAATTGCTTTTATTCTCGATAGCAATAATATTTTTTTTTTGAGAAGTTATGTGTTTCATGATATATTGCAATATATAATATTGAAAATTGCAATATAATTTTCTAGAAAACCTTTCAAAATTAAAATTGTAATCAGGCTCAATAGAACAGCAACTGGAATGGGACCCCCAAATTTCCCATATTCTAAGCTTCAACTACCACCACTTAGAAATTATGCTGATTTTTCATTTAATTATTTCAATTGCGCGAGACCTGGTCATATGACACGCAAGTGTAGGAACAGGTCAAGCTCTGCCTCACAGGCTAACCTGATTGAATAGCAATTTGTTGCTATAAATTTCTGAAATCAACATTGTTGGTGAATGCAAAAGTCAGTGGATGGATACGGGTTTCGCTCGCCGTGATTATGCTATGTTTTAAACATACACCGTTGCCGAAAATAAGAAAACTATATAGAGTCTAGTGAATTTTTTTTAAACAATGATATTTTTTTAACGCATTGTTTACTTCATCTATCGGAAGTTTGTTCACTATACTAAACTTTTACACATCTTTAACTTTGACGTGTAAACAAACACATTCTTTTCAATAAGAGCCGGATAGCTTTTTTCAAAAGTTATTTTCTTAAATGACTTAAAGAAAAAATTGTGATTTTTGTAGTCAAGCAAGAATTTTCAGGACTTCGTATAATTCAGTAAGGAAATTTGAGTATTAGTTTTGACTCACTCAGATATATGTGAATAAGATAGAACATTAACCAGAAATGGAAAACAATAGTTTACGACTTTTATTTATAATTGATTTAACTACATTGTATTATACTTTGTGAAAAATAAAAGTGAAGTGCTTGACATATTCAAAGTTTTCCATTACAGATTTTGAAAATCAGTTAAGTAGAAAGGTTAAGAGCTTTTATAGCAATTGAGGAACGGAGTATGATTCCCATTAATTTGATGGAATTATACATGAAATGACTGCACCATATTCTCTCGAAATGAATGGTAAAGCAGAAAGAAAGAATAGAACTTTTGCCGAATTGGTAGTTGCTATTATGCTCTATTCTGGCGCTGCATCTCACTGGTGGGGGGAAATTTGGTTAACTATATGTTATGTACTGTATAGACTTCCAAAGTCTAAGAGGAAAATTTCTCCCTATGAAATCATAAAGAAAAGACAACAAAATGTGTCTTATTTTCGAATTTGGGATTGCCCGGCTTTTATGTCAGGATTCCAGACCCAAAAAGAGTTAAACTCGCCAGTAGAGCCTATGAATGTGTATTCATCGTGTATGCAGTAAACAGTAAAGCTTACAGGTTTTATGACCTTAAAGCTAAAGTTATCATAGAGTCAAATGATGTTGACTTTTATGAAAATGAATTCCCCTTTAAATATAGAAATAGTGGGGGCACCGGAACTAGTCAAGAGAGCACGTGTTGCTAAGGACTATGGACCCGATTATATGATCTATACGTTAGAAGAGGATCCAACTAGCATTCAAGAAGCATAGTCTTCTTGGATGCGGATTTGTGGCAAGAAGCCAGATGGATTCTCTAGAGTCTAACAAGACATGACACTTAGTGGACTTGCCTCTTGGTTGCAAACCAATTGGTTGTAAATAGATTTTGAAAAAGAAACTAAAACTTGACGGCACTGTTGATAAATACAACGCTCGCATTGTAGCCAAAGGTTTTAGACAAAGAGAGAATATAGATTTCTTCAACACATATTCACCTGTTACTAGAATTACATCCATAAGGGTACTAATTTCGTTGGCCGCTATTTACAATTTGGAAGTACACCAAATGGATGTCAAAACTGATATTTTAAATGGTGAATTAGAAGAAGAAATCTATATGAAGCAACCTGAAGTTTTTGTAGTTCTTGGGCAAGACAACAAGGTCTGTAAGTTGGATAAGTCTTTGTATGGTCTCAAACAAGCTCCTAAACAATGGTATGAGAAGTTTGATAATCTGATTTTATCGAATGGGTTTAAAGTGAATGAAAGTGACAAATGCATTTATTACTAAACCGAGAATGACATTTGCACTATCATATGTCTCTACGTAGACGACTTACTCATATTTGGATCAAACATTCATGTTGTAAATAAAGTTAAATCACTGTTGTGCAACAACTTTGATATGAAAGACCTCGGAGAAGCAAGTTTAATACTTGGTATTAAGATCACTAGGTCCGAGAAAGGAATTTCATTGGATCAATCTCATTATATTGAGAAGATCTTAAAGAAATACAATTATTTCAATTGTAAACCTACCAACGAGATCTTGACAACGAGAGAGGCAACAGAGAGCGGCAACACGAGTTTGATAAACAGGTTGAAATATAGTCTTTCTATCGCGTTTTTCATTCTTCTTTTATTAAAATTTAAATTTTCAAAGTATCTATATGTTCATAACAAATTATAACAAATACAGTGTTCCTGTGCGAATGCACAGGTAAAGTACTAGTTTATATATAAACAAAAGTGAAGGGAGAGAGAGAGAGAGAGAGAGAGAGAGAGAGAGAGAGAGAGAGAGAGAGAGAGAGAGAGAGAGAGAGAGTAAAATACAAAAAAGAATAAAAAAATGTAAATGTTAAAAAGTAAGAAAAAGATATGTAAAAAAGTTGAAAAAGTGTTAAAAGCAAATGGAAAAGATAACAAGTGTTAAAATATTAGGGGCTCCCTATTATTTTTTGGCTTAAATATGTTTTAAGCCCCTGCAAATATAGGGTATTTTGGTTTAAGCTCTTGTAAATTTTTTTTTTTGTTAAATGCCCTTGTAAAATGAAATATTTTGTTATAAGCCCTTCTCAACATATCCAGCAATCAAACGTGGTACAACTGGAGTTGTCTTGTCCAGTCCGTTGTTTTTTAGCAAATCAAACGGTCCTAAATGTAATATAAGCCTAAATGTAATATATTATCTAGGGGTGGACAACAAATCCAGACCCGCCCGAAATCCGAAAAACTCGAAACAAAAAAAAGTGTTCGGACGAGGTCCAAAGTTCAAACCTTAAACTATATTCCCTCACCCCACTAACATTTGCTTATTAAAAGAATGTGTTCGGACGAGTTGGGCCCGGATTAACGGTTTATTCGGTTAAATATCAATTCTAAACGGAAACAATTGGTCGGATTTAGATTTGGTTTAAAAGACCAGTTGGAAGTTGAAACCCGCTGTTAATCAACGTGACAGTAATTGAACTTGTCTCCTCTGCTACTGATATCATGTATGGACATCATTTTATCAAGGCAGCAGCACTGCAGACCTACTCTATTAGCAGCCACTCACTCATACTGACTTATGAGACTCTATTGACTAATATTTTATATTTCATAACTTAAGACTCTTTAGAGGCAAAAAAAAAAAAACTTTCCTGGCACAAAAAAATAAAATATATATCAACCACAGAACATACAAAATTTTGAGGAGACTATTGGATCAAGTTTTGAGCACTGCAGATGATGGACCTCTTACCGGTTGCTATGGAACACATTCAACTTCAAGTAACATATTAACTAGCCTTAAATATGTTTTAGGCCCCTATAAATATAGGGTGTTTTGGTTTAAGCCCCTGCAAATTTTTTTTTTGTTAAAAGCCCTTGTAAAATGACATATTTTGTTATAAGCCCTTCTATGACTAAAATGTTAGCCTTAACATGGAATGCTATGATTGCTGGATATGGTGAAAAGGGCTTATAATAAAATATTTTATTTTGCAAGGGCTTTTAACAAAAAAAAAAATTTGTAGGGGCTTAAACCAAAACACCCTATATTTGCAGGGGCCTAAAACATATTTAAGCCTATTAACTATTTCTGGTTACCATTTGTTAAGTGTCATTGTCAAAAAAGTATATTCAAACAAACTTAAGAAAATATTTAAATTTAATAGTCTCCTAATCCAATGGTTTTGCTGCCTACATGGAACCCATTACAATATTCTCTCTAAATCTAACGGTTTTGCTGCCTGCTGTATTGTGCAGAGGCAGCAGAGGATCTGGATCCCCTACTTCTACTAAGAGGCCTATAAATATAATATAAAATTTCTCTACTCATTTTAGAAAATTTCTCTACAACTTGATTATTACTCTTGAAATTTTCTAAAATCAAAAATTTATTAGTGCTAATTAGTGAAATGAGTAATTGAGAATTTAGTTTTAATTAGCGCAACTTAAAAGCAATTCCATGTAGTTTCTACATCTTGAAACCAATAGTGTTACTAAAATTAAGTGGCTGATTGTTTGTTATATAAATCTAGCGACCGAAAAGGGAAAATTTTATTTCAAAAATTCAAATAAAACAATTATCAATTAGTGGCTGATTTGCTGGTCACTGTTTATAATTAGTGGCTGATTTGGTTAAATATTAGTTCTCTCTCACACACAACTTAGCTTCCCTCTCAAAACCAAATCCCTAAGGGCTTGTTCGGGGTGGTTGTGAGTTTCTGGTTTCTGAATTTCAAAATAGAAAACAGAAAACCACCCCGAACTGGGCCTAAAATGTTAGTTAGAGACAAATTTTTATTTCCTTCTAAGTAATTCCTCACTAGTCTCAAATAAACAAAAAATCTTTTTAACTAAAATATTCATTCCCTCCACTTTGTATTTCTTCCCTCTCAAGAGTGGAATGAAATGGAACGGACGGAATAGAACAAAATTCCCATTCGATTGTTTGGGAACTTTACAACGGAACAGTTACCCCACCGTTTGGACAACGTACGAAATGAAATGGAATGAAATGAATTATAATTAATTCTCTTATTCTTTTTTTACCCTTTTAAAAAACATTTTTTAAATTATAACTATTGTTAAATTTAAATTAAAAAAGCATGAGAAAAATTATCCCAATTTGTCGGTAACTAATAGGACTAGTTCTTAGTTTCACTTTGCTAAATTTTATTTTGCTGCAATTTCATTTTGCTTTATATGTTTAATTTCATTTTTATCCAATTTCAAAGCATTTTATATGTTATTAATTAATTTATTATTTATTTAGCTGACAACTTACGTAATAGATTAAGTCACTGATTCATCAATTAAAAATTTAAAACCAAGTAGCAAGACATGTTCTCGTCAAAAAAAAGTTGGCAGGCATGTAAAAAAAGAAAGAAATAATGATGTTAATTAACAAAAAGAAATAATAAGAAACGAAATAGTATCAAGAATCCGATGCTAACATGTCTTTAATTTGTGTTTTCTTTATTTTTTTAGATGAAGTTGAACGGAACCCCTCCTCTGCCTATAGATTTGTTTCGTCGCACATAGGATCGTAAGGATAACACTTGGGTGGATAGACAATCAGAACATGTGAATGCAATGGACTATCAATTTTGATTTCTATTATGTTTCATATGTTGATTTTACTTTATTTGAATGTCCCGATCATTGGTGACCACAGTGGGCGCTCAACGCTGCTACCCACTGCTCAACCCGAGTCAATTCGCAGAGTCTATATTAATCCAGATAATAATGCCATCATCGACCAGCTCGGCGTCGGTCCTAACCGAGGCAGAAGTCACCAATGTCCGACTGACACTAACTTTTAGCAATGAAGAGCTGATCGGGGGAAAACCCAATGTCCTCTACCCCATCGTAATTCAAGCTGTTATGGTCAATCGCTTGGTCTGCAGAGTCCTAATAGATCAAGGAAGTTCACACAACATCATCTCTCTTAACTCACTCAATGCGCTGGGAATATCGCAAAGGGACCTCGAACCCTATGTGGGGGGAATGCTTACTCGGCTTCGACGGAGTCTCGACAACTCCCCTTCGATGCACCCGCTTACCAGTAACTTTTGGGAAAAATCCACTTGATCGCACGGTCGATGTCCCCTTTTTGGTCTCACCGTCCCTGATGGCCTGTGACTGTGTGGTGGGGAGAACGACGTTAGGAAGACTAGAAGCTGTCACCTCTGCGATCCACTTAAAGATGAAATTCTATTCCAACAACGGCGAAGTTGTGACCCTGGATGTGGATTGACAGGTAGCACAATCTTGCTACTCCAAAGCCATCCCCGTAGAGCGAACTGCCTCAAACGCTGAGGTCAAATTGGCCGACTTAGATGCGCGGTACGAATCACATAGCTCAGAAGACGAGGAAGTCGATATACTAGCTAGAGAGTTGAATAGGAAGATCTCAAGACCCGAGACAGAGGTCAATTCTTGCCCATACAAGTCGGAGATGATCCTCGGAAGGTCAACATGATCGGATCTGACCTTTCCGACAAAGTAAAAATGGCTCTTATCAAATGCCTCAGAGATTATGTCGATCTGTTCACATGGAGCACCACCGACATGCCTGGATATTCCTTTGACGATGCCTGTCACCATCTTTCTGTCAACCCGAAGGCAAATTTGGTAGCGCAGCGCAGAAGATCTCAATCTGACGAAAAAGCCAAGGCATCTGCCAAAGCATTGGAGGACCTTATCCGAGCCAACTTTGTGAAGGAAATCAAATATACCACCTGATTGTCAAATGTGGTACTCGTCAAGAAAGCCATCGGAAAATGGAGGATTTGTGTGGATTACACCGACCTCAACAAAGCTTGTCCTAAGACGCATTCCCACTATCGCATTCACGACTCCGAAGAGAAATTGCTGTTACAGAGTGATGCCTTTCGGATTGAAGAACGCGGACGCCACCTACCAAAGAATGATGAGCAGAGTTTTCAAGGCTCACATCGGGAGAATGTTAGAAGTCTATATGAATGATATGATTGTTAAAACCAAAGAAGACACCGATCATGTGTCCGACCTAGCAGAAGTATTTGAAGAAGTTCAGAAACATAACGTGAGGCTCAACCCTGAAAAATTCACGTTCGGAGTCAGAGCAGGAAAGTTCCTCGGATTTTATCTCACTGAGCGAGGAATCGAGGCCAACCCCGACAAATGTAGAGCCATCACCGAAATGAGGTCTCCGACTACAAAGAAGGACGTCCAGAAACTCACAGGCCTCTTCATTCCATTCGAATTCGTTTCTCAAGAAGAAAAGCAGTCCCTACCCTTCTTCAAGCTATTAAAGAAAGGGATCGAGTTCGAATGGAATGAAGAGTGCGAGCAAGCACTCACCCAGTTCAAAGTAATGCTCTCTGAACCACTTGTTCTGACTCGGCCGGCCCTTAGAGGGCGAAACCTTATACTTGTATTTGGGCGTCTTGGAAGAAGCCCTCCTCTAGTTCGAGAAACCCAACCACCGGTGTATTTCGTAAGCAAGGCTCTACAAGGCGCTGAAATACGTTACCAGAAGGTGAAGAAAATCGCTTTGGCTTTGGTAATAGTGATAGGCCGCAAGTGCACGGTCTTGTCGCTTAATAAAAGAGTTTATCGCTCCACAGGGAGAGCCTAGGTGATTACCAATTTAATTTTCCAAAGTTGATTAACTGAAAAAAAAAGTCTTTTTAGAAAGAAGGAATGTTTTTGTTGATGTTTTAAAGATAAAAAGAGACTTGGGGTATTAGTTTCATCGAAATGATAAGGTTTCGGTTATTAATCCTTTCGACTATTTTCCAGTTTAAAGAACGATATATTTCTTAAGACAAGGCGACGGTTGTAGCAAGAGTTTCCTTTCGGAATACAAACGCTTGTTCTAAACTAATTATCAAGCCTATTTTCATGGTTGATTATTATTAGAACCCATTAAGCAAAGACCTTTTCGTGTCTCAATAAAACCAAAACTATTTTCATGTGTTGATTTTATTGTCTAATTTCATAGATCCAACAACCACACTTCCCCTTTTGGTACATCGTGTGGTGTTTTGAAATAATAATGAAAAGTGATGAAATTAGATTTAAAAATACAAAGCGATTAAGATGGAGAATAGTCTCGGGAACTAATTAGTAGGAAGCCATCATTTGATTGTTGCCAAAAACCCCAAGGCTAAGAAAGTCTACTCACTCATGATCATTGTAGACAAAAGAGGAGAAGAGGATGATTGCATATTTGTAAATTGCAAGAATTTGTAAAGAAAGCGATAAGTTGCGGAATGCGTAAATTGCAAGAATTGTAAAGAAAGCGATAAGTTGCGGAATGTGTAAATGAGTTAGGAATTAGATGTTAGAATGGCAAGAAAATAAATGTTAGGAATTGAGAAAATTGCAAAATTATAAATAGCGGAATTGTAAATGACAAGAAAGTAAATTGCTTAAAAAGTAAATTGCAAGAAATTTAAATGACTTGGAAAATAAAAGGGCAAGAAAGTAAAAAAGCAAGAATTAAAAGAGCAAGAAAGTAAAATGGAGAGAAAGTAAAAGGGCAAGAAAGTAAATAAGCAAGAATTAAAAGGGCAAGAAAGTAAAAGAGCAAGAATTAAAAGGGCAAGAAAGTAAATAAGCAAGAATTAAAAGGGCAAGAAAGTAAATAAGCTAGAATCATAAAGAACATGAAGAGTAAATTGAAGTCATGAATCTTAGAGAGTTTTTGAGAGCGATTTTCTAACAAAATTCAAGTGTTCTTACAAGTGAGGATCAATGTCCTATTTATAGGAAAATATGAGGGAAAAAGAAGTTGAGTGGAGGGGCAAAATAGTCAACTCAAGTTTGGCAAAGATAGCCATCAACAAGTGGACAAAGCATAGCCATCAACAAGTGGACAAAGCACTTCAGTGGAGGGGCAAAATATCAAAAAGAAGTGAAAAATCAAGTTGGCAAAGATAGCCAGAAACAAGTGGCCGCAGCCAAAATTGACTGCTTCTTGGCCCCCTTGGCGCCCTGTCCTGCGCCAGTTTGCGCTGTGCTGCTCCTTGGCGCCCTTGGCGCCCTATCCTGCGCCAGTTTGCGCTGTGCTGCTCCTTGGCGCCCTTGGCGCCCTGTCTTGCCCCAGTTTGCGCTGCTGCTCCTCCTTGGCGCCCTTGGCGCCTTGTCCTGCGCCAGTTTTGCGCTGTGCTGCTCCTTGGCGCCCTGTAGAGCCTAGTGCTGTCTAAAAAATTGTTCCTCCTCAAATATTTTCTTTGTTCTTCATTTTAGCTCATATTTTCTCTTTTGCTTCAAAATAAAACCTGAAAATAAAACGTAAACATTTGTAGTAAAATAGCTCAAAAAAATATATTAAAACACTTTGCTTGTCCTCAAGCAGAAACAGTGTAAATCTTTAGGCCAATTCTGAAGGAAAATTATTTTCACATCGAAACCTTAAGTGAACTGTGGGGTAATTCTAACACTTTGGTTTGAGAACTACTATCTGGGCTTCTTATGGAATTGGGAGACAATTTTAAAGTATCAATACTCTAGAGAGCGTATCAAGGTCATCATAGAACCGGTTCCCCAGCATTCTTAAGTTTGGGTCCTCCATTCACTAAGACTGGGTCTCAAAGGAGGGTCTTTATACGTTGGGCATTCAAGCATTTTTCTTTTCTTTTTGATTTTATATGCTAACCATTCATTTTGACATTTAAAATGCACCAATTTTTGCATTTTGAATTGGTTTTGCATTTTTTTTATACCCCAACTCAGACGTTTTTCTCCAGTAACCGCGCATCCAGTGAATGTCACCAGGAGAACTAGGTTACAAGTTTCTTTTCAGTCCTTCTAATTGTATTAATAACTGAAAACACTCTCAATAGTGTGTGTGTGAAAAAGCCCTAGAAGTAGAAATCGAACCATGATACAATTTTTGTTGTTCCCAACCAGCCCACCTATTTTTGTCCAGAAAAGGCTTATCTAAAACATGCTTAGGGTTCACAAAGTTTCATCAAGGGGGGAGCAGATACAACTCAAAGTACAAAAAGATAAAAAGTCAGCAAAACAATAAAGACATACCCAATAAAAGTAATAAAATACCCCCATGCTTGGACTAGGCATTGTCCTCAATGTTTTTTCAAATAAAACAACACAAAAGGGGTTAGGATAGCTCACTAGATCACAGCTGCCCGGGCGGGGGATCCTGGTTGATGGTGAAATGATGCATTTAGGGCTTGGAGCATATCTGTCACGTGCTCCAATTTTTCTAACCGTGAGTTTTTTTTTTTCAACGAATCGAAAAAATACATTAAGCCTGGGTTGCCTCCCACGCAGCGCTCTTTTAACGTCACTAGCTTTGACGATCAAAATTTCAATTGGGATCATGTAGAACTAAACTAGTTCCTTTCTCAATTGGGTCACCAATTAAATAATTTTTCAACCTTTGACCATTGACTTTAAACGATCCGGTTTTCTCGCTCCAGATCTCTACAGATCCGAAGGGGTAAACCTTACGGATTTCAAAAGGACCGGACCATCTTGATTTTAATTTTCCTGGGAAAAGTTTTAGGCTGGAATTAAACAATAACACCAGGTCACCCTCCTTGAATTCTCTGCGAATGATACTCTTATCATGCCAATTTTTTGTTCTTTCTTTGTAAAGTTTGGCATTCTCATAAGCATCCATTCTCAGTTCTTCCAATTCGTTTAGTTGGAGTTTTCTCTTTTCTCCGGCTAATTCCATGTTCAGGTTAAGGCGTTTAATTGCCCAGTAGGCTTTGTGCTCTAGTTCAACCGGAAGGTGGCAAGACTTCCCATAAATTAATTTGAAAGGAGTCATTCCTATGGGAGTTTTGTACGCAGTCCGATAAGCCCAGAGAGCATCATCAAGCTTTACCGACCAGTCTTTTCTTGAGGTCGAAACAGTTTTTTCTAAAATACCTTTAATTTCTCTGTTCGATACCTCAACCTGACCACTAGTTTGAGGGTGGTAAGGCGTTGAAATTTTGTGCCTTACACCAAACTTTTGTAGTAACATTTCAAAATGTTTTGAGATGAAATGGGATCCTCCGTCGCTTATGACAACACGAGGGACCCCGAATCTTGGAAAAACTATTTTTTTGAAAAGTTTTATGACTACCTTTGCATCGTTTGTAGGAGAAGCAATGGCTTCGATCCATTTTGACACATAGTCAACAGCTACCAGAATATATTAGTTTCCAAAAGAAGATGGACATGGTCCCATGAAATCGACACCCCATGTAACACCCCTTTTCTACCCGATAATTTATTTACTAAAAATCAGAGTTTCTTTTTTTTTTTTTAAAAATCATCTTTCACCACATGGGATGTCACACATAAATCCACACCACATCATGCATCAATATAAAATAGTTTCATCGTCAATCATAATGCGATACATAGCACATCACAACTGGGGTGAGCTCAAACGCTCAATTCAATCAACATAGTAAAAACTCAGCATCTACGCAGCGGAAAGTCATAAAAACATCAACTACAACAGTTCAATAATCATAAAAACTAAGGTTCATTCCCTCCCCACTGAGTGCTACGTATCAGAGCAGACGACCAGACTCAGCTAGCGAAGGTACCTAAGCCTTCACTCGAGATCACCTGCAGGTTACCGCATAGGGGTAACATTCAAACAGAAAGGGTGAGTTCATCTAACAATATAATAGTGCATATGATAAGTATTATGCTAGGGCTACAACGCTATATAAACCACATCGCAACATCAAAATCAGTCATCACTGCAAGTCATCACAATGTCATGAACATGTATGAAATGCAACCCATCACAACGGGCGTATGCATGTGGTACCTGTCATCATCGTCACTAAATAGCCTTTATGGCATCATCGTCACTAAATAGCCTTTATGGCGTCATCGTCACTTGTTTATGCACATGAGATGTATGAAGCATCATGATATGCACCAGAGACAGTCACACACAATCACAATCAACTTAGTGATCCATCACTTACCAATTTGCCAATAAAAGGCACATCACCTGTCAGGTTATCGTCACACATATCATTGCCACTAACATTCATCGTCATTAATATCATCTTCGCTAATAGCCTTTATGGCATCATCGTCACTTATAAGACCGCAACTTTTATTCATCCCTAATACCATCGTCAATCAAAATATTAGCCACTAGGGGCATTGTCGTCAAAAACCATCAACACATCATTATTGACACCGAGACACTAAGATTACCGATTACACCAAAAGGTTTTACTCCAGTTCACGACACCAAAAGGGACACCAAAAACGGGTTTTTAAACACCAAAATAGTTTTACAATGCCAACAACAACGACCACCGGGGACAGCCACTTGAGGCGCCCAGAAACCATCAGAAAAATAATAAAGTTTACCTTAAAAAAGAATATACAGGCAGGAAACTGAATAAGCTTCACAACGCACTTCGAAACACTTAAAACGGACACCCGAGTCAAAAGATATGTCAAAAACAAAACCTGGAAAAATTGAGGAACATCCTGAAAATGGCGCCCAGGAACTAGGCGCCTAGCAGGAACACGCAACACAGAAAACTGGCGCCCAGGAGCAGGGCGCCCAGCAACAGGCAACAACACTGGACTTGGCGCCCAGGAGCAGGGCGCCTGGCACCCAACGCAACACAGGTGACTTTGGCGTCCAGGAGTAGGGCGCCTAGCAACAGACGACAACACAACAGGCAACACTGCAGAACATGGCGCCCAGGCACAGGGCGCCAAGGCGCCCCTGCGCCAAGACACAGCAACACACACCCATACGCATAGCAACACACCCACACACCCTGGCACACGGCGCCCATGCACTGGGCGCCAAAAACAGAAGTGCAACAACTTGGCACACGGCGCCCACACACAGGGCGCCAAACACAGGGACACACGCACAGCACACTGGCACACAGAGACACACCCAGACACGGCGCCCAGGCACTGGGCGCCAAACACAGTAACAGAACACGCGCATCACAGACACCACACACGGCGCCCAGCACCAGGGCGCCTAAAACAGCATGGGCACTAGACACAAAACGCAACACACTTGCACTCAGCGCCCAGCAGCAGGGCGCCTAAAACAGCATACTTAGACATGGCGCCCAAGGCGCCTAGGTTTCACAAATTCTTGTTTCATCATCAATTTAAAACACCAATTCAAATCACCAAGGTTAAATCTCCAACATGAACATCAATTATCATAGTCAATCCAATTAACATCAATTGAAAACACCATCAACGAATGTTCATGCACTTGGCATGCAAATCATGGGTTTTCAACCACAAGACATTTTTTCTTCAATTAGCACATTCATGTTATCTCTATCATCAAATCAACATCAAATCAAATATAGGCATCATAGGTCTAAGCCCCCACCCTAATACCCATCATACCCACCATTATAGTGAAAGAGAGGTCTCACCCTTACCTTAACTATTTGGATTAGAAGACCCTGGAGAGAAAGTCACCAACAGAACACAGCAAGACAGCTTCTCTTCTCTTCTCCTTGATTCGCGAAATCTCCCTTCTTCTCCTCTCTTGGATGTCTCCGCCCCTCCTTCTCTCTTTCTCTCCCCTTCGCAATTTCTTTCTTTTTTTCTCAACAATTCGCAAATGAGCTAGCAAACCCTAGCCTAGGCGCTTCACCTATGCGCCTAGCTAGTGGGCTTGGATCACAGGCTTCTTCCCGCTTAAGCCCGATCACTGACGCCATCCCCTAATATTTATTTACACACCCCTTAATCAAATGCTAATATAATTACACAAATTTAATAAATACATAAATAAATAATTGAATACCTAAATATTTAATTAAATTATTTAATTAAATATTTGGGCGTTACAACTCTCCCCCACTTAGAATGTTTTCGTCCTCGAAAACTCACCTGAATCAAACAGCTCTGGATAGGACTTCCGCATCTTGCTCTCCAACTCCCAAGTCATGCTGTCACCGGCAGCTCCTAGCCAGACCACCTTCACCAATGCAATTTCCTTGCCTCTTAACACCTTCACCTCATGATCTTCAATCCACACAGGCGTCGTCTCCACCGTGAGATTATCCCGAACCTCCACATCATCCATGTGGATCACATGAGATGGATCCGAAACATACTTCCGAAGTTGCGATACATGAAACACGTCATGCAAATTCGAAAGATTTGGCGGCAAAGCCACTCTATACGCCACATTCCCAACTCTCCCAGAAATCTGATAAGTACCAATGAATCTAGGAGTGAGCTTCTTCGACTTCAAAGCACGGCCAACACCGGTCACTGGAGTGACTATCAAAAATACATGCTCACCTTCCTGGAATTCTAAATCTTTTCTCCTCTTGTCGTGATAACTCTTCTGACGACTCTGCGAAGCCTTCATCTTCTCACGGATCAACTTTATCTTCTCGGTTGTCTCCCGAACAATTTCTGGTCCAAGCACCACACTCTCTCCAGACTCATACCAACACAACGGGGTTCTACACTTCCGACCATACAATGCCTCAAAAGGTGCCATCCCGATACTAGAATGGTAACTATTGTTGTACGTGAACTCAATCAGCGAAAGGTAGGAATCCCACGAACCTCCTTGTTCCAAAACACAAGCCCTCAACAAATCTTCTAATGACTGAATTGTCCTCTTTGACTGACCATCTGTCTGAGGATGATACGCCGAACTCAACCTCAGCTTAGACCCCAACTTCTCTTGCAAACTCTTCCAGAAATCTGAAGTGAACCTCGGATCTCTGTCTGAAACGATACTCTTGGGAACTCCATGAAGCTTCACAATCTCTTTGACATAAACTTCTGCTAACCTCGACACTGGATAAGTGATATTAATAGGAACAAAGTGAGCAGACTTCTTTAACCTATCAACGATCACCCAAATAGCATCGCGACCTCTAACTGTATTCGGCAATCCCGTCACAAAATCCATCGAAATGCTATCCCACTTCCACTCTAGAATTTCCAACGGTTGCATCAATCCAGCAGGCTTCTGATGCTCCACCTTCGACTTCTGACAAGTCAAATAGGCATACACAAATTGTGCTACATCCCTCTTCATACCATGCCACCAAAACATCTTCTTCAGGTCTTGATACATCTTTGTCGCTCCAGGATGAATACTCAACTTACTTCGGTGACCCTCTTCCAAAATTGTTTTCCTCATTTCTACATCATCCGGAATGCAGATCCTACCACGGAACCTCAACACACCTTGGGAATCCAACTTGAAATCTTCATTCTCAGATTGACCAATCCCATTCATTAAATCCACCAACTTAACATCTGATTTCTGAGCCTCTCTGATGCTGCCCAGAAAATCATTATCGATCCTTAACATTCCCAGCTTGACACTAAGAGGTGTCGTCCTACAAACTAGACTTAGATCTCTGAATTCCTCAATCAACTCTAACTCTTTGACCATCATCGCCGACATATGCAAAGACTTTCGGCTCAAAGCATCAGCCACGACATTAGCTTTGCCCGGATGATAGTTCAAACCGAAGTCATAGTCTTTCAACAATTCCAACCACCTGCGCTGTCTCATATTCAGCTCCTTCTGGTCAAACAAATATTTCAAACTCTTATGATCACTGAACACCTGAAACCTGGAACCATACAAATAGTGCCTCCAAACCTTCAACACGAAGACTACTGCAGCCAACTCCAAATCATGCGTTGGATAATTCTTCTCATGAACCCTTAATTGCCTCAACGCATAAGCAATCACCTTCCCATCTTGCATAAGCACGCCACCTAGACCCATCTTCGAAGCATCACAATACACCACGAACGGTTCTTCCGGTTTTGGCAACGTCAAAACAGGAGACGTTGTCAACCTCTTCTTCAACTCAAGGAAACTTTCCTCACAACGAGCATCCCACACAAAAGCCTTACCCTTACAAGTCAACTGCGTCAACGGAAGGGCCAACTTAGAAAAACCTTCGATGAACCTTCTGTAGTAACCAGCCAACCCTAAGAAGCTTCTAATCTCCGTAACCGACTTCGGACTCTCCCACTGCATCACAACATCAACCTTAGAAGGATCCACAGCATTACCACTACCAGAAATGATGTGACCCAGAAAACTCACTTCTGACAGCCAGAATTCACACTTAGACAACTTGGCATACAGCCTCTTCTCTCTCAGGACCTCCAATACCAATCTCAAATGCTCCGCATGCTCTTCCTCCAACTTCGAATAAATCAGGATGTCGTCAATGAACACAACCACAAACCGATCCAAATAAGTATGGAATATACGATTCATGTATTCCATAAATACACCCGGCGCGTTAGTGAGACCGAACGGCATCACCAAATACTCATAATGCCCATACCTCGTCCTGAAAGCAGTCTTCTGATCATCTTCATCCTTCACCTTGATCTGATGATAACCTGATCTCAAATCAATCTTGCTGAACACTCGAGCACCCACCAACTGATCCATCCACTAGTGGAAAAAAGACATTTAGCGTCGGTTAAAATGGACATTTAGCGTCGGTTATCGCCCGATGCTAAATGTCAGACATTTAGCGTCGGTTATTTAACCGACGCTAAATGTCACATTTAGCATCGAGTGTTCAGATAACCGATGCTAAATGTCCATTTCATCACTGTTTTTGCTGTCTGAAAATGACATTTAGCATCGGGTGTTTGAAACAACTGATGCTAAATGTCCTGAAAGTGACTTTTAGCATCGGTTGTTCCAAATAACCGATGCTAAAAGTCATTTTTATCAAAAATGACTTTTAGCATCGGTTGTTTGAAACAACCGATGCTAAATGTCCTGAAAGTGACTTT
Source organism: Astragalus membranaceus (assembly GCA_039519185.1). Lineage (NCBI taxonomy): Eukaryota > Viridiplantae > Streptophyta > Magnoliopsida > Fabales > Fabaceae > Astragalus > Astragalus membranaceus. The sequence goes on along the minus strand of CM076849.1, from coordinate 117,067,751 downwards.
TAGCATCGGTTGTTCCAAAGACCCGATGCTAAAAGTCATTTTTGATAAAAAAATTGACATTTAGCATCGGTTGTTTCAAACAACCGATGCTAAATGTCTAATTTTTTTTAAAAAATAGACATTTAGCATCGGTTGTTTGAAACTACCGATGCTAAATGTCTAAATGTCTAATTTAAAGGCAGTGCCAATTTCACTGCCAAACTACACATCCCACACATCATTTCCTAAAGACAAATTCCATTGTGATAATCCAAAAATCAACACTCAGCTTGGAATCAAGCATACAATACAAAATAAATTTAGTAGGCAAGATCACAAATATCAATTACGGGATACATAAAAAATTATTGTTTGAATCCTTTTCACCTATCAAGCAAATCATGTAGAAAAGGACCTGCAAGTTGAGTTTGTTTCTTTTGACATCCACTTAAATTAAATCCTTTTCACCTTATACTCAAGCAAACTGTGTGCACATGTATGACATTTAGTTGCATTGCAGCCATCTACCTTTCTCTACTTCTGGAGGGAACAGAACTGCTTTTTTCACACTAAAACCAATTGTTTGTTCTTGAACATCATTTGAACCATCCTCCTCCTTTCTGTCATCTCTCTGATCTAAAACTGTTGAATTCCATATCTGCTGCTACTACAACATAATATCTGCTGCTGCTGCACATAATGAAACAAGAAGCTCTTGTAAATCACCTAGATTTCATTCATCTAAGTAGTCATCAGCAAATATCATTTCATTCATGCCCTCATTGTACTTAGATAAATGAAAATTAAGACATGCTAAAGAGGATAAAAGAAAATCACATGGGGATTGAGGATTTTGGTTTGTGAAAACAGAGATGAAAAACAAACATCAAGAGTCACATCATATTTGTCAACAAATCTACTTGTTTCTGTACTAACTTGACTCATCACACTTGAACATATAGGAGAAACAACACCATTATAATATTCCCTAACATATCTTGAATAGTTACAAACAGAACTGGACATTTTATATGTTGTGTCTGAGATTAATCCATGTGACCAGAAATACTCAGCTCTTGAATTAAAATCTGTTTCAAATTCTAGTACTGGATTACCAAGCTGCATCAAAAGGAAACTAGTTTTAGTCTTTTAGATACTTAAATTAAATTCCATGGTTAAAATTACAATTTTGAGGAATATTTAACTTACAGCAATGCCTTTTAAATTGAATAACTTCTCCTTTTTGTTGAATTGGAGCATAAGCTCAGCCAGTTGAGGAACATAATGGCCTATTGATAAATTACATAAAAACATCATTGGTTGCATGTTTATGTTGTTACCTTAACTTCCACAAAGAAATATACATGTACTAAATGGAAGTTTTACCAGCATAGCTTTCTCCTATAATGAACAAACTTCTGTTTCTGTATTGTGGGAACTTTACAAACCAGTTTTGCAGGAAAATTAGATTATCCCTTGCTATAAAGACAAACACAAAAAACAGTTTCAGAAAACGAAGGAACATGTGTGTCAATTAGGAAAAAGAAGACACTATTAAATGTAAAGTAAAACAGTAAATATTGAAATAATAACATGTTATGGAAAAACTATGGGCAAAAGGAACAAGACAGAATTCAGTAAAAAGTAAAGATTACAAGAAAACCAAAAGTGAGATACAGATACTTGATAGTGAGAACTCATAAGGCTATTCATGACTGACTCCACATAGATTCTGCATTTAGATATCAGAGAACTCATTCCTATCAATCCTATTCATGACTGACTCCACATCTTCCATGGCTGCTTCTTTAATATCATCGAAATCATCACCAGGCTTCACAACATATAAACCAATGCCAGCAATAGCTTGTTCAAGCCCCTGAAATACAACACACAAAATTAGACAACTATTAATTAGCAAGAAGACATACTAAATAATACAGCTCCTCTGTCTGGATGGAGTTCGATGATTTGAACCAATCTATGTTTTTGTAGCTATAGAAGCTCTTGCACATATAAGTTGGAGTCCCAACAATCTAACTTTAAAGCAACAACAATAAACAATTTAACTTTAGTAGCTATAGAACCATTATCACCAATACCATGTAGCCAAACTATAGTTGCTTGATGGTTCCCTTTAGGTCTAACCACATGAGTCCTTCCAAACTCAAATGCTCTACTAGCAGCTCCACTACCTGAAACATGGCAACAATTAAGTACACTTAAAGGGGTCTTCATCTCCCCCATAAAAGTAATATAGGCAATAGATACAAATGCATTTAAGGCCCCTTCATCATTTGCTGGTCCCCTAATTATCTGCATATGCAAATTTCAATATCAATTCTTAGTAAAGCAATACAATACAATAAAAATATCAATTCTTGGTAAACCACATAATATTACCTCCACAAGTTCTTCATCCACGGACTCCTTATTTCCATACACTGATCCTCCAATCATCAACAATTGCTTTGTTGTTCATTCCACCAGAACAACTTAACAACTCAATTCCTCTAACAAGACTTTGACTTGAATCTAATTGGAGATCATAATTCACAGACAAGACAACAAAGAAGCTTTTCATTCTGCTGCTATATGTTTAACTGTTTCATAGAAATTTAAGAGAGACTAACATACATGCCTGAGGCAGCAATGAGACAAGCAAGACTTCCACCAGAGTTTCCTATTAGTACAGTTGGCTTCTTAACAACTTCATTCAAGAAATCCAGGATCAACTGTTTTATTATTATTGAATAAAACAAGATACAAGTTAATAAGTTTCTAATGCTAGACTAGAGGGTTAGTGTCCAAATAAAAGCTCAATAATTAAACAGTATAATTCTGGGCCAGTATCTTGATATTCTGGGGGAGTATATGACTAAGCTGCATCCAGTTCTCTAAGATGGTGTGGATTGAACAGCCTGGGGAGTATATGACTAAGTGCATGTCCACTTGATTTCTGCAACATAATATACTTTAAAGGCTTAAAGGTACTTTTAGTCCCTGCAAATGTCACAATAATCCAGTTTAGTCCCTGCAATTCCAAAACTTTTAAAATAGTCCCTGCAATTACTAAACGTTACTACTTTTAGTCCCTGCTGTTAGTTAAGGGTTAACACTGTTATCTTTTGATGATGTGGCACACCCCCCACCCCCCCCACCCCACCCCCCCACCCCACCCCCCCCCACCCCCACCCTTCTTCTTCCTCGTGAACCCCCCTCCCCCCCACCACCGACCCCACCCCACCTCCCCACCACCGACCCCACCCCACCTCCCCACCACTGACCCCACCCCACCCCCATCCCACCCCACCCCAACCCCTCCCCCCTCCCCTTCCCCCCACCACCCCACCCCACCCCACCATGGTTCGATAAGTGACGCTGTCATCGCAAAGCTGTAACAGAATTGCTGCCGCGATTTCTTTCTTTCTTTGCGATCCAACTTCCACGATCTCCACAAGTACCGGAACGCCGCCATCAACTCAACCAAAACTTTCATGATTCCTACCTTCACCGCTCTGATCTTGTTATCTTTCACCGAGCATAGCGAGTACATCGCCGTCGACACGTCCTTCTTTGCGCAGATTCCGTCGGTTTCTAGAAGGTTCACAAGTAACCGAATGGCGCCGGACCTTCCGATCGCCGCTTTGTTCTCTTCCACCTGTGATAGACGAAACAGCGCGCACGCCGAGGGGAGGAGAGGCGAAGGAGAGGGGGAGGTGCGAAGGGGAGGGGGGCGAAGGGGAGGGGGGAGGGGTTGGGGTGGGGTGGGATGGGGGTGGGGTGGGGTCGGTGGTGGGGGGGGGTGGGGTGGGGGGGGTGGGGGGGTGGGGGGTGTGCCACATCATCAAAAGATAACAGTGTTAACCCTTAACTAACAGCAGGGACTAAAAGTAGTAACGTTTAGTAATTGCAGGGACTATTTTAAAAGTTTTGGAATTGCAGGGACTAAACTGGATTATTGTGACATTTGCAGGGACTAAAAGTACCTTTAAGCCTACTTTAAATCATCAATTTGATGACACTAAACAACAACTGCATCTAAATTGTCCAAACTCATAACACATTGTGAGTTGACAAATAAGAGTTATGCCAACTGTACTCACCACCCATTGGTGGCTCTCAGTAATATAAGTCTCTCCACTGTTTGGATATACAATCACTGCTTTACTTGTTACCTGTAGTAAAAGTCTTTCACAAGTTATTCAAAATACCAAAGTAATTAAATCAGCACATATTAATAAGTTTTGTAGAATGAAAAGTGGAACCTTTAATAGATGAAATCAAGTCATGAATAAATCTAGGAGCAGTGCAATTGACTCCAAGAGTAACAACTTGTCTGCATGAATCAGCTATTGAAGCACAGTCTGAGATAGAATCACCACTAACCACATGACTTTCATCCTTGCAAGAAAAAGAAAACCACGCTCAGTGAATTTAGTAATTATGAGTATATATGTAAGCTTATGATGTAATGAACACTCACTCAGTGAACAACAAACTTGGAGAAACTGAATTTGTTCGGTTTTGTAACGAAAGCCCTTGCCGACACCAATTGCGAGTAGCTCCTGCCAATCATTCAAAGGCCAATTCAAAATATTGCACAGACAAAAACAAATAAATAAAGATCGAACAGTGAATAGTGTACGTAAGAAGAGAAAAAGGAGCCATCGCTGCCATGGTTCCCACTTCCCAGATAAACGAGCCATCGCTGCCACTCTCTAACTTTCTCCCTCTCGCATCCGACTCTCGTTGGTCGCCTCTTGCACGTGGTGGACTCAACATGGCATGTTAGGGTTTTGTAAAGTACACAAAAAACGAAATCTGGAAGAAATAGGAAAAACGAAAATGAAAACTAACCTAAAAAACTGAGATCGAGGGAGAGAGCATAAAGGAGAACCAGATCTGAAGATCAAGGCTCAGCCATGGCTAAAACGAGATTCGCACACGACACGCGAGAGAGAATGATGCGCTGAAAGAGGGAAAGCCAGGAGAAGAGAGGAATCGTTTGTGAATGGAGAATAAAGAGAGCCAGGAAAAGAGAGGAAGCGACGGCGAGGAAGGCGAGGAAGGCGAGAGTGAGAGAACGATGGAAAACTCGTATTAGCAAAAAATTGGACTTTTAGCATCGGTTGTTTATACAACCGATGCTAAATGTATTTGCTTTAGACATTTAGCATCGGGTGTTTAAACAACCGATGCTAAATGTCTAAAGCAAATACATTTAGCGTCGGGTGTTTAAACACCTGATGCTAAATGTATTTGTTTTTAGACATTTAGCATCGGTTGTTTAAACACCCGATGCTAAATGTCTAAAGCAAATACATTTAGCATCGGGTGTTGAAACACCCGACGCTAAAAGTAGGCGCGAAATATGAAATCTTCCATTTAATTGCAAAAATGCCACCGGTTCAACATTTAGCATCGGCTGTTCAAACAACCGATGCTAAATGATGCTTAATAATGTCTTTTTTCCACTAGTGATCAAATCGTCTATCCTCGGCAGTGGATACTTGTTCTTAATGGTCACCTTATTCAGCTGCCTATAATCAACACACAACCCCATGCTTCCATCCTTCTTCTTTACTAGCAACACAGGAGCTCCCCACGGCGATACACTCGGCCTAACAAACTTCTTCTCAAGCAGATCTTCAAGTTGCTTCTTCAACTCAGACAATTCTGACGCCGACATCCTGTACGGTGCCATAGACACAGGCCTCGTACCAGGTACAAGATCAATAGAAAACTCCACTTCCCTCTCAGGTGGAACACTAGGGATCTCATCAGGAAAAACATCTGGAAATTCGCGCACCACTTGCAGCTCTTCAATGACAGCCCGACTCTCGGCAGACAACGATGCCATCAACGAAAATAGCTGAACTCCTTCCTTCATCAACTTCTTCAACTGACTAGCGGATAACAAAACAGAATCTTCCTCTCCGAAACTAACCGATTTGCTACGACAGTTGATCTGGACATGGTAATGCTCTAACCAGTCCATGCCCAAGATTACGTCCAATCCTCTCAGCGGCAAGCAAACAAAATCCCCGACAAAGTCCCTGCCGAAGATCGACAAGGGACACAGAGAACACACCAAGGAAGTGGTCACCGACCCCTTAGCAGGAGTGTCGACAACCATGTCCCCACACATAGCAGACAAAACAAGGGCCAATCTTTTACAACAATCAACAGAAATAAAGCAATGGGTAGCACCAGTATCAATAAGAGATTTCAGAGGAGTACCATGAATGTAGCACGTACCTCTAATGAGACCATCATTCTCAGCAGGCTCCTCTCCTGCCAATGCGAATACTTTCCCACTGGACCCTTCTTTCTTCGGCTTTGAACACTTTGTGCTGATATGCCCAGACTCACCACAGTTGAAGCACACCATGTCCTTGCGCCCACACTCAGCCGCTACATGACCCCCCTTACCACAACGGTAACAAACCCTCTCATCAGATTTGCACATGAAACTCTTGTGGCCAGCCTTGCCACACTTGAAACATACAATACCAGCAGGAGCATCTCCCCCACTATCCTTTTTGCCTCCAGCAGCTCTATGATGACTCTTACCCGCAGGAACCTCATACGGCTTTCTTCGACTCGGAAATTTGCCCTTTTTCTCAGTCACAACTTTGTAGTGCGCAGTACTGTCCTCCTCAAAAATTCTGCAGCTATCTATCAGGTCAGCGAACACACGGATCTTCTGGTAGCCAATTTCCTTTTTAATTTCAGGCCTCAAACCATTCTCGAACTTAATACATTTTGAGAACTCAGCTGTAGCCTCACTATAGTGCGGATAGAACTTCGCCAACTCCACGAACTTTGCCGCATACTCAGTCACAGACATGCCACCTTGCTTCAGCTCCAAAAACTCTATCTCCTTCTTCCCTCGGACATCTTCCGAAAAATATTTCCTCAGAAACTCTCTGCTGAACACCTCCCAAGTAACCTCCTCCTGAACAGACTCTAACCTCTGCCTAGTAGCCAACCACCAATCGTCGGCCTCCTCTGCCAACATGTGTGTACCAAAACGGACCTTCTGCTCCACAGTGCAGTCCATCACTCTAAAAATTCTCTCGGTCTCCTTTAACCAGGCCATGGCACCGTCTGGATCATACTTGCCCTTGAAAGTGTGCGGATTCTCTCTCTGGAATGTAGTCAGACTCCGAAACCCAGCGTTCTCTCCAGCATTCTGCTGATTCTGCACGGCCTGAGCCATGGCAGCTAAAGCAGCAGCAATCGCAGTCTCGTTCCTCCCAGCCATATCAACTCAAGCTGCAACCAAAAACAACAGTTAGAATAAGTCGACAATACTAGATTGTCAATGACTGGACAACTTGGCCGGACAGACCAAACTTTTGCTCTGATACCACTAATGTAACACCCCTTTTCTACCCGATAATTTATTTACTAAAAATCAGAGTTTCTTTTTTTTTTTTTAAAATCATCTTTCTCCACATGGGATGTCACACATAAATCCACACCACATCATGCATCAATATAAAATAGTTTCATCGTCAATCATAATGTGATACGTAGCACATCACAACTGGGGTGAGCTCAAACGCTCAATTCAATCAACATAGTAAAAACTCAGCATCTACGCAGCAGAAAGTCATAAAAACATCAACTACAACAGTTCAATAATCATACAAACTAAGGTTCATTCCCTCCCCACTGAGTGCTACGTATCAGAGCAGACGACCAGACTCAGCTAGCGAAGGTACCTAAGCCTTCACTCGAGATCACCTGCAGGTTACCGCATAGGGGTAACATTCAAACAGAAAGGGTGAGTTCATCTAACAATATAATAGTGCATATGATAAGTATTATGCTAGAGCTACAACACTATATAAACCACATCGCAACATCAAACTCAGTCATCACTGCAAGTCATCACAATGTCATGAACATGTATGAAATGCAACCCATCACAACGGGCGTATGCATGTGGTACCTGTCATCATCGTCACTAAATAGCCTTTATGGCATCATCGTCACTAAATAGCCTTTATGGCGTCATCGTCACTTGTTTTGCACCAGAGGCAGTCACACACAATCACAATCAACTTAGCGATCCATCACTTACCAATTTGCCAATAAAAGGCACATCACCTGTTAGGTTATCGTCACACATATCATTGCCACTAATATTCATCGTCATTTATATCATCTTCGCTAATAGCCTTTATGGCATCATTGTCACTTATAAGACCGCAACTTTTATTCATCCTCAATACCATCGTCAATCAAAATATTAGCCACTAGGGGCATTGTCGTCAAAAACCATCAACACATCATTATTGACACCGAGACACTAAGATTACCGATTACACCAAAAGGTTTTACTCCAATTCACGGCACCAAAAGGGACACCAAAAACGGGTTTTTAAACACTAAAATAGTTTTACAATGCCAACAACAACGACCACCGGGGACAGCCACTTGAGGCGCCCAGAAACCATCAGAAAAATAATAAATTTTACCTTAAAATAGAATATACCGGCAGGCAACTGAATAAGCTTCACCACGCACTTCAAAACACTTAAAACGGACACCCGAGTCAAAAGATATGTCAAAAACAAAACCGGGAAAAATTGAGGAACATCCGGAAAATGGCGCCCAGGCACTGGGCGCCTAGCAGGAACACGCAACACAGAAAACTGGCACCGAGGAGCAGGGCACCTGGCAACCAACGCAACACAGGTGACTTTGGCGCCCAGGAGCAGGGCGCCTAGCAACAGACGGCAACACAACAGACAACACTGCAGAACATGGCGCCCAGGCACAGGGCGCCAAGGCGCCCCTGCGCCAAGACACAGCAACACAAACCCATACGCATAACAACACACCCACACACCCTGGCACACAGCGCCCATGCACTGGGCGCCAAAAACAGAAGTGCAACAACTTGGCACACGGGCCCACACACAGGGCGCCAAACACAGGGACACACGCACAGCACACTGGCACACAGAGACACACCCAGACACGGCGCCCAGGCACTGGGCGCCAAAAACAGCAACAGAACACGCGCATCACAGACACCACACACAGCGCCCAGCACCAGGGCGCCTAAAACAGCATAGGCACAAGACACAAAACGCAACACACTTGCACTCGGCGCCCAGCAGCAGGGCGCCTAAAATAGCATACTTAGACATGGCGCCCAAGGCGCCCACGGTTTTACAAATTCTTGTTTCATCATCAAATTAAAACACCAATTCAAATCACCAAGGTTAAATCACCAACATGAACATCAAATATCATAGTCAACCCAATTAACATCAATTGAAAACACCATCAACGAATATTCAAGCACTTGGCATGCAAATCATGGGTTTTCTACCACAAGGCATTTTTTCTTCAATTAGCACATTCATGTTATCTCTATCATCAAATCAACATTAAATCAAATATAGGCATCATAGGTCTAAGCCCCCACCCTAATACCCATCATACCCACCATTATAGTGAAAGAGAGGTCTCACCCTTACTTTAACTATTTGGATTAGAAGACCCTGGAGAGAAAGTCACCAACAGAACACAGCAACACAGCTTCTCTTCTCTTCTCCTTGATTCGCGAAATCTCCCTTCTTCTCCTCTCTTGGATGTCGCCGCCCCTCCTCTCTCTTTCTCTCCTATTCGCAATTTCTTTATTTTTTTCTCAACAATTCGCAAATGAGCTAGCAAACCCTAGCCTAGGCGCTTCAACTATGCGCCTAGCTAGTGGGCTTGGATCACGGGCTTCTTCCCGCTTAAGCCCGATCACTAACGCCATCCCCTAATATTTATTTACACACCCCTTAATCAAATGCTAATATAATTACACAAATTAAATAAATACATAAATAAATAATTGAATACCTAAATATTTAATTAAATTATTTAATTAAATATTTGGGCGTTACACCGCAGACGTCAAAAATTTCAACCTCTAAGATATTATTTAAGGGCATTTGATTTATTTTCGAAATATTTCCAGTGCGTTGACACTGGTCGCATTTAGAAACGAATTGATACGTGTCTTTAAAAAGGGACGGCCAATAAAAACCAGATTGTAGAATTTTTGTAGCAGTTTTTGAAGAACTGGCATGGCCGCCATAGGAAGAAGAATGACAATGGTATAGAATGTTACTTACCTCTTCTTCCGGAATGCATCTTTTGAACACCCCGTCTGCTCCTCTTTTAAAAAGAAGTGGCTCGTCCCAGTAATACTGTTTAAGATCATGGAAGAATTTCTTCTTCTGCTGATAATTTAAATCTGAGGGGAGTACTCCTGCTGCAAGGTAGTTTACAAAATCTGCATACCATGGTGTTTCAGTTTTGAACAATGAGAAGAGTTGATCATCCAAAAATGTGTCATTAAGTGGCAACTCTTCTTCTTTTGTTCCTTGTAGACGGGACAAATGATCAGCCACAACATTTTCAACGTCTTTTTTATCCTTTATTTCAAGATCAAATTCTTGTAGGAGTAAAACCCATCGGATCAATCTCGGCTTGGCATCTTTTTTGTTTAACAAATATTTTATGGCCGAGTGATCAGTATAAATGATGATTTTCGAACCTACCAAATATGATCGAAACTTATCAACGGCAAAAACTACCGCCAATAATTCTTTTTCAGTTGTGGCGTAATTCATTTGTGCCTCGTCTAAGGTCCTGCTTGCATAGTATATGACATGCAATTTTTTTCCCTTTCTTTGCCCCAGGACTGCCCTAACTGCATAGTCGCTTGCATCGCACATTATCTCGAACGGAAGATTCCTGTCCGGTGGCTGTATGATTGGGGCAGTAACCAAAGCCTTTTTCAACCTGTTAAAAGCTTCAAGAAAAAGATCATTAAAAATAAATGCTGCATCCTTAAGGAGCAGACTTGTCATAGGTTTTGAAATTTTTGAGAAGTCTTTTATGAACCGGCGGTAGAAACCCGCATGGCCTAAAAAGCTTCTCACCTCTTTTACTGAGGTGGGAGGTAGCATTTTTTCAATCACCTCAATTTTTGCACGATCTACCTCAATACCTCTATTAGAAATTAAGTGTCCTAGGACAATTCCTTCATTAACCATGAAATGACACTTTTCCCAGTTTAGAACTAGGTTCACCTTCTCACACCTCTCTAAGACTTTTTCCAGATTGGCTAAACAGTTTTCAAAATTTGAGCCATGGACGGAAAAATCATCCATAAACACTTCCATTATGTTTTCAACAAAGTCTGAGAATATGGACATCATACACCTTTGAAAGGTAGCAGGAGCATTACATAGACCAAAGGGCATCCTTCTATAGGCGTAAGTGCCAAAAGGACATGTGAAAGTTGTTTTTTCTTGGTCGCTAGGGTGGATGGGAATTTGGAAAAATCCCGAATAACCATCCAAATAGCAGAAATTTGAGTGCCGTGCTAACCTTTCTAGCATTTGATCAATGAACGAGAGAGGGAAGTGATCTTTCCGGGTAGCTTTGTTAAGCTTTCTGTAATCAATACACATTCTCCATCCCGTAATTGTCCTTGTGGAAATGCATTCATCCTTTTCATTTTTAATAACTGTTAAGCCTCCCTTCTTAGGTACTACTTGAACAGGACTAACCCACTTACTATCGGAAATAGGATATATTATCCCAGCATCAAGGAGTTTTAAAACTTCCTTTTTAACAACCTCTTTCATGTTTGACTTTAATCTTCTTTGATGCTCGATAGAGGGTTTATAGTCCTCTTCCAGTAGTATTCTGTGTATGCAGATTGACGGATTTATTCCTTTAATGTCCTCAATAGTATACCCTATGGCTTTGGGATACTTTTTAAGAACATTAAGCAATTTTTCAGTCTCATTTTGTTTTAGATTTGCATTTACAATTACTGGAAAAGTAGAATTAGGGCCAAGAAACTCATACCTGAGAGATGCTGGTAAGGGCTTCAGTTCTATTTTTGGTGCTTCTTTTGGGAGAGGTCGAGGTTTTCCCTCACCCAAAGTTTCAGTACCCAATTTTTGTGATGGTGGATTCTCATCTAAAAGTTTTATGTAGAATTGGGTTTCCTCAGCTGCATTTGTATCTGTGTTGCCTAAAAGGCAATCTTCCAGACTATCTTGTGAAGATGATGCTAAAGAGCAGTCTCGCACGCAATAGTCTACAATATCAATCCTGCAGCATGAGTCCTTTACAGACGGACTCCTCATGAAGTTTGAAACTTCAAACTCAACCTTTTCATCCCCCACGTTAAAAACCAACTTACCGTTTTTAACGTCAATTATTGGCCCTGCAGTAGCTAAAAAAGGCCTCCCTAGAAGAATAGGAATTTGGGAGTCTTCTTCAATTTCCATTACAACAAAATCCACCGGTATAAAAGTTTGCCCTACCTTGATAGGGACATCCTCTAAGATTCCAGTGGGGTATTTGACGGAACGATCTGTCAACTGTATTGTCATTTTTATGGGTTTAAGTTCACCTATCCCTAGTCTTTTGCAAAGAGAAAGAGGCATCAAACTTACACTGGCTCCTAGATCACACATTGCTCTGTTTATAGTTTCACTTCCAATTACACAAGGTATGGAAAAACTACCTGGATCTTTGAGCTTTTGTGGCAGCTTGTTCTGGATAATTGCGCTGCATTCTTCTGTTAATACAATCGTCTCATAGTCGTCTATTTTTCTTTTCTTAGATAAAATTTCTTTCAAAAATTTAGAATAAGACGGCATTTGAGACAATGCATCAGTGAAAGGAACGTTGATGTAAAGCTTTTTAAGCAAGTCGACAAACCTTTTGAATTGCTCGTCAAGTTTGTTTCTTGCAAATCTTTGGGGAAAAGGAATGGGTGGTTTGTAAGGTGGTGGGGGGATGTGTGGTTCTTCTCTTTCTTTTTCTGGTTCTTTCTCTTTTTCTTTCACTTCTTGCTCACATGGTAAATTATGTTTTTCACTCACACTTTTTTCTTGGTTTGCTCTTGGTTCCTCTAATTGTTTTCCGCTTCTAAGGGTGACGACATTTATTTGGCCATTTGGATTTTGTTCTGGTTGCCCAGGAAATACCTCCGAAGACTTAGAGGATGAAGCCACCTGTGTTGCCACTTGAGTTATTTGATTTTCAAGCATTTTATTATGAGTGGCAATGGAGTCGACTTTTGATACTAATTTGATAAGTGTGTCATTCAAATAACCAGTTTGATTTTTGAATTCTTCATTTTGTTTTGTTTGAGATGACACAAATTTTTCCATCAAAAATTCCAAGTTCGACTTTTGCGGGTTGTTTTGTGGGTTGTTAAAAACCCTTTGATTCTGAAAACCAGGAGGTGGTCTAGGTGCTGGATTGGGTGGAGGATTTTTGTAAGAAAAATTTGGATGATTTCTCCACCCAGGATTATAAGTATTTGAAAACGGATCTTCTTTTTGAGCATAGTTAACATGCTCATTTCCAGTACTAGATGCCTCAAGCTGGCATTCAGCTCCAATATGGCCAACAACCCCACATAATTCACATGGTGGAGTAGTAGGAGAAAGAGTTTGTGAAACGGCACTTACATTTAATTTTTCAAATTTTTGAAAAAGTGCGTCCACTTTTGAGGTGAGATGATCAACAACAGATATTTCATACTTACCCGGCTCTTTTGATGATGCTGGTTTATTTGTTAGGGCTCGCTCACTTGTCCATTGACAATGGTTTTGAGCCATATCTTCAATGAGTGCATAAGCTTCAGTAAAATTTTTGTTCATTAAAGCTCCACCTGCAGCTGCATCAACAGTCATTCTTGTTGCATATTGTAATCCATTATAAAATGTGTGAACAACGAGCCATTTCTCTAGTCCATGATGGGGGCATAGCCTTAACATTTCTTTGAAACGTTCCCAAGTATCATAAAGAGATTCCCTGTCGTTTTGAGAAAATCGAGTAATTTGACTTCTCATTTGAGCTGCTTTAATTGGTCCCAGCTGGTAATGGATTCCGAAGGCAAAGAATGTACCCATGCTCTTGCTCTATCCCTTAATGAAAAAGGGAAGAGCTTTAGTCTTATGGCATCTTGAGGTACCCCGTTTAATTTGAGAGTTCCACAGTATTCCAGAAAAATTGAAATATGAAGATTTGGGTCCTCCGTGGGAGAACCAGAAAATTGATTTTGTTGAACCATTGAAAGCAGAGATGATTTGAGTTCAAAATTATTTGCTTCCACATTTGGATGTACAATGACAGCCGATGGTTCTGCTGAAGGTGTTGCGTACTCTTTGAGAGCATGATTTTCATTAGCCGCCATTTGGTTATCGGGAATTTCTCTCCTCCTTCTATGTAAGAACCTTTCGATTTCGGGAATTTGTTGAACAGTTTCTCCGAAACTTCTGGTTCTTCGCATTCGAGGGACAAGAGAAGAAAAAGTAAAAATAAAGAAAATAAAACTTCAGTCTAACCGGTTTCGAAAAACTTAATTAATATCACTGCCTCCCCGGCAACGGCGCCAAAACTAATTATCAAGCCTATTTTCAGGGTTGATTATTATTAGAACTTGTTAAGCAAAGACCTTTTTGTGTCTCAATAAAACCAAAACTATTTTCATGTGTTGATTTAATTGTCTAATTTCATAGATCCAACAAACACACTTCCCCTTTCGGTACATCGTGTGGTGTTTTGAAATAATAATGAAAAGTGATGAAATTAGATTTAAAAATACAAAGCGATTAAGGTGGAGAATAGTCCCGGGAATTAATTAGTAGGAAGCCATCCTTTGATTGTTGCCAAAAACCCCAAGGCTAAGAAAGTCTACTCACTCATGATCATTGTAGACAAAAGAGGAGAAGAGGAAGATTGCATATTTGTAAATTGCAAGAATTTGTAAAGAAAGCGATAAGTTGCGGAATGCGTAAATTGCAAGAATTGTAAAGAAAGCGATAAGTTGCGGAATGTGTAAATGAGTTAGGAATTAGATGTTAGAATGGCAAGAAAATAAATGCTAGGAATTGAGAAAATTGCAAAATTATAAATAGCAGAATTGTAAATGACAAGAAAGTAAATTGCTTAAAAAGTAAATTGCAAGGAATTTAAATGACTTGGAAAATAAAAGGGCAAGAAAGTAAAAGAGCAGGAATTAAAAGAGCAAGAAAGTAAAAGGGCAAGAAAGTAAAAGGGCAAGAAAGTAAATAAGCAAGAATTAATAGGGCAAGAAAGTAAAAGAGCAAGAATTAAAAGGGCAAGAAAGTAAATAAGCAAGAATTAAAAGGGCAAGAAAGTAAATAAGCAAGAATCATAAAGAACATGAAGAGTAAATTGAAGTCATGAATCTTAGAGAGTTTTTGAGAGTGATTTTCTAAAAAAATTCAAGTGTTCTTACAAGTGAGGATCAAGGTCCTATTTATAGGAAAATATGAGGGAAAAAGCAGTTGAGTGGAGGGGCAAAATAGTCAACTCAAGTTTGGCAAAGATAGCCATCAACAAGTGGACAAAGCATAGCCATCAACAAGTGGACAAAGCACTTGAGTGAAGGGGGAAAATAGTCAAAAAGAAGTGAAAAATCAAGTTGACAAAGATAGCCAGAAACAAGTGGCCGCAGCCAAAATTGACTGCTTCTTGGCCCCCTTGGCGCCCTGTCCTGCGCCAGTTTGCGCTGTGCTGCTCCTTGGCGCCCTGTCCCTGCGCCAGTTTGCGTTGCTGCTACTCCTTGGCGCCCTGTCCTGCGCCAGTTTTGCGATGTGCTGCTCCTTGGTGCCCTGCAGAGCCGAGTGCTGTCTAAAAAATTGTTCCTCCTCAAATATTTTCTTTGTTCTTCATTTTAGCTCATATTTTCTCTTTTGCTTCAAAATAAAACCTGAAAATAAAAATTAAACATTTGTAGTAAAATAGCTCAAAAAAATATATTAAAATAAAAAAACTTAATAAAAATAACTATTAAAAAGACTCTAAAAATAGGCTTATCAAATAGCGGCAAGACGGTTAAGGCCCTACTTCGTATCCTATCAGATCGTTGTCAGAACTAATCAACCCATTCGCCAGATACTTCATAGACCCGACCTCGTCGGGAGAATGATCAAATGGGAAGTTGAGTTGCCAAAATTCGGAATAAGGTATGAAACGAGGACGGCTTTAAAAATGCAGTCACTTGCGGATTTCATAGCAGAAATGGCACCGCCCACGACAGCCGAGCTTGAAGATATGCTATGGACCATTCATGTTGATGGGTCGTCCAACAGTATAGGTAGTGGAGCCAGCCTCATGGTGTAGAATCAAGAGGTTGTCATAATCGAGGTATCATTGACTTTCTCATTTTTGACGTCAAACAACCAGGCCTCCTGGTGGAGAAGTGTGCATAGCAGGGCAGTCTTTAGCCAAGGACTTCAACGCTAGAAGGGTTGAGATTCTAATCGACCCGCTTCTAGTCGTCTAACAAACCAGCGAAGAGTATGTCACCAAAGACGTCGTTTTACAGCAATATCTCGCAAAGGTCAGAGAGTTAATGAGGCATTTCTCAGAAGTTATTATTAAACACGTACCTCAAGGAGAAAATGCACGAGCCGACGCCTTAGAAAAATTGGCAAGCACAAGGACAACTGGACACCTCAGGACAATCCTTCAAGAAACTCTGGCACAACCGAGCGTCTAGTTGAATGATGCACCAACCTCGTCTGTATATACCATCGAAGAGGTGACCACTTGGATAAACCCCATTACCGAGTACATGCAGACAAGTAATCTGCCCTCCGATGTCGCTGAAGCAACTTGAGTCAGAAGGAAGACCTCTTCTTACTCCATAATCGAAGCAAAGTTATACCGAAGAGGGTTCTCATCACCTCTACTCAAATGAGTAGCAGGAAAAGAATGCCTATATATTCTAGGTGAGATCCACGAAGGAATCTGTGGGCAACATTTGGGGGGAAGATCCTTAGTTAAAAAAGCTTTACGGGCAGGGTATTACTGGCCCACTATGAATGAGGATGCAATGAATTTTGTGAAGAAATGTCAAAAATGTCAGCGATATGCAGATGTCAACGTAGCACTTCCAACCGAATTGACTTCGTTAGCATCCACTTGGCTTTTCTCATGGTGGGGGGTGGATCTTTTGGGACCACTTTCGATCGCTCACGGCCAGATCAAGTATTTAATCGTAGTTGTCGACTACGTCACAAAATGGATTGAAGCCGAACCCTTGTCTAAAATTACGGCCAGAAATGTCATCAAGTTCTTCAAAAAGTTCATTTTGGCCAGATTTGGAATCCTAGAAGTGATAGTAACCGACAATGGCACTCAATTCATAGATAAGAACTTCAGAGAACTCATGGCCAACCTCTCTATTAAACAACACTTTACCTCGATAGAACATCCACAAACCAAAGGACAGGCCGAATCCGCCAACAGAGTCATCCTAAAAGGACTCAAGCGGAGACTTGACGAGGCAAAGGGAAAGTGGGTAGAAGAACTACCCCATGTATGGTGGGCCTATAGAACCACTCCACACTCAGCTACAGGAGAATCACCGTTTCGACTCACCTACGGAACTGAGGCGGTCATCCCAGTGGAAGTAGGAGAACTGACTTGGAGAACAACTCACCCAAACAAGCCCTTAGAAAACGAGTAAGCAGTCCAAGAAGAATTGGACCTAGTAGAGGAAATTCAAAATCAAGCTTCTATGAAAGAAGCTGTGGTTAAGCAAAGAATAGCAACCAAGTTTAACAAGAAAGTGAGCCCAAGAGAATTTGAAATTGGCGACCTCGTCAAACATCGGAGGGATCCATGATTGGGATCATCAACCACTCCTGGAATAAACCGAACCTCATGCTTGGATCGGTCAGCGTTATACTCCACCATCACACCACCATGAGCATTCCATGAGATGTTGGCTTTGTAACACCCCATTTCTACCCGGAAATTTAAATCATAATTATCAGAGTTAAAAAATTATTTTTCAACACAACCAAACGGGATGCTACATTCTCTTCAAATAAACAACAACAGTAAAATAACAATCTCCCTTATAGTTCAGACTAATACGTAACACGTAACAAGTGGGATGGAATCCTCAAAAATATTTAGTTCAGTTCACATAACAGGATCCTCAACCTCTCGCAGCGGAATAAAAATACAATCTCATAAAAACATAACACAGTCTCAGCAATAACATCATATCTTCAGTAAAAATCACTCAACATGTCAAATAAACAAAACAAAAGAAAACTAGTGCCCATCCCCTGAGTGTTACGTATCAGAGCACAAGACCGACTCAGGAATGAAGGGAGACAAGCCTTCACTCATGGTTACCTGTAGTGATAAACAACAAAGGGGTGAGTCTCAACCGCATAATAAAGCTTATAATAAACAATATGCTGGAGTATAGAACTACACCAATCACAACGACATATTTATATTTTTACTTTTATATATATATAAAAGTATACAGTAACTTTTACAATTATGAATATATACGTATATATATATAACAACTTTCACCATATTTCTATATATATATATATATATATATATATATATATATATATATAACAACTTCTACAAAATTATACATATAACAAATTTCATAATTTATATATATACGTAGTTATATAAATATATACATGTAACAGCTCCACAATTTATTTATATACATCTTTATGCATATAACAACTTCAGCAACTCGTATATATATATATATATATATATATATATATATATATATATATATATATATATATATATATATATATAATTGTCACACAACCATATTATACATAAACCAAAATAATTATTAACGATGAGCATGCATGTATGACGTGCAAGTATGCATGTGGTACCATCATCATCACTTATCATTGCCAATTGGGCATATCGTCGCGACCGCAGCCGTAATATCGTGAAGACCGCAGCCTAAAATCGTCAAGACCGCAGCCTAATGTATGCATGTGACTTCATGAACGACCAACAATTATAATTTCCACATCATCAACATCATCTATAACATCATCGTCACGTTGGCATTAAGTCCGTCATCAATAACATCGTCACTTATTTTGGTCAATAGACCCATCGTCATTTAACAACATCAATAACATTTGGTCAATAGACCCATCATCATTACCATAAAGAAGGCAACACAATATTAGTGTCCAGAAACTATCAGAAAAATTAATCAGTTTTCACCTTACAGTAGCATACACAGATAGAGGACTGGACAAGCTTCGAAATGCCCTTTGAAGCACTTAAAACGGACACCCGAGTCAAAAGATACGTCAAAAACAAATTAGGAACAAAACTGAGACACGTGCTGAAAATGGCTCCCAGGCGTTGGGCGCCTAGCAGGGAACAGCAGCACACAAAACTGGCGCAGGAAAACTGGCGCAGCTTAGACAGAAACAGCAACACAAAAACTAGCGCAGGAGGGATCCTGGCGCCCAGACACAAATTGGCGCAGCAGCACAAAAACTGGCGCAGCAGGGATCCTGGTGCCCAGACACAGAAACTGGCGCAGGGAACAGAATTGGAAACACAGCGCAGGATTTGGCGCCCAGGGACAGGGCACCCACCAAAATGTCACCACAGTACACAAAGTGCTCAGGAGCAAGGTCCAACCCACAACATATGATATAACAACAAGTTCTGGGCGCATGGGGCGCCAGAACCAGCGACACAAGCAAGGGGAACATGTGCATGGGCGCCTAGGGCGCCTTCCCAAACAGCACTGGAACAACATGGAGCCATACTGGAACAACTTAGTATAATTAGGCAAGGTATTCCACACTAAGACAGAGGCTAAAACATCAAGGGAACACACAAATGGCTTGGCGCCTAGGCATAGGGAACCAAAAACTGCAACAGAAAACAAGGCAGGCAACATGGCTCCCAGGGGAGGGGATCCCAGTGACATGTCAGAACACACAACCTAGCAACCAAAATTCAACCCCAATGACATCCAAGTAACATGACTACTCAGAAACACAACTTGGGAACGCAACACGGGCAGCCAAAATTAGGCGCCCTTGGCGCCCAGGCACAGGGAACCAGCGCCCATGGCAGCAACACTGAATGCAACGGGACAGGCACAGGCGCCCATGGCGCCCAGACAGCAGCAACAATGCGAGTCAATGGCAACAACAATGGCGCCTAAGGCGCCTAGGGTCCTTCAAACTCAATATTCTCCAAATTTTCATATGCTCAATCATCAACAACAATTTCAATTATCACATACACGTTCTCACATCATCAAACACAAGTTTCATCAAACATTTAGCGTGCATTACAATTCCCACACACATCAAACAAAATTATGTACTTTTCAACAACACCTTTTGAGCATCAAGTATTTATCCATACAATCATACATTGCAAACATCATCAAAAATTGTAAGAATAGCGACATAGGCCTTAAACCCCACATACATCCCATTATAATCCCTATTATAAGGTAAGACCCACCCTTACCTTGATTATACCGAAGACTAGGTTCTTTCTACGGAGTCACCAACAGAACCACAGCAACTAGGAGCTCTTCCCTTTCCTTGGCCGATCGCACCCTTCTTTCTTTCCTTCTCTCCTTCGACTTCTCTCTTCTCTCTTCGCAACTCTCTCTTTCTTTCTCCCTTTCGTTTCTTTCTTTTTCCTTTCTTACACAAATGATGCGAATTGCATCATACCCCAAGCGCCTAGGAGCCTTAGCTAACGGGCTTGGGCTTCTTGGGCCAATCTTACCGTCCCGGGATTACCAACACCACCCCCTTAAATTTAAAATAAAATAACATATTAATAATCTTAATATATTAATAAATATGCAACACTTAAATAATTTAATCAAATAATTAATTAAATTATTTTGGGTGTTACAGGCTTCCCGAGTACGAAGAGGAACCCCCGGATTCAACACCAGTACCTGATCCAACGCATTCTGGAAGGCTTCATCACCAAACCTCAAAGCCGTAGCAGCAATCCTTTGGCGAGCCGAGATATCTTCGTCTCTTTTCTTGAAAACCTCATTTCGTTTAGTTAATATCTTCTTCACCATCTCCTCCAACTTGGTGACCCTTGACTCAAGACCCTCCTTCTTAGCCAATGCTTCAGTGGCATTAGCGAAATTCTTCTCTACCTCCTCCATCTGCGAAATTCTTCTCTACCTCCTCCCGAGTTGCTGCCTCCTCCTTCTGCTTCTTCATCGCTACTCTGAAAGCTCGTTTGGCAAACTCACAACGAGCCACAACATCATCACGCTCTTTCAAAAGCCGAGCTCTCCTTGCCAGAATAAGTCTCGAA
This sequence comes from Astragalus membranaceus, assembly GCA_039519185.1. NCBI lineage: Eukaryota > Viridiplantae > Streptophyta > Magnoliopsida > Fabales > Fabaceae > Astragalus > Astragalus membranaceus. The sequence goes on along the minus strand of CM076849.1, from coordinate 117,046,565 downwards.
TTCAGAATCATCAATAAGAAAGTAAGATAAACTCAGGGCAATGAAATAGTACTTACTCCTATAAACTTACGATCGGCCTCAAGCAGCTTAGTCCCAAAATAAGTTATAGGAAGAACCACCTCAAAAGGGTTACACAAAAAATCCTCCAGGTTAAAGTCCTCAAAATCACAGATTTCCTTTGATACATCAGAATCAATAGGAGGATCCTCAAATTTTGACTTCTTTGAGAAAACGGGGGAGACTGTTGTTCCGACTGGGTCCTCCGCCTCAGACTGGTTTCTCTTCACGACCACAGGGGATTCCTGGATTGATTTTTCGGGTTCAAGCCCCTCTTTATCGTTCTCAGATCTCCCTTCATAACCGGCTAACGGGTTATGATTTCGGAGTAAGAGGCAAGGTGTTTCAAGGATCCCTGATTGGGCAGCAGCTTCCCTTAATTCATAAAGGGTAGAGAGGGATGACATTGCCGCTGTGCAAGAAAAATGAAACAAATTACAATAAAAGTACGACAGAGTAAAAGCTGGAAACATCTTATGAAAGTCTATATACTGAGCACGTCAAGGAATTTCTCCCGAGGATCCAAGGCAACAACTCGGATGTTTATCAGGGGGTATCCCTAGAATATAGACTACCATGACCAAAGAAGCTCTAGAGTTGCTATATCAACTCCATGTAATTGAGCACAAGATCGAGTAGAGAACGTGAGAGGTCTCTTGAAATGGTCAAACGACCAGCTAAACCGAAAGATTGGCGCAACCAATTCACCAAAATCATTGACTACACCAATCCTTCGGAGAGTAACCAAATTTCGAAGTCTTACAAGGACAAACCGGCATGCAAAACTATCAATTAAAAAGGAAGCAAAAAGATTTTTTGAAGAACTGGGACCCAAGTCAAAAGCTCCCATGGAACCGCATCCTGAAGGACTAAGCTGGGAAAGGGCGACGTGCAGAAATTCAAGCATCCCTTTTTCAAAAGGGGTAAAAGGTGGACAGACCCTTGCCTCAGTGAGCATGGTCGAGTGTATAAAGAATTCTGGACCGTCAACAAGGCTTCACACCGGCACCCCGAAAGGAACTCCAAACAGATCCCACTCCTCTTTAGGAGAAAGACCTACTAGCGGACGGAGGTCGACTAAAGGGGAAGCATCATGTTCTCAAAAAATGCTGCTCTGAGAAAGGATATCTAAAGAAACCCAAGTGGCGGGATCCACGTCAAGGCGGGCCGAGGAGGGATTTCGGTTCCTCACTAATGGTCGTCTGCCCTTACCAGAAGTAGAAGAACCATCGGTCGGAGGAGAACCGCGCTTCATCTGAGCCGACATCTCTTCGACCCTACCTAAAACCTATAGAGGACACCTACATCAAGGGAGGTCATAGGAAACTCTAGAACTAAAAAACAGGAAGAACTTCCCCATTCTTGCCACGGTCGAACCGCAACCAATAAACAAAGAATATGCAATCGGTAGATAGCAAAAGAAGGTTGAGAAACATACCTTGATTGTTGACCAAGTGACTTCAAAACACAAGAGGGGGTGAATTGTGCAACTAAAACTGGTGATTAAAAATAAAATATCTGAATAAAAGTTTGATCAAATAAAATAAAGCGCTTAAGAAAACATTTTAATTTGAATAAGAATGACTTGCAGAGGAAAATAAAGGAGATAAAGGGAAAGAAGAAGACACACAGAATTATACTAGTTCGGCCACTCCTGAGGCCTACGTCTAGTCCCCAAGGAAAAATCCAAGGGATTTTAATTAATCACTAGCTTTTAAAACAGGTTCAGCTAGAAACCTTTACAACCAAAGACCTCTACACACAAAACCGGGATATCACCTCCCTATGTAAAAGAAATTTAAAACCAGTAGATATCACCTCAAATAAATATTTTAGCAAGTGTAAGAAGAGTGAGAGTGATGAGAAGAATGATAGAGTTTCAGATGCAAGAATTAGTTGTTTTTAGAGTGAAATGTGAGGCCTCTATTTATAGGCTTTAGGAAAAATATGATGTTGAGTTATTTATGAAAAGGAGGTAATCGATTATGTGCTTGAATAACATAAGATGATAATCGATTTATGTGCTTCCTTAAATGGAAAAGGAAATCGATTATGTGCTTCCTTAAAACAAGATGAAAATCGATTATGTGCTTCCTCAAAACAAGATGAAATCAATTATGTGCTTCCTCAAAGCCATAAATCGATTATGTGCTTCCTTAATACAAGATGAAATCGATTATGTGCTTCCTTAATACATGATGAAATCGATTATGTGCTTCCTCAAAGCCATAAATGGATTATGTGCTTCCTTAATACACGATGAAATCGATTATGGTTTCATAGGGAATATTAAGAATCGATTGTATGCTTGAATGTGGTATCCTTATAATCGATTATGTTTGTTTCTAAAATCATTTATGCATGCATGAGATTTGTTTAAAAATTATTTTCATGCAAGAAAAATATTGTGAGTGTGTGATTTATTTTAGAGAGCTTTATTTCCACTTACACAAATATCCTAAACACACACAATACAATAAACAACTCTTAACTTGAAAGCTTGATCTCATTTTCCGCTTTTTGCAATCTTGACCTTTTTGAACTTCTTTTGTCAATCATCAAAACCAGATTATTCCTGTCAAGACATATATTCACATTCTCCCCCTTTTTGATGATGACAAATGTAACGCCCCAAAATAATTTAATTATTCATTTGAATTAAGTTATTTAAGGCTTACAACATTTATTTAAAAAAATTAATTAATTTGGAGTTTTATTTTATTCAGGAAGTGTTTAAGTAAGTAGGGAGGTGTGAATAAAGGCCCATGACCCATTAAGAGGCCCAAGTTCAACTAATAAACCTAGGGGTCTTATGAGAAGGTGCTCATTTGTGCAAAGAAAGAAAAAAAATAGAAAGTGAGAAGAGGGAGAGAGAGAGGGCGCGGCCGAAAGCTCAAGGGGAGAAGAAGAGGAGGCTTGGCGTGAAGAAATCCAAGGGGAAAAGGGAGAGAAGCGTGCTTGGTTGGTGATTCTTGTTGATTGCTAGGAGTCTTGCTTAGTTCCTTCAATTTCCTTAGGTTAGGGGGCTCTTCTTTCATTCATAATAGACTATATGATGAGTGTTCTATGTGGGTTAGGTTCTAGGATAATTAATTGATTGATTGTTGTATATTACTCTGTCGATTTCATGGTTGATATTATGTTTGAATTTAATTTGATGAATCTATGTTGTTTGATGTTGAAATGAACATGATATGAACTATGTATGCAAGGTGTTTGATGTATTGTCTCAATGAAACTAAGTATGAAATCATGATAGTTGCAAGGTGTTTGATAAATTGCCTAAATGAATTGGTGTTGAAATTGGTGTTTGAGGAGTTGTGCCACTATGTTGCCATTTGGGTGAGCCACGGCTAGGCCCCAATGCCCATGCAGTGGTGTGTTGCGTGTGAAGTGTAGCGTTGCGTGTGGTGTGTGGCGTGTTGTGTGTTGGTGTGTGTCGTGATGTTGTGTGTGCTTGGAGTGTGTCACGGTATGGGCGCCAATATGGCATGCCCGTGTTGCCTGGTTTGTGCCCCATGTGTTGTGGTGTCTCGGTGTGGGACGCCAAAATGTGGCGTGCCCCGTGTGGGTTGTGGTGTCTCGGTGTGGGGCGCCAAAAGGTGGCGTGCCCCATGTGCGTGTGTGTCTCGGTGTGGGGCGCCAAAAATGTGGCGTGCCCCTTGCGCCTTGTGCTGGGCGCCAAGTTTGGCAGCCCCTGTGCACGTGTGCTGGTGATGTTATGGCGCAGGGCACGGCGCCATGCCTGTGCCCTTGCTGTCTGGGTTGCGCCCAGATGTGGCGCAGGTTGCCTCTGCGCCAGTTTTTGCTGTCTGAGTTGCTGTCTGTTTTGCGCCCAGATGTGGCGCAGGTTGCCTCTGTGCCAGTTTTTGCTGTCTGTGTTGCGCCCAGATGTGGCGCAGGTTGCCTCTGCGCCAGTTTTTGCTGTCTGTGTTGCTCTCAGATGTGGCGCAGGTTGCCTCTGCGCCAGTTTTTGCTGTCTGTGTTGCGCCCAGATGTGGCGCAGGTTGCCTCTGCGCCAGTTTTTGTTGTCTGTGTTCCTGTCTGTGTTGCGCCCAGATGTGGCGCAGGTTGCCTCCGCGCCAGTTTTTGCTGTCTGTGTTGCGCCCAGATGTGGCGCAGGTTGCCTCTGCGCCAGTTTTTGCTGTCTGTGTTACGCCCAGATGTGGCGCAGGTTGCCTCTGCGCCAGTTTTTGCTGTCTGTGTTGCTGTCTGTGTTGCGCCCAGATGTGGCGTAGGTTGCCTCTGCGCCAATTTTTGCTGCTGTGTTGCCTAGTTGTGTTGCTGTCTTGGCGCAATGCTGCCAGTTTGCTGGCGCAGTGCTGCCCGATGTTGCCCGAAGTGTTTAAGTGCAGTTTTGCTTATTGTTGCCTGTCCATGTGCATTTATTGGTGAGTAGTCTTCGGCCTTATTATAAATTATTGGTGAGTGCCCTCATGGCTTATTTTGGTGATGGATCCACATGCATATGCCCGTGGAGTTGGGTTGCATTTCATGCACTAATCATGCATTCGGTGATGTTTCGTAGTAATTGTAAATTTAATGGTGTATGTTGATATAGTTGTGAATTGGTGCTTCTAGTTGCTTTCCCTAGTATAAATCTTATCATATATGCTATTATTTATGTAAAGAGACTCACCCTACTGCTTTTATGTTGCTTCTCATGTCGGCAACGTGCAGGTGATAGCGAGTGAAGGTTATCCTCATACCTTCTTCTAGTCGGTTGTGTCTGGCTCTAATACGTAGCACCGGGGAGGGGCGTCTTAGTTTACTTGTTTTTTATATTTTGATGTTATTAAACTGATAGCTGGTGATGTATTGAGTATGTTCAAGACTTGATGTTATTCCGCTGTGATGGCGATTATGTTCATGCTGATGTAAATTAAACAGGTGATTGTGGGCTCATCCCTTGACTGTGGTGCTATGTATCGTACTATTGGTTGTTGGATTTTGCCACTGATATTGTTTGGTTTAATTGGAGTAAATGTAGCACTCTCTCGTGGTTGTTTTTTTTATCTTTTCGAAAACTCTGATTTTTTTCAATTAAATAGTAGTAAATTAGAAGGGGGTGTTACATTAGTGGTATCAAAGCAATAGTTCGGTCTGTCCGACCACGTTGTTGAGTCTTGAGTTTTCTAATCCTCGAGTCTTGTTGCTCGTCCTGATTTGATCTTGTTTCAGTGAATAGTTGAGATGGCCGGAAGAAATGATGCGGCTCTTGCTGCTGCTCTGGAAGCAATGGCTCAGGTTGTGGGAAATCAGCAGGTTGCTGCTGATGCCGGTGCTCGCAACTTGGCCACTTTTCAAAGGGAGAATCCGCCCACTTTCAAAGGTCGGTATGATCCGGATGGAGCTCTTGCATGGTTGAAGGAAATTGAAAGGATTTTCAGGGTTATGGAGTGTACGCCTGCTCAGAAGGTGAGGTATGGTACTCACATGCTAGCTGAAGAAGCCGATGATTGGTTACTTGAGGTTCTGCAGAGGTTGGAGAGTGCTGGTGAAGAGATCACGTGGGATGTCTTCAAGAGAGAATTTATGAGAAAGTATTACCCGGAATATGTTCAGGGCAAGAAGGAGATTGAAATTTTGGAATTGAAGCAAGGAAACTGTGGCCGAGTATGCGGCAAAGTTTGTGGAGTTGGCTAAGTTCTACCCTCACTACAATGATGCTAATGCTGAATTCTCTAAATGTATCAAGTTTGAAAATGGTCTGAGGCCTGACATCAAGAAGGCAATTGGTTACCAAAAGATTAGGGTGTTTGCTGATTTGGTTGATAGTTGTAGGATTTTTGAAGAGGATAGCAATGCTGCCTATAAGATTGTGAAAGAGAAGAGGAGTTCTCAGTATCGTGGGATGCCCTATGATGTTTCTGGTGGTAAGGGCAAGTGGAAAGCTGGTTCAGGCAAGAAGCCCAGTGGGGGAGATGCCCCTGCAAGCATTGTGTGCTACAAGTGTGGTAAGCTCGGACATAAGAGTGTTGATTGCCCGGTTAACAAGTGTTTCAAATGTGGCAAAGAATGTCATATAGCTGCTAATTGTGAGAAGAAGGATGTTGTTTGTTACAACTGTGGAGAGGTGGGGCATATTAGTACCAAGTGTTCTAAGCCAAAGAAGGAGAAAGCTAGTGGGAAAGTATTTGCTCTTGCGGAATCTGAGGTGGCTAATGAGATCAGAGGTGTTTCATTCATGGTACCCCGTTGCTTGCTATTGTTGATACCGGTGCCACGCATTCCTTTATTGCTGCTGTGTGTGCTGATAAGTTGAATCTAGTTTTATCTTCTATGAAGAGAGAAATGGTTATCGATACTCCAGCTAAGGGTTCGGTGACTACTTCTATCGTGTGTGCTAAGTGTCCTTTATCGGTTTTCGGTAGAGAGTTTATTGTTGATTTGATTTGCTTGCCGTTGGATGGATTAGATGTTATCTTGGGTATGGACTGGTTGGTGAATAACCATGTTCATATCAATTGTTTTAGTAAGTCTGTGAGTTTCTCTTCTTCGGTTGAGGAGGAATCTGTTTTGTTGCCTGCTGGTCAGCTGCATAGAGTAATGAAGGAGGAAGTTAATCTGTTTGCTTTGATGGCGTCATTATCTGTTGAGGGCCAAGCTAAGATTGATGAGTTGCCCGTGGTGCGTGAATTTTCTGAAGTGTTTCCCGATGAAATTCCTGATGTGCCACCTAAGAGAGAAGTGGAGTTTGCTATTGATCTGGTACCTGGTACTAGACCTGTGTCTATGGCACCTTATAGGATGTCTGCATCCGAGTTGTCTGAGAAGAAGCGGCTTGAGGATTTGCTTGAAAAGAAGTTTATAAGGCCAAGCGTGTCGCCGTGGGGAGCTCCGGTGTTGCTAGTAAAGAACAAAGATGGGAGTATGAGGCTTTGTATTGATTATCGGCAGTTGAACAAGGTGATGATTAAGAATAAGTATCCGCTTCCAAGGATTGATGATTTGATGGATCAATTGGTGGGAGCTCGCGTGTTTAGTAAGATTGATTTGAGATCGGGTTACCATCAAATTAAGGTGAAGGATGAAGATATTCCTAAGACGGCGTTTAGGACTCGGTATGGTCACGATGAGTATTCGGTGATGCCATTTGGCGTTACGAATGCTCCGGGGGTATTCATGGAATATATGAATCGTATCTTTCATGAGTATCTAGATCGTTTCGTGGTAGTGTTTATTGACGATATCTTGGTTTATTCTAAGTCTGAGGAGGAGCATGCCGAGCACTTGAGGTTGGTGTTGGAGATCTTGAAGGATAGGAAGTTGTATGCTAAGCTATCTAAGTGTGAATTCTGGTTGAAGGAAGTAAGCTTTCTTGGTCATATCATTTCTGGTGATGGTATTGCAGTGGATCCATTCAAGGTGGATGCCGTGTTGCAGTGGGAGGCTCCTAAGTCGGTCACGGAGATTAGAAGCTTTCTGGGGCTAGCTGGATATTATAGGAGGTTTATTGAAGGGTTTTTGTTGAGTCATTATTATATGATGATTTTCATTCAGTTTGCAACCAAAATGTCGGTGGTTTATTGTCTGATTCAGCCAATTGCTAAGGGTTTTAGCATAATTTTAGTTTTTTGTAATAAGTGTGGAGCTGTAACAAAATGTATGAAAAACCTTCAATTTGATGTGGCGTTTACTAGCGAACCAGACACTTGCCTAGTGACGAAACGGAGAAAAGAAGAAAGGAAAAAGATTAGACAGCCTTCGCACCAAGCAGCCAGAACGATCGCGCCACGACCAAACTTTCTGGAGAAAGTCGCGACGCGACCAGGCACCATCGCGACGCAATGCGTGGCCAAAACTTTGGTTAAAATATCAGTTTAGCGTTTTCTGAATCTCTCTTCAGCTTGGGAACGATTCGAGGGTTTGGAGCAGCAGCTGGAGGTGATTTTGGGGCCTTCCCAACACCTTGGGAACAAGGGTTTTGAGGTTCTCATAGATCCATCTCTATGTAATCTTCTTCTACTCTTTAATCTTATCCCTTTTATGCCATGTAGTTAGATAGTTTTGATTTGGGATAGATGACTCTTCCTTAAACCCTTGTATGAATGCTTTGTTATGGTCAAGTCAAGTTTTTATTCATTTTATCCATTGCCTATGCCTTATGTTCTTAATGCTTTACAAGTACACATGATATTTGTATCGATCTATGTTTATCATCACCATAGGAATGTGGGCTGTTTGCTGGAAATTGGGGCTTAGGTCACGACTTGAATTATCATAGGAATATGTAATTGGGTTTCGTGAATTCTTATTTCATTCGGTCGCCATTGATGATCGTAGGAGTGGGAATTTGTGTGAGTGAATTCTTTATTTCTTGAACTTAATGCTTTACCCTTTGGCATGAATCGCCTAAGGAATTAGGGTAACTCTTAGGGTAATAGGGGTTTTGAGACAAGGGATTGTTCTTAGCCTAATTTAGTGAATTGAATCGGATAATTTGGATAATTACTTTGAGAGTGGCTGAAGGTCATATAAGAGTAGAGGGGAGATGAGTCGATCCCAATTCGCTTCTATCTTACTTTATGTTATTGCACTTTCTATTTCGTTGTTACAATAAACCAATTCTATCACAATTATCACGACTTAGAATTAACAACTTGCCCATTGATAATTCATCACAATCCCTGTGGATACGACCGGTTACTTACCGTATTTTATTACTTGCGACGACAATTGGTACACTTGCCAAAAGTCTTAACAAGTTTTTGGCGCCGTTGCCGGGGATTGTTGATTTCATTGTCAATTAGTGAATGAGTTGATTCTTAGTTGTTTTTTATTTTATTTTATTTTATTTATTTCAGTATTTTATGTTGGTTTTATTTATTCAGATCCTTAGTTATTGTGTTGCACCTTTTGATGGTTTGTTTAGTGTTTCAGCGAGCTAATTGTGCGGGGGCAAGATTCGAAAGAATTGCTGCTTGACCCCGAGATTGGAAGATCGTAAAAGGCAAACCGGAAAAAGTTAATGTTGCATTTTGGTTGCTGTCTAGCTTGTACCTTGATGATGATGCACCGTAATCTTTGAACTGGTTCTCTATGGTGATTGTTCAGTCTAACATGTTGCAGCTACCATGTGACTCCTCCAAATCATATTTTATCATCAGATAGTATTAGAGGCCAAGTCAAAGGTTGAGGAAGATCTGGATCATCTGTGGGCAGGTTCTCTTGAGTTCCATCTCTTATTCCCAGCTGTGAGGTTTGAGCCCAAACACGTATTTTATTCATTGTGTGATTATTCCTTGCTTGCATTAGTCTGCAGAACTTGAGCTTGTACTTAACTGTCATGCATATGTTTTACATACACACTGAGGCAAATTTTTTGTTTGACACCCCTGAGCCTTTCAAGCCAACCCACTAATTGTTATCCCTTGTTAGCCCTTCTGAGCCTAATTGTTATTTTTATTTTTTCCTGCAAATCATAGCCTAGTTTTTCTTAACTTGGAGTTAGGTAGATAAAAGCATGAGAGTGGGGAAAAATTCTAAGTTTGGGGTTGCTAATGGAATAGCAACATTCTAAGTTTGGGGTGGTATACAAGAGAAAGGAACATACAAAGTTTAAGAAAAAAAAAAGAAAAAAAATATATATAGATATATTTCAAAGAAAAAAGAAAAAAAAAGTTATACATAAAGAATAAGTGAATAGTTCCTTCTCTTGTGGAATGCTTTGGAAAAAAATGGGTAAGTGAACAATAGTGCTGAAATTGACAAATAGAGAGGTAGGCCTAACTCCAAGTTTGTAACCTACTTATCCAAATGTTGTCCACCCTTACCTAAGCCCCGCTATAACCTTGAAAGTCCTCAAATAGTGTGTGTGCAATTCATGTGTATTGATTTGTATAGTACTTGTTCAAGCCTATGAAACGATGATGCAGGTATTGTGAAATGAGTGAATACCATAAGCACCTCAAAGAGCGAAACAGTAGTGAGATGTGTGAAAGAGAGAGGACTTGAGACTGCTTGCCTGCTTATGATCTTGTGTTTTCCAATTCAATTGTCTTGCTACTATATTATGATTGGATGATATCTTCTGATGTGTTGAAGGAGTTGTGGTATGTGAACGATGTGGAAGCTGAATAACAAATTGCCACAGCCTGAGTTGAGTGAATTGCTTGAGGACAAGCAATGATCTAAGTTTGGGGTTGTGTTGAGTCATTATTATATGATGATTTTCATTCAGTTTGCAACCAAAATGTCGGTGGTTTATTGTTTGATTCAGCCAATTGCTAAGGGTTTTGGCATAATTTTAGTTTTTTGTAATAAGTGTGGAGCTGTAACAAAATGTATGAAAAACCTTCAATTTGATGTGGCGTTTACTAGCGAACCAGACACTTGCCTAGTGACGAAACGGAGAAAAGAAGAAAGGAAAAAGTTAGACAGCCTTCGCACCAAGCAGCCAGAACGATCGCGCCACGACCAAACTTTCTGGAGAAAGTCGCGACGCGACCAGGCACCATCGCGATGCAATGCGTGGCCGAAACTTTGGTTAAAATATCAGTTTTGCGTTTTCTGAATCTCTCTTCGGCTTGGGAACGATTCGAGGTTTTGGAGCAGCAGCTGGAGGTGATTTTGGGGCCTTCCCAACACCTTGGGAACAAGGGTTTTGAGGTTCTCATAGATCCATCTCTATGTAATCTTCTTCTACTCTTTAATCTTATCCCTTTTATGCCATGTAATTAGATAGTTTTGATTTGGGAGAGATGACTCTTCCTTAAACCCTTGTATGAATGCTTTGTTATGGTCAAGTCAAGTTTTTATTCATTTTATCCATTGCCTATGCCTTATGTTCTTAATGCTTTACAAGTACACATGATATTTGTATCGATCTAGGTTTATCATCACCATAGGAATGTGGGTTGTTTGCTGGAAATTGGGGCTTAGGTCACGACTTGAATTATCAAAGGAATATGTAATTGGGTTTCGTGAATTCTTATTTCATTCGGTCGCCATTGATGATCGTAGGAGTGGGAATTTGTGTGAGTGAATTCTTTATTTCTTGAACTTAATGCTTTACCCTTTGGCATGAATCACCTAAGGAATTAGGGTAACTCTTAGGGTAATAGGGGTTTTGAGACAAGGGATTGTTCTTAGCCTAATTTAGTGAATTGAATCGGATAATTTGGATAATTACTTTGAAAGTGGCTGAAGGTCATATAAGAGTAGAGGGGAGATGAGTCGATCCCAATTCGCTTCTATCTTACTTTATGTTATTGCACTTTCTATTTCGTTGTTACAATAAACCAATTCTATCACAATTATCACGACTTAGAATTAACAACTTGCCTATTGATAATGCATCACAATCCCTGTGGATACGACCAGTTACTTACCGTATTTTCTTACTTGCGACGACAATTGGTACACCTGCCAAAAGTCTTAACAGTTTTCTAAGTTGGCACTCCCGCTAACTCAGTTGACTTGTAAAGGAAAGGCGTTGGTTTGGGATTCTCGTTGTGAAGAAAGTTTCAATGAATTGAAGAGGAGGTTGACAACGTCTCCTATTTTGACGTTTCCTAAGCCAGGAGAACCTTTTGTGGTGTATTGTGATGCTTCTAAGATGGGGTTAGGAGGTGTTCTTATGCAAAATGGTAAGGTAGTTGCTTATGCGTCTAAGCAGTTGAGGACTCATGAAAAGAACTATCCTATGCATGACTTGGAGCTTGCAGCAGTTGTGTTTGCATTGAAGATCTGGAGGCATTATCTTTATGGCTCTAAAATTGAAGTGTTTAGTGATCATAAAGGTTTGCAATATCTGTTTGATCAAAAGGGGTTGAACATGAGGCAAAGGAGATGGTTGGAATTGTTGAAGGATTATGATTTCAGTTTGAATTATCATCCGGGAAAGGCTAATGTTGTAGCCGATGCTTTGAGTCGGAAGTCTTTGCATGTGTCAGCAATGATGGTTAAAGAGCTTGAATTGATTGAGCAGTTCCGAGATATGAGCTTAGTTTGTGAAGTAACACCTCAGAGTGTTAGATTGGGATTGTTGAAGATCCATAATGAATTTTTGGATGTCATTCGAGAAGCTCAGAAGTGAGATATTAAGCTAGTTGAATTGGCGGTTGGGATTGATCAATCCGAAAGTAAAGACTATGGGTTGGATGCGCAAGACGTGTTGAGATACCGTGGGAGGATCTGTATTCCTAGTGATGAGGAGATTAAGAAGGCAATTCTTGAAGAGGGTCACCGAAGTAAGTTGAGTATTCATCCGGGAGCCACAAAGATGTATCAAGACCTGGAGAAGTTGTTTTGGTGGCCCGGTATGAAGCGTGATGTAGCTCAGTTTGTGTATGCTTGTTTGACTTGTCAGAAGTCGAAGGTTGAGCATCAGAAGCCTACAGGATTGATGCAACCGTTGGAGATTCCGGAATGGAAGTGGGATAGCATTTTTATGGATTTTGTGACTGGTTTGCCTAATACCATAAGGGGGTTTGATGCTATTTGGGTGATTGTTGATAGATTGACGAAGTCTGCTCACTTTTTGCCAATTAGTATCACTTTTCCAGTTTCAAAGTTGGCAGAGATCTATATTAAGACGATTGTGAAGTTGCATGGTGTTCCTCTGAGTATTGTATTTGATAGGGATCCTAGATTCACTTCTGAGTTTTGGAAAAGTTTGCAAGAGGCTTTGGGTTCTAAGTTGAGGTTGAGCTCAGCGTACCACCCACAGACAGGTGGTCAGACGGAGAGGACTATTCAGTCATTAGAGGATTTGTTGAGAGCTTGTGTTCTTGAGCAAGAAGGTTCGTGGGATTCTCATCTTCCATTGATAGAGTTTACTTACAATAATAGTTTTCATTCTAGTATTGGAATGGCACCTTTTGAGGCATTGTATGGTAGGAGGTGTAGGACTCCTCTGTGTTGGTATGAATCGGGAGAAAGTGTGGTGCTTGGACCAGAGATTGTTCGTGAGACCACTGAGAAAGTGAAATTGATCCGAGAGAAGATAAAAGCTTCGCAGAGTAGGCAAAAGAGTTATCATGATAAGAGAAGGAAGGATTTGGAGTTTCAAGCCGGTGATCATGTGTTCTTGAGGGTCACTCCTGTGACCGGTGTTGGCCGTGCCTTAAAGTCTAAGAAGTTAACCCCTCGCTTTATTGGTCTGTATCAAATTTTGGAGAGAGTTGGGAAAGTTGCTTATCGGGTGGCTCTGCCACCTAATCTTTCGAAGTTGCATGATGTGTTCCATGTGTCTCAGCTGCGGAAGTATGTTCCGGATCCATCTCATGTGATTCAAATGGATGATGTGGAAGTGAGGGAGAACCTCACTGTGGAGACAATGCCGGTTAGAATTGAAGGTCGTGAGGTGAAGGTTTTAAGAGGTAAAGAGATCAATTTGGTGAAAGTGGTTTGGTTGGGAGCAGTTGGCGAAAGCATGACTTGGGAGTTGGAGAGTAAGATGCCGGAAGCATATCCAGAGTTGTTTGATTCAGGTAATTTCGAGGACGAAATATTCTAAGTGGGGGAGAGTTGTAACGCCCCAAAATAATTTAATTATTCATTTAATTAAGTTATTTAAGGCTTACAACATTTATTTAAGTAAATTAATTAATTTGGAGTTTTATTTTATTCAGGAAGTGTTTAAGTAAGTAGGGAGGTGTGAATAAAGGCCCATGACCCATTAAGAGGCCCAAGTTCAACTAATAAACCTAGGGGTCTTATGAGAAGGTGCTCATTTGTGCAAAGAAAGAAAAAAAATAGAAAGTGAGAAGAGGGAGAGAGAGAGGGCGCGGCCGAAAGCTCAAGGGGAGAAGAAGAGGAGGCTTGGCGTGAAGAAATCCAAGGGGAAAAGGGAGAGAAGCGTGCTTGGTTGGTGATTCTTGTTGATTGCTAGGAGTCTTGCTTAGTTCCTTCAATTTCCTTAGGTTAGGGGGCTCTTCTTTCATTCATAATAGACTATATGATGAGTGTTCTATGTGGGTTAGGTTCTAGGATAATTAATTGATTGATTGTTGTATATTACTGTGTCGATTTCATGGTTGATATTATGTTTGAATTTAATTTGATGAATCTATGTTGTTTGATGTTGAAATGAACATGATATGAACTATACATGCAAGGTGTTTGATGTATTGTCTCAATGAAACTAAGTATGAAATCATGATAGTTGCAAGGTGTTTGATAAATTGCCTAAATGAATTGGTGTTGAAATTGGTGTTTGAGGAGTTGTGCCACTATGTTGCCATTTGGGTGAGCCACGACAAGACGCCAATGCCCATGTCGTGGTGTGTTGCGTGTGAAGTGTGGCGTTGCGTGTGGTGTGTGGCGTGTTGTGTGTTGGTGTGTGTCGTGATGTTGTGTGTGCTTGGAGTGTGTCACGGTATGGGCGCCAAAATGGCATGCCCGTGTTGCCTTGTTTGTGCCCCATGTGTTGTGGTGTCTCGGTGTGGGGCGCCAAAATGTGGCGTGCCCCGTGTGGGTTGTGGTGTCTCGGTGTGGGGCGCCAAAATGTGGCGTGCCCCATGTGCGTGTGTGTCTCGGTGTGGGGCGCCAAAAATGTGGCGTGCCCCTTGCGCCTTGTGCTGGGCGCCAAGTTTGGCAGCCCCTGTGCGCGTGTGCTGGTGATGTTTTGGCGCAGGGCAGGGCGCCATGCTTGTGCCCTTGCTGTCTGTGTTGCGCCCAGATGTGGCGCAGGTTGCCTCTGCGCCAGTTTTTGCTGTCTGTGTTGCGCCCAGATGTGGCGCAGGTTGCCTCTGCGCCAGTTTTTGCTGTCTGTGTTGCGCCCAGATGTGGCGCAGGTTGCCTCTGCACGAGTTTTTGATGTCTGTGTTGCGCCCAGATGTGGCGCAGGTTGCCTCTGCGCCAGTTTTTGCTGTCTGTGTTGCGCCCAGATGTGGCGCAGGTTGCTTCTGCGCCAGTTTTTGCTGTCTGTGTTGCGCCCAGATGTGGCGCAGGTTGCCTCTGCGCCAGTTTTTGCTGTCTGTGTTCCGCCCAGATGTGGCACAAGTTGCCTCTGCGCCAGTTTTTGCTGTCTGTGTTGCGCCCAGATGTGGCGCAGGTTACCTGTAACGCCCCAAAATAATTTAATTATTTATTTAATTAAGTTATTTAGGACTTACAAATAATTATTTAAGCGAATTAATTAATTTGGAGTTATGTTATTAAAGAGGTGTATAAGTAATTAGGGAGTGGTGGGATTAAGTGAAATAGGAGGTGCAAATAGGGCCCAAACATTATTGGGCCTAGGGTTAAATTGAATCAAAAGAATGGGATTAGGGGAAGAGGAAAGAAACAGCGCTGGGAAGAGAGGAAACAGAAAGAAGAAAGGAGAAGAAAAAGAGAAAAGAAAGAAAGAGGAGAAAAAGGAGAAAAGGAGGGTAAGCTCGTGAGGGAGAAGAAAGGAAAGGAGGAAGAAGGTGGCGCAAGGGAGAGAGAGGGCGACGGTAGGAGGAGGTGAGAGAGAGGAGAGAGAAACCGAAGCAAGAGGAGAGGGAAGAGAGGGATGCGACAGCCATCAAGGGAGGAAGAAGAGAAATCATTCATCCAAGCTTTAGGTAATGAGTTCCCTTAATCCTTTCCTTTCCATGGTTTCTTCCTCTTTCAAGTAGTAGTTTCAATCCCTTATTTTCTTCCATTGTTGTGTTGTCCTCCATGGCCTTGGGAGCTCACTGTTTGCGCAAAGAGGAGAAGGAGGAGCTGCTGCCTTTTTCGTTTCGTGGCTTGTGCGTGGCTTAGTTCTTCGATTTATCAAGGTTAGGGGGCTCTACTTTATACCTATAATAATGCTTAAGTTAGGTGATATATGTAGGATTGGTTGTAGGAGTTAGATTGTTGAGTTAGGCTAGTTAAATGGTGGACAATTGCTACTGTTTGTGTTGTTTTGGTGAGATAGATTGAATTGTTGTTTTAGTTGAATTATTGAATAATTGTTACTGTTAGTGGTTGTTCCAGTCGAATTGTGCTTCCTTGTTGTCCTATGAATTGTTGTTTTAGTGAAATGGTTAAATAATTGTTTTAGTTGAATATATTTGTTGAATATGATAGCTACTGTTTTTGGTTGTTTTAGAGCTAAGTTGAATTGTTGAATATTATTGTTATTGAAATTAAGTGAGTTGATACTATGTTGGATATAATTATATGTAAGTTATGCTAATAGGTTGTGGTTGGATTAAGTTAGTTGAAGGGTGGAAATTGTTACTGTTTTGTGGTGTTAGTTGATGGGCATAATTGTTGAATGTAGTGTTAATATATATATGTTGAGGAAATGAATTAAATTGAAATTGTGGAGACTAGGCTACTGTGAGTGGTGTTGCGCAGGGGCGCCAAATTAGGCAGCCCCGTGCGCGTGTGGTGCGTGCTGGTGGTGTTGCGCAGGGGCGCCAAATTGGGCAGCCCCGTGCGGGTGTGTTGTGTGTACTGCGTAGGTGTGTAGTTGCGGGGAAGTGTAATTGTGAAAATTAGATTACTAGCCTAAGGATGCAAAGCGGCGTGTACGGAGTTGTAATTAATTGGAGATGTGAAAGCGGTGAGGGACTCCGGTCCAAAGCGGTGCGTTGACCTTAAGGCCTTTATGTTGAATTATATTAAATTGAGAAATGCAAAGCGGTGAGTCTAATAATTGTTGCGGTTTATGTGTGGTGTTGTGGTGCATAGTCATAGTGTCACATGATTCATGTTGCATAAAGCGGTGTGTCGGCTTCGGCCAAAGCGGTGCGGTGGCTTCGGCCAAAGCGGTGAGTGCCCTCCAGGCTCATAGCGGTGATGATGGATCCACATGCATGTTGCATTACATGCATTAGTCAAGCATTTGATGAGTTTATGGATGAATTATGAATATGATGATTGTTGTTGATAATGTGGTGAGTTGTTATGAATTAGTGTTGCTTGCTGCCTTCCTTATTATAACGCTTTTCTTAATCATTATTATTTGTGTAAAGAGACTCACCCTACTGCCTTTGTTGCTTCTTATGTCGGCAACTTGCAGGTAATCGAGAGTGAGGGCATCCTTATGCCTCTTTTCTAGTAGTGTGTCAGCTCTGATATGTAGCACCAGGGGGAGGGCGTAGTAGTACTGTTATTATCGTTTTTAATGTATTGGATTGTTACATTGATGTATTGATACCATTCCGCTGTGTTGAAGCTATTTTATTGATGTGCTGTAAACTAAAACAGGTGTTGTGGGCCCGTCCCTAAACTATTCGTGCTATATATCGTGCTATTGTTTGTTGACTTATGTCATTCGATTATAAGTTGGTTGTTTTTATAAGCGTTGAAAATGTGACACCTTCTTCGATATGATTTATATTCTTTTCGAAAAACTCTGATCTATATATAAAATAATAGGTAACTTAGAAGGGGGTGTTACATTACCTCTGCGCCAGTTTTTGCTATCTGTGTTGCGCCCAGATGTGGCGCCGGTTGCCTCTGCGCCAGTTTTTGTTGTCTGTGTTGCTGTCTGTGTTGCGCCCAGATGTGGCGCAGGTTGCCTCTGCGCCAGTTTTTGCTGCTGTGTTGCCTAGTTATGTTGCTGTCTTGGCGCAATGCTGCCAGTTTGCTGGCGCAGTGCTGCCCGATGTTGCCCGAAGTGTTTAAGTGCAGTTTTGCTTATTGTTGCCTGTCCCGTGTCAATGACTTAAAATATTCTATTTAATAGGTGTTGGTGTAATTGGAGGATTAATTGCTAGCCTTAGAGCTATAATTCGAGGTGTGTTTATTGGTGTTGTATCTAATGGTGAAATCAATTATTGGTGATGGGTCTATGACCTCTTTTGGTGATGGTGAATTAATTAATAGCAATGGTGAGTCTATTAATTATTGGTGATTATGCTTATTGCTCATTATGGTGAATACGGTGTGTTGTGGTGCATTGTTCATGGCGTCACATAAACCGTGTGCATTTATTGGTGAGTAGGCTTCGACCTTATTATAAATTATTGGTGAGTGCCCTCAAGGCTTATTTTGGTGATAGATCCACATGCATATGCCCGTGGAGTTGGGTTGCATTTCATGCACTAATCATGCATTCGGTGATGTTTCGTAGTAATTGTAAATTTAATGGTGTATGTTGATATAGTTGTGAATTGGTGCTTCTAGTTGCTTTCCCTAGTATAATGCTTATCCTATATGCTATTATTTATGTAAAGAGACTCACCCTACTGCTTTTATGTTACTTCTCATGTCGGCAACGTGCAGGTGATAGCGAGTGAAGGTTATCCTCATACCTTCTTCTAGTCGGTTGTGTCTGGCTCTGATACGTAGCACCGGGGAGGGGCCTCTTAGTTTACTTGTTATTTATATTTTGATGTTATTAAACTGATAGCTGGTGATGTATTGAGTATGTTCAAGACTTGATGTTATTCCGCTGTGATGGCGATTATGTTCATGCTGATGTAAATTAAACAGGTGATTGTGGGCTCGTCCCTTGACCGTGGTGCTATGTATCGTACTATTGGTTTTTGGATTTTGCCATTGATGTTGTTTGGTTTAATTGGAGTAAATGTAGCACTCTCTCGTGGTTGTTTTTTTTATCTTTTCGAAAACTCTGATTTTTTTCAATTAAATAGTAGTAAATTAAAAGGGGGTGTTACAACAAACATCATTAGAAGGGATTTAAGCGCAGATTATACTCCCCCTTTCAATATGCAAGCATTAAAAAATGCTCCCCCTGAAACATGCAAATCACATAACTCTCCCCTTTTTGGCATTAACAAAAAGCGGGGAAAAATAAATCATGTCAAGGCATATATTCAAATGATAAGTAAAAATCAATTTTCAACTCCCTATTTGAAGAGGAACTTTAAAATATGTCACCACATGAAACATAGCCACATTTTAGTTGATGAAAAGGAGAAATTTCTTTTATCCTCCTTCATGTGCTTCGAATGACCACTATCAAGATACCAATTTGAGTTTTTGGCCTTCAAGCACACCTACAACACAAAATCAATTTTTGACTTTTGGTACCCAAACCATTTTGGGTCCTTTTGGGTTAGTCTTGAGAATTGTGCCCTTTGGAGTCCACTTCCTTTTGTCATCCACATCAAAGTTCTTTCTTGCATTACAAATAGAAGATGTTTGACCTTTTCTAACACAATAATAACATTTCACAAACGGGCTACTAGATGTGATGTTGGGACTAAAAACTTTTTTGAAAGATTTTTCATGAATCTTTTGTTGATAGCCCAAACCAGCTTTATCATAAGTTCCCCCTTTGATTCCCTTAAATGATATTTAGATTGTCTCTTTCCATGGTGAATTTTGCAAGAGTATTGTGCAAATCATCAACTTTATTTTTCAAAACATTGCACTCTTCACACTTGGGAATATTCTCCTTTTGATTTTTATAAGAGTTGCAAGAGGAGACTTCACTTACAAAAATTTGTTTCTCTTTAAGAATCTCTATTTCCTTGTTTAAAGTTTCGATTTTAGATTGAAGAGTGGAAATAGTTTTCTTAGAAGTGGAAACAATTTTTCTAAGTTTAGTTGACTCGTTATTTAGTTCTTCACAAGTACTAAGCAACTCATCTTAAGTTAAATCAAGTTCAATTTCAAAGGAGTTTACCTCATCTTCCTCATGCTTTGCCATGAGACATAGTTTTGCTACCTCATTTTCGGATTCATCGGATGATTCCATATCATTTTCATCCCAAACGATATACGCCCTTCTTCTTTTTGATTTCTTTCGAAGATCTCTCTCTATCCGGTTTCTCATATTTTTGACTTTGAGGACAATCCGGCTTTATGTGCCCCTTTTTACCACATTTATAACATGTTGGGTTGAAGGAAGTTCCTTCCTCATTTTTGCTTTGAGGATTAGAAAATGATTTTGGTTTACCTTTATACCTCATGAACTTTTTGAAACTTCAAACCATTACACTCATGTCTTCATCACTTTCATTGGAGCTATCATAATCTTTCGTGTCACTTTCTTTGATACATGCTTTTAGAGCAAGTCCTTTCTTTTTCTTTTCACCTTCCTCACTTTCAATGAGTCGATTTAATTCGAGCTCATGTTCCTGCAGTTTGCCAAACAAAGTGGTTAAATCCATAGAAGATAAATCTTTAGATTCCGAAATAACTGTCACTTTCGGTTGCCAGCTTCTATTTAGGCATCGTAGGACTTTATTGGTCAAATCCTCATTTTCGAAAGATTTTCCAAGGCCTCTGAGATGGTTAACTATATGGACGAAACGTTTGTTTAGTTCTTGGATGGTTTCACCCGGTTTCATCCTAAATAGCTCATACTCATGAGTTAATGTGTTCATTCTAGCCCTTTTGACCTCGGTAGTACCTTCATGGGTCACTTGAAGGGCGTCCCACATTTCCTTGGCGGTTTTACAATGTGATACGCGATAGAACTCATCGATGCTTAATGCAGTTGTAATGATGTTCTTAGCTTTCAATTTGTATTGAACATTTTCTTTTTCATCTTTGGTCCAAAGAGATCTAGGTTTGTTCACCATTACATCATTAAGGAGTCATTTATGACAGCATCCCAAATATCACAATCTACTGCCTCAATAAAAATTTTCATTCTTGTTTTCCAATAATCATACCCTTCACCATTGAAAGATGGGGGTCTGTTTAAGGAGTCATTGTTTGAAGTCATCTTGCCTCTTGAGACAGTTAGTCTTTACCAAGAGTCTAGCTCTGGTACCACTTGTTGACCAAGTGACTTCAAAACACAAGAGGGGGGGTGAATTGTGCAATTAAAACTGGTGATTAAAAATAAAATATCTGAATAAAAGTTTGATCAAATAAAATAAAGCTCTTAAGAAAACATTTTAATTTGAATAAGAATGACTTGCAGAGGAAAATAAAGGAGATAAAGGGAAAGAAGAAGACACACAGAGAATTATACTAGTTCGGCTACTCCTGAGGCCTACGTCTAGTCCCCAAGGAAAGCTCCAAGGGATTTTAATCAATCACTAGCTTTTAAAACAGGTTCAGCTGGAAACCTTTACAACCAAAGACCTCTACACACAAAACCGGGATATCACCTCCCTATGTAAAAGAACTTTAAAACCAAGAGATATCACCTCTCTTGAATACCTTGGGATCACACCCAAAACTAAGACCTCTTTACACAAAACCGGGATATCACCTCCCTATGTAAAAGAGCTTAAAAACCAAGAGATATCACCTCTCTTGAATACCTTGGGATCACACCCAAAAATAAGAAATGAAAAGGAAAATGATAATACACTCAATAGTGTAGATAAAACAAATTGAAGCACAAGTAATACAACTCAAACTATATGGAATATAAAGCTCTCAAATAAAGATTTTAGCAAGTGTAAGAAGAGTGAGAGTGATGAGAAGAATGATAGAGTTTCAGATGCAAGAATTAGTTGCTTTTTGAGTGAAATGTGAGGCCTCTATTTATAGGCTTTAGGAAAAATATGACGTTGAGTTATTTATGAAAATGAGGTAATCGATTATGTGCTTGAATAACATAAGATGATAATCGATTTATGTGCTTCCTTAAATGGAAAATGAAATCGATTATGTGCTTCCTTAAAACAAGATGAAAATCGATTATGTGCTTCCTCAAAACAAGATGAAATCGATTATGTGCTTCCTCAAAGCCATAAATCGATTATGTGCTTCCTTAATACAAGATGAAATCGATTATGTGCTTCCTTAATACATGATGAAATCGATTATGGTTTCATAGGGAATGTTAAGAATCAATTGTATGCTTGAATGTGGTATCCTTATAATCGATTATGTTTGTTTCTAAAATCATTTATGCATGCATGAGATTTGTTTAAAAATTATTTTCATGCAAGAAAAATATTGTGAGTGTGTAATTTATTTTAGAGAGCTTTATTTCCACTTACACAAATATCCTAAACACACACAATACAATAAACAACTCTTGACTTGAAAGCTTGATCTCATTTTCCGCTTTTTGCAATCTTGACATTTTTAAACTTCTTTTGTCAATCATCAAAACCAGATTATTCCTGTCAAGGCATATATTCACATTGAATTCGGAAGAAGAGCGACGACACTAATCAAATGACTTTGGAGATGCCTTGGAAAGAGCTAGAACAGATTAACTCAAAGCTTCAGAGTACAAACTCCGCAAAGTACAAATCCTTCCTCATAACTATAGAGGATGCCAAGAATGACAGCTGTTACACTATCTGCAAGGTGAAACTGACTCGTGCACAAACTTCCAGAAAAAGTGCACGCGCTCCCTAGGGAAAGGCGCCTACAAATTAAAAGCACACCCCCTCATAGCAAACGATAGTAGCAGTCTTTCACTCGGACACAAACAAGAAACGAGGACATCACTTAATGTCACAGATATCTGAGCTAATTGTCTCGGGGACACCTCCAGCAAGGGGTCAGATTCTCCAGTCGGTCCGGGTCAAACCATTATTCTCAAGTCGAGGCTCTTCATCCCTATGAACCTCGACTTGGGGGGAAACTGTTCCGGATTGGCCCAACACGGGCCCAATTTGTGAAGCCCCTAATCCATGTGCAACCAACGGTGCAGATGTGTCCGCCCAATCAGACGGATCAGAACACGCTAACAAGCACGCCTATCATAATGTGCCACGTATAGCCACCAATCCTTATAAAAGTGTTGTCCCATCAATACTACAAATATGCATTTATTACCTCACATCACCTATTTTCAATGCTGACTTACAAGTATACAATACTAAGCTCTAACCACTAAGCTAGCACCTCAAGTGTAAAAATTTGGACCATTTCTCGATTTGTGCGTGTCATCCTTGCGCAGGGGCCATACTAATCTTCTCTGTATCGTTCCAATTTTATCGGATGTCCATGACAGTTATGTTCTTTTACCAAGTACATTACTTTTTTAATGTAATGAAGTGAAGTGTTTTTATTGTGCAAAGAAATTAGCATGAATTAATCAGGTATTAAAAAATAATTTTAACCATCTACATGTAGTAACTAGTATCGTACCCGTGCATCCGCACGGGCCGATCGCGTTACGTGACACGATTACCTCAAATAGAAACGTTAATTTGAAATCTCATTAATCTAAAATCAATTGTAAAATATAGAGGATGACTTGCATACGCACATGTGCTGTCGTGTTATTTTTATGAATGAATTTAGACAGTATTTAAAAAGTCTGAACATTACCACGTGAAAATAAAGAAAAATTTAAGAGAGATAAAAAATGAGTTTCAAATAAAAAATTGATAAATATAAAAACTAAAAATGTAAAAGTATCATTTAAAAATAATATGTGCATTATATCCCGTGTGTTTTTATATATCAGTGCAGTGTTTTTTACATATCAGTGTTGTTATCCCATGTTTTCTTATATATCAGTGCAAGTATCCCGTGTTTTTATATATATCATTGCAGTTATCCCCGTATTTTTTTATATATCAGTGTAGTTGTCCAGTGTTTTTTATGTATCAGTGCAGTTATCTCATTATCTCATAGTTTCAATTGATTATTTGAGTTGATTAGTAGATTGTTGTAGATAGTAAAAGATAGATAGTAGATTATCAATAAAAAATATTTATCCCATGTTTTTTTATATATCAATGACAATTATTTGTCCTTTTTAGGTATTAATGACAAATATTTGTCACTTGTGTTTTAAATATTAATTAGTTTAAATAGTCATTAAGTCTTCTTGTTTTTTTAGATAGTATGAATATAGTAGTCTCCAAAAATTTTAATTATCAATGGCAAATATTAATTCCGTGTTTTTTTATATATCATTGCAGTTATCCCGTGTTTTTTTATATATCAATGCAGTTATCTCATAGTTCAATTGATTATTTTAGTTGATTAGTAGATTATAGTAGATAGTAGATTATCAATAAGAAATATTTGTTTTAAATATTAATTAAATATTCCTTTCTTACCATTGATTAGTAGATTATAGTAGATTATTGCAGTCATCCCGTGTTTTTTTAGATAGTTGGTTTATAGTAGTTTTCCAAAATTATAATTATCAATGGTAAATATTAATTATAAATTGTCAAAAAAAATTATAAATATCAATGGTAAATATTAATCCCGTGTTTTTTTATATATCACTGCAGTTATCCCGTGTTTTTTATTTATCAGTGCAGTTATCTCGTAGTTTCAATTGATTATTTTAGTTGATTAGTAGATTATAGTAGATAATAAAAGTTAGATATTAGATTACCAATAAGAAATAATTGTTTTAAATATTAATTACTAATTTAAATAGTCATTAAGTCTTCTTATTTTTTAGATCGTAGGTTTATAGTAGTAGTCTTCAAAAATTTTAAGTATCAATGAGAAATATTAATCTGATGTTTTTTTATATATCAGTGCAGTTATCTCGTAATTTCAATTAATTATTTTAGTTGATTAGTAGATTCTCAATAAGAATTTTTTGTTTTAAATATTAATCGGTATTTTAAATAGTCATTAAATCTTATAGTTTTTTAGATAGTAGGTTTATAGTAGCCTTCAAAAAATTTAATTATCAATGACAAATATTAATACTGTGTTTTTTTATATATCAGTGCAGTTGTCCCGTGTTTTTTTAATGTATTATTGCAGTTATCTTGTAGTTTCAATTGATTACTTTAGTTGATTAGTTGATTATAGTAGATCGTAAAAGATAGATAGTAGATTATCAATAAGAGTGTAAACAGATTTTGGAGAGAAAAATTAAAATTTTAAGGTGATAACGTTTTCAAAATAGGTGATAGTTTTTTTTAGTAAGACTCATTTACATTTTAATAGGTAAATTTAATTTGTATAAATTTAGAAATTTAGTTAAAAGAATTAAAGTGAAGTGATAAGAGAAAGAGAATAATTATTTATGGGAAAAGTAAAGTAAAAAGAAAAAAAGTAAGAAAGAGAGTGTAAAAGAAAAGTGAAATGGAGGAAAGAGAGTGTAAGAAGAAAGAGAAAAAGGGAGAAAGAGTGTAAGAGAAAAGTGAAAAGTAAGAAAGAGAGTGTAAGAATAAAGAGAAAAAAAAGAAGAAATAGAGTGTAATGACATTTTTACCTTAAAAAATTTGAGGTGTCTTTTAGAAAGAATGGGAGTATTGGTAAAATCATATGTGGTGAATTGGTATAAATTTTTTTATATATTATTGCAGTTATCTTGTAGTTTCAATTGATTACTTTAGTTGATTAGTTGATTATAGTAGATCGTAAAAGATAGATAGTAGATTATCAATAAGAGTGTAAACAGATTTTGGAGAGAAAAATTAAAATTTTAAGGTGATAACGTTTTCAAAATAGGTGATAGTTTTTTTTAGTAAGACTCATTTACATTTTAATAGGTAAATTTAATTTGTATAAATTTAGAAATTTAGTTAAAAGAATTAAAGTGAAGTGATAAGAGAAAGAGAATAATTATTTATGGGAAAAGTAAAGTAAAAAGAAAAAAGGAAGAAATAGAGTGTAAAAGAAAAGTGAAAGGAGGAAAGAGAGTGTAAGAAGAAAGAGCAAAAGGGAGAAAGAGAGTGTAAGAGAAAAGTGAAAAGTAAGAAAGAGAGTGTAAGAATAAAGAGAAAAAAAAGAAGAAATAGAGTGTAATGACATTTTTACCTTAAAAAATTTGAGGTGTCTTTTAGAAAGAATGGGAGTATTGGTATAAAATCATATGTGGTGAATTGGTATAAATCTACAGTAGATTAAATTATTAAGTAAAAAAAGTTACAAGTTAATAATTTTGTCACTAAATTGATATAGAGATTGTATTAGCAAAACTCGTTGCTATATTCTATTCAAAAATCAGTTACTATATCGGTCACTAAAACTAGTCATAAAATGGTCACAAATCGGTTACTAAATTAGTCGCTAATTTCAGTCACCAAATTCATCGCTAAATCGGTCACAAAATCAGTCACTAAATTCAGTCACCAAACCAGTCACTAAATCGGTTTCTTAAATAGTCGCTAATATCAATCACAAAACCAGTTGCTAAATCGGTCGCTATAAGAGTTGCTAAATCGGTCGCTATAACAGTTGCTAAATCGGTTGCTGTAGACTCAATCACTAAATCGGTCGCAACAGGTTAGCGACCAGTGCTATAGCAACCGATTTATTATGGTCACAAATTCGATTGCAAAAGCTTGTAGTAACCGATTTTTTCTACATAGTGACCGAAATATCAGCCGCCATTTGCCGTTTTTTTAAGTGAAAATTAGAAACTTTGATTTATATGTAGATTGTGAGCCAGTTACTTTTTTTTTTGACCAATAAATATCCAATTCATACCTGAGTTCAAACTTCCAATCTAATAATACAAAAATATCCAATTTTTTGCATAGCATTGGCCCCATACAAAAATTGATATCTTTCTCTCTGTCCGGAAAATCATGATAACATGTGACGTGGCGATATCACAAAATTGCCACCTGCATGTTACTACATTCAACGTGGGCACCGGAGTTTTGGCTTTACCATTACATATGGATCCGCGTTGTCCCCTTTACGATATGCGTTTTCGATTTTCTTACACAAAAAACAGAGCAAATAAGAGAGAGAAAGAGAGAGTGAGATTTACGGAGAGAAAACGACAATGTCGACACTCAGAGTCCCGCAACCTCCTCCCCCAGTCGCCGATGACTGTGAGAAACTCCAGAAAGCCTTTTCAGGTTTCACTCTTCTCCATATAATACAAGATCTGCGATTATTGTGATCTCTTTGATTTTTCTTATTGAGTAATCTGTTGTCAAAATAATGTAGTCCAATTTTGTTATGATTTTCCATCGTACTTTGAAAATCATCTTGATCATGTATTGTATTTTCTTTGTTTTGAGGATCTGTGTTCATGTTTCTATGTGATTTGATTTTTGGTCACTCTTTAATTGATCAAATGTGATTGATTGCAGGTTGGGGAACTAATGAGGGACTGATTATATCGATCTTGGGTCATCGAAACGCTGGTCAAAAAAAGCTGATCAGAGAAACTTATTCTGAGACTTATGGAGAAGATCTCCTCAAGTCCTTGATCAAAGAGCTTACCAGTGACTTTGAGGTCAGTTAAGGAAGAGAGTATTTTTTAAACATTAGATGAGCATAATTTAGTCATTGTTTACCATATTGATTTCAATTTTAAGTCTGAGTTTTTGTTAATTGAAATTTAGATTTAAGATTTAAAAATTTCTAGTTATGCTTGAAACTAAGCTAGGCTTTAGTGCTAGATATATATTATGGTGAGTAAGTGGGAGCATGATCCAAGAATGTTTGATAATGAAAATTTTATACTAAAATTATCCTATGATCAGGAATTATATGCATAACTTTTTTGTGTGTATGATGCTGATATGTACTTTTGAACTTCTACTTACTAGAGGCTGGTTCATCTTTGGACACTTGATGCTGCTGAACGTGATGCGTTTTTGGCAAACGAAGCAACTAAAAAGTGGACTTCAAGCAATCAGGTTCTGGTGGAAATAGCTTGCACTAGGTCCTCTGAACAATTATTTTCTGCTAGGAAGGCTTATCATGCTCTTTATAAGAAGTCTCTTGAAGAAGATGTTGCTCATCACACAACAGGAGACTTCCGTAAGGTACTGATTCCTGAGTATAAAATTGTTACAAGTTGACACAAACATCGATTACTACTTTTGCATATATCTGTTACTGGCTTGTAAATGGTATGAACAAGGTTTTAAATTACGGTCACGATATCGGTCACAGACTCGCAGTATCTTTGTGATCATTGATTTTGCGGAGAATTACGGTCAAATGCAGCTATTGTACCTCAATCACGATATTGATCCTGTTGTGGTCGTGGCGACATCAAGAATCATGATGTCGCAATCGAGATCACAATCACATACCTTTTTAAAACCTTGTGTTAGTGTATGACTGTGACATATTTATGCATATTATTTTTTTCTCTTCAATGGGTTCTAAAAATGGTTTTCAGTGAATGAGAAATGTTTACGAGGTAAATTGTATGTTGACAATTAATTATTCTTATCACTAATTGTTGATCCAATCTTCTGCAATGCTCTGAACAATTTGTTTGGTCAGACTAGATTACCTTATATGATGATGTCAGGGGATTGTGCATTACAATAAGATCAATGTGTGTTAGTGATATAATAGGAAATAATGATTGAATAGATTTAATGAGATCCAATTTGTAGGTCTATAATTGTCTTATTATTTTCTCTGTATGCTCTTTTTTTTGTTATCTTCTCTGTATGCTCTTTTTTATGGTTACGTACTGATATTGAAACATTTTATTGTCCTGTCAAGTGTTTTAGAGCTTCCTTCTGTCAGACAAAATTGACGAAATGTAGAATGATCATACTTTTAATATCTTTTAACTGAAATTTTCTTTTGTATTAAGATAATGATTAATTTGAGCTAAATTTGTGATTTTCTGTAAGCTATCCAAGTTTGTGTCATTCCAGTCAGTTTAAAAAATCATACTATTTTTTGTTTGTCTAGCTCCTACTACCTCTGGTTAGTTCTTATCGATATGAAGGATATGAGGTCAACACGACTCTCGCGAAATCTGAGGCAAAATTACTGCACGAGAAGATTTCAAAGAAGGCATACAGTGATGACGACCTAATCAGAATTCTGGTCACAAGGAGCAAAGTACAGATTAATGCTACTTTGAACCACTACAAAGATGCATTCGGACAAGATATAAACAAGGTTAGTACTAGTAGCTCTTACAATACTTTTAATTTGCTACATGTGTCCTAATTTGCTTCTTTCCATCTCACATTTGAGACTCCTTAATTATGTCCAAAAGAAGCTTTGTTTGCATTCACTATTGTAAGAGACAAAAGTGATTTTGGCGTGTTTGATTGTTCTCGAGTAAAATTGATTTTACTTCTAGAACTGATTCTAATTTGAAGCTAGGATTTGTAGCTTTTACTTCTAGTAGTGATTTTTTACCATAGTAGTCAAAATCGATGTTTTGCTTAATATCGGGAGGGGGATAGCGAAATCGCAAACCGTAAAAAAAGTTGTACGAATTTGTAGAATCGGGAGGGGAAACAAAATCGTAAATTCGTAAATCACAAGTAGAATCGGAAGATTCTACCGAAATGTAGATATTACTATAAACTAATATAGCTCATAAGTTCACAAGTCTTAATCAAAATTAAACAACCAATTTCACCAAGAATTGGAGTGTTAAACATAAACCAACAACCAAATCCTCCAAGGAAATTACTAAAAGCTTACACATAGAAGTCTAAGTTTAAAGAAATCACATAAAGCCTAAATCAAATCATTCATATTGATATTAGGCACATCACCCATAATATCTTCATCTTCATCTTCATTAATCTCATCATTAATATCATATGCCCCATAAGCATCTCCCAAATAATCATCTCCCACATAATCATCTCCCACATAATCTTCTCCATTATGACCTTCACCATAATCACCTCCATCATCTCCATTATTAGTACAACGGATGTAGCACTAATACTACCATCCCTATCATTACCAATCAAGTCTTCATCTAAATCAACACCACCCTCAGGTGCATTTTCTTCCTCATCTTCACCCATGATCCAATCATCATCATTGAATCCAAGCATAGATCACGTTAAATTGTACGTACTTTCATTCAAAATCAACATTACAAAATCAATTCAGTCAAAGTCAATTTTTGGCACTGCAAAACCAAACACACACTAAGCATATCGATTGTGCACCTCGCAGCTGAAATGCCCTCGGAGTTTTAACACCACACTATTCTTGTTTAATGGAAATTAATTAGTATAACTGAATTTCTGATCCAATGTGGCAGGACCTGAAAGCTGATCCAAAAGATGAGTTTCTGGCTTTACTAAGATCCACTATCAAATGTTTGATTCGACCTGAGAGGTACTTTGAGAAGGTTGTTCGTTTGTCTATCCACAAGCGAGGAACAGATGAAGGAGCACTTACAAGAGTGGTGGCCAGCAGAGCTGAGATTGATTTGAAAATAATAGCAGATGAGTATCAAAGGAGAAACAGTGTCCCTCTTGAACGTGCCATTGTTAAGGACACCACTGGTGACTATGAGAAAATGCTTTTGGCTCTTTTAGGACATGATGATGCTTGAGAGATACTGTGTGCTTTTACAATAAATTTGTGTTATCATTGTGGCTGTCTTTCTTATGTCGTATTGTAATTTTGGAAGGCCTCAGAATTGTTTGAGAGCTAAGCATACACTTTGAATCCAGTGAGTTATGTGTGATTTGTATTTTGTAATAGTAATCCTATGGGAACTTTTCCTAAGTTAAATAAATATATGGACAATATGGTTGTATTGGCATGTGTAATTTGATTTTTTGTTTGATGTTTTAGTAAAATATATATCTCAATTTGATTGTGTTATACAATTTTAATGGAGTACTAATATTTTTTCCTACATAATTGTTTTTTATCAATACTCAAATATTAAGAGAGTAATGGGGGGCATAATAGGAATATATAAGATAATTTCAATGAGTTCTAGACTATTTATTGCATTTCATAATCCTCATCAACCAAATGGACACGTAGGGAGTATCTGTTAGAGAGACCAATAATATTAACAGTGAGAGGAAATTGATTGGAATGAAAAACTACTTTCATTCATTGCATTGAAGTGTATTTATACATCAAGTTGGTTAGTGACTTTGACTAACCATAACTAACAGAAATACTAACTAATCTTACTCACACTTGAATACTCGAATCTAATCTAATATCTATTTGTATAAATAAAACACCCTTGACCTTCCATATTAAGCCTCCAGGTTTGATTGACACCTATACTTCTTATAATAAAGACCAAGCTTACTAATATCATTTTACGAAACAACAATCTCATTTAAGGGTAATTTTTTTTCTTCAGATTCACGGGCCAATTTTTTTGACTCTAGGGCTACTGATTTACTTTCAACTTTATTACACTGGCAATTTACTTTAACACTGCCACCACTGTGTTGCTACAGAGAAAAGATCTTTTGCATGACCATCGTATAAGGCATTACGACCATATTTCCAAGATCTCCCAAGAAGAAGGTGGTAAGCCTGTATGGATGTGGGTGTCTTTTATTTTTCTTGTATTAGGCATTTGGAATAACATGACACCATATTCTCCTTGGTTGTCTTTTGTTGGGTTTTGATTGAGGAACTAGGTTCTCGGGTTGTGGTTTGTTATGGTGGGCATAATTTCTGGTGGAGGAAAGAGATTGGTATAAAGATTTTTTACGCAAATGCTTCTCAACCCGAATGGCTAGACGGATAACCTCATCCAAGCACAAATATTGTCGAAGTGTAATTGGGTGTGTAATTTCGGTGTTTAGCCCTCCAAGGTATCAAGCAATCGTTTTCTCTCCCTTTTATTAGATGTCACATCTCATTGTCAACTTCTGAAATTCTCTAGTGTATTATTCAACTGACAAGATTTTTTGACGAAGATTTTGTAATTGAATAAAATTGTCTTGATGATAATGAGGAGGTAAGAACTTACGGGCTAGTTCTCCGCGCATCTTCTCTCATGTTTTGATATTATTTTTCCCTTCATGTTCACGTTTCCTTTTAACATTTTTCTCACCAAATTGAAGCGTGTTTCCTCAACTTGACAATGATGATCTTTATTTTTTGCCCCTCAAGAACCTCCTTATATTCAAATACACCTTCAACGGTTTGTAGCCAATTCATGAACTCATCGAGTTGTAGATTCCCTTCAAAATCCGGATTGTTACCTTGATATCATTGATCCTAAATTGACGTTGGTGTGAGCGACTGCTTCTAGATGATGAAGAGTCACCATCGGAGTCATCATCTTCATATCTTCTTCGTTGTGCTTCTAATAGGGGTTGTTGGACGTTGGCTTCTAATAGGGCTTCTTCGTTTGCACGGTGCAGCAGGCAGCAGAGTCGTTAGATTTAGAGAGAGAAAAATCTCTAAATCTAATGGTTCTGCTGTCTGCTGCACGGTGCAGAAGCAGTAGATGATCCGGGCCGACAACAATCGATTGAACAACTTTATTTTTTAGACTAATCCAATAATTTTTGCAAACTAGAAAAACAGTTCATATTAGTTTTTATTTAAAAAAATAGCTAAATTGATTACAAAATTAAAAATAATACTAAAATAAAGAGTTTCAATTTGTATCTTCCTGCGTCAAATACTCCCTCCGTCCCAAATTGTTTGCAGTTTGAGGTTTTGGCACAACTTTTAAGAAAAATGATTAGTAGTCTAGATTTTTTAAAAAAGTGTTGTCCAATTTACCATTTCACCTTTTATCTCTTTACATAGAAAAATGTGAATCATTTATTAAAGACTTAATTATAGTTTTGGTCCCCCTATTTTCACCAACTAACGATTTTAGTCCCCCTGTTTTCACCAACTCACGAATTAGGGGGGATTTTGATTTTACAAATTAGGAAAATAGGGGGACTAAAATCGTGAAAAAAATTCCTGGGGGACTAAAATCGTTAGTGAAAATAGGGGGAGTAAATTCGTGAAAAAATTTCTTGGGGACTAAAATCGTGAGTTGGTGAAAATAGTGGGACTAAAATTGTAGTTAAGCCTTTATTAAATGTAAAAAGATGCCATCATTAATAGGGTATAAATTGAAAAGAATATTAAAAGTTACATTAAAATTCTAAAAGAACAATCAATTTTTGATTTTGCTAAAACAACAAACAAAATGGGACGGAGGAAGTATTAGACTATCTTCACTTCAATTAACTATTTAAGAAAAGAATGGGTTGGTCAAATTACCAATTTGCACATTTAATTCATTTCTTTGTTGAGGGCAAATTTGGAAATCTATTATTATTTTATCTCATATTTTATTTTTGTGTGTCCCACTTTCTCATATAATTTTTTAAATTTTTTTATTTCACATTTTAAACTCATTCTTTTATCTCCCTCTCACTCTTATCTTTCTCAATTTTCTCTCTATCTCTGCCATCTCTCTCTCTCTCTCTCTCTCTCTCTCTCTCTCTCTATCTATCTATCTATCTCTCTTCGCATTTTATTTTTTTATTCTATCTACAGTCTATTTAATCAAAGTACTAATCATCAACTATCTATTTATTAACTATCAACTATCTATTTAATCAAACAACTAATCATCAACTATATCTATTTATCAACTATCAACTATTTATTTAATCAACTCAATCACTACAGAAAATACCAAACTACCCATGTCTAAAATATTGGATGAGAAAATATCTTCAATTAACTATTTAAAAAAAGAATGGGTTGGTCAAATTAGCAATTTGCCCTTTTAATTCTTTTCTTTATTGAGGGCAAATTTGGAAATCTATTATTGTTTTATCTCATATTTTATTTTTGTGGGACCCACTTTCTTACATAATTTTTTTAATTTTTTATTTCACTTTTTAAACTCATTCTTTTATCTCTCTCTCACTCTCATTTTTCTCAATTTTCTCTCTATCTCTGCCATTTCTGCTCTCTCTCTCTCTCTCTCTCTCTCTCTCTCTCTCTCTCTCTCTCTCTCTCTCTCTCTCTCTCTCTCTCTCTCTCTCTCTCTCTCTCTCTCTCTCTCTATCTATCTATCTATCTATCTTCACATTTTTTTATTCTATCTACAGCCTATTTAATCAAAGTACTAATCATCAACTATCTATTTATCAACTATCAACTATCTATTTAATCAAACAACTAATCATCAACTATATCTATTTATCAACTATCAACTATCTATTTAATCAACTCAATCACTACGGAAAATACCAAACTACCCATGTCTAAAATATTGGACGAGAAAATATCTTTACTATTTTAAATGGATAGTTTGTTGTTTTTTTATAATTTTTTTTATCTTGCTTTTGAGTTTTAACGGGTAAACATTACATCTTGTTTTTATAAGAGAAATTGTATTAAACATTACATGTTGTTGATATAATTTCCTTATTTTTGATTTAATTTCTTATGGGGAAATGTAACACGTTATCGATATAATCATTTTTTGAGCCGCGACAAGAAAGTACTAGATATTGTCGATATAATCATTACATTTTTTATTTTTTTATTTTTTAGTTTCAGCGGATAAACATTATATGTTGTTGCTATAATTTGATTTAATTTTGTATGGTGGAACGTTACACATTATCAGAATAATTATTTTATATTATGCCTTTGATTCAACGGGAAAAAGTTACACGTTATCTAATTTTATAACTGAGAAAATGTATTTTGTAACGATCAAAAATGTCAAATGAAGAAAATACTCTAAAATTGTAAAAATTTATTTCTTAATAACTTAAAAAATTTATTGTAATTGAAGTCTGTTTAAGTCTATTTAAACAAAGAATGCGCACTGGTATACTTCTCGTTGTAATCTAAAGATTAGACTATATTCAGTGATACACATGTAAATGCAATGCAAACACACAATCTGCTATTGTCTGTGATGATAGTGGAGCGGTGCTGAGTCTGCTGCGGACTGCGGACCGTGGTACACCTCCTAGGCTAGATACCTGCCAATCAAAAACAAAAAGCACTTTTTCTCTCATACTCATATTCTCTCTGTTCCTTCTTTGTCTCCTCCCAGTAACAAACAATACACTGATACTCACACACCTTCTTTGTCTCATACTCACACACCAAACCTTTTCTATTTTTCACCGTTACAAATCCCAAAATATCTCTCCCTCTTGATACCCATTTTCTCTATAAAAAGATTTGAAATTTGTTTGCCAATGGATGAGGAAGCGATGGAAATGTGGTTTAACGGGCATTCAAATCTCACCATAACACCACCATCGCCGCTACATCAACCACTCCCGTCTCAAGCGTTCACTCTCTTTGGTAGTCAAAACGATAACGTTGACTCCCATTTCTGCAGGGACCTTTCTTCAATGATGATTCTTCTTGGTAATCATTATCAAGCTGGAATCGAAACAAGCATAGGACCACAACAGCAACATCAACATCAACATCAACAACAGAGTAGCAACATCGCAAAAAAACAATTCACAAAGGACCAAGCTTTTGGAAAATCCCAAGTTGATTCCTTTCCTAATATCAACTTTGGGAACAGTGGTTCTTATGGGCGTGGTTTGGGCTATCAACGGATTCAGCTGCGAAAGCAATCTTTTGAATCTTTCCCTTATGTGTCTTCATCGAGAGACTCTTTCATAAACGATGATGTGGGTTCCACAAATTCCTACTACCTGTTCGCTTATGGACCAGTAGGAACACCGGAGATTCAACTTCCTCCCACAAGACAAATCATTAGGAGACATTCTCCTCTGTTTGGGTGCGGATGCACTGGTACAAGAAACAGTTTTCAAGAGGAGGTTCCTTTTTCCCAAATGATTTCTCGTGTTCATGGTGAGAGCAGTAAAAGCGTTGGCATTGATTTCAAACAACAATGTAAATGTATGGTGATTCTGAGTTATGAGCATTTGATTCGGCTTCAAGGGTCGCCCATGTTTGAGATGGCAAAGGATCAAAATGGTTGTCGGCTTCTGCAGAATAGTTTTGACAGAGAGAACATTCAAAATATGGTGGTTGTGTTCGATGGAATCATTGACAATGTTGTTCCTCTTATGTTGGACCCTTTTGGGAATTATCTTGTGCAGAAATTGCTGGATTTTTGTTTTGATTATCAAAGGTTGAAGCTTGTGCTTATGTTGACTAAAGAACCAGGCCAGCTTGTCACAGTCTCTTTGAACACACACGGGTAATATATTACTATAATATGCTCATCTTTTGTCTATTGGATATAGGGATGGCAAAAAAACCCGGGCCCGTGGGTACCGACGGGTAAAACCCGTGATGGGTATGGGGCAGGTAGTCAAATGGGTACATGCGGGGTCAATAAACCGATAATTTGACTACCCGTTAATAAACGGGGCGGGGCTGGGTAATGAGGTACACGCACCCGCGGGTACCCATACCTATAAGTCATATTATTTTCCCTAATATTTTGCATAATGTTTAGTAAGTGGTTATTTTTAAAGTTAGGAATTATTGTAATTCTACTGTTCTTTATCTCTATTCATTAACGATAATAAGTCATATTATTTTCCTTAATATTTTGCATAATGTTTAGTGACTTGTTATTTTTAAAGTTGGGAATTATTGTAATTCTAGTGTTCTTTATCTCTATTCATTAACGATAATATGTTAGTAAATAGTTGATAAGATAAATGCATAACGAAATGCCTAATTTTCTTATATAAATGAATCGAAAAAAGAGTGTTCAAAAGATTAATTTTACATGGTATTTCAAATTTTATTTAAAAAACATTTTTACAAGTATACGTGGGTACCCGTGAAGAAACAATAATCATTTAAGACCCGTTAAGTGGGTACCCGCACGGGTACGTGGCAGGTACGAGTCCAATTTATCATAAACGGGGCGGATAACTACTACCCGTGCCCGCCCCGCCCGGTTGACATCCCTAATTGGATATTGGACTTGTTGATCTCCTTATAATTGGGTAGCTCCTTATTATTTTTTTGTTGATCTCCTTGTTGATCTCCTTATTTAATGGTGTTGCAAATGCTTCAGGACACGTGTGGTTCAGAAACTGATTAAAACCCTCAAGACATACATGGAAATTCAATTAGTGAGGTCTGCAATTCAACCTGGTTTTCTTCAACTTATTAACGATCTCAATGGAAATCACGTCATACAAAGTTGTTTGCAAAACCTTAGTGTTCATGATAATGAGGTACTGTTTAACACTTCTTTTCTCTTTTTTGGTTTTACTGTAGTACTTTTTAGTTTTATCCCCCTTTTTTACATGTTGTGTTGGACAACTATTTATTTATTGGGTTTTCTTTAAAACTTCATGAATAGTAACCTGAATGAAACATTTCTGATTGACTATCGTGTTTCTCTTTACATACAGATTTTGATTGAAACTAACCTTGAGATTTCTTGATTCTTGTTTTTCCGTATGATTCATGGCAGTTTATTGTTGATGCTGCTACAAAGTTTTGTCTTAAGGTAGCTACTCATCAACATGGGTGTTGTGTACTGCAACGTTGCATCGAATATTCCATAGGAAGGAGTCAAGATAAGTTGGTCAAAGAAATATGCAAGCACGGTCTTCAACTCGCTAGAGATGAATTTGGGTAAATATAGGTTTGTTGTTTATTAATTATTACTTTGAATTTGTATGCTAGCACCTCAAGATAACACTTAATTACATTTATTGTCACCCAGAAATTATATTGTTCAGTATGTTATAAAGATGGAGAATCTAAGTAGCTCAGCCAAATTTACACTTATTGCTCAGTTCGAAGGGAACTATGTAGAACTCTCCAAGCAAAAATTCAGCAGCCATGTGGTTGAGACATGCCTCAAGCATATTCCAGAGAGCCGGTCCACATTAGTCCATGAATTTCTGTGTGTTGAAGAGTTTGAGCATTTGATGCAACACCCATTTGCCAACTATGTTATTCAACGTGCTCTTTTAGTGACGAAGGTCTAAATTTTATCTTTACACATTAGATAATTGCCTCTTTGGCATTCAATTCAGTAAATTCTTTGTTATTATTCTATTAAACACACACACACATGGCACATTTGATTCCACGTTGAAATCATGATGGATGCTAGAATACACAACTTCATCTTGGCACATGTTTGAGACTGCGAAATCAAATATACATTTATTATGTTTTGTTAGTCATTTCTAGATTGTAATGCTTCTTTTGTTTTGACACAGGGCCATATGCATAGGTGTTTGGCTGAAGCTGTTCGTCAACACAAAAAGTTGCACACCAGCCCATATTGTAAGAAGATTTTCTCCAAAAACCTGCTCAAGAAGTGATGTTCGCCAGACAAAATTGTTGTTGTTCCTAGTTAAGTTACTCACTACTACCTACCAAAATCATCTAACTAATACTTTTACTACTACTATTCACCTACGTTTTGTTTTGTGTCGAATTTAGAAACTCATCACTACTATCCACCTATTTAGGTTTATCACTATTACCATCTACCTAGTACAAATTATGTCCCAAAAGAAAAGTTAGATACTACTAGCTATTATTTTGTTGTATGTGTGTTTGTGTTCCAGAATATGAGTCTCGTCTGCTGGAAACAAGTGGGCTACGTACCTCTCATGGTCCCATGTGACCAGACTTTGGAAACAAGTGGGCTACCTGCCTCTCATTGTTTTCTCAAGTGTAGTTTGTATTATTTTAGTTGTTCTATGCATGTGTGATGTATGTTTTTTTATAAGCAAAACATATATTAATGGGAGCACAAGGGGTACTCCAACCCATTACATCGATAGCAAAGAGAAAAACTTAGGGCCTCATTGTAGATGATGTACATTTTCCTTAATGTTCTGTTGTGGACAAACATTCAATTTCTAGTTTGGATCCTATGCTCTTGTAATGATCTTAAACTACATCCTAATATCCTTGTGTGAATTATTTCTTCCAAATTTAACGCTAGTTTTGGATCTTGGAATTCACTGTCGTCCTAAGTGAAAAAAGATTTCCATTGTGGTTCCTAATGTTCCAAACAAAACTCAAGAGAGTGTACCTCACGGTGGAGAAATCGAGGAGGATGCAATGATTCTCTGAGCTTCGGTGGAAGACGGCGGTGGTTGCCTCTACAAGACACTCCAATGGTCAAATCAGTAAATAATCGAGGGGAGTGTGTGTGAGTAGAGTGAAAGCATACCTTATTTTTTGGGTACTCATTTTCTTTGGTCTAATTTTTGGGTACTCGATCATTTGTTTATATAATGATGGCGTTGAGCTTGCCATGAGAGTCCTAAAATTTGGGTTGACCCGAGCAAAGTTTGATCTGAATCAAAACTTATATAGAAAGGAAGACCAATCCTTTTCCTAACAATGTCATTTCTAACTCCCGTCACACAATGGCTCAGGGATAAGAGGAATGTAACATCCGCAAAATAATTAATAGAATTATTTGGGTGTTAACCCAATTAAATTAATTTAGTACTTGACTGATAAATTTATTGAGTGCAAAAATTAATTATTGGTCGTCATCGGATCGTTAACCAGATAATACGGGTCAAAGAAGTTTCGGAATCGAAATAAGAGATTTAAATCAATATGGTAATTGGACCACGTTACCACGTATATATTAAATAAATATATATATGTATACGTGTGTGGGTGTGAGTGAAGGGGAGAAAGAATTAATTAAAGAAAAGAAAGGAAAGAATTGAAGAAAGAAGGAAGAAAAGAAAGAAAGCAGCAGAGAAGAGAAACAGAGAGGGAAAGGAGAGAAAAGAGAGAGATTGGCGTGAGGGAGAAAGGAAGAGGGAGAGAGAAGACCACACCGAAACGACTTCCTTCCAACACGAAAAATGTTCGGCGTTCCTTCCTCTTCGATTTGGTACCAAGAACTTCATCATCAACTCACTCTACACGAATCTACCATTTTCAGTTTCAAGCTCAAGGTGGCGTTTTTCAGAGCTATCTTCTTCAATAAAGCGGTTTGAAGGCTAAGGGAGTTCAAATGGAGGCTTGGGTACTAGCTTGGAGTGAAAGAATCAAGCTTTGATTGGGTGAGATTTGAGAAATCAAATTTGGGGTTTTTGTGAATAGTGATTCGAAGGTTGAAGATGATGAATAGTATTTGTTGACCCAAGGGCGATTAGGAGCGAACCCGAAGCGTATCGAGTGCGAGACGAAGTTCAATTTCGCGAATTGGAAGTTGGTTGGTGATTAGGGTTCGAATGGGCAATTTCGAAGAATTCGGTATTTCGGTCAAAAAGGCGTCTCGGTTGAGCGGAAAGTTATGGAAGCGGATTTGAGCGTCGTCGGAATGGAAAGTTTATGCGGGGAATGTTCGTGTGGTTACTCGGTGATTCCGGCTCGATCGTGGATCACGCGTCAAGGGTGAGTTCTCCTCACGTTTAGGATTTTACGTTTCGAATTAATTGATTTAATGTTTTATCGCTTTTGCTGGACTGGAATATTTCTTGATATTGTCTGTTTCGGGTTAGGAATCGATCGGAGTGAGTCTCGAGTTGTGTCGCGTTGAAATGGAATTTTTGGTGATTTGATTTCGAAATATTTT
Source organism: Astragalus membranaceus (assembly GCA_039519185.1). Lineage (NCBI taxonomy): Eukaryota > Viridiplantae > Streptophyta > Magnoliopsida > Fabales > Fabaceae > Astragalus > Astragalus membranaceus. The sequence goes on along the minus strand of CM076849.1, from coordinate 117,006,604 downwards.
GACTTAAAAACCGTTAATTGGAAAATATGTCGTTTTTGATAAAATCCGTCTTGATTGAGTTTTTGATTGGGTTGATTGATTGTGTGGTTTTAGTTGGGTCTATTCTGTTGGTTGTTTGGTCTGTTTTCGATCGGAACAAGAATCGGAATTGAGCGGAACGAGTATCGGGATCGATCGGAAAGCAATTTTTCATAAAACAGGCCATTTTTGCAATGCTGTCAAATGAGCACGACCCGTGCGTCCAGGGGCACGACCCGTGCGCCTTGTTCTGTCCAAAATTTTCAAAGTGCCCAAAATGATTCCGTTTCGATTCCAATCTTCTTCTAATCCTTTCCTAACCCTTCTATAATGATATTAGGCTTACAATGCCTTGATTTTGGGTATGTTCCAAAAAGGTTTTATGAAATACTTTTGATGTCCAAATCGTTTCGAAAAAGCCGAATAATAGTATACGTGTACGGATATGTTTTAATAATAACAAAGCGGACTATGAGTCCTACGGGGTAAAGCATAATGTAAATGGACTATGGGTTCATATGATTGTAGATATATGTTTGTATATGTATTGAGTTGGGTGACGACCCATGTGTAACATACTAGGCGGGGCAGTCATGATCCCTTACCCTAGGCTCCATGCCAATAGGAGAATGTACTATTGGTAGGGGGGTTCACCGGGGTTTAGCGGTTACGCAGTCGGTGTTATGTTAAAAGTTTATTGTGCGATACACCGGGGTTTAGCAGTCATGCAGTCGGTGCCGTACTTCGTTTGTTGTGCGATACACCGGGGTTTAGCAGTCATGCAGTCGGTGCCGTACTTTGTTGTTGTGCGATTCACCGGGGTTTAGCAGTAATGCAGTCGGTGTCGTGCAGAGTTATAACACGTTCATCGGGGTTTAGCAGTAATGCAGTCGGTGTCGTGTTAAGTTAAAACAAATCCATAATTTGACCGAGAGTGTTAGTAGGGGTCTCGATAGAACTCACTGAGATTGTATCTCACTGTTTAAATGTTGTTGTTTTACAGAGACACAGGGACAGCGGAAATCCAAGAGGCACGAGTAGGTTGAGCTCGGACTGGTTGCTGATAGCCTAGCTTTATGTTTAAGCTTGTTTCCCTTTTGTTGTCTGTATACTGAAACGTTATGTATTTAGTGTGTATCTTTCTTCCGCTTTCTTGTATGATACTGAATACTATAGATGCTGATGGTATATGGTCTGAGAACCATATTGTCTTGTTGTAAATAAGACTGTTTGGGTTATGTTCAGCGAAAAATTTATAGTGATATTCAGTGTCTAAGCAGGAAATATATCTCTGATGTGTTACTAATGTGCACTTGGGTATTTTTAGTAGATAGAAATACCGGGGTGTTACAGTTGGTATCAGAGCAGTTCGACCTAGTCGGACTTAGTTCAGGGTTGAGTCGATTCCTTGTTAGTCCTTTTTGTAATTACACTTGTGATGCTAAGAGACATTGAGCCTGATCAACTTAATACTTAGTGCATCATAAGCGGAATTATGACTGGATGATCAAGATGCAATCCTCGACCAAAATCGGAATCTTCAACCGGTGCATCCTCAGGAAATGTGACATGACGGTGGAAGAATACACCGCTAAGTTCGAGAAGTTGTCTCAGTTTTACCGAATGGTAAGGTATGTTTCGAATGACGAGTGGAGAATGCAGATGTATAAGAAGGGCCTTAGTGCTTTTATGACTTATGGTCTCAGTTCTTATACTATTACCAATTTTGTTGCCTTAGTGCAGTCAGCCTATGTCGCCGAGGACGATCTCATAGGAAATATGGGAAAGGAAAGAAGGTAGTTGAATTATCAACTCCGAATGCAAAGTCCTAAGATAATTTCATCAAAGGAAAAGCAGATGCAATTCTTTGATTCTTCAAAGGTCAGAAGATGTTCTAACTGGGGAAAGCCTCACAGCGGTGATTGCAAGCGAAGATAGAATCGGTGCTATTATAAAAATGTAGAGGGTCACTATGGTAAAGAGTGCCCCGTAAGGAAAAGTTCCAAGGAGTCACAAGCAGCTCTAAGGCAAGGACGAGTCAACATTCTGGATGTTTAGGCAGTTACGACTGCAGACAATCTACTGAGGAGTATGAGATCAGTTTTCAATAACTCGATCAGTATATTATATGATTCGGGTGCAACCTATTGCTGTATATCCCGATCGCATGTGAATCGGTTGGGATTAGCCTTATCATCGCTATCCGAGCCGATAACTATTTTAACTGCTGCTAAGGGTCGTGTCCAGACATAATATTTGTATAGAATTGTCTACTTGTCATAGGAGGCAGGAATTTCGTTGTAGAATTTATTGTTGCCTATGAGAAGGGTGAACACCATTTTGGGTATGAATTGGATGACTGCAAATCATGTTGCAATCGACTTTGTTAATCAACTATCAGTTCCTCTTCAGAATCAGTTGAATTGTCTAAGACAAATTCGGAAGCGGTTACCTAGTTCACCTTAGACGGTCAACCTTCATTCCAAGGTGCGGGAGCACATGTTAGTATATTATCTGCATCCGCTGAAACTAATTTAGATTTGGCGAACGTTTAGGTCGTGAATGACTTTCTGGATGTTTTCACGATGAAGTTTCTTCTGGACCTCCAGAGCGAGAAGTAGAGTTTACTGTAGAATTGATTCCTGGCACGGGATCAATACCTATTGTTTCTTATTGAAGGTTTCTTGAGAATTAAAAGAAATGCAGTCTCAACTTGAAGAGTCGATGTTAAAGAAATTCATTCGACCAAGCGCTTCTCTAAGGAGTGCTCTGGTGTGGTTAGTCGAAAGGATAAATGGTAGCATGAGATTGTGCATTAATTATCGACAACTCAACAAAGTGACGATCAAGAACAAATATCCTTTTCTAAGGATACACGAATTACTGGATCAACTTCGAGGTGCTGCTGTGTTTTCAAAAATTGATCCGGGGTCAGGTTATCATCAATTAAGAGTTAGAGCCTTAGACATTCCGAAGACATTCGGAATCTTCAACTGGTGCATCCTCAGGAAAGGTGACATGACGGTGGGAGAATACACCGCTAAGTTTGAGGAGTTGTCTCAGTTTTACCAAGTGGTAAAGTAAGCTTTGGATGACGAACGGAGAATGCAGAAGTATAAGACGGGCATAAGTGCTTTTATGATTTATGGTCTCAGTTCTTATACCGCTACAAATTATGTTGCCTTGGTGCAATCATCCTATGTCGCCGAGGACGATCTCATAGGAAATATGGGAAAGGAAAGAAGGTAGTTGAATTATCAACTCCGAATGCAAAGTCCTAAGATAATTTCATCAAAGGAAAAGCAGATGCAATTCTTTGATTCTTCAAAGGTCAGAAGATGTTCTAACTGTGGAAGCCTCACAGCGGTGATTGCAAGCGAAGATCTAATCGGTGCTATTATAGAAATGTAGAGGGTCACTTTGGTAAAGAGTGCCCAATAAGGAAGAGTTTCAAGGAGTTACAAGCAGCTCTAAGGCAAGGACGAGTCAACATTCTGGATATTTAGACAGTTACGACTGCAGACAATCTACCGAGGAGTATGAGATCAGTTTTCAATAACTCTGTTAGTATATTACACGATTCGGGTGCAACCCATTGTATAATAGCTCAATCGTGAGTAGATCAGTTAGGATTAACCTTATCTTCGCTATCCGAGCCGATAACCATCTTAACTGCTGCTAAGGGTCGTGTGCAGACCTAATCTTTGTATAAAATTGTCTACTTGTCATAGGAGGAAGAAATTTCGTTGTAGAATTTTTTGTTTTCCTATGAGAAGTGTGGACACCATTTTGGGTATGAATTGGATGACTGCAAATCATGTTGCAATCGACTGCATTAGTCAACTATCAGCTTCGCTTCAGAATCAGTTGAATTGTCTAGGACAAATTCTGAAGCGGTTACCTAGTTCACCTTAGACGGTCAATCTTCATTCCAAGGTGCGGAAGCACGTGTTAGTATGTTATCTGCATCCACTGAAACTAGTTTAGATTTGGCGAACATTCAGGTTGTGAATAACTTTCTGGATGCTTTCACGATGAAGTTTCTTCTGAACCTCCAGAGCGAAAGGTAGAGTTTACCGTAGAATTGGTACCTGGCACGGGATCAATATCTATTGTTTTTTATAGAATGTTTCTTTAGAATTAAAGGAATTGGAGTCTCAACTTGAAGAGTCGATGTTAAAGAAATTCATTCGACCGAGTTCTTCTCTAAGGAGTGCTCTGGTGTGATTAGTCAAAAGGAAAGATAGTAACATGAGATTGTACATCGGCTATCGACAACTTAACAAAGTGACGATCAAGAATAAGTATCCCTTGCCAAGGATAGATGAATTGCTTGACCAGCTTCGGGGTGCCGTGGTGTTTTCAAAAATTGATCTGAGGTCAGGTTATCATCAATTATTAGTTAGAGTCTTAGATATTCCGAAGACAGCCTTCCGTACTTGGTATGGACATTACGAGTTCGTAGTGATGCCCTTCGGTTTGACTAATGCTCCAGCGGTAGTCATGGATTACATGAACAGGGTTTTCCACCCTTACCTGGATCAGTTTGTTGTAGTTTTCATTGATGATATCTTGGTGTACTCTAAGACTATTGGGGAGCATGCCCAACATCTCCGCATTATTCTGAACGTACTCTGAGAGAAGAAATTGTATGCCAAGCCGTCGAAGAGTGACTTCTGGATGCCGAAAGTGAAGTTTTTGGGACGCGTGATCTCCCAATCGGGAGTTGCGGTGGATCCAAGTAAGGTGGAAGCGGTGTTGAATTGGGAACGACCAACGTCAGCCACTGAAATCAGAAGTTTTCTAAGTATAGCCGGTTACTACAGGAAGTTTATCGAAGGATTCTCACAATTGGTTCTTCCACTTACTCGGTTAACTCGTAAGGGTCAACCTTTTACGCGGGATGCCGATTGTGAAGAATGTTTTCAAGATTTGAAGGTTCGGTTGACTTCTGCTCCAATCCATATTCTTCCAGATCCGTCTTTGCAATTCCAAATTTACAGCGATGCTTCTGGGAAGGGTTAGGATGTGTTCTTGTGCAGAATCAACAAGAGGCAGCTTATGCGTTTAGGCAATTGAAGATTCATGAGGAGGATTATCCAACTCATGATTTGGAATTGGCAGCTATTGTGTATGCACTGAAGATTTGGAGACGTTACCAGTAAGGGTCTCGTTTTGATGTCTTTAGTTGTCACAAGAGTTTAAAGTATCTGTTTGATCAGAAAGAATTGAATAACAGGCGAAGGGGATGAGTTGAATTCCTGAAGGATTATAAACTCGTGTTGAATTAGCATTCAAGAGAGGCCAATGTTGTAACGGATGCGCTGAGTAGGGGATCCATTTACATGGCAGAGTTAATGATGCAAGAAATGGAATTGTTAGAGTCTTTTAGATCTAAGTTGGAGTACATCCATAAGTTTCCACTTTGGTGGCAAGGTGTTAGTTTGTTAACCTCTCATTGGTGAATGTTAACAATAAGATTGTCTTACAAGATTCCGTTTGACAAGGCGAACGTGAATACGAATATGTAAGTGAGGTAACTGCTGACTGTTTTCACGTTGCGAATAACCATCAAAGGATTAATTGATGGATCTGCTTGCAAGTGACTGGAATTTCCGAAGTGAAGCTTGGTGTGCGGCGTAATAGTTTTGAAAAATCATTTTTTGTGAAAACCCGCATGCTAAAGTTAATTTTGGGAACGAATCAAGAGGCTAATAGGATCTGATTGAGGAAAATCATAGAAGGCGTGCTTAGGTTGAGGGGAAACTCAACGCTACTGGCTGATTCGGAAAGGGATTGGGTGCGTCGTAGATGAATATATTGTGAGGAAAGTTACAATAAAGGAAGAAGGGTTTTGCGTTCTATCTGATAGTTGTTTTGAGAACAACTGATATGATTTTCATTACTTTCAAAATTAATTGATGTTCCCACGGTTTATTTCTACGTTTAAGATAAACGTTTCTGGTAAATCCTCATTCCATCTTTTTGAAAAGTTCTATCTCGAAATCTTGGGGGCGAGTCAAGAAGTTTCACAAATGACTTTTCGTCACATTGTCAATGTGTACGAGAACTGTTATGTAATTTTGAGGAAAATGGTGGAGAGCGTGTTTACACCCTTCGAGAAAATCATGTTTGTACTTATCCCTACCGAGGAGTACCAGTTTGTGGATCTCATTTTCAACATACATTTCTATCAAGTGTCTTGTATTAAACCCTTTGATTTAGATTAATCAAAGTTGGGGAGTAAGCGAGGATAATTGGAATGAAGCTTCGGAAGTGTTTTCAAACGCGGTGCCGAGCCTATGTAGGCGAATGATGAGTTTCTCGTGATGATTCGTAACCAGAGAGTTCGTATCAAGGTAGTAGTGGATCATACTTGGAGATTGATGTGCCAACTTTGGGAAGATTTTCTACACTCATTTCGTTAATTCAAGATCGTTTTCTCGCAAATTTAAGACCTTTCTGAGGATATCGATCCTCGGTTAGTCGGATGAAAGACTTGACGAAATTTTGAGGACAAAATTCTTTTAAGTTGGGGAGAATGTAACATCCGCAAAATAATTAATAGAATTATTTGGGTGTTAACCCAATTAAATTAATTTAGTACTTGACTGATAAATTTATTGAGTGCAAAAATTAATTATTGGTCGTCATCGGATCGTTAACCGGATAATACGGGTCAAGGAAGTTTCGGAATCGAAATAAGAGATTTAAATCAATATGGTAATTGGACCACGTTACCACGTATATATTAAATAAATATATATATGTATACGTGTGTGGGTGTGAGTGAAGGGGAGAAAGAATTAATTAAAGAAAAGAAAGGAAAGAATTGAAGAAAGAAGGAAGAAAAGAAAGAAAGCAGCAGAGAAGAGAAACAGAGAGGGAAAGGAGAGAAAAGAGAGAGATTGGCGTGAGGGAGAAGAGAAGAGGGAGAGAGAAGACTTCACCGAAACGACTTTCTTCCAACACGAAAAATGTTCGGCGTTCCTTCCTCTTCGATTTGGTACCAAGAACTTCATCATCAACTCACTCTACACGAATCTACCATTTTCAGTTTCAAGCTCAAGGTGGCATTTTTCAGAGCTATATTCTTCAATAAAGCGGTTTGAAGGCTAAGGGAGTTCAAATGGAGGCTTGGGTACTAGCTTGGAGTGAAAGAATCAAGGTTTGATTGGGTGAGATTTGAGAAATCAAATTTGGGGTTTTTGTGAATAGTGATTCGAAGGTTGAAGATGATGAATAGTATTTGTTGACCCAAGGGCGATTAGGAGCGAACCCGAAGCGTATCGAGTGCGAGACGAAGTTCAATTTCGCGAATTGGAAGTTGGTTGGTGATTAGGGTTCGAATGGGCAATTTCGAAGAATTCGGTATTTCGGTCAAAAAGGCGTCTCGGTTGAGCGGAAAGTTATGGAAGCGGATTTGAGCGTCGTCGGAACGGAAAGTTTATGCGGGGAATGTTCGTGTGGTTACTCGGTGATTCCGGCTCGATCGTGGATCACGCGTCAAGGGTGAGTTCTCCTCACGTTTAGGATTTTATGTTTCGAATTAATTGATTTAATGTTTTATCGCTTTTGCTGGACTGGAATATTTCTTGATATTGTCTGTTTCGGGTTAGGAATCGATCGGAGTGAGTCTCGAGTTGTGTCGCGTTGAAATGGAATTTTTGGTGATTTGATTTCGAAATATTTTGACTTAAAAACCGTTAATTGGAAAATATGTCGTTTTTGATAAAATCCGTCTTGATTGAGTTTTTGATTGGGTTGATTGATTGTGTGGTTTTAGTTGGGTCTATTCTGTTGGTTGTTTGGTCTGTTTTCGATCGGAACAAGAATCGGAATTGAGCGGAACGAGTATCGGGATCGATCGGAAAGCAATTTTTCATAAAACAGGCCATTTTTGCAATGCTGTCAAATGAGCACGACCCGTGCGTCCAGGGGCACGACCCGTGTGCCTTGTTCTGTCCAAAATTTTCAAAGTGCCCAAAATGATTCCGTTTCGATTCCAATCCTCTTCTAATCCTTTCCTAACCCTTCTATAATGATATTAGGCTTATAATGCCTTGATTTTGGGTATGTTCCAAAAAGGTTTTATGAAATACTTTTGATGTCCAAATCGTTTCGAAAAAGCCGAATAATAGTATACGTGTGCGGATATGTTTTAATAATAACAAAGCGGACTATGAGTCCTACGGGGTAAAGCATAATGTAAATGGACTATGGGTTCATATGATTGTAGATATATGTTTGTATATGTATCGAGTTGGGTGACGACCCATGTGTAACATACTAGGCGGGGCAGTCATGATCCCTTACCCTAGGCTCTATGCCAATAGGAGAATGTACTATTGGTAGGGGGTTCACCGGGGTTTAGCAGTTACGCAGTCGGTGTTATGTTAAAAGTTTATTGTGCGATACACCGGGGTTTAGCAGTCATGCAGTCGGTGCCGTACTTTGTTGTTGTGCGATACACCGGGGTTTAGCAGTCATGCAGTCGGTGCCGTACTTTGTTTGTTGTGCGATACACTGGGGTTTAGCAGTCATGCAGTCGGTGCCGTACTTTGTTGTTGTGCGATTCACCGGGGTTTAGCAGTAATGCAGTCGGTGTCGTGCAGAGTTATAACACGTTCATCGGGGTTTAGCAGTAATGCAGTCGGTGTCGTGTTAAGTTAAAACAAATCCATAATTTGACCGAGAGTGTTAGTAGGGGTCTCGGTAGAACTCACTGAGATTGTATCTCACTGTTTAAATGTTGTTGTTTTACAGAGACACAGGGACAGCGGAAATCCAAGAGGCACGAGTAGGTTGAGCTCGGACTGGTTGCTGATAGCCTAGCTTTATGTTTAAGCTTATTTCCCTTTTGTTGCCTGTATACTGAAACGTTATGTATTTAGTGTGTATCTTTCTTCCGCTTTCTTGTATGATACTGAATACTATAGATGCCGATGGTATATGGTCTGAGAACCATATTGTCTTGTTGTAAATAAGACTGTTTGGGTTATATTCAGCGAAAAATTTATAGTGATATTCAGTGTCTAAGCAGGAAATATATCTCTGATGTGTTACTAATGTGCACTTGGGTATTTTTAGTAGATAGAAATACCGGGGTGTTACAAGGAAGGGTGGAAAAAGAGAAAAACTCTCTAATTTCTCAAGGGAACTTGTTATTGCTTGGATATTGCTTGGATGACAAATGCTTGGTGATGAGCCCTATTTATACTACTCTTGTATGGCTTACATTACAAAATAGAGGGATCTAGAAGCATTGATTACAAAAGAAAAATCTAGAGATATGAATACTCTAGTTCCTATTACTAGAAAGATCTAGAAAACTTAAGATTGGACTAGTTCTTAATTATATCTTATTTAGTAGTGTATCTTGAAGGTTTCATATATAATACCCTTTATTTCTAGAAATTTCTATCTCATTCTCCATCATTCTCCCCGGGTTGGAGGAGACTCGTCCTCGAGTCGAAAATCTTCTTCATCTCCAAAGTATGGTGAAAGATCAGCAACATTGAAAGTTGCAGAGACTCCATAGTCACCTGGTAGCTCAATTTTGTAGGCATTATCATTGATTTTCTGCGCAATTCTGAAAGGACCATCAGCTCTTGGAGATAACTTGGCATTTGGTTTATTAGGAAATCGCTCCTTTCGCAAGTGTATCCATACCAAGTCTCCTTCCTTGAATGTGTGCAACCTGCGATGTTTGTCCCGCTGAGTCTTATACCTTGAATTTTATTTTTCAATTCTTTCACGAACCTTTTCATGCAACTTTTTTATTTCATTGGCCCTTTGATCTGCATCTGCACTGTACTGTTCACTACAAAAAAACTAGTCATTAGCGAGGGACAGTTCCCTCGCAAAATGACCTGATTCCCTCACTAATGGTCATTTGCGAGGGACTTAGCGAGGGACTGGTTCCCTCGCTAATTCCCTCCTCGCAAATGGGATTAGCGAGGGAAGTTGGATCCCTCGCTAATTAGCGAGGGACTATGCCGTCGCTAGTTCCCTCGCTAATGACTGCAGCTTTTCAGGTGATGGGACTCAGTTGCAGGGGTTGGTAAATGCGCAGGAATTAGCGACGGCTTTTGCCCTCGCTAATTCCCTCGCTAAGTCCCTCGCTAATTCCCTCGCTAATTCCCTCGCTAATGACTGCAGTTTTCAAAAAAAAAATGACACGTGTCCAGTGCTGAATGGCTTGTTTTTTTTATATATATTAATTAATGAATATTATATTATATTATTAATTTTGTGGTGATGTGTGGTGGTGGTGGTGGTGGCGTGGTGGTGGTGTGGTGGTGGTGGTGGCGTGGTGGTGGTGATGGGTGGTTTAGAGTAGAGAGAAGGAGAAGAGTAAGGGAGAAAAAGAGAGAGAGAGAGAGAGAGAGAGAGAGAGAGAGAGAGAGAGAGAGAGAGAGAGAGAGAGAAGAGTGAGAGTGGTGGGGTGGTGGGTTGGTGGTGGTCAAGAGTAAGAGAGAGAGAGTGAGAGTGGTAGGAGGTATGTGGTGGTGGTGGTGGTGTTGGAAGAGTGAAGAGAGAAGAAGAGTGTGAAAGGAGGTGGTGATGATGGTGGTGGTGGTGGTGTTGGAAGAGTGAAGAGAGAAGAAGGGTGTGAGAGGAAGTGGAAGGGGGGAAGAGGAAGGGAAGAGGAATGGTGAAGAGTGAGTGAGTGAGTGAGTGAGAAAGAAGAGTGAGGGTGTAAACGGATATAAAGGAAAAAAGAAAAAAATTTGTGAGGGAATTAGCGAGGGAACTGTCTCATCATCTGAAAAGTTAACGTTAGAAAGGGAATTAGCGAGGGAACTGTCCCTCGCTAATTTCTGCACCTTTACCAACCCCTGCACTGAGTCCCATCATCTGAAAAAGCAAAATTTAGCGAGGGAATTAGCGAGGGCAGTCATTAGCGAGGGACAGTTCCCTCGCTAATTCCCTCGCTAATGACAAAAAAATTGACAGCTCTATGCCCTCGCTAATTCCCTCGCTAATGACTGTTTTTGCGAGGGACAACAAGTCCCTCGCTAATGTCCGTCGCTAATCAGTGTTTTTTTTGTAGTGGTTGAGTGTTTGTTGATGGAGTCAAGTCCAGTGAGCTAAGGGGACGCATGCCGTAAACCACCTCAAATGGACACTTTCCAGTAGCTTGATTGGTGGAGTTATTGTAAGCAAATTCAATCTGAGCAAGAATAAGATCCCATTGCCTCAAATTCTTTCCCACAAAGCTTCGAAGTAAATTCCCCAAAAGCCTATTAATTGCCTCTGTTTTCCCATCTGTACGATGGTGACTAGCATTGCTGAATTGTAGTTTAGTACCCATTTTCTTCCACAGTGTTCTCCAAAAGTGGCTTAAGAATTTTACAACTCGCTCGGATGTGATGGTTTTTGGGATGCCATGAAGACGAACAATTTCCTTGAAGTACAAGTCTGCAACTTGGACTGCGTCATTAGTCTTCTGACATGGTATAAAATGGGCCATTTTAGAAAACCTGTCTACGACTACCATTATGGAATCCTTCTGTCGTTGAGTTCGAGGTAGTCTAAGGACAAAATCCATACTAACATCTTCCCAAGGTTCCTTAGGAACCGGAAGTGGCATATATAACCCTGTATTTTGACTTTTAGCTTTGGCCAAGTGACAAATTTTGCACCTTTGGATGTGCCTGTTGACATCTCTTTCCAACTTAGGCCAATAGAAATTCTCCTTGACTAAGGCCACTGTTTTATCTCGTCCAAAGTGCCCTGCTAGTCCTCCATCATGGGCCTCCCAAATAATTGCTTCCCTTAGAGAACATTAGGGAATGCATATAGTTTTTCCTTTGAACAAGAATCCGTCATGTTTGTAATATCCTTGAGATGACTGTAGATCAGTGGAACTCCAAACTTTACCAAAGTCGGGATCATCTGGGTACAACTCTTTGATAATCTCAAACCCAATAACCTTCGTTTGTAGAGTCGTAAGTAGACTATAACGTTGGCTGAGTGCATCTGCTACAACATTTTGAACTCCTGCCTTGTGCTTGAGTAAAAACGGATAAGACTGCAAAAACTCACTCCAAGCAGCATGTCTACGGTTGATCTTCTGTTGAGAGTTCAAGTGTTTAAGGGCTTCATGGTCAGAGTAAAGAACAAACTCCTTAATCAACAAGTAGTGGCTCCAGTGCTGAAGAGAACGAACAACGGCATAAAACTCCTTGTCATAAGTAGAGTACTTGAGCTTACCATTGTTGAGTTTCTCACTAAAGAAGGCTATAGAATGTCCCTCTTGACTGAGAACAACTCCAATTCCAACGTTCGAAGCATCACAACTGACTTCGAATACTTGGTCAAAGTTAGGAAGGGCTAGCACAGGTGCTTTGGTCAAGTGCTTCTTTAGCTTCTTAAAGCTTTTATTCGCTTCTTCTGACCACTTGAATTAATCTCCTTTGATGCATTCTGTGAGAGGGGCAGCAATCGAGCTAAAGTTTTTAATGAACCTTCTGTAAAAAGAAGCTAATCCGTGAAAACTCCTTATGTCATGGACGGACTTTGGAGTTGGCCAACTATTGATAGCTTCTATCTTGCTTGGGTCAACTCTTATTCCTTCAGCAGTGATGATATATCCAAGGAATTTTACTTCATCGGTCAAGAATGAGCATTTCTTGAGGTTGGCATAAAGTTTTTGCTCCCGAAGAGTTTGGAGCACTTGTCGGAGATTGCGTAAATGTTCTTCCTTACTTTTGCTATAGATCAAGTTATCATCAAAGTACACGACAACAAACTTACCAATAAATGGCCGAAGTACCTGATTCATTAACCGCATAAATGTACTCGGAGCATTTGATAATCCGAAAGGCATAACTGTCCACTCATACAAGCCGTCTCTTGTCTTGAAAGCTGTCTTCCATTCATCTCCTGGACGAATTCTGATTTGATGGTAACCGCTTTGAAGATCAATCTTAGAGAAGATACTGGCACCATATAGTTGATCCAACATATCATCGAGCCTAGGTATAGGAAATCGATACTTAATAGTGATCTTGTTGACTGCTCGACCATCCATGAACATTCTCCAACTGCCATCCTTCTTTGGTACTAAAAGTGCAGGTACAGCACATGGGCTAACACTTTCTCGAATTAACCCTTTTTGTAGAAGCTCCTCAACTTGGCGTTGCACTTCAACATGCTCTGTTGGACTCATCCTATAAGCTGGTCTGTTAGGAATGGACACTCCAGGGATAAAGTCAATGGCATGTTATATGTCTCTCATTGGAGGCAGTCCTGCGGGAATTTCTGATGGAACAACATCTGAGAACTCAGCAAGCAATTGCTCAACTTCCTTTGGAATGAGGGCTTCTTCATTTGATTCGACCAATAAAACAAAACTCATGGTCTGTGCTTCCTCTACTGTCACCTTGAATGGTTCCTTTGCAACTAAAGATACTAGTGGTTTGGAATCCTTTTTTCCTTCATCAAACTCATTGGGTGGTAAGGGCAATAATTTGATTTTAACTCCATCCTTCACAAATGTAGGTGTTGGCATGACCGTCGTATAAGGCATGGCGATCATACTGCCAAGGTCTCCCAAGTAGAAGGTGGCAAGCATTCATAGGAATAACATCACACCATACATTATCTTTGTACTTTTGACCAATGGAGAAAGATACAAGGCAGCGCTTAGATACTCTCACCTCATTACCTTTGTTGAGCCATTGTAGCTTGTATGGTTGTGGGTGCTCCTTTGTCGGCAACCTCAATTTTTCCACCATATATTTTGACACAACATTCTCACAGCTTCCACTATCGATGATGACCTCACAAACTTTGCCTTGCGAGGTGCAACGAGTGTGGAAGATATTGTGTCTTAGCCATGGTTCTTCTTTGGCTGTTTTTGTGTGTAAGCTTCTTCTAACTACTAGTGATTCACCATAATCGGCAGGAACAAGCTCTTCGTCATATATTGGCTCGCCCATCTCCTCTTCTTCCAACGCTTAACGATTATCTTCTTCTTCAGAAGCTTCGTGTATCTCCCCCTTAATGATGGTGATGGTTTTACGATTTGGACAATCAGAAGCAATATGTCCAAACCCTTGGCATTTGAAGCATTTGGGTGTCTTAGAATTGTTCTCTTTGGTTGTCTTTGGTTGGGGTTTGATTGAGGAACTAGGTTCTTGGGTTGATGGTTTGTTATGGTGGACATAATTTTTGGTGTAGGAAAGAGGTTGGTATGAAGATTTTTTAGGTAATTGTTTCTCAACCCGAATGGCTAGATGGATAACCTCATCCAAGCACAAATATTGTTGGAGTTGGACTAGGTGTGCAATTTCAGTGTTTAGCCCCCCAAGGTATCGAGCAATCGTTTGCACTTCCTTTTCTTGGATGTCACATTTCATCATTAACTTCTCAAATTCTCTAGTGTATTCTTCTACTGACAAAGATTTTTGACGAAGATTTTGTAATTGAATAAAATTGTCTTGATAATAATGAGGAGGTAAAAACTTACGGGTTAGTTCTCGACGCATCTTCTCCCATATCTTGATCTTGCTTTTCCCTTCACGCTCTCGTTTCCTTTTAAGATTTTCCCGCCAAATTGAAGCGTGTTTCTTCAGCTTGATAGCAACGATCTTTACCTTTTGCTCCTCGGGAACCTCCTTATACTCAAATACACGTTCAATGGTTTGTAGCCAATCCACAAACTCATCGGGTTGTAGCTTCCCTTCAAAATTTGGAATGTCTACTTTGATATCATTCATCCGAAGTTGACGTCGGTGTGAGCGACTGCTTCTAGATGATGAAGAGTCACTACTGGAGCCATCATCTTCAAATCTTCTTCGTTGTGCTTCCAATAAGGCTTGTTGGGCATTGACAGTCTCTTGTAGTTGTTGAATTTGTCGCCTCATTTCTTCCATCTCGATTTCATGCAAAGACCTTTCGTTTTGTCTTCTGGGTGGCATTTTGACAATGACGGTTGATGATCTTTTTTGGTGAAGATCGTGGCGGTCGGTGGAAGTTTTGTTGGCGGTGTTAGTTTCACGAACGAATGGCCGCAAAGTGAAGTTTTGGAATAGCAACTCCTTGCTCACTTGAAAACTCACTTTCCGTTGATTTCTTCGCTCAACTCAACTCCGAGAAATCGTAACCTGCTCTGATGGCAAATCTGGCTCAGGGACAAAAGGAAGGGTGGAAAAAGAGAGAAACTCTCTAATTTCTCCAGGGAACTTGTTATTGCTTGGATATTGCTTGGATGACAAATGCTTGGTGATGAGCCCCATTTATACTACTCTTGTAGGGCTTACATTACAAAATAGAGGGATCTAGAAGCATTGATTACAAAAGAAAAATCTAGAGATATGAATACTCTAGTTCCTATTAATAGAAAGATCTAGAAAACTTAAGATTGGACTAGTTCTTAATTATATCTTATTTAGTAGTGTATCTTGAAGGTTCTATAATACCCATTATTTCTAGAAACTTCTATCTCATTCTCCATCACACAACTTAAAAGCAAAAGATGTAAACTTATTAGCTCAACTTTTTCATTCCTTACTAGACGTCTACCCGTGCATACGCACGAGTAACATCATATTATTTGTCTAAATAGACTTAAACAGAATTCAATTACAATTGATCTTTCAAGTTGATAAGAAATGAAGTTTCATAACTTTAGAATATTTTCTTCATTTGACATTTTTGATCATTACAAAATACATTTTATCAGTAAAATTTTTTTAGCAACATGTAACATTTTCCCGTTTTATCTCAAATGCATAATATAAGATAATCATTCTGAAAATGTGTAACGTTTCATCATAAAAAATTAACAGTAATGAAATCATAGCAACAACATGTAATGTTTACCCGTTGAAAGTAAAAAATAAAATATAAAAAATATTTTTTCGACAATATCTGGTATTTTCTTGTTGCGGCTCAAAGAAAAGTGTTCATTTTCAAAAAATAAAGACTTTCATGAAAACAAATATTAAAAATGATTATATCTACAATGTGTTACATTTACCCGTAAGAAATCAAAAATAACAAAATTGTAGCAACAACATGTAATGTTTACCCAGAAAAACTCAAACGATAAAAAAAGATTTATAAAAAAACAAAATATCCATTTATAATGGTAAAAATATTTTTCCGTCCAATATTTTTTAAATGGAATGTTTGGTATTTTTGTTAGTGATTGAGTTGATTAAATAGATAGTTGATAGTTGATAAGTAGATAGTTGAAGATAGTTTTTTTTGACAATGATAGTTGAAGATAGTTGATGATTAGTGTTTTGATTAAATAGATAGTAGATAGATCAAAAAAAATGAAATGTGAAGAGAGAGAGAGAGGGTAAAAAAGTGAGTTTTAAATGTGAGATAAAAAATTTAGGAGATAATGAGAGAAATTGGGTCCCACAAAAATAAAAAGTAATATAAAATACTTATGAATTTACAAATTTTTCCTCAAAAAGCAAAAATCTAAATGTGCAATTTGGTAATTTGACCCGCCCTTTATTTTCTTAAAGAGATAGTTTTCTTAAAGAGATAGTTGATTGATTGGTAGTTTGGTATTTTTGGTAGTGATTGAGTTGATTAAATAGATAGTTGATAATTGATAAATAGAGAGTTGAAGATAGTAGATAGATTAAAAAAATGAAATGTGGAGAGAGAGAGAGAGAGAGAGAGAGAGAGAGAGGGTAAAAAAGTGGGTCTTAAATATGAGATAAAAAATTTAGGAGATGATGGGAGAAAGTGGATCCCACAAAAATAAAAAGTAAAATAAAATAATTATGAATTTACAAATTTACCCTCAAAAAGCAAAAATCTAAATGGGCAATTTGGTAATTTGACCAACCCCTTATTTTCTTAAAGAGGTAGTTGATTGATGTACATGAGATAAATAAAACTCATGATATATTTAGATTGGTGTTATCCGGGAAGGTTATCTATTGACATGGCATGTTGTAACTCGAATCAAAATGCTGCGTGTCATATAGCATAAAATGTATGGCATGATTGAAATTTCTTCATTAGAAGCTAATGAATTCCTTTAGATATATTGTAATTAAGTTTTAATTTTACAGTAATTGTTAGTGTGACCTCTATAGTCAAAATATTAAGTGTCTTAGATGCGACTATAGCTTATAACATGACTGCATTTCCTCTCTGACTACCCTCTTAATTGCACTCTATCAATAAATTTCTTTTTTTTCGACAATTCTATCAATAAATTTTTAACTATTGAAAAAAAAAGTCAATTTTGCATGAAGTTGTGTTTTTAGCACGGTTGCATTTCCTATATTATGTTGTAACATCGAAAGTCCTAGGAATTGTTTGAGAACCAAAGATACTTTGAAATTTGAATCCCTATAACGTATGTGTGATTTGAATTTCGTAATGGGTTCCCTCATGTTATTTTCTTTCATGTTGAATCACAACCACTCATTTATTATGTAAAAAGAGGAGAGAAGTTATGTAAAATATTAAAAATGGAGAGAAGATCATCTAATGGTGGAAATTAAATACAGTTCTTTTAATGAAGTTGGCCTAGGTTAACTTATGACTAAAGTCCTATGCTTATGACTTTTATCATCGATCTCTTAGCCAACATGGGGCGTGATACTACTAGGCGCGACTAGAATAATAATGAAACAAATTTAATATACTATAAAACATCCCGGTAACAGAGCCATAATTTGTCCAAATTATTGGTATATACTAGAATTTAGAAAGATAGAGTCCAAACTAGGAACAAAATGTTTGTCGAGAACGAAGCCAACGAAAAATGTACATGATCTACAATGTTGTAAATTAACATCAATGATGAATCACATACATCACACGTGCATATAAGAACTGAAATAATACAAACTACACTTGATAAAACAAAAGGAAACAACACTTGTAGAGTTTGGAGGGGTCGCATGAAACAACACTCAAATTCTTGCACACAAACATACATACAACAAAATACTAGGTAGTAGTGGATAAGTTTTTTGGACATAGTTTGTACTAGATAGATAGTAATAGTGAGAAACTTAAATAGGTGGATAGTAATGGTGAGTACCTAAGTTTGACACAAAACGAGGATGGTAGTAGTAAGATTTTTTAAGTAGGAGGTAGTAGCTAGTGAGTAGCTTAGCTAGGAACAACAACAATTTTATCTGTCAGACATCACTTCTTGAGCAGGTTTTTGGAGAAAATCTTCTTGCAATATGGGCTGGTGTGCAACTTTTTGTGTTGACGAACAGCTTCAGCCAAAGATCTATGGAGATGCCCCTGTGTCAAAACAAAACCAAACAACCAAGAAATGAAGCATAATAAATGCCATGTGTGTGTGTTGTATGTGTGTTTAATAGAATAATAAGAGGTAATTATCTAATGTGTACAGATAAAAGATTAGACCTTGGTCACTGAAAGAGCACTTTGAATAACATAGTTGGCAAATGGATGTTGCATCAAATGATCAAACTCTTCAACAGACCGAAGCTCATGGACTATCGTGTCTCGACTCTCTGGAATATAGTCGAGGCATGTCTCAACCACATGGCTACTGAATTTTTGCTTGGAGAGGTCTACATAGTTCCCTTTGAACTGAGCTATAAGTGTGAATTTGGTTGAGCTACTTAGATTCTCCATCTTTATAACAAACTGAACAACATAATTTCTGGGAGACCCAAATAAATGTAAATGTTACCTTGATGTGCTAGCATACAAATTCAAAGTAATTAATAAACAACAAACCTATATATATATATATATATATATATATATATATATTTACCCATATTCATCTCTAGCAAGCTGAAGACCGTGTTTGCATATCTCTTTGACCAACTTATCTCGACTATTTCCTTTGGAATATTCGATGCAACGTTGCAGTACACAACATCCATGTTTATGTGTAGCTATATTAACACAAAACTCTGTAGCTGCATCAAAAATAAACTGCAACAAATCATAGAGAAAAATAAGAATCGAAAAATGTTTGATTAACAATTATAGTAATACCAAAAGAGAAAAGAAGTGTTATACATACCTCGTTATCTTGAACACTAAGGTATAGCAAACAACTTTGTATGACGTGATTTCCATTGGGATCCTTAATAAGTTGAAGAAAACCTGGTTGAATTGCAGACCTCACTAATTGAATTTCCATGTTTGTCTTGAGGGTTTTAATCAGCTTCTGAACCACACGTGTCCTGAAACATTTGCAACACTACTAATCTAATTTTTTTTTTGACAAAAGCAACACTACTAATCTATTAATTAATTCAATGTATCAAATTTCAAGAAAAGGAAATCAACAAACAAGTGCATTATCCAATAGTAATATATTACCCGTGTGGGTTCAAAGAGATTGTGACTAGCTGGCCTGGTTTCTTAGTCAACATAATCACAATCTTAAG
The DNA here is from genome assembly GCA_039519185.1 of Astragalus membranaceus. Lineage (NCBI taxonomy): Eukaryota > Viridiplantae > Streptophyta > Magnoliopsida > Fabales > Fabaceae > Astragalus > Astragalus membranaceus. The sequence continues at coordinate 116,987,210 of CM076849.1, read as the reverse complement.
CCTTTGATAATCAAAACAAAAATCCAACAACTTCTGAACAAGATAATTTCCAAAAGGGTCCATCATAAGAGGAACAACATTGTCAATGATTCCATTGAACACAATCTCCATATTTTGAATATTCTCTCCATCAAAACTATTTTGCAAAAGTCGACAACCATTTTGATCCTTTGCCATCTCAAACATTGACCCTTGAGGCCTAACCAAAATCTCATAACTCGGCATCGCCATACCTTGTTGTTTCTGTTGCTGTTGCTGTTGCTTGAAATCAATGCCAATGATTTTACTGCTCTCACCATGAAAACGGTTTCTTCTAGTTGCACCGCAAATAGAACGGCACCTGCGCTTTGTTTCATTCTTAAGAATGATATAACTGTTATTGTTATTATCACATTCAAATGCCAATGGAGGAGAACTCCTAATGATTTGTCTCCTTTGAGGAATTTGAATCTCCCTATAACAGAGAGGTGGTGGTGCTCCTGGGGCTGGAGCTGGAGAGAACAAGTAGTAAGAATTTGTGAAGCCCCCATAAGAAGAATCAAGTTGGGATTTTCCAAAAGTTTGTTCCTTTGGGAATGTCCTTTTTGCCATTGATTGTTGATTATGACGTGGCGGTGGTGGACCTATTGGTTCACTTACAAAATTGTTGTCAAAATGAACCCAAGAAGGAAAATGAGATTTGTTTATGTTCATAAAACCCTGATGATGTTGATGTTGATGTTGATGTTGCTGTTGTGGTCCTCTGCTTGTTCCGATTACTTGATCGTTAAGAATCGTCATTCTTGAAAGGTCACTGCACAATTGGGATTCAACGTTGTCGTTTTGACTACCAAATAAAGTGAACACTGGGGACGGTGGTGATGTTACGGTGAGATTAGGATTATTCCTGTTGAACCACATTTCCATCGATTCCTCGTCCTTGCTCATTGAAAAACTGAACACCTTGATCAGAGAAAGAAAAAAGAAGGCAAAGAGATTTGATTTGAAATCTGTTAGAGAAAAAAAAGGTATATGAAGAAGGAGAGAGGTTTTGCGATGTACTACTATAACGGTGAAAAATAGAAAAGGTCGTCTGCGTAAAGGATATTATGTTTTCGAAAAGTGGCAGAGTAGGAGTGAGAGTATGACTTGGTCAGTGTTTGTTGGTGGGAGGAGAAAAAGTAGGAATATGAGTATGAGAGAGAAATAGCTTTTGGTTTTTGATTCGCAGTACCGTTTTTGGATTTCTTAGTCCGACTCGGCACTGCTCCACTATCATAGCAGAATGTGTGTTTTGCATTGCGTGTGTATCAGAAAAATCAGCATATCCTATCTTTTTGCGGTTAACACTGTACAGTGCTTAGGATTAGCATATAAATAATAAACTATTTATTTTAATATTATTTTATATTTTGAATAATTTTTACTATTTCATTTTTCAACAATGATTTTTTTCAACAATTATATTAGCTGTATTTTTTAAAAAAAAAACATAATTTTTTTTGGTTACATAAAAAAACATAAATTAAGGTTCCAGTGGTGGTCGCAAGTGGTTGGAGTGGTGGTCGGCGGTGGTTGATGGTGGTAGTAGTGGTGGTTGATGGGGGTCAGATATATTGATGATTAGAGGTGGATGAAAAAAAAACAGAAACAAAAATTATCAAACTTGTTTTTTTGGTTTTGAGTTTTGATGAAAAACTGCTTTGAAATTAAGAAAAAACCAACTCAACTCTATTTTACCCGAATATGTTTTGGTCACACTCGGGTTTGAACTCGAGAGCCAACGTCCCCATGTTGCTGAAATTGGCAAGACAATCAGCATTGAGAGACATAGATCAGTCTATCAATTGTTGTTAGTTATTGTAAAAAAATAGTCAATTGTTGTTAGTTAGAATATTTCGTTAACTACTTTTCGAAAAGCAATTTTTTTGTTCGGACCATCGCTGGTTACCCACGAAGTGTCCCAACGCTTTTAACGAAAGACTTAACTCCGCTCGTGCTTAAGATCAAATTTCGCACTGGCCAACATCGAGTTTGTCCACTGCGGGAATCGAACTCGGGAGCACTGAGTCGATCCCCCGTGTCCCAGGGTATTAAGCCACTGGGCCAACAGTGGGGTCCCAGGGTAGATTAAATCGCTCAATCATCAAAGTAATTATTTTTGAATTTATGATTGGTTGTTAATTTCATGAATTGATTGCATAAATATAAAATTAGTGTGCATTGTGTGCTAGTGGTTAAATAAATTATTTGATGGAATTGGGGTCACATAGAAAATAAAGGAAGGAATAAGGGTATTTTAGGGATTTACAATACCCAACACTTACTAACTCACACATACAACCAGCTGAATCCCACAAAAACACACTCTCACTTATCCACTCAAATACATTTCAGTTTTTGAAAGAGCATAAAAAGAAAAAGGAGATAGAGTGGGGAGAGAGAGAAGTCGAAGAGAAGAAATGAGAAAGAGGGAGAGCTTCATCTCCAAACCCATATTTTCAACCCAAACCCTCTCTCATCTGAACATCCCTCACATCTCTTCTTCCCTTTGTTCCCACAATTCATTTGTAGAGTTGACTAGGGCTGTTCATGGTTCAGTTCTAAAGCTGAACTGCACTGAACTGAACCGAACTGTTAAGACAGTTCGACCGAACCGAACCGAACTGTCTTAGCAGTTCGACGAACCGAACTGAACTGTCTTAATAGTTCGGTTCGGCAGTTCGAGCTCGAACCGAACTGTTTAAATTTTGAACTTTTTTTTCGAACTTTTTTTTTCAGGCTCAACAATTCGAAAAAAAAAATTTAAAATAGTTTGGTTCGAACTCGAACTGCCGAACCGAACTATTAAGACAGTTCAGTTCGGTTCGGTCGAACTGGTAAGACAGTTCGGTTCGGTTCGGTCGAACTGACTGAACAGTTCAGTTCTAAACTATTAGCAAAAGTTCAGTTAATTTTGGTTCGGTTCGGTTCGGTTTGGCAGTTCAGTTCAGTTTTTTGGTTCAGATGAACAGCCTTAGAGTTGACAACACCCAAAACTCAGCTGACTTATCTTCCTTCTTTTCCTCACCACAATTTTCGAAAATCTTCAAAAGTAAGGGTGTGGCAAGATTTGTTAGATTATGGTTGCATGTTAGTTTGGGACCTTCATAGAAGCATTTTTCTACCTACATTGTGGATATGAGTACTCAAAGGGTGGTTTTAAAGGCTGAATTCGAATTTGGGGCTGAGTGGAGAGCTTGGGAATTGGGGAGGTGTTCAAAGGGTCCATTCTAGCTAGCAAATCACATTTTCAGCAACTACAAGTGAGTTTCTCACTCTATTTTGTTGATTTTCAAAATTGCATGTTGATGTGTGAGTGTATTCTGAGTTGTACTACTCGCATGTGCTGAACATTGTGTCTTGAAACTCTGAAATTTCTGAATTTGGATGAATTAAGTGTCCTTTCCATGAAGTTGCATGTTCTGTTGTTGTATTGAAATCCATGTTATAATTGACGCTTTAGGGTGTTGTACTGTGAATTGAGACTGTTTTTGGACATGTTTTGAGTTAAAGATAGTTTGGTGTGAGTATTGGAACAAACGGAATGGGCATTTTCGAAGAAAAACTTGATTTTTGTGAGCTGTACAAAGAGCACGGACCGGGCTCCTGGGAGGCACGGACCGGACGCCTAGTGGCACGGATCGGGCTAGACATTCTGTCACCGTTTTCCAAACTAAGTCAAAACCATTCCGAATTGATGCCAGTGCTTCCCTAATCCTATTCTTACCCTAATATATGATAGTATCCATTGAAATTGACTGTTTTGACCTACTTTTAGTGTCACACAAATGTTTACGAGGTTTATGGTTTATGTGTATCACCGAATATATGTAACCCAAGTGAGGATAAACAAAGAGGATAATAAATGCATAATATACGAGGGGGATGACGATCCCAAGAGGTTAAAAGCACACTTGGTGACGGGAATTCATTAGCCCATAAGCCAAGGCCTAGCATTACTTGGTATAGCTATTCGAGTTGGGTTCTCCGTTGAGATTGAGTAAATTAATCTTTCGGGTTGTGCTACGAGGAAAAGAGGTAAAGAGAGGTAATCGAGGAAAAAGGAAAGAGGTAAAGAGAGGTAATCGAGGAAAAAGGAAAGAGGTTAAGAAAATACGATAGAATTAAAGAAACACCGAGAGGAAATGTGAGGGGTTCTGGAGGAACTCATTGAGATTTGTAATCTCACTGCTTTATTTGTGGTGTCTTCAGATGGACAGGGCAAAGTAAAGCAAACGGAGGAGAAGTAGTTACTGCCGTGGTTGCTTAGATTATCAAGGGATCAATCCGGATCATTTATATTATGTTTGCTTAACTTTTTCCTAGACATAGTAGGGCTGTTATGTAATGTAAACCCTGGTCTTAACTTTTGGACATCCATGATTTCCCGGTTGTAACATTCTAATATCCGGTTTATGTTTAGTTCGGATTTTGGGATAATTACTTCAAGTACTGAAATGAAGGATTTTATTTCCTTTAATTTATGATTGGTCCAAATGGTTAAACAGGTTTACATCTCTGATTGTTTAAATTGTTAGCACTCTTTATTCCTTCTACGGTTGTGATATAAGGTGTTACACTGTTGCGCCCGAAAAATCCGGTTTGGGACTTTTCGTTTGACAACGTGGAAAAAGTTTGGAGCCGCCACCAATATTTTAATTTTAAGACCAAAACATTGAAAAAAGGTCTTTTAAACAAGGCGGATGGTCTTTTGAAAACTAGAGATGTAGGTTCGGGGGTCGGTTAGGTACGGGGAAGGGATTAGCACCCCGCACCTCCTTTCTACCGAAAGGGAACCATTAACTTGATGTGTGGTTTGGACAAAAAGTTTGAGTTTGAAAGCGGTTTGTTCTACTTCTTTTCTTTTCTTTCCTTTTCTTTTTATTTCATTTGAGAAATTGTTTTATTGAAAACGGGGGGAAGAAGAATATTTTCGGTATCTTTGAAAAGCGGAACAAAACAAAGATTTTTTAAAAGGGTGCTTGACGGGACAGGACCCCGCTCCTACGTACCCTCACTGGAAGAGGGATCAAAGCTACGTGGTTCTCGGGTGTAGAAAATGTTTGTGGGTTGGTGTTTTTTAATGTAGGGGTTTTAGGACTGTGTGATCTGTGTTGGAGGACCACTGGGGGTCTGAAGGAGCACTGGGGCTCTGAAGGGCCACTGGGGGCTGAAGGAGCGCTGGGGCTCTGAGGGACCACAGTTCACTTATCTTAAAACGATGATTAACCCGGCCGTACGACCGACTTAATCCCCTACTTTGAAAATAAGATTTTTGCTTTTGAAATGAAGGAGATCTGTTTGTATATTCTTTAATTTTAGAAATTGTTTATTTTTGCGCTTGACAGGGGCGTGGCCCTGCTCCTACGTATCTCCGGGTGCGATGGAGAATTCAAAGCTACGTAGTTCTTCGTTGTCCTGAAAAGGGTTTTTGTTTTTTAATCTTTTTGGAGTTTTTCGCAAAGGGGTTGAGCGTTCGCAGTCACCAAACAACAACGGTTTAGAGTGGTCGCACTACTAACTCTTATGAAAATGAATTATCATTAACGACCAAACGGCAACGGCGCGAGTGATGATTAATGATAATCGGTTTTTATTTTGAGCATTGAAAAGGTTTTCGCAATTGAGGGAGAGCGTTTGTGGGGACCAAACAACAACGGTTTAGAGTGGCCACCCTACTAGCTCCCACAGGAATGAAATCATCACCCACAATCAAACGGCAACGGCGCGAGTGATCATTAGTGATGATTAGTTTTGATTTCGACGTTTGAAAAGATTTGTTTTTGAAAAGTGTATTCGTTGGTTTTAATTGGAGAGAACGTCGTGATGGAAGGAATTTGCAATTGGATTGATTTTCGTTCGGGGAAATATTTATCCATCATTGGGAAAAAAAGGTTTGTGAAAAAAAAGAAAATAAATAAGTTTATTTAGGGGAAAAGAAACGAAATTTAAGAAAAAAAAAAGAAACAGGGAGGTGCAGTAGTAAAATGGGGGGTGCAAGCAGCAGGAGGCTGTATTATTAAGATTGGGGTGTAAACAGCAGCCCAGTTCTTATTTTAGTGGGCTGGTCCGTTTCAAAATCGTGGGCTTCAGAGGGGAGGCGAACTGAGTAAAATGAGGGGGTGCAAGTAGAGATCTGAAAATTAAAAAAACGCGAAAAGACTAAACTACCCTTGTGTCATACTATAAAAGCCTAAACTAAAAAAAGAAACCCTAATTTCTATCCTTTCTCTACGCGGCGCCCCCCACCCCCAAATAGCCAACCCTAAAAAGATTTCTCTTCTCTCTGCTTGCCGTACCCACCTCTCTCCCTTCCCTAATCTACTCTCTCCGCCGCGACTCTCACTCCCACTCTCTCAGATCCGCATCCGCCTCCCCCTAGCTTCGATCTTATCTCCTCTCTCCATAGCCACAGACCCAAACTCTTCTCCCTCATGGTTTTGTTTTGCTCTCTCACCAAAAGCTACGGCTCCACTCTTCTTACTCACGGCGCCGATCCTCTTCTCCTTACCAAGAAACTACCTTTCTCTCTACCACGACGGTTACGACAGTGATAGGCGGTGTTTGGGCTACAGTTTGGTGGTTTGGGGTCGACGCGATGGCTACGGTTGTGAGCGACGGCGGTGACTTTGCGGTGGTGCGACGATGGCTATTCGTGGGTCGTTTAGTGGTGGTGCGGTGTTCGGTGGTGAGGCGAGGAAGTGTTGACGCAGCAGCTGAGGCGGTGGTTGAACGGTTCTGTCGCGGACGAGACAACGACGCCGCTGTGTTTTTGGGGACGACGACCGCCGTACGGCGGCCGGGGGCGAAGGTGAGCTCAGTTCTAATTTTTTTAACTCTTTTTCTCTTCTTCACTTCTACTCTTTTTTTATTCTGATTCTTTCTTGCTTTTACTATACTCCCTTCTGTTTGTAAATTTTTCTTAAAGAAACCTAACATAAGCTGAACTTAAACATTGAAAAGCAGTTAGTTTGACCCTTCCTTTCTGAGCAACTCAAAACGTATCGTTCATTAACTTTCAGATAAGAAGAAAACTATGTTTCAAGCACGAATGAGTTAAATTTTGAATGACAGTTTCTTGACCGTAACCGACCACTTGCATTTATGATTTTCTTTTATTTTTAATGTATGCTTGTGTTGCAAAATAGGAAAAAAGATTGATCCACCCTTTTTTCAGAGACACTCGTATAGTGTAAACGCACATGCATTTCAAAAACAGAATAATGAATCAAAGTAGAAAATAAAATTAACCTTTACTTCAGCTCTGAGAACAAACTTCTTTCACTTGTTGCTTGCTGTGAATACTGCTTTTCTGCTACTGCTTCTAGTCTGTTTCGGAAATGCTTTTGGTGTTTTGGAGATTAGGGTTCCGTGTAAGACCCTGATCGGTTGCTCCGAATTTCTGTTGTGTGCGAATCTCCTTGGCTCTGTCTGTGTTGCTGTGTGTATATTGCACTCTGTATATTGCTGTCTGAGGTCCCCCCTTTCTGATTGTGTTGGTGCTGTATTTATAGCCAAAAATTGTATAGATAGATGCACTGATGGGTCAATTTTTCCTGAAACTCTGATTTGCATTTTCTCAAAATGTTTCATGTTTTGGTGCTCTAAACTTTCTCAGCAATTTTTCCTTCCTCTCCAACCTCTGGTGCTTTCACAGCTTAGTGTATTTGACTGTTATAAGCATTGTTTATGTGTGTGCAGGCTATGGCTAACAAAAGGTCAGCAAAGACCCTACCTATTTTAAGCTTTGAAGCTAGACAATGCCAAATCTGCTGCTGAGACATGTTGCTGCCACAATTTGGCTTCTTCTCTTTGTCCATTCTGTAGTTTTTCTGAATTTTGGGTTGCTGTGATGCAGCAGGGGGATGGCAGCAGGGCTGCTGCCACTGCAGCAATGCTTTGCTGAAAATGGGAGGCAAGACAAAAGGGGCAAGAAGACAGAACTTAGGCCTTTAGCTTCATGGGGAGGGCAAGGCAGCAAGTCGCATGCTGCCTTATTCTGATTTGCTTTATTATTTTTTTGTACCCTTTTGTTTGTAATTAATTTTTGTGCCATTTGTATTTAATTAAATTTTTGTCCAGATGCAAATAAAAGAGCTGACCCTTTTTTGTACAATTCTGCTTCTCTTTCTTTTTCTTTTTTTTTAAATTTTTGTTTGCATATGTAACAAAAAAAGGGACAGCTGATTTTAATTTATTATGACTATTTTTATTATTATTTTATTTTTCCTTTATGATAATAAAAGCGGTAAAAACAACGCGCACCGACGCGACGACTCACACGACTCGGAACGAAACGCGCATTCGCCTTAAGACTAGGAACGCGCACACTATTTGAAATACACACGCGCACACGTTTTTAAAACCGATTTCATTCTATTCTCACTTTTCTAAAAGCGGTAAAATAACGCGCAGTGATACAATTACTCGCACGACTCGAAACGAAACGCACGCCCGCGTTACTTATTATTTTTATTATTTACTTTTGGATTCTCGTTTTGAAAATAACGAGCGCCAAACAAAATCGCTGCACGAGAGTGCCAGAGGCACCCGCGTTTAGAACAATACGCGAAACGATAAAATTTTTGGGATTTTTCAATTAGGCGGACAAAATTGGGGTATTACAGCTGCCCCTCTTTATTTCGATTTTACCAAGAAATATGAATTGCGCGAGACATATTTCGAAGGTAAAATAGAAATAAAGAATTCAAAAATTATACCAATTTTGTCCATTTGGAGAAATCCGAATTTTCTTTCTTCTTTTTTGGAAAGATAGACACTTTCGTGTTGATGCGAAAACAGTAAATGAACACTGACGTGCAGACAGAAAGGTAAAATGGGCACTTGGCGTGCAGACAGAAAAGTAAAATGGGCACTTGGCGTGCAGACAGAAAAGTAAAATGGGCACTTGGCGTGCAGAAAGCGGTAAATGAGCACTTGGCGTGCAGAAAGCGGTAAATTGGGAATTCGGAGGCTGCCTAAAACCTTCTAACGGACTCTTGTCGAGTCCGAGCTCTGGGGGTGGCCTTTTCGAGCGGCCGATCAACATCAGGTCCGGAACTGATTTGATCAATGGATTTACGCTATGCCTTAGGCTGTCATAACTAATCCGAAGGACTTGACGAAGTCTGATGGATCCATCGCGCGCTCGTACACGATGTTGTGATCTGTGGAAGGAGTTCACTAACTCTGTGTTGATGGAGTTTACTAACTCTGTGTTGATGGAGTTTACTAACTCTGTGTCGTGGTGATTTTCTAAAAATGAGATTTTTCGGACTCTCTGGTCCGAAGTAACTTTTCTCTTGGATGGTGCATGAAATGCGTGCACTTGGATGTTTGGGGTGTACATGAATGCAATGATTGACTTTGGTGGGATGCCTTTTCTGTTTGATTTTTCTCTTTTTTTCCTTTTGTTATTCTTTCGCTCTTCTGAGATGCGAGTTTGAAGGCGTAATGTACTGTTTGATGCCATGGAGTGATGATTGGTATGGATGATATGAGAATGATGAATGATATGAAGATGTTGTGTTCTTTTATGTTCCATCTTCTGTGATTTTCTTCTCTCGTTCCTTATTTGCTCTTTTTTTTCTATGGAATGCAGATATCTATGTAAATGGAGTGTGAATGTATGTTATGCAAAGTGTATGTGATGTGATGATTTCAATGGAATGATGGATGCTATGAGATGCTATTTTTGATTTTCTTCCTTCTTATTTTGGTTAAGGATCAACACTTCAAGTGCCTACAAAGTAACATCCTAGTCCCCAAGGATTAAGGTGAGCACCAAAGCCCTACAAGATAACAACCTAATCCCTGAGGATTAAGGCGAGCACTAAAGCCCTACAAGCGGCCAACTTTAGGCGACCCCCTCATGTGCTGAGATAGCTGGTTAAAGAATTTTTCCTATTTGTCTTTTTGCTATGTGAGGATGCAAATGCAGTATTTTGATGCATGATATGACAAAATTTTTTGGGGTATTCAAATACTTTTTTTGTGAATACTTTCATAATGATGAGACGCGAGACTTTGGATGCAAAAGTGGGATGATTATTGACCATTTTTGTTGAAAAATTGAATTTGATTCAAACTCCGGTGTTCTCAAGGTTTTTATTTACAAACAAGCTCACTTGTTTTCTCTCCCTTCCAATGATGACTGAATCTTAGATATCGCATGACTAACGTGTGTTCTCTCTCTTTGAAGCATTGCTTAGTAAGCATGCATAGGAGCGCAAATGTGAATGAGTGAGTCTGTTAACTTGGGATTGGTTTAGGATATGTATGACAATTGAAGGGACGACAAACATGATTATTACCGACGCTCATGAGGGACCAAGGGATGCAAGACTGCCCCGGTTCGGGCTTTTGATGAGTGAATAAGCTTGCCTTTGCCTGGTGGTGATAATGACTAGGGGTGTAGGAGATGATGAATTGGGAACACTTCGGCTCTTGGGATGAAAGGTGGAATGAAAAGGGTTTTGTTTCAACCCACAGAGTTTGGTGTTGCCCCAGTCAGGACGAAACAAAGTTGCCCCAATTAGAATGACGAGGCCTTATTTAGGATAGTGAGTTGAGAGATTGCCCCGGTGAGGTTCTTATGGGAATGAATGAGGTGACGGAATGGGAATGCACTTGCCCCATTTTGGAATGAAATTTCAAACGGTTTCTTTGAGTGAGGTTGTGAAAAGGTGATAGAGTTATGGTGACGATTATATACGGAGGGTGGTATGTGAACGGGATAGACGACGAACAAAATCTCCCCATGGTTGAGTGGAGTGAGAGGTGAAGGAAATGTCCCCTAGTACACATCTTTGATTCTTTTTAAGAAAAACTCAAATGCAATGAAAGTTTTGACTTTTAGTATGAAAGAAGCCTCACTTGGTGATCACTAAACCTTGTTTTAATGCAACTTGAATGCGTTTGAAGTGCAAGTCTTCCTTTTTCCGTCAGCTTTCTTTTTTTTTTCGACTGTTTATTTTTGTTCCCTCATCTCTTTTTCCTAAGGGTTTGTTTTTCTTTGATCAGCTTTCTCTTTTCTGATCGTTTGTTTTTTCTTTTGAGCAAACACATTGTAGACAGATAAACTTAGTGGTCCTAAGATTTAAAATTTGAGAAAACAACAGCATTCGGTCATTGATCGGAATGGACTTTTCGGGATTGTGGTGTTTTGTGGAGGAGGGATGATGGGGCTTAATGAAGAGCTTGGGGGCTAATGGTAGGATGATTTTCATTCGGCGTTGGCTGACGATCGATGATTTATGATGGTTAATTGGCTTGATGAGGTGTTTGGAAATTTTATTCTTGGCTAAGGGTTCGTGGAGGGCGGGTTACCGAGGTCAAAGGGAAGTGTTTGCGGTTTATGGAAGGAGGGGTGTATGGGAATGATGAAGTGTTTGAAGGTTAATGAGACAAGGATCTCTTGTGTTTTGTGGTAACATGTACCAGCTCACCACTTACATTTCTTTTGTATTTTCTTTTGTTTTGGGATTTTCATTTTTTAATCCCTTTTTTGATTTTCTCTCTCTTTTTTGTTTTATGATTCTTTTCCTTCTTTGACTCGGGTGAGCTGATAGAAAGTGATGCACTTTTTTTGGATATTTGAGGTGATCCTTGTCTAGGGTGATTTTTGGATTTTGGTTTTTCTTGGGTTAAGGTGGGTAGGAAAGGGAACTTCTGGATGGCCAAACTTCATTTCAAATTCCGATTACTTATTTTTTATAAAACTTGACAACAATTTATCTAGCTATATGTGTTTGCTCTTTTCTTTGCATTTTTTTTATGTCCTAATTTTTGCCTGGACCGCTCTTTGCGAGTTTTCAATCCATCGGGCGCTCCTTTTTGCCTAGGCTGCCCTTTGCGGGTTTTCAACCTAGCGAGCTTGTTCTTCTCATTTATCTCTTCTTTTCTCTTTTTTGGAAAGACTTGCACTAAAGGAATATAATGCCGATAAAGAAAGTTAGTGATCACAGAATTGCCCCAGCATGGAGGATTTAGAGTGTTAGTGAGAATGAACCAAAAAGTCAAGTATGCACTGATGGGAGAGAATATGCGCCTTATGGATGGACGGGGAGGGGTTAGACTGGGATGATGATGATGACAAGGAAGGAAACTGACTGACTCAAACAAGAGAAACTGCACGTGTTATGCACGTTCACTATAGGAATGCTTCACAGAGAGTCAACATTAGTTAGAACGATGAATTGATGAGCTGCTTCAGTTTTTTTTTTTGTCATGGAATGGATGGGATGCAGTGCTTTTGAAAGACATGCAAATGAGCTATTGATTTGCAAAACTGAGTGCCTTGGAACACCTTGAGTTTGCAACCAAGTAAGGATAAACTTTTTCAAAAAAAAAAGGATGATTGTTTTGCAAGAACGTCCCGCTTCTCATCACAACTTTTATTTTATGCAATGAATGAATGAACAAATTATGATATGCAAGTATAATGCCAATGCGTGGAGAACGACTACTCGAAAAGTGTGGCTTATTCTAAATTATTTTGTTGCAAGACAAAATATGGAATACCAATGCGAATGATGCAAGAATGATGTCCCCCATTTTTTCCAAATGATTTTTGATTTTTTTTTTTATTTTTTAGAGGCGAGACAAGATGCGAAATGCCAATGCCCCTTTTTTGAATGATGAGAGATACAAGAATGGTGATATGAGGCAACTGATTGTCGTTACCCTGAGTAACTTGCCTGAAACATTGAGTGGATCCTGACTCAATACTTCACACAATGTACTGAAACGTTTTGACAATTAGTTGACTCAATTTAATTTCCTACTTGAAATTAAAATACGTGCGACTGGGTCAAAGTGCTCTGACATCGTAAAGTAACATCTCAAATTTGTAGTCGACAAACAAATTTGAGACATTACCCTTCGTCGTTCAAAGGTGCACTTTTATCCATTAAGCCATCACATGAGAAATTTTTCTTTGTTTCGAAAGGATGCATGCAGGGAGAAATGATGTATTCGAACAAAGTGATGAGGTTAATGAAATGATGCATGAGCGCCACATTGACGCGATGTCCGCATTATTTGATGATAGTTTTTGCATAATCAAGGATGAATGAAATGCGATATGGATGATAGATGCTTCTGGTTTTCATTTTTCTTATGCAATGAAATGAAATGCGTGATGCTTGCAATTACTTTCCTAATGCATGGGAGATATTGAATGAAGATGCATGCGAGATGAGACGTTAATGCTTATTTTTGATTTGCGACACAGAAAAGTATTAATGCGATGATGTGATATGGACGGACGACGGAATGAGTGGGTGAATGAATGAACGAATGTGCATTTTGAATGAGGATAACGTAAATTGCATCACTTGATAATTTTTCATGATTATGAGCGAATGAAATACCATAGGGATGATAATTGTTTTTTTTTTTTTCAGAATTTTGTTTTATGTAATGCATGATGCCATGATGCAAAGTGCGGATGATGATTGCTTTTCGTTTTATTTTTAAACTATGAAATGGAGTGCCTGATACTAACAATTATTTTTAGTGCGTGGAAAGATATGATTCTTATGAAAATGCATGCGAAATGAGATGTTTATTTGATTATTTTTTGTAATGCAAAAAAGAAAAAATGCATGTAGTATGTTTTCTAAAAAACTTGTGGAAAATAATAATTTTTGATTTTTCTCGATTTTTGGTTTTTTTTTTTGATAAAAGACGGTATGCACTAATACTTGTTTGAATGCAAGTGCAATGCAATATGTATGATTTCATGTTTGTCTTGGTGCCGGGAATCACGGTGTACTATGTCTTGCCATAGGTTTAACGGTGGATTTTGATTATTTTTTCTTTGAAACACAACAAGGTTAGAATCAATAAGCGAAACAAAGCACATTCCATGCATGCAAACTTAAACAAACTCACACCTCGGAGTATACGCTGTTTCACTTTTGATTCCACATCGTGCCTATGACAAGATTCTTTGTCACTTTGGGATTCTCGGTAAACAAACTTTGATGAAATGCAAGGATGCATGCATGAACTGTAAAAGCTTCTGTTGGATGCAATGCGAGGATGCATGCAAAATGATGATGATGTTTTATGCATATGCAGATTAGGGCAAAACCCTTATTGGCATTAGTTCAAGTTTTTTTTGTTTTTTTTGAAAAATGCGAGCCGTACGTGGTTTCATATGGACCAAGTAAGAGAAAGGCTACAACGGCAGCTCGTTCTCTCTTTTTTTTGAAAAGAGTGGGCCATATGTCACTTCGTACGGACCAGCAAAAGAAAGGCTACAACGGCAGCTCTTTCTCTACTTTTTATTTGAAAAACCTCCTACTCTTTTTTGAAAACATGTCTATATTACCATGCAACACACAATTTGGTATGCCCTTTGTGTCCTACGAAGGTGGGGACCTAAGTTCTAGGACAAACTCAAATGTTCCTCCCATGCGGGTTCTAGTCACTTCCTCACCAGGCTACCAGAGCTAATTCTCTTTCACAATAGCACCCACAACGATGGAACGCCATCTGGTGTGAGGTATCATGAAAGAGCATACTCTGGCTGAAACTTTCGTGAGAGTCGGAAGGACAACAGTCCAATTGCCAGTCACTACTCGTTTCCACTCTCCTAAGTTTTGTCAGACCTTGGGTTTTAGGCCCCTCTCAAAGCATAGTAAGCATAAGGTGTGAGTGTGTGCAGCAAGGGCATACCGCCTAAAACTACCCACATATACCCCACCTGCAAAGGAAAACCCAGAACAGTCCAAATAATAGCAGGTAATAACATGTCGTCTACCCTAGGGTTCAATATCACAATACTAATAATCCAACCTAGGTTTCAGCAACAGTCATATGCACTGCTTACCTCAAGAAAGGAAGCGGAGAAGAAGGGATCATAATAGAATGGGAGGAAATGCATGTTTTTACCTTAAGAAAGGGAGCAGAGAATAGGGGACATGGGAATTGAGGAATGCATGAACATGGCATTGTGAACAAATAGAAAAGAAGTAAAACAAAGCTTTCAACTCAATTAATTTTAAAACCACACATCAAAGTTAACTAGGCTTGACCCTCGTCTCGTTTTTTAAAAAAGTGTCCCCAGCGGAGTCGCCAGCTGTTGCGCCCGAAAAATCCGGTTTGGGACTTTTCGTTTGACAACGTGGAAAAAGTTTGGAGCCGCCACCAATATTTTAATTTTAAGACCAAAACATTGAAAAAAGGTCTTTTAAACAAGGCGGATGGTCTTTTGAAAACTAGAGATGTAGGTTCGGGGGTCGGTTAGGTACGGGGAAGGGATTAGCACCCCGCACCTCCTTTCTACCAAAAGGGAACCATTAACTTGATGTGTGGTTTGGACAAAAGTTTGAGTTTGAAAGCGGTTTGTTCTACTTCTTTTCTTTTCTTTCCTTTTCTTTTTATTTCATTTGAGAAATTGTTTTCTTGAAAACGGGGGGAAGAAGAATATTTTCGGTATCTTTGAAAAGCGGAACAAAACAAAGATTTTTTAAAAGGGTGCTTGACGGGACAGGACCCCGCTCCTACGTACCCTCACTGGAAGAGGGATCAAATCTAGGTAGTTCTCGGGTGTAGAAAATGTTTGTGGGTTGGTGTTTTTTAATGTAGGGGTTTTAGGACTGTGTGATCTGTGTTGGAGGACCACTGGGGGTCTGAAGGAGCACTGGGGCTCTGAAGGGCCACTGGGGGCTGAAGGAGCGCTGAGGCTCTGAGGGACCACAGTTCACTTATCTTAAAACGATGATTAACCCGGCCGTACGACCGACTTAATCCCCTACTTTGAAAATAAGATTTTTGCTTTTGAAATGAAGGAGATCTGTTTGTATATTCTTAAATTTTTGAAATTGTTTATTTTTGCGCTTGACAGGGGCGTGGCCCTGCTCCTACGTATCTCCGGGTGCGATGGAGAATTCAAAGCTACGAAGTTCTTCGTTGTCCTGAAAAGGGTTTTTGTTTTTTAATCTTTTTGGAGTTTTTCGCAAAGGGGTTGAGCGTTCGCAGTCACCAAACAACAACGGTTTAGAGTGGTCGCACTACTAACTCTTATGAAAATGAATTATCATTAACGACCAAACGGCAACGGCGCGAGTGATGATTAATGATAATCGGTTTTTATTTTGAGCATTGAAAAGGTTTTCGCAATTGAGGGAGAGCGTTTGTGGGGACCAAACAACAACGGTTTAGAGTGGCCACCCTACTAGCTCCCACAGGAATGAAATCATCACCCACAATCAAACGGCAACGGCGCGAGTGATCATTAGTGATGATTAGTTTTGATTTCGACGTTTGAAAAGATTTGTTTTTGAAAAGTGTATTCGTTGGTTTTAATTGGAGAGAACGTCGTGATGGAAGGAATTTGCAATTGGATTGATTTTCGTTCGGGGAAATATTTATCCATCATTGGGAAAAAAAGGTTTGTGAAAAAAAAGAAAATAAATAAGTTTATTTAGGGGAAAAGAAACGAAATTTAAGAAAAAAAAAAGAAACAGGGAGGTGCAGTAGTAAAATGGGGGGTGCAAGCAGCAGGAGGCTGTATTATTAAGATTGGGGTGTAAACAGCAGCCCAGTTCTTATTTTAGTGGGCTGGTCCGTTTCAAAATCGTGGGCTTCAGAGGGGAGGCGAACTGAGTAAAATGAGGGGGTGCAAGTAGAGATCTGAAAATTAAAAAAACGCGAAAAGACTAAACTACCCTTGTGTCATACTATAAAAGCCTAAACTAAAAAAAGAAACCCTAATTTCTATCCTTTCTCTACGCGGCGCCCCCACCCCCAAATAGCCAACCCTAAAAAGATTTCTCTTCTCTCTGCTTGCCGTACCCACCTCTCTCCCTTCCCTAATCTACTCACTCCGCCGCGACTCTCACTCCCACTCTCTCAGATCCGCATCCGCCTCCCCCTAGCTTCGATCTTATCTCCTCTCTCCATAGCCACAGACCCAAACTCTTCTCCCTCATGGTTTTGTTTTGCTCTCTCACCAAAAGCTACGGCTCCACTCTTCTTACTCACGGCGCCGATCCTCTTCTCCTTACCAAGAAACTACCTTTCTCTCTACCACGACGGTTACGACAGTGATAGGCGGTGTTTGGGCTACAGTTTGGTGGTTTGGGGTCGACGCGATGGCTACGGTGGTGAGCGACGGCGGTGACTTTGCGGTGGTGCGACGATGGCTATTCGTGGGTCGTTTAGTGGTGGTGCGGTGTTCGGTGGTGAGGCGAGGAAGTGTTGACGCAGCAGCTGAGGCGGTGGTTGAACGGTTCTGTCGCGGACGAGACAACGACGCCGCTGTGTTTTTGGGGACGACGACCGCCGTACGGCGGCCGGGGGCGAAGGTGAGCTCAGTTCTAATTTTTTTAACTCTTTTTCTCTTCTTCACTTCTACTCTTTTTTTATTCTGATTCTTTCTTGCTTTTACTATACTCCCTTCTGTTTGTAAATTTTTCTTAAAGAAACCTAACATAAGCTGAACTTAAACATTGAAAAGCAGTTAGTTTGACCCTTCCTTGCTGAACAAGTCAAAACGTATCGTTCATTAACTTTCAGATAAGAAGAAAACTATGTTTCAAGCACGAATGAGTTAAATTTTGAATGACAGTTTCTTGACCGTAACCGACCACTTGCATTTATGATTTTCTTTTATTTTTAATGTATGCTTGTGTTGCAAAATAGGAAAAAAGATTGATCCACCCTTTTTTCAGAGACACTCGTATAGTGTAAACGCACATGCATTTCAAAAACAGAATAATGAATCAAAGTAGAAAATAAAATTAACCTTTACTTCAGCTCTGAGAACAAACTTCTTTCGCTTGTTGCTTGCTGTGAATACTGCTTTTCTTCTACTGCTTCTAGTCTGTTTCGGAAATGCTTTTGGTGTTTTGGAGATTAGGGTTCAGTGTAAGACCCTGATCGGTTGCTCCGAATTTCTGTTGTGTGCGAATCTCCTTGGCTCTGTCTGTGTTGCTGTGTGTATATTGCACTCTGTATATTGCTGTCTGAGGTCCCCCCTTTCTGATTGTGTTGGTGCTGTATTTATAGCCAAAAATTGTATAGATAGATGCACTGATGGGTCAATTTTTCCTGAAACTCTGATTTGCATTTTCTCAAAATGTTTCATGTTTTGGTGCTCTAAACTTTCTCAGCAATTTTTCCTTCCTCTCCAACCTCTGGTGCTTTCACAGCTTAGTGTATTTGAGTGTTATAAACATTGTTTATGTGTGTGCAGGCTATGGCTAACAAAAGGTCAGCAAAGACCCTACCTATTTTAAGCTTTGAAGCTAGACAATGCCAAATCTGCTGCTGAGACATGTTGCTGCCACAATTTGGCTTCTTCTCTTTGTCCATTCTGCAGTTTTTCTGAATTTTGGGTTGCTGTGATGCAGCAGGGGGATGGCAGCAGGGCTGTTGCCACTGCAGCAATGCTTTGCTGAAAATGGGAGGCAAGACAAAAGGGGCAAGAAGACAGAACTTAGGCCTTTAGCTTCATGGGGAGGGCAAGGCAGCAAGTCGCATGTTGCCTTATTCTGATTTGCTTTATTATTTTTTTGTACCCTTTTGTTTGTAATTAATTTTTGTGCCATTTGTATTTAATTAAATTTTTGTCCAGATGCAAATAAAAGAGCTGACCCTTTTTTGTACAATTCTGCTTCTCTTTCTTTTTCTTTTTTTTTTAAATTTTTGTTTGCATATGTAACAAAAAAAGGGACAGCTGATTTTAATTTATTATGACTATTTTTATTATTATTTTATTTTTCCTTTATGATAATAAAAGCGGTAAAAACAACGCGCACCGACGCGACGACTCACACGACTCGGAACGAAACGCGCATTCGCCTTAAGACTAGGAACGCGCACGCTATTTGAAATACACACGCGCACACGTTTTTAAAACCGATTTCATTCTATTCTCACTTTTCTAAAAGCGGTAAAATAACGCGCAGTGATACAATTACTCGCACGACTCGAAACGAAACGCACGCCCGCGTTAATTATTATTTTTATTATTTACTTTTGGATTCTCGTTTTGAAAATAAGGAGCGCCAAACAAAATCGCTGCACGAGAGTGCCAGAGGCACCCGCGTTTAGAACAATACGCGAAACGATAAAATTTTTGGGATTTTTCAATTAGGCGGACAAAATTGGGGTATTACATACACTTACAATTTTTTTTGACTAAAGCTTGCTTACAAATTTACACGTAAAAATACGTTTTGGATTGAATAACTTTATAGTTTGTGTTTATATTTTTCTAAAAATAATAAATACATACTTTTTTTGACATAAATAATTTTTTTGGTTCGGACCATTATTGCTTAATGAAAGTTCAGTCTCTGTTCGTGCTTAGAAGTAAATTTCGCCTTGACTATCTTCGAGTTTGTCCACAATAGAAATCGAACCCGGGAGCGGACATAATCGATCTACTACTACTACTACTGTTTTCTTAAAAAAAACAATCTAGTGCAATTCAATAAATAAATGATTTAAAGAACTAAATATCCCATTTATAAGTTATAAGTTTCAAGCAATGGAGTGGCCGAAGGAGGAAGGCTACACAAATGTGGCTATTGAATTTGATTATAAAGTGGTGGTTGATGGAATCACGAGTTGATCTCTACCGAATAATGAATTTGGCCTGTTATTACATAGATGCAAAGAGTTAATAGATACCTTACCAACTTTTGGGGTGGGTTTTGTTAGGAGACAAACAAATTGTGTTGTTCATTGTTTAGGAAGGAACAAGATCTTATGCTAGTTTCAAGATTTTTAACTACATTCCAAATTGGATTGTTCCTACCTATTTGAATGAATTAATTGATAAAATAAAATATGATTTCTAAACCTAAATTATTACATGTTGATATCATCTTGATCACTAAGTATTGGATCCAAATGTCTCATGACAATATGTCATAACAATAAACCAAAACTTCAATAACATCAGTAGCGATAACTTGTTAAAAGAAATTCAAAATTGCAATCTCCCACTAATCTAAGGCATTAAGGATCTCACAACACCCATATGGGTTACATGATCCGCAAAAATCTTAACAGTCAAAGCCTTACTTAGGGGATTTGCCACCACAATTAGAGTCAAAACAAACACTTGGACAGTGTTATCACCAGGATTACTCAAGTATCTCCCAAGTACTTCAATTGCATAAGCAATGTCAGGACGTGTACACACTTGGACATACATAAGACTGCCAATAGCGGAAGCATATGGGACCTTTCCCATTACAACCTTTTATGTATCACTTATAGGACACTGGGTGATAGAGAGTCTATCACCCTTTGAATGGGTGTTGAACAAGGGTTACAAGATTTCATATTGAACCTCCTAAGAACCTTTTCAACATAACTTTTCTGAGATAAACCAAGAACACCACGAGATTTGTCGCGATGACTTTCAACAAGGAAGAATTTTCAGCAACTCTACCTCGCTTACTTCCAACTACAGTATTAACAATTGAACTCTCTACAATGGCAGGAACATAAATAATATCCAACAAATATAAACCATCACGCATAACTTCAGAACCCACAACGTAATATGTAACGCTTTTACTACCGAAATGGAAAGAGTAACCACATTCATCCAACATAGAAACAGAAATCAAGTTCCTTTTCATAGAAGGTACATAAATAGTGTTTTTTTAAAATTTAAAACTTGTCGAAAAGAAATCAAGTTCCCTTCTTCTTCTTCTTCTTCTTCTTCTTCTTCTTCTTCTTCTTCTTCTTCTTCTTCTTCTTCTTCTTCTTCTTCTTCTTCTTCTTCTTCTTCTTCTTCTTCTTCTTCTTCTTCTTCTTCTTCTTCTTCTTCTTCTTCTTCTTCTTCTTCTTCTTCTTCTTCTTCTTCTTCTTCTTCTTCTTCTTCTTCTTCTTCTTCTTCTTCTTCTTCTTCTTCTTCTTCTTCTTCTTCTTCTTCTTCTTCTTCTTCTTCTTCTTCTTCTTCTTCTTCTTCTTCTTCTTCTTCTTCTTCTTCTTCTTCTTCTTCTTCTTCTTCTTCTTCTTCTTCTTCTTCTTCTTCTGTGAGATTGGTAAGATCAGTAAGGAGAATCTTTCCCCTGTGGCGTTGCAAAGCCATGGAGTCATGGGGGATTTGAACATGTTGGCCAATACCGAATTGCCTAGCGACGAAGTTGGGGTGATAAGGCTCCATAATAAGAGGGTTGCTGTTGGAGGAAAGCTTGGCGCCGACGACTAGATCCTGAGCAGTAAGGACACGGCTCCAATGGATAACCATGTAGAAGTGGTCGCTAGAAGAGGGGTCCAAGTCTTGAGGGGTGAAAACCCATCGGGGGCCAGAATGCCTCAGGGGAACACGAAGGCATTCACGATGGTTGACCAGAAGGCCATCAAAGGAAAAAGAAGGTTGGAGTTGTGAGAAACTTCTTGGGTTGACACCATGATCATGTCGTAGATGGCCCAAGCCTTCCAGGATTCACCCTTGTGCTTGACCAATCGGGTCACCCATTCGTTGTACTCAGGGCTACTTTTAGGCCACCACCTGAGGTCATAGAACTTGGCCTCAACGTTGAACCAAGAGGATTTTAGGGGGAGATTGCAGAAACCAAAACGTTGTTGGAAGATCCCAAAACCGTGGTCGACGTTGGAGGCGGTGGGGCGAAGAACGGTTAGAGGGCCGAAGGTAGTAAAGATAGAACCACCCTGGGGAGAGGGAGTGACAGAGGAAGAAGTTTGGTTGCTTGCAGCCGTGGTTGGTAGGAAATGGTCTGAGTAGAGGGGCGAATGCAGGAGGTTTGTTTGAGTTCAGAGAAGAATGAGCGTGCGGGGAACCGTGTACAGTAGGCATAATGGCTATTTATAGCCCGGGGGAGATAACTGGCGTGACCATGGGAACCGTTACGTTGCCTTATCGATTCACGAACAGCAAAGTGTCACGAAGAGACAGATAGTCGCTTCAACCGTCACATCAAGTCATGTCAAGGGTTTTTGTACCATCAGTCACGTCCCCGCGGCCATACGACAGCACAAAAAGGGGGGCAATTGTTAACACCCAAAATAAATTAAGTCATGGGTCGAGGGGTAAAAGTCAGAGTTAAGAAGACCAGGGCACCGAGGCAAGCCACCTGATAATTTCTAAAAGATATTGGCTGAAGAGATAGCCCCAAAGGATGAGGCTCGAGGCGAAAACAATGTGAACACCCCAAGGAGGGGGTTGAGCTCGAGGAACAATGGCTGAGGCCGAGGTAGAGCAAACCTTAACCTATAGAGTGTCACAGCCACAAGGGCTCGATTGCCTAAGTACGATGGCTGCAGGCCTTGGATTGAGGAGCAGCCGAGGAACTAAATGGCTGAGGTAAGGAAGATTTACTTGGAAGGCAAGGAAAAGAGACACGTGGACAGAATGTGCGAGCGGTTGAAGATCAAGCGAAGAGAAGAAGCCTTGAGGAGTGGAACGAGGAGGTTTCATCCCACTAACCGTGCTAGTGAGATCGTGGGTTATGGCTCCGATTTCTTAGGGCTCAGAGCGAGATTAGACGTTGATCTTCAATTGATCCAACGGTAGGCAAATGTAGCCTCGTATAGTGGTCGACGAGGGCCTATGTATATATATAGAGAAGAATACTTGTAAAAAAACACACCCATCAATCAATACACAATCCATTTTTTCTCGCAGTTTTTCTTACTTTATCGCACTTATTATACTTTCATGCATTAGGCCAGTAGATAATCCAATCCTCGCGTCCCCTCTACCCAACCTAACACTCTTTGGAGGAGTTAGGAAACCCATAGCTGGGGGACAGAGTTCCTTCCTCAACTAGGATATAAGATTTTGGCCACAACAAGTTACTAACTAGTTTCAAAATTTCACCTAGCCTTAGAAAGAAGGGTCTTCTTTTGACTTTCCCAAAGAATTTTTCATAAAGAAGAGTAGGCTAAGAACTTCATCATAAGCATTGGGGGGCTTCAAAGCACGCCAGAGGGCTTTTTGAACAAGTAAGATCTAATGGTCAATGCACTAACCCTTATTTCATCCTCACTTTTCTCACATGTTGTCCTCTTTTTTGACTGAAACCAAAGTGTGTCACCCACAAATTGGCCTCCCTACTTCATAGCCAACCTAACTACAATGCCTTTCGACTGAAAATATAATGTGTCACCCACATGATGGCCTCCCTACTTGGCAATTGTAGCTTATACACTCTTTTCTTTCTATATTTTTTTTTCTTCTTTTTTTTCCTACCTAATTAGGTTCCTACCCAAGCCTAGAGTAAAAGTGTACAAGCAGCAATAACCCAACAATTCATTCAAGCATAGTTTAATCACTCACACATAAATCATCATCATCATTAAACTTGACCCATCTAGAAACACTTTTTTTTATATAATCATACAACTTGATATGCTTAGACTCCAACAACTTAACAACAATAAAACACAAATACCCTCCCCCCAACTCAAGAACGTGCAGTGTCCCCACTGCAATTATTCAAGTGAAAAAGGAAAAGAAACCAGACAAAACACAGAATAGAAACAATAGTCAAAACAACAAAAGTGGATAAAAACAAAATTGCAGCAGGTGCTACCAGGGTGCTGTCAACACCTCCTGCCGAACAGAAACATTCAGATAAAGAGTTAGGGAAGAAAACCCCATGTTTGAGGCCTTCCACTCTTTTTTGCTGGTGTGCTGGAGGCAA
Source organism: Astragalus membranaceus (assembly GCA_039519185.1). Lineage (NCBI taxonomy): Eukaryota > Viridiplantae > Streptophyta > Magnoliopsida > Fabales > Fabaceae > Astragalus > Astragalus membranaceus. The sequence goes on along the minus strand of CM076849.1, from coordinate 116,963,544 downwards.
TCTTCTTGGGAAGCTAGGCATTTTAAAATTCAATTTGACACATGCCTAAGTGATGACAAGGTGTTGGGAGGTGCTATATCAGCAATGACAACGAAACCCCAACTTGAAACAAATCACCAACCAAACACAAACAATTGTGGAACCTGCACAGCCAAAAACTAACACACCACACATTTATTAGCATCTGGTCTGCCTCCCAGAAGCGCTTGGTTTATTCCAAGTCCTTAACCCGACTTGTTGAAAAGTATTAATGTTCTTTTAATTTGGTGGTGGCCTTCATTCTAGCCACAGGCCCACCGCAATATCTCTTAACCCTTTGTCCATTCACCTTAAACTCTGTTCGAGTGGCCTCATGAAAAAGATCAACTGCCCCATGGGGGTATATTTCCACTAATTAAAAAGGACCGGACCATCTAGACTTGAGTTTTCCAGGGAACAACTTTAGTCTAGAGTTGAATAATAAGACTTGGGCACCCTCCCCTAGATTTTTAGGTTGTAGCCTTTTTTTGGACAATAGGTTGTAGTCTTTTGTCATGCCAAACTTTGGTTTTCACCTTGTAAAGCTCGGCATTTTCATAGGCAAAAAGCCTATGTTCTTCCTATTCATTAAGGTGCAACATTCTTACTGAACCAGCCTTTTGTAAATCCAAATTGAGCTTCTTCACATCCCAAAAAGCCTTGTTTTGAAGCTCAATGAGCAAGTGACAAGCTTTACCATAGACTAGTCTGCAAGGTGACATCCCCAAAGGGGTTTTGAATGCAGTCCTGTAGGCCACAAAGCATCGTTCAAGTGAAGAGACCAATCTTTTCGAGAGGGGTTAATAACCTTCTAAGATTTTCTTAATCTCTCTATTAGATAGCTCTTTTACCCACTGGTTTGAGGATGATAGGCTGTGGCAATCTTATGTTTGACCCCAAATTTTAAAAGCAAGTTTTCAATCAATTTATTGCAAAAATGGGTTCCTTCATCACCAATGATTGCCTTTGGTGTGCCAAACGTTGTGAATATGTTCTTTTTTAAAAACTTACTCACAGATTTGGCATCATTTGAGGGTAATGCCACAGCCTCTATCCATTTAGATACATAATCTACTGCCACAAGAATATACAAGATGCCAAAGGATGGGGGAAAAGGTCCCATGAAGTCCATACCCCAAACATCAAATAATTCCACTTCTAAAATGTAATTTAGGGGCATTTCTTGTTTATTGGAAAAATTCCCTACCCTTTGGCATCTATCACAACATCTTACAAACTCATGGCAGTTTTTAAAGAGAGTAGGCCAGAAATAACCTGCTTGCAGCACCTTTGCTGCAGTTCTGGTGCCACCAAAGTGTCCTCCACAAGGTGCTGTGTGGCAGTGCTGTATGATATTCTGCATATCTGGCTCTGCCACACACCTTCTAAGAATCTGGTCTAATATTCAGCAGGAACAATTCTGCTCACCAAATAATTCACCAAATCAGCATACCGGGGGGCATCTGTAGAAGCTGATATAGCACCTGTCACAACACTTTCTGCAGATTTTTCTTAAGAGCCCCAATGACTAACAACTGCTCATCAGGGAATGATTTCATGATTTCTCCATGATTACCCCAACAATATCTTCAGGGAGCCTCGATAAATGATCGGCCACTTGGTTTTCAACTCCTTTTTTATCTCTAATCTCAAAGTCAACTTCTTGGAGCAAGAGCACCCATCTTATAAGTCTGGGCTTAGCATCCTTCTTCGCTATCAAGTACTTAATGGCAGAATGATCAGTATATACAATGGCTTTGGTTCCTACCAAATAAGACCTGAACTTATCAAAGCAAGTACCACAACTAGCAACTCCTTCTCTGTAGTGGTGTAATTAAGTTGGGCGTCGATCAAGGTTTAGCTTTCATAATAGATGGAATGGAATACCTTGTTGTATCTTTGCCCAAGAACAACAAGCTTCAAAATCAGCTCCAAAAACCGAAAAGTCATCCATAAACTGTTGGGGTTTCACGAGATAGCCATCAAAATGACATAACCTCGGAGCGGAATAACCCCTTTCCAAGGAACACGTAAGCACAAAATTTCCACATTAGGTTCATATGTGTTTACCTCTTGAAGCGAAGAGGAGACAACGAGATTGACCACACCAGCACCACGAAATCGCAACACCTCTACTCATTCCACGCAAGTGATCACCTTCGGAGTTCTGTGCTAGTAGCTCTAAGAGGAAGGAGGCACCAACTGTAACACCCCCTTTCTACCCCATGTTTTACACGTCACTTATCAGAGTAAAAAAAAATTTTCGCAAAATTTAATTTAACTAATAGAAAGGAAATGCCACGTCGTCATTAACAACAGAACGTCAACTTGCACTCTTTAAATTTGCGCAATCATCGTCATAAAAATTTTAACCATCACTCGTCATAAAAATTAAACTCCAAGAGCTAAGTCACAGCGGAATAAAACAATACTCACTAAATACCACTCAAACACGCCTCACACCTTCAATAAAAATATTAAACAATTTATTATTTAAAACAACAATTTAAATCACGCCCCCTAGGTGTCACGGTATCAAAGAGCGACTCGACAGACATCCCAATAGCTATAAAGGAAGGCAGCATGTCCTTCACTCGCAGCTACCTGCAGCGTTGCCACAATAGAGCAACATTCCAAGCAGAAGGGGTGAGAATTTTCAACAAATTATAATTAAGCATACAGCAGAGTAATATGAGCAAACCATCACACAACATCGTCACTAATATCAACTTCACCGTCGTTACACACAACATCAAACAAAATCACAATTCGTCACCCGTCATAAAAAAAATGAATGCACATGAAGATGCAACCCACACCTGGGCATATGCATGATGGTACCATACTCGTCATAATAAGCCACTATGGGCACACCGTCACTAAGAGGCCGAAGCCTATTCGTCATAAGATGCACATGCTATGAGACACTATGTACACATGTGCAATCACCCAAAATTTTACTCACCCGGAGTACTCATCGTCACCACCATAAGACACTCATAGAGTGTATTCATCATCATCACCATATTAATATCATCACTCTTCATAAACAATCACATTCAAAAATAATGTAACAACATCTTTAAAATTAGGGAATAAACATTTCACTTTACATTTTAAAATTATGGGATAAACATTTCACTTTCATACTTAGGAAGCGCCACGATTAAATTTGGGAATAAACAGTGGCATTTTATGCGCAAAACAGTGGCATCTTGACATCAAATTGAAGCTGAAAAACAGTGGCAATCTTTCATCAAATCGGAACTGAAACAGTAGCCATTATTTTCGCAAAAGTAGCAGAATTTTTACATCAAATTAAAACTTTAACAGTGACCTTTCAATTCGCAAAAACAGCAGCTTTAATTTGCAACACAGCAGTATTTTTAATTGGTGAAAACAGCAACATGACAGCATAATTAAAATACAGCAACAGCACTACTTAATTGACAGCAACAGCACAATTTAAATTACAGCAACAGCAATACATAATTACAGCAACAGCACCAATTAAAATTACAGCAACAGCAACAATTACAATTACAGCAACAGCACCAATTAAAATTTCAGCAACAGCATAAAATAAATTAACAGCAACAGCAACATTGTTTTTATAAAAAAAAACAGCAACAACCAAATTCTGCATAACAGCAACATATCTCAAAAAAAAAAAAAAAAACAGCAACTATAATTCTCCTCACGTCATAGGGTAATTCGCACATCAACTCAATAATTTAACCCATCATTCCTCTTCACCTATGATTTTCGAATCCAACCACTAACACAAACCCACAAACCCTCCAAATACTCAATTATAATAAATTGAAAACCGCTCACCCTTACCTCGAATTTTATATGCCCGAAACCACGATATATGCGTCACGTGCAAAACTCCGCAACACGACGAGCCAAAGTCTAAAATTTCGCAACAGCCCCCTTCTTCCTCTTCTAACCAATTCGCATCCATTACCACAATTCATGGGAAAAAAATTCGCAACATGGAACAAGGAAGGGATTTAGATCACCACATGGAAGAGGAAAATTATTGGAAGAGAAAGGATCAATGAAGGCTTACCTAAGTCAAGATGAAAATAAGTTCTTCTCCTCCTCTAAGCTTGAAGTCGCAAAACCTCCCCTCCCCCTCCTTGGGATTTGCGCCGCCCCCACCCTCCTTTCCTCTCTCTATTTCGCAATTCTCCTTTCTTTTCTCCAAATGAACCCCAAAACCTAATTTTTCACTTTAAATATGCGCTTAGACTAGCGGGCTTGGATTGCGGGCTTTCCCCGCAGCTTAAGCCCAATTTAATTAAAACACCACCTCCAATTACAATACCACTCCCCATTTTATTTAAAGCACCTCATAATTATTTTAATAAATAATAATTATTATATTATTACTCTACCACCAAAATCTCTTTTTAATTAATTAAAATAATTTATTCTATTATTTTTGGGGTGTTACAACTCTCCCCCACTTAAAGGAATTTCGTCCTCGAAATTTACCTGTCACGCCAACACTCTCCCTCTAAGGCCACCTAGACAACTAGGGCCATCTATATGCTGATTACTATTGCTTTGATTACCGGCGGTAAGTGCTTGGGCGGCCGTCCCTCCTACTTGTTCAGCCAGGTAACTTCAAGCAGTAATAATCAGACTCACTCTCTACTCCGCTGCGCTACTCTGATAAACTAGCTCGCATTCTACCTCACTCATCTACCCTTTCGGACAGCAAAACATATCAAAGCACACTAGTAATCACAACAAGTTCACAGAGTGCGTAACGATTGCAAAACAAGCCACACAATCAACATATCACAACAACACATATTCATCAACACAGTCAGACTCCGGGACCAAATATCCCTTTTAAAACAATGGCCATAGGCCCACAACATAAATCAAACAATTCGGGCCATCCAGCGGTACCCTCAACCAGACAATGTGGGCCATTCGGCGTTACCCACGACATAACAACAACGTGGGCCATTCGGCGATACCCACAACAACAACAACATAACTTGGGCCATTCGGCGGTACCCAAGACAACAACAAACGACAACATAACTTGGGCCATTCGGCGGTACCCAAGACAACAACATAAACATCAACATCATTAATACCAACATAATCGGCAACACATCACTAACATCCATCAACATCAACATGATCATCATGAACAATAACTTAATCACGACAATGGGCGCTAATGCGCCAACAACCAACAACAGCAACAACAAATCAGCAATCAGCTGAACTCGCCACTCAGGCACATCAACGACGATAACAAAAACATCGTCATCATAACGACCACACAACACGACAACAACCAAAAATAGGCACAACTCATAAAAATAGGAGCAGTGCATAAAATTAGGGACGGTAGCAGTAAGCTTCAGAATACAGTAACAATTATTTTCGGAAACAGCGGTAGTAGTTTTCAGAAAAACAGTAACAATAATTTTCGGAAAACAGCAATATGAGATGTACATATTATTATTCATCAATCACACGAATTCAACAAGGCATCATGGTATGATTGTCAACTTAAGAAAGAATCATGGCCAGCACGTAGCAGTTACTAATCACAAAAGAAAGTGGCTTTTTAGAGTTAATGATAACCATCCATATAGTTCGGTGTAGGGAATTAATTTATCTCGTGGAAACAGTAGTTAAAGCATTAAAACAGCTAGAAGGGCCAATCCATGGAAACATCAATTCACAGCTAAAGGCAAATATACGAAAGGTTCAATCACATACATGCGCAACATACTTGTTTAGGATTCTTTCGACACGGGAAATAAAACATGTTATAGAAATTGATTTTCCTTACCAGACTGAACATCAGCTTAAACATTTTGGGATAAGACATCCTTAAGAACATACGGTAACAAAAGCTAACTCAAAGAAGGGCACAAACAGTGCAAATGCACATTTTAAATCCTAAGGTTCTTCACGATCACGTATGAGAACAAACGACAACAGGGTTAGTATTCATTTGTTGAAAATAAATCTAATACTCATATTAATACCCAACCCATAAAAATTGTTTTGTTAAAGGTTCACAAGCAGCCTCAAAAATCACTTCGTTTTTAAATTATAAATTCACCACGTATAAATATCAAGGTTCAAACGTTTTCGCTAATCTTCACAAACTCGGGTGCAGAAAATTCTGTAACTATGCGTCTACTTTAGTGAATTAATTGAAATAGCAAACGGTGTCTGATTTCGACAAATAAATACTTGTTGGAAAGCCCTCTGAGTGTAGTTTCTACCTATGGTTTTCGTCTTTTAAAATAAGCAGCCAATTGGTACAGTTTTTCAAAATACTACACGGAGGTACCAACTTGGACAGAACTTCTTACTCAACTTTCAACCAAATTATCTTTCTCATCTCTTAATGAAACTTTATGAAACCAGTGTCTAATTCGTAGAGAATTAAGTCTACTTTTCAAAGAAACAAGAATCATTCAAAACGGAGTTTATTTCATGACACAAAACCTACAAAAACCGAACATTACTCACAGTTTGATTCCTAAAACTTGACCTAACTTGAAGCAATCATAACTTGAGCCACACAGCTCCAAATTGAACGAAACCAGTGGCAAAACGACCGGCATTAAATCTATTTTCAAAAACAATCAACCACATAATTTTTGATCAACTAAACGGTGCCAGTTTTTGAAAAACGAAGCAGTGTCCAGAAATGCACAAAACCGTAAACAAGTAAAATTCATCATGTTTAGTCACGAAACAATAATCTCGAACAACGCTCAAATTCAACAATTCATGTCATCAAACAACACTCGGCATTCAATCAACCTATCGACATTTGGTCAAACACCTGGTCTTATTCGACTCAACACAACAACAACAACGCTTTGGTCACATTGACCCAACAACAACAAGTGAATCAGAAAAAACCATTTTACCTATACAGTTATCCTTAACAGCAAGACACACTGCAAGAGAGTTTTAAGTAAGGCTTGGTGTCAATCAATTAAAATAGTTCAGCAATCAATACGCATGCGATCACGAAGCAGCGGGGCAGTTCATTTAACGACGTGCAACATGGAGGTCAACAATAAGGACCACACAACCAGAAAGTCAACAACAGGAACCAAAACAAAGAGACAGGGCTCACACACAGAATCACGGTAAAACACACAATACCAGCACACAACGCTAGTAGGGACATCTCCCCCACTAGTACTCTTACCATTAGCAATTTTTGTTTTACCTTCACCTGTAGAAGCGTTAGTACAACACAAACAACTGTTAGATTCAAAAGACGACAGTTGGTCGTACACCGACACAACGACTCGACGACTTGGCCGGACGGACCAACTGCTCTGATACCACTAATGTAACACCCCCTTTCTACCCCATGTTTTACACGTCACTTATCAGAGTAAAAAAAAATTTTCGCAAAATTTAATTTAACTAATAGAAAGGAAATGCCACGTCGTCATTAACAACAGAACGTCAACTTGCACTCTTTAAATTTGCGCAATCATCGTCATAAAAATTTTAACCATCACTCGTCATAAAAATTAAACTCCAAGAGCTAAGTCACAGCGGAATAAAACAATACTCACTAAATACCACTCAAACACGCCTCACACCTTCAATAAAAATATTAAACAATTTATTATTTAAAACAACAATTTAAATCACGCCCCCTAGGTGTCACGGTATCAAAGAGCGACTCGACAGACATCCCAATAGCTATAAAGGAAGGCAGCATGTCCTTCACTCGCAGCTACCTGCAGCGTTGCCACAATAGAGCAACATTCCAAGCAGAAGGGGTGAGAATTTTCAACAAATTATAATTAAGCATACAGCAGAGTAATATGAGCAAACCATCACACAACATCGTCACTAATATCAACTTCACCGTCGTTACACACAACATCAAACAAAATCACAATTCGTCACCCGTCATAAAAAAAATGAATGCACATGAAGATGCAACCCACACCTGGGCATATGCATGATGGTACCATACTCGTCATAATAAGCCACTATGGGCACACCGTCACTAAGAGGCCGAAGCCTATTCGTCATAAGATGCACATGCTATGAGACACTATGTACACATGTGCAATCACCCAAAATTTTACTCACCCGGAGTACTCATCGTCACCACCATAAGACACTCATAGAGTGTATTCATCATCATCACCATATTAATATCATCACTCTTCATAAACAATCACATTCAAAAATAATGTAACAACATCTTTAAAATTAGGGAATAAACATTTCACTTTACATTTTAAAATTATGGGATAAACATTTCACTTTCATACTTAGGAAGCGCCACGATTAAATTTGGGAATAAACAGTGGCATTTTATGCGCAAAACAGTGGCATCTTGACATCAAATTGAAGCTGAAAAACAGTGGCAATCTTTCATCAAATCGGAACTGAAACAGTAGCCATTATTTTCGCAAAAGTAGCAGAATTTTTACATCAAATTAAAACTGGAACAGTGGTCTTTCAATTCGCAAAACAGCAGAATTTTTACATCAAATTAAAACTTTAACAGTGACCTTTCAATTCGCAAAAACAGCAGCTTTAATTTGCAACACAGCAGTATTTTTAATTGGTGAAAACAGCAACATGACAGCATAATTAAAATACAGCAACAGCACTACTTAATTGACAGCAACAGCACAATTTAAATTACAGCAACAGCAATACATAATTACAGCAACAGCACCAATTAAAATTACAGCAACAGCAACAATTACAATTACAGCAACAGCACCAATTAAAATTTCAGCAACAGCATAAAATAAATTAACAGCAACAGCAACATTGTTTTTATAAAAAAAAACAGCAACAACCAAATTCTGCATAACAGCAACATATCTCAAAAAAAAAAAAAAACAGCAACTATAATTCTCCTCACGTCATAGGGTAATTCGCACATCAACTCAATAATTTAACCCATCATTCCTCTTCACCTATGATTTTCGAATCCAACCACTAACACAAACCCACAAACCCTCCAAATACTCAATTATAATAAATTGAAAACCGCTCACCCTTACCTCGAATTTTATATGCCCGAAACCACGATATATGCGTCACGTGCAAAACTCCGCAACACGACGAGCCAAAGTCTAAAATTTCGCAACAGCCCCCTTCTTCCTCTTCTAACCAATTCGCATCCATTACCACAATTCATGGGAAAAAAATTCGCAACATGGAACAAGGAAGGGATTTAGATCACCACATGGAAGAGGAAAATTATTGGAAGAGAAAGGATCAATGAAGGCTTACCTAAGTCAAGATGAAAATAAGTTCTTCTCCTCCTCTAAGCTTGAAGTCGCAAAACCTCCCCTCCCCCTCCTTGGGATTTGCGCCGCCCCCACCCTCCTTTCCTCTCTCTATTTCGCAATTCTCCTTTCTTTTCTCCAAATGAACCCCAAAACCTAATTTTTCACTTTAAATATGCGCTTAGACTAGCGGGCTTGGATTGCGGGCTTTCCCCGCAGCTTAAGCCCAATTTAATTAAAACACCACCTCCAATTACAATACCACTCCCCATTTTATTTAAAGCACCTCATAATTATTTTAATAAATAATAATTATTATATTATTACTCTACCACCAAAATCTCTTTTTAATTAATTAAAATAATTTATTCTATTATTTTTGGGGTGTTACACCAACTCTTGTATTAGGGTTTGATGAAGTACATCACTTATGTACTCTTCCACTATGTTTGGTGGACCTATTGGGCTTCGTACATTATGAGCCCAATTCCTTTTCTCCTTCTTTGTTTATTTAATTAAATCATATTTAATTAAACAAATCTCCGGTTAATCACTTTATGTGTGTGACCCTATAGGCTTCCACTAAATTGGCTATAATATTAAATTAATATTTACATATTATAAACAGTGAGTGGTATCTAGCAATGCGTCACTGCTACCCAATATATGGAAAAATCGATGGTCCAATTAATACCTTCTTGTGACCACAAATTACCTTGCCGTAATTGTCCCTTCATCCAAATGCCTTAATTGAACACAAGGCATTATTAGTGTCATCTTGTAACATCCCTAAATTTTGATAAATTCAGTTTATGGAAGTTAAGAGTGAATTATTATTCGAATGAAAGATAAATCACGTCATCGATATGGAATAGTCGAGAAAATATCGTATAAGGGATAAATCATGAGATTAGAGTATGAGTTAGAGAAAACTTAGGCAAAAATAATGGTTAAGAATGAATTAACGGGCCAAGGGTATTTTGGTCTTTTCCAACAGTTTTAAACCCTCAGCCCATTGAAACATTATTATCATCCTTGATGACTAACCATTCAGCTGGAACTAAAGAGGGATAAAATTGGAGAAGTGGAAGTGAGAGAAATGAGAATTTAAATGAGAATTGTACATAAGGGCAAAATTGACATTTCGTTTCATTTAAAATGCACCTCAGCCTTAACCCCATCTGAAACCACTCTCTTGCCACACTATTCAGCAACCAAAAACTCAGAATAGAAGAATAGAGAGAGAGAGAGAGAGGAGAAGGAGGCGAAGGAGAAGAGGAAAGGGAGAGAAGGAACCACACCAATTCCTCTTGCATGTAAGTATTCTTGGTACCATTCAACTCCATTTTCAATCCTCTTTCCATTGGTACCAATTTCTGAACCTAACTCTCCCTAAATCATCACTTGCCATTTTCGGATTTTGAAGCTCAAGTTGAGTTTTCAACTTGGTGAAGCATTGCATGTGCCGTTTTGGAACATTGGGAGTGACTCTTAGCAACTCCTTGAAGATACATAGTGGTGAGGAGAATTTTGGAAGCAAACTCAGTAGCAAAGAAGCTTGGGTTCGAATTAGGGGATGTTAGTTCCGTTGAAAGCGGTTTGTACGATTACGGGGATTGTTCGAGTGGTCACCGTTCCGTTATTTCGCGTGAGGACTTGAATTTCGGATGAACTCTTCAAACCGGTGAGTTTTACTCACGATTAGGGTTTTGTTTGCTGCTTTTGAACTATGGGCATTTATGGTGTTGTGACCAAAACTTGGATTTCGAAAGAATTATCGAGTCGGAAAACCGTTTTTCAAAATACTCGCGTATTACGGTTTTTACAAAAATATATATATGTTACATTGATATATTCTGTTTTGAGGTTGGATTTTGATCGGAATTGGGATTGGACGCGAACGGAGAAGCGAAACGAGAGAAACGGAATGAAAACGAAAGACAGAACAGGGCACACGGATCGTGCACCCCTGTGGCACGAACCGTGCGCCACCTTTGCAGATGGGAAAATAAATTGGTGCACCACGCACGGGTCGTGCGCCCCTAGGGAACGGACCGTGCGTGTGGTTCTGTCTCGGGGTGCAAAATTCTCGTTTCGTTGCTCCTTTCGATTCCAAACCTCTTCTAATCTTCTTCTCAACCAATTATGATGATATTACCTTGATAAAATCATTGTTTTGATGGTGTTCAACTTGATTTTCGAGAAAAGGTTTTGAAAGTATAAATATTCGAAAAACCGAAAAGTAGATTGCGTGTGAGTACATGTTTTGAATAACTAATTGGTTTATGTGTACAATTTGGTATCGTATTATAACGCCTGGTGTCTAATATCGTATCCATCAAAACGGGTTATAGAACAACGATAGATATAGATCATATCAAATATATAAGTCGGACCAATGCGGGTGTGATATATAAATTATATCAAGTTGGGTGACGACCCGACGAATAGCATACTAGGCGGGGAAGTCATGAGCCCCTACCCTAGGCCCTGGAAAACGTTATGGAATGGTTACTAACGTGGGGTTTATCGTGAGTGTGGTTGCTTCACAAACGATGTTATGCTAAGTTTAATACACGATTCGCCGGGATTGTGGTTGTTTCACAGTCGGTGTTTCCATTGGTAAGCTTGTAATGGTAAAGTAACTTACAAGGCTTAAAATAAATTAATAGCACATTAAATATCATGATTGTGGTGGTTTCACAGACGATGATATGCTAATAATGTATATACGCAAATAGTTTATAAATTTAACTATGTTGCAACGATTTTATAATGGAACCGAGTGATCGTAAGGGGGCACGGTAGAACTCACTGAGATATGTTATCTCACCCTATCATTATTGTGGTTTTTACAGAGAAACAGGGAAAAAGGAAGACAAGGCGACACGAGTAGGTGACATGCTTATGGCGAAGCCGAAGACTTGTAGTCTTGATGTTTCTGATTGTTCTCCTTTTGTTGTTTCTGTTATGGTTATGTAACTTATATTTGATATGAGTTGTATGAACCCATTTCCGCTTATCTGTTTATGATATTGAACCTTAGGCTCTGTGTTCCTTTTGGATTGGTAACCAAGTGAACTTCACGGAAATGAAGAGGGATGAATCTGAAATATTATGTTTTATTTCGGAAAAAAATTTAGTATGTTCAATATTTAAACAGCTATTGTGTTCTCTGATTATGGCTAAGCTGTGGATTTCAATGTATCTACATGTTAGAAATATTGGGGTGTTACATCTTTGTTATGTTCAACTATTTGTTTCTCGATTCCCGAGTATATGTCCAATCACCAATGGGCCCAATATCTCATATTGGCCCATTAGGCGTGGCCATGCATATATCACATATCACTTTATCAAGAGACCTGAGACATAACTCCAGTTATGCTGGAGGGATGACTTCTATCTACATCACTCACACCCCTCCACATGAGTTATTGCAGGCCCAATAACCACCGTTATGATTGTCCTGTTACAGACAATGTTTGATGGCCTTAAAGTCTACAACTCTTCATGTAGGGATCGTAGTGACTTCAAGTCGAAGGACTACTCACAATGGTCGCATGAGAATAACTAATGACACTTGCATAACTATTATGTAGCATTCTCATAGCGGGTCAATCCAGTACACATAGTACTCCTAATACTTACCTATGTGAAAACTAGATATTCCATATCCATGACCCATGAGATACGGTCATCAGTCCACTCACATAATAGTCTCAATGCATTACTGTTGTCCTAATTAACAGTAATACTTGACTACGGATACTTTAAGAATAGTGTCTTTATGTTTAATGGGGTCTTACGATTAAGTCGCACTTAATAATCCATTAAACAGATCAATTATTCTAAGGACTTTATTATGTTCTAAATAAATCCACATAATAAATAAAGTGCCTAATATTATTATAATAATAAAATTTCTTGATACAAATAATAACCATGAAAAACTGTTGGCCTCTAGGGCTAACTCTAACAATCTCCCACTAGCACTAGAGCCAATCAGGCATACTCCTTGCACCCATCGATCTAGTGTGGCCATCAAGCTTATGCTAAGCAAGTGGTTTATCTAGTGGGTTTGCTATGTTATCCAACGTAGGAAGTTTCGAAGTATATGCTTGGATCTCTGGTGAGATCTGGGTTCCCTAGCTTGCGCGATTGCACCATTGTTATCAAAATAAAGGTCAGTCGGGTCAGCAGTGCTAGGAGCTCTAGTTCAAGAACAGATTTTCTGATCCAAACTTCCTCCTTTACTTCATTGGAGGCAACAATATACTCGGTTTCCTGTAGTTGAATATGTGATTGCTTCTGATTGGAACTCTTCCAGCTCACGGTGCCACCATTCAAGCAAAACACAAAACTAGACTGCAATATTAAGTCATCTTTTCAGTTTGGAAGCTTGCATTGGTGTAACCCTTTACATCAAGCTCTTACTCACTACCATAAATCAAGAATGAGTCCTTAGTCCTTCTAAGGTACTTCAGAATATTCTTGACTACGGTTCCGTGACTCTCACCGGGATTTGATTAGTACCTACTTGTTATGCTCAATGCATACGAGACATCTGGTTTAGTACATATCATAGCGTACATGAAAGATCCTATAGCCGGAGCATAGCGTATCTCACTTATGTAGTCCCTCTTATCTGATCTAGTAGGGAACTGTCCTTTGGACAGAAATACGCTGTGTGACATATTGTAGTCCTTTCTTGGAGTCATGCATAGTAAAGCACCTAAGCACTTTGTCAACATATGTAATTTGACTTAATCCAAGTAACTTCCATGATCTATCTCTATAGATTCTAATTCTTAACACATATGTACCATGAGTAGCACATCACCTCCTTGAGTCATGTAAATTTGACTGACTCATCAGTGATCGGACCATGTCTAGCAGGGTACGATTTCTCCTTTCTGAAACACCATTCCATTGAGGCGTTCCGGGAGGAGTGAGTTGGGATACAATCCCACACTCCTTTAGATAGTCATCAAATTGTTGGCTTAATACTCACCACTGTGATCTGATCATAGGGCTTTAATACTCTTGCCCAGTTGGTTCTCCACTTCAATCTTGAACTCTTTGAACTTTTCAAAAGTTTCTAATTTGTGTCTCATTTGATACACAAAACCATATCTACTGAAGTCGTTAGTAAATATGACGAAGTAAGGAAAACCACCTCTAGCACGTTTGTTTAGTGGCCCAGATACATCACTATGTACTAAGACCGAAAGATCACTTGCCCTTTCACTGTGACCAGTATATGGGGCTTTGGTCATCTTTCCAAGTAAGAAAGATTCATATACTTCAAATGATTCATAATCAAATGAATCCAAGTATCCTTCTTTATGGAACTTGGAGATGCGTTTCTCACCTATATGACTGAATTGATAGTGCCAAAGGTAAGTGGGTTTTCAAATAATTACTTTTTAACCCCTTTCGTATTTATGTTATAAACAGGCATATTTAAATCAAGAACATAAAGTCCATTGCACATAGGCACACTCGCATAAAACACATCATCCAAATAAATTGAACAACATTTGTTCTTAATGATAATATTAAAAGCTTTCTTGTCCAAACAAGAAAATAAAAATGTTGTTTCTACAAATGACTGGAACAAAATAACAATTATCAAGTTCTAAAATAAGCCCGAAAGGTAAAGTCATAAGTAAGTTCCTACAACTAATGCTGCAACCTTTGCTCCATTTCTAACTTGTAGGTTGACTTCACCTTTAGCCAATGTCCTACTCATTTTTAGTTCCTACACATTACAATAACTGTGAGAACCACATCTAGTATCAAATTCCCACGATGCAGAAGTAGATAAATTGACTTCTATAATGTAAATACCCGAGGTGGAAGTCTCACTTCCTTTTTTCTTCATGACCTCTTCTAGGTATTTTGGGCAGTTCCTCTTCCAATGTCCATTTTGTTCACAATGGAAGCAAGTGCCTTCCTTTGCAATCCCACCTACTGGTTTCAGGCTAGAAGTACTAGACTTGGCAACAACCTTGCCTTTACCCTTTTGTTGCCTGAACATGGGCTTATGGGACTTTCCCTTACCCTTACCAGATTGGACCATCAATATGGCCTTACCCTTTCCTTTGTTGATGTTCTGCTCAGCAGTTCTCAACATTCCAGCAAGTTCTGGCAACATTTTAGCCACGTCATTCATATTGTAATGCATGACAAATTGGTTAAAGCTATCCGGCAACGATTGCAGGATTAAATCTATCGCCATCTCTAGGCCTAAAGGAAATCCCAGCCTTTCTAGGTTCTCAACATACCCAATCATCTGGAGTACATGAGGTCCTACTGGACTTCCTTCTGTCAGCCTGCATTGGAAAAGGGCTTGTGAAGCTCCAAACCTTTCTTGCCTAGCCTGCTCCTGAAAGAGCATCTTGAGGTGTGCGATCATATCGTACGCCTCCATGTTCTCATACTACTTTTGCAGGTCCGAGTTCATTTTAGCAAGCATAAAGCAAGCAGCATCCAGGGAATCACCTTGATGCTTCTGATAAGCATCTCATTCAGCCATAGGAGCGTTAGCTGCGGGTTGCTCAGGCATAGCCCCTTCGAGCACATACAACTTCCTCTCTTGTTTCAGGACAATCCTGATATTTCGGTACCAATCGAGAAAGTTAGTTCCCGATAGCTTTTCCTTCTCAAGGATAGTTCGCAGTGATATCGGGTTGGTTGTGTTTGCAGACATGATGATCTAAAACAAAAAGCAGATATAGGTATCATGTAAAAAACATATTTAATAGGTCTTTATTAAATACGCTCCCACTATTTTATTCAAACAAATAACCCTCATCGTTGATTCGGAAAATCCCGTTGGAAGATTTCCTAGTGAGACCAAGATCCATATTTCACCTTATTCTGAGACAGCTGAGCTGATTCACCCAGAACTCGACTATTTAGGTAGGAAACTCCTTTCCAATTACATATCATGTAACTCTTGGTTAAGCTGGGTGAGCAACACTTAGTCAAATCCATCTTATGAATTTAAGCCCAACTCCTTTGCCTCTTTCAATCATATTGAATTCGCCGAGTTAAGTTAGACCCAATGGTTGGCAGTCAGATCTTATCCTATCGTGCCTCACTAATACAGAATAGTGTACTCAGCTTTGGCATGACCCACACTAGACGATACTGGCCTTGACGACTGCCACGCATCGGAAGGCAATAAACTTAAAATTTAATTTGAGGGATTTTGATTAGGCGATCTCACCGGCTTTTATGTTAACATGCAAGGCGTCTCTCAAACATGTTAAACATATAATTCCTACACATCATGCATCACATGCATAAAAACATATAAGATAAGGTGGTACGGTTATGGCCTCCTAACACCTAAGAATTAAATAAATTACTTTATTACAATTCTTTGACCCACGTACTAGCTTCTCAAGCTTCTCCCACCGGCGTCCACACGTGGTGTTGTCTCCACCATCGCACACAATTACAAATTATTTAAATAAATAAATAAATATAAATTGTCACAACACGCAGGCCGTATTTAAAATAAAATATATCACGACACGCAGGCCGTATTTAAATCAAATATATAAATACTAAAAAGCTAAGGCCATAACCATACACCGCTTATTTAAAATTACTTAGTAATAATAATAACCCTTACAATTATTATCATAAAGGTAAATAATTAAATAATTTTAAACATGGCATATGAATCACGTACAGGTTATAATAAACCAAATAAGAAATCCAACTTATCAAGTAAGGCAGCAGTATTTCTAATTGGAAATCCAATTAATCCGATCCATTCTATTATCATATTTTAGGCATCCAATTTTCTAAAATTGAAATGAAATATTCGAATCAATATATATCACATATATAGGCATCTGATCTGAAAAATTAGAATCAATTTAAAAGCAATTTATAAGTATCCGTGATTCTCTTTAAATCACATATTCATAAAAAAAAGGAACTTTCAAATCAAATTTGAAAACCCTTTTTTTTTTAAATGCACGTCTCTTAAACAAAAAATTTCATCATGTACTCATTGAATGTTACACATGTAAGATATAATGTCTATATTCATATGAGGTTGTGCTATTCAATCTCATGAATGCAAAAATCTTGAATCAAATTCAACAACCAATCAAATCAAGACATGAATTCAAATTACCAAACGAACAACCATGTATTCCCCAAAACTATAACATGTTGTTACTTGAATCATATTCAAAAATAAGATATTATGTTAGGAAAACAAATGAACACATAGGGAAAATGGCAACTACGACCATTGCTCTGATACCACTGTTGGGGTTTCGCGAGATAGCCATCAAAATGACATAGCCTCGGAGCGGAATAACCCCTTTGCCAAGGAACATGTAAGCACAAAATTTTCACATTAGGTTCATGTGTTTACCTCTTGAAGCGAAGAGGAGACAACGGGATTGACCACCAGCACCACGAAATCGCATTACCTCTACTCAGTCCACGCAAGTGATCACCTTCGAAGTTCTGTGCTAGCAGCTCTAAGAGGCAGGAGGCACCAACTCTTGTATTAGGGTTTGATGAAGTACATCACTTATGTACTCTTCCACTATGTTTGGTGGACCTATTGGGCTTCGTACATTACAAGCCCAATTCCTTTTCTCCTTCTTTGTTTATTTATTTAAATCCTATTTAATTAAACAAATCTCTGATTAATCACTTTATGCGTGTGACCCTATAGGCTTCCACTAAATTGACAATAATATTAAATTAATATTTACATATTATAAACAGTGAGTGATAT
Source organism: Astragalus membranaceus (assembly GCA_039519185.1). NCBI lineage: Eukaryota > Viridiplantae > Streptophyta > Magnoliopsida > Fabales > Fabaceae > Astragalus > Astragalus membranaceus. Next base: position 116,945,463 of record CM076849.1, on the reverse strand, counting down.
CTAGCAATGTGTCACTGCTGCCCAATTTATGGAAAAATCGATGGTCCGATTAATAAACAGTGTCGTAATTGTCCCTTCATCCAAATGCCTTAATTGAATACAAGGCATAATTAGTGTCATCCTTGTTATGTTCAACTAGTTGTTTCTCGATTCCCGAGTATACATACAATCACTAATGCGCCCAATATCTCATATTGGCCCACTACGGCGTGGCCACGCATATATCACATATCACTTTATCGAGAGGCCTGAGACATAACTCCTGTTACGCAGGAAGGATGAATTCTATCTACATCACTCACACCCCTCCACCTGAGTTATTGCAGGCCCAATAACCACCGTTAGGATTGTCCTGTTACAGACAATGTTTAATGGCCTTAAAGTCTACAACTCATCATGTAGGGATCGTAGTGTCTTCAAGTCGAAGGACTACTCACAATGGTCGCATGAGAATAACTAATGACACTTGCATAACTATTATGTAGCATTCTCATAGCGGGTCAATCCAGTACACATATTACTCCTAATACTTATACCTATGTGAAGACTTGATATCCCATATCCATGACCCGTGAGATAGAGTCATCAGTCCACTCACATAATAGTCTCAATGCATTACTGTTGTCCTAATTAACAGTAATACTTGACTACGGATACTTTAAGAATAGTGTCTTTATGTTTAATGGGGTCTCACGATTAAGTCGCACTTAATAATCCATTAAACAGATCAACTATTCTAAGGACTTTATTATGTTCTAAATAAATCCACTTAATAAATAAAATGCCTAATATTATTATAATAATAAAATTTCATGATACAAATAATAACCATGAAAAACTGTTGGCCTCTAGGGCTAACTCTAACATAAACACCTCGATGGATTTCTCAATGAACTCAGAAAAGATAGCCATCACGCACCTCTTAAATGTGGCAGTGCATTGGACAAGCCAAATGGCATCCTCCTAAATGTAACAGTGCCATAAGGACAGGTGAATGTGGTCATTTCTTGGTCTTCAGGTGCAATGGCTATTTGGTTGTATCTTGAGTAACCATCTAGGAAGCAGTAGATGGTTACTCAAGATACAACCTTTCTTGTGGCTTTGTTCAACTTCCTATAGTCCATACAAATTCTCCATTTTGTGACCGTTCTGGTGGGGATAATCTCATTCTTCTCATTTGTCACCACTGTTACCCCTCCTCTCTTAGGTACACAATGCACTGGGCTAACCCAAGTGCTATCAGATAGGGTAAACAATGCATGCATCCAGCCATTTGATGATCCCTTTCTTGATCACTTCTTTCATAATGGGATTTGGCCTCCTCTGACTCTCAATACTACTCTTGGATGTGTCCTCCTCCTATGCATGCAAAGAGTAGGGGTGATCCCTCTGATATCTGACATCTGCCAAGCAATGGCTTTCTTGTGCTTCTTCAAAGCCGCTACTAACTCCTTTTCCTGCATAAGGGTTAGTTCTGCAGAAATAATAACAAGCAATGTCTCAGGCTTTCTTGGACAGTCTTTGATTCCTCTGTTCTTCGAGCGATTGCGTTGAGGAGGGAACTCTGCTCCTCAACTGTGGGTTTCCTAACTCCTCCAAAGAGTGTCAGGTTGGGCAGAGGGGACGCGAGGATTGCATTATCTATTAGCTAATGCATAAAAGTAAAGAAAAGTAAAGTGCGATGAAGATAAATTTCAAGAAAAATAAGTTTTGTATTGATTGATTGTGTGTTCTGTACAAATTACTCTTCTCTAGATATATACATAGACCCTCGTTGGCCACTAAGCAAGCCAACATTTGCCTACTGTTGGATCAATTGAAGATCAATTCCTAATCTCGCTCCTAGCCCTTAGAAATCAGAGCCACTACCTACGATCGCACTAGCACAGTTAGTGGGGTGTTGAAAATCTCCTCACTCTGTTCCTCGAGGCTTCTCCTCTTCGCTTAACCTTCAACTGCTCCCAGGTTCTGTCCACGTGCCCTTCCTTGCCTCGCAAGCAAGTCCTCTTTACCTCGGCCATTCCACCCTCGACTGATCCTTGTCCTCGGCCTACAGCCATCAAACAAAGGCCACCACTTGTTCCCCCGTGAACATTGTGCCCTGATCGGCCGTGATGGTTTCGGGGATCCCAAACCTATATATAATTTAGTTCTCTATAAATTTGATCACCGCGGCCTGATTAACACTCCCCAGGGTACGGCTTCCACCCATTTAGTGAAGTAATTGGTGGCTACGATGGGATGGAGCTCGTCTGCAGGTACTCTTTGGGTCGACCCTCTGAACGGCCCGCCCTCTGAACGGCCAAGGTTTGACAATGGGATGGAGCTCGTCTGCAGGTACTCTTTGGATCGATCCATGTAGCTGACATGCTTCACAACCTTAAGCAAATTGGAAACAATCGACCGTGATCGTAGGCCAATAGTATCCGTGCCTATAGATAAGCCACTTCATGATGGGACCAGACTTGTGGGAGCCACATATTCCCTCGTGCACTTGAGCCATCACCATACAACCATCCTTCCTCTTAAGGCATCGCAACAATACCCCATTGGCACTTATCTTGTAGAGCTCATTCCCTATCATGATGTATTTGAGGGCCCTCTGCTTGACCTTGAAGTCAGCGTTAGCCGTTGGGTTACAGATGTATTCTGACAATACCCCGATCCAAATATCAGCGGGACTGGCCTCAGCCAGTACCACGACGTCTTGCTGCAGCACCTCGGTCACCAACTCCTTATACTCTGAGGCGTGTTGGGCCATGTCATTCGCTTCTTGATTCTCGTTTCTGGGGATGTATATGATCACGACGTCGGCAAACAACTTTAACAGGTTATGAGCCGAGGATCGTAGCTGGCCGAGCTTTGCGTGGTAACACATGTATTCCCCAGTGATTTGTTTGATCACCAGTTGGGAATCTCCTTTTATCTCTACATATTGGGCCTTCATGGCGGCCAAGATATCAAGTCCCATAATCAAGGTTTCATATTCGTTCTGATTATTAGAAGCTCGATCTCCTATCCTGCACATGAACCTCCATGTCTTGCCGTTGGGGCTAGTGATCACTACACCGATGCCTGCCCCCGTTTGGGTGCTTAATCCATCGAACATGAGGATCCAAGCTTTTAACCCTAAGTAGTTGATAGGTTCGATGAGTAATTCACACACCTCCACGCATGGGTGTTGGGCTAGAAAGTCAGCCAAGGCTTGACCCTTGATGTCCCTCAGAGGTACGTAAGTCAAAGCGAATGCATTCAATTTAATGGCCCACTTTACAAGTCATCCCTATAAGACAAGCCTATTAAGAAGGTATCGAACGATGTCTACTTTGCACACAACCAAAACTTCCTTAGTTAACAGGTAATATTCAAGTTTAGTACAAGCATTGAACAACGATAAACAAAGTTTCTCAATAGGAGAGTATCTGGTTTCGACATCATTGAGGATCCTACTGAGATAATATATTGCTTGTTCAGCCCCATTATCGTCATCTCGAGCCAGTAAACAGCTGATAGCTTGTTCTTTGGCCGCCATGTATAGCTTAAGAGGCTTGCCGAGATGCGGAGGTACCAAGACAGGGGATTTAGTCAAGGAAGCCTTGATTTGATCAAAAGCCTCCTGTTGTTTGGTTCCCCAGACCATCTCTTCTGTGCTTTTTATCGTCAATAGGGGTGGGAAAGCCTTCATCTTCCCAGCCTAGTTGGCGATAAATCTCCTCAGGCATGGATTTTGCCAAGAAAATTCTGCAACTCCTTCTTCGTTCTAGGAGGTCTGGCCTCTAAGATGGCCCGGGCCTTGTTTTTGTCTACTTCAATGCCTTGATTGTTCACTAGAAAGCCCAAAAAATTTCCTGCAGATACGCCAAAAGCACATTTAGCAGGGTTCATTTTAAGATTATGGAGTCTCATCCGTTTGAGAGACTGTTCAAGCTCCACGAGATGGGCCTCAAAGCTCTTGGACTTGACTACCACGTCATCAATGTATATCTCCCTTTGATATGTGGCCCCTGCATTTTTTAGGCCCAAAGGCCGGCATTACCACCAACTCATAGATGCCTAAGGCACCGGGGCACCTGAAGGCAGTCTGATGGGTATCAGTCTCGGCCACATATATCTGGTTAGAGCCAGAATAACCGTCCATAAATGTTAAGATGGCATTGTTAGCCGCGGCGTCGACCAACATTTCGGCCACAAGCATACCATACTCGTCTTTTGGAGTGGCCAAGTTTAGGTCTGTGTAATCGATACATACCCTCACTTGGCCATTCTTCTTGATCACGGGGACTATATTAGACAGCCACTCTACGTACCTGGCAGTTCTTATGAGCCTTGCTTTCAGCAATCTCTCCACCTCAGCTTTGATTTGGGGCATCAGCTGGGGGTTGAGTCTCCTCGGTGGTTGTTTATGGGGTTTGTAAACATCCTTGATGGGCAGCCTATGTTCTACCAGTGTCCTTTCGAGACTCGACATCTCATGGTAATCCCACGCAAAGCAGTCGCGATACTCTTTGATCCACCACCTGGTCTCGTTGCTGTAGTTGCAACTTGCCACTGACCTTGGTCATTCTTGGTTCATCTTCGCTCCCCAAGTTTACTTCCACTAGAGGGTCTTGAGCTTTAAATGTGGGTACTCTTCTCTGGATGGGCTCTATGTGAGGAGGTTCGGCCAACATCCCGTTCTCGGGGTAATTCGAAATCCTCTGACATGGATGTTCTTGGAGCCCATCCTCTTCCTGTATTGCACCAAACATAGCCTCCTTAATGTTGGATTCAACCTGAAACAGGTGCAATCGATCCAATAGGCTCTGCACTTTCGGTGGGAGACTAATCATTGCTCTCGGTGTTAGGCCGTGGGTCGGCCAACATTTTGAGTTCAAAGCCCATTTTTGTCCAATCACATGACTTAATACCCTCTTCATCGTAGTTTCCTGGAATAGTATAGGGCACAAGTAAGGGGAATAAAAAACAGTCTCGAACATCTTTACCTTAGCAGGGAATGGATTGGGGTCAACCTCGACTATCTCCACCTTATCACACCTATCCATATCATCAATTTCTGATGTAGAGTGGATGGAACACATTCACTAGTGTGGATCCAGTCTCTGCCTAGAATTAGGACATAGGAGGGTTTCCCCCCAATGACAAAGAAAGGTGAACGAGTCACCTTCGACCCAACCGTTACATCGGCTACCAGCACCCCCAAAGCATGAGATGGGTGGCCCATGAAGCTGGTCATGGTCATGGTCGTAGGGATGAGATCCTCAGCATTCTTTCCTAGCTTTTTCATTGTTGTCAGCGACATGATGTTCAAAACAGCTCTGCCATCCACGAAGACCCGGTTAAATAGTTTCCTATTCAGGTGGTCTTTAATATAGAGGGACTTCAAGTGTCTGGTCATGTCTGCCATGGGCTTTTCAAACAACATACCTTTTGTAACTGGCCCCTCGGGCTCTGTCAAGGCAGCCCACTCGACCTCTTCAGCAAAAACATCCCCCTCGAGGGCCCTTGGTAGGTCATTATTTCCCAAAAATTTAGGTGGTAGAAGTCCCACCATTTCTATGCCAGCAAAGAAATCTCCGTCGTCTTCGTCCATGATGTCATCTAGGATTGACTCTGTTATGGAATTGCCATCAAAGTTCAGTGGACCAAAGGGGTTTTCTTCTTCTTCGCCTAAAATATCATCTTCTACAATTTCTTCCTCAGTCCTTATTCCTTCGCCTGGGAGGGTACTAATTGGGTGAGGTCGTTCAGGACTGTGAGGGCCATACAGACATTCCCTTATTGCGTCCACCACCCCTATCATGGAATCAGGCTGTTCTGCCCTATCAGTGGATGTGGCAGGATCGACTAACTTAGTGTCTTGTTGCTCTAGAGTTCTATCCCGACAGGTTTTGGGAAAGCCTGTTCTAGCACCGTGGCTACCGAGGCAGCAGGAATAGTCTGCGTATTTCTCTCTCTGGCTAAGGTGAGCATCTGCATCATTTCCCTCATTCTGTGGAAGGCCCTTGCCCTCTGCAGCCTCCTCTTCTGCGAGCGAGATTTGGAGGCCGCCTTCGAGGGTGATACTGCTGATACTGCTTTTGTCATCCACTGTTCCCGGGGTACCCCTGAAGGAGGTGTCACCGTTTTAGCAACTCTCAACTCGCGATCGTTCAACATTATGATGTCCACTGACATCGAGTCTTGCACCGTAGTGACCTGGGCAGCCCTCCTTTCTCCCTTGGAGTGGGACGTCTCCCCTGGAATTGGCACAGCGGCTTGCTTGATAGATTCATCAACTGTCCAACCGTGCCCCCCAAGCGGGAGGTGTTGGGGTCTCAGATCTTTGGGTCGAGGTGCCTGCCTCTCAGGATTGAGTTTGGACAAGTGTAGTTCCCTAAGATCATGGACTAGCCTTCCTGGGTTGGAAGTCTCTTCTGGGGTTCTTTACGTTGGCTCGACTCCCCTACCTGCAATCTGTCTTGTAGGAGAGCTATGCACTCGGCCACCGTGGATCCCTCACCAGGAGGTCCCAATCGGTCGAAGACCGAGACTCTTATTTCTGGAGGCACTTCTTGTTTGGGGACCCACACATACTTCCTATTTCCCTTTCTCTGGTCACTCCCTGAGAAGGAGACCATGTTGATGTTCGTGTTGGGAAAGGGGTCAGTGTCAACGGTCATTTCTGATACTCCTTTATCGGCCAATTTAAACCTCCCTTTTCGGATAGCTTCTTGAATGGCTCGGTGAAAGATAATGCAATTGGCGGTGGCATGGTTAAACGAATTGTGCCACTTGTAGTATTTCTTTCCTTTTATTTCTTCGGGTGGAGGTATCTTATGGCCGTCGAGGAGCTTGATCTATTTATTCTTTAATAGGTAGTCAAAGATCTGGTCTGCCTTAGAGATGTCAAAGGAGTATTCATCCATGTTTTCCACCTCGTCCTTTTCTTTCCCTTTAGCAGGCTTAAGAGCAGGACATAGGTAAGCCTTCCCTTTTACTATCTCGGCCACCATTATGTCTGCCGTGTAATCGGCTGATTCATCATAGTTAGAATCCTCTTCAATGTCAACCACTGGCACTAACTGAGGTCCTCGACCCTTAGTGGACCTCTTCCTTTCTTTCTCTTGTATGAACTATTCATTTTGGATAGCCCTGGAGGCAAGGCCACTGAGGTCGCTGCAAGCTTGTCCCACAAGCTTTTCCTTCAATTGAGGGTGCATTCCAGAGATGGCCATGGAAATGAGTTGTGATTCTGGAAAAGGTACTGAGCAATTTCCGGCCGTCTTTCAGAATCTTTCAATGAAGTCAGTCACAGCCTTGTCTACTTTCTGCCGTAAATTCATGAGATCGGCTGCGGTGACCTCAGGCTGTGGCCAATAAAATCTGTCTTGGAAGCACCTTTCCATGTTTGCCTAGATCTTAATATAATCAGGCGGGAGTGAAGAGGACCATGAGAATGCAGTCTCTGTCAATGACAAAAGGAACAACTGCAGTTTGTGATATTCATTATGGTTCCCTTCTCCACATTGGGCTGTGAATCGACCGATGTGCTCCATTGTCGACTTGCCATCGTCCCCAAAAAACGTAGCCAAGTCAGATGTTTTGAATCCTCTGGACAGAGGTAGCAACTTGTCCACCCACTCGAGGTAAGGCTTCTGGTACACCGGTCTATCGAGCGGTTTCAAGTGCATACCAAAGAATTTCCTGATGGTGTCAGCTATTAGATTCGGGTCCATGAGTTGGAGCCCTGATGGTCTTTCAGGTGGAGGCATTCGTCGCCACATTGTATCTGGGGGACCCTACACCCCTGGCTGTGGTGGTGCCTGAGGTGGAGCATCTGTCCATGGCTGCCCAGGCATCACTTGGGCCAAGTTAACAGAGCCAGTTCCTGGTACAGGTGCCTGTTTGCCTCGGTGAGGTGGAAACAGGTTCCATGGCTGCTCGACTGGGGTACCACTCATCTGTGTCTATTAATAAGAACCCACCGGGTAGGTATCGAGTGCTCTGGAGTACGACTGACTGGGAGGTAGGCTTGCCGACCCTGGTGGGTTCTGGACCCATGACTGCGGACTCGAGCAATACCCGCCTGCCATGCCAATCCCAGATTCCGGGGTGAAGGCTTGCCCCCCTGCGTAGGCCGGATACTTAGCCGCAATAGAGCATAATAGAATGATCCTTGCGGCAGACTCATCAAGCGCACGGCCTCGGGCGACCTTCTCGCCAATTGCACTTGTCCCTGCTGAAGAAAAGCCGTGTTAGTGACATTCGCCATAAACTTCCCCCCAGTACCAGGCTGAGGAATTACATGATGAGAGAATGTCTGCTGAGGCCCAAACATGCTCCCACTTGGTGGACACTGTTGCATGTTCCCTGTTTAGGCGTAGGAAGATGCTTGCTGAGGTTTAACTGGGTTGATGTATGGTGAGGTCTGATGCGTGCCTCCCAGAGAGTTAGGTTATCCTCCCTGTGATTGGCCGGGGAAAGCGGGGTTTATGGTGCTACTAGCTTGCGTAGCGCGCCTCTGTTCCAATTTCTTGGCTTGTTTCACCTCGTTGTGGACCAAAGGTTTTACTATGTCAGCCAATTGTTGGGACACTTAGTACATTAGGTCATGTATCCCCATGTCAATTTGTTGCCGAATGAATGACGTGGTCATGACCACGGGTTCTTAATCTTGGTGAGGAGTTCATTCGAGTCAGCAGTAACCGTTAATGTGGTGTTCCCCGAGACACTTATTGGCTCATGACCTTAGCCTTTTTTGACGCCGAATGTGGCTCCATACTTAGGTTTCTGCCGGAGCGCACGTGCATACGCCAACAATAATCCAGTCCAGGCGAATCAAACGTGCACTAGTGCAGAAAACAGATTTAAAGTCAGGAAATTTGGCCTTTTAAGGTCAAGCGCCAGCTTGACTTCTATTAAGGCGACTTCGTATGTCAGAAGCTTTAAAGTCAGGCGACAGCCTGACTTCATATGTTTGTTTTTAAGTCGTACTTTCATTGTCTGACTTTAATTATTGATGTTCCGCCGCTGGGAATGACTTTTAAAGTCGAGCCAGAGTCTGACTTTAAATCTATACACACTGACTTTAAATCTATACACACTGACTTTAAGTCGAGCCAGAGTCTGACTTTAAATCTATCGCCTGACTTTAAATGTGCTCATATTTTAAGTCAGGTTTGAATCCGCCTGACCTTAAAAGTTTTTTTTAATTTTGGTCTATTCTCCTGCATATGCCTATACAAATTTGGCTCCACTAGGCATTAAATTCATTAAACCAGCAAAACACATTAAAAGTACAAAATTACTATATAATAACTTTTAGTACTAATAAATACAACATCTAATTAACTACAATGCACTGATTGTCATCATCTAATAATGTTACGGAGTAAATAGACAAGCTATAAAATGATAATTGCAAGGTGCCACATATATGTCTCTAGATTAACAATGATCCACTAATAGTGTACATAATACTAATCAAATAGTTATGGACCATGAGGATGTAAAAAACAAAAACAAAATGAAGTCTGATCATCTGGTAACATCCCACCTCCTTTGCTAGTATCAATTGCTTCTAACATTTTCACAACCTCTTCCATTTCTGGATGCTTTTCTGGATTTTTGTCCCAACATTTTTTCATGATATTTGCTAATGCACTTGGACAACATCTAGGAATATCTGGTCGTAAATTCTGCGCAAGAATGCCGAGCAAATATGATTATAGGTAAACATATCTTAAGAGGGAAGCAGTCTTCTGATACTTACTAGTCAAATGCTTGGACATATTACAATGATAACAAAATTAAATATTCCAATAAATATATCAAGAATTTTTTACAAGTATAAATGAGATTTTCAACATAATAGTTTAACAATTTTAGAAAAATGTATGAATGAGAGTTTCAACACTATAATTCAACCATTCTAGGCAGTTTGTGTCAACTGTCAAGATATAATACATACTCCCTCCAGACTCGTTTTTAAGCAAAAAACCACTTTTCAGATTCATTGAATAACTGATGTACTGGTCTATAATATAATCCAGATACAGATGAACCTAAAAAGTGCTTTTCTGCTTATAGATGAGACCGGAGTAGTATATATGATCACAATTGCAGAATTCAATTGGGACTATTGAAAACATGGTTCTAAATTGTGGTTCGCAACTGCAATTGGAGCCCCAATATAACAGTTTTGGAAGTCTCTTCAACAGCATCACAATCACAATTGTGGCTGCATCAACTTCATTTATCTGCATTTTACTGCAATATGGAAGATCACAGCGTAATCACGACCGCAATTTAAAATCATAATTGTAAGAAAAAATGTCACCAAATATTCAAAACGGAAAAAACAGAACCATTACACAAATGCAAACAATACAGACACAATTCCTACATAAATAATTAATCTGTTTTCCCAACCAAACTACACGGAAGAGTATAAATAACTAAATCATGGCAGAAAATGGTTTGTGGTTCATTGTATATGAACTGACCTGATGAGCAACGGCAGATGAAACATCAACTAAGCTCAGATTTGGGTAAGGCATTTCACAACAATAATTTTCCCACAAATTAGAACAATAATTGTAAGTCTTCTGTTGTAAGACTTACAATTTAGAACCTACACATAGTTTAAGCCCAAGATTAAAGCAAACCAATGAAACAAACTTCCATATGCAGCCATCAAAATTCTTTGTATATGGGTTGAGTAACCCTTATACTCAGCGTCGATATTTATATATGTTTTTCCTTTCAAAAAAAAAATACAGCCATCTCACGTGGAATTAAGCACATAATATTTAGAGCAAATTTCAAAAGGTGCCAACTGATATGCGAGCACTATTAAAATTCAAAGGCCTCAAAACATCTAACAAATAGGCATGTGGAAAAGTTACCTCCAAATGCAACACTTGCTTCTGAAAATATCAGTGCTTCTGAAAACATCAAAACTAGAGGGATCTGTGAACAAATTAAAAAAAAGTTAGCAAAAGAATTTGACCAAGTTCTATGGTACATAACTACATCAAATTTTCTCAATATATGAAAGCATGAAGAACATGAAACCAACTTCTATGATAGACATAAGCATCAACATAGCAAAAAACTAGGAGATTATAAATTGCAAAAGTCAATAGTCAATGAAGGTCAACTTACCCCAACCACAAAAGGCAGCCACTTTGGTCCTTTCTAACATTTTTGAAGATATGGCAACCCTACAAACAAAAGATTAAGGAGCGATATTTCAAAGGAAGGTTGTATATCGATTTTCAAATAAATCCTTTTATATAATACAAAGTAAAGAGTAAAAGAGATCCACAATCAATAAACAACGTGATGCAGCCTTTCAAAGGAAAACAAAAAATGTTCAACATTGTTTTGGTGATCAAAAGCGGCGGGACTCCCCAAATAACAACTATAAACCACAAGGGACACCAAGCCCAGTAACTCAGTTACTGACTTGATGTATTGCCTTTATATTTCTGTTAGCTTGTAGCTGAGCGGGCATCTCCAAGAAGGTGTTAGTTTGATCAAACAGAATATATAAATACTATAACTTCAGATGCAGTGAACTCAATGAAACAAAATTTCATTTTTCACATTTCTGAATCCATACCTAGAGAGTTGTCATTCTGATTCTCAAAACTGAATGTGTGCGGAAAGACCGAGTTGAGTGGCTACAATAATTACCAAAACAATAAAACCATGTTAGGAAATGTAACTGTACTATATGATAGCTGAAGATCCTGAAACAAAAAAGAAGGAATCAGTTATCTTATTTACAGGATTAAGCAAAGCCTTGTAGGGAGAGTCATCCAACATAAATGTTTGAAGCTTGTTTCAGTACAATAAGAAAGGTCCTGTCAAGAATATGTAAAATAAGATGGAAGTAGGTCAGCTTTTAATTTCCACAAAAAAGACCAATTATGTTAAACAAATAATGAAATCATCAAACAACAGTTATTACAAACACCCTGTCGCGATCAATAGTATTCCAAAATGTACAAATGTATCAGGCTTGCAGGTTAATGCAATCTCAGGTTTTGTGCAAAACAAAGACAAGAAAAAGGGTAAAAAAGAAAGCATTCATATTTAAATTTCATGCAAAAATCATCAAACAACAGTTATTACAAACACCCTGTCATGATCAATAGTATTCCAAAATGTACAAATGTATCAGGCTTGCAGGTTAATGCAGTCTCAGGTTTTGTGCAAAACAAAGACAAGAAAGAGGGTAAAAAAGAAAGCATTCATATTTAAATTTCATGCAAAAAATCATCAAACAACAGTTATTACAAACTCCCTGTCGCGATCAATAGTATTCCAAAATGTACAAATGTATCAGGCTTGCAGGTTAATGCAATCTCAGGTTTTGTGCAAAACAAAGACAAGAAAAAGGGTAAAAAAGAAAGCATTCATATTTAAATTTCATGCAAAAATCATCAAACAACAGTTATTACAAACACCCTGTCATGATCAATAGTATTCCAAAATGTACAAATGTATCAGGCTTGCAGGTTAATGCAGTCTCAGGTTTTGTGCAAAACAAAGACAAGAAAGAGGGTAAAAAAGAAAGCATTCATATTTAAATTTCATGCAAAAAATCATCAAACAACAGTTATTACAAACACCCTGTCATGATCAATAGTATTCCAAAATGTACAAATCTATCAGGCTGGCAGGTTAATGCAATCTTAGGTTTTGTGTAAAACAAAGACAAGAAAGAGGGTAAAAAATAAAGCATTCATATTTAAATTCATTCAAAGTGGCAATATACTGCCAAGAAATGGAACTACAGATTAAAAGTATACATGATTAAAAGTTAAAATAACTGAAATTAAAAAACTGATAAGCTTAAACATTTATGTTTTATACCAAATTTTCCAAAACAACTTGTCTAATTTAAAAATGAGAGACAACAAAAGTATCATTTGGGAAATCAAATAAAATGGATGAAGTACTCAGTGCTCACCCAACAGAAAAGCAGCCTCTGCCTCATGTTTCCCATCAAATGATCAATGGCTTTGTCGATATTTCTCCTACAAAATCATAAAACCAAGAAGTTAACGCAGCTGTAGAAACACAAATACAGACAAACTAAAACAGAACACAAGAATTATCAAGTGACATTTTATAAAAACACGGTTGAAGTTGAAGAGTACATGGTTATTGAAGACCACACACCCACTTCAAATTTCTCGAAGCAGAAGTTCAGAAACTCGAGATAAAATGGCTTGTTGAATATTGAAATGAAATACAATTCAATTAGTAAAGTAAGCTTTACCTGTGTAATTAGAATCAGCCCCTAAAGTAGTAACAAATAACAATAATTGGTAACAATACATATGAATTTAGAAACCTAAATTATTAGTCAAAATCTGAACCCCAAATTATTCTTCAAAATCTGAACCCCAAATTAAACATGATTTTTCAAAAAATTATTCTTTGCATATGGGAAGTTAATGCAAAATATAAGAAACCTATGTTCTACGGGAGAGAAAAGTGTTTATTATACAACTAAAACCATTTTATTTTCAAATCCCAACACAACAATAGATTAAATGCCAATTTCGTTTCACATATCTTTTTGTACACCATGTTTAAGTTCGACGGATCCTATAATTTCTAGCGTAGGCGCGTATAAATTTCCAAACATTAAAACCCAAATTTCTCAGTAAAACAATCCAATTGAAATTTTCTATTCTTTTTTTAAAACAACTACAAAAGTAATCTTAATAACTTTGCTAGTTAGGGTTCTTACCCTTGATGCTCCATCTAGCGATTGAACTGAATCAGCCCACGACGTTATGGGCCCCATAATCAAGAAACAACCCCTAATCCCTCCACATCTACAAGTTCAGCCACTGAGTGAATGAATGGTCTCCAACATAGTTTGATTCAACAGTCCCAAAGACAAGGAAACAACAAAAGGATCATGAATTAGTATGAGACCGATTTCAGATTGGATAAAACTATAGTTAGGAGATGAGGAATGTTCAAATCTGAGAAAAAAGGAAACCGAATCAGGGGCATAAACAACTGAAAATCAACTTACCAATCAATTGAGAAGAAGGATTGGTCGCGGTTCACTACTCCGGCGCGGTGGTGCGACTTCCGGCATGGTGGTCGCCGGTGGAGGGTGTTTAGCTCATAAAATTTCTTGAGGGCTTTGCAAGAGGGTGACATGAGGATTATGAATATCAAACTCGTTTTTTGATTGGAGGTCTATCGTCGCCAGAAAATGAAGGAGAAGGTTGCGGTTTGGGGTTCATAGATGCGTTTTCTTAGCTACAAAACAGTTACAATACTTGGAGAGAAGGAAGAGAGAGACGCGGTGGTGACCATGAGCGTTTGAATGGTGGTCAAAATAAAGCAATAAATCCACAGAGAATGTAGAGAGGAAGCAGACCGAGGAAGAAGGCGACAGGGATGGAGAGAGGAGAGTGAGAGCAACACGAAACTGGCCTTCCAGAGTGTCTGACTTGAGAACGCATAATTCTAATTTTTATTGTGAAATACTTTTGAAGTCAAGCTATGTACCAGCTTGTCTTAAAATGTTAAAACTTTTCACTTTTGAAGTCAAGCATGTTTAGGCTTGACTTAAAAACACGCGCGTCAAATAAAGATTTTCATCTTAATTACAAGTTTGCCACCGCGTCAACGTATCAAGTCAGGCATCTGAGCGCCTGACTTTAAATGTCTAATTCTTTTCCTGATTTTGCACCAGTGGTGATAGTTTTTTCACCAGTTCCTGTCCCACGGGGCGTGCCAATTTTTGTTGTTGTGAAACTCTTAGGTCCTTGCCGTGGATTCAGCCAGAGGTTTGGACAGTCTTTGATACCGGTGTTCTTCGAGCGATTGCGTTGAGGAGGGAACTCTGGTCCTCAACTGTGGGTTTCCTAACTCCTCCAAAGAGTGTCAGGTTGGTAGATGCGAGGATTGGATTATCTATTAGCTAATGCATAAAAGTAAAGTAAAGTAAAGTGCGATGAAGATAAATTGCGAGAAAAATAAGTTTTGTATTGATTGATTGTGTGTTCTGTAGAAATTTCTCTTCGCTATATATATAAACAGACCCTCGTCGGCCACTAAGCGAGCCAACATTTGCCTACCGTTGGATTAATTGAAGATCAACCCATAATCTCGCTCCTAGCCCTAAAAAATCGGAGCCACTACCCACGATCCAACTAGCACGGTTAGTGGGGTGTTAAAAATATCTTCGCTACGTTCCTCAAGGCTTCTCCTCTTCGCTTAACCTTCAACTGCTCCCCTTCACGTGCCCTTCCTTGCCTCGCAAGCAAGTCCTCTTTACCTCGGCCGTTCCTCCCTCGGCTGATCCTTGTCCTCGGCCTACAGTCATCAAACTTAGGCTTATCCGAGCCTTTGTGGCTGTGGCACTCTATAAGTTAAGACTTGCTTTGCCTCAGCCTTGTCCATCATCCCTCGGGCTCAGTCACCCCTCGGGATGTTTGTGTTATCTTTTGCCTCGAGCCCCTCCTATAAGACCGTTCCTTCGGCAAATATCTTCTATAAATTGTTAGGTGATATGCCTCGATGTCCTGGTCTCCTCTTGATTCCATCTCTCAGCCCTCGGCCTACGACTTAATTTATTTTTGGGTGTTAACAGTCTTCAAGCTCCTTTTTAAGGGGATCTTGAGCTTTAATGATTTGTTTATGCACCAAGGAGTCAATAGAATGCACAAAGGAACAATCTGCTACATTTTCATCAGGATATTTCAAAGCATTAAAAACATTAAATTTTACCTCCTGATCATTAACCCTCATGGTTAATTCACCCTTTTGCACATCAATGAGGGTCTTACCAATAGCAAGGAATGGGCTGCCCAAAATGATGGGCTCCTCAGCATCAGCTTCAAAGTCCAAGATGATGAAATCCAGAGGGAACACAAACTTTTCTGCTTTGATTAGCGTATCTTAAATCTTACCCTCTGGATAGGCAATGGATCTGTCTGCCAGTTGAAAGGTCACTGTATTGGCTTTTCTTCTCCAATTCCAAGTTGTTGGAAGATGGATTTGGGCATCAAGTTGATACTCGCACCCAAATCACATAAGGCTCTACCGCAATAGCTCTACCCAATGGCACAAGGAATGGTAAATACCCCTGGATCCTTGAGCTTCTTGAGTATTTTATTTTGTAACAATGAGCTGCTCTCTTGAGTCATGGCAACAGTTTCAAATTCTCCCAATCTCCTCTTTTGTGTAAGCACATCTTTTATGAATTTTGTATAATTAGGCAGCATGGGTCTGATATTGAGTCTTTGTTTCAGTTATGAAATCCTTAATGAGGGCCTCCAAAGATGGTTCAGACTTAGGTGCAGTAGAAGTAGAAAATCCAGGTGGAACTTGAGGTCTTGATGGTGCCGCAGTAGCTATGTTACCTTTCCACGAAAAATTAGGGTGTTGTCTCCAACCAGGATTGTATGTCAATGAATAAGGATTATTGTTTTTGTTGAAATTCCCCACAAAATTAACTGAAACAAGATTCCCTAGGCACTATTCATATATGTGTCCTCCCCCACAATAAACACAAGAAACAGTATTTGTGGTGGCAGTGTAACACCCCGAAATTAATTAAATAGTTATTTAGTATTTAGTTAATTAATTAAATAGGAGTTGGTGATAGAAATAATAATAATAATAATAATAATAATAATAATAATAATAATGATGATGATAATAATAATAATAATATTGGGTGGTTTTAATTATTTAGAGGGTGGTGATATTTAATTATTCAAATGGGCTTAAGTGGATGGAGGCCCGTGATCCAGGCCCAGGAGTTGGCTTAGGCGCATGTGACTAGGGGTTGGGGGAGAGGCGTCTCACTTGAGAAAAAGAGAGAAGGGGCGTGAGAAAGAAAAGAAAGAAAACGCAAAAGGAGAGAAAGAAAGAGAAGAAAAATAGCGCAAGGGAGAGAAGAGGAGAAGAGAGAGAGGCGCAAATCCCAAGAGAGGAGCTCAGTTGCTGTGGTTACTCGGTGTGCTCGTGGAAGGGTCCCTGTCTTCGGTGAAACTAAGGTAAGGGTGGGTCTTGCCTTATAATAGGGAGCATAATGGGATGTATGTAGGGGTTAGGTCCTATGTCATGTTTATATTGATTTTTATGTTGTTTATGATATATGAGTATGTTGTTGTTATTGTTGTTTCCCGTTGTGATGATATGCGAATTGTTGCTCTGTAAGGTGAATTCCGAATAGCATGCTAAGTGCTCGAATAAATGCATAATATGTAATTTGATGTTGGTGGTGTGATTGGTGCGTAATTGATAAATTGTGCTACTCAAAAGATTCGGTTGTTATGTTATAGGCGCATAGGGCGCCATATGAGCAGGTGTTGTTATTGCCGAATTTGATGTTTTAAGTGTTGTAGGCGCATAAGGTGCCATGGTTGTGATTTTAGTGTTGCTGGAAACGGTTGTTTAGGTGCGGAATTAGGCGCCTTTGAGTGGGGTGCCCTGCGCCAAGTTTTGACGTTGTTGGAATTTTGGCCACGGAAGTAGGCGCCCTTGTGCTAGACGCCCCGTGCCAAATTATTGTGTTTTGGCTAAGTGTATTTTGTGTTGTGTTTGTGTGCCATGTGCTAAGTGTATTTTGTGTTGTGTTTGTGTGCCAAGTGCCAAGTCAGTGTGTGTTGGTGATGCTTTGGTGTGGGTGTGTGCATAGGCGCCTAGGGCGCCATGGTGATGGTTGTGATGGTTGTTCATATGGTTTTGGTAATTTCGAATAAAATTGACTTTTGGGTGAGTGAGGATTTTAGATGGTGGAAAAGAAATATAATTTTGATGTTTTAAAATTGAGAAAAATTGATGTTTGGGCTGAATTTGTGTAAAAATCTGGTTCAGGCAGTGTTCTGGGCGCCGGGCGCCCTGTGCTGGGCGCCAAGGGCGCTGTGTGTGTGGCTGTGCAGTGTGGCGCGCGCCTGGGCGCTGGGCGCCTGCTTGCGTGCGTGTGTGTGTGGCGCGCTGGGCGCCAGTGCGCGCGTTGCCTGGTGCCTGGGCGCTGGGCGCCTGCTTGCGTGCGTGCGTGTGTTGCGCGCTGGGCGCCAGTGCGCGCGTTGCCTGGTGCCTGGGCGCCTAAGGCGCCAGTTCGCAGCAGTGTTGCCTAATTTTTCCTAAATTTGTTTTTAACGTAACTTTTGACTCGGGTGTCCGTTTTAGGTGGTTCAAAGTGCGTTACGACGCTCATTTAATTGTCTATCTGTTTGTCCAGGCCAAAACCAAAACTTAATATTTTTCCCCGGTCGTTTTCTGAAAGTCCCAAGTGACTGTGTACTAGTTGTTGTTTGGATTGGAAATCGCTACTGTTCCTTTTAAATAAAATGTTGGTGTTCTTCATGAGACTAAGGTACTGTCCCTTGTATTTTAAATGGTGTTTTCACGGTGAAAGTAATGTGCTGTGTAACAGCGTGATATGCAAATATATATATAAGGTGTATATTATTATTGGTGAATGGGGTCTGTGATCCTCTGTTGGGTGTTGGTGAATTAAACAAACGGTTGGTGAATATGCTATGGCATACTTTTATTTGGTGATTCTGGTGTGTGATGCATTGTCATGGTGTCGCATAATCATATGCATGATTTTGGTGAATAGGCTTCGGCCTCTGGCTTCGGCCTTATTATAAATTTTGGTGAATGCCCTCAAGGCTCATTTTTGGTGATGGATCCACATGCATATGCCCGTGGAGTTTTGGGTTGCATCTCATACATTAAACATACAGTTGGTGAATGTTTTGGTGATTATTTATTTGGTGATTGTTTTGGTGATTATTTTTATTTGGTGATTGTTTGGTGAATATTTAGTTGGTGATGAATTGGTGATTAACTTCGGTTGACTGAACTGGTGATTTAAGTGGATATAGCTGTAATTGATGTAGTCCTGTATCTGTACATACTACTCCTTATGTGCTTTATTATAGGGTTTGAGACTCACCCCTTTTCGTTGATTTTTACTTTACAGGTAACTGTACTTGAAGGCTTTGACCTTCATTCCCTTGAGTTCGAGTCGCTCTGATACGTAGCACCTGGGGGGCGTCTTATTAGATAGTGATTTTGTCTTGTATGACTTGTTGGATTTTATTTTAACGTTGTAACTGCATTTTTGAGTAATGGCCCGCCCATGATGCCACGTAATGATTTAATTTAAGTTAAACAATTGACGTGTTTTTGAAGTAAATGTAGCATTCCGTTTCAAAAAAAAAATAAAAATAATTTGCGCACTCTGATAATTGTTATAAATGAAAGGGGTAGAAACGGGTGTTACATAGTGGTATCAGAGCAGTTCGGTCTGTCCGGCCAATGTTGTCCTGTCATAGTGTCTTATGGCGATAGATTAGTTCTGAATCTTTGGTTTGTGCTGCAGTGATAGTTCATAATGGCTGGGAGGAACGATGCTGCTCTTGCTGCTGCATTGCAAGCTATGGCTCAGGCTGTGCAGGGTCAGCAGAATGCTGGAGATAACGCTGGTTTTCGGAGTCTGACTACCTTCCAGAGAGAGAATCCGCCCACCTTTAAGGGCAAATATGATCCAGATGGTGCTATGGCGTGGTTGAAGGAGATCGAGAGGATTTTCAGGGTGATGGACTGTACTGTTGAGCAGAAGGTCCGTTTTGGTACCCACATGTTAGCCGAGGAGGCCGACGACTGGTGGTTGGCTACTAGGCAGAGGTTAGAGGCTGTACAGGAAGAGATTACTTGGGAGGTATTCAGCAGAGAATTTCTGAGGAAATATTTTCCTGAAGACGTCCGAGGGAAGAAAGAGATAGAGTTTTTGGAGCTGAAGCAGGGTGGTATGTCTGTGACTGCCTATGCGGCGAAATTTGTGGAATTAGCAACATTTTATCCACACTACAGTGAGGCTACAGCTGAATTTTCTAAATGCATAAAGTTTGAGAATGGACTGAGGCACGACATCAAAAAGGCGATTGGCTACCAAAAGATTAGGGTGTTTGCCGATTTGGTGGATAGCTGTAGGATCTTCGAAGAAGATAGCAATGCTTCCTACAAGATTGTGAAGGAGAAGAGAAGTTCTCAGTATCGTGAGAAGCCCTATGATGTTGATGGTGGTAAGGGCAAGTGGACAGCTGGTGATTTCGGCAGAAAGCCAAGTGGGGGAGATGCCCCTGCGAACATTGTGTGCCACAAGTGTGGTAAGCCCGGACATAAGAGTCCCGATTGCATGGCCTACAAGTGTTTCAAGTGTGGCAAGGAAGGTCACGTAGCTGCTAAGTGCGAGAAGAGAGACGTTGTTTGCTACAACTGTGGGGAGATGGGACATATTAGTACCAAGTGTTCCAAGCCGAAGAAAGAGAAGTCTAGTGGGAGGGTGTTTGCCTTGGTGGGCACTGAGTCTGCTGAAGAATGATGATCATTTCGGAGGTATGTGTTTCGTTAAAGTTTTCCGCTAAACCTATTGTCGATACCGATGCCGCTCATTGTTTTAATACTGCTGAATGTTGTGAATGCTTAAGTCTTGTGTTGTCTTCTCTGATTGGTCTTATGTTGCCTGGTGTGTTCTTTGTGTCCCTTGTTGATCTTCGACAGAGACCTTGTTGCGAGTTTTGTTGTTTGTCGTTGGGTGAATTAATTGTAATCGTGGGTACGGACTAGTTAGAGCATAACCGTGAGGATGTCAATTGTCGTAGCCAGCCGATGAGTTAGGGAGATGTTGATGCGAATTTTCGAGGACGAAAATAATCTAAGTGGGGGAGAGTTGTAACACCCCGAAATTAATTAAATAGTTATTTAGTATTTAGTTAATTAATTAAATAGGAGTTGGTGATAGAAATAATAATAATAATAATAATAATGATGATGATAATAATAATAATAATAATAATAATATTGGGTGGTTTTAATTATTTAGAGGGTGGTGATATTTAATTATTCAAATGGGCTTAAGTGGATGGAGGCCCGTGATCCAGGCCCAGGAGTTGGCTTAGGCGCATGTGACTAGGGGTTGGGGGAGAGGTGTCTCACTTGAGAAAAAGAGAGAAGGGGCGTGAGAAAGAAAAGAAAGAAAACGCAAAAGGAGAGAAAGAAAGAGAAGAAAAATAGCGCAAGGGAGAGAAGAGGAGAAGAGAGAGAGGCGCAAATCCCAAGGAGGAGGAGAGGAGCTCAGTTGCTGTGGTTACTCGGTGTGCTCGTGGAAGGGTCCCTGTCTTCGGTGAAACTAAGGTAAGGGTGGGTCTTGCCTTATAATAGGGAGCATAATGGGATGTATGTAGGGGTTAGGTCCTATGTCCTGTTTATATTGATTTTTATGTTGTTTATGATATATGAGTATGTTGTTGTTATTGTTGTTTCCCGTTGTGATGATATGCGAATTGTTGCTCTGTAAGGTGAATTCCGAATAGCATGCTAAGTGCTCGAATAAATACATAATATGTAATTTGATGTTGGTGGTGTGATTGGTGCGTAATTGATAAATTGTGCTACTCCAAAGATTCGGTTGTTATGTTATAGGCGCATAGGGCGCCATATGAGCAGGTGTTGTTATTGCCGAATTTGATGTTTTAAGTGTTGTAGGCGCATAAGGTGCCATGGTTGTGATTTTAGTGTTGCTGGAAACGGTTGTTTAGGTGCGGAATTAGGCGCCCTTGAGTGGGGTGCCCTGCGCCAAGTTTTGACGTTGTTGGAATTTTGGCCACGGAAGTAGGCGCCCTTGTGCTAGACGCCCCGTGCCAAATTATTGTGTTTTGGCTAAGTGTATTTTGTGTTGTGTTTGTGTGCCATGTGCTAAGTGTATTTTGTGTTGTGTTTGTGTGCCAAGTGCCAAGTCAGTGTGTGTTGGTGATGCTTTGGTGTGGGTGTGTGCATAGGCGCCTAGGGCGCCATGGTGATGGTTGTGATGGTTGTTCATATGGTTTTGGTAATTTCGAATAAAATTGACTTTTGGGTGAGTGAGGATTTTAGATGGTGGAAAAGAAATATAATTTTGATGTTTTAAAATTGAGAAAAATTGATGTTTGGGCTGAATTTGTGTAAAAATCTGGTTCTGGCAGTGTTCTGGGCGCCAGGCGCCCTGTGCTGGGCGCCAAGGGCGCTGTGTGTGTGGCTGTGCAGTGTGGCGCGCGCCTGGGCGCTGGGCGCCTGCTTGCGTGCGTGTGTGTGTGGCGCGCGCCTGGGCGCTGGGCGCCTGTTGTGCGTGCGGGTGTGCGTGTGTTGCGCGCTGGGCGCCAGTGCGTGCGTTGCTTGGTGCCTGGGCGCCTAAGGCGCCAGTTCTCAGCAGTGTTGTCTAATTTTTCCTAAATTTGTTTTTAACGTAACTTTTGACTCGGGTGTCCGTTTTAGGTGGTTCAAAGTGCGTTACGACGCTCATTTAATTGTCTATCTGTTTGTCCAGGCCAAAACCAAAACTTAATATTTTTCCCCGGTCGTTTTCTGAAAGTCCCAAGTGACTGTGTACTAGTTGTTGTTTGGATTGGAAATCGCTACTGTTCCTTTTAAATAAAATGTTGGTGTTCTTCATGAGACTAAGGTACTGTCCCTTGTATTTTAAATGGTGTTGTCACGGTGAAAGTAATGTGCTGTGTAACAGCGTTGTATGCAAATATATATATATATATATATATATATATATATATATATATATATATATAAGGTGTATATTATTATTGGTGAATGGGGTCTGTGATCCTCTGTTGGGTGTTGGTGAATTAAACAAACGGTTGGTGAATATGCTATGGCATACTTTTATTTGGTGATTCTGGTGTGTGATGCATTGTCATGGTGTCGCATAATCATATGCATGATTTTGGTGAATAGGCTTCGGCCTCTGGCTTCGGCCTTATTATAAATTTTGGTGAATGCCCTCAAGGCTCATTTTTGGTGATGGATCCACATGCATATGCCCGTGGAGTTTTGGGTTGCATCTCATACATTAAACATACAGTTGGTGAATGTTTTGGTGATTATTTATTTGGTGATTGTTTTGGTGATTATTTTTATTTGGTGATTGTTTGGTGAATATTTAGTTGGTGATGAATTGGTGATTAACTTCGGTTGACTGAACTGGTGATTTAAGTGGATATAGCTGTAATTGATGTAGTCCTGTATCTGTACATACTACTCCTTATGTGCTTTATTATAGGGTTTGAGACTCACCCCTTTTCGTTGATTTTTACTTTACAGGTAACTGTACTTGAAGGCTTTGACCTTCATTCCCTTGAGTTCGAGTCGCTCTGATACGTAGCACCTGGGGGGCGTCTTATTAGATAGTGATTTTGTCTTGTATGACTTGTTGGATTTTATTTTAACGTTGTAACTGCATTTTTGAGTAATGGCCCGCCCATGATGCCACGTAATGATTTAATTTAAGTTAAACAATTGACGTGTTTTTGAAGTAAATGTAGCATTCCGTTTCAAAAAAAAAATAAAAATAATTTGCGCACTCTGATAATTGTTATAAATGAAAGGGGTAGAAACGGGTGTTACAGGCAGCAACAACCTCAACAGGTACAACAATAGTGGAGGCAGCACTTATAGCAGTAGTAGGTGTTGTGGTCAGATTCTTCAACATATTGGCAATAGATGCCACCTGTGCAGAAAGTGCAGCAACCTCACTTACTTCATGAATACCTGTCACCTTTTTGGCGGCACTAATTCTTGTTGTAGGCCATTGGTAACTGTTGGCGGCTATAGTCTCAATCTTGGCACATGCATCATTGTAGGATTGCGACAACAAAGCACCTCCGAATGAAGCATCTAACATATCTCTTGTTCTTGGCATTAACCCATCGTAGAAGGCCTCCATTTGAATGCATATAGGAATACCATGGTGAGGACATCTTCTCAACAAATCCTTGAATCTCTCCCATGTCTCAAACAAGGATTCATCATCACTTTGCCTAAATGAGGTAATATCATTCCTCATTCTAGAATTCTTAATGGGGGGGGTGTAACATCCCCAATTTCGCTAATTTAAATTATTTAAATTAGCAAGAGGTCAAGATGATTAATTAAGCATTATTGATTAATTATGATATGGTGAGTTAATTGGGATTTTAAGCAAATAGGAGCACAGGGGTATTTTCGTCTTTTCCACACATTAATGAGTTTCGGCTAAACCATCCTCCACAGAACATAACTATATGCAATATGTGATTATTGTATAAGTATTGTTGGATTGAAATTGACTCAAGAAGAAATTAAGGAAGTTTAAGCCAAAATTGGACATAAGGGCATTATGGTCATTTCGCCCCTTTTTAAGTGAGCTTCAGCTGGACAAAAACATAACATTTCCTCTTCTTCATCATTTGCTGAAATTCAGAAACAAGAGGTTAGAGAGAGAGGAGAGAAACACGAAGAGAGAGGGAGAGAAGGAGAAGGTGAAATTGTGAAACCTTGATGCATGTAGGTAGAAATTACACCATTCTTCTCCATTTTCGATTTCCCTTCTCATGATACTAATATCATTACCTGAATCATCCCCTTCTCCAAATTGCCATTTCTGAAACCTTGATGCATACCAAAGTGAAGCTTTGGGGAGTTAAGTCATTGCATGTCACCATTGAAGCTCCATTAGCAACCCTTGAAGTTCAACAACCATATTAGAGCACATACACTAGCTACATTGAGAATTGGATCAGTTTAGAGAGGATTTCAGTTTCTGGAATTGAGCTCTAGGCCATTGTGTAGCTTGAGTTCGTGATACTTGGTGGTTGGGATGGAAGATACCAACTCAAGGGAGATGCTGCTGGAAACCCGTAAGAACCCTCTTCGGTATTTAACTAATATCTCGCTGTACACAGCTCGGATGAACATGATTCTTGATGATTCAGAAACTAGACACGAAATGCTTCGGATTAGGCACAAGAATGAACCGATTTCATTAAGTATGGTGGAAGGAAAAGGAATTGCAAGTTTCAGTTTTGGATTAGAGACAGTTTTGACCCAGTCACCTTGTTTCGGGTGTATCTCCCAAGTTACTGGGTGCATGCGTGTGATCCTTTGACCATCGGAAGGTAGACGAAATTATCTACAGAATGGGCACTGGTTTGAAGAGTTTTGGCCACGATTTGACCAAGATATGCGTGTTACAAAACGGCCCACTGATTCTGGAAAACGGATGCGAAATTGGAAGTGTTGGTTCCTCAAATTTCGGATCGAATCGCCAAAGTTCGAGAGACGCCAATTCCGTAGTCAAGGAGGAAGTTCAGTAGCTGGATTTGTGATTGGTTGCCGTTCCGAAGTTCAGTTTCGAGAATCGGACGAGTTCGGTGCGAGTACGTGATTACGGGGATTGTTCGAGAGGTTACGGTTCGTGAGGACGTGATTTCTCGCGAGGTCGTCAAATCGGTGAGTTCTATACTCGCTTAGGGACGTTTTGTTGTCGAGTCATGTTATTTCCTGAAACGATATTATGGAAAACCGCTTTGCGAAAACTTAACGAAAATGTTTTTATCGAAAAACCGTAAAACGCATAATTGCTCGAATTGATTGGATTGTTGAATTATGATATATGTTGTTGGACTGTTTAATCGCTTTCGCTGGTCTGGAATAATAACTGCTATGTTAGGGTCTCGATCGGAAAGGAAATGGGAATCGGAATGGAACGGATTTACTCATGAAAAACCTATTTTCTGGAAAACTGATAGAGACGCACGGATCGTGTGCCTACGAGCACGGGTCGTGCGCCTCCATCTGATACGATAGGAACTGGATTTTTAAAACACGCACGGATCGTGCGCTTAGTCGCACGGGTCGTGCGTATCTTCCTGGACAATTTCTACAAACTGTTGAACCACGCACGGGTCGTGCGCCTACACGCACGGATCGTGTGAGATTTTCTGACCTTCAATTTCAAAGTACCTTTTTATCCATTCCAAATGATTCCAATCCTCTTCTAATCCATTCCCCAAGGTCCCACAACAATGAAAAGGTAACAATGGTAAGAGATTGAGCATGTTCGATAGAAAGTTTGTGTGTTATGAATAAAATAGAAAACGGCTCTTAGAGAACGCGAGAGTGCAAATGTCAAAGAATGATAATAACACACGGTACTTGACTGATATGGTACACGGTACTTGACTGATATTATACACTGAAATTGACTGATATGGTACACGGTACTTGACTGATATTATACACTGAAATTGACTGATATGGTACATGGTACTTGACTGGAATGACTAACAGCCCATTGCGGGTACACAGACTGAAAATGTATAATAAATACAAGAGGAAAAAGGGTGACGACCCTAAGAGGTTAGCATACTAGGGGAGGGGAAGTCATGAGCCCCAAAACCTAGACTCAAGAATGTTTCCCCTGCTAGAAATAGCGGGATGGGTTCACCAAAAGGTCAAGAGATGCCTATAAAATAGGTAGACTGAGGTGTTATGCTAAAAACATGGAACAAAGATTGCATGCTTCATGTGTCGCTTAGGAGGGCCATGAGCATGAAGGTTACAGGAATTGAATGTATTTCCACGTGGTTGCTTTTTAGGACCACGAGTTCAAAACAAGGCATAATGAACCGCTAGAGTTGTAAGGGGTCTCGATAGGACTCACTGAGATAATGTTTATCTCACCCTTCATATTTGTGGTTTTTACAGAGAAACAGGGGAAAGCAAAGGCGGTAAAGCATGGTTAGCTGGTGTGACTCTTGGAGTCATTGAAGACCTAGTTTAATGTTTTAGACCTTTGTTCCGTTTATTGTTTCTATGTTCCGATTGTATAACTTTCATTGTCAAGTTGTAAAATCGTTTCCGCTACTTTATGTTTTGAGTATTGAACACCAGGATATGTACAAGTCTTAAGTTTTGGAACTTAAGCATTTTCAGAAAGCTTATGAGGTTCAGAGAACCAGATATTATGTATTGTCAAAAGTTTTAGTTGTGTTCAATATTTCAATAACAGGAAGTTACTCTGATGTGTGCCATTTAGTGCACTTCGGTGATTCTATATTTTAGAATTTATTGGGGTGTTACATTATGGTATCAGAGCAGTTCGACCTAGTCGGGCTTAGTTTAGTTTAGGGTTGAGTCGATTCCTTGTTAGTCCTTGTTGTGATTACACTTGTGATGCTAAGAGACATTGAGCCTGATCAACTCAATACTTGGTGTATCATAAGCGGAATTATGGAAGGATGACCAAGACGTAGTCCTCGACCAAGACCGAAGTTCCTTAAAACCCACTTCATCTTAGGGAATACTGGAAAGGAGAAGGTAGTTAAGTCATCAACTCCGAATGCAAAGTTAAAAGGCAGCCGATCAAGGGAAAGAAAGTGCAGTTGTATGATTCCTCAAGATTCTCCAAGTGTTTTGCTGGTAGGAAGCCCAAGAGGTGGATGTCGTCCTAGTGCGACTCAGTGGTAATATTTTAAGAAAAAGGGTCACTCAATCCAGAGTGCCCAAAAAGAGGAAAAGAAAGAGTCAGATCAGCCTACTTCAGCTCGAGAGAGGGTCTACACTGCAGAGGCTCAGAAAGTCAAGGCTACAGACACTCCACCGAGAATGTGGTTATTGTCCTAGGTATGAGATGAACGAATGCAAACCATGTGAATGTTGATTGTTTCATCGGACTATCGGTTTCGCCTCCGAGTCAGTGGAGCTACAGCCGACCAATTCTGAAGTTGTTATCTCATTCACTTCAGCCAGTGACTGTTTGTTTCAAGGCGCAGAAGCTTATGTCATGACGTTGTCTGCATCCACTGAGACAGGTCTAGATTTATCTTCTGTGCAAGTTCCTAATGAATTTCTTGATGTGTTTCCCGATGAAGTTCCTTCATTTCCTCCGGATCGTGAAGTGGAATTCTCTATAGAGTTGGTTCCGGGCACTGGACCTATTTCTATAGCCCCGTATACGATGTCGCCGTTAGAGTTGAGGGAATTGAAAGTTCAACTAGAAGAGCTAATTTCCAAGCGGTTTATCCGGCCGAGTGCCTCACCATGGGGTGCTCCAGTGTTGCTTGTTAAGAAGAAGGACGGAAGTATGAGATTGTGTATTGATTATCGTCAGTTGAATAAAGTGACTGTCAAGAACAAGTACCCTCTACCACGGATTGATGATTTGCTAGATCAGTTGAGGGGAGCTTCTGTATTTTCAAAGATCGATTTGAGGTCTGGCTATCACCAAATTAGGGTTCGAGCTTTGGACGTCCCGAAGACCGCTTTCCGTACGAGGTATGGACACTACGAATTTGTAGTGATGCCCTTCGGTTTGACCAATGCTCCAGCTGTATTCATGGATTATATAAATCGGATTTTTAATCCTTATCTGGATCAGTTTGTTGTAGTGTTCATTGATGATATATTGGTGTTCTCTAAAACGAGTGAGGAGCATGTGCAACATCTCCGAATTGTTCTGAACGTACTCCGAGAGAAGAAGTTGTATGCTAAGCCGTCCAAATGTGATTTTTGGATGCCCGAAGTTAAGTTTCTGGGCCATGTGATATCTAGGACAGGTGTTGCAGTGGATCCCAGTAAGATCGAAGCTGTGGTAGATTGGGAACAGCCGTCTACAGTTACTAAGGTAAGAAATTTCTTGGGATTAGCTGGGTATTATCGGTGATTCATTCAAGGATTTTCCCAGCTGGTTCTTCCACTCACTCGGTTAACTCGCAAGGGTCAGCCGTTTGTTGGGACTCAGACTGTGAAAATTGTTTCACGGAATTGAAGGGTCGTTTGACTTCTGCACCTATCCTGATCCTTCCGGATCCGTCAGTAGGATTCCAAATCTATTGCGACACTTCTGGTAAGGGTTTAGGATGTGTCCTAATGCAGAATCGACAAGTAGTTGCTTATGCCTCCAGGCAGTTGAAGCCGCATGAAGAGAATTACCCAACTCATGATTTAGAGTTGGCGGCGATTGTGTTTGCCCTAAAGATTTGGAGACATTACCTGTATGGGTCTCGTTTCGAAGTCTTTAGTGACCACAAAAGTCTCAAGTATTTGTTTGACCAAAAGGAGTTGAACAACGGGCAGAGGAGATGGGTAGAATTTCTGAAAGATTATGATTTTGAATTGAAGTACCATCCTGGTAGGGCTAATGTTGTGGCCGATGATTTAAGTAGAAAGTCTATCCACACTGCAGAGTTGATGATGCACGAGATGTCTTTGTTGGAATCGTTTAGAGACCTCAACTTGAGAGTTAAGTCAAGAAGGAACAGGTTGGTGTTGAGTCACATTCAGATTTCAAGTTCATTGAGGAATCTGATTCGCTCAGCCCAAGAAGGTGATGTAGAGCTGCAATCGCAGAAGAGATTGCCGAGTTACACCGAAGACGGTGATGGAGTAATTTGTTTTGATGGCAGAATCTGTGTGCCGAATGATGAGGATGTGAAGAGACAAGTTTTAGAGGAGGCACATAAGAATCAGTTCTCGATACATCTTGGTAGATCAGGATGTATTGAGAACTGAAGCAATTGTACTGGTGGCCGGGTATGAAAGTGGATATAGCAGAGTTTGTGTCTCGATGCTTGACTTGTCAAAAGGTTAAGATAGAGCACCGGAAGCCAGGTGGCCAGTTACAACCGTTGAATGTACCTGAATGGAAATGGGAAAGCATATCTATAGATTTTGTCATGGGATTGCCACGGTCCCAAACCGGAAATGATTCTATCTGGGTAGTGGTGGATCGCCTGACCAAGTCGGCTCATTTTATTCCAGTGCGTTCGACTCACAAGGTTGCTAGGTTAGCAGATGGGTATCTCAAGAACATTGTGAAGTTACATGGAATCCCTACAAATATCATCTGTGATCGAGATCCCAAGTTCACATCTCGATTTTGGAGAGCATTGAATATGGCGTTGGGAACAAAAGTGTGTGTTAGCACCGCTTATCATCCTCAGACAGACGGGCAGACTGAGAGGACAATCCAGACGTTAGAGGATATGTTGAGGGCTTGTGTACTCGATAGTGGAGGTAGATGGGAGGATCATCTTCCATTGGTGGAATTTTCCTACAACAACAGTTACCATTCTAGTATCGGGATGGCTCCATATGAAGCATTGTATGGAAGGAAGTGTAGAACACCATTGTGTTGGTGGGATGTAGGTGAGCAGAGATTGTTGGGACCGGATTTGGTCCGTGAGACTGCGAAGAAGATCAGTCAGATAAGAGAAAGGATGAAAGCCGCGCAGAGTCGACAAAAGAGTTACGCGGATAAGAGAAGAAGGCCGTTAGAATTCAAACAAGGAGACCATGTCTTTTTGAGACTTTCTCCAACCATCGGGACCGGTATTGCTTTGCGAGCGAAGAAGCTCAGTCCTCGGTATGTCGGACCCTTCCAGATTATCGAGCGAGTTGGGCCGGTAGCGTATCGCATTGCATTACCTCCAGAATTGTCCAGATTACATGATGTGTTTCATGTATCGCAGTTAAGAAAGTATATCCATGATCCGAATCAACCCTTGAGTTATGAAGCGATTGACATCAGACCGGATTTATCTTATCAGCCTACTCCAATTGGGATCATCGAACGTGGCGAGAAAACGCTCCGGACGAGGTCAATTCCTATTGTCAAGGTGCTTTGGGACGGTGCGTCACCTGACGAAGCGACATGGGAAGTAGAGGAGAGCATGCGGGAGAAATATCCGTATTTGTTCGAGTAAGGTATGTTTTGTCAATTTTGAGGACAAAATTTTAGAAGTTGGGGTGATTGTAACATCCCCAATTTCGCTAATTTAAATTATTTAAATTAGCAAGAGGTCAAGATGATTAATTAAGCATTATTGATTAATTATGATATGGTGAGTTAATTGGGATTTTAAGCAAATAGGAGCACAGGGGTATTTTCGTCTTTTCCACACATTAATGAGTTTCGGCTAAACCATCCTCCACAGAACATAACTATATGCAATATGTGATTATTGTATAAGTATTGTTGGATTGAAATTGACTCAAGAAGAAATTAAGGAAGTTTAAGCCAAAATTGGACATAAGGGCATTATGGTCATTTCGCCCCTTTTTAAGTGAGCTTCAGCTGGACAAAAACATAACATTTCCTCTTCTTCATCATTTGCTGAAATTCAGAAACAAGAGGTTAGAGAGAGAGGAGAGAAACACGAAGAGAGAGGGAGAGAAGGAGAAGGTGAAATTGTGAAACCTTGATGCATGTAGGTAGAAATTACACCATTCTTCTCCATTTTCGATTTCCCTTCTCATGATACTAATATCATTACCTGAATCATCCCCTTCTCCAAATTGCCATTTCTGAAACCTTGATGCATACCAAAGTGAAGCTTTGGGGAGTTAAGTCATTGCATGTCACCATTGAAGCTCCATTAGCAACCCTTGAAGTTCAACAACCATATTAGAGCACATACACTAGCTACATTGAGAATTGGATCAGTTTAGAGAGGATTTCAGTTTCTGGAATTGAGCTCTAGGCCATTGTGTAGCTTGAGTTCGTGATACTTGGTGGTTGGGATGGAAGATACCAACTCAAGGGAGATGCTGCTGGAAACCCGTAAGAACCCTCTTCGGTATTTAACTAATATCTCGCTGTACACAGCTCGGATGAACATGATTCTTGATGATTCAGAAACTAGACACGAAATGCTTCGGATTAGGCACAAGAATGAACCGATTTCATTAAGTATGGTGGAAGGAAAAGGAATTGCAAGTTTCAGTTTTGGATTAGAGACAGTTTTGACCCAGTCACCTTGTTTCGGGTGTATCTCCCAAGTTACTGGGTGCATGCGTGTGATCCTTTGACCATCGGAAAGTAGACGAAATTATCTACAGAATGGGCACTGGTTTGAAGAGTTTTGGCCACGATTTGACCAAGATATGCGTGTTACAAAACGGCCCACTGATTCTGGAAAACGGATGCGAAATTGGAAGTGTTGGTTCCTCAAATTTCGGATCGAATCGCCAAAGTTCGAGAGACGCCAATTCCGTAGTCAAGGAGGAAGTTCAGTAGCTGGATTTGTGATTGGTTGCCGTTCCGAAGTTCAGTTTCGAGAATCGGACGAGTTCGGTGCGAGTACGTGATTACGGGGATTGTTCGAGAGGTTACGGTTCGTGAGGACGTGATTTCTCGCGAGGTCGTCAAATCGGTGAGTTCTATACTCGCTTAGGGACGTTTTGTTGTCGAGTCATGTTATTTCCTGAAACGATATTATGGAAAACCGCTTTGCGAAAACTTAACGAAAATGTTTTTATCGAAAAACCGTAAAACGCATAATTGCTCGAATTGATTGGATTGTTGAATTATGATATATGTTGTTGGACTGTTTAATCGCTTTCGCTGGTCTGGAATAATAACTGCTATGTTAGGGTCTCGATCGGAAAGGAAATGGGAATCGGAATGGAACGGATTTACTCATGAAAAACCTATTTTCTGGAAAACTGATAGAGACGCACGGATCGTGTGCCTACGAGCACGGGTCGTGCGCCTCCATCTGATACGATAGGAACTGGATTTTTAAAACACGCACGGATCGTGCGCTTAGTCGCACGGGTCGTGCGTATCTTCCTGGACAATTTCTACAAACTGTTGAACCACGCACGGGTCGTGCGCCTACACGCACGGATCGTGTGAGATTTTCTGACCTTCAATTTCAAAGTACCTTTTTATCCATTCCAAATGATTCCAATCCTCTTCTAATCCATTCCCCAAGGTCCCACAACAATGAAAAGGTAACAATGGTAAGAGATTGAGCATGTTCGATAGAAAGTTTGTGTGTTATGAATAAAATAGAAAACGGCTCTTAGAGAACGCGAGAGTGCAAATGTCAAAGAATGATAATAACACACGGTACTTGACTGATATGGTACACGGTACTTGACTGATATTATACACTGAAATTGACTGATATGGTACACGGTACTTGACTGATATTATACACTGAAATTGACTGATATGGTACATGGTACTTGACTGGAATGACTAACAGCCCATTGCGGGTACACAGACTGAAAATGTATAATAAATACAAGAGGAAAAAGGGTGACGACCCTAAGAGGTTAGCATACTAGGGAGGGGAAGTCATGAGCCCCAAAACCTAGACTCAAGAATGTTTCCCCTGCTAGAAATAGCGGGATGGGTTCACCAAAAGGTCAAGAGATGCCTATAAAATAGGTAGACTGAGGTGTTATGCTAAAAACATGGAACAAAGATTGCATGCTTCATGTGTCGCTTAGGAGGGCCATGAGCATGAAGGTTACAGGAATTGAATGTATTTCCACGTGGTTGCTTTTTAGGACCACGAGTTCAAAACAAGGCATAATGAACCGCTAGAGTTGTAAGGGGTCTCGATAGGACTCACTGAGATAATGTTTATCTCACCCTTCATATTTGTGGTTTTTACAGAGAAACAGGGGAAAGCAAAGGCGGTAAAGCATGGTTAGCTGGTGTGACTCTTGGAGTCATTGAAGACCTAGTTTAATGTTTTAGACCTTTGTTCCGTTTATTGTTTCTATGTTCCGATTGTATAACTTTCATTGTCAAGTTGTAAAATCGTTTCCGCTACTTTATGTTTTGAGTATTGAACACCAGGATATGTACAAGTCTTAAGTTTTGGAACTTAAGCATTTTCAGAAAGCTTATGAGGTTCAGAGAACCAGATATTATGTATTGTCAAAAGTTTTAGTTGTGTTCAATATTTCAATAACAGGAAGTTACTCTGATGTGTGCCATTTAGTGCACTTCGGTGATTCTATATTTTAGAATTTATTGGGGTGTTACAGGGGGGGAGTGATAGAATGTGGATTCAATGAATTTAACCAAGCCTTTGCCCTATCCTTGAGAGAGTAGGGAAACAACCTCAACCTAAAAGCATCAACTGTAATTCCTGGCATCTTGAAATTATTGCAACCTCCAAGAATTGCCTCAAGTGTAAGTGGGGATCACTAGTAGCTTTCCCTCCAAACTGTCCCACGGTTTGTAGCATCTGAAACATCATTGGTTTAAACTCAAAATGATTTGTGGTGATGTCAGGTACTACAATCCCTATGTACACGGTTTGGGGATCAAAGATAGCATAGTCCCTCATGGGCCTATCCCTGTCATTAGCTAGCCCAATTGTGTTGGTTTGCATCCCCACGTCATAGTCATGGATGCTCTCTATTTCTTCATTAGTTTGAGGACCTGTGTCTGCCAATCTATAGTGGCACCTAATTCAGCAAATCCTTTTTGACTGTGACTGTGAGTCCTTAACCTACGGAAAGTTCTTTCAATCTCAGGGTCTAGTCTATACTCTAGTGTGTTATGTCTGCGCATACAATAGAAACTAATCTGCTAACACAAACACACAAGAGGTGAGAAACAAGCTCACTAGCTACTTAACAAATCAAAAATGCAACTGAATATAAATAAACAATCCCCGGCAACGGCGCCAAAAACTTGTTGTGCAAAAATGAGTGTAAGTATTCACAGTCTAACAAGTAATATAATGATAAGTAAAGGTCATTCCCATGAGGATTGTGTAGCTAAATTAATGCAAAAATGACTTGAAAAGTAAACTAGGGAGTAAAATAAAAAGGTGACACAAATCATGATCAAATAGAGAATTTAAAGTGTAAATAAAATGGTTTTTAAATCAGGATAGAATATGGTTAGGGATATTAATTCATTGTAATTTCATTCCAATTGCAGGTGCTGTGATGATGCTAGTAGCATCTGCAGAATTAAAGTATGCTTTTCAGCATTTTCACCAAGGTTTGATTAAGGGTACATTATGTCTAAGCCCCCATTAATGTAGACCCTAGCCATGATAAAAATGATCCAGAACATCCCATGAGCTTGGTTAAATATTTCTAGTTTAACCAACTTAATTAAAATGTTTTTTAACTAATGATACTCATGTGAATCTATGCATTCTGCTTGTTAAACCTTTTCAGTATTCAAAAAGCTGTATTAAACTAAGGTGATCACGCTCAGCTCAATGTATAAAAATAATTCTAATAGATTCAAAGTGCTTTCAACATCAACAAGGTTCTTACAATTGGAATCAATCACAACTTCATTAAATCCCTAACACTAAAAAGTTAGCTCATGTTGAGCATACAAACAACCAAAATAAAAATGAAAACCAAGGTCAAGACTAACATTACCACTGAAGAAAAATACAAGAAACTAAGAGGGAAGAGTTTGAATAACAGTTCTACACTTCAGCCAAACAGCACCTAGCTCCAAGCAATTTCACAGCACCTGCAGGTGCTGTCTCAGTGCTGTGCAGATTCAACAATGGTGGAATGGATGAAGGTAGGAGATGAAGTGAGTGGTGGCTGCTTCCTAAAAGACAAAAGCTAGGTCTGAATAGTCGATTTTTCGCCTAGGATTTCGTGCAAAAGGCAGCCTCTCTTTCAACTATTTAATGAGCCTTTTATAGTTACACAAATAGGGTAAATACCCTTGCAAAAAGACAAAAGAAACCCTACCAAAAAATGAACTAATGTACTTAAAAACCGAGAGAATCATTGGTGGTCCCCATTGACTGTTGCGCACAGACTGTCACGCTGCCACGCCTGTCCCTCACTGCCAGCTCAGCAAATTTCGCACACTTTATGCACTTTTAAATTTTGAACGCCTCTGTAGGTCTCGCAACACCTAAAACAGGTGCTACGAGGTGTTGCGGGGTGCTGTCTACTTGCTGTGAAAAATCTGCACAACTAATAAACACATTAAATTGTTCCAACTTATCTATAATTCAAAGCCTAAACACTTTTCTGCACAAAATAACACTTAAAAGCTGAATGTGATTAAAGAAGGGCATTCAATTCGAATGGACCGAAGAGTGTAAGCATGCCCTCACTCAATTCAAGGCCACGCTCTCCAAACCACCAGTACTAACTCGACCTTCAGAAGGTGAAACATTATATCTTTATTTGGCTATTTTGGAAGAAGCCCTCTGTAACGCCCCAAATATTTAATTAATTTATTCAATAATTAAGTGTGAGAATTGTTGAAGTTGGGAATTATTAGTATAGTTGCAACGTTGACTTTTATTTAAGTAATAGGTTAATTAAGTGTGGAAAATAATATTAGAGTA
Organism: Astragalus membranaceus; assembly: GCA_039519185.1. Taxonomy (NCBI): domain Eukaryota; kingdom Viridiplantae; phylum Streptophyta; class Magnoliopsida; order Fabales; family Fabaceae; genus Astragalus; species Astragalus membranaceus. Next base: position 116,909,518 of record CM076849.1, on the reverse strand, counting down.
ATAATAATATATTATTTTATGTGGGCTTATGTTTATGTTAGAATTAGTAATATAAGGGGGTGTGAAGAGTGGCCCATGAGACTAATCAGAAAAATAAAGAGAAGTATAAGTAAGTAAGAATTAGAATAAAGTTAAGTTGTCATAAGCTGAAAGAAAAATAAGGATTAGAGAAAACCTAGAAGCAAAGAGAGAAGGGGGCTGCGCAACTTTGGTGAGAAATTGAGAGGGGGCTGCGCATTCTTTCATCCAAGAAGGGAGGTGACTGCAAAATCTTCAAAACCCAGGTAAGGGTGGGGTTCTAACTCTATAATAGGGTACATGAAGGGCTTTATGTGGGAAAATAAGGGATCCTATGTGTTTGTTTAATCCTTGAAATCTATTGTTGTTGTTTGAAAACTATTGTTGATGTTTGAAAACTATTTATCAATGTTTGAATATATCTGTTGATGATTGAAATCAGTTTAGGGGTTTTTGAACACAATGATGCACAAAATTTGGGTCCCTGGGCGCATAGGGCGCCGTTGCTGATGTACTGGGCGCCATGGGCGCCGTATGTGGCTTCCCTGTTGTTTCCTGGGCGCGAAGGACGCCATGGGCGCATAGGGCGCCGTTTGCTGTTGTTTGCTGGGCGCCGTATGTGGCTGCCCTGTTGTTTCCTAGGCGCGAAGGGCGCCATGGGCGCATAGGGCGCCGTTTCCTGTTGTTTCATGGGCGCCGTATGTGGCTGCCCTGTTGTTTCCTGGGCGCGAAGGGCGCCATGGGCGCATAGGGCGCCGTTTCCTGTTGTTTCCTGGGCACCGTATGTGGCTGCCCTGTTGTTTCCTGGGCGCGAAGGGCTCCATGGGCGCATAGGGCGCCGTTTCCTGTTGTTTCCTGGGCGCCGTATGTGGCTGTCCTGTTGGTTGCTAGGCGCACTGGGCGCCATGGGCGCCATGTGTTGCTGCCTGTTGCTTGTTGGCTGTTGGTTGCTGGGCGCACTGGGCGCCATGGGCGCCATGTGTGGCTGCCTCGCTCGTTTGCTGGGCGCATTGGGCGCCGTCTTGTGGGTTGTTGGGCGCTTTAGGCGCAATAGGCCCACAGTTGACTAATTGTTGGTTAAGTCGTTAATTTGTCAATCGTTAATTTGTTGGGTTGGTAACCGTTGGTTGAGTTGTTAAACTGTTAACTTGTTAAGTTGCTAAATTGTTGGCTCAGTTGTTGATTTGTTGATGATATTGCACCTAGTTGTGATCACCATTGTGTGAAGTTGGCGACGTGTATCTGGTTGGATTGCCTCTATTTATTGGCAAGATATTATGTTGTAGGCCTATGGCCAACGTTGAATTCCGTTGTTGTTGTGTTGCTATGTAATCATTATTGATTGTTTGTGCATTCACATCGCTCGCATACATAGCATTTTCATGTTGGAGCTATGCTCAAAACACGATGGCCTAGACTGGCAAAGTGACGTGAAGGCTATGCCTTGTTGATGCCTCTATTTACTGGCAGATTTATACGACGACGACGGGAGTTCTGCTCCAATTGTACCACATGCATGTGCATAGTATTGAGTCGCATTCATATTGCATACTTAAGTGATTATGTTGATGACTTGTGATTGATTGAAGTTGTTTGAGGGCTGCGAAGTGGTGAATTCATATTTTCTGATTCTAACATACTGTTTTTCATATGTCCTATTATATGGTTCGAAATCTCACCCCTTCTGTTTGAATGTTACCCTCCTGTCGGTAACGTGCAGGTAATCACGAATGAAGGCTGCTTCTGTAACACCCCCTTTCTACCCTTTTATTTTAATTAAGAAAATCAGAGTTCAAAAATCATTTTCGATTTCACCACGAGGGTGTCACACATACGTCAAAATAAAACCTCAAGTCTCAAATAAAATAGTACGTCGTCAAAGGTGCAATACATAGCACTCCACAATAGGGAGACTTCCAATCATCGAAACTAAGTCATAAAATCCAACATCAACGCAGCGGAAAAGTTAATCAACACATCAACAGTATAAAAACAATCTAAGCACATCAGCAAAACATCAAATACATTCCCCCCAGGTGCTACGTATCAGAGCAAGACGACTAGACTCAAGAAGTGAAGCTAAGGCCTTCACTGGGAATCACCTGCACGTTACCAACACGGGGGTAACATTCAAACAGGAAAGGGTGAGTCCAATTCAATTCATATAATAAAACATATGATAAATAATAAGTCAAGTTACAGCTCTAAATTAATCACATCACAATCATCAAATCACCTCATTCCAATAACTCATCACAATGTCATGCGGCATATGAAATGCAACCCACTCGCGGGCATATGCATGAGGTACCTTTTCACAAACGTCACTTAGCCATTAAGGCCTCATCGTCACTTAGCCACTCAGGCTTCAAAACGTCACTGGGTTTATGCATATGGGGCATGAGACACTATGACATGCACCACTCACAAACACACAAATACTCAAATGCACAATTCGCAGTCAACTATGTGACCCATCACTTACCGGTTTGCCAAATAAGAGGCACATCACCTGCAAACTCACAAATCACGCAACAACAACATCACTTAGCCTTTTAGGCCTTAACATCACTTAGCCTCTCGGGCCTCAAACGTCACTGGGTTTCATCATCACTCTTACACAGATGTCATCAACTCACACAATAGCCACTGAGGGCAAAAACGTCATTTACTAGCCACCAAGGGCATCATCGTCATTTACACGTCACTATAAATAATAATAGCCACTAAGGGCAAAATAGTCATTTACACGTCCTTATAAATAATATTAGCCACTAAGGGCAAAACAGTCATTTAACTAGCCACTAAGGGCATCATCGTCATTTACACCTTATTATCAATAATATTGGCCACTAAGGGCAAAACCGTCATTTAACTAGCCACTAAGGGCATCATCGTCATTTACACCTCATTATCAATAATATTGGCCACTAAGGGCAAAACCGTCATTTACTCGTCATTAGAAAGAATATTAGCCACTCAGGGCAAAACAGTCATTTACACGTCATTATAAATAATTTTTAGCCACTAGGGGCAAAACAGTCATTTAACTAGCCACTAGGGGCATCATCGTCAAAATCATCATTTTTGACATTACTTCGTTAAAACCACTGGTCTTACGCAAAAGAGAATTTTTAAAGACACCCAAAACATCTTTTCATTGTCACAGCAACGGTCACCGGGAACAGCCACTTGGGGCGCCCCAGCAACCTTCAGAAATAATAAGTTTTTATTTTTAAAAATGGGACACGCCGATGGACAACTGAAAATGCTTCACAACGCTTTTTGAAACGTTCAAAACGGATGTCCGAGTCAAAAGATATAGCAAAAACAGTTTTCATAAAAATTTGGGGAACATCTTGAAAACTGGCGCCCTGGGCGCCCAGCGCCCAGGCACCTGGCGCCCAGCGCCCAGCAAAACGCAACACGCACGTACACTGGCGCCCAGCGCCCAGCTCCTGGCGCCCAGCGCCTTGGCGCAACACGCAACACGCACACGGGCGCTCAGCGCCCAGCGCTGGCACCCAGCGCTGGCACCCAGCGCCTAAGCGCAACACGCAGCGCAACACACACGGGCGCCCAGCGCTGGCACCCAGCGCCCACCCACGCACACTGCAACACGCACAGGCGCCCTTGGCGCCCAGCACAGGGCGCCTGGCGCCCAGAACACTGCCAGCACCAGATTTTTACACAAATTCAGCCCCAAACATCATTTTTCTCAAATTGTTTCTTGACCCAATTTCAACACACACTACAACCATCATGGATACACATTTAAATCATCAAAATTACACACCACCCATTCGAATTTAACAACAACACCAAGCACCACATAGCATCACGCATATATCTAAAATCAAAACATGGATTCGCAAGCATCGACATATAGTCACGCATACATCACAAATCAAAGACACAAATTCACAAACACATCATGGTCATGACTAATCTAGGCTATCACTACTTAGGATCTATCATAGGAATTATTATAGAAATCGATAGAACTCCCCTTACCTCGTAATTCGAAGAGTAGGAGCCCCCGAGACGATCACGAACGGAACTACGGCAACGGAAGCACGATCCTCTCCTCTCTTGGTGGCGCGACTTTCTTCTCCTCTTTTCCTCTTTCTCTACGACGCTCCTTCCCCTCTCCTTTCTCTCCACCCAATTTCGCAATTGCTCACAAAATCCTAACCTCACTTTGGCTTGCCCCCCTTCGCATATGATCTTGGATCATGGGCTTGGGCTTCCACTTAAGCCCAAGTCTAGCTAATTGGCGCCCTCCTCCCCCTAATACCACCTACACCATTTAAATATAATTTTAATTAATTAAATTATACCCAATAAATTAAATACATTCCTAAATACTTAATTAAATAAATTAATTAAATATTTAGGGTGTTACAACTCTCCCCCACTTAGAATATTTCGTCCTCGAAATTTACCTGATCAAATAACCCTGGGTAGGACTCTCGCATCTTGCTCTCCAGCTCCCAAGTCATACTCTCGCCGGCAGCTCCTAGCCAAACCACTTTCACTAATGCAATCTCTTTGCCTCTAAGCGCTTTCACTTCCCGATCCTCAATCCGTACGGGCATCGTCTCCACAGTGAGATTATCCCGCACCTCTACATCATCCATATGGATCACATGAGATGGATCCAACACATACTTCCGAAGTTGCGACACATGAAATACGTCATGCAAATTCGAAAGATCCGGCGGTAAAGCCACTCTATAAGTCACATTTCCGATTCTTTCAGAAATCTGATAAGGACCAACAAATCGAGGAGTGAGCTTCTTCGATTTCAACGCTCGACCAACACTGGTAATAGGAGAAACCCTCAAGAACACATGCTCACCCTCCTGAAACTCTAAATCCTTCCTTCGCTTGTCATGATAACTCTTCTGACGACTCTGCGAAGCCTTCCTCTTTTCACGGATCATCTTGATCTTCTCTGTAGTCTCCCGGACAATCTCCGGTCCCAACACTACACTCTCTCCCGACTCATACCAACACAATGGCGTTCTACAATTTCGACTATACAATGCTTCAAACGGTGCCATCCCGATACTGGAATGGTAACTGTTGTTATAGGTAAACTCAATCAACGCAAGGTAGGAATCCCATGAACCCCGTTGTTCCAATACACAATCCCTCAACAAATCTTCTAACGACTGAATTGTCCTCTCTGACTGACCATCTGTCTGAGGATGATACGCCGAACTCATTTTTAACTTCGAACCCAATTCCTTCTGCAAACCCGTCCAAAACTCAGAAGTGAACCTCGGATCCCTATCTGACACAATATTCTTCGGAACACCGTGCAGCTTCACAATTTCTTTGACATAGACCTCTGCCAACCTCGACACCGGATAAGTGATATTAATAGGAATAAGGTGAGCAGACTTCGTTAACCTATCAACGATCACCCAAATAGCGTCATGACCCTTAACTGCATTTGGCAATCCCGTCACAAAGTCCATCGCAATGCTATCCCACTTCCACTCTGGAATCTCCAACGGTTGCATTAACCCTGCAGGCTTCTGATGCTCAACCTTAGATTTCTGACAGGTCAAACAGGCATACACAAACTGTGCCACATCTCTCTTCATTCCGTACCACCAAAACATCTTTTTTCAGATCTTGATACATTTTCGTCGCTCCAGGATGGATACTCAACTTGCTACGGTGACCCTCCTCTAAAATTGCCTTTCTCATCTCCTCATCATCCGGAACACAGATCCTACCCCGGAACCTCAACACACCACTGGAATCTAATTTGAAATCTTCATCTTCAGATTGACCAACCCCATTAATTAAATCTACTAACTTGACATCTGTCTTCTGAGCTTCCCTGATGCTGCCCAGGAAATCATTATCGATCTTTAACATTCCCCGCTCGACACTGCGAGGTGTCATTTTACAAACCAAACTCAAATCTCTGAATTCCTCGATCAACTCTAATTCTTTCACCATCATTGCCGACATATGCAAAGACTTTCTGCTTAAAGCATCAGCCACGACATTAGCTTTGCCGGGATGACAATTCAAACCAAAGTCATAATCCTTCAAGAGCTCCAACCACCGACGCTGTCTCATATTCAACTCTTTCTGATCGAACAGATACCTTAGACTCTTATGATCACTGAACACTTCGAACCTCGAACCATAAAGGTAGTGCCTCCAAATCTTAAGCACAAATACCACAGCAGCCAACTCCAAATCATGCGTAGGGTAATTTTTCTCATGAACCCGCAATTGCCTCGACGCACACGCAACAACCTTTCCATCTTGCATCAGCACACCACCCAGACCCATCTTCGAAGCGTCACAATACACAACAAACGGCTCCTCTGGATTAGGCAACGTCAAAACAGGTGACGTCGTCAATCTCTTTTTCAGTTCCATAAAACTTTCCTCACACCGAGCATCCCAAACAAAAACTTTACCCTTACAAGTCAACTGAGTCAACGGAAGGGCCAACATGGAAAAAACCCTCGATGAACCTCCTGTAGTACCCAGCCAAACCCAAAAAGCTTCTAATCTCTGTTGCGGACTTCGGAGCCTCCCACTCCAACACTGCTTCTACTTTTGCCGGATCAACCGCAATACCATTACCAGAAATCACGTGCCCAAGGAAACTCACCTCTTTCGGCCAGAACTCACACTTCGATAACTTAGCATCCAACTTTTCTCTTTCAGAGCTTCTAACACTGTCTTCAGGTGCTCAGCATGTTCTTCCTCTGACTTAGAATAAACTAGAATGTCATCTATGAAGATCACCACAAACCGATCTAGGTAATTATGGAAAATACGGTTCATATATTCCATAAATACACCAGGAGCATTGGTCACACCGAACGGCATCACTGAATATTCATAATGCCCATACCTTGTCCTGAACGCCGTCTTCTGAACATCCTCATTCTTTACTTTAATCTGACGATACCCGGACCTCAAATCAATTTTGCTGAAAACACGGGCACCCACTAACTGATCCATCAAATCGTCGATCCTCGGAAACGGATACTTATTCTTGATAGCTACCTTATTCAGCTGCCTATAACCAATACACAACTCCCTACCACAATCAGCAGCAGCCCAACTACGGCAGCAGCAGCAGCAGCGGCCCAACTACAGCAGCAGCCCAACTACAGCAGCGGCCCAACTACAGCAGCAGCAGCATCGATCCTCCCAGCCCTCTCAGCTCACTTGCTACAAACAAACAACAGTTAAATATAACTGACAACTCACCGTTGTCAGTTGACACTATGACTGGACAACTTGGCCGGACAGACTGAACTGCTCTGATACCAATAATGTAACACCCCCTTTCTACCCTTTTATTTTAATTAAGAAAATCAGAGTTCAAAAATCATTTTCGATTTCACCACGAGGGTGTCACACATACGTCAAAATAAAACCTCAAGTCTCAAATAAAATAGTACGTCGTCAAAGGTGCAATACATAGCACTCCACAATAGGGAGACTTCCAATCATCGAAACTAAGTCATAAAATCCAACATCAACACAGCGGAAAAGTTAATCAACACATCAACAGTATAAAAACAATCTAAGCACATCAGCAAAACATCAAATACATTCCCCCCAGATGCTACGTATCAGAGCAAGACGACTAGACTCAAGAAGTGAAGCTAAGGCCTTCACTGGGAATCACCTGCACGTTACCAACACGGGGGTAACATTCAAACAGGAAAGGGTGAGTCCAATTCAATTCATATAATAAAACATATGATAAATAATAAGTCAAGTTACAGCTCTAAATTAATCACATCACAATCATGAAATCACCTCATTCCAATAACTCATCACAATGTCATGCGGCATATGAAATGCAACCCACTCGCGGGCATATGCATGAGGTACCTTTTCACAAACGTCACTTAGCCATTAAGGCCTCATCGTCACTTAGCCACTCAGGCCTCAAAACGTCACTGGGTTTATGCATATGGGGCATGAGACACTATGACATGCACCAATCACAAACACACAAATACTCAAATGCACAATTCGCAGTCAACTATGTGACCCATCACTTACCGGTTTGCCAAATAAGAGGCACATCACCTGCAAACTCACAATTCACGCAACAACAACATCACTTAGCCTTTTAGTCCTTAACATCACTTAGCCTCTCGGGCCTCAAACGTCACTGGGTTTCATCATCACTCTTACACAGATGTCATCAACTCACACAATAGCCACTGAGGGCAAAAACGTCATTTACTAGCCACCAAGGGCATCATCGTCATTTACACGTCACTATAAATAATAATAGCCACTAAGGGCAAAATAGTCATTTACACGTCCTTATAAATAATATTAGCCACTAAGGGCAAAACAGTCATTTAACTAGCCACTAAGGGCATCATCGTCATTTACACCTTATTATCAATAATATTGGCCACTAAGGGCAAAACCGTCATTTAACTAGCCACTAAGGGCATCATCGTCATTTACACCTCATTATCAATAATATTGGCCACTAAGGGCAAAACCGTCATTTACTCGTCATTAGAAAGAATATTAGCCACTCAGGGCAAAACAGTCATTTACACGTCATTATAAATAATTTTTAGCCACTAGGGGCAAAACAGTCATTTAACTAGCCACTAGGGGCATCATCGTCAAAATCATCATTTTTGACATTACTTCGTTAAAACCACTGGTCTTACGCAAAAGAGAATTTTTAAAGACACCCAAAACATCTTTTCATTGTCACAGCAACGGTCACCGGGAACAGCCACTTGGGGCGCCCCAGCAACCTTCAGAAATAATAAGTTTTTATTTTTAAAAATGGGACACGGCGATGGACAACTGAAAATGCTTCACAACGCTTTTTGAAACGTTCAAAACGGATGTCCGAGTCAAAAGATATAGCAAAAACAGTTTTCATAAAAATTTGGGGAACATCTTGAAAACTGGCGCCCTGGGCGCCCAGCGCCCAGGCACCTGGCGCCCAGCGCCCAGGCACCTGGCGCCCAGCGCCCAGCAAAACGCAACACGCACGCACACTGGCGCTCAGCGCCCAGCGCCTGGCGCCCAGCGCCTTGGCGCAACACGCAACACGCACACGGGCGCTCAGCGCCCAGCGCTGGCACCCAGCGCCCAGCGCTGGCGCCCAGCGCCTAAGCGCAACACGCAGCGCAACACACACGGGCGCCCAGCGCCCAGCGCTGGCACCCAGCGCCCACCCACGCACACTGCAACACGCACAGGCGCCCTTGGCGCCCAGAACACTGCCAGCACCAGATTTTTACACAAATTCAGCCCCAAACATCATTTTTCTCAAATTGTTTCTTGACCCAATTTCAACACACACTACAACCATCATGGATACACATTTAAATCATCAAAATTACACACCACCCATTCGAATTTAACAACAACACCAAGCACCACATAGCATCACGCATATATCTAAAATCAAAACATGGATTCGCAAGCATCGACATATAGTCACGCATACATCACAAATCAAAGACACAAATTCACAAACACATCATGGTCATGACTAATCTAGGCTATCACTACTTAGGATCTATCATAGGAATTATTATAGAAATCGATAGAACTCCCCTTACCTCGTAATTCGAAGAGTAGGAGCCCCCGAGACGATCACGAACGGAACTACGGCAACGGAAGCACGATCCTCTCCTCTCTTGGTGGCGCGACTTTCTTCTCCTCTTTTCCTCTTTCTCTACGGCGCTCCTTCCCCTCTCCTTTCTCTCCACCCAATTTCGCAATTGCTCACAAAACCCTAACCTCACTTTGGCTTGCCCCCCTTCGCATATGATCTTGGATCATGGGCTTGGGCTTCCACTTAAGCCCAAGTCTAGCTAATTGGCGCCCTCCTCCCCCTAATACCACCTACACCATTTAAATATAATTTTAATTAATTAAATTATACCCAATAAATTAAATACATTCCTAAATACTTAATTAAATAAATTAATTAAATATTTAGGGTGTTACAGCTTCCCTTCGTTAGATCGAGTCGGTGTCGTCGCTCTGATACATAACACTCGGGGGGATGAACACTTGTTTTCCTTATTTGCTATGTTATTTTTATTGTTGAAATTAAAAGTTGTTACTATTAAGAGTTTTGCTAAATCTGAGCTGTCTTAAGTTGGTTAAAGATGCCACGATTATTTTGAATTGACTTTTGTTGTGAATCCGCTGCGTAGTATTGAAAGTTGACTTGTTTGAAAGACTAAAAGGATTTGTTTATTGGTTCATCCGAGTTAGCGTGTTATGTATCTGATTTCACAAGCGAATTGATTATGTTGTTTTGTTTTTAGTTGAAAGTGTAGCGCTCCATTTATTTGTTGGAAATTTTTATAACTCTGATTTTCGTATTATTTTACCGGGTAGAAATGGGGTGTTACACCCTCGGCGCCTTCCTTATCCGAGAAACAGCGGATCTGCAAGGCTTTGCAAGGAGCCGAGGTGCGCTACCAGAAGGTTGAAAAAGTTGTGTTACCATTAGTGCTAGCTGCTCGTTGGCTCAGACCATATTTCTTGTCCGTCAAGATAGTCGTCAGAACGAACCAACCTACTCACCAGAAGAATGATCAAATCGGCTATCAAGTTATCCGAATTCAGATTTAAGTACGACGCTAAAACCACTTTGAAGGCACAACCATTAGCTGACTTCTTAGCCGAAATGACTCCATCCCCCCTGCCGAAACTAAGGACCTACTTTGGATAGTCCATGTCGACTTATTCTCCAACAGTAAAGGTAGCGGAGCCGACCTCATTGTGGAGAACCGAGACAATATAATGGTCGAAGTGTCACTAACATTCTCATTCTCAACGTTGAACAATCCGGTCGAGTACGAGTCCTGCATCGATGGTTTATCATTGGCCACGGATTTCAATGCCAATGGGTCGAGATTCTGACTGATTCCATTTTAGTCGTCTCACAAACCCGCAAAGAATACGTCGCTAAAGATATCGTCTTACAACGATACCTTGCAAACGTGAGAGAACTGATGGGACAATTTGGGGAGGTCAGCATCTGACACATTCCCCGAGGTGAAAACACAAGAGCAGATGCCTGGAAAAATTGGCGAGCCACTAGAACTATAGAGCACCTAAAATGTGTCATCCAAGAAACTCCCTCACAGCCGAGTGTTTCATTGAAGACCACGCCGGTCACCATGGTCACCGGTTAAATAGAATTCGACACTCTTCCAGCCGATGCCCAAGAAGCCACCCAAGTGAATATCAAAATAGGAGTGCCTTTACGTCCTGACTGAGATCCATGTACAGACAACACCTCGGCGGTAGAGCTCTAGCCAAGAAAGCTTTACGAGCTGGCTATTACTGGACAACTATGAATGAGGAAGCCATAAAGTCAGTAAAAAGTGCGAAAAGTGCCAAAGCCATGCCGAAATCCACGTCGCACCACCTACTAAGTTGACCACACTCACTTCAATATGTCCTTTCTCGTGGTGGGGCATTGACTTAATGGAACCCTTCCCAACCGCCCCGGGGCAAATCAAGTATTGATCGTAGCAGTTGATTATTTCAAAAAATGGATCGAAGCCAAACCATGATCGAAAACCATGGCTAAAAACGCCATGAAATTATTTAAGAAGTCAATTATGGTCAGATTTGGTATTCCATAGGCTAGTCGTCACAGACAACGAAACACAGTTCACGAACAGAAGCTTTCGAAAATTGATGGCTTACCTTTCCATCAAACATCACTTTACATCGGTTGAACACCCACAAACCAAGAGACAGACAAAATCTTTAACCTTAAGGGGATCAAACGCAGACTCGATGAAGCCAAGGGCAATTGGGCCAAGGAACTCCTCATGTGTTGTTTATTTATTGGACCACTCCTCAATCAGCAACCGGCGAATTCCCTTCTCGACTCAATTATAGAGTTGAAGCAATCGTCCCGGTCGAAATAGGCAAAATAACATGGAGGACATCCCATCCAAATGCCTTTTGAGAAAACATGCAGGCAATGCGAGAAGAGTTAGACCTAGTGGAGAAGCCATAACCTAGGCTTCCCTCAAACAAGCTGTAATCAAGCAGAAAATGGAAACCCGCTTCAGTAAGAATGTTGTCCCAAGGGCCTTCGACATCGAGGACCTCGTCCTACGACGAGCCGATGTGGGTCAGAAGAATGCTAAGCAAGGAAAGCTTGCCCTGAACTAGTAAGGACCATACCAGGTAGTGGCCAAAACTAGAAGTAGCGCATATATGCTCAAAACGTTAGAAGTCAAAGCTATCCCAAGAACGTGGAATGCCACTAAGCTGAAGAAGTACTTTAGTTAGAATCCTATAATCCAAAAGTATTGAAAATACTATGGGATGATTCTAGTCCATATTTCCATAATTTTTTAGATGTTTTAAACAAATTGTCGCCAGAAACAACGTCAACGTTGTACAAAAGACAAAGGCCATCACAGCCTCTTGGGCATCACAAAATCTGAGTCGAGCTCTTAGAAAAAGGACCAAAGGAGGTCGGACTCGCCTCTAGCCTCTCCAGGCTCTCAAGGCCAACACGGCCTCTTTGGGCCTAACTAAATTTGAGCCGAGCTCTTAGAAAATGGACCAAAGGAGGTCGGACTTGCCACTAGCCTCCCCGGGATCTCAAGACCAACGCGGCCTCTTTGGGCGTAACAAAATCTTAGTCGATCTCTCAGAAACTGGACCAAAGGAGGCCGGATTCGCCTCTAGCCTCTTTAGCTCACATGGGCCAACGTTCCCCCTCTAATTAAAAACTCTGCACGGAGAAATCGGGCTAAACAATCAAAACGGAAACCAATTTATCACAGAAACTCCGGACCACCAGGGTGCAAGATACTAAAGTACATTATACTTAGAGTACAAGATGAAACTAGACCTTGGGAGCGTCAACGACTTCGGGGACAACTTGAACCTCATGGTGAGACATGCCGGCCTTATACTTAACCAACATGCCGCCCAACGCGTTGAAGGAAATGTTAGCCTCGGCAGTCTGAAGAGAAACCCCATGGTTTAATACAACCACCTACTCCACGGTGTTCATGAACGTCTCATCACCAAAAGCCACAGCCTTTGAGGCCGTTTCTTGACGAGCTATTATCGTTTCATCCCCCTCCTTCACAGCCTCGTCCATTTCCGCTAGTAGCCGGGTCGCCTTCTCCTCCATCTCGACAACCTTGTCTTGTAAAAGCCCGACTTGAGTAACCGCTTCGGGGGCCTCAACAAAAATTTTCTCGGATTCTTCGAAAGATTTCGAAAGCTAACAAACTTGCTAAACAACTGTACCTTGATTTGGCTCAGCCACCTATCGGGCCGCAACCTCCTCATTTTGTGACTTCATCGCCATCCTGAAAGCCTGTTTGGCAGACTTAAAGTTTATTCCGTTCTTGATCACCCTTTTTCAAGTGTTGCAGCTTTCCTGCCAAATACAAACCGTGAATTTGAAGTTAAAGAAAACAACTAGAAATACGAGACGAGATTCAAGAGAAAGATTATCAAAATACTAACTCCTTCGACAAATTCACAATCGACATCGAGAAGTTTGGAACCAAAGTCGGCAAGCCGACATCTTCAAAATCAGAGAAGACCCCGCGAAGGCCATCTGAATCTTCCTCAGGATCATCTATTCTCGGCTTCTTCCCAAGAGAGTTCTTGGAACAACTCTTTCCGGTCTCGTCATTCACCACTGGCGTAACCCCCGACAGTAGGGGCAACTCGAGCAAAGGGTTATGGTCTCGAAGAGGAGGAAACGACGTACGAGGAATCACCGATCTAGCAGAAGCTTCCCTCAATGCATAAAGAGTATTGAGAGGCGTCATTGTCACAGAAATAGAAACAAAAAGGTTACATATGGAAAACACAGTCATAAAAATTCCACAATCCTAATGATCCACGTATCATACGTCAATAGTAGCCCCTCCTCAGGGAGTTGTAGCCACAACCCGGGTATTAATTACGGGTTCCCCTTGGAACATAGACGATCATTTCCGTAGTAATTCCAGAGTGATTACATCGACCCCATCTAACTGAGCATACGTCAGAGTAAAGAACTGGACAGGTTTCTTGAAATGATCGAAAGACCAAATAAAGCGGAAATTTGAAGACACCAGCTTACCACACTCATTAAGCTTGTCGACTTTCTTAAGGGCGATCAAATGCCTCGGGCGAACGTAAAAAAAAATTGTCCGCAAAATCATCTATCAGGAAAGGGTTTTATATCCGTTAGATTAAACTTAACAGTTCAGATTAAACAATTTATGATAAAATCTTGTAATTGATTCCTCTTTAACTCAAGAACGCATGAGTTCTTGGAATTAATCGTAATATGAACAGCTAATTATTTTCAAACAAGTTATTATTAAAATTTCTCATAATAAACAAAAGTTCCCATCTAATAGACTCTTTTTTTACCTTGCATGTTACACTCTGCTGTCAAACTTAGAATTAGCCGAGGATCGACTAAAGCTTGAGGCTTGTGATTTCCTTTTTTCAAACAATTACACTGAGAAAGGAACTATGTTCCTCAGCTATTGGTTCCCTAACTATTTCAAAGAGTGTTAGGATTAAGCGTGGAAGATGATTTAACTAGGCTAGAATTATTGTACAACATTGCAAAACGCAAAGGAAAGAGTAAAATGCTTGAAAATAAGATTTTGATTGCTAAGTATTTATATACAATGGTCTCTATTGACCATGATCGCTAGCCTACAGCTAAACATGATTACAAAAATGGTTACATTGGCTAAGAATAACGTACATTATGCTCATTATTCACTAAAGTCCTAGGAAACCACTCATTAACAATCCATTGGCATGGATCATGGGAAACACCATCTCCTAAATTTTATACGCCTAGACGTGTTTCTCAACTGCTTCCACGCTCAACTATGAACCTGTCTCAGCTGAGGGCTCACTCGGCTAACAAGTTAGTCATTTTTAGGTGTTAACACAGACTTATGTATATATCAAAAAAATTGTTAACATTTTGAAACGGAACAATGTTGTTTAGAAGGGTGTTACAGTCATATTCCGCATTTGAAATTAGCTATAAGGACACGTCAGCATGGCATTAAAAGGGAATTCAGAAATATTAAAGAGGAGAAATTCTTCAAGGTGAGGTGGCTCGAAAGTCTGCATTTATCCTCGGAGGGACTTCGGGAGCCAATCCCGGAGATTGAAAGAAGATATCCGTGCAACATTTTCGAAAGATACATAGGAAGTTCTAGAAGGCTCAACGGCGAAACTTTGAAGACCAGAACAATGCACAAGAGGCAATTGCTTAAGATAAGACCGAACTGACAAAGACAAGTGTGAAGCATCCAGACGCCAAAGGACACGTGGCATCGATCATCATCAATCATTAGTTAGTCTACTTCTATCGGCTTTCAATAAGGACATGTGTCCATCTTGCAGACTAGCAGTTTATTTTCTCTTAAGCCCGTAGCTGATATGTTAGTTGATTCGGCATTGAGGAATGAAATATTAAGTTTAATGGATGGTTATTCTGGTTATAACCAAATTTATATATCCAAAGAAGACATCCCTAAAACGGCATTTCGGTGCCCTGGCGCTATAGGCACATTCGAATGGGTAATGATGCCTTTCAGATTAAAAAATGTCGGCGCCACATATCAAAGAGACATGAATCTAATGTTCCATGAATTCATAGGCATTTTTATGCAGGTCTACATCGTTGATGTCGTGGTCAAATCTGCTTCTAAAGTAGACAACTTGGAACACTTGAAACTATCATTCGAAAGGATGAGATTACATGGGTGTGCATTTGGTGTGACTGCAAGAAAATTCCTTGGCTTTCTGATACAATAAAAAGGAGTGGAGGTAGATACGAACAAGACAAAAGCTGTAACACCCCTTTTCTACCCACCACTTTGTTTATAAAAATCAGAGTTTAAAAATTTCGTTCATAGGGAATGTTACACGCACTTCAATAAAACGTCGCTTATCAATTTTACAACAGTTCAACTCAGTAATCATGCGTTCACGTAGCACATCACAAATAAAGAATCTCAAGCCTCAATTTAACGTCGCTTATAAAACTCAACATAACAAAACCAACTACGCAGCGGAAAATAATAAAACATAACAGAAGAGTCCACATGGACATAACAACCAAAATAATCATTAATAAATGTCGAGTTCGTTTCCCCCCCTGAGTTCTACGTATCAGAGCATGACGACTCGACTCAAGAAGTGAACCTAAGGCATTCACTGGGAATCACCTGCACGTTACCAACACGGGGGTAACATTCAAACAGGAAAGGGTGAGCATCATTTCAATCCATATAATAGAAATTATGATAAGTACTAATCATAGGCTACGCACTAGAACAATCAGAATCCAAAACACTGAATATCCACATCACAGTCATCATTCACATCACATACAATAACTCATCTCGTGTCATGTAGGCTTATGAAATGCAACCCACTCGCGGGCATATGCATGAAGGTACCTTTTCACAAACGTCACTTAGCCCTTAAGGCCTCATCATCACTTAGCCACTCAGGCCTCAAAAACGTCACTGGGTTTATGCATATGGGCATGAGACACTATGACATGCACCACTCACAACACACAAACACACAACTACTCAAGTCATAGTCAACTAGGTGACCCGTCACTTACCGGTTTGCTCGCAAAGAGCACAGCACCTGTCAAATTCTTAATCAGCACACAACGTCACTTGGCCATTTAGACCTTAACATCACTTAGCCCTTCGGGCCCCAAACGTCACTGGGTTTTCATCGTCACGTACACATAAACATCAATCAACTCAAACAATAGCCACTGAGGGCAAAAACGTCATTTGACTAACCACCAAGGGCATCCTCGTCATTTACACATCATTATCTACAACTTTGGCCACTAGGGGCAAAACAGTCTTTTACACGTCATAAATAATAATAATAATAATAATAATAGCCACTAAGGGCGAAACAGTCATTTAACTAGCCCCGAAGGCATCATCGTCAAAATCATCATTTTTGACATTACTTCGTTAAAACTGTTGTTTATACACCAAAAGGGATTTTTAAAGAGCTCCATATCATTTTTCAATGTCACTGGGATGATCACCGGGGACGGCCACTTGGGCGCCCACAAACAATCAGAAAATAACAATTTTTCATTTTAAAAGTTGGACCCATAGATAGACAACGTAAAAAGCTTCACGACACTTTTCGAATTGTTCAAAACGGACGTCTGAGTCAAAAGTTATGTTAAAAATAAGTTTGGGAAAAATCAAGCAACATTCTGAAATTGGCGCCTTAGGCGCCCAGGCAACCAGGCAACACGCGCACTGGCGCCCAGCGCCCAGGCGCGCAACACACACGCAACACAACACGCCACAGGCGCCCAGCGCCCAGGCGCGCACAACACAACACGCAACACAGCACGCCACAGGCGCCCAGCGCCCAGGCGCGCACAACACAACACCCGCACACGCCACAGGCGCCCAGCGCCCAGGCGCGCACACACGCACACAACGCACCGCGCCCTTGGCGCCCAGCACAGGGCGCCTGGCGCCCAGAAAACAGCAGCAACAATCCAGAATTTTTTTTTTTCCAACAACTTTTTAACACTAAAAATTGATTCCTAACAATTTTAAAGTGTAAAAACTCAAATTTTTCCAGCAACCAAAAACGCACTTATCTCATTCAAAATCACCAAAACTCAATTTGCCAAAACTCAATTAAACCAAACAACATCACCAACATCATCATGGCGCCCTAGGCGCCCAAACACCTACAACCCCTATGCGACCTCATCTCCAACAAGCCAAACGCATAGATCAACATTATAGTTCTCAACACATACGCATAACACCACCAATAAGGCAAATTCATAGATCATAACCAAGCAATGAATCAAATTCGCATATACTCATAATAAACATATATGAAAGTTAGCATCAAGAACATCAAGAAGCGCAAAAGAACATCAAGAACATCATGGATCTAGTAGAAACCTTAGATCTAGGACCTATCATAGATTTATTAGATGGAAGGATAGAGCTCCCCTAACCTTTTCAAGAAGAAGAATTCGATGCCCTAGGATGCAATCACCAACAGAACCTCAGCTACGATGGAGATCTCTTCTCTCCTTGCTCTTCGAATTTCCTCTTCTCCTTCTCCTCTTGGCCGCCTCTTGCTCTCTCTCTTTCTCACGCTCCTCTCTTTCTCTCTTGCTCTCTCTTTCGATTTCGCAACTGGCCACCAAAACCCTAGCCCCCAACAACCTTACCACTTCGCATACTTGTGGATCATGGGCTTGGGCTTTTCACTTAAGCCCAAGTCATGCAAGTGGCGCCTCCACTCCCTCCTAATACCACCAAAATTAATTAAAACGCTTCTAACAAATATTTAAAACTCAATTAAATAAAAGAAATACCTAAATACTTAATTAAATGAATTAATTAAATATTTAGGGTGTTACAAAAGCTATCATGGAGACCCTCCCTCCAAGAAACAAAAAGGAACTACAGTCCTTCTTGGGCAAAATTAATTTCCTTCGAAGATTCATTTCGAATTTGTTTGGGAGAACTCAAGTGGTTTCTAAACTTTTGAGATTAAAGAAAGAAGATGAGTTCAAGTGGGAACCTGATCATCAAGAGGCATTCTTAGAAATTAAGAGATACTTGATAAATCTATTTATTATGATGCCTCCAATTCGAGGAAAACCCTTGAAGCTTTACATCTCAGGCTCAGATGAGACAATCAGAAGTTTTCTTAGTCAGGAAGGTCAAGATGGTCACGAAAGGGCTATTTACTACTTAAGAAGGACTCTAATGTATAGTGCTATTGAGAAGCTATGTTTGGCTTTGTATTTCTCTTGTACTAAGTTGAAATATTATCTGACACCTCACGAGGGCTATGTGACTTCTCATTTCGATGTAATAAAGCACATGTTGACCAAACCTATTTTGGATTCTCGAATAGGCAAATGGGCATTAACATTAACAGAGTTCTCTTTAATCAGCTCACGAGAGAGTACAAATGCAAAAGCCCTAGTTTGTTAAAATATTTTAATTTAGCCAAAGCTTTAATTGACCAATTTGAAGAGGATGAATTAGAATATATTCCTAGGGTTCAGAACTTTCAGGCCAATGAGCTGGCCCAAACCGTTTCTGGATACAAGGTCTTGAGTAAAAGCTTGCAAAGACTTATCGAGATTAGAAGACCTATTGTAGAATGTGACTTCGAAGTTTGCCACGTCGATAAAATTGAACAAGACGATTGGCGAAAAGTAACTGTGGAATATCTCCAAAATCCAACTTCGAGTAACAACAAAAACTAAAGTAAAGAGCCATGTTCTAGGTGCTTAGGTGATCCTGAAGCCATTATTGCCCCTAGAGAAAAGATGAAATGGGTTTTGAAAAGGTAAAACTTATTCTAGCCAACAATGACGAAAGATTGTCTTTCCTTCGCGAAAGGTTGTGAGCAATGCCAGAAACATGCCCCCATTCAACATGTCCCAGCAGATGAGTTACATTCCATCACTAAACCATGGCCATTTCGTGGTTGGGCTCTAGACAAAATAGGCTAAATTAATCCTACCTCATCACTTGGACACAAATATATTTTAGTGGCCATTGATTATCTCTCGAAGTGGGTAGAACTTATACCCCTCGGGAAGATAAATCAAGTTGATGTTATTAACTTTAACGAGGATCACATTGTTCATAGATTCAGAATTCCTCAGACATTATCGACCGATAGAGGAACGATATTCGTTGGATCAAAAATGCAAATGTATGTCGAGTCTCGAAATATAGAGTTAGTCACATCGACGCCTTGTTATGCTTAGGCAAATGGCCAAGTGGAGACTGCCAATAAAATAAAAACGTTAAACAGATGATACAGGGTAACAATGAGCTCCTTAGGGTGAAAAGTGAAGTTATCAAGGCGCAAACTGCCTTTGGGAAGAGGAGAGGAAATACAGAATTTTTAAGGAAAATCCTCTTTTTTAATTTTTAAGCATTAGTCATTTAAGTTTTATTTTGGCATTTCTGCCACTTGTGTAATGACTTCTGAACTATTATTCCCATTTTATTTTCAATTCACGTAGGCTTAGTTTGTATTTCTTCAAATATCGCCTGTTGATAGATAATGTTTTACCACTACCTTCAATTTCTCGAATCATGTAGGCATTATTCGAGAATATTTTGTCAATAACGAATGGTCCTTCCCAGTTCAGTGACCACTTACCTAAGATTCGGAACTTAGTATCCATAGGAAAAACTTTCTTCCAAACCATATCTCCAACTTGGAAGCTTCGTTTCCTAACCCTTTTATTGTAAAAACGGCTTACTCTTTCTTTCTGTCTGACAATATTTTCTATAGTCGTAAGTCATTTTGCCTTTGGACCTTTAAATATTGAAGATTAATTTCTACTGGCTAGACAGCATCCTGACCATAGACGAACCTAAAAGGAGTAGTCTTTGTTGCTCCTTTAGGGCAATTTCTGTAGGCCCATAAAACTTGAGTAAGCGTTTCATGCCAAATTCCTGGCTTTGTTTTGTATGTTTACTTATTAAGTCAATCAAGAATCAAGGGTTTGCAAGATACGACAAATCCAAGGCTATTCCTAGACTCGGGGTTGAAGGCATTCCATGCAAGCATTCAAATATAAAACTTCCATTCTATAGATGAACCATAAATCGCCCCATGGGTGATCATATCATGAAAAGCATGAAGAACAGTGATTGAATAATCAAATCAAGTGGGATAATTACATTTAACACAATCAAAACTAGTTACAATAGTGATTGGTCAATGTTCATTGATCCCTAACCCAAAAAAGTTTAGCTAGTCATGGTTAAAGAAGAAGAAAAGAAGAAAATCAAACTCAATGGAGAGAATGACCGCATTGAAGCTCCAAAATACTTTTCCCAAGCCTTGAATCTTCAATGGCGATGAAGGGTATTGTGTCCCTAGTTGTTTCTGTAACGCCCCAAAATAATTTAATTATTTATTTAATTAAGTTATTTAAGACTTACAATATTTATTTAATTTAATTAAATAATTCAAGTTTAATTATTTTATTTTATTTTATTAGGAGGTGTTGTCACTAATTAAGTGGTGCGAGCAAGGGCCCGTGATCCACAATTAGGCCCGTGGCCCATTCCTTGGCATAGGAGTCGAATCATTAGGGGTCTAGGGAGTTAGTGGCAATTCACTCAAGTGAGAAAAAGAAAGAAAAGAAACGTAAGAGAGAGTGGGAAGAGAAAAGTTGCGAAGAAAAGAAGAGAAGAAGAGGAGAAGGCGAAACTCATAGAGAAGAGGAGGAGGCTCGTTGGTGGTTTGCATTCTTCCCTTGGAGCTTGGCTAACATTTCGACTTCCATAAGGTTAGGGGGTCCTCTTTTTGTTCTTAATAATTATGCGAATTGTGAATTGCTTAGGGTTAGGGTTCTAGGTTAGTTCTATGAATGATTTGTGATGTTAATGATTGATTCATAATATTGTGATGCTTGATGATTGAATTGCTATGTTGGAAATCGCATGATTGATGTTGAATTGTTGCTAAATGCAAATTGGAGACCATATGTTTGAATATATGATTATTTGGTGATTATATGGTGAAATTGAGAATCATGGTGACACTTTAGTAATATATATGTAATTGGGCGTTTTGGTGAATTTTAATTGGTAATTGAAAGTGGGAAAAATTTTGTTTGGAAGCCCCTAGGCGCCTTAGGCGCCATATGCATGTTGCTGAAATTTTCTGTTTTGCGCCATGGTCATGGGCGCCAAGTGCCCAGCAGTGTGCTGTGCCAGTTTCCAAAAATTCTGTTGCCTGTGTTGCCATTCTGTGTTGCTGTGCCTGTTGCCTGTGTTGCCATTCTGTGTCCCCGTGCTGTCAGTTTTGGCACTTGTTGCTTGTGTCATGGGCGCCAAGGGCCCCAAAGTCCGGGTGATAGTTTTGCGAAAATTGTTTTCAGGTTTTTATACTCAGGTAAAATGGCTCATGAAAAATGATTTTTGGCAACAAAGGAGTTGAGTTGCATATTTTCACTAGGTGCCTAGTGCATGGGGGCCAAAAATGAGGTTCAGTTTTTGATGAAATTTTAATTTGGTTTTCATGTTCTGAGCATTTGGCTCGTGTAAAATCAATTTCGAAGGAAAATAAATTTTGTTGCATGTTGGCCTTAGGCGCCTAGTGCCTGGGCGCCGTGTTGCTGTGCTGAGCGCCTGTGCGTGTTGTTCCCCTGGGCGCCTAGCGCCTGTGCGCTGTTGCGCGTGTTGTTCCCCTGGGCGCCTAGCGCTTGTGCGCTGTTGCGCGTGTTGTTCCTGGGCGCCAACCGCCCATGCGCCTGTGCGTGTTGCCTCTCCTGGGCGCCAAGCGCCCATGCGCCAAGCGCTGTGTTGCCCCTGGGCGCCCAGCGCCCATGCGCCAGTTTCCAGGATGTCTAAATATTTTTCCTTTTTGTTTTTAATGTAACTTTTGACTCGGTTATCCAAATTTAACGGTTCAAAATGCGTTTCGAAGCTAATTTCAGTGTCTATTCAATGGTCTCAATTTTATGCAAAAATAAATTATTTTTACTGGTGTTCCTGGCTGAAGGTGTTCAAGTGTCCAAATGGCTATTTTTATCCATTTTCCCTATGTCGTGTCAATGTCCTGAGTTGGTCTATTTGAATTGGTGTTGGTGTGGGTGGTGAGCTGAAATGGTGAGTGATGATGAGGTGAGATTGGTGAGCAGAGGTTTCGGCCTAATTTTAATTTGGTGAGCTGATTAATGCACTATGGTGAGATTAGAAATTAAAATGGTGGATTGATTGAATTGTGGTGTGTTGTGATGCATTCTCCATAACACCTCATGAAACATGTGCATTATTGGTGAGCAGAGGCTTCGGCCTAGTTTTATTTGGTGAGCAGAGGCTACGGCCTATTTGTATTTGGTGACGGATCCGACATGCATGTACCCGTGGAGTTTGGGTTGCATTACATGCATAATCTTATATTGTGTAGTGCTGTTTGGAAATAGAATGTTGATGTGATTGTTTCCATTGTTGTGAATTGGTGTTCCTGGTTTCCTTTTTCCTATGCAGTGCTTGATTCCCATATGTTATTAATTATGAAAAGAGACTCACCCTACTGCTTTTATGTTGCTTCTTATGTCGGCAACGTGCAGGTAATAGCGAGTGAAGGATTCCTTTATGCCTTCGTCTGGTAGGAAGTGTCACGCTCTGATACGTAGCACCAGGGGGGGTGTCCTATGTTTATGCATTATTTTTCCTAAAACTGTTAGATTTGATTGGTGATGTATTGGTTTTAAATTTTAGAACTCATATTTATTCCGCTGCTGGTGGTGATTGGATTTAGTTGATGCGAACTAAACATTTTCTTATGGTGTTATGTATCTTGATATTTATGGAGTAAGTGTAGCACTCGCTTGAATTGTTTTCAAAAAAAAAAGAGACTCTGATTTTATTTAAAAAGTAAAGTTACTAGAAAGGGGGTGTTACATTAGTGGTATCAGAGCAGTTCGGTCTGTCCGGCCAAGTTGTCCAGTCGTAGTGTCAACTGACAACGGTGTGTTGTCAGTTATATCTAACTGTTGTTTGTTTGTAGCAAGTGAGTTGAGATGGCTGGGAGGATCGATGCTGCTGCTGCTGTTGTTGGGCTGCTGCTGAATGTTGTAAGAAGTGGAATCTTGTTTTGTCCGTTATGAATGGAGAAATGGTGGTCGATACTCCAGCTATGGGGTCGGTAACCACTTCTCTAATGTGTTCTCAGTGCCCCGTGTCGATCTTCGGCAGGGACTTTGTTGTGAATTTTATTTGTTTGCCGTTGGGAGGGTTGGATGTCATTCTTGGTATGGACTGGTTAGTATATAACCATGTGCATATTAATTGTTCCCGAAGATCTGTGAGTTTCCTTCCTCCCGAAGAAGAAGGATCTGTTTTGTTGCCTGCTGGTCATTTGCATAAGATAATGAAAGAGGGAGTTCATCTGTTTGCCTTGATGGCGTCATTGTCTGCTGAGAATCAGGCGATCATTGACAGGGTTCAAGTAGTGTGTGAGTTCCCTGAAGTGTTCCCGGATGAAATTCCAAGTGTCCCGCCAGAGAGGGAGGTTGAGTTTGCCATTGATCTTATACCTGGTACTAGGCCTGTGTCTATGGCACCGTACCGAATGTCAGCCTCAGAGTTGTCTGAATTGAAAAAGCAATTAGAAGATCTACTTGAGAAGAAATTTGTAAGGCCAAGTGTGTCACCGTGGGGTGCTCCGGTATTGTTAGTGAAAAAGAAGGACGGGAGTATGAGACTTTGTGTCGATTATAGGCAATTGAACAAAGTGACAATAAAGAACCGGTATCCGCTTCCCAGAATTGATGATCTGATGGACCAGTTGGTAGGTGCTAAGGTGTTTAGTAAAATCGATTTGAGGTCGGGTTATCACCAGATCAAGGTAAAGGATGAAGACATTCAGAAAACCGCTTTCAGAACGAGATATGGGCACTATGAGTATTCTGTTATGCCGTTTGGTGTTACCAATGCGCCGGGTGTGTTTATGGAGTACATGAATCGTACTTTTCATAGTTACTTGGATCGGTTTGTAGTTGTGTTTATTGACGACATTCTGGTGTATTCTAAGACAGAAGAGGAGCACGCAGAACATTTGAGGTTAGTGCTAGAAGTATTGAAAGAAAAGAAATTGTATGCAAAATTGTCTAAGTGTGAGTTCTGGCTGAATGAAGTAGGTTTCCTTGGTCATATTATCTCTGGTAATGGTATAGCTGTGGACCCAGCCAAGGTTGATGCTGTGTCCCAATGGGAGAGCCCGAAGTCAGTTACAGAGATTAGAAGCTTTTTGGGATTAGCTGGTTATTACAGGAGATTTATTGAAGGTTTCTCGAGGTTGGCACTTCCGTTGACTCAATTGACATGTAAAGGAAGAGCTTTTGTGTTGGATGCTCGCTGTGAGGAGAGCTTCAATGAGTTGAAAAAGAGGTTGACTACATCGCCCGTTTTGACTTTGCCTGTTCCGGATCGACCGTTTGTAGTATATTGCGATGCTTCCAAGATGGGTTTGGGAGGTGTATTGATGCAAGAGGGTAAGGTAGTAGCTTATGCGTCCAGACAGTTGAGGACCCATGAGAAGAACTACCCTACTCATGATTTGGAGCTAGCTGCAATTGTGTTTGTGCTGAAAATTTGGAGGCACTATCTGTATGGTACTAGATTTGAAGTGTTTAGTGACCATAAGAGTTTGAAATACTTGTTTGATCAGAAGGAGCTAAATATGAGACAGAGACGTTGGCTAGAATTGCTGAAGGATTATGATTTCGGCTTGAACTATCACCCCGGCAAAGCTAATGTCGTGGCTGATGCTTTAAGTCGGAAGAGTTTGCATATGTCGGCTATGATGGTGAGAGAGTTAGAGTTGATTGAGCAGTTTCGGGACATGAGTCTGGTTTGTGAAGTGACACCGCAGAGTGTCAGATTGGGGATGTTGAAGATCGGCAATGAATTTTTGGTTAGTGTTCGGGAAGCCCAAAAGTCAGATGTAAAGTTGGTAGACCTGTTAGTTGTGAATGATCAAGATGTGGGTGGAGATTTCAAGTTAGATTCCCAAGGTGTATTGAGATTCAGAGATAGGATCTGCATTCCTGACGATGCTGAGATGAAGAGAATGATTCTTGAGGAGAGCCATAGGAGCAAGTTGAGTATTCATCCAGGGGCTACGAAAATGTACCAAGATTTGAAGAAAATGTTCTGGTGGCCTGGTATGAAGAAGGATGTGGCTCAGTTTGTGTATTCTTGTCTGACTTGTCAGAAGTCTAAGATTGAGCATCAGAAGCCTGCGGGGTTGATGCAACCATTGGAGATTCCGGAATGGAAATGGGATAGCATTTCCATGGATTTTGTAACTGATTTGCCAAATACAGTGAGAGGGTTTGATGCTATATGGGTGGTTGTGGACAGGTTGTCTAAGTCTGCTCATTTCTTACCAATTAATATGACCTATCCAGTTCCAAAGTTGGCAGAAATCTACATCAAGACTATTGTGAAGCTGCATGGCGTTCCGCTTAGTATTGTATCTGATAGAGATCCGAGATTCACATCTGAATTTTGGAAAAGTTTGCAAGAAGCTTTGGGTTCTAACTTGAGGTTGAGCTCCGCTTATCATCCGCAGACAGATGGTCAGACGGAGAGGACTATTCAGTCGTTAGAGGACTTGTTGAGGGCATGTGTTCTTGAGCAGGGAGGTTCATGGGATTCTCATCTTTCATTGATAGAGTTCACCTACAACAACAGTTTTCATTCTAGTATTGGAATGGCACCGTTTGAGGCGTTGTATGGTCGGAGATGTAGGACTCCGTTGTGTTGGTATGAATCTGGGGAGAGTGCAGTGTTGGGGCCTGAGATTGTGCGAGAAACAACTGAGAAGGTAAAATTAATCCGTGAGAAGATGAAAGCGTCGCAGAGTCGACAAAAGAGCTATTATGATAAGAGAAGGAAGGATTTAGAGTTTCAGGCCGGTGATCATGTGTTCCTGAGAGTCACTCCGGTGACTGGTGTTGGGCGTGCCTTGAAATCAAAGAAGTTAACTCCCCGTTTCATTGGTCCGTATCAGATTACGGAGAGGGTGGGAAGTGTTGCATATAGGATGGCTTTGCCGCCTAATCTTTCGAACTTGCATGACGTGTTTCACGTGTCACAACTTCGAAAGTATGTTCCGGACCCGTCTCATGTGATTCAGATGGATGAAGTAGAGGTGCGGGATAATCTCACTGTGGAGACTATGCCTGTGCGGATTGAAGATAGAGAAGTGAAGATTCTGAGAGGGAAGGAGATTCCTTTGGTGAAAGTGGTTTGGTTAGGAGCTGCTGGTAAGAGTATGACTTGGGAGCTGGAGAGTAAGATGCGGGAAGCATATCCGGAGTTGTTTGATTCAGGTAATTTCGAGGACGAAATATCCTAAGTGGGGGAGAGTTGTAACGCCCCAAAATAATTTAATTATTTATTTAATTAAGTTATTTAAGACTTACAATATTTATTTAATTTAATTAAATAATTCAAGTTTAATTATTTTATTTTATTTTATTAGGAGGTGTTGTCACTAATTAAGTGGTGCGAGCAAGGGCCCGTGATCCACAATTAGGCCCGTGGCCCATTCCTTGGCATAGGAGTCGAATCATTAGGGGTCTAGGGAGTTAGTGGCAATTCACTCAAGTGAGAAAAAGAAAGAAAAGAAACGTAAGAGAGAGTGGGAAGAGAAAAGTTGCGAAGAAAAGAAGAGAAGAAGAGGAGAAGGCGAAACTCATAGAGAAGAGGAGGAGGCTCGTTGGTGGTTTGCATTCTTCCCTTGGAGCTTGGCTAACATTTCGACTTCCATAAGGTTAGGGGGTCCTCTTTTTGTTCTTAATAATTATGCGAATTGTGAATTGCTTAGGGTTAGGGTTCTAGGTTAGTTCTATGAATGATTTGTGATGTTAATGATTGATTCATAATATTGTGATGCTTGATGATTGAATTGCTATGTTGGAAATCGCATGATTGATGTTGAATTGTTGCTAAATGCGTATTGGAGACCATATGTTTGAATATATGATTATTTGGTGATTATATGGTGAAATTGAGAATCATGGTGACACTTTAGTAATATATATGTAATTGGGCGTTTTGGTGAATTTTAATTGGTAATTGAAAGTGGGAAAAATTTTGTTTGGAAGCCCCTAGGCGCCTTAGGCGCCATATGCATGTTGCTGAAATTTTCTGTTTTGCGCCATGGTCATGGGCGCCAAGTGCCCAGCAGTGTGCTGTGCCAGTTTCCAAAAATTCTGTTGCCTGTGTTGCCATTCTGTGTTGCTGTGCCTGTTGCCTGTGTTGCCATTCTGTGTCCCTGTGCTGTCAGTTTTGGCACTTGTTGCTTGTGTCATGGGCGCCAAGGGCCCCAAAGTCCGGGTGATAGTTTTGCGAAAATTGTTTTCAGGTTTTTATACTCAGGTAAAATGGCTCATGAAAAATGATTTTTGGCAACAAAGGAGTTGAGTTGCATATTTTCACTAGGTGCCTAGTGCATGGGCGCCAAAAATGAGGTTCAGTTTTTGATGAAATTTTAATTTGGTTTTCATGTTCTGAGCATTTGGCTCGTGTAAAATCAATTTCGAAGGAAAATAAATTTTGTTGCATGTTGGCCTTAGGCGCCTAGTGCCTGGGCGCCGTGTTGCTGTGCTGAGCGCCTGTGCGTGTTGTTCCCCTGGGCGCCTAGCGCCTGTGCGCTGTTGCGCGTGTTGTTCCCCTGGGCGCCTAGCGCCTGTGCGCTGTTGCGCGTGTTGTTCCTGGGCGCCAACCGCCCATGCGCCTGTGCGTGTTGCCTCTCCTGGGCGCCAAGCGCCCATGCGCCAAGCGCTGTGTTGCCCCTGGGCGCCCAGCGCCCATGCGCCAGTTTCCAGGATGTCTAAATATTTTTCCTTTTTGTTTTTAATGTAACTTTTGACTCGGTTATCCAAATTTAACGGTTCAAAATGCGTTTCGAAGCTAATTTCAGTGTCTATTCAATGGTCTCAATTTTATGCAAAAATAAATTATTTTTACTGGTGTTCCTGGCTGAAGGTGTTCAAGTGTCCAAATGGCTATTTTTATCCATTTTCCCTATGTCGTGTCAATGTCCTGAGTTGGTCTATTTGAATTGGTGTTGGTGTGGGTGGTGAGCTGAAATGGTGAGTGATGATGAGGTGAGATTGGTGAGCAGAGGTTTCGGCCTAATTTTAATTTGGTGAGCTGATTAATGCACTATGGTGAGATTAGAAATTAAAATGGTGGATTGATTGAATTGTGGTGTGTTCTGATGCATTCTCCATAACACCTCATGAAACATGTGCATTATTGGTGAGCAGAGGCTTCGGCCTAGTTTTATTTGGTGAGCAGAGGCTACGGCCTATTTGTATTTGGTGACGGATCCGACATGCATGTACCCGTGGAGTTTGGGTTGCATTACATGCATAATCATATATTGTGTAGTGCTGTTTGGAAATAGAATGTTGATGTGATTGTTTCCATTGTTGTGAATTGGTGTTCCTGGTTTCCTTTTTCCTATGCAGTGCTTGATTCCCATATGTTATTAATTATGAAAAGAGACTCACCCTACTGCTTTTATGTTGCTTCTTATGTCGGCAACGTGCAGGTAATAGCGAGTGAAGGATTCCTTTATGCCTTCGTCTGGTAGGAAGTGTCACGCTCTGATACGTAGCACCAGGGGGGGTGTCCTATGTTTATGCATTATTTTTCCTAAAACTGTTAGATTTGATTGGTGATGTATTGGTTTTAAATTTTAGAACTCATATTTATTCCGCTGCTGGTGGTGATTGGATTTAGTTGATGCGAACTAAACATTTTCTTATGGTGTTATGTATCTTGATATTTATGGAGTAAGTGTAGCACTCGCTTGAATTGTTTTCAAAAAAAAAAAGAGACTCTGATTTTATTTAAAAAGTAAAGTTACTAGAAAGGGGGTGTTACATTAGTGGTATCAGAGCAGTTCGGTCTGTCCGGCCAAGTTGTCCAGTCGTAGTGTCAACTGACAACGGTGTGTTGTCAGTTATATCTAACTGTTGTTTGTTTGTAGCAAGTGAGTTGAGATGGCTGGGAGGATCGATGCTGCTGCTGCTGTTGTTGGGCTGCTGCTGAATGTTGTAAGAAGTGGAATCTTGTTTTGTCCGTTATGAATGGAGAAATGGTGGTCGATACTCCAGCTATGGGGTCGGTAACCACTTCTCTAATGTGTTCTCAGTGCCCCGTGTCGATCTTCGGCAGGGACTTTGTTGTGAATTTTATTTGTTTGCCGTTGGGAGGGTTGGATGTCATTCTTGGTATGGACTGGTTAGTATATAACCATGTGCATATTAATTGTTCCCGAAGATCTGTGAGTTTCCTTCCTCCCGAAGAAGAAGGATCTGTTTTGTTGCCTGCTGGTCATTTGCATAAGATAATGAAAGAGGGAGTTCATCTGTTTGCCTTGATGGCGTCATTGTCTGCTGAGAATCAGGCGATCATTGACAGGGTTCAAGTAGTGTGTGAGTTCCCTGAAGTGTTCCCGGATGAAATTCCAAGTGTCCCGCCAGAGAGGGAGGTTGAGTTTGCCATTGATCTTATACCTGGTACTAGGCCTGTGTCTATGGCACCGTACCGAATGTCAGCCTCAGAGTTGTCTGAATTGAAAAAGCAATTAGAAGATCTACTTGAGAAGAAATTTGTAAGGCCAAGTGTGTCACCGTGGGGTGCTCCGGTATTGTTAGTGAAAAAGAAGGACGGGAGTATGAGACTTTGTGTCGATTACAGTTTCCTCTACCCTCACTCTAAGTTAGGTTAAGAAAAATGCCCTAAGCCGTTTTCTTGGATGAAAATTGCAACTAAAAACCCATCATCAGTGAAGATGCGCCCAAACGCACGACAAAAGCACTTGGACACATGACAAACCGATTCAGCAGATAAGTTTTGCCCTAAATGCATGACAAAAGCGCTTGAGCGCATGAAAAATAAAAGCATCGGGAATGCCTGCACCCCAAACCCATGATAGAAGCGTTTGGGCGCATGGAAAACACCTCTTTAAAGCGGTAGGCGCTCTAAACATTGGGACACAACCTTGGGCACACAACAAGAATTTTAGCATCTCAACTCTTTCCTTCAAGCTTCAGCATGATTTGAAACATCAATTTGCAACTGAAAAGCATGGTTATGACAAATGTGGCAATTTGTGGTCCAAAATAATGTAATTTCCTAATTTCAATATAAAAACACATAGTTTCGGACCAACAAATCTATATGCAATGCAAACTTATCACAATGCTACCACCTCTGGAAAATAGGTAAAAGTTGAGGTCAACTTTGTTCAAATTTTTCATACCTTTTATTCTATTAGTAGTTGTAACATTGAAATTTTAGTTGTTCTCTGTAATTCCAATGTAGTCAATGATATGCATATTACTAGTCATTTTTGGTGTGATTCTACTGAATCTTACTTCACTCAACCTCCCACTAACAGGCTAGATCCGTTAAATGCCGTAAGGCCCGATGCCACTTCTACCCTAGTTGTAGCATCTGACATGCAAATATTAGGAAAGCTTTAGTGTGATGTGATAGATGAAGTTGCTGATCTTATTGCTATTGATACCTAAAGAATATTTATGCAGGATTATAATATCGAATCAACTATATCTGAGACCCGTAGGAAGAAATTTCGTCAAAAAAGAAATTGGTCCAAAAATTTTAGGCTATAATATTTGTTCTAGGGCAAATTATGTATGTCTCTTTTTGACTTGGCTAATGTAAAGTAGTCCTTTATATTTTTGCCTTTTAGTTTGTCTCTATGATGTATTGATTTAGGGGTCTTTCTCTATAACAAGTTAGGAGCTCATTAATTATTACCACTTTGATTACAATTTCTTTTCTTGCCAAGGGTATTTTTGCCTTTATATTTTTGCCTTTTCTTGATGTTTTTGCATCAGAAGATTTTAATGAGGCTTTCTTCCTTCTATTGCCAAAGGAAACAGGTAAAACCAAATTCACAAACCTTGCATCTTTGTTTCATGTGTCCATTAGCATAGTGCATACTCTAGATAATAGTGATAGATTTGGCATATGAATACTCATTAAGAGTATTGTTGTGTGACCTAATAACGCTTCCATAGTTGCTATTTCTATGTATAAGGAAAAATGTAATGTATGAGTAGGTGATTAAATGATTGACATTTTCTTGAAAATTTATGGTCTTCTGAAAATTTGAAGTTTGGGTGTGAAAGTTTGGGATTCTGATGGTTTTATGATAAAACCGAAGTTCTGAAAGTTTGTGTACGCGCACACGTGCGTATAAACATTTATAATAAATCAGTATTTTTTTCCCGTTGCCTCTTCTGATGAGCTTGAAATTTGTTTATAAAACCATAATAAGTCTCAATAAATTTTGGTTGCATTATTTTTATTATAAGTCAACTTTGATTCTTATACTAATATTTTACACCTGTGAAATGACTTCTTCTGGATTTTATAATATCTTTCTTCGGAATGATAGTAATTGCGGTCATAAAGTTGAAATTGAATTCTCCTAATGTAAATTGTTGATTGGCTAATGGGATTGATTAATGCCATTGCCATATAAACACATGTCGTGTATCTCGTGAATAAGGAAAATAATTAGTTGAGCAAAAATGCTTCGTCTACATCCGTGTTAGGACAATAAGTGGAGCAAAAATGCTTCGGTTACACTTCTCTAGTCTTCGATAAATTTATTTTCGTTTCTTTAGGATATATATGAACTCATTCCTAACTCGAAAGTGAGTATTGGGTCCGAATGGCCGCTTTCTAGGGTTACCCTCTCTCCTCTTTTCATATGCTACTTGGCATTAGTCAAATTCATCCAATTGAAACTGGAATTCCTCCAATTTCAATCTAGAAGACGGGAACAGTGAATGCTTCTTCCTCCAAAAAATGAACATGGTATGTGGTCACAAGATTTTTTTTTTCTGTATACTTCCTTCATGTTAATTATTGTGAGAACATTGGTTGTGATTTTGATATTGATCGACTCTTAATGGTGAATTTATTATTCATATTTAATTCTTCTTGTTAAGAAAACCACACATTTTTCTGATTCATGTTATTCCATAAAAAGAGATTGACCCAATTTTTGTTTTTATAAAGCATGTAATCCTGGATCGTCCTCAGATTGTTTTGTATGGAAAAAGTATTGTCGACAAAGGTTTTGCCCTTTGTCCATTGACTGTACTCAAGATTGTCAAAATCGGATCAGATCGGGCGGATCTATTGGTTGAACCGTGAACTGGACCCCTGTCGGAATCATATCTGAGAACCAGCCTACATGAAAAGTAGGATTTGACCGGATAACCTGCCAAAAACCGAGAATTGGATAGAAAATGAATGGTATATCATGTTGATTTTTTTAAAGTAAAGACAATAAATGATGCTGATTTTTGGTATATGAGATATTTTTATCCTTTTTTATTTTATAATTAAATTGATGAAATAAAATACAAAATTAAAAAATAAATGTGCCCAATAATATTATTATGAGATTACTTATATTGTAATATTTATGATTATTGAATATGTTAATGTTATTCGGTCAAATTTGCTTGGAATTAATAACTTATTTTTCCTATTATATGTTGACCTCTAACATTTTAAGTGAAGTTTCATTTTTTTCGAAGAAAAGAATACATATTATGAGAGTACTTACACTACAAAAAACGGAACAGATTGCGGGGGTTTTTAAGTCGCTTTGAGGTGGTTTTAAACACCCGCAACGTAATCTGCGGGGGTTTTAAAAAATGCCGGAGTTTCAAGTGCCGCAATCGTTTTGCGGGGGTTTTTAACCCCCACGATTAGTGGAGGTTTTTTTGAGGGGGTTATAAACCTCCTAAAATCGAGTGATATGTAGGAGTTCTGTTTTTTGTGTAGATTTTTTATTGCCATAGTTGATAGGACTTTTTTGTGGGGGTTACAACCTCCTATATATTATTGAAGAGTTTTTTTTTCCTTGTTGTCATTTATAATTGAGGAGTTTTTTTTCCTCTTCACATTATCACACTTAAATTACTAGCACCCATATATTATTTATATCTTACCAAACATTCCATAAATTATATTACATAAAAAAAACATTCAATAAATTTAATCGAAGGTCTCAAAATTTCATTAAAAATATAACTATGATAACAGAAAATGTATTTCAAACATTTGTACATCAAATATTCAATGTAATACAACTCAATTTAAAATAGCTTAAAAGAAATTTTATACTAAAAGACAACATAATTCCAAAATCTTAACATAATTCCAAAATCTTAACGGTAGCTTCGGTAGCCTGGGCTGCACATGCAACTCTCTGCATATTTGACAAGATCATTTGGTCGAGGTAGATGAGAAGCCAAACCTGTCAACCAAACATAGAAGACAAACTTAAGGACGGGAGGAACAAAACAAAGACAGCTTTGTCTCAATTGAACACATTTCATGAAACTCACCAAGTTCATATGACTTAGCTCCCACTTTAGCAGCAATGTGAGCTAATATCTTTCTGATATTTGTGAATGGAGGGTAAATCAATCCCTTATCATAATTCTTCTGTGATACTTGTGCAGCCAAAGCTTCAGCTGTTGCAAAAGTGAAATGGTTTAGTCAATCCATATATATTATTAGCCCTCATAATCATTCATGCAGCTAGCATATTCTCATTCTTTAGTCAATCCATAGATTGCTTTCAATATTAATTTTCAATATTAATCATACTGCACAGAACCTAAAGTTATAATTTATATAATACACAATGCATATACTATTTCATATCACTACTATAGAACCATTTTTTCTTTTTTCCTTTCTTTTTAAGTACTAAAATAAAGATAAAGGAGTAGCCAATTCTTTCTTTTTTCCTTTCTTCTCCTTTTTATCAGTTTGTGTTGACCAAAAGGCCTCTTACTTAAAACCTACTCTTTCTTTCATAAAGAAAAAGAAACTATAAAGAGAAAGGCATGATGATGTAAACAGAGGAACTATAAGTGGATATTGTGCTTTTTTATGTTGCAGCAACTTCCAAAGCATACATACAAACTTGTCCGAAAACAATATGACAGCCAAAAACACATATTTCTTAGGTTATGCCGCTATTGTTTATCATGAACTGATTATGTTATGCCGTATATCAATTACAAATACAAATTTGCACTGAAGAGAAGAGTCACCTGTGAATTTCCATTGCCATAGCCAGATTAACAAGCTTAAAAAGTTGTGCCATTGCCATTGAGTAAGGAAATATCTGAGAACAAAAATAAGATTCTTTAGTTTTAGAATGCAAAATCTGAGAACATTTGAAAGACACAATAAGTTGGACATATTAGAGAAGCATAAGCAAGACGCTGCTGGTTCTACTCATTGTAGCACATTAATTGTAACTAATTCAGTATTAGTTAGTAATAAGCAATAGTTTTATGCCCTATTTGGATACACAATTTACTTAAACTTTGTAGCATAAGTACTCAGATTGTGAAGTTGGGTTGGAGAGAGCTAGAATTAGCGGTTTCTACATGGCGAGAAATTTCACAAACATTAGAGATAGAATCTTCTCATCAAGTAGTAAAAATATTATGAGAGAGAAACATGAAAAATACCTCATTCAAGGATGTCATGGCTTCAACCACTTCCTTGGTAAATGCCTGTCCTACTCCAGATGATTGCCTGATTGCCTGATGGAATAAATTGTCAGATATGTTATAAAAGAAAAGAAACATTTCATCGCAAAATCCACGACAGTTTCTTCACCTTGACATCATCTAGAAGCCCCTTCACAGGTTCATGCTCATGAGCCCAAGGCTTTTTGAATTGTTGAATGGATTGCAGACGAGAGCTAACAATAAGTCCCTTTTAGTCTACCAGCCAGATCTTCTTGCGGGTCTTTTCAACTGGAGCTTTTGTCTGTCCAAGAAAATAGTATTTAATTTAAGTATTTGATACAAACAAATACCATTAAAAAAAGAATACAAGGATAAAATTATACCTGCTTTGAAATCTCAAGAGCTATCAGCTCTGCTATACCAGTTCCAGTCTTCAATAACCAAAAGATAAAAGTAAGAAATTTACTTCAAGAGAAAAACACAGTAAGACCAAAAAAATAAGAAATTAGTTCCCTTGAGAAACTTACCTCTCCAGCACCAAGGAATAAGAAGGTATGGTCAGCTAAGGTTCCTCCAACTAATTTCAGGGAAGCAAGCAATCCAGCTAACACCACAGATGCTGTACCCTGGATTAAACCAAAGAATATCAGAGTCAATAATCTGAATTAATATATGAAACTGAGCATAAGTCAAAATCTTTTTAAGTATGCATACCTGTATATCGTCGTTAAAAACAATATGAGATGAGCTGTATCTTCCAAACTAGAATAGAACTAGCAGCTGGTTTTACCTCAAAGCAAATCGGGAAATTGTGATGCATTGCTCTTTCTACACAAAGATGCCCTTCTTCCATTACCTTGGAATACCAACATCCTAAATACACATAAGCAAATCTGAGGAAATCATTTCATAACCACAAGTTAACAAGTTAGACTCTAACTTAATAAACATAACCACAAGTTAATACCAAATATACACAAACTAATTACAAATAATACTGCTTTCTTTTGAGACTTTGGCTGAAAAAACTAAAACATACATTAAATTCAACCCAACGAACAACAACACTGATTTTTGATAACTATGGAATAATAAAATTAACACTAAACTTTGTGCCGAAAGGATGGTTAATTTCAAGAATCTCCCTTCCCTAACCAAAATAAATATGCATGACAAAAAGAAAACTGATAATTGCTCTTCAAATGAAAAAAGACCATTAACGATACAGCAAATTTCTCTAATGCACATGTGAGATTTAATCAATAGCTCTTTCTTCAAAACTGAAGAGTACCGATTTGTTGACATTGTTTAGATATCCCGAAACTTCATTTTTGAGGCATTTGCAAGAACGAGAAGAATAAGAAAAAGGAAGCAGAATGTGAAATAATCGGTATAGGAAAGAGAGTGAGAAAGAGCGCCGCTTTGAATTCAGAAGTGACAAGAAAACACAGAAATGGTTACTACACGACAGTGGGAGATCTAAGAAGAAAATATCGAAACCCTAACAAACTTCTCGAGTTTGAAAATCGAAGGCACAGATTCAAAAAATGATTCAAGTGAAAGAAGGATTTCGATGATACCTTGAAGGATTCTGGTGAGGGACGAATTCGGTGCGACGAGAGGAACGAGTTCGGTGCGATGCTTTTCTACGGTTGAAGAAGAATGACGATTTCGATATGAGAGTGAGTGAAGGATTCGATTTCAGCAACCATGAGAGTGAGTGAAGGATTAGGGTCCTCTTTTAAGTTTCTGGAACGAGGTAGATTGGGTTTGAGGGTGAGTTTTTGCGAGAGAGGCAAAGTGAGGAGAAGGAGTCTGGGTTTTGCGAGAGTTGGTGAGTTTTTGCCAAATCAGTGAAATTTTGTTTAGTGAAATCACTGAAGAGGGAAACGTGAAAGTGAAGAGGGAAAGTTTTTTTTTTTTGTTTTTTTTTTACGATTAGTGGGGGTTTTTCTTGACAATCAACGGGGGTTTTAAAACTCCGTAAATTGAAACAAATTTTTTAATTGGGTAGATGAAAAGTTCCTTTTTTAATGTTAAACTGAGGGGGTTTTTAAAACCTCCGCAAAAAAACCTCTGCTATTTGATCTGTTTTTTGTAGTGTTATTAAAGTCATAACATTTTTTTTGCATGAACTTATGTTTTATGCTCTTCAAGACATATATTATTTGATTTGATGTGTAACTTTAAGTAATTACTTAGATATATTGTTGTGTTGTTGAACTTAAATTAAGTCTAATTTAATTTGTGGTGGGAAATTATGAATCAAATGTTATTTTGTTTAATTTTTGTCCTTTATATATTGTAATAAAACATTAAGTAATCTATTTAATAAATTCTGGTTCGACACCAAGAACCTTGAAGCAATGCCTCTGGCGGTTCAATATCCGGTTTGGTTTTAACAATCTGGTTGATTTTATTTTCAAAAAAAATTGTTAATTTTCAAAAATTTTAAAAGAACACAAATTTTTCTTGGTTAATTTTTATAAAATTGAAAAAGTTTTTAAAAAACAAACGAAGCAGACCTTAAGCATTTGGTTTCTTCGTATTATATAATTCAAAACCAAAATTAAATTAGGAAAATGAAATGAAACTAGAGAAGCATGCAAGAGTTAACAAGATTGCGAGAGTTATTTTAGTTAAAAATTATATTTTGGTGCATATGAATAAAGAACGCTTTTTCGAGGCCTTAACTGAAAGAATTTTGCAACTAGGCATCATCAAATAGCTCATCTCACATAAATTACACTAAGGGTGTGTTTGGTGAGAGAGAGAGAGAGGGAGGGAAGAGAGGAAGATAGATGAGAGTAATTTTCTTTTGTTTGGTTTGGGGGAAAAATCGGATAGAGAGAAAGAGAGAGGATTGGTTTAATATTATTTTACACAAAGAGTGTATTTGGTCGAAGAGAAAGAGGGAAGAGAGATGAAAAAGAAATAGAAAGATAGAAGAAAGTGTGACAAACTATAGAAAGAGGGATGAGAGAATACTCATTCTCCTCTACCAAACACACCCTAAACCTGGTCTTTTGTTCTAGGTTTCTTCACAATGATCTCACTTAATTATCTTTGTATTTTTTTGTTGGAATATTTTGTTGTGTGGAATAAATTGAGATCGCCATACTTATCTTTGAAAAACTTTAAGCTTTTCATCACATTGGTTTTGATAGGTTTCGCTTACAATAACGTCTTATTTGTTATTTGAAGTAGGATAACTAAGCTATGAAATCACATAATTTAATTCCAAAGCTGTTCTATTTAGCAAAGTTATGCGACTTCAATATGCCAACATTTATGCAATATGGTTGGAGAAATGAAAAGAGAAACAAAATAAATATTCAAAATTAAGTATTTTTGTAGGACGGGCAAGCGACCCAAATTGTACCAAGCCAAAGTGGCTTGAGGATTTTCTGGGAAAAACTTTCTTTATCCCATATTCTGTTCATCCGATTCGTAAGAATGAGTTGAATTGATACTGTATAGACTGTAAACTTTTAGCTAGCCAATATTGGGTATCAACAAATTCTCATCCCAATCACATGATACTTCAAATCTATAGGCATGTTTACAATGATGTTGTCTCTCTTACTACGATGAAAAACCTTGTTGATTGCTCACAGATCCAAGTATGATAGTACATCTTAATTTAAAGTTCACGACTAAATATTTACAAAATAATAGTGAAAATTATATAAATTACCGCAAAGTCCAAAATTTTGTCTTTTTTGAGAATTTTCTTGCAAGTCATAGTTCATTAGATTCAAATAGGGATGTTGTAACATATCATCAGTTTTTGTTGTATTGTAACAAATCATTGGGTTTCCCTTTAAGTGACTATTATCGTAGCTTTATATAACACTTGTTTCTGTTATGTTATTTGACATTGGTGTAATTGAGAGATTATCAACAACTTTTTGAAATGAAATGATGGCATGAAAATTTCCAACATAGAAAACATCAAGTTCTGCTTAACCAAGGTTCGAGATTCGAATCCAGCCTTGGGAATGCAATATCATTAAAACTTTTGAGGGAAAGTTTTACCGCCTACTGTGGTCCTACCTGACTCAAGAGATTAGTTTCTGCAGTAGCACGCAGAGGATACCCAGTTTAAAAAATATTGTTCTGCATTAGATAATCAATAAATGTTTTACTAATTGTTTGTAGGGATTCTAGCTTATGTTTTCTTGTGTGGCATATAATCTAAAGGACTACCAAATGTGTTGGTATCTATCAAAATGAATGTTCCAAGTCGCATATATAAGTATTCTAATGGAAAGAATAACTAGTACAACATCTTGCATTCTTTTCTTTTAATTTGAAAACCAAGAGTTTTTTTTCTTCCGATAAGCAATGTTGCATTAATAGGAGCACTAGGGGTGCTCAAAACCACAAATATAAGGATGACATCACAGGTTGTTTATACATGAAAGTGCATTATTCCACCATAGTGATGGAATACAACAAGAAGTAATTCCCACTCCGTAAATAAACCAGCCCCAAGATAAGAACTTCACCTGGGCCACTATCGAGTCTACATTTGGCTCTACCCCTCTAAAACAAACACCGTTACGAGATAGCCAAAGACACCAACAAGTTGTCAACCAAATAAGATGCTTAATCCTCTTCGCTTTCTTACCAGTACAAAAGTCGCCATAGCGTAGAAAATGATCAATTAAAGTAGATGGGCAAGGCACTTGAACATTCATCCAACGACCAATCTCGCCCCACACCCTCAAAGAAAAATCGCAAGCCAAAAAACAAGTGATGAGAATCCTCAATGTGAGACCTACACAAAACGCAGACCGCATCCTCCTTCGAGTGAATAACATGTCGTCTAAGTAACAGGGACCAAACAGGTATAGAATTGTTGAATATACGCCAACCAAACAACAAGAACTTGGCTAGAATACGAGTCCTCCATAACGCTATCAAGTCAGATTTCTGCAGAGTCGAAACTAGCCTGCTGCTGTCCACGGCTGAAAGTTGATTGGCTTGCAAAAGAAATTGGTAACAAGACCGAACCGTGAAGGATTTTAGCGGATCAATAAACCAACAGCATTGGTCAGCAACTCCACAGGCCAATGATCATCACGCCAAACTCCTAGATCCGCCAGCCTCACATTTTTATTATTACAATTGTTGAAAATGTTGCCAAACACAATCTTCAACAGACGTTGCCCAAGCCAATGATGATGCCAAAAATCCACTCTGCTACCATCCCCCAACCTCCGCCTTACATTTGATTCGATCCAACCCACCGAGAACCTCTCCTTCCCCACACACCTAAGATCGCGTCACCACAAAGAATCTTCCCTTCTATGTGGTGTGTCTGTCTCATATCCCACATATTGGAATATACTTTGTAATTGTGTATTGCTTGTATTTGTAATAAGTAGCTGTCGAAATACTACCTAGTCGAAGTTATAGTTAGCTGTAGAAGTTGCAGTGTAATTAGTAACAGTAGAAGGTGTAGTTAGTAGTTGGCATATTGGGCCTAGTCGAAATATGGGCCTGGGCCTGACTTTAGGTTTTGTGTATAAATAGGGATCACTAGTTAGTGAATAATTATGCTTTTGATTGCCTTTTAACCTAATCCTATCACTTTACAGTCTCACTGTTTTATTGCTCCCTTTCCTCTCTCTAGCGCCGTCGCTCTCCCTTCCCTCTCCTGTCTGCTGCGCCGCAGAATACCCAACAAACTGGTATCAGAGCTTTAAGATCCATGGCAGCGAGAGATAACTATGGTGGAGGTATTCCGGGGAGCCTCCCCATTTTCGATGGAAAGGACTTTGAGAGATGGTGTTCGCAGATGAAGGTGCTGTTCAGATATCAAGATGT
Organism: Astragalus membranaceus; assembly: GCA_039519185.1. Lineage (NCBI taxonomy): Eukaryota > Viridiplantae > Streptophyta > Magnoliopsida > Fabales > Fabaceae > Astragalus > Astragalus membranaceus. The sequence goes on along the minus strand of CM076849.1, from coordinate 116,868,495 downwards.
ACTTGACATCGTGAACGATGGAGTTCCACCCGTGGCAGATGACGCCACAGAAGCGGTGAGAAACAGCCACAATGCGATGAGAAAGAGAGACGGAAAAGGGCTGTTTTTACTTCACCAGTGTGTCGATTCGAATGTCCTGAACCTGATCATCGACTGTGAATCAGCAAAGGCAGCGTGGGACATCCTCAAGAGCTCGTATGGCGGAGCAGACAGACTGAAGAAGATTCGACTCCAGTCGCTCAGAAAGTAGTTCGAAGCCCTGAAGATGTCAGAAGCAGAATCGATTGGCGAATTTATTACGAGGTTAGTAGCATTAACTAATCAAATGAGGGGAAATGATGAGACTGTCGAAGAAGTGAAGAAGGTCGAAAAGGTGCTTCGATCCTTAACCGAGAAATTCGACTACGTTGTTACAGCCATTGAAGAATCCAAGGACCTAGATACATTGAAGTTAGATGAACTTCAGGGTTCCTTAGAGGCACATGAATTGAGGATAAGGCAGAGAAGTTCAGAGAGAGAAACTGAACAAGCCTTACTTTCATATTCCTCTAAGAAGAATTGGAAGGCAAGTAACAGGGTCGAAAGAGGTAGAGAAGAAGGATCAAGCAGTAAGCAGAATGATTTCGACAAGAAGAAGGGATCTTTCGACAAGAAAGGTGACCTGTCGAAAGTGCAATGCTACAACTGTCAGCAATTTGGGCATTATAGAAACAGGTGTAAAAACAAGAAGGTTTCTAGAGATGCTGAAGCCAATTTTGCGAGTGACAGTGACACAGACTCCGACTCAGATGGGCTAGTGTTGATGGCAGTCGAAGATGAGATTGAAGATAACACTCATCTTGACGAAATTGCTGAAAGTAGCGAGCAGAATAGTGTGAACACTTGTATAAGTGGATACACTTGTAATGCTCAAAATACTTGTGCTATGTGTGTGTGGCAGGCCAGTCGAAACACTGGGGATACCTCCAACATAGCCAGCAACGATGATGAGGAATTATCATTCATGACGACTATAGACCCAGAGTTGTTGTTGTTGAAACCAGATACAAATTCGACTGAAGAGAAGTGTGTCGAATTGCAGGTTGTCGAAGAACATTGCCTGAAGAGAACTGTCGAAGAATGTTGTGAAAAACCGACAACAATGGACTTAGAAGAAGTTCATGATCAGAGTGATCAGGATGTCGACGAGGTCGAAACTGAAGAGCCAGAAGAACCCATTGCTGTCGAACCTCTCAGAAGGTTGCAAAGGGAAAGGCAGAAATCAGTAGAGCTAAATGATTTCGACACAATCCCAGATTCTGCTGTAACTGCAGAGGGAGAGTTAACTCAATTCGAACTGATGGCTGAAGCAAAACCAGTGAGTCTGGAGCAAGCTCTTAGTCGAAAGGAGTGGAAGGAAGCTATGATTGATGAGTCAAAATCAATAGAGAAGAATGATACCTGGAAGCTAGTCGAACTTCCAGCGCAAAAGAAGGCAATAGATGGTGAAGTGGCCAAGGGTAAGGCAAAATTAGTAACCATGAGAAAGAACCCTTGTATTGGGCACCAAGTATTGAAAGTTGCAGCCCGGTTCGACAGAGTGCGAAACAGCTCGAAAAGGGGCAGAACAGATCGAAAAGTTGCAGCCCAGTTCGACAGAGTTCGAAACAGTTCGACAAGGGGCAACACAGGTTCGACAGGGTGTGGGCAAGATCAGGCAACACACTTTGGGCACATGGGTGCCGAATTCCTCTCGACAGGAAAGATTCGACAGAGGAACAAGAACTCTGGCTATATGTAGAGTTGCCGCCTGGTGACTGGGGGCCAAAACTGAAGTGTCACTTAGCAATGACCAATGCATTGCAGAAAGGACAATTCGACAGAAACAATGACCAAGCCATTGCAGAAAGGAAGATTCGAAGAACTGAGAACAATGCTTGGAATGATGTCACGTAGCAATACAAATTAGGAGGGAATATTGGAATATACTTTGTAATTGTGTATTGCTTGTATTTGTAATAAGTAGCTGTCGAAATACTACCTAGTCGAAGTTATAGTTAGCTGTAGAAGTTGCAGTGTAATTAGTAACAGTAGAAGGTGTAGTTAGTAGTTGGCATATTGGGCCTAGTCGAAATATGGGCCTGGGCCTGACTTTAGGTTTTGTGTATAAATAGGGATCACTAGTTAGTGAATAATTATGCTTTTGATTGCCTTTTAACCTAATCCTATCACTTTACAGTCTCACTGTTTTATTGCTCCCTTTCCTCTCTCTAGCGCCGTCGCTCTCCCTTCCCTCTCCTGTCTGCTGCGCCGCAGAATCCCCAACACCACACACCTCAAAAATACTTATTATTGCTCTGTATGCCTAATTTTTTTTAATAGTGGTGTTAGATAATTGAATCTTCTCGACTAAATGATAGCCCCGCAAGTGCACGGGTCGTATCGCGTAATAAAAGAGTATCGGTCCACAGGGAGAGCCTAAGTGAATACCAATTTAATTTTTCAAAGTTTGATTAACTGAAAAGAAAGTGTTTTTAGAAAGAAGGAATGTTTTAGTAAAGTCTACTCACTCATGATCATTGTAGACAAAAGAGGAGAAAAGGAAATAAAAGAAGAAAACATAAAGTTAAATAGCGAGAAATAAAAGAAAGCGGTAAAGTGCAAAATTATAAATAGCAGAATTGTAAATGACAAGAAAGTAAATTGCTTGAAAAGAAAATTGCCAGTAATTTACTTGACTTGCCAGTAATTTACTTGACTTGCCAGTGATTTACTTGACTTGCCAGTGATTTACTTGACTTGCCAGTGATTTACTTGACTTGGAAATTTAAAGGGCGAAAAAGTAAATAACAAGGAAAATAAAAGAGCGGAAAAGTAAAGAGCGAGAAAGTAAAGAGCGAGAATTTAAATAGCAATGAAAGTAAATGACTTGGAAAGTAAAAGGGCGAAAAAGTAAATAGCAGGGAAAATAAAAGAGCGGAAAAGTAAAGAGCGAAAAGTAAAGAGCGAGAATTTAAATAGCAATGAAAGTAAATGACTTGGAAAGTAAAAGGGCGAAAAAGTAAATAGCAGGGAAAATAAAAGATCGGAAAAGTAAAGAGCGAGAAAGTAAAGAGCGAGAAATTAAAGGGCAATGAAAGTAAATGACTTGGAAAATAAATAGCAAGAATTTAAAGGGCAAGAAAGTAAATAAACAAGAATCATAAAAAGCATGAAGAGTAAATTGAAGTCATGAATAATTAGAGAGCCTTTGTCATTGATTTTCTAACAAAATTCAAGCTTGGTTACAAGTGAGGATCAAGCCTCTATTTATAGGAAAATATTAGGTCTAAGGCACTTGAGAGGAGGGGCAAAATGGTCATAAAAAAAGTGGCAAATCAAGTGGCAAGGGAAAGCCATCAGCAAGTGGGTGCAGCCAAAATTGACTTGTCTGGTGCCAGGGTCGTGCGCCCATGTGCCTGGGTCGTGCGCCCTGGCCAGTCAATTTTGGCTGCTCTGCGCTAGTTTTGCACTAGGGTCGTGCGCCTATGGTGCCAGGGTCGTGCGCCATGTGCTGGAAACAGCTGTTCTGCGTTGCTGGCAAGCATGGGTCGTGTGCCTATGTGCCAGGGTCGTGCGCCTTGTTCTGCCAAAATGGGCCATTTTCAGTTGAAAACACGCACGGGTCGTGCGTGGTGCACCCAGGGTCGTGCGCAGGCTCTGCGCCAGTTTTTACCAGGGTCGTGCGCCTATCTGCCAGGGTCGTGCGCCAGTTTTGCACTAGGGTCGTGCAACATGTGCCAGGGTCGTGCGCAGGCTCTGCGCCAGTTTTTGCTGCTTGGCGCCCTTGGCGCCCTGTGCTGCGCCAGTTTTGCTGCTTGGCGCCCTTGGCCAGTTTTCGGTTTTTGGGGCCCTTGGCGCCCATGAGGGTGTCTAGTGCTTTAAAAATTGCTCCTCCTCAAATATTTCCTTTTTTCTTCATTTTAGCTCATATTTTCTCTTTTGCTCCAAAATAAAACCTGAAAATAAAAAGCAAACATATGTAGTAAAATAGTTCAAAGATATAAAATATAATTAAAATACCTAAAAAAACTTAATGAAAATAACTATTAAAAAGACTCTAAAAATAGACTTATCAAACTCCCCCAAGCTTGAACCTTTGCTTGTCCTCAAGCAAAAACAGTGTAAATCCTTAGGCCAATTCTGAAGGAAAATTATTTTCACATCGAATCATTAAGCGAACTGTGGGGCAATTCTAACACTTCGGTTTGAGAACTACTATCCGGGCTTCTTGTGGAATTGGGAGACAAATTTAAAGTATCAATACATTAGAGAGGATATCCATGTCATCATAGAGCCGGTTCCCCAACATTCTTAAGCTTGGGTCCTCCATTTACTAAGACCGGGTCTCAAAGGAGGGTCTTTATACGTTGGGTATTCAAGCATTTTTCTTTTCTTTTTGATTTTATATGCTAACCATTCATTTTGACATTTAAAATGCACCAATTTTTGCATTTTGAATTGGTTTTGCAATTTTTTTTTTTTTTGAATACCCCAACTCAGACGTTTTTCTCCAGTAACCGCGCATCCAGTGAATGTCACCAAGAGAACCAGGTCACTAGTTTCTTTTCAGTCCTTCTAATTGTATTAACAACTGAAAACAGTCTCAGTAGTGTGTGTGTGAAAAAGCCCTAGAGGTAGAAATCGAACCATGATACAATTTTTATTGCTCCCAACCAGTCCACCTAGATGATTGCTAATGAAAGATTGAAAAATTATTTTTGTCCAGAAAAGGCTTATCTAAAACATGCTTTAGGGTTCACAAAGTTTCGTGATGGAGGGAGCAGATACAACTCAAAGTACAAAAAGATAAAAACTCGGCAAAGCAATAAAGACATTCCTAATAAGAGTAATAAAATACCCCCCCCCCCCAAGCTTGGACTAGGCATTGTCCTCAATGTTTTTTTCAAATTAAACAAAAAAGGGTTTAGGAGAGCTCACCTGGCTGTCTGGTTCAGGATACTCGGCCCTGGGGTATTTTATTTTTCAACAAATCAAAAAAATACATTAAGCCGTGGGTTGCCTTCCACACAGCACTCGTTTATGGTCATTAGCTTGACCTTTTCCCTTTATAAAGTTATTCCTGGGTCCCATTGCTTGAAGCATAGAGACCAAGTGACATATGAAGAATGAAAGCATATTCCTAGATCCCATGGCTTGTAAAATGGAAGTTGTGTAAGCAATAAGATCTTTTTTACAATTCCCCCCTGATCAAATGTTATTTTTTTCACAAAGGAAGGTGAAAAATAAGATAAAGGAGATGGTTTGTATGGTGGTGGGGGGATGTATGGTTCTTCTCTTTCTTTTTCTGGTTCCTTCTCTTTTTCTTTCTCTTCTTGCTCACAAGGTGAATTATGTTTTTCACTCACAATTTTTTCTTGGTTTGCTCTTGGTTCCTCTAATTGTTTTTCGCTTCTAAGGGTGACAGCATATATTTGGCCATTTAGATTTTGTTCAGGCTGTCTAGGAAATACCCCCGAAGATTTAGAGGATGAAACCACCTGTGTTGCCACTTGAGTTATTTGATTTTCAAGCATCTTACTGTGAGTGGCAATAGAGTCGATTTTTGATCCTAATTTGATAAGTGTGTCATTCAAATAACATGTTTGATTTTTGAATTCTTCATTTTGTTTTGTTTGAGATGACACAGATTTTTCCATCAAAAATTCTAAGTTCGACTTTTGCGGGCTGTTTTGTGGGTTGTTAAAAACGCTTTGATTTTGAAAGACAGGAGGTGGTCTAGGTGCTGGATTGGGTGGAGGATTTTTATAAGAAAAATTTGGATGATTTCTCCACCCAGAATTATAAGTATTTGAAAACGGATCTTCTTTTTTAGCATAGTTTATATGCTCATTTCCAGTACTAGATGCCTCAAGCTGGCATTTAGCTCCAATATGGCCAACAACCCCACATAATTCACATGGTGGAGTAGTAGGAGAAAAAGTTTGTGAAACGGCACTTACATTTAATTTTTCAAATTTTTGAAAAAGTGCGTCCACTTTTGAGGCAAGATGATCAACAGCGGATATTTCATACTTACCTGGCTCTTTTGATGTGGCTGGTTTATTCGTTATGGCTCGCTCACTTGTCCACTGACAATGGTTTTGAGCCATATCTTCAACGAGTGCATAAGCTTCGGTAAAATTTTTGTTCATTAAAGCTCCACCTGCAGCTGCATCAATAGTCATTCTTGTTGCATATTGTAATCCATTATAAAAAGTGTGAACAACAAGCCATTTCTCTAGTCCATGATGGGGGCATAGCCTTAACATTTCTTTGAAACGTTCCCAAGCATCATAAAGAGATTCCCCGTCGTTTTGAGAAAATCGAGTAATTTGATTTCTCATTTGAGCTGTTTTACTCGGGGGAAAGAACTTAGCAAGAAAAGTTTGTTTTAACTGGCCCCAGCTGGTAATGGATTCCGAAGGCAAAGAATGTATTCATGCTCTTGCTCTATCCCTTAATGAAAAAGGGAAGAGTTTTAGTCTTATGGCATCCGGAGGTACCCCGTTTAATTTGAGAGTTCCACAGTATTCTAGAAAAATTGAAATGTGAAGATTTGGGTCCTCTGTGGGAGAACCAGAAAATTGGTTTTGTTGAACCATCGAGAGCAGAGATGTTTTGAGTTCAAAATTATTTGCCTCCACATTTGGATGTACAATGGCAGCCGATGGCTCTGCTGAAGGTGTTGCGTACTCTTTGAGAGCACGATTTTCATTAGCCGCCATTTGGTTATCGGGAATTTCTCTCCTCCTTCTATGTAAGAACCTTTCGATTTCGGGAATTTGTTGAACAGTTTCTCCGAAACTTCTAGTTCTTCGCATTCGAGGGACAAGAGAAGAAAAAGTAAAAATAAAGAAAATAAAATTTCAGTCTAACCGGTTTCGAAAAACTTTATCAATATCACTGCCTCCCCGGCAACGGCGCCAAAAACTTGATAGCCCCGCAAGTGCACGGGTCGTATCGCGTAATAAAAGAGTATCGGTCCACAGGGAGAGCCTAAGTGAATACCAATTTAATTTTTCAAAGTTTGATTAACTGAAAAGAAAGTGTTTTTAGAAAGAAGGAATGTTTTAGTAAAGTCTACTCACTCATGATCATTGTAGACAAAAGAGGAGAAAAGGAAATAAAAGAAGAAAACATAAAGTTAAATAGCGAGAAATAAAAGAAAGCGGTAAAGTGCAAAATTATAAATAGCAGAATTGTAAATGACAAGAAAGTAAATTGCTTGAAAAGAAAATTGCCAGTAATTTACTTGACTTGCCAGTAATTTACTTGACTTGCCAGTGATTTACTTGACTTGCCAGTGATTTACTTGACTTGGAAATTTAAAGGGCGAAAAAGTAAATAACAAGGAAAATAAAAGAGCGGAAAAGTAAAGAGCGAGAAAGTAAAGAGCGAGAATTTAAATAGCAATGAAAGTAAATGACTTGGAAAGTAAAAGGGCGAAAAAGTAAATAGCAGGGAAAATAAAAGAGCGGAAAAGTAAAGAGCGAAAAGTAAAGAGCGAGAATTTAAATAGCAATGAAAGTAAATGACTTGGAAAGTAAAAGGGCGAAAAAGTAAATAGCAGGGAAAATAAAAGAGCGGAAAAGTAAAGAGCGAAAAGTAAAGAGCGAGAAAGTAAAGAGCGAGAAATTAAAGGGCAATGAAAGTAAATGACTTGGAAAATAAATAGCAAGAATTTAAAGGGCAAGAAAGTAAATAAACAAGAATCATAAAAAGCATGAAGAGTAAATTGAAGTCATGAATAATTAGAGAGCCTTTGTCATTGATTTTCTAACAAAATTCAAGCTTGGTTACAAGTGAGGATCAAGCCTCTATTTATAGGAAAATATTAGGTCTAAGGCACTTGAGAGGAGGGGCAAAATGGTCATAAAAAAAGTGGCAAATCAAGTGGCAAGGGAAAGCCATCAGCAAGTGGGTGCAGCCAAAATTGACTTGTCTGGTGCCAGGGTCGTGCGCCCATGTGCCTGGGTCGTGCGCCCTGGCCAGTCAATTTTGGCTGCTCTGCGCTAGTTTTGCACTAGGGTCGTGCGCCTATGGTGCCAGGGTCGTGCGCCATGTGCTGGAAACAGCTGTTCTGCGTTGCTGGCAAGCATGGGTCGTGTGCCTATGTGCCAGGGTCGTGCGCCTTGTTCTGCCAAAATGGGCCATTTTCAGTTGAAAACACGCACGGGTCGTGCGTGGTGCACCCAGGGTCGTGCGCAGGCTCTGCGCCAGTTTTTACCAGGGTCGTGCGCCTATCTGCCAGGGTCGTGCGCCAGTTTTGCACTAGGGTCGTGCAACATGTGCCAGGGTCGTGCGCAGGCTCTGCGCCAGTTTTTGCTGCTTGGCGCCCTTGGCGCCCTGTGCTGCGCCAGTTTTGCTGCTTGGCGCCCTTGGCCAGTTTTCGGTTTTTGGGGCCCTTGGCGCCCATGAGGGTGTCTAGTGCTTTAAAAATTGCTCCTCCTCAAATATTTCCTTTTTTCTTCATTTTAGCTCATATTTTCTCTTTTGCTCCAAAATAAAACCTGAAAATAAAAAGCAAACATATGTAGTAAAATAGTTCAAAGATATAAAATATAATTAAAATACCTAAAAAAACTTAATAAAAATAACTATTAAAAAGACTCTAAAAATAGACTTATCACTAAACTATTCGATGTGTATATGGATTTCGTTTCTCTTAGGTTGCAGCCTTATAAATCCAACAAGCAACTGGTTGTTGCTGTGTATCCTCTTCCACATCGTGGATCAGCAGAAAATGATGTGACATCATGCAATACTTGTCGTAGGAGGTTGACTCAACCTGATTTATATTGCTACTGCTCCATTTCTTGCATTGTAATGACTGTAATTTGACATTCACATTTATTTATTGTTCCCCTTAATCCCTTAAATTAGACTTCTAAAAATGTTTCTGTTATTAAAAAGTGAAGTAAAAAAATTTGTTCGTTCTTAATTTTTTAAAATCAAAAAACTGTTTTTACAAATTTAATCAAACATGGCCTTAGTATTTTCTGATTTTTTTTATCTGAAATTTCAGATCATGGATTTTAAAGAAGATTCTGATGATTCAATTCCTACTTTAATCCAGAGTCCTTATGAAAGATAGGAGGAAACTCCTCCTCCTCCTGCGGCATCAAATTTGCGAAAAAGGAAAAGAAAGGGAACTCCACACAGAGCTCCCTTCTTCTAAAAGCCTAAAGTGGCTCTCATATCCATAGAGTTCATATAATCACGACGTTGGATCTATTAATCATGTTGGGTGGCATAACATTTACACAAAGAGATAAATTGTCAAATGTGGGAAAGGGAGCTTCATAGCCATTGATTTGTTAATCATAAAATTGGATGATTGAGATTGAGAAGGGCTACCTTCTTGTTTGGTTTTTGAACAATGTTATGTTATTTGAAGAAATGGTCATGTTAAAATTTTCTCTATAAAAATATTTAGAACATCAACCACCACCTCATCTGTGTTGGTGTATTATATGAAATTGTATGGTGTAGATAGCAAAAGAAATAGGCCCAGATTGTAAAGAAGAAAAACTGACCCAATTGTTATTGTGCAGGTTACTGTACACTTAAATGAAATGGGCTTTGACCCGGATCCAGAAATCGGCAATGCAGAGAAAGGGTAAAAACATTGAACCCTAATTCTTCACGCCTCTCACGTAATTTTCTTTCTCTCTCTTTCTCTTCGTTCTCTCTTTTCTCTCTGGTTTCTCTCTGAAAAACAACACTGAATCTCTTATGTTTTCTTTCTGCTGCAGGGTGTGGTTGATGGTGAGATCGTAGAGTAGAGAAGAAACAGCACGCTCTTGTCTTTTGATGAACGTGATGAACACGAGAGAGAAGATAAACGAAACTGAAGAATAGCACGCACGGAAACTGAAAGGATTGCAAGGATCTTTGTAAAGCTTTTCCTTTTTCTTCGTTCGCTTCTGTATATTTCTCATTCATTCATTTGTGTACATAAAGTATTATATTTATAGAAGTGATTTGGGTTTGTTAATCTGGGGTAGTTACACTAACAACCCAGCCAAACTTCTAAACAATTTTTCTAACAACTTGTAACAATTTCTGTTTTGTTTACAAATGGTCATTTTGACCTAGATTTGCGAAAACCCTATTTTACAACAGGTACTATTACAAAAATTAAAGTCTAAGCTTTTGGGGCTTCTGTCAAACCAACTCAGAATTAGTAAAATAACACATTTCCTTAATTCTGAGTCTCGAAGGAAACCAGTCCCAGGTCCCTTCGCAGCTTCATAAACTGTTCTCCTTTGACAGCCTTGGTGAGTATGTCTGCTTGTTGCTCCTTTGTAGGGAAGTAGTCAAGTTTGTTGCCAAGTGGCTTCAGTCTCAAGAGGGGGGTGAATTGAGATTTAAAAACTTTTGAAAACTTTTTCCCCTTTTCAATGACTTAGATTAATTTTCGCGCAGGTTAAGTGGAAGCGAAGGAATTAGAAAATAAAGCAATAAAGCACACAGATTTATCCTGGTTCGGTCACCTCCTAGTGACCTACTTCCAGTCCTCACACCCTTGTGAGATTTTCCACTAACACAAAACAAGGCTTACAGGTGCCTTGGAAAACCTTTACAGACTCAGGCACTCTTCTCCAAGGATACCCCACCTATGAAGAGCCCTCAAATCTATTACAACAATAACAAGAGATACCCCACCCCTGTTACAACCAGCTGCCCCAAAAAGATACCCCACTTCCTAGTACAAACAGCTACCCTAGAGAGATACCCCACTCCCTAGTACAAATGACAACAAATAAACAATTACAAAAGTAAAGACCAAAATACATCTAATGTAGACAGATATTACAACTTGAAGATTCCAACCCCGACTAACTCTTGCGAGAGATCAGCTCTGACGGACCAACAATGCATGAAGAGCAGAAATGAAAGTGTGAAGAGTTTTTCTAAATTATGCTTTCAATCGTGAAAATGGGTTGTGAGAATTGAAGAGTATGAAGCCTCTATTTATAGGCTATGAGAAGAATATTAACGTTGAAACGAATATAGAAGTGTCAGAATCGATTGTGTGCCTGAATGCACTGAGAGTGAAAATCGATTTTATGCCTAAGTAGATCTAGGATGAGAAATCGATTATGTGTTTGTTTGAAAATAGATGAAATCGATTTTGTGCTTCCTTAAAGGATAAAAATCGATTATGTGCTTCCTTAACATAAAGATGAAATCGATTTATAGCTTGAGTATGTTTAATGGGAAAATCGATTCTTGCTTGTTTAGAAAGAGATGCAAATCGACTGTATGCTTTATTACACTATAGAGAAAATCGATTATGCACATTGAATTGAAGTAGGAAGTCGATTTTGATGTTTAGATAAAAATGATGTGAATCGATTTTATGGTTTTCTCAAAATGCTTTTTATGTTTACCTGTGCATGCATGCATTTTGAAAACTAGTGAAGACGTGAGACTTTGAGAGATGAGCTGACCCTCGGAAGAGCTTACACTTTTTCCTAAGACAATCCCCAAACCCTAAGGACTACCCTTATTTCTTGAGACTTCAATTCTTGAGCTTGATTGTCTTGGATTGTGATTTTAGATACTTTGTCACTTTCATCAACTTTGGCCATCAACTTTGGCTTTGTCTTTTTCATCATCAAAACTTAACCCTGCAATATAAGTTACCTGCAGTACAAGATATCCACATTCTCCCCCTTTTTGATGATGACAAAACTTTACTCAGCTTAAGGTGGGAGGTTAGTTCATCAAACAAAATAATGCATACATATATATATATGTGATTATACTCCCCCTTACTTGATGCTCCCCCTGTTTCATTTACAATATGCAAAGTGACAATATTTCTCCCCCTAAATGTTTAATATGACAATATTATATGCTTCATGCAACACTATATTTCTCCCCCTTTTTGTCATGATCAAAAGGGTCGACATATGATGAAGTTTGCGAGTCTAAACAGCATTTGTTTCATTCAAATAGAAGAGGAATCAATGATTCCAAGTTTTCCTCGAATGAAAAAGAAGCTTTCTTTTTGTAAAGGTTTCGTGAAAATATCAGCTAGCTGTTTTGACGATTCAACAAATTCAATCACACAATCGCCTTTTTGGACATGATCTCTAAGAAAATGATGTCTAATCTCTATATGCTTGGTCCTAGAGTGCTGAACGGGGTTCTTTGTAAGATTGATAGCACTGGTGTTGTCGCATTTTATTGGGATATGATCTAATTCTACACCATAGTCAAGAAGCTGTCGCTTCATCCAGAGGATTTGTGCGCAGCAACTTCCTGCTCCAACATATTCTGCTTTAGCAGTTGACAGTGCGACACTGACTTGTTTCTTACTGTGCCATGAGACTAATGCACTACCTAGTATGTGACATGTTCCACTAGTGCTTTTTCTATCCAGTTTACACCCTGCAAAGTCGGAAACTGAATATCCTATAAAGCTGCATGTGGCGCCTTTGGGGTACCACAGACCAACATTTTGAGTGCCTACAAGATATCTCATTATTCTTTTGACAACTACTAAATGCAACTCTTTTGGATTTGCTTGATATCTAGCACACATGCAAACACTAAACATGATATCCGGTCTACTAGCAGTTAAATAGAGAAGAGAGCCAATCATACCTCAATATTTGCTTAGTTCTACCGGTTTACCTTCGTCATCTTTGTCTAAGTAGCATGAAGTGCTCATTGGAGTGGACATTTCTTTTGCTTTGTCCATTTCATATCTCTTAAGTAGTTCTTTGCAATATTTTGATTGAGAGATGAAGATGCCATTGTTGGTTTGTTTTTTTTGAAGCCCAAGGAAGAAGTTGAGTTCTCCCATCATTGACATTTCAAACTCACTCTGCATAATACTAGAAAATTCTTTGCAAAGCAATTCATTAGTAGCACCAAAGATAATGTCATCCACATAAATTTGCACAAGTAAGATGTCATCTTCTGTCCTTTTTCTGAAAAGTGTAGTGTCAACTTTCCCTCTTTGAAAATCATGATTGAGTAAAAACTTGCTCAATCTTTCGTACCAAGCTCTAGGAGCTTGTTTCAGACCATATAGAGCCTTTTTGAGTTTAAAAACGTGATCTGGTTTTTCATAATTTTCAAAGCCAGGTGGTTGTTCAACGTACACTTCCTCTTGAATAAAACCATTTAAAAATGCACTTTTCACATCCATTTGATACAGTTTAAAATCCATAACTGATGCAAAAGCAAGTAGCATGCGAATAGCTTCTAATCTAGCTACAGGAGCATATGTTTCATCATAGTCTATTCCTTCATTTTGATTGTAACCTTTAGCAACTAGTCTAGCTTTGTTTCTAACAATTATGCCCGATTCATCTAGTTTGTTTCTAAACACCCATTTTGTACCTATTATTTGATTCTTTTCAGGCCTGGGGACAAGATCCCATACTTTGTTTCTTTCAAACTGATTTAACTCTTCTTGCATAGCAATAGTCCAATGTTCATCTTCTATAGCTTCATCTAGATTTTTGGGTTCAATTTGAGATACAAAAGCTATATGATTACATGCATTTCTAAGAGAGTTTCGAGTAGTTACCCCTTTTGATACATCACCTAAAATGTTTTCAAGCGAGTGGTCCCTGGGAATTCTCCATTCCTTTGGTAGCTCACTGCTTGATTCTTCTTCAGTTCTTTCTTGAGGAGTGGACTCAGTCCCTTCCTCTTTATCTTTCTCCTTTTCAACTAACCTTGATTGTTCCGGTTTATCTGCAACATTATCAATAACCTTTCCCAGCCTTTTGGGGTAAGTCTCATCAAATGTAACATGCACAGATTCCTCAATTACTTTATTTCTTTTATTGAAAATTCTAAAGGCCATGCTAGATAAAGAGTAACCAAGAAAAATTCATTCATCAACCTTAGCATCGAATTTTCCTAAGTTATCCTTTCCATTATTTAATACAAAGCATTTGCAACCAAAAGTGTGTAAGTGTGCAATATTTGGTTTTCTCCCCTTGTAAAGTTCATAAGGGGTTTTCTTTAAAATAGGCCTAATCAAAACTCTATTCATAACATAACAGGCAGTACTTACAGCATCCGCCAAAAGTATTTTGGAATTTTGAGATCTTTTAGCATTGTTCTGGCAAGTTCTTCCAATGATCTATTCTTCCTTTCAACGACTCCATTTTGTTGAGGAGTTCTAGGTGCTGAGAAGTTGTGATTTATACCAAGTTCTTCACATAAGCTCTCAAACTTTTCATTTTCAAACTCTCCACCGTGATCAGATCGAATGGAGATGATTTTCAATTCTTTCTCATTTTGAATGCTACGAGCAAGCTTCTTAAAAGCTCCAAATGCCTCGCTCTTGTTTGCGAGAAAGAGTGCCCAGGTGTACCTTGAATAGTCATCTACTATAACGAGAGCATAGTAATTTCCACCATAACTTTTTGTCCTTGAGGGACCAAATAGATCCATGTGTAACAGCCTCAATGGTTTGTTAGTAGACACAATATTCTTTGATTTAAAAGACACTTTGACCTATTTACCCTTTTGACATGCATCACACAGTTTATCTTTTTCAAACCTGATATTAGGAAGACCACTAACTAGATCCTTAGATACTAACTTGTTAAGATGGTCCATATGAATATGAGCTGCTCTACGATTCCATAACCAAGAATTTTCTTCCTTACTAATGAGACAGCATGCATTATGAGATGAAACACTATCAAGACTCATCATGTATATATTTTCTACTCTGTTTCCTATCATTCTAACTTGTTTGCTTTGTTTATCCTCAATGATGCATGAACCTGATTCAAATATTACCATATTTCCCTTATCACATAGTTGGCTAATGCTTAGTAAGTTATGTTTAAGACCTTCAACATAAAGCACATTATCAATAGCAGTAGATAAACCTTTACCAACTTTACCTTCACCGAGGATTCTTCCTCTGTTGTTGTCCCCATAAGTCACATGACCGCTTGACCTGGGGGTAGGAGTTAAGAATTTTGTAATATCTCCAGTCATGTGCTTTGAGCATCCGCTGTCAAGGTACCAATCTGACCCCCGTACCTTGAAGCATACCTGCAGTAATTCAAAACAAGGTTTTAGGTACCCAAATCTCTTTGGGTCCTTGTGGGTTAGTGTTTGGTATGGTTTTTTTGGGAACCCATACCTTTTTCATAGTTTTTTTACCTCTTGCCATGCAGACGGAAGCAGTATGTCCAGGTTTATCACAATAATAGCATTTAATGTATGGTCTAGTGGAAAACTTTGGTTTATGATGCACATGCCTTTTAATGAGATTGTTTCTAGGAGGTCTATGATGCACATTTTGTAGGTTAGATAATTTTCCTACAGTCCATTCTAGTTCATGAATTTTCTTTTCAAATTCAACACATTTATCACAAGTATAATTTTCTTTAAAGCATGCAAGACTCTTATTTTCTTTTCTAAGCTCTGATTTTTCTTTAGTTAAAGCAATAACATCATTTTGAAGATGAGTGATAACTTTCTTGTATTTGCTTAGTGCTTTAGCAAGTTTTGATGATTTATCATGTAGTTTAGTAAATGCTTCATATAATTCATCTTAGGTATCTAGTAAAGATTCAGAGTTAGAAGATACCTCATTCTCGTTGTCGCTGTCATGATCAGCAATTAGTGCAACTTGAGCTTCTTCGTTTTCTGATTCATCTCATGAATCCATGAAATTGTCTTCCCATGTGATGTAGGCTTTTCTCCCTTTGTTTTCTTTGGATGCCCTCTTTTCGAACTTTGATTCTTTTCTTTGTAGATTAGGACATTCCATCTTCATATGCCCGGGTTTCCCACATTCATAGCAAGTATGAGGACCGGATGAGCTTTCTTTCCTTTTAGGGTTGAAGTTCCTTTTAGAATAATTTTTCCGTTTCATAAACCGTTTGAACCCTCGAACCATAAGAGCCATGCTTTCCTCATTTTCATCATCCTCATTTTCTGAACCTTCGCTTTCACAAAGTTGACTTGAACTAGATACTTTCAGTGCCAAGCTTTTCTTTTTCTTATCATTATTTTCATGCTCAGCCAGCCGGGTGAGCTCTAGTTCATGCTCTTGCAGTTTGCCAAATAGAGTGGCAAGTGACATAGTAGCTAAATTTCTCGATTCAGCTATAGCGGTAACCTTGGGTTGCCATTCTCGATTCAAACATCTCAGAATTTTGTTGATTAGATCCTCGGCAGGGAATGACTTTCCTAACAAGCTTAGTTGATTCACTATGTGAGTGAACCTCTTTTGCTTTTCCGGTATTGTTTCACCTGTACTCATTCTGAACAGCTCGTATTCTCTGATCAGAGTGTTCGTTCTAGCCCTTTTAACTTTATTTGTACCCTCATGAGTGACTTGTAGATTATCCCACTTTTCTTGAGCAGATTTACAGCTTGAAACTCTAAAAAATTCATCAGGACTCAAAGCAGAAGTAATTATGTTTTTAGCCCGCAGATTATGTTGAACTTTTTTCTTTTCCTCATCAGACCATTCATTTCACCCTTTAATTGTAAGAATACCATTTACCATGTGCATGGGGACAAAGGGTCTTTTTCCACAGCATCCCAAACATCTAAGTCTACCCCTTCATTAAATATTCTCATTCTTTCTTTCCAATATGCGTAATCTTTCCCGTTGAATCCCAGAGAACGGGTAAGAGAAGCACCCTCTTGCGTAGACCAAACCTGAAGCCATTACTCTTGAAGCTGCTAGGCCCTTTATACAAGAGTCTAGCTCTGATAACACTTGTTGCCAAGTGGCTTCAGTCTCAAGAGGGGGGGTCAATTGAGATTTAAAAATTTTTGAAAACTTTTTCCCTTTTTCAATGACTTAGATTAATTTTCGCGCAGGTTAAGTGGAAGCGAAGGAATTAGAAAATAAAGCAATAAAACACACATAGATTTATCCTGGTTCGGTCACCTCCTAGTGACCTACGTCCATTCCTCACACCCTTGTGAGATTTTCCACTAACACAAAAAAAGGCTTACAGGTGCCTTGGAAAACCTTTACAGACTCGGGCACTCTTCTCCTAGGATACCCCACCTATGAAGAGCCCTCAAATCTATTACAACAATAACAAGAGATGCCCCACCCCTGTTACAACCAGCTGCCCCAAAAAGATACCCCACTTCCTAGTACAAACAGCTACCCTAGAGAGATACCCCACTCCCTAGTACAAATCACAACAAATAAAAAATTACAAAAGTAAAGACCAAAATACCTCTAATGTAGGCAGATATTACAACTTGAAGATTCCAACCCCGACTAACTCTTGCGAGAGATCAGCTCGGACGGACCAACAGTGCGTGAAGAGCAGAAATGAAAGTGTGAAGAGTTTTTCTAAATTATGCTTTGAATCGTGAAAATGTGTTGTGAGAATTGAAGAGTATGAAGCCTCTATTTATAGGCTATGAGAAGAATATTAACGTTGAAACGAATATAGAAGTGTCAGAATCCATTGTGTTCCTGAATGCACTGAGAGTTAAAATCGATTTTATGCCTAAGTAGATCTAGGATGAGAAATCGATTATGTGTTTGTTTGAAAATAGATGAAATCGATTTTGTGCTTCCTTAAAGGATAAAAATCGATTATGTGCTTCATTAACATAGAGATGAAATCGATTTATAGCTTGAGTATGTTTAATGGGAAAATAGATTCTTGCTTGTTTAGAAAGAGATGCAAATCGATTGTATGCTTTATTACACTATAGAGAAAATCGATTATGCACTTTGAATTGAAGTAGGAAATCGATTTTGATGTTTAGATAAAAATGATGTGAATCAATTTTATGGTTTTCTCAAAATGCTTTTTATGTTTACGTGTGCATGCATGCATTTTGAAAACTAGTGAAGGCGTGAGACTTTGAGAGATGAGCTGACCCTCGGAAGAGCTTACACTTTTTCCTAAGACAATCCCGAAACCCTAAGGACTACCCTTATTTCTTGAGACTTCAATTCTTGAGCTTGATGGTCTTGGATTGTGACTTTAGATACTTTGTCACTTTCATCAACTTTGGCCATCAACTTTGGCTTTGTCTTTTTCATCATCAAAACTTAACCCTGCAATATAAGTTGCCTGCAGTACAAGATATCCACATAGTTGTAGCTTCTATTTGTTCACCTGGTCTCTTAGGTAGTGAAAACGAGTCTCAATATGTTTGCTTTTCCCAAAATATATGGGATTTTTAACTAAGTTGATTGCTGACTTGTTATCAATAAGTAGCTTGATTGACTGTTTTTCCCTTAGCAGTAGTTCCTCCATTAGAGAATCAAGCCAGTTAGCTTGGCAGGCAGCAGCTGAGCCTGCTACATATTCAGCCTCACAACTAGATAGTGCCACTACACTTTTTTTTTGGAGCTCCCTGAGATTGGGGCTCCATTAAACTTGAACAGATACCCACTTGTGCTTCTCCTGTCAGCCTTATCCCCACACCAATCTGAATTAGAATAGCCTACTAATTTTGATCCTCTGCTGTCCTCTCCCTTAGGAAATAATATGTCATAGTGTAGAGTACCTTTAATGTACCTTAGAACTCTCTTTGCAAATGAGGCTTCAAAGGTTTGTTCATGTGTCTGCTTACTAAACCAGTAGCATAACAGATATCTGGCCTAGTGTGACATAGGTACCTTAGTGAGCCAATGATGCCTCTATACATTGTAGGATCAACTTCCTCATGCTCTTCTTCAATGATATTCACACTGCCATCTGCAGGAGTGCTTGCTGGGTTGCAATCCAGCATATTGAACCTCTTTAGGATGTCTTTACCATACCTAGATTGATGTAGTATCACCCATTGTTCTGCATAAGTCAGTTCCAGCCCTAGGAAGTAGGATAATCTGCCCGGATCAGTCATCTCAAACTCTGACTGCATCTGCTGCTTGATGGGGTTTCATGGGGAGGGGTGCCTTTTATCATACTTCCCACTTGCTGAGAGGTAGAAATAGGCAAAGAAACAATAATATTTTGAAATACAACCTTGGCACTTTAATGTTTGGCATTGTTATCTATTCATTTTTGCGTTAAAGTTTCAATTCATATCATATTATTCATCTTTCTCTTGGATGACAGAAGAAAATCTACTTGAATAATTATTAAAATGTGGGCATAATTTGAGCTGGCAATTTCTACCTGTTAGTGGCATCCCTTCGGGGAGTGTTCCATTCGGAGCCCAACGGGTGGGAAATTTTTCCCGTGGGTATGAGGACGGGGTAGAAAATCACCACACAATCAATTTGGCGTTGGGGACACATGGACCATATCCCCGCCCTTAATATATTACATAAATATTCTTATTATAGATATATTTTATATTATAAATAATTGATTTTTTAGTATTTTTATATTTTTTTTAATTAAAAATATTAATAAAATATTGAACTGTGCTAATTTTATATTTTTATTCTTACTTTTATACTTTTTAGTTATTAAAATATCAAAGTAGGAGTAACTTTTTATAATTTGCATATTAAAATGTGAAACTTGTTGTGAAATGGACTAAAACTAGAGCAAGAATAAGAACAAGTAAATGAGACAATGAGAGAAGAAGAAGTATCTCTTGTATATTACTCTTGAAGGTGTCCCACTATAATGATATATGAGTCCTATTTATAGGCTCAAGTTTTGTAACCTATGAGATACATTTAATATATACAATAATGGAAAAGAATAATGCCTAGACATCCACTTTATTCACAATACTCCCCCTTGGATATCTATTAAGGATATGCCTCATTAAAAACCTTACTAAGAAAAAACCCAGTGGGAAAAAATCTTAGAAGGAAAAGAGTACAACATCTTTTGCTTGAGGGCTGCCTCGCTAAAAACCTTACCTCGGAAAACCCATTGGGACAAAACCGTGGTGAAGGAAAAAAGAGTGCAGAACATGTTTATTTCTCCCTCAACTATTTAATCATCTCTGAGACGACGAAGACCAATCTTCCGTATTAGCTATTCAAAAGTTTTGCTTGGAAATGACTTTGTTAAAAGATCTGCTAAGTTATCACATGAACGAATTTCTTGAATGTCAATATCACCATTCTTTTGAAGACCATGAGTGCAGAAAAACTTTGGTGGAATATGCTTTGTTCTATCTCCTTTGATATACCCTTCTTTCAACTGAGCAATGCATGCAGTGTTATCTTCATACATAGTTGTTGCCATCATTTTCTCAGAAGATAAACCACAGGTT
Organism: Astragalus membranaceus; assembly: GCA_039519185.1. NCBI lineage: Eukaryota > Viridiplantae > Streptophyta > Magnoliopsida > Fabales > Fabaceae > Astragalus > Astragalus membranaceus. Next base: position 116,848,302 of record CM076849.1, on the reverse strand, counting down.
TCTTGTATATGTTGAATTACTGACCTTAACCAAATGCATTCCCGACTTGCTTCATGTAGTGCTAAAATTTCTGCATGGTTAGATGATATGACTGCTATGGTCTGTTTTACAGACCTCCATGAAATGGCTGTACCACCACATGTAAACAGATAGCCTGTTTGTGATCTACCATTATGAGGATCAGATAAATAACCTACATCTGCATAACCAGTTAAATCTAACTTTGATTCATTTGAATAAAATAAACCCATATCCATTGTACCTCTAAGGTAACGAAGTACATGCTTGACTCCATTCCAATGTCTTCGTGTAGGGGAAGAACTATGTCTTGCTAATAAATTGACAGCAAATGATATATCAGGACGTGTATAATTAGCAAGGTACATTAATGCGCCAATTGCACTGAGATATGGTACTTCAGGACCAAGTAGTTCCTCATCCTTTTCTCGAGGTCTAAATGGATCTTTATTCACATCTAATGATCTTACAACCATTGGTGTACACAGTGGATGTGATTTGTCCATGTAAAACCGTTTTAGTACATTTGCTATATAAGTTTCTTGATGTACAAGAATTTCATTCCTTAAATATTCAATTTGTAATCCCAAACAAAAATTTGTCCTTCCTAAGTCCTTCATCTCGAACTCTTTCTTTAAGCAATCTATAGCTTTTGGAAGCTCTTCAGGAGTTCCAATAATATTTAAGTCATCTACATAAACAGCAATTATAGCAAATTCTTTTTCAGATCTTTTCATAAAAATGCATGGACATATGGGGTCACTTTTATATCCCTCCTTTAACAAATATTTACTAAGACGATTATACCACATGCGTCCAGATTGTTTAAGTCCATAGAGAGACTTATTCAACTTGATCGAATAATCTTCTCGAGAGCCTGGATTGTTTGTCTTAGGAAAATGAAATCCTTCAGGGAGTTTCATATAAATTTCACTATCAAGTGAACCATACAAATATGCTGTAACCACATCCATCATATGTAAATTTAGCCCCTCACGTGCTACTAGAATAATTAAGTATCGAAAAGTATTTGCATCCACTACAGGTGAATAAGTTTCTTCAAAATCGATGCCAGGTCTTTGTGAAAATCCTTGAGCAACAAGTCGAGCTTTGTATCTTACAATTTCACCATTTTCATTTCGTTTTCGTACAAAAACCCACTTATATCCAACTGGTTTCACACCTTCAGGTGTTCGGGTTACAGGTCCAAAAACATTTCTCTTACAAAGTGAGTTTAATTCCGCTTCAATTGCATCTTTCCACTTTGTCCAGTCATTTCTTTGTCGACAATCTTTGATGGACTTTGGTTCGTGATCCTCATTATCACTCATCACATTTAGCGCTATATTATATACAAAAATATCGTAAATATTGACTATTTTTCGGTTCCATCGTACTCCATTTATGACATAGTTTATTGAGATCTCTTCATTTTCAATATATTCAGGTACCTGATCAGTCTCTTCTGGAACTGATTCAACAATTATGTCTAAAGAACCCTTTGGAGTTTTTGTATCCTCACTTGGAGTTTCTATATCCTCAGTTGGGCCGTTTATCCTTTTAGCTCCTTTTCTTGATCGAGGATTTTTATCTTTAGAACCGATAGGTCTACCACGCTTCATGTGTGGTTGAGACTGATCATTTGCATTGGTAGGTTGTCCAACAGGGACATCAACTTTGATTGGAGAATTAGCAGCTGGTATATATGATTTAGTCACTCTTTTAGGATCTGTGAATGCATCTGGTAATTCGTTTGCTAGATTTTGCAAATGTATTATCCTTTGAACTTCAAGTTCACATTGTTTTGTACGAGGATCAAGATGAGAAAGTGACAATTCATTCCAACGAATTTCCTTGTCCATTTGTTTATTCTCTCCCCCTAATATTGGGAAAACTGATTCATCAAAGTGACAATCAGCAAACCTAGCTGTGAATAAATCTCCTGTTGATAGTTCGAGATATTTTATTATAGATGGAGATTCATATCCAACATATATTTCCAATATTCTTTGGGGACCCATTTTTGTGCGTTTTGGTGGAGGGATTGGAACATATACCGCACATCCAAAAATTCTTATATGGGAAATGTTAGGCTCTTTACCAAAAACCAATTGTAAGGGAGAATAAGTGTGATGACTTGTTGGCCTGATGCGAACTAATGTTGCAACATGCAATATTGCATGTCCCTGAGAAGAAATTGGAAGTTTTGATTTCATGAGTATTGGTCTTGCAATCACCTTTAGACGTTTAATGAATGACTCTGCAAGCCCATGTTGTGTATGAACATGTTCTACAGGATGTTCAACATCGATTCCAATAGAAATACAATACTCATTGAATGCCTGAGATGTAAATTCAGCAGCATTATCAAGGCGTATTTTCTTAACTGGGTAGTCAGGAAAATGAGCTCTTAATCGAATTAGTTGACCAAGCAATCTCGCAAACACTTGGTTGCGAGTTGATAACAAACAGACATGTGACCATCTAGTCGATGCATCGATTAAAACCATATAATATCTAAATGGTCCACATGGTGGGTGTATTGGCCAACAGATATCACCTTGTATACGTTCTAAAAATGCAAGAGATTCACCCTCAATTTTTGTTGGTGATGGTCTAATTATCAACTTTCCTTGGGAACATGCAGTACATGAAAAATTATTGTTGAAGAATCTCCCGGCTCTTCAATGGATGTCCACATGAATTTTCAATTATTTTTCGCATCATAATAGAACCGGGATGGCCCAACCGGTCATGCCAAATGAGAAACTTGTTGTGATTTGTAAACTTCTGGTTTACAATAGAATGTGTTTCAATTGTACTAATAGAGGTGTAGTACAAACCATTTGAAAATGTTGGTAATTTTTCCAAAATACTTATTTCTCCTGCGGCATGTCTCGTGATATAGAGATATTCGATATCTTCTTCATTTGTTGTTTCAATATGGTAACCATTTAAGCGGATATCTTTGAAACTCAATAAGTGCCATATCAATATCTAATTTTGTTCCTCCAGGTAACAATACATTGGCTCTTCCGGAGCCTTCAATTATTTTTGCAGTACTAGATATAGTACTAACATTGGTTTTTTGCATTACTAAGTAAGAAAAATAATTCATATCCTTGAGAATCGTGTGGGTTGTTCCACTGTCAGCGAGACACATATCTCCATTATTGTTGCTAGTGACAATATTATTGTTGCTAGTGACAATACTCATTCTAGCTTTCAAAAGGATAAAATAAATAAATAAATAAATAAATAAATAAATAAATAAATAATAATAATAATAATGAGTATAATAAATTTTTGGAAACATTATAACTAATTTTTTTTATTGCCTGAAAAGTGAAAAGAAACACACCAAAACATAAACTTCAACAATCACTTAAACTTAAGTAATTTCAAACCAAGCAACAAAAACATAATATTAAAACGGAAGGAAACTATTTCTTAACGACCCCATCTCCAATGAGGTGATCAATATTCCCATCTGGATCAGCAAAAAAATCAGCAACATCTAAGTGAGTGACATCTATAGGGCCATAATCAAAATCATAATCTTCATAAGCAAAATGTGTCTCTATCTTTTTCCCTTTATTTTTCTCTGATTCTTGGTAAAGGTCAACAAGATGCTTTGGTGTACGACAGGTACGTGACCAATGACCTTTTCCCCCACAACGGTAGCAATTGTTTTCATCCTGTTTGCTATTTTGCCCACCCTTTTTCTTTTCACTATTTTTCTCCTTCTGGTGGGAAAATGTGTTCTTGGAAATTCCACTATGGCCATGTCCACGGCCAAAACCACGACCACGGCCAAAATTGTGACCACGACCTCGAGCTTGCCCATCAGTATAATGATCTTGTTTTGCTACATTTGCTTCAGGAAATGGAGCAGTACCAGCTGGACGGACCTCGTGATTTTTCATTAAAAGCTCATTATTTTGTTCTGCCACAAGAAGACAAGAAACTAGTTCAGAATATTTCTTAAATCCCCTTTCTCTATATTGCTGCTGTAGGAGCACATTAGATGCATGAAAAGTAGAGAAAGTTTTTTCTAACATATCTTGCTCAGTGACATTTTCTCACAATAACTTCAACTGAGAAGTGATTCTGAATAGTGCAGAGTTATATTCACTTACAGTTTTAAAGTCTTGTAAGCGTAAATGCATCCAATGATAACGAGCTTTTGGAAGAATTTTAGTTTTCTGATGGTCATATCTTTCTTTTAAATTATTCCAAAGAACAAGTGGGTCTTTCACAGTAAGATACTCACTTTTGAGTTCTTCATGAAGATGATGGCGGAGAAAAATCATAGCTTTGGCTTTATATTGATTTGATGCTTTGTTTCCTTCTTTGATAGTGTCTCCAAGACCATTTGCATCTAAATGAATTTCAGCATCTAGCACCCAAGATAAATAATTCTTTCCAGTGATGTCAAGAGCCACAAAGTCAAGTTTTGTAAGATTCGACATTTTTAGTTCTATCATGAAAATGTAAAATTAATCAAGTTAGATAAAATAATAATAATAATAATAATAATAATAATAATAATAATAATAATAATAATAATAATAATAATAATAATAATAATAACGTAACACAATAAAAGATATTGTAGACAATCATAACGTAAATTCAAAGACAATGAATTCATAACGGACTTGAATTCATAATGTAAATTAAAAGACAATGAATTCATAACGTAAATTATTATAATTTATATTGAATTCATAAAGTGTAATATAGAAACTAAAGTTTTATAAAGATAATCACAGACCCTTAAGATAATCATGTAAACGATCTAGTTATTCTTAAAACATGAAAGATATTCTCTCATTTGTTCTTCAGGAACTATATCTCAACCTTTCATATTTTGAGCAATTAATCTAGGGTGCTTAAGTGATGAATTTTTTCTGGAATTCATCAAAAGTAGACTAACATAGTAATCCAACAGAGATTACTAAAGTGATAGAATAAAATAGTAATCCAACAGGGATTACTTAAGTGATTAAAAGTAGACAAATATAGTAATCCAACAGGGATTACTTAAGTGATGAATTTCTTCAGGAATTCATCATAGAATAAAAATAGAAAAATGATAATAAAATTTCTATGATAATATTATTAATCGTTCTTGTTAGATTATAGCTCAAAACAAATAACACAATTTTACAAACACCAAAATGAAATTTGAAAAACATGAGAACCAATAAGAAGCAATACTACCTTAAGATATTTAGAGCGTGCTGATAACGTGTTTGTGAAATGGACTAACACTAGAGCAAGAATAAGAATAAGCAAATGAGACAATGAGAGAAGAACAAGTATCTCTTGTATATTACTCTTGAAGGTGTCCCACTACAATGATATATGAGTCCTATTTATAGGCTCAAGTTTTGTAACCTATGACATACATTTAATATATACAATAATGGAAAAGAATAATGCCTAGTAATCCACTTTATTCACAATAAAACTTTTAATCTTTTTACTCTTACTTTTATATTTTTTCCCATTTTATGGTATTTCAATTGATATTTTTGCTAATTTTTAATAAGTTTACGGCATCTCCGCAGGGACCATGGGGATCTGTAGCGAAGAGAATGAGGAAGAAACCACCCCCTTCCCCGAGATGAGGATAGGGGACAATTTGAGAGGCGGTGATGGGGAGTCGGGGGGTATTCCCCGCCTCAGCTCCTCCCCATTGCCATCCCAAGAAATAATCAAACAAATCTGGGTTTGGTTCATGTGAATCATTTTGAAATGCCAGTGTAAAAAGTGATGAATTTTAATATTAAAGAATACTGATTGTACTTAATTAATTAAACTATGGTCAATATTGAATTATTTTCTGTTTCTTTTTGTCTTTTCATGCAAACACAAACATAACAATTTGAATATGAATAGTTTTAGGAAAATCATTATTTTTTTATTATTTACTAAGGTAACTATTAAATTTATTTGAGTATAAAAATATAATTTACATTTATTTAAATATAATAATTAATTTTAAAGAATTATTAGTGGGATGCCTACGGGGATTGTCCCATTAGGAGCCCTACGGGTGGGGAATTTTTTCCCGTGGGTATGATGACGGGGGACAAATTCCCCCACATTCAATTTGGGGTTGGGGACAAGGACCATATCCCTGGCCTGAATATATTACATTTATTATTGTAGATATATATATATATATATATATATACATATATATATATTGTTATAAGTAATTGATTTTTTTGTCTTTTTATTTATTTTTAATTAAAAATATTAATAAAAATTTGAGTTGTGCAAATTTTATATTTTTATTCTTACTTTAGTACTTTTTAAATATTAAAATATCAAAGCAAGAATATTTTTCTCTTTGGTAACAAAAAATAATATCAAAGTAGGAATAACTTTTATATTTACAATATTAAAATGTGAAACTCTTAATTTTTTTAGTCTTACTTTTATATTTTTCCCATTTGATTATAATCCGATTCATATTTTTGTGAATTTTTAATAAATTTATGGCAACTCCACAGGGACCGTAGAGATCTGTAGGGAAGGAGATGAGGGAGGAACCCCCGCAGATGAGGATTGGGGACAGGGATGGGGGATAGTTTGGGTGGCAGGGACGGGGGGAGTAGGTGAGTATTCCCCGCCTCGGCTCCTCCACATTGACATCCCAAATAGTCATAGAAATCTGGGCTTGGTTCATGTGAATCATTTTGAAATGTCACGTTGTAAAAAGTGATGAATTTTTATATTGAAGGATATTAATTATACTTACTTAATTAATTAAACTATGGTCTATATTGAATTATTATTTGTTTGTTTTTGTCTTTCCATGCAAACTCAAAAATAACAATTTAAGTATTAGTAGTTTTATGAAAATCTTTTTTTTTATTCATTACTAAGGTAACTTTTAGATATATTTGATTATGGAAATATAATTTACATTTATTTAAATCTAATAATTAATTTTACAATTTGCCTAAGCTTTAAAAAAAATACCCAAAAAATAGTTCTTTCATTTTATTGTTTTTTGCTTCGATTTCACGGGTCTATGTTGTGAGCTACTCTTTTTCATTTCACCAAATTTGTTCAATTTTATTTATTTGTTTGTTATCTGTATTATGAATATTATTTTTAATTTTTTTATTTTCTGTTCCATAACTATCTATATTATAAAAATAACTTAATTATATAAAAAAGTTGACATTTTCAAACATCAATTCTCCCGTGCATCGCACGGGTCAGGATACTAGTTCCCTCACACTTAAGTTTTTGCACTCCGGGCAAACACACAAGATAAAACAAGAAAACAATTCATGAATTTCCAATTAACCCAAAGAATGCAAATCATAAGAGATATGCTTTTCCTAGGCTTTAAGGAGTGTGACAATCAAAGCTAACACTTAATTGCGATCAAGGCAATCATAAGTGATGAATCCTCACAGAATATGTATAAGTAATGCTCTCAATCTCTCAAGTGTTTAGGCTTGTGTTTACTCTCAAGTCAAAGCACATCAATGAGAGTTAGAACTACCATATGAGTGAATCACATACAAGAAAGAAGAAAATGGCAAAAATGTAGTTCATCCATTATAAGGCTAAAATGTCACCAAAGACAATGACTAACACAAATGATGCAAAATTTAGTGCTCATACCCAACTTATCATACCAAGAGCAACAAGAAACCAATCAAATCATGTCACAACACCTATGGTCCTAGAATAGGGAAATCAGTCACAACTTATGCAAACTAAGAACTCATGGAAAAACATGCAATAAACTTTTTTTTTCTTCTTTTTGATAATTAAAAATATTAAAAACATAAATACTAAAAGGCACCCCCTCACACTTAAATCACACATTGTCCTCAATGTAAGAAACAAGTATAACTTAAGGATAAAGAAAGAAAACTCCCTCTTGAAGGTGAAGAAGTTGAAACTTGTGTGTGGATGGTATTTCCCAAAGAAGAGTCTTTTATGGTTACTAGGCACATGTTTGATCACCTTCTTCTTTCACACATCCAAAATTAAGGGACTGAGTTGTAGCGGTGTTTGCCATACTTTCACGCCAGGAATGTCCACTAACATCCATCTAATACCTGTAACACTCTGATTCTTGTGCACGATATTTATTTAATGTGTTTGCTTTATGTATAATGTGATTTAAAAATTTATGCATTTTAAGACCTTATGTGCCTTTACATTATTTAAATGTGTTAAATTGATATTTATTCATATTTTTAAGTAATTATTGTTGATATGCTATTATTTTTATTTTATTTTATATAATAATGGTGTTTAAAGTAAAAATTATTTTGAGAAATTATTTTGGGTTAATTAAGTGTTAATATAATTAGTGTTTTAAAGAAATGGGACCTAGATAGGATTTAAAATAAAATTTGGGTTTTTCATATATAGAACCCACATTTTTACTTATCGCACTCCCTCACTAATTCAATCCCTCCAGCACCAGCCCAGTTGCCAAGTCCACATGCACTACTAGCCCAGATTCCGATCATGCCCATAACCCAGTTCCCTCTTCTCCTTGTGTGTGCAGCTCCCTCATGAAAAAACCTAGCTGCTACCATAAACCCCATTCACGATTCTCTTCCCCTTCAACCTTAATCCTAACCTTTGTGAAGGACTACCACATAGGACATCTCAGATGCTGCGTCCGGCCAACCATCACCGCAAGAGGCCTCCGTTTCCCCCACCACAAGCACTCCTCAGTTTAGTACTCCCTTCCCCTTGATTTCCATGGATCCTTCAATCTACTACCATTTCCGCCAATAACTGAGCTATTATATATGATCCAAACTTGATTGAGCTCATGTGACCACACCTTTGTCAAACTTAGTGACTGACACCAATTAATAACTTCATATAGAAAGTGAAATTTATCAATCTGAACGTTGAATAATGTGATATTATCCCTCTGATGATGTATATCGAATTTCATAGAAATCAAAAATTATTTGACACTACATCGCACCACTTTGTTTCGATGCTTAATTAATATGTCATTTAAAAGAATAGTAAATATGTGTTGTTAGATAACACACCTATGAGTATCCAATTTTTTTGAAATTTGATATACATGATCACAAGAATAATATCACATGATTCAACGGTCGGATTGATAAATTTAATTTTCTATATCAAGTTATTAATTGATGTAAGTTGTTTAGTTTGACATCTGGTGTCAATATATCCCAACTCTCTCTCTCTCTCTCTCTCTCTCTCTCTCTCTCTCTCTCTCTCTCTCTCTCTCTCTCTCTCTTCATCTATATATATATATATATATATATATATATATATCACTACTAGAAAATGACTTTTTAGCGTCCATTATTTAGCGTCGGCCACGACACCCACGCTAATAGCGTCGGAGTAGAGTTGGCTTGACCCACGCAAACCCACGAATTTATTGCCTGTTAAAAATAGAAAATTAGCGTCGGTCTTGGCGGACGCTACTCTAGAAATAGCAGACTCTAAATGTTTATTTTTTTAATGATATTGGTAGCGTCGGATGGCCGACGCTAAGTCTCCATTTATTTTACAAAAAAGTCCTTTTCCCACTCTTTTTTCCCTCTTTCCCTTTCACTCACAGTTAGAGTGCCCTTTCACTTTCCCTCTCTATTCTCTCTCTCTCTCTTTCACTACTCACAGCGCCTAAACGGTTCTCTCTCACTACTCACAACGTCGTTTCTCATTCACTACACACATCGCCATTTCTCATTCACTACACACAACACTGTTTATCCCTCTTCCACTCACGAAGCTTGTAGAGAAGCAACTTGGCTCACGGTTCTCTCTCTCTCTCTCTCTCTCTCTCTCTATTGGTTCATTCTCTCTCTCTCTCTCTCTCTCTCTCTCTCTCACTCTATCTCTCAAAACAGTTGTTTGGACAAATTTTCCTCTGTTGATAGGATTTGTGGATTTGTGTATTTAGGGTTTTGTTGATTTTGTGTATTTAGGGTTTAGGGTTTGTTGATTTTCTCTCTTGTTAATATTAACATTTGTTATGTGTTTTTTAGATTTCTGTTTTAAGTGTCAATGTTATTTGTTTTTATGTTAATCTTTATTTACCATTTTTTCCATCCCAGTAATATTGTCTGATACTCTGATATATGGTAGAATAGAATCCTTGTTTTCTCAAGTAAATGACTAGTAATTCTCTTACCTTTCTTTCTTTGATGCACATCTTTTTTATGTTAAGTTTTCTGATACTCTCTAACAGAAAGTACAGTTGTACAATAAGAAAGCTTCTACTGAGTTTGTTTTATTGTCTTGAGAATGTGTTTGTAAGAACTTATTTAGAGATTCTTTTGTTGTCTTAAGTAGTTGTTGTTGCTAATGTACCTGTTGCTAACTCATTTTGTGTCATATTGTGGGTGTGCTACTGCTGTGGTTCTCCTTGCCCTCTCCTTACCCTCTCATTTAGATATAGAGAAAATTCGTCAGCTTCTTAGAAGTCGTTTTTCGTGAACGGTAACATCTCTTTCTTTTCTTTGTTTTGTTTTGTCTTTTTCCTTTTCTTTCTTAATAGATATGTGATTCAACCATTGATGTCTTCCTTTTCACATCTAAGTATGCTTCTAATTTCCAAACAATAAAATTTTCTGGATCCTAAATCATAATTCTCTATCAACTGATATGGTTTACTAGTCTAGTTCGCTAAACCACAGTTACTCGGTATTCTGCAATATTCTTAAGATTCAGTTAGAGAAAGTTTTAACTCTAAATCTCAATATTCTGCCTAAATAGTTTTATGAGAAAAGCAAGTTTTTTCAATGTAGGGATTGGTATAATTTATAAACAGTTTAATCTCTATTACCTTATCTAAATTATGAAATTCAATTGCTAGCTAATCCTTTATGCTTACATTTTCAGCTCTATTGTCTGCTTATCCCAAGTCATGACTCATTCCCTCTCTCGTCTCACGGTTCGTTTGGGTTGAAGCCGTTTCTCCCTCTTCCGTTCACGAAGCTTCTAAAGAAGCAACTTACTCACAGTTCGTTCTCTCTTTCTCTCACTCTATCTTTCTCAAAACAGTTTTTTTTGACAAACATTCCTTAGTTCGTGTATTTAAATCTGCAGATGGCTTCATATTGTTATGGATTGAATTTATTTGTTGACTTTGTTTTTCTTTTATGCATCGATTTCTAGTTTGAATTCTGGTTGTGATTTTAATATTTTATTATCAAGGTTTAATTGGTGGTTGGTGGTCTAAAATGATGTTTGGAACTTACAAATATATCTGTCTTTAGTTATGCATTCAGTGGCGGTTGTTTATTTCACTTTTTTTAATCTTTTTGAAATGGAGCTATCCATGGTAAATTGGGGATATATTTCTGCTTTTATAAAGTAGTGCAGAAGCATGTGTGGTACATTGCATTTTCAGAATTTTAATTCCTATTCCAAAATTTCAGAATCTTGCACATTTTGCCTAATTTTTGTAAACATGTTTCCCTTGCATGGCAAGGTACTATTGATTATTTGGAAAAATGGTCCATTATAACTTCTCTAGCTGAATATGTATGCATCTATTATGTCTTACTCTATTATGTTTGCCTTATAGAAAATGGATCGTACTTAGATGTACAATAGGACAAATGCTAATAGGCACGGCTTGAAAAAAAAGTTTGTTCATGGTGTTAAAAATTTTATAAAGAGGGCCATGAAACTCCCCTTTTGTATATCTGAGGGAGGGATAAGGTGTCCGTGTATAAAATGCAAGTGTAGTATGTAACATCCGCAAAATAATTAATAGAATTATTTGGATGTTAACCCAATTGAATTATTTTAGTACTTAACTGGTAAATTTATTGAGTGCTAGAATTATTTATTGGTTGTCATCGGATCGTTAACCGGATAATACGGGTCAAGGAAGTTTTAGAATCGAAATAAGATTTAGATCAATATCGTAATTAGACCACGTTACCACTTATATATTAATAAATATATATATATATATTTATATATATATATATGTGTGTGTGTGTGTGTGTGTGTGTGTGTGTGTGTGTGTGTGTGTTATAAAAGAAAAGAAATAAAATTAAGAAAGGAAGAAGAGAAAGAGATACAGAGCCGTGAAAGAAAGGAAAGAAAGAAAAGAGGAAAAGAGAGAGTTTGGCGTGAGGGAGAAGAGGAGAGGGAGAGAGGAGACTTCACCAAAACATCAACCTTCCTACACCAAAAATGATCCCCACATCCTTCTCTTCATTTTTACACCAAAATCATCATCATCCATTCACTATGGTAAAGGGTGCCCCGTAAGGAATAGTTCCAAGGAGTTACAAGCAGCTTTAAGGCAAGGACGAGTCAACACTCTAGATGCTTAGACAGTTACAACTGCATACAATTTGACGAGGGGTATGGGATTACTTTTCAATAACTCCGTCAGTATATTATACGATTCGGGTGCGACCCATTGTTTTACAGTACAATCATGTGCGGATCGGTTGGGACTAGCGTTGTCTCCGCTGTCCGAGCCAATAACTATTTTTACTGCTGCTAAGGGTCGTGTCCAGACATAATCTTTGTATAGGATTGTCTACTTGTCATAGGAGGCAGAAATTTCGTTGTAGAATTTATTGTTTGCCTATGAGAATTGTGGACACCATTTTGGGTATGAATTGAATGACTGCAAATCAAGTGGCAATCGGCTGTGTTAATCAACTATCAGCTTCGCTTCAGAATCAGTTGAATTGTCTAGGACAAATTCTGAAGCGGTTACCTAGTTCACCTTAGACGGTCAATCTTTATTCTAAGGTGCAGAAACACATGTTAGTATGTTATCTGCATCCACTGAAACTAGTTTAGATTTGGCGAACATTCAGGTTGTGAATGACTTTCTGGATGTTTTCACGATGAAGTTTCTTCTGAACCTCCAGAGCGAGAGGTAGAGTTTACTGTAGAATTGGTTCCTGGCACGGGATCAATATCTATTGTTTCTTATTGAATGTTTCTTTAGAATTAAATGAATTGAAGTCTCAACTTGAATAGTTGATCTCAAAGAGGTTCCTTCGACCGAGCGCTTGTGACGATCAAGAACGAATATCCCTTGTCGAGGAGAGACGATTTGCTTGACCAACTTCTGGATGCCGGAAGTGAAGTTTTTGGGACACGTGATTTCCCAATCGGGAGTTGCGGTGGATCCCAGTAAAGTAGAAGCGGTGTTGAATTGGGAACGACCAACATCAGTCACTGAAATAAGAAGTTTCTTGGATCCCAGTAAAGTAGAAGCGGTATTGAATTGGGAACGACCAGTAAAGAGGTTTATTCAAGGGTTCTCACAATTAGTTCTGCCACTTACTCGGTTAACTCGTAAGGGTCATCCATTTACGTGGGATGCTGATTGTGAAGAATGTTTTCAAGAATTGAAGGTTAGGTTGACTTCTGCACCAATCCTGATTCTTCCGGATCCGTCTTTGAAATTCCAAATCTACACCAATGTTTCTGGGAAGGGTTTAGGAGGTGTTCGTGTGCAGAATCAACAAGAGGTAGCTTATGCATTCAGGAAATTGAAGGCTCATAAGGAGAATTATCCAACTCATGAATTGGAGTTAATACCTATTGTGTATGCCATGAAGGTTTGAAGACATTACCTGTATGGGTCTCGTTTCGAAGTCTTTAGTGGTCACAAGAGTTTAAGGTATCTGTTTGATCAGAAAGAACTGAATAGCAGGCAGAGAAGTGTGTTGAGTTTCTGGAGGATTATAAATTCGTGTTGATGTAGCCTTCAAGAGAGGCCAGTGTTGTAACTGATGCACTGAGTAGGAAGTCCATCCACATGGCCGAGTTTATTGATGCATGAGATGGAATTATCGGAGTCTTTTAGAGACTTAAATCTGAATTCAAGATCAAGGAGGAACCGGTTAGTGTTGAGCCATATGAGGATCTCTAGTTCCCTAAGGGATTCTATAAGCTTAGCACAGGAAGTTGAAGTGAAGCTACAATCACAAAAGGTATTTCCAGATTTTACCATGGATAGTCATGGAGTCAGTTGTTTCAACGGTAGAATCTGTGCGCCCGATGATGTGAACAAATGAAGGAAAGTGTTAGAGGAAGCACACCGAAGTTTATATTCTGTACACCCTGGATCCGCCAAGATGTACAGAGATGTAAAGCAGATGTATTAGTGGCGAGGTATTAGTTGTTAACCTCTCCTTTGTGAAGGTTAACAATGAGATAGTATTATGTGATTCCGTTTGACAAGTCAAACGTGAATACGAATATGAAAATGAGGTGACTGTTGACTGTTTTTCACATTGCGAATAAGCACCAGAGGATTAATTGATGGATCTGCTGCAAGGGACTGAAATTTCCAAAGTGAAGTTTGGCGTGCGGTATGGTAGTTTTGAAAAATCGTCTTGTGAAAACCCGCATGCTAAAGTTAATTTTGGGAACGAATCAAGAGGCTAATAGGATCTGATTGAGGAAATCATAGAAGGCGTACTTAGGTTGAGGGGAAACTCAACGCTGCTGGCCAATTCGGAAATGGATTGGGTGCGTCGTAGATAAATATATTGTGAGGAAAGTTACAATAAAGGAAGAAGGGTTCTGCGTTCTGTTTGATAGTTGTTTTGAGAACAAAGGGTGTGATTTTCATTACTTTCGAAATTAATTGATGTTCCCACGGTTTACTTCTACGTTTAAGGTCAAAGCTTATTGTAAAATCCTCATTTCATCCTTTGAAAAGTGTTGTCTCGAAATCTTGGGGGCGAGTCAAGAAGTTTCACAAATGACTTTCCGTCACATTTTTCAATGTGTATGAGAACTGTTATGGATTTTAGAAGATTTGTTGAGAACGTGTTTACACCCTTCGAGGAAATCGTGTTTGTTCCTATCTCGATCGAGGATTATCGATATGTGGATCTCATTTTCCAACCTGTATTTCTATCAAGTGTCTCGTATTAGACCCTTTGATTTAGATTAATCAAAGTTGGGGCGCAAGCGAGGATAATTGGAATGAAGCTTCACAAGTGTTTTCAAATGCAGTGCCAAGCCTATGTAAGCAAATGATGAGTTTCTCGTGTTGATTCGTAACAAGAGAGTTCGGACTATAACCTTAGAAGCGTTCTAGGGCAGTAGTGGATCATACTTGAAGATTGATGTGCCGGCTTGGGAAGATTTTCTACACTCATTTCGTTAATTCAAGATTGAGTTCCAGCAATTTAAGACCTTTCTGAGGATGTCGATCCTCGGTTAGTCGGATGAAAGACTTGACGAAATTTTGAGGACAAAATTCTTCCCAGTTGGGGAGAATGTAACATCCGCAAAATAATTAATAGAATTATTTGGATGTTAACCCAATTGAATTATTTTAGTACTTAACTGGTAAATTTATTGAGTGCTAAAATTATTTATTGGTTGTCATCGGATCGTTAACCGGATAATACGGGTCAAGGAAGTTTTAGAATCGAAATAAGAGATTTAGATCAATATGGTAATTAGACCATGTTACAACTTATATATTAATAAATATATATATATATATATATATATATATATATATATATATGTGTGTGTGTGTGTGTGTGTGTGTGTGTGTGTGTGTGTGTGTGTGTGTGTGTGTGTGTGTGTGTGTGTGTGTGTTATAAAAGAAAAGAAATAAAATTAAGAAAGGAAGAAGAGAAAGAGATACAGAGCCGTGAAAGAAAGGAAAGAAAGGAAAGAAAGAAAAGAGGAAAAGAGAGAGTTTGGCGTGAGGGAGAAGAGGAGAGAGAGAGAGAGGAGACTTCACCAAAACATCAACCTTCCTACACCAAAAATGATCCCCACATCCTTCTCTTCATTTTGACACCAAAATCATCATCATCCATTCACTATCCTCAAATCCACCATTTTCGAAATTGTGAAGAAAATGAGAGATGTTGGGTTCTTGTTTCACCTCTTGTCTTGGAAGCCTAGGAAAATACCATAGATAGGTTGGATTGTCATCTAAGAGTGAAGAATTCAAGCTTGAGTGAGTTAGGGTTTGTAAAATCCAATTTGGGGGTTTTTGTGAATAGTAGATTTTGGAGGTTAGGGATGATGAATAGTGTTCATGGAGGATTTCGAGGAATTCGGTATTTTGGTCAAAAAGAGGTCGCGTGATCGAGTGGAAAGCTTTAGGAGCGGATTCGGATGTCGTCGGAACGTAAAGTTTATACGGGGAACGTTCGTGTGGTTATGTCAGAAAAGCGTTCTCGCGGAAAGTCTCGGTGCTTCGTGATTTTCATCACGATAGGTGAGTTTTACTCACGTTTAGGATTTATGTTTTGAATTGATTGATTGAAACGAATTTTATGTTAATTGATTCGACTGTTTGTTTGATGTGATTTTTTGACTTGAATTGCGTGTAGAATATCGTTTTGGTCGAAAAACCGTTAGATCGACGATTAACGGATTTTGAGGAAATTGATGTTCGAGTGTTATGGATTGATATGTTTGATTGATTGATGAATATAAATGATTATGTGTTCGTACTGTTTTTGTGTTGGGACTGGACTGGAACAGGTACCGAAAGTGATCGGAATTGATCGGAACAAAGAAAAACTTAAAACGGAATGAAAACGGAATGCTGTCAAATGCGCACGATCCGTGCGCCCCTGGTGCACGAACCGTGCGTCCCATTCGGTTTCCATTCCTCAAAAATGCGTTACAGGGCGCACGACCCGTGCGTATGGGAGCACGGACCGTGCGCTGTGTTCTGATTCTGTTTTCCAAAATAGCCCGAAATGATCCCGATCGATTCCATTCCTCTTCTAATCCTTTCCTAACCCTTTTTCCAATGATATTAGGCTTATAATGCCATGATTTTGAGTATAATTAAAAAGGGCTTTACAAAATGCTTTGAAGTTATAAATTGTTTCCATAAACCGAAATAATAGTACTCGTGTGCGGATATGTTTTATTAATAATAAAGCGAACTATGAGTCCTACGTGGTATGGTATAACTGACGCGAGATGATTATTATTTATTGTCTAAACCGGTCTACGATTCACGATATATATATAATATCGACAATGGGAAACGGCCTGATGCGGGTGTTATGTTCAATTATTGGTCTGAATGTAAATGAACTAAATGTTCATATTATTGTAGATATATATATTATATCGAGTTTGGGTGACGACCCATGTTGACATACTAGGCGGGGAAGTCATGAACCCTTACCCTAGCCTCTGTGCCATTAGGAAACACTATTGGTTATGGGGTTCGCCGGAAGATGCAAGTGGATTGCGGCCGGTGTTGTGTTAAAAGTTATTGTACTATGTTCACCAGAAGATGCAAGTGTATTGCGGCTGGTGGTACGTAGAAATGCCTAGGATGCTGGTTCATCGGGAAACGCAAGTGGATTGCAGTCGGTGTCTTACTAGGTCGAAGCCTTATTGTATGGTACACCGGGATTAGCAAGTGGATTGCGGTCGGTGTCGTGTCAAATCTTAAAAATGTTTTAAAAGGACCGCGAGTGTTAGTAGGGGTCTCGGTAGAACTCACTGAGATTGTATCTCACTGTTTATATGTTGTTGTTTTACAGAGACACAGGGACAACGGAAATCCAAGAGGCACGAGTAGGTTGAGCTCGGACTGGTTGCTGATAGCTTAGCTTTATGCATAAGTTTGCACTTCCTTTATGTTGTCAATGTATTACAACTCATTGTATTGGTATTATAATTTTATTCTGCTTTCTTGTATGATATTGAGCACTATAGTTTGCTGAAGATTATGGTCAGAGAACCTGTTCGGTCTTATTTGTATTTAAGATTGTTTTGTTGTTATTCAGCGAAAACTATATTGCAGTGTTCAGTATCTATGCAGGAATTTTATATCTCTGATGAATTAGGGATGGTGCACTTGGGTATTTTTACGAGATAAAAATACCGGGGTGTTACATAGTAAGATATCTACGCCAACTAATGTTAGGCTTCACTTATACCGGAATGGATTTCAACCAGGCTATTGGATTTGGACTGAACACGAAGAAGTGAACCCCGATCTTGATACACAGGGTGGTTCCAATAGTAGTGGGCATGTGCATCATGACAACCATTTTGATTCAATAAATCAGATGGTGTTTGATGCTTTTAGGCTGTATGAAGATGAAGATGGTGTTTCAATAAATCTGCTTCTGTGTTGCCTTCAATGTTTAAGTTTTTGTATATCTTGAAAATGTTGGCCTGATTAATATTTCTTAATGTCAGAATGTTGATCCTGATTAATATTTCGTAATGTCAGAATATTTCTTAATGCTTTTGGTACTCTAAGTCTGCTTCTTTGTTGCCTTCAAATGAATCCACGTGGTGTTGAATTTTGAAATTCATATCTGGCTTAGGAAAAGAAATTAACAGATGTTGTACTACTTATAAGATCAGGATACATATCTGCTTCTGTGTAACTTATTAGTTTTTCTTATCTGGTTTAGGAAAAGAAATTCATATCTGCTTCTGTGTAGCTTATTATTTTTTTATTGATCAGGATACATTCAAACAATATGTGTTTGAAGTAGTTGGAGATGATGTTGAAGAGGTAGATGGAGCGGTAGCAGTTGAGTGTTGGACGAAGGCTGTGGGGGGTCCTAACTGTGGTCGCCTCTATGGCACATAAGTTTATATGTGAACGCCCGACCTGGGTCCAAGTCGCATACCCAAGAGTCCCAAAATCCTTCTGTTTTCATGCTTGGGATATCTTTGGAAGAACAGAGGGAGGCTAGACTTAGAGCTGAGCAGATTGCTCAAGATGCAATAGCCCAAGCTCAAGTGGCTGCCGAGAACGCCCGAGAGGTGAATGAGCATTCTCAAAAGTTAGAGAATCAATTTAATGAGCTGCAAAAAGCATTTGTAGATCGCTCGTCGATCAGGTGGTGGATCATGTGGTGCTAGCCAATCTCGTTCACATCCTCATTATGACGATGATTTGGACGAAGAGTCACTTGATGGCGAGACTTGATCTTGTTATGGTTACTTTTATGTATATGTTGGATGACAAAACACTTTGATATTTTGTAGTATCATGATGTAATGTATTTTGTTGGATGGCAAAACTCTTTGATATTTTGTAGTGTCATGATGTTATGTATTTTGTTGGATGACAAAACACTTATATATTTGGTAGTTTCAAGATAGTTATCTTTTATGGTATTTGGTATTTTGGTATTAAGCATATTGATACTAAGTCTTTTGATATGGCATTCTGTTTCATGACTGTATCATTATGATATTTTATATGGCATTCTGTTTCATTAGGAGCAATGGTACCAATGAAAATTAGGTTTATTAATTAAAACAATTAAATAAATATTAGCGTCGGCTGCATCGACGCTTATATTTCATTGACTAAATGTGGAGGTTGACTTTAGCGTCCGCTTCTGGCTGACGCTACATTATTCATTGACTATTATATCGTTGACTTTAGCATCCGCCTCTGGCCGACGCTAATAAATTCACTGACTATATCATTGACTTTAGCGTCCGCTTCTAGCCGACGCTAATAAATTCATTGACTATTATATCATTGACTTTAGCGTCGGCTCGACCTAGGCTGATAAATTCGTTGACTATTTTTCATTGACTTCATAGCGTCGGCCTAGACAACCGCGTCGGTTTTAGTGGTTTTAGTGTGGGCTAGGCCGACTCTAAATTAGCGTCGGTTCGGATTTGTGGGACGCTACAGTTTACCTTCAAATGTTTTAGCCTCGCCACGAGGCCGACGTTAGTCCGACGCTAGATTACCGTTAGCGCCCGCTTTGTGCCTTTTAGCGCCCGCTTTTGTCCGACGCCAAAAGCTGTTTTCCTAGTAGTGTATTACTAATATTACAACTTTAACTATATGCAATTTTAAAAAATTGAAATGATATTTTTTTTTCATAAAACACTAAATCTAACTACTAATTTAAATTTTGAATATTTATATTATATATATATATATAGTTACTATTATTACAATTTTAAGTATATCCAACTTTAAAAAAATAAATCCAAACTACTAATATTTTGCATGCTTTTAATTCACTAAATGCTATCATGTGTAATATTTTAATTAATAGATATGAAAAACATAATGGCTTTTTAAATTGAATTATAATGTTTTTTATGTTATTAATTTATTATTTTTTGATGTTAAAGTGTGGGTAATGGCCGTGCCGATGAGCACTTGGTGGGCACTTGGTACTCAGAGAGTACGGGGACAGGCACTATAGTACCTTGCGCAAAAGGTACCCATTGCTATCCCTACTTCTCAGGACTGATTCAATAATTATATATTATTATCATTATGGCACTTGTTTTTCCAACATGTTCAATGCATGAAGTAGCTATGTTTATCGTTATGCTTGAAAAGAAATCTAATCTAATATCTATTTATACAAACAAACCTCCTATGAAATTACCAATTTGGATCTCTTATTAACAAGACACATATCTAATTTAAGGGTAAAAATGTCATTACACTCATTTTTTTTCTTTTTTTTCTCTTTCTTCTTACACTCTCTTTCTTACTTTTCACTTTTCTCTTACACTCTCTTTCTTCCTTTTTTTCTCTTTCTTCTAACACTATCTTTTCTCCTTTTTACTTTTCTCTTACACTCTCTTTCTTCCTTTTTTTCTTTTTATTTTACTTTTAATTTTTCCATAAATAATTATTCTCTTTCTTTTATCACTTCACTTTAATTTTTTTAACTAAATTTATAAATTTATACAAACACTACTCTATTCAAATTACCTATAAAAATATAAATGAGTCACACTAAAAAACAAAACAAAACTATCACCTTAAAATTTTAATTTTTCTCTCCGAAATCTGTTTACACTCTTATTGATAATCTACTAACACCTCTTATTGATAATCTACTACCTATCTTTTAATATCTATTATAATCAACTAAAGAAATCAATTGAAACTACGAGATAACTGCAATGATATATAAAAATCACGGGATAACTGCACTGATATACAAAAAAACACAACATTAATATTTGTCATTGATAATTAATATTTTTGAAGACTATTATAAACCTACTATCTAAAAACAATAATATTTAAAGACTATTTAAACTACTGATTAATATTTAAAACAGATATTTCTTATTGATAGTCTACTATCTCTCCTTTACTATCTACTACAATATACTAATCAACTAAAATAATCAATTGAAATTACGAAATAACTGCATTGATATATAAAAAAACACGGGATAACTCCACTGATATATGGAAAAAAACACGAGATTAATATTTGTCACTGATAATTAAATTTTTTGAAGACTACTACTACAAACCTACGATAATTAAATTTAAAACAAATATTTCTTATTGATAATCTAATATCTAACTTTTACTATCTACTATAATCTACTAATCAACTAAAATAATCAATCGAAACTACGAGATAACTGCACTGATATATAAAAAACACGGGATAACTGCAGCGATATATAAAAAACACGAGATTAATATTTACCATTGATAATTATAATTTTTGAAAACTACAATAAATCTACTATCTAAAAAAACAAGAAGGCTTAATGACTATTTAAACTGATTAATATTTAAAACTCACGTGACAATATTTGTCACTAATACCTAATTAAAAAAGGACAAATAATTGTTACTGATATATAAAAAAACATGGGATAGATATTTCTTATTGATAATCTACTATCTATCTTTTACTATCGACTATAATCTACTAATCAACTCAAATAATCAATTGAAACTACAGGATAACTGCAATGACATATAAAAAAACACGGGATAACTGCACTGATATATATATATATATATATATATATATATATATATATATATATATATATATATAAAAACACAGGATTTATATTTGTCATTGATAATTAAAAATTTTGAAGACTACTATAAACCTACTATCTAAAAAACAATATATTTAATGACTATTTCAACTAGTGATTAATATTTAAGAAAAATATTTCTTATTGATAATCTACTATCTCTCTTTTACTATCTACTATAATCTACTAATCAACTAAAATAATCAATTGAAACTACGAGATAACTGCACTGATATATATAAAACACGGGATAACTGCACTAATATATGAAAAAAAAACACGATATTAATATTTGTCATTAATAATTAAATTTTTTGAAGACTACTACTACAAACCTACTATCTAAAAAACAAGAAGACTAATTAATATTTAAAACAATTATTTTTTATTGATAATCTACTATCTAACAAAATTACTATCTACTATAATCTATTAATCAACTAAAATAATCAAATGAAACTACCAGATAACTGCACTGATATAGAAAACAAGGGATAACTGCAGTGATATATAAAAAACACGGGATTAATATTTGCCATTGATAATTATAATTTTTGAAAATTACTATGAACCTACTATCCAATAAAAGAAGAAGACTTAATGACTATTTAAACTGATTAATATTTAAAACACATGGGACAAATATTTGTCACTAATACCAAAAGAATGACAAATAATTGTTATTGATATATAAAAAAAACACGGGATAAATATTTCTTATTAATAATCTACTATCTATCTTTTACTATCTACTATAATCTACTAATCAACTCAAATAATCAATTGAAACTATGAGATAACTGCACTGATACATAAAAAACACGAGATAACTGCACTGATATATAAAAAAAATACGGGTATAACTGCAATGATATATATATATATATATATATATATATATATATATATATATATATATATATATATATATATATATATATATATATATAAACACGGGATAGCTGCACTAATATATAAAAAAACACGGGATAACAACACTGGTTTATAAAAGAACACTTCACTGATATATAAAAAAACACGGGATAAATGCATGTATTATTTTTAAATGATACTTTTACATTTTTAGATTTTAATATTTATCTATTTTTAATTTGAAACTCCTTTTTTATCTACTTTAAATTTGTCTCTATTTTCACGGGGTAATGTTCAAACTATTTAAATACTGTCTAAGTTCATTCATAAAAATAACACGACAGCACCCGTGCGTATGCACGGGTATCCTACTAGTTATATGCTAAAAAAGTATTGGCTTAATTACAGTTTTGGTCCCCCTATTATGACCAACTCACGATTTTGGTCTCCAAAGTTTTAATTTGACGATTTTGATCCCCCTATTTTCCCAATTTGTAAAATCAAGGTCCCCCTTCTTAATTTGGTCAAAATTAAAACTGTATTTTGACTTTTATCCTATGTGGCAGTCCACGTGGCACTGTTCCTCTTCAACCCCTCCCCCCACGTGGACTGCCACGTAGGATAAAAGTCAAAATACAGTTTTAATTTTGAGCAAATTAAGAAGGGGGACCTTGATTTTACAAATTAGGAAAATAGGGGGATCAAAATCGTCAAATTAAAACTTTGGGGACCAAAATCGTGAGTTGGTCATAATAGGGGGACCAAAACTGTAATTAAGCCAAAAGTATTTTACTAAAGATGATTAACAAGTTACTTTTACGTATACAAATTATATATATAGAAAAACTTTATCAAAGTTTGATGTATTTAATTACTGTATTACGCTACTATATATACGCCTATACCTATTATTATAGTTAGAGATGATATAGCCTGATGCAACTAAGTTATATTATAAGTTTAATAAAATCATTAAAGATACTTTTATATAAATGTATATCTAGTTATAAGCTTGTAACGTTCGAAGTTCTTGAATTTCTGCTTGCGCTATGATTTAGAATAATTTCATATTTTAACCTTTCAAACTATATTCTAGTAATTACTTTTAAATTATTTTAGCAATACAAAAGGGTCATAAATGATTAAGTACTTATAACATTTTATGGGGTAAATACTTATTATTTTGATGTTATTTTGTTGTGGATTAAGAGGTCTTTACAAGTTATTGTCGTGATGGATTGAAATGATTTGTTGTTGTTGTTTGGTATGCTAACTGCCTGGTTGTTGTATATGTTGATTGCGCATGCTGCATGATTATGGCCCTTTGCATGACTGCCTGATAGATGCCGGGTGCGTGTGTGTCACGAACACTTGTAACATCCTCAAAATAATTAGGCGAATTATTTTGAATGTTAACCCAATAGGAATAATTTAGTACTTGACTGGTAAATTTATTGAGTGCTAAAATTATTTATTGGATGACATTAGATCGTTAACCGGATAATACGGGTCAATGAAGTTTTGAAATCGAAATAAGGGATTAAGATCAATACGGTAATTGGACCACGCTACCACTTATTTATTAATTAGATATGTGTGTGTGTGTGTGTGTGTGTGTGTGTTTAAAGAAAGAAAAGAATAAAAGAGAGGAAAGAAAGAAGGGATACGCGCAGAAGAGGAAAAGAGAAGAAAAGAGAAGAAAAGAAGAGAAAAGAAGAGAAAGAAGAAGAGGAAAAGAAGAAGAGAAAGGAAGAAGAGGAGTGAAGCCCATCCCCCCAAAATTCATCATCTTCATCATCTCACTCTCCTCATCATAACCCAAGAGCTAGGTAAGATTTCGTCCAATTTCTCCCCCCTTTTGTGACCTACGAAATTAGGGGGTTATTGTTGGAAATTTGTTGAAATCAAGGATTGATAAGTTGTGTTGGTGATTGGGTTATGTTTAGGATCGAAGCTAGGAGCGGATTGAACGCGATTGGAAACTCGAAACGAAGTTAGGAGCGGTTCGGTGTTGATTGGGTTCGATTCGGTGATTTTGACATCTCGGTGATTTCGGCTCGGCAACGACTCTCGCTTCAAGGGTGAGTTTTACTCACGTTTAGGCTTATTTCGTTTTGAAATGAATTGTGTGACTTGGTTTCGAAAGATTTTGAGTCGAAAACGTTATTTTGAAATATATCGCGTTTTAACGAAATTCGTAATCGTTGAGTTTTTAATTGAATTGCTTGATTGTTGTATGTTGATTGGACTGGTATATTGTCTGGTACTGTCTGTTTTTGAGTTAGGAATCGATTGGGGCGAGTTTCGGATTGATCGGAAAGCAAGTTTTCTTAAAACAGGCCATTTTTGGAATGCTGTCAAATGCGCACGACCCGTGCGTCCCAGGGGCACGACCCGTGCGCCTGGTTCTGTTTCAGTGTTTAAAAATGTCTAACAGAGCGCACGACCCGTGCGTCCAGGGGCACGACCCGTGCGCCTAGTTCTGTCCAAAATTTTCAAAGTGCCCGAAAAGATTCCGTTTCAATTCCAATCCTTTCCTAATTCTTTCCTAACCCTTATATAATGATATTAGGCTTATGATGCCACGATTTTGGGTATGTTTCAAAGGGTTTTATAAAACACTTTTGATGTTGAAATCGTTTCAAAAAAACCGAATGATAGTACACGTGTGCGGATATGTTTTTATGGATAACAAAGCGGACCATGAGTCCTGCGTGGTAAAGTATAATATAAATGAACTAAATGTCCATATGATTATTGATATATATATATATATAGTATATCGAGTTTGGGTGACGACCCATGTTGACATACTAGGAGGGGCAGTCATGATCCCCTACCCTAGGCTCTGAGGCCAATAGCGGAACTGTTATTGGTAAGGGGTTCGCCGGGATTAGTCTTGGGGCAGTCGGTGGTGTGTCAAAGAGTATTGAGTAACATTCACCGGGATTAGTCTTGGGGCAGTCGGTGGTACGTTACTGTTGTTGTGTAGTGTGTTCGCCGGGATTAGTCTTGGGGCAGTCGGTGGAATGCTATGTGTAAAATAATGCGGTTCATCGGGAGTTAGCGTTCGCGCAGTCGATGCCGTGTTGAGTTAGCAATATTTTAAAAACCGGGCTGAGAGTGCTAGTAGGGGTCTCGGTAGAACTCACTGAGATTGTATCTCACTGTTTAAATGTTGTTGTTTTACAGATAAACAGTGACAGAAGAAACCTCAGAGGCACGAGTAGGTGGCCCCGGGTGAAGGATGATGACTTAGCTTTATGTTCAAGTTTATTTTCCTTCTGTTGTTTATGTATCACTGTACTATGGCATTAGTGTTATGTTATCTTTCTTTCCGCTTTCTTGTATGACTCTGACTACCATAGTTGCTGACAGTTTATGGTCTGAGTACCGTATAGTCTTATTTGTGTATAAGACGGTTATGTTATATTTCAGCAAAAAGTTTTATAGTGGTATTCAGTGTCTGAGCAGGAAATATTATCTCTGATATCTATACTTTGGCTCACTTGGGTATTCTTACATGTTAATAATACCGGGGTGTTACAACACTCGCTGAGATTTTTATCTCATTCCTTCCATTACTTTTTTACGGTTAATCAACGAGGAGTACTGATGGTGGTTTCTGAGTAATTTTTAATAGAATAATTGATGTGTAATTTATAAATAATGTTTTAATTATGTAGAGTTAATTTGTAACCAAGGACATTTGTATTATTGTATCTATAACGACGTAGCAAGTTCCCCACACTATTAGTTTAGTACTCAGTGGAGGACCTACATTGTATTCAGGGGATTCAGTTGGACCCCCTGAAAAAAAAATATTGGTACTAATACCCCTATATAAAATTATTTTGAACCCCTTGAAATTTTAAATTTGCACCCAATTTTAAATAAATTTGTCTTATTAATCACCTTAAGAGACTATTTATAAAACTTTAGGAAGTAATTTTATCGACATCACATATTTTTACGGTCTACTTCTTATTTTCCTATAGGTTATGACTTCAATAGGTAGTGATGGGTAAACTTAGAGACTAATTTGGCGATTTACTCTTAATTTAATTTGGAGTAAGATAACTTGATTACTTAATTCTAGTAAATTAAGTGAGGATATTTGAAACAAAAAAAGTAAACAATTCAATGAACCAACATTTTTAATGATGGATTATTTTTTGCACCCCTGAACTAGGGTCTTGGGTCCGCCACTGTTAGTACCGTATGATGTTTTAAGTTCGATGATAAATATTTTAAAGCAATAAGGTTTTTAGAAAAGTACAGGTACGTGTTTTTAGGAAGAACAAACGAGATTTCTTTTATAATGAAAAATAAGTAAATAAATTGTGAGTCTTAGTATTTTCAACGAATAAATGGTTATTGGTTTTAATTTTAAACAACGAGTTTACGAAAGAAGGTATAATTTGTTTTTCTCAAAATTTCACGCAACCATGTTTTTACTTTAAAAATATCTATAGTAAAATAAGGTGTTACAATACCTTTCCTATGTTCCCTTAGAATTGGAGGCAGCTTTTCTTGCTCAGATTCAAGGTTAGATAAAATAATCACAGAAAATTTTTCATTTCCCTCTAAATATGCATATTTCAAATTTTCAGGGAGTTGTTTATTCTGTTCATCATCAACAGATTCAGGTAGTCGTAGAGTAGTGACAACTTTTTTATTTTTCACAACAACTGTTTCAAGCACCCTTTTGGTTTCAACAAGAGTAATTGCACTAGCATTGGGAGTGTTTGGCACGTTTGGATTCACTACTGTTTGGCAGGTAGTTGGTTTGATCTCTGGGCTTGTATCTGATTGAATGAAGTGGCTAGCTGTCCAAATATTGTCTCCAATTTCTTAAGGGTGGAATCTGTTCTTTGTTGGAATTGGAGATTTTGAAAATCCATCGGATTAACAAGGTCCTCAAGTGAAGGTTCATATCTAGCACATATGTTATTAGTACCAGAATAAAAAAAAGGAGAAGTGCTAAACATATAGCAAATTAGAAAAACATCAAAATAAATCGAACAAATCAGAAAATTTCATCTATGTCCTAATGCTAAAATTTAGGCACAAAATCAAAAATGAATCAAATCTAATCTAAAAAGCAAAAAAACACCACTAAAAATCTAATAAAATCAAAAGTGTTATGAATATTATTAGATATTGGATGTCCATTTCTCTTCTCCCATCATCTCCATTATTATCTTTGTGTAGTGGCCTTTCTGGTTGACTACTCACTTGTCAATCCCCACCCTATAAATAGGACTCACCCTATAAATAGGACTCACCCCCATATGTAAAGATGTACTAGTGGAGAGAAATACAAAGACTCCCAAATTCTCTCATTCTCTCATTCTCTGGTTGCTATAGTTTTGATTATTCTATAACACGTTATCAGCACGACACTCTACCAATCCAAGTAAGTATTAGTTCTTTTGTAAACCCAATTATATGTATTGATCAATACGATGAACACTATATTTATAGCTGTTCTGATTTGCATCTACCATCTATCATATTAACTATGCCTAGATTATGATTTATGAACATCCTAGGCTTAATCTGAGTTTATAAAATCTGTATGCTTGTTATATCATATTCTTCTTAGATTGTTATCTTTACTATTTTTGTTTTATGTTCTACGAATCCAATTTTGCAACGCAACTATCTGACGTCACTAGTTATTCACTTAAGAGAAATCACCTTATTTTGCCAAATGATTTAATTTACGCATTTGGATGATCAATACTATAATCTGCAAATGTCATGGTTTGTTGTTGTTGTTTATTGTTTATGGAATTGGAAAATGGTAGATCGATCAGGACGTATAGACTAACTTTTGCTACTATTAAGTCATATGATCCAATGTAGAATTTTATTTCATTTTATTTTTGTTCGCTTGTTTTTGTCTCTTATACTTTTATATTTTAAGAGTCATGTGTTGTGTACTTTTATTTTTGTTGTATATCCAATTCGTGATACTATAATTCCAACATGTTTGCATTCATCAATGGTATTGCTTTTCAATAATTATTATTTGGTGTTTTTAGTGTTTTCAAGAAGTATAAAGCATATTATTTGCTTCTCAATCATTACTTGCTATTCTAGTAATCTATATCTATTCATGTTCCCTTCTTATTAGTTCTCTATTTATCTCGAACTATTTTCCCTTGTCTTTAATACCTGTTTAAGTGCTGCTTAGGATGAAAATGAATTGTTGATATTTCTTTGCTAATACTTGTTCTAACATTATGCAATATTGTATCATGAAATCAAAGATATCTGATGCCTCTTGGTTCTGGAATAGTATGGGATGCCTCTTTAGTTTATGATTGTACTTCTTCCTATCCTTTAAAAATCAAAACTTTTCGTTATTTCATAGTGCTTTTACACTGAAGGTAATCTATAATTTAGGGGAAATTAGTGCTTGTTTCATTTTCATTTTTCATTTTCACTTCTCTACCTACATGTACCATTAACTAATTTTTCTTCCCAACCTTATATTTATCTAACTAATTCTCTTTTAAATTCTCATGATAGTTCTAAATATGTCGAACCTTACTAAACTTGATTTTTAGGCACTAGACATTTTGGGAAAGAATACTTGCCATGGGCTCTAGATGCCGAAATTCATTTGAATGCAGAAGGTCATGGAGATACTATTAAGGAAGAAAATAAAGCATCTAATCAACAAAAGGCAAAAGTCATGATATTCCTTCGTCGCCATCTTCATGAGGACCTTAAAAATGAATACCTTACAGTAAAAGACCCACATGTTCTTTGGAACAGTTTAAAGGAAAGATATGAGCACCAAAAATCTATTATCCTCCCAAAAGCTCGTTATGATTGGATGCGTTTGCGTTTACAAGATTTTAAAAGTGGAACTGCATATAATTCTGCAGTATTTAGAATCACTTCCCAATTACAATTATGTGGAGAAAAAGTGACTAATGAAGATATGTTAGAAAAAACATTCTCCACTTTTCATGCATCTAATGTGCTCCTGCAGCAGCAATATCGAGAAAAAGGCTTTCAAAAATATTGACTTGATTTCTTGCCTTCTTGTGACCGAGCAAAATTATAAACTTTTGATGAAAAATCATGAAGCTCGTCCCACTGACACTGCTCCATTCCCAGAAGTGAATGTATCAACACACGATCACTATGGACAAACTCTGGTCATGGTCGTGGTCGTGGTCGTGGCTATATGGTCTTGATCATAGTCGTAGTGGAAATTACAAGAACACGTCTTTTCACCAGAAGTGTAAAAATGTTGGAAAGAATGAAAAAGGTGGGCAGAGTAGCAAAAGTAATGAAAATATTTGCTATCATTGTGGAGGCAAAGGTCTTTGGAGTCGTACTTGTCGTACACCAAAACATCTTGTTGATATCTATCAATAATCAATTAAAAATAAATATAAAGGGATTGATAGTCATTTTGCTTATGAAAATATTGATCACCTTATTGTGGATGGAAGTATAGTCAAGAAGTAGATTTTCCAAAATATTCCAATAAAGTTTGAGAGCGTCTTTGAATTTCCTATGATAATAAATGTTTTGAGTTTCCTATGCTAATAATAATAATAATAATAATAATAATAATAATAATAATAATAATAATAATAATAATAATAATAATAATAATAATAATAATAATAATAATAATAAAGCTTTATATTTAAGTGTGTTTTCAACTTCCATAGGTTATGTTCAAATAATTCAATCATAAAGTTGTTATTTTTCTCATGCTTTTCTCTTATCATTTTTTTGGGGATAGAATGAGTATTGACACTAGCATCAATAATGGAGATATGTGTCTCGTTGATAGCGGAACTACCCATACAATTTTAAAGGATGCAAAATATTTCTCTTATTTAGTGAAGCGAGAAACCGATGTGAGTACTATATCTGGCTCTTCAAAGATAATTGATGGCTCCGGAAGAGCTAATATATTGTTATCCCCGGGAACAAATTTACACGTTGAGAATGCATTATATTCCCCCAAGTCTAGTACAAATTTATTAAGTTTCAAAGATATCCGTTTAAATGGATATCATATTGAAACAAGAGATGAAGGAGATATTGAATATCTCTATATAACAAGACATACATTGGAAAAATAAGTGTAGTGGAAATGCCGCCCGCCTTTTCCTCTGGTTTGTACTACACTTATATCAGTGCAATTGAAGCACACGTTGTTGTAAACGAGAAATTTACAAATCACAAAAAATTTGTTGTTTGGCATGACCGGCTGGGCCATCCAGGATTCATAATGATGCGAAAAATAATTGAAAACTCATGTGGTCATCAATTGAAGAACCAAGAGATTCTTCAATCTAATAAGTTCTCATGCACTTCTTGTTCACAAGGGAAGTTGATAATTAGACCATCACCAACAAAAAATAGAAGTGAATCTCTCAACTTTTTAAAACGAATACATGGTGATATTTTTGGACCAATACACCCACCATGTGGACCATTTAGATATTTTATGGTTTTAATTGATGCATCAACTAAATGGTCACATGTTTGCCTGTTGTCAACTCGTAACCAAGCATTTGCGAGATTGCTAGCCCAACTAATTCGAATAAGAGTTCACTTCCCCGATTATCCTGTCAAGAAAATACGTCTTGACAATGCTACTGAGTTTTCATCTCAAGCATTTAATAAATATTGTGCCTCCATTGGAATTGACATTGATCATTCTGTACCACATGTTCATACACAAAATGGACTTGTAGAATCATTTATTAAACGTACAAAGTTAATTGCAAGACCACTTCTCATCAGTTGCAAACTTCTAATTTCCACTTGGGGACATGCAATTTTGCATGCTGCAACTTTGATTCGCATCAGGCCAACAAGTTATCACGACTCTTCCCCTTTACAGTTAGCTTTTGGTCAAGAACCTAATATTTCTCATCTTAGAATTTTTGGATGTGCGGTGTATGTTCCAATTTCTCCACACTAGTGCAAAGAAGGGATTTAAAGTCAGGCGAAAAGGGGATTTAAAGTCAGGCGCCCGCTTGACTTTTATTAAGTCGACTTTGTATGTCAGGAGTTTTAAAGTCAAGCGATAGCCTGACTTCGTAAGTCTGATTTAAAGTCAATCATTTAAAGTCAGTTTTTTTTTTTTCAAATTTTGGTTTAATCTATACACCCTGGTTATACG
This sequence comes from Astragalus membranaceus, assembly GCA_039519185.1. NCBI lineage: Eukaryota > Viridiplantae > Streptophyta > Magnoliopsida > Fabales > Fabaceae > Astragalus > Astragalus membranaceus. The sequence goes on along the minus strand of CM076849.1, from coordinate 116,816,447 downwards.
AAATTCATCACATTCTACTATAATTCATCACATTCTATACACCCTGGTTATACCAAGCATTGCATTATTGGTCATTCATCACATTCTACTATAATTCAAAGCTAAAATTCATCGCATTGTACAAAATACATTCAAACAGAACAGTCACATAATTCATCACACCCTGGTTATACAAAATACATTCAAACTGAACAAAATACAGAACAACACAGTCACATGATTCATCAATTTAAGTACAAAATACATTATACAGAACAACACAGTCACTTAAATCACATTCTACTTACATTCTACATCATAAACATCACTTAAGTTGTTTTCTTCGTTCTTCCTTTGAAGTGAGAGAGAGAGAGAGGGGTAAGTTATTGACCTTCTCTTTTTGAAGTGCATGAAGCTGTCTGTGCAATTCTTCAAGTCTTCTCAATGATAAATCAGTTTCATCTACAATGAATGGGCTAATGGGCTATATTCACTTGAACAATAAATCTCATTTGAGATACTTTGAATCTGCTCTTGAACTTCTATAAACTGGTTTCTACGCTCATTCTTTCTTTTTTGCATTTCCTCCAACTCTGGGTGAAGTCTTGAAAACTCTTCCTTCAAGCTACTAGCCCTTTGATTATACTGGAAAAATTAGAAGAGACAATAAACGACTAATCCCGATTCATGACATCAAAATTCAACAGTAACAACTAAGAAAACCATAAGTTTTGATTGTCAGAATAATACATGTTATACCTATCTACTAAACATCCTCATTTGGTACATTGTAATTGCTGAAAAAAGTTTAGATACAAATCTGTATATAAACTAACTCTACATTGACCATTAATGCATATCATGTAATCATTCCAATGTTTTTTAAAGCAAAAAATGAAGTGCAGAAGCAATAATCATTCCAACTTGTTTTCAGTTGTCACACAGATGTGACATTAAACACAGGTTCATTTGTAGACAAAAAAAACACGGTTTCATTTAGCTTGAGCCGTGTTTTAGCAGTACAAACTACAAATACATGCCCTAAAAAAGCAGTCAGAAAACTAACAATTTATTGACAAAAAAAAACGGTAAATCAGAATATCCAACCTGTACTGGTCTCTCTCCCATTGCTGAACAGATAGCTGCAAGTTCTGCCTCAGAATCAGCAATTTCCTGCCTTATCAGAGCTCTAGACCGATTAGCTTTATCTACCTTTTTCTGTATACTTCTTGACACTCTTGTTCAAGCTCAAACAACATCCTATTTTTTTCAGTCTCAGACTAACTTCATCCCATATTATCTAATTTTAAAACACAAGGCAAGACAAACATTGAGAGCTTCTTCACAGTTTACTTTATTGAAAAAATAGTGCAGAACATTCTGCTAATACATTAGAAGCATTCCCCAATCTTTAATAGCACATGAAAGTTGTAAAAATTAACAAGCACAATCAGCAAAAAAACAACAAAGATAGAGTGCCAAATCATGAAATGACTATAAAGTAAAAACAACAATGATTCAGGAGAAGAATAAAATGATGGGATATATTATGCAAGAGCGAAATGCTTGAAACACAAATGATTTCATCCAAACACTTGTACACGAGCCACATATAGACAGGAGGTCGAGTCTTTGTAACGCCCTGAAATAATTGATCAATTATTTAACTAATTGTTTAGGAATTATTTAGTAGAAAATAATGGAATAACTATATGTTAGTGTATGTGGAACTATTATTAGTGTTAGGACTAGTAAAGGAGAGGTGTTAGGGAAAAAGCCCATGATTAAGTCGCATAAGCTATGGGAAAGCCCATGAAGTTAAATGAGTTGATAAATAGTAGGAAACTAGGTTAGGGTTTCATTATTAGAAAAACAAAAGTTTGAGAGTGAGAGAGAGCTAGAGGGCACGACGCCAACAGGAGAGAGGAGGCTAGGGTTTCGTGATCTTCTAAGGCTAGGGTTCGTGATCTTCTAAGGCTAAGGTAAGGGTGGGATTCAAGCCTTATAGTGGGATATATGAATTACTTTATGTGGGGGGTTAGGATTTGATGATTGTCATATGTATGATCATATATGTATTGAATGCCTTGTTGAATAATTATGTTGTGTGATCAGTGTTCTATGTTGTTAGCCCTAGAATTATATTTGTGCTTTGCCATGTTCATAAGGAAAACGATTTTCTATGATCAAGGGAGCCCTAGGCGCCCTGTTGCTGAAACTGGCGCCCTAGGCGCCCAGTCGCTGTTGTTGTTGCTGAAACTGGCGCCCTAGGCGCCCTGTGCCTGACGGTGTGTTGCTTGCTGAAACTGGCGCCCTAGGCGGCCTGTGCTTGGTGTTTTGTTGCTAGCGGATGATGGCGCCCTATCCCTAGGCGCCATGCTCTATTTTAGTGTTGCTGGTGTTGGCGCCCTGTCCCTAGGCGCCATACCCTATTTCTGTGTTGCTGGTGTTGACGCCCTGTCCTTAGGCGCCATACCCTATTTCTGTGTTGCTGGTGTTGCCGCCCTGTCCCTAGGCGCCATACCCTATTTCTGTGTTGCTGGTGTTGGGGACCTGTCCCTACTATTTCTGTATTGCTGGTGTTGGCGCCCTGTCCCTAGACGCCACACCCTATTTCTGTGTTGCTGTTGCTGTGTTGCTGTTGCTGTGCTGCTGTTGCTGTGTTGCTGTTCTTGTGCCGCTGTTGCTTTGTTGCTGTTGCTGTGCTGCTGTTGCTGTTGTGCTGTTGTTGTGTTGCTGTTGCTGTGCTGCTGTTGCTGTGCTGCTGTTGCTGTGCTGCTGTTGCTGTGCTGCTGTTGCTGTGTTGCTGTTGTTGTTGCTGTGTTGCTGTTGCTGTGCTGCTGTTGCTGTGTTGCTGTTGGTGTTGTTGCTGCTGCTGTTGCTGTTGCCGTTGTTGCTATTGTTGCTGTTGCCGTAGTTGCTATTGTTGCTGTTGTTGCTGTGTTGCTGTTCCTGTTTGTTGTCGTTGCATGTTGGCGCCTTAGCGCCTATGGTTGTTGTTGTTGCTTGTTGGCGCCTTAGCGCCTATGGTTGTTGCTGTTGCTTGTTGGCGCCTTAGCGCCCATTGTTGTAGCTGAATTGTTGGTTCAGATGTTGTTAGTTGATGATGTTACACCAGTTGGATTGCCTCTATTTATTGGCATGGATTTTACATTGCAGGCCTATGGCCAATGTTGGGATTTATGATGTTGTTGTGCTAATATATAGCTATTGATTGTTTGTGCATTCATCGTTGCATCGCATGCATAGCATTTGCATATGGGGCGGTGGCCCGGGAGCTAGTCTCCACACGTTGGATTGCCCCTATTGGCATGGATTTTAGTTGGAAGCCTCTATTTATTGACTGGATTATGGTACCACATGCATTATAGGGCGGTGGCCCTGAGTCGAGTCACATTCTGCATTCATGTTGCATATTTATGCGATTGAAATGATTTTGACTGTTGTGACATAATGACTTGACCGTTGTGATATGATGATATTGACTGCTGTGAAATGATGATTTGATGTCCTGACCTGATATATATTGTCTTTCATATGATTCATTATATAGTTCGATATCTCACCCCTTCTGTTTGAATGTTACCCCGATGTTGGTAACGTGCAGGTAACCTCGAATGAATGCCGTTGTACCTTCATTAGTTCGGGTCGGTGTCATCACTCTGATACGTAGCACTCGGGGGGGATGAACGTTTATTTATGTTATTTAAGTTGTTTACTGTTGGATTTTGAGTTATGAATCTTGCATAGTTGCCACGATTGTTTAGTTGAACCATTTGAATTTCCGCTGCGTAGTTAAAAGAAGTTTGACTTGTTTTGAAATGTTGTTTTGTCGGTTCATCCGAGTTAGGATGTTATGTATCCGATTTTCAGAAAAGACTTATTTATGTCTGTTTATGGTTTTTAAGTTGATAAATGTAGCATCCGTTTGTTTGTGAAAACCCTGATTTTACTTATATTTTTACCGGGTAGAAATGGGGTGTTACACTCTTCACAGAAAGCAGCTAACTGCTAACTCTAGAACAGCAGAGATGACAGTTTTCATGCCAATATAAATCCTACAAACCTCTACTATTTTCTTGTTTAACTGGAACATTAAGAGAAGCAGATTTGTTTTGATAATCTCTCATATAGAAGCCCGAGTTTCAAGCATACCCTCAGCATGATTAATTTTTAGAGGAAAACATCACTTCAAATCTACAAAATTGTCTACGGATAAATAGCCACAAAAATAAAAGTTTAATAAAAGAACAGTGCCAACCAAGTAAAAATCAGAAAACTTAAAAATAAAGTTTCCTTGATAAAGCATTTCAGTAATTGGTACATGTAACATAAAGAAAACACCAATATTCCAGAACAGAAAAAAGGCAACTCACTACAAAAAACAGAAGCCTGGGAAAACAGTATTTTTATTTAAATATCAATGTATAATTTATTTTTTTGCTATACTTCGTTTTGAGTAAAAAAGTAGGTGTCAAGGACCAACTCATCCAAAATATTAAATTGTAAGGTGAAGGCTCATAAAGGTTTTCTTAATTAAAATGTCCCCTCATACAGTATCCCTTTGAGTTTGATTCGAGGACAAGGAACAGACTCACCTTACTTTGTGCTCATACTCAATTTGCATTTAAAACAATGAGACTGGAATGACATCAATGTAAAACTTTACCTGTGCTTCCAGTGTTTTCAATTTTTGGCCACGAACATCTTGAGTTTTATGTGCTAGTCCATTTGAATTAACTCCCAGATTCTCTACTTCATGCAACAATCTATTTTCTTGAAGCTTGGGGACAATAGAGTATACAGATTTGATTAGCATGCATTGACATTAAGAGAAGCAGCTTCACAACCTAAGAGAAGCACCGTATTTTCTTGTTTTACAGTAAAAAATAAGAATGGATAGGATAAGACTGCTGGTTACAAATACATGATAATCTCTTGTGATCTTATCATATACATGTTTTACACACAATGAATGACAAACTATGTAAGTATTATATCATCCTATTATGAGTTATAAAACAACATTCTAGTAAAATTGTGCATTGAATTATAAAAGACAGGTTAAAATCAAACTCACCCCCAAGCAAGAAGCAGGACTTTCTCATAGAAAACAGTAGAAAGTTCTGAGTGAGCCAAACTGCAAGTGTTAAGAAAAAGCTTAGGAACAAGAAACTATAAACTAAAGATTCATGAAGATTGAGAAGATTCATGGCTGAGCAAACCTTAATGCCAAAAGTCGAAGATACGATGCCGTATTTGAAACTGAAAGTTGTAAAAATTAACAAGCACAATCAGCAAAAAAACAACAATGATAGAGTGCCAAATCATGAAATGACTATAAAGTAGAAACCTTACCACTGATACAGATGAGTTCATCCACACCCTTTCCTTTCAGCTCTTCTGCTCTCTCAATGAAACCATGCACATGCTTCAAGCTGTTCCAAAGACATAAGAATTAGATCTCAACTTGAAAATTTTATGAAACAGAAATTCCCCTTTCAAGTAGCCCCAAATTTTAGGGTTTCAATTTCTGATCTCAACCTGTAACATAAACACAATCAGCCACTTCAGCATATCACATCAACTAAGGGACAAGTCACTGAATTTATGAACACAAACAATTAATCTTTAGAGATTAGAAATACAGAAATTTACAAAATGAATTTAAAAGGAAGAAGTAAAAGAAAAAGTGATGAACCTTACAGAAAAGCAAGTTGTGTCATGTTAGCCAATGACTCAGGACATTCCCCAGAAAAACTGTTATTATTAAACCTCCTGAAACCACAAGTAATAATAACTTATCAGCTCTACAAATCACGTTACTGATAATAATATATCCATATGCGATTCCTTAAAGTTCAATCATTGTTCATAGATGCTTACAGGTATCAGTAGTGTAGCTGATAAATTGAAGACAGAACCAGTAAATGATGCCCCATTAGAATTGGACCCTTCAATTTGAAGTTCAACCTTCTCATCTCTTTTCCTTGGTAGCAATGGACATTCTTCTTCATCAGTTAAGGAATTGTTCTCCAGCCCCATATTGCTGCTGTTTTTCTCTGACTCTATTGCTCAATGATTTGATGCTCTTTCTTCCTCTTTCTGTCACTTGTCACCATATGATATAACAAAATATGGACCTAACAAAAAACACACAGACATCAGCGTTACAAATTTCGAAACAAAATAATGGATACTGCAAGATAATACTTAATACTCTGTTATTTATTCCATTTCAACAGTTGAAATATAAACAAGTCAAAAATATCTCCAAAAAATTGGGAAGATACATAAAATAAGCCAACTGTAACCTAAGTTCCCACATAACTTCCAACCATAAAGATATTTCAGAGAAATCTCCACTATTGCAAGAACACCTCATTCATGTAAAAGTAATCAACAAAACTTCAAATTAATAGGGCAAATAACAATGCAAAATTCTCTAAAACATAATTCATAACAAGTAATTGTGCAAGTTTATTTCAATTCAATGGTAACTTTAAAAGCACTTGCTAATCTTTATTGGATTAAATGAACATTAACTCACCAAGTTGATTCAACTCTTGAAGCCTGCAATATAAGCCAGAAAAATTAGAAAAACAAAACCAGAGAAGTAATGAATAAAGGAACAGAACAAGATTATGGAAGTAATCCATTTCAAAGAATAAGAAAAAGTTTCAAACTTACCTTTGAAACTGTTCAGTGTCTATGAACTTCATACTAAGCTGCAAGAAATTACACAAAAGAAAGAAAATGAAATTTAATTAGCTTTCTCACAAAGTGCATGTTATTTTCTAGCTTTTAAATTCAACAAAATAAAAAATGAAATGGTTTAATGGTTGATGAAAATTACGGAATCGATGAAAATGTTGCCATGGACCTGAGGAAAATGAGGAAAATGAAAACCTTATGCGAGGACCTGAGAACTTTTCAATTTGGGGATCATCAGAGACAGTGAGGGAGGGTTTGGTGTTGGTTTTAGGGTTAGGGTTAGAGATAGGAGTAGGGGGTTGGTGGTGAAGGCAATCCTGAAGGGGGTTGGTGGTGACGACAGATCTGAGATCTGGCGACGAAGGTGACGAGGAGCCTTGGGACGACGGTGACGAGGAGCCTCTTGAGATCTGAGATCTGACGACGGCAGATCTGAAGGTTCTTTTTGGTGAGGGAGAGGAAAGGGTGATGGCGAAACGTGACGGTGAGGGAGAGGAAACGCGACGGTGAGGGAGAGGAAACAGAGGAGAAACGCAATGGTGAGGGGGAGGAGAAACGCGCCGGTGAGGGAGAGGAAAGGGTGATGGTGAGAGAGAGAGCTTGAGGAAGGTGACGGTGAGGGAGTGAGCGTGAGGAGAGGACACGTGAATAGAATAGAATAATTAAGATATTTTAGTACTTTAGAAGTCAGGCGTGTATACGCTTGACTTTAAAACTTTACACTTAATTACAAGTTTGCCACCGTGTCTACTTATGTAGTCACGCGTCTGATGGCATGACTTTAAAAGTCTAACTTTTTCCTATTTTTTCACTTTCGAAGTCAGGCGTGTATCCGCTTGACTTTAAAACTCCCGAGTTTTGCTTCTTAATTACAAGTTTGCCACCGTGTCTACTTATGTAGTCAGGCATCTGAGCGCCTGACTTTAAATGTCTAATTCTAATCCCATTTTTGCACTAGTGCCACCACAACGCTCTAAGATGGGTCCTCAAAGAAGGTTGGGAATATATGTTGGATATGAATCTCCATCTATTATAAATTATCTTGAACCAACAACAGGAGATTTATTTATAGCTCCATTTGCTGGTTGTCAAAATTTCCAGCATTAGGGGGAGAGAACAAGCAGTTGGAAAGTGAGATCAGTTGGAATGTTTTACCATTGTCTCATCTTGATCCTCGAACTAAACAATGTGAACTTGAAGTTCAAGAGATAATTCATTCGCAAATCTTAGCAAATCAATTACCAAATGCATTCACTGATCCAAAAGGTGTGACAAAATCTTATATACCAGCTACTAATGCTCCAATAAAAATAGATGTCCCTATTGGGCAATATAATATTGCAAATGAGTCTCAACAACGACTGAAGCGTGGTAGACCAGTTGGTTCCAAAGATAAAAATCCTCGAACAAGAAAAGGAGCTAAAAAGAAAGATGGTCCAGAGGAGGATATAGAAACTCTCAAATAGTCTACAGACATAATAGACATTTCAGTCCCAGAAGAGATTGATCATGTACCTGAAAGTCATGAAAATAAAGAGATCTCAATAAATTTGATGTCACTAATGGAATACAATGGAACCGACATGATGTCAACGTTGATGATGCTTTTTCATATCATATAGCGCTAAATGTGATAAATGGTAATGAGGATCATGAACCAAAATCCATTGAAGATTGTAGACAAAGTGAGAATTGGCCAAAATGGAAAGATGCAATTGAAGCAGAATTAAACTGGCTTTACAAGCGAAAAGTTTTTGGACCTGCAGTCCGAACACCTGAAGGTGTGAAACCGGTTGGATACAAATGGGTCTTTGTGCGAAAACAAATGAGAATGGTGAAATTGCAAGATACAAAGCTCGACTTGTTGCTCAAGGGTTTTCACAAAGACCTGGAATTGATTTTGTTGAAACATATTCACCTGTTATAGATGCAAGTACTTTTTGGTACTTAATTAGCCTTGTAGCACATGAAGGGCTTAATTTGCACATGATGGATGTTGTCACAGCCTATTTATATGGCTCACTCGATAGTGACATTTACATGAAGCTCCCTGAAGGATTTAACTTGCCTGAGGCACATAGTCCTGGATCTCGAGAGGACTACTCCATCAAATTGAATAATTCTCTCTACGGGCTAAAAGAATCTGAACGCATGTGGTATAATCGCCTCAATGAATATTTGCTAAAGGAGGTATATACAAATGACCCTATTTGTCCATGTATTTTTATAAAAAGATCTAGAAAAGAATTTGCTATAATTGTTGTATATGTTGATGACATAAATATTATTGGAGCTCCTGAAGAGCTTCCAAAGGCTATAGATTGCTTAAAGCAAGAATTTGAGATGAAAGATTTGGGAAAGACAAAGTTTTGTCTAGGATTACAAATTGAGAATTTGAAAAATGGAATTTTTGTGCATCAAGAGGCTTATATAGCAAAAGCTTTAAAATGTTTCTACATGGACAAATATCATCCGTTGTCTACTCCTATGGTTGATAGATCACTAGATGTGGAGAAAGATCCCTTTAGACCTCGAGAAGAGGGTGAACAACCACTTGGTCCTGAAGTACCATATCTCAGTGCAATTGGAGCACCGATGTACCTTGCTAATTATACTCGTCCTGATTTATCATTTTCTGTCAATCAATTAGCAAGATATAGTTTTTCACCCACACGAAGACATTGGAACGGAGTCAAGCAGATACTTTGTTACCTTAGAGGTACAATGAACATGGGGTTGTTTTATTCCAATATACCCAAATTAGAATTAACAGTGTCAGATCCTCATAATGGCAGATCACAAACAGGTTACTTGTTTACTTGTGGTGGTACAGCAATTTCATGGAGACCTGTGAAACAGACCATAACATCAACATCATCAAATCATGCAGAACTTTTTGCACTACATGAAGAAAGTCGGGAATGTGTTTGGTTAAGGTCTCTGATTCAACACATACAGGAGACTTGTGGTTTGTCTTCCGGAAGAATAGATGCAACAACAATCTATGAAGATAATACTGCATGCATTGCTCAGTTGAAAGAAGACTACATTAAAGGAGATCGAACAAAGCATATTTCTCCAAAATTCTTCTTCACTCATGATCTTTAGAAGAATGGTTATATAAGCATTCAACAAATTCGTTCATGTGATAATCTTGCAGACCTTTTCACAAAATCGCTCCCAATCAGAATTTTTGAACGACTGGTACAAAAGATTGGTCTTCGCCGTCTCAAAAATGATTTTCTGGATGAGGGGGAGAAATGAATAAATTTTGTAAAAGGATATTGTACTCTTTTTCCTTCACTAGAATTTTTTCCCACTGGGTTTTGCTAATAAGGTTTTAATGAGTCATATCCTTAATGGACATCCAAGGGAGGAGTGTTATGAATATTATTAGATATTGGATGTCCATTTCTCTTCTCCCATCATCTCCATTATTATCTTTGTGTAGTGGCATTTTTGGTTGACTACTCACTTGTCAATCCCCACCCTATAAATTGGACTCACCCCCATATGTAAAGATGTACTAGGGAAGAGAAATACAAAGACTTCCAAATTCTCTCATTCTCTCATTCTTTGGTTGCTATAGTTTTGATTATTCTAAAAACAAGATTATGCAATTTTTTTGTGACTAGGAAAAATTTGAAAAAATAATTAAAAATAGTAAACGAAGTAATTTTGAATTTTTCCGGCCCCAACTCTTATTAAGGGAGTCCTATTTTTATTTTCGGAACAGATTTCGGAGCAATCTGACCAGGTCTTCCGAAAACTGATTTTTTTTCCACCTAATTAGAGACCGAACTGAACGGAGCCGAAACCGACCGAACCTGCAAGGAAACAAAACTAAAACAAAGGTTAATTAGTGGGTAGTGGGGTTCTTAATTTGGCAATCTCTAATCAGAGGTCACCGGAAACGGTGCCAATTTGATCAGCGATCGTACATGGCTCAAAATAATTAAGAGATATAAAATGTAGTACAAGGTAGTTAACCTTAGTCATCTCACAAAGGCCTCTGAATTAAAGACTACCAGAATCAAGAATGAAAGTGACAATAAAAGGGGTTTTTGAGGGAAAGAGTTTGATGTTTAACTATGAAAATCAATTAAAGAGAGGCAATCAATCCATTGATTTCAGTTGCATTTCTTGGATTTATCATCGATTCGAAAATAAAGATTTGTGCAAGGTTTGATAATTCTTGATTGATCGTAAACTAACTAAACTAGTGTTAGTCAGTTCATACGAATTCCCTCTGGCTCAAACATGCGTCAAGACAGAGTGTTCGGTCAATCATGATAGTGAACAAGCGCCACAAAACACAATTGACGTCATAACTGAATTCTATCAATCCTATAAACAAGCGTCATAGACTCTATCAAATTCTATCCAAACTAAATTAAACAAAAGAAAAAATAGCTGAAATAATGAAAGTTGCAAAACATAATCGTGATTCAGCAAAACTAAATCATAAAACGAATCACATAAGCAAAACAGAGTTTGAGTAATTAAGCAAAATACAAACCGAATTTGAAGAAAGAATTACGTAGATAAACTTGATAGAGAATTAATTAAAACCATAAAAACGAAATAAACATTAAGCACTGAACCTCAAAATCCTTTCAAGCAACACCCTTCAGCAATAGATTGATCTAGGGCCTTAAGCTTCCCTGGAGGTTAGGGTACAAAACATAAAATTGAAAGTAGAATGCGTATGATCTTTTCAAAACGACTACTGGCCAGCGTAATGTAAAAGACTAAAACGAAAACCTAATCCACTAACTAGGTTCTTGGATAAAAGCCCGATAAAAATTGTAATTGGCCCATAAACCCGAAAATGACTAAACTACATCAGTAATTTGTGGTTGTGGCCTTCAAGATGTCGGAACTGGGTTTGGAGCTCAACAGAAGAATTATAGCTCTGCTCCTTATGACCATAGACAAAGGTTTGGCTAGCAGAATAAACAATGGTCAATATGCAAATCATTCCCAAAATTAATTACGAAAATACATTAACGCTCAAATAAGACCCTAAGATTAGAAACTTGCTAAGACTCAAATATTAGATACAAAGCAAAACTAAAAACACTAAGTGCAAAGCTATAAAGAATGCAGTAAAATGCACCGATCACATATCACGAAGCCGATTGACACGAAGTCAAATTCTGAAGCTGTTGAAGCCTCGGAACCGTGCTTCTCGAAAATAACGGTTTTCTTAACACATTCTAAGTCTCGAAGGTCGTGGGAAGAGTGTTCTTCATTACCATATTTTGAGGGCGACCTACCATGCGAACTTTGCATGGAATCACCGGTTTGGTTATTGTTTGCAATATCAAGGTCGGCGACTGTTGGTGACACTACTTCATCGTCCTTTAGCCCGAGATCATTCTCCTTTAGGGGAATTTTCGTCAAGTTTATCCTCAGGAGGATTAGTAGCGACTACATCTTCTGCCACACGAGTTTCCTTGTCCAGAATGATGGGGGTAGATTTGGAAGCCATAATCTGCACAGCTTCTTTAAGAGCATCCAAGTGTGTTGTTAGATACATTACGCTAAAAACGGAGTGTAAGCAAAAATACTGTAACTAGAAGTACCTTGGTCATAACATCGAAGGAAGGAGAGCCCGATGGGGGTTGTTCTGCATTTCGCGAGCATGTCATCCTCAAACTCAATACTCTCTAGCTTCTTTAACCTCTTAGAGGCTCGGGGACTTCCAGAGGATGCTCTCTTTCTCTTGGGAGTTTCTCTCGCCTAAAATTGATAAGATCATAAAGAGGGGTTAAATGTCTACCAAGAAGGTTTGAGGGAAGGCAAACATATGGATAACAAAAGAAAAGTATATCTTATTACGCGGCCTAATGACGGTTGCATTGCTAGATTAGCGAGGGAGGAAAAATCCAAAAAATGGAGAGTATTAAGTGATCTCAAAAGATCAAAATCCATACCTGCCACAACTTCCACTAATCTGGTTGAGTGAGCCTATAGCTCGAAAGGAAGAGTTTCTTGGTAGTTGGCAATGGTAATTTTTTTTTCCTTAGGAAGTTTGCAAACCGGAGAATCCTAAAATACATCTCAAAATTAAAAATCTCCGAAGAATGCTTACTAGCCTTCTTCTCGGGATCTCTAGTCAGAATGAAAAAATATCGTGAGGTCTTTCCGGGAAACAGTACTCAAATGGCTTTCTGACTGATGAGAACTATCCTGACCACCAATCATCAAAAGCCACAATTGCGAGATGGGAGCGTGCAAGTTCAAAAAATGTAAAGCCAGGAGCATGCATTCAAAGTTCTTTATCAAGTTCTTCGAGATCCTTGAGTGGACAGTGGATAACACCCGTCGGATTTTTCATGAAATGAAAACTAGGGCATGGAAGGACTTGACTAAGCCCGTATTGTCTAGCCACAAGGTTTGGTTGATAGGCCGTGGTGGCCGTTTTCCTATTTTGAGGGATAGAAAAAAGGAGTTGACAAGTTAAGAATTGATACCAAATCTCAAGGGATTCGGATTGTCGACCTGGTGTGGAATAGGGAATTTTTCTAGTAAACCATCCATGACCACTTTTTCGATGAGACATGAATGCGAAATTGAATTGATGAGTTTTAATGTTTAAGAACCAATTGAGGAGAAGGCGAGCTAGGTATAACAGAAGGAGCGGTGAAACCGGTGAATAAATGACATTAAGCCATAATTGCAGTAGCCATAAGGAGCCTGTCATGGTAGATGGGATAGAATTCGAACCTTTGATTGACTTACAAATGTCACCTAAAGATTCATACATAGGCTCGAAAATAGTATTTTGCTAAGACAAACTTCTTTTCCCTCATGCAATAAGTTCGCCAAAGGAACGTAACTAACTCCTATACGACACAAATTGTTACAAAGGAAAGAATAATGCAACCAGAAAAGTAAAAAGGCTATGTGTTCTTCATTAGAAAAAGCGGTAATACTTTTCATATTGTTCTTAATGAATTTTCCGTAACTAGTTGAGGACATATCCAGAGTAATTTGTTGAGACGATTCGAGATCTCGGATGAAAAGATTACCAGTGGGTTTCAAGCCTACAGACCGGCCACATCAAAAAGAGTGACGGTCATCATCCCATAAGGAAATTGGAAACAAGAGGTATTAGGGTTCTAGAAAAGGATATAACTAACTAATTGGGGAATATTGTACAGAAGGTTCTGCTTGCTAACTTGGATAGCATCGTAAATGCCAATCCTTTTCCAATGATTTTCTTTAGACAGTTCAATTCTGTCGAGCCATAATAAAAACTGGCCTCGAACTGAATTTTTAGACTGGGTAACCTCACCAGGCATAGTACACCATTTGTTGGTAGATTCATTACCAAAAAGCTTTGGATTGGTTGGGGGCTTTAAAAGCTAAATGAGGAATTCTTTTGGTTAAAAGGTGAGAAAAATGTGTTCTTCGCAGTAGATAGAAGAAGTAATCGGTCCCAACAAGGCATAAGTATCTCGCGAAGTGTGAAAAGGGAACATTACCTGAGATCTCTAGATTCCTTTGACCTCAAGGTTCCTTTCGGGTTTTGTGCTAAAGCTCTACTGTCACGATCAACAAGCGCCACTTTGCATGTAGACGATGGAGGGGTAGAAGATGAACCGAAGGCACGGGATGAAAACATGGTTGTATTTGAATCGCTAGATTGTGAAAGAATGAAGAGAGTTCCCGAGGTTCGACGAAGAGTAATATATGCGAAAGTACAAGAAAAGTTCACACCTCTGTTCTTATCTCCCTTATAATGGGAAGTTGAAATGAACCCACGGTTGAGTCACATCAATACAACCGAGAAGACGTGGGATAGAGATGTGGAGATTGTGCGAAAATCTCGATAAACGAGTCGAAATAGTGAGACTCACACGCGCCATTAATGGAATATAAACCGAACAACAATTATTTCTATTATATATATATACATTCGAAAGATATGTTGGTGATGTACGGTCGAAAGATTAGAAACATTTTGAAAACTTAGAAAGACCAAAACCAAATGCGTAAATTGAAACAATCAGAAGGGGTATTTATTTGAAATTGAAATGGCGAACAACATGAAACACTACACTAGGAGCCTAAATTGTGTTGTCGAAAATTGCTGATATGGCTGTAGTCGAAGGATGCTGACTGCAGTCAAAATTCTATAGTCGAATTTCAGAAGTAAAATTTCGACTGATGCTGTTGAGTGTGAAGGACTGCTGCGAACTAAATGTGCAGGAATAGAAACTATCAAAGAGGAAGACCTTCTGTCGAAATTAAACCTGCAAACACAGAAATGTTATATAAACAACCGGAGGCGTCTTGCGACTGCCCTGAAGAATTTATCCGCCTCTACAGCGCAAATTCCCCGAGGTACAACCGGGTCTTCTCAATCGCAGTAACGAAAGAGGTATCAGAACTGGCAAGAAGAATTGGATGTTAACAGGGGAGCAACCCAGAGCTCTTTTTCAAGAAAGGTGGAAAAATAAATTTTCTGAGATATCTTTCAAGTGCAACTCGAAATCGTTTATATAGGCTTTAAGAAAAATAGCTGTTAGAGACATAGGCTCCAGCAATCAATAGCCAGTCAAAAACCGTTTTCAAAAATCAATTGTGATCAAAAGGTTTAACTCTGCGGTTACGAAATAAATAGGTTTAAAAGAAAAGAAGCCGTTGGAAGAAACTGACAGTTACAAAATAAAGGAAATTAAGTTTCAGTTTTCGACCAACTTTCAGTATTCGACCAGATTGTTTTGCCAATCAGTTCGACCAACTTGCAGTTTTCGACCTGAACTTTCCGTTACAAATTATTTCATAAAACATTTCGACCCATGATTGGGCGTATACGGATAGGCTGATAAAAGTAATATTTTATTTAATAAAATTAGTACAAAGCCAGTCGAGCGCGCAGGGGGGGGGGAATCGAAAGATTCGCACTGAACCAAGCCATGTTGGTCCCTACTTGTGCGCGCGAGGGAGTCCCTTCTAGTTGCTTGTTTACTAGCTCTCATTAAGCTTTAGTATATGAAGACTTTGGTGAATCCAAAGCCAAGCAATGTGGGACTTCTCACTTTTGAAATATCCATTTATTTTCAATAAAATACAACAATCCCCCACATATTTCAAAAGTTGAAAAATTAAGTTTATAAAAGAAGTTTTCTGGGTTGACATCGTAGATGTAAAGTTTCGGAGCTGTATAGCAAGCTATGGAACCAGTCCTAGATAGATAAAACATAACATACTGCGAATTGGTATAGCAAGCTATGGAACCCAAGACGCATATTATATGTTAGAGGTTTCATTATCACATTACACCCCCACAATTCTTGCTGTTTTCATGGTGTTGCGCTACTAGGCCCTGCGCGGGCTCGGTATTCATGAGTGCTCTAGAGACCTCGCCAGGATCTCATGCAAGCGGCCTCACTTGACACTCATATAGGTGATTTCATCAAGTGTATGCTGCAAGTCATACACCACCCATAAGGGCTATGAAAATCATTAAAAGCTTTAAGCTTATCCTTTTAACCCTGCAGTCTAGCACCATCACAATAACACCATAGGAAGGGACAATAATGAAATTAATTTACTTGAATTAATTTCCAGTGCTAGCACTATCAAGAAGTAACTTGTTTTTACCACATTGAACCTTATTCATGGGATCTCCAATCACAAAGGTTGGGTTACCATCACTTCTTAATATCAGTTGGCTTTTAGTCCCATTCCCCTCGATGTTTCACATATCATTTTCTTCCCTAAGGGTTTTGTCAGAGGATCGGCCAAATTCACTTCTGACTTCACATAATCGATCGATATTGCTCCATACTTTTGCAATTGTTTGACAACATTATGTCTTAATTGCACATGTCTATTTTTGCCATTATAGGTCTTATTCTTTGCAACGGCTATTGCCGATTGACTATCACAATGTATTTGACACTGATGGTGTCGGTTTTATTCCCAAAGGAATACTAGCTAAAAGGTTCTTCAACCATTCAGCTTCAGTACCAGCCAATTCCAGAGCTACAAATTCCGACTCCATAGTCGATCTAGCAATAATGGATTGTTTGGCTGACCTCCAAGTTACCGCACCACCACCAAGTGTGAAAATGTAACCACTAGTGGATTTGGTCTCATCTGAATCAGATATCCAGTTAGCATCGCAGTATCCCTCTAATACTGCGGGAAATCCACTATAAGTAATACCATAAGTTGTGGTACCTCTCAAATATCTCATAAGGTGAGCAATTGCCTTCCAATGATCCTGACCAGGATTGTGAGTATACCTACTCAGACGACCGACTGCGAATGCAATGTCTGGTCGAGAAAAGTTCATTAAATGCAGTAGGCTCCCAATTACTTGGGCATACTGAGGTTGGTCAACAGGATCACCTCTATTTTTCTTTAAGCGTGAGTTAGCTTCATAGGGGGTACTCAAGGGGGTCGAGTCATAGTGTCCAAACTTCCTAAGAAGTTTTTCCACATAATGATCTTGCGATAGTGTGATACTATCACCTTCCCTGATGATTCTAACTCCTAATATTACATTAGCCTCACCCATATCTTTCATGTCGAAACTAGATGAAAGAAAGGATTTTGTTTTGATAACAATATCCAGACAAGTACCAAATATGAGCATGTCATCTACATATAAACATATGATTCCATGTTCTCCACACACAGTTTTAGTGTAAACACATTTATCAACTTCAGTTGTGGTGAAGCCATCTTCGACTAAGGTTCTGTCGAATTTTTCATGCCATTGTTTTGGTGCTTGTTTTAAACCATATAACGACTTAAGGAGTTTGCATACTTTGTTTTCTTGACCTGAAACTATACATCCTTCGGGTTGATTCATGTAAATTTCTTCTTCTAAGTCACCGTTCAAAAAAGCGGTTTTAACATCCATTTGATGAATAACTAGTTTGTGGATAGAAGCCAAAGCTATTAAAACTTTAATAGAAGAAATTCTTGTTACTGGAGCAAAGGTATCGAAATAATCAATGTTTTGTTTTTGAGAAAAACCTTTTGCTACTAGTCTTGCTTTGTATTTATCAATAGACCCATCAGGGTTATATTTTCTTTTGAAAATCCACTTGCATCCTATTGATTTTGCCCCAGGTGGTAAATCAACTAAGGTCCAAGTGTTACATTTGGAAATTGAGTCTATTTCAGTTTTAATGGCCTCTTTCCAAAATTTCGACTCAGAAGAAGAAGTTGCTTCAAAAAAGGTTTCTGGATCTTTTTCGACTAGATAAGTGTAAAAATCATTTCCGAAGGATGTTTCTTTTCTTGGCCTTTTACTTCTCCTTAGTTCTTGATACGGCTCCTCATGAGTTTCATCATTAGTACTTGCTAATGGTTGTCTAGATATACTATCATGTTTCAAAGGAAAAACGTTTTCAAAAAACTCAGCATTTTTAGTTTCCACGATAGTATTATTATCTAAAACATCACTTTTCACAACAAGGAATCTATAAGCAGCGCTGTGTTCTGCATATCCTATAAAAACACAATCAGAGGTTTTGCAACGAATTTTTCTTTTCTTAGGATCAGGCAACATAACTTTAGCTAAGCACCCCCACACTTTTACATATTTTAAGTTAGGTTGATAACCTTTCCACAGTTCATAGGGGGTCTTTCCGGTTTTCCTATGAGGAGTTCTATTTTGTATAAAACAAGCAGTTAATATAGCCTCACCCCACAAGTTAGTTGGCGCATTAGAACTTATTAACATAGCGTTCATCATTTCTTTCAATGTCCTATTTTTCCTTTCGGCTATGCCATTAGATTCAGGTGAATAGGGGGGAGTTGTTTCATGTATAATACCTTCCTTTTCACAAAAATCATTAAAAGATATGTATTCTCCTCCACGGTCGGATCTAACTCTTTTAATCTTTCTATCTAATTGATTTTCGACTTCAGCTTTATATGAAAGAAAAGCTTCAAAAGCTTCATCTTTTTGTCTTAATAGAAACACCTTAGTGTATCGCGAAAAATCATCTATAAACGTTACGTAATAATTTTTTCCGCCCCTAGTTGGAGTTTGTTTTAGATCTCCTAGGTCCGTATGAATTAAACTAAGCAGTTCTGTTTCACGATGTACTGGGGGACACGATTTCTTTGTTAATTTGGATTCAACACATACATCGCATTTACTATGTTGATTGTCACTAGTCGAAATCATGCCAAGGCGTTGCAATTTAATAACATACTGAAAGTTAATATGACCTAGTCTAGCATGCCACATATTATAAGAGTCAATCAAGTAAGCAGAAGTCGAAACATTGTTATTGAAATCAAAAGTGTTGAGTACAAAAAGTCCATGATCATAATATCCCTTTCCAACAAAAATGTTGTTCTTGGTAAGAACAATCTTATCAGATTCAAATGTCACTTTGATACCATGCTTCAGCAGAACCCCAACAGAGATCAGGTTTGCCTTTATGTTAGGCACATGAAGCACATTTGTGAGAGCCAGAGTTTTTCCCGATGTGAGCTTGAGAAGAACTTTTCCTTTCCCCACAACTGGGGCTGGATGTGAGTCACCCAGATAGATATTTTCTTCTCCTTCCCCTACAGCAGTGTAGGAGGTAAAAACTTCTCTATTAGCACAAATGTGCTTGGTGGCTCCAGAATCCACCACCCATTTGTTCACATCAGTTGCCATGTTGACCAGAGAAACGACAGCAGCAATGACATCGTCATCCTCATTATCATCTCCACCAGCATCAGCCAAGTTGGCGTTAGCCTTAGGAGGATTGTCATTTCTCGCCCTATGCCTGCATTTAGGTGCATAGTGTCCTGGCTTTCCACAAACAAAGCAGTATCCTCTTTTCTTGAATTCAGTGCTATGAGTACCAGGATAATGATCATTGTTCTTTTTGTGATACTTTTGATTAGATGATTTCTTGGGATCGTACCTTTTGTTTGGAGAGACTGATTTGCCTTTGTCGAACCTTGAAGGGTTGTTCATCACCATGTTTGCCCGTGAAGCCATTGATTTCGCCTTTGTCTTGTTACTCTCTTTTCGGTTGGTATCTTCGATGATGATATGAGTCAGCAGCTCGTTCAGTGACAATTGCTTGTGTTGGTGCTTCAGTTGTTGCTTGTAGTCCTTCCATGATTCTGGCAGCTTCTCAATCAAAATACCTGCAATGAACTCGTCAGGGAGAACTATGTTTTCAGCCTTCATTTCCTCTAGTAATTTGTGATACTGGTTGATTTGAGTTTTGATTTCGCCAGTTTCACTCATGACCCAATTGTAGTAGTTGCTGATGACAAATTTCTGCTTGCTTGCATCTTCAGCGGTGTATTTGAGAATCATTGATTCCCAGATCTGATTAGCTTCCTTGTAGATGCAGTAGATGTCGAACAATTCGTTTGAGAGGGTGCTGAGAATTGTGTGACGACACACCTTGTTGGCATGGGTCCAAACTTCGACCTGTTTGGGAGTAGCAGGTTCGACAGGTTTGGAGTCAGTAAGAGCAGCAGCAACTCCGTGCATGTCAAGAAGGGAACTCACGCGTTCCTGCCACCTGCGAAAATTTTGGCCTGCGAAGACCTCAATTTTAGAGATGTCAGGGAAAGGTTTCGCATAAGTTACCGGGACAGCAGAAGGGATGATAACAGTGCTGTTGTTGTTGATGGGAGCACCGTTATCATCGTTGTTGATTGCGTCAGCCATGATAAATTCTTCAGATTGTTGTCGAAAATTGCTGATATGGCTGTAGTCGAAGGATGCTGACTGCAGTCGAAATTCTATAGTCGAATTTCAGAAGTAAAATTTCGACTGATGCTGTTGAGTGTGAAGGACTGCTGCGAACTAAATGTGCAGGAATAGAAACTATCAAAGAGGAAGACCTTCTGTCGAAATTAAACCTGCAAACACAGAAATGTAATATAAACAACCGGAGGCGTCTTGCGACTGCCCTGAAGAATTTATCCGCCTCTACAGCGCAAATTCCCCGAGGTACAACCGGGTCTTCTCAATCGCAGTAACGAAAGAGGTATCAGAACTGGCAAGAAGAATTGGATGTTAACAGGGGAGCAACCCAGAGCTCTTTTTCAAGAAAGGTGGAAAAATAAATTTTCTGAGATATCTTTCAAGTGCAACTCGAAATCGTTTATATAGGCTTTAAGAAAAATAGCTGTTAGAGACATAGGCTCCAGCAATCAATAGCCAGTCAAAAACCGTTTTCAAAAATCAATTGTGATCAAAAGGTTTAACTCTGCGGTTACGAAATAAATAGGTTTAAAAGAAAAGAAGCCGTTGGAAGAAACTGACAGTTACAAAATAAAGGAAATTAAGTTTCAGTTTTCGACCAACTTTCAGTATTCGACCAGATTGTTTTGCCAATCAGTTCGACCAACTTGCAGTTTTCGACCTGAACTTTCCGTTACAAATTATTTCATAAAACATTTCGACCCATGATTGGGCGTATACGGATAGGCTGATAAAAGTAATATTTTATTTAATAAAATTAGTACAAAGCCAGTCGAGCGCGCAGGGGGGGGGGGAATCGAAAGATTCGCACTGAACCAAGCCATGTTGGTCCCTACTTGTGCGCGCGAGGGAGTCCCTTCTAGTTGCTTGTTTACTAGCTCTCATTAAGCTTTAGTATATGAAGACTTTGGTGAATCCAAAGCCAAGCAATGTGGGACTTCTCACTTTTGAAATATCCATTTATTTTCAATAAAATACAACAAATTGACAAGTCACGAAAGAGATGTTTAAAGAAGTTTGAGCAACTCTTTCTGGATCTTCTCCAAGTGCTGTTCCAATAACACTTTCTCTTCTTTCAACTCAATCCTTTGACCAGATAAATTTTCTTTACTGTGGCAGAGAACTTCAATTTGTTGAGAAGCTTGGTATCTTACCGCCAAGACTGGTGACATTTATTGTTGTAAACCAGTATAGTCGAAGTTTTGTGTTGGCTGTCGAAGTCTCGTGTTGACTGTCAAAATCCCTTTCAGTTACTTATGTTTAATCATGTGTAATTAATTGCTGACTCTTCATATGTCATGCAGTTAGTATATATATATGTAACACTCTCAGTGACAAAATTATCAATAATACAGTGTGATGCCTATTCAGTTCCAACAAATTTGGTATCAGAGCGAGTGCGAAATCCCTGGGAAACACGAGTGAAGTGTGAGTGGTGAGCAATTTGATTCTAGGGAAGGGAAACACGAGTGTTGGTGAGTGAGTGAATTGCAGAACTTTGATTTTACGATCGTGTTCGTGATCTTGAGGCGTGGCAATGGCGAATCTGAACAACCTTTCAACGAAGATCCCATTTCTTGATCCCAAGAACTACGATAAGTGGACTGTGCAAATGAAGGTGGTTTTCCGGTATCAAGAAGTGCTTGATGTTGTGCAAACCGGAATACCCCAATTAGCTACAGGAGAAGCGCTGCGTGGATGGCAAAGAAAAGACAGCAAAGCTTTATTCTTGATCCATCAAGGTGTTGATGGCGAAGCATTTGAGAAGATTTCAGAATATGAAACATCGAAGGGAGCATGGGATGAACTAGAAACAGTTTATTCTGGGGATGCATCACTGAAGCAAGTGAAACTGAATACGCTGCGTAGGGAATTTGAACTGCTTCAGATGAACGAGAAAGAGACGATTGGGGAGTATTTCAATAGACTGACATTGATTACGAACCAAATGCGCACTAATGGAAAAACTGTGACTGATAGAAGAAAGATCGACAAAGTGTTGAGAACACTGACTCCACATTTCGACTATGTTGTAACTTCAATCGAACAATCCAAAGATTTGGATACGTTGAAGGTGGCTGAATTGCAAGGAATTCTGGAAGCAAGTGAAGCAAGAATTCGTGCAAGATTGGTCGACAAGCAAGCTGAGAAAGAAAGTGAACAAGTGCTGTTGGCACAATCCCAGAACAAGAAAGGGAAAGGAAAGTGGAACAAAGGAGGTGAAGGGTCGAAGAAGAGCAATGATCAAAAGAGTGACTTCCAAAAGAGAAAAGAAGCGTGGAAAAAGAATAAAGGAGAAAGCAAGAATTATAGCAAGAGGGAGGTGCAATGCTATAACTGTGAGAAATTCGGCCATTACGCAGATGAATGCAGGTCGAAGAGTACTCACGAAGAAGCACAGTTGGTCAGAGGTGAATCTGATGATGAAATGATGCTGATGGCAGAAGTCAGTGAAAGTGGCACAGATGTGCAGCAACAAGTGGCCAAACTAGTAGGTGGTGGTGAACTAGTGATGATGGCAGAATCAAGAGATAGTGATGATGATCTGTGGTATCTCGACACAGGGTGTTCAAGCCACATGACAGGCAACAAAAACTGGTTCATTGATCTAGACGAATCAGTAAAGAAATCGATAAGGTTTGGTGATAATAGAGTGATAAATGCTGAAGGGTGTGGCACAGTGAGAATCAGGAGGAATGATGGGAAAACATACCTCATCACAAATGTGCTGTACGTTCCATCAATGAAATGCAATTTGATAAGTCTAGGACAACTCCTAGAGAAGGGGTGTTCAGTTCATATGGAGGATATGGAACTGAAGCTATATGATCCTAAGAAGAGGCTGATGTTGAAAGCAACATTGAACAAGAGAAGAACTTTTAAAGTTGGTATGAATATAGTCAATGATGAATGTTTGAAGGCTGTCACCAGTGATAAAGTGTGGAGATGGCATGAGAGGTATGGGCACTTGAATTTCAGAGACCTGAAGAATCTAACTGCTCAAGGTATGGTGCATGGATTGCCTGCTTTGACGCTTCCTGTCGAAGTGTGCAAGGAATGTTGTGAGTCGAAGCAAGCCAGAAACTCCTACAACACTGAAGTGAAGATTCAATCAACCAGGAAACTTGAAGCCATTCACTCAGATGTTTGTGGGCCCTTTGAAGTGAAAACATTGGGAGGTAATAGCTATTTCGTTTCATTCATTGATGAATTTACTAGGAAAATGTGGATCTATTTACTTAGTAAGAAAAGTGAAGTGTTCGAAGTTTTCAAAAACTTCAAGTCAATGATTGAGAAGGAATCTGGATGCTGCATCAGTAGATTTAGAACTGATGGAGGTGGTGAATACACCTCCACAGAGTTCAAGAAGTTCTGCAAAGAAGAAGGAATAAGGCATGAAATCACAGCACCATACACACCACAACATAATGGTACAGCAGAGAGAAAGAACAGAACTGTACTAAATATGGTGAGGAGCATGCTGAAGAGTCGAAGCATACCAAATCAATTCTGGGGAGAAGCAGCAACCACTGCTGTGTATATCTTGAACAGAAGCCCAACTAAGAGACTGGATAGAATGACTCCTGAACAGGCGTGGTGTGGTGAGAAACCAAGTGTGAAGCATTTGAAGGTGTTTGGGGCACTGTGTTACAGACATGTTCCAGATCAATTGAGAAAGAAATTGGATGACAAGGCTCAACCAATGGTTCTATTGGGTTATCATTCGACTGGTGCCTACAAGTTGTATGATCCAAATAGACAAAAGGTGGTGATTAGCATGGATGTGATCTTTGAGGAGTCGAAGGGATGGGAATGGAACAATTCGACAGACACAATTCGACAGAACTATAATGTGTCGAACATCACTAACAATTCGACACAGAGTGACACTGTCGAAGCTGTGTTACTAGAACCTGTGCAGGACACACCAGTGGCATTGAATGAGCAACAAGAGGAAGTGAATGAAGTGATGAATGAACAAGGAGGTGCAAGTGGTAGACCAAGAAGAAACAGACAACAGCCACAGAGATTGAATGATTTTCAACTATTTCCTGACAATGCCATAGCAGAAAATGGAGAATTGCTGCAAGAAGCATTACTTGCTGATTGTGAACCAATAACTGTCGAAGAAGCTCTCAAGCAGTCGAAATGGAAGCAAGCAATGATAGAAGAACTGAATTCAATCGAAAAAAATGATACTTGGGTATTGGTCGAATTGCCTAAGCAGAAGAGGGTTGTCGAAGTCAAGTGGGTCTTCAAAACTAAGATCAAACCCAATGGTGAAATTGGGAAGTATAAAGCAAGATTGGTTGCAAGAGGATTTCTACAAAGGGCTGGATATGATTACAATGAAGTCTTTGCTCCCGTAGCAAGGATTGAGACAATAAGATTGATCATTGCAATAGCTAGTTTCAAAAACTGGCCTATGTATCAATTGGATGTGAAGTCTGCTTTCCTCAATGGTTACTTAGAGGAAGAAGTTTATGTTAACCAACCACCAGGATTTGTAATGAATGGTAAGGAGGAAAAGGTGTACAAATTGAAAAAGGCTCTATATGGCCTAAAACAAGCTCCACGAGCTTGGAACAAAAGGATAGATTCATTTCTATCCCAACTGAACTTTGTGAAGTGTGTAAATGAGCATGGCATTCTTACTTATTTCTTAGGAATCGAAATTGTTGGTGATGGAGGTGGAACCTTGCTACATCAGAAGAAGTATGCTACTGATGTTCTAAGGAGATTCAATATGAGTGATTGCAATCCTGCTGCTACTCCTACAGACACGGCAATGAAGCTGACAAGTGATGTCGAAGGAAAGGCTGTAGATTCGACACTGTACAAACAGATAGTGGGATCTCTCAGGTACCTGTGTCACACAAGGCCTGACATATCCTATGGTGTGGGACTCATAAGCAGGTTTATGGAGCAACCAAAGACCTCACATTTGGTTGCTGCAAAACGGATATTGAGATACATCAAAGGTACTGTAGATCTGGGTGTGTTCTATCCCAGAGGGAATGGAATAGACAACCAAGAAGTGTTTGGGTATTCTGATTCTGACTGGTGCGGTGACAAAGGAGATCGAAAGAGCACAGCAGCATATGTGTTCAAGTATGGAGATGCTCCAATTTCATGGAGTTCGAAGAAGGAGAGTGTGGTGGCATTATCCTCGTGTGAATCGGAGTATATAGCTGCAGCTATGGCTGCATGCCAAGCACAATGGCTCGACATGCTGTTGTGTGAGTTAAAATTGAAGATTAGCAGATTCGAAGAATTGAGGAAGCTCATTGGATTGAAGAAGGTAACTAAACTGGTTTAGGAGGTGTATTGTTGTAAACCAGTATAGTCGAAGTTTTGTGTTGGCTGTCGAAGTCTCGTGTTGACTGTCAAAATCCCTTTCAGTTACTTATGTTTAATCATGTGTAATTAATTGCTGACTCTTCATATGTCATGCAGTTAGTATATATATATGTAACACTCTCAGTGACAAAATTATCAATAATACAGTGTGATGCCTATTCAGTTCCAACAACATTCGGTTCCGAATATGATTTATTCGCATAACGACTTCATCCTTTCACGAATTGAGGAGCGTCGCCATTTGAATTTGAAGTTCGGCCATCTTATCTTGACCATTTTGGAGAATTTCATTAGCACTAGCCATTTCCTGATGGACTTTGAGAAGCTTAGCATCTAAGTGAAAGTCCTCGAATTCTAAGACTTCGGCTTCAGCACTATACTTTCTAAGTCAGTATGAACTTTGATTATTTGGAGAAGAAGTGGAGCGAGCTTTCGAAACTCTGACTGTTTCTGCAGAGGAAGGTCTTCTTGGCATTCATTTTTCATTGATCAGATCACGAAGTCGTTGTTAAAGACCTGTTATTTCGGTGAGGGCCTCAAGAATCGCACTCCCATGTTTTTCTAGAATTTTCTTCGAACTAGATCATATTGAGGCAAATGGTTTATCAGTTCCATTTTGTTCCACCAGTTCTATAAAGGAGTTTTTGGAATCAATTCCCACGAATAACTAAAGGAGAGGCCGATTAGACAAGTGCTTAAGTCACCCAAAGGGTAGGCTATTTATACGATTAAGATGCTGTGGTTATTGCTATAATGGTCGTTCTTTACTCCAAAGAAAAGAGTAATTTAACCGAGTTACAACCGGTTAAAAGAAATGGGTAGTTGGAAGTTGCAGGGTTAGCGGTTAACGGCGAGAAAGTGTGTAAGAACAGTTGATACACCTCTTGGAAACGGTGCTAGAATCATGGAGCACCATGCGCGGCATTGAAATGACTACTAACGACTACTTCTATAAATACAAGACGTGACGTTTGGACTGGGATGCAAATAAACTTGTCGAAATGTTTACTCTCCCCCCTCCCCCCCCCCCCCCCACAATCGAGACTAAACATTTGGGGGGCATCTGTTACAGGTGAATTTCGAATTTGAAATTAGCTACAACCACTCGTCAGCAATCTTTTGAGGTGCGACCCTAAGGTGATCAGGCCAAATCAAGAGTATTTGAAAAACTACCTATTTGAATGGTGCGCATGTGAGTTTCAAAGAAAATTCCAATACAGGTTTCAACGGTTAAGATGCAGAGCGCAAAGATTAGAAAAGCGGATGAGGAAGTTTCTTCAGAAGGAATTCAAAATTCAAAGACAAGTGTGAAGTACCTAATGCCAGGAGACACGTGGCATCAATCACTATTGGTCTTTAGTTGGTATTTATCTTTATTGCTTTCAAAGGGGACATGTGTCCACCATGCAATAAGTTAGTTTACATTTCGCAACTCAGTAAATAGTATTTTTTTATTCGCTTTCATAACATTCAGTAACCTGTCACGCCTAACAGATCTGATTACACAGAATCTCTGGCAATTGTGATGAACAATAGATGTTTGAGCCAATCTCTTGTATTTTTGAAAGTCTTTACAAGTTAATGTACTTTTTCTTTGACAATCGAGTGTCTCAATCTTGTCCTATTCTTTCATTTTTCCACTCTTGTTTCACTCTTTACAAGGAATTTGTGATGTTCTCCCCTTCTCAAGATTGATTTCAATTAATTTCTTACATTGCTTACGTTTCGTTTAAGTGCTCAGTGCTTCAAAAAGCTTAGAGAAGGGTTGCAAAAATAGTGGTTTGAGAAAACTGTGCCGTGTTGAGAAGGGTCTGCGAAGCAGCCTTCTCAGTTTTCAGAACTCTTCTCTTAAAAGAGAGTTTTGAGTGAATTTTAAAATCAACTTAAGAATAGCAATATATAACACAAGGATGTATAGAGGTTCACTCAAAAGCCAGGGTTACATCCACTCCTCACACCCAATGAGTATTTCTACTATTTCCTAAATAGCTACAACTTTACAACCAGTCTAGGCTTAAAGTTCTTGTGGCAGTTTTCTTGACACAGCTTTACCTACTGATCATCTTGACACAAGTTTACGCCCAGTGAGTATTTCTCATATTGACTCTTCTCAACTGGACCTTTCTTATCATAGCCCTTTTGATCTTGACCCTCCTTGACCATTCTGATGTATACTCTTCTAAACTATGACTCTTCTAATGACTATCCTTCTTATGATGACCCTTCTAATCAATGACCCACCATATCAATGATCCTTCTCATGATGAATATGCTCATGATGACTCTTCTCATGTAATGCTATAAAGCATATATTTTCTTGAGAGTGGCTTTGAATTCATGTTCTAAGTAAACACTAAACAAGAAACATTAGATAAATATGAAATCAGAGAACTTGAGCTTCTCATCGAAAGGTTTTTAACCATGAAAACTATATTGGGATTTTACCTTAACAGAAGCTGAATATTCAACCTAGTCCACTCTATGCCTGACCGAGATTAGATTCTAAGTCTCTACCCTATATTGACCGAACCTTCCCTTTCGTGTAACAGCTGAAACAACATTAATAAGGGGGTCCCAAAATTCCATTCTTGTCCCTTGCAACGGCCGCAACAGTTATAACTGTAATAAATACCATTGAATAGAGATTTGTACTATATTAATAATTGTAGTGATCGTATTAATCCCTGTTAGTCTCATTGGTTGAGGAAAATGTAACTCCCTTCGTAAGTGCTCAAA
Source organism: Astragalus membranaceus (assembly GCA_039519185.1). Classification (NCBI taxonomy): domain Eukaryota; kingdom Viridiplantae; phylum Streptophyta; class Magnoliopsida; order Fabales; family Fabaceae; genus Astragalus; species Astragalus membranaceus. The sequence continues at coordinate 116,787,952 of CM076849.1, read as the reverse complement.
GACCCCGAAAGTTTCCCCTTCTTTGAATTGGGCCCCCCATTCCCTTACTCTAACATTTTTGTAACGGTAAATGTTTTAATTTTAAAATTTTCAAAAAACTTAATTCGAATTTAAATTAAATTTCCATTGAAATGGATTAGATCAAATTAATTACCTACGTTGACTAAAATTGAATAAAGGTAGAGAAAAAGTATTAGTCTTTCAATATCAAAATGTAACATAAATGTATTTAATGATTAACAATTTATTTGTGACTAGAAATTTAATGTATTTGAATTAATAAATACTATATAAGACAGATGTACAGGTAGTTGTTTCTCAACCTTTCAGAGCAGAATGGCCACAAGTATCAGTCGTCTCTGCTTTATGATGGTAATTCTATGTGTTGTTTCAGTTTCAGCTTCAGGTAATAAACTAGTCCCATATGTTTTGTTATCTTTTCAATAAAAATTACATATATGATTGTTTTACGCGAAAAAAAGAATGAAGGTTTCATTTGAAATATCCAAATTCTTAAATTAAGCAACTTTTTCAAGAAAATAATCAATATATATTTAACTTCTCTATATTATTTTTCTTAAAGGTTGTTTCATTACTTTATGTTGATATGTTCGCATGTTGATACTTCATAGGTTTAAATATATGTTTAGTCCCTGCAAAAATGTGTTTAATCCAGTTTACTTCTTTTAATTTTTTTTTTGTTTCGTCCCTACAAATACATGTTTTATCCGATTTAGCCACTGTAATTTGTAAATTATTTGAGTTTGGTCCATACAAAAATGAGACCCATTTTCAAAGATTTCCATTTTACCCAAGAGCAATTGGATGAGATGGCTTAGGTCTCTTTTATGTTAACTAGAGGTCTTGAGTTTGAATCCAGACGTGTTAATGCAACATCGTTAAAATTTTAGAGAGAGAGCTCTGTCGCCCATTGTGGTTTTATCCTGCACGAAGGAGTGGTCTTAGCAGTTGCGCACAGAGGATACCCAATTTACACACACAAAAAATTACATTTTTTGTTAAAAAGGACATATAATATTGAAAGATTCACCATTTTAAGTAGTTCAGTAATGAATATCCAAAGAAATTGTAAATCCTTGAGTAATGAAACTAAACATTTGTTTTGACAAAAACGATACTAAACATTAGCCACTATTGTTCTAGTTTTATTATTTAATGTTGTTTCTCGTATAATAATGAATATTTAAATATTCTTATTGCTCATAATAAATAAAAGTTTTGCTTAATTACTATACATATATATATAATTAAATTATTCAGTCATTGAATGAGAGTTTATTATAATATTCAAAATTGAGAAGCATATACAGTTTCTAATGGTATTTTCTTTATTATATTAGCATTTAACTTGGCTGGCATCAATCAGCTGGACTGTTCTTACTTTGCGGCATGTCCAAGTTATCACCATGGGTGTTCTGCTTTTTGTTTAGGCGAGTTCGCTCGTGGCTTTTGTGTAGGACACAAATGTTGCTGCGTTAGGTAGCTTTGTCTTGGATTGTATTTACTCAAGAATATATATCTACAAATGCAATCTTTATCATTTTCATAAAATGATGTTTGGAAATGAAATAGAATAATTTCAAATTGAAATAACATTGTTAATTGTTATGATTTCTTATTTTGAGTTAAAAAGATTTTGTGGAAATTTTATTTCTTTCGTACATGAGGGGAGGGGGAAAGTAGAGCGTACCTGTTGTCAAACCTAACTCCCAACATCCATATAACACTTATCTATGTTTTACCCCATGTTATGTTCTTGGAGTAAAATTTTGTGGATATGATTTCTACATTTACCAACAAATTTTAATAATAAACTTTCTTACGTTACCATATAAATGAAATAGAATGAAACAGTCATTATTAAAAAGAGATTTTATTAAAAAAAAGAGAAAAAATGAAGACAGAAGAGAGGCCAAAGGAGACTAGACCAAAACCCAAGACAAGAAAGAAACTAGAGTCAAAGCAGTAAAAGGGAACTCTAACCTAAATACCCCCTAAAACAAACCATCCAAATGAAAAATAAAAAGATCGATTAAAGGGCTAAAAAACAAAACCATATCAAAAGAAGACAGAGACAGAATTTGCCTTTGAACGAGTATTGTATCCAACGACCAATTTCTTTTTTTGCCTCAATTTCTTCTTTTGGGTCTTGGACACAATCTGTTCAAAGTAATCATCACGCGCAACTGTTCCATGGGTATCAGAAGCCACGGGATCACCAACATCATCTGACATCTCATCCCAAAGCTTTCCAAAAATTCTCATGTCTGTCCGTAAGCGGATTTTAGGATCAATAAGAGATAGTGAGAGAGAGAGAGAGAGATAGCATATTTTCAAAAACATCAGAGAAAAAAATCAAGTTTAATCATCGGATTCTACATAGAAAAGATGATTTTTTTTCAAAAGTATTATTAAAAATCAATTTTTATGTAGAAACATCTTTGTCTCTTAGAGAAAGAATCCATCTTCTCTTCTATCGTGTTTTCTTGAAAATATAGTTTTCCTATTACACCTTTTTTCTGGTATCAAAAATCAAATTTAATATCGTCTAAACGAATTACCAATATTTGTGTACTATGTCGATTTTTTAATAAATAATTCAAGATTAAATGGTTTATTAAAATATTAAATCGTGTAAACAAATTACCAATATTTGTTGAAAAACATTACTCTTTGTAAGTATTATTCATTAACAAACCTATCCTTTTATTAAAAGATATATATCTATCTATTTTTTATTGTGCATCCATATATTATTATAGAAGTCTTTTGGTTATAGTGTTATTTGTAACATCCCCAATTCGATTAATTTCGATTAACAAAATTAACTAGCGATTGTTTATTCGATTAAACGAAAAGTCGAGTCATGGATATGTTAGTGTCGCGAAAGCAATGTCTAGTTGCTCAATTATATGACTTACATGTATTATTGATTGAATTATGTGAATTGTTGTGTGTTTGATTGGTTAGTTAAGTAAGAATTAAGAAGCAGGGGTATTTGTGTCTTTTCCTCCTCACTTAACCTTCAGCTCATTAAGAGTGCCCAAACACACCCTCACCTCAAAACACAACATTTCAGAAAACTAGAAATAATAGAGAGTAGAGAGAGAGAAGGGAGATGCGAAGAGGAAGAAGGAGGGAAGAGGGAAGAGTTCTTAGGTCCTTCAATGCATCTCATCTAAGTCAACAATGGAGTTTTGAGGAGTCTTGGAGCCTTGCATGTTCATTTGGGGCTAGCTTGTGTGTAGGGTTGAGTTTACATTGTTGATTAAAGCACGTTGAAAGCAAGTTCAGTAGCTAGAGACCCTAGAATTCGAAGTTGGAAGTGATTTCGTGACCGTAGGAGCAAGAGGAGCCGTTACAGGGATAGTTCGGTTCCGTTGTTTTGTGCTTTTCATGGAATTTTGGTTTTACGTGATTTTCATCACGATTGGTGAGTTTTACTCACTTTTAGGAGTTTATATGTATTCTGTGATTGTTTTAATTTGATGGTTGCTGAAAATTAGAAAAACTGATGATAAAGCTTCACTGTTGAAAGTTTCTGGATATATGTTCAGTGTTTTGGCTGTTGTGTGAGTTCTGATAACCATAAAATCCTGTTTCCTAGATTTTTGAAAACTAGACTTAAGGCTCTTTAGTTTGGCGTTGATTTCATCAAAATTGGAGTTGTATAGCTCAATATATAGGTTTCACAAGTTAGGGTAATATTCTGGAAGCCTTCTGGACATAGGTGCTGTCATTTTGAAACTGGGAATGTTCTGTTAATCGAAAAATTGTGGGGCTTATTTTGTTATAAACTAGACTTAATTTTGGTCATTTTGGCACTGATTTCATCAAAATTAGAGTTGTGTAACTCGAGTTATGAGTATCCCAGGTTAGGTCAAATTTCTGAAGTTAAACTGGGTATAGGTTCAGTGTTTTGGGTTCAATGTGCTATGGTTTAGGCTCAAGTTTCATGTTAATTGGTTGCGTTTTGGTCATTTTAGAAGTGCTAGAAGTTAGGAAACTGATTCTGTCTAACCCAGGAACCATTAGGACCATTTTTGAGAACTGTACCAATTGGTTCATTATTTTGCCAATCTCAGAATGTAGTCAAAAACTAGACATCAGTAGCTTTCCAACAAGTGGTCTTTTTCAAATTCTCGACATCGTTTGATATATTAAATCTTCTTTTTAAATTTAAGTAAGATTGTTGTAGTACACGTGTGAGGACATGTATGTTTGAAAATAAAATGAACTATATGTTCAATTTAACATTGTATGAGTGAATTGGGATGATTATATATTTCATCTAAGACTGATTGAGGTTCACGATATATATATATATATATATATATATATATATATATATATATATATATATATATATATATATATATATATATATATATATTATATCGAGTCGGGGTGACGACCCCTATGAATTAGCATGCTAGGTGAGGGAAGTCATGAGCCCTTAACCTACGCCCCTAGAATTATTATTATTTTGCCTTAAGGGAATGTACTATTGGCCAGCTGGGGTTCACTTAAGCTACTTCGGGTTGTTGGTGATGTGCTAAAAAATTAAAAAGGATTATCATGTAATTCATAATATCGAATTACCATTAAATGTTTGTAATTCATTAATTGAATTACCAGGTAAAGGTTTTATAAATAAATCGAGAGCGTGGTTAGGGGTCACGGTAAAACTCACTGAGGTATGTATATCTCCCTTTCATATGTTGTTGTTTTACAGAGAAACGGGGAAAGAAAAAGGCTAAGCGGCACGAGTAGGAGAGGTGCCTAAGGAGTTGACTGAGACATTGTGTAACACCCCGAAATTAATTAAATAGTTATTTAGTATTTAGTTAATTAATTAAATAGGAGTTGGTGATAGAAATAATAATAATAATAATAATGATGATGATAATAATAATAATAATATTGGGTGGTTTTAATTATTTAGAGGGTGGTGATATTTAATTATTCAAATGGGCTTAAGTGGATGGAGGCCCGTGATCCAGGCCCAGGAGTTGGCTTAGGCGCATGTGACTAGGGGTTGGGGGAGAGGCGTCTCACTTGAGAAAAAGAGAGAAGGGGCGTGAGAAAGAAAAGAAAGAAAACGCAAAAGGAGAGAAAGAAAGAGAAGAAAAATAGCGCAAGGGAGAGAAGAGGAGAAGAGAGAGAGGCGCAAATCCCAAGGAGGAGGAGAGGAGCTCAGTTGCTGTGGTTACTCGGTGTGCTCGTGGAAGGGTCCCTGTCTTCGGTGAAACTAAGGTAAGGGTGGGTCTTGCCTTATAATAGGGAGCATAATGGGATGTATGTAGGGGTTAGGTCCTATGTCCTGTTTATATTGATTTTTATGTTGTTTATGATATATGAGTATGTTGTTGTTATTGTTGTTTCCCGTTGTGATGATATGCGAATTGTTGCTCTGTAAGGTGAATTCCGAATAGCATGCTAAGTGCTCGAATAAATGCATAATATGTAATTTGATGTTGGTGGTGTGATTGGTGCGTAATTGATAAATTGTGCTACTCAAAAGATTCGGTTGTTATGTTATAGGCGCATAGGGCGCCATATGAGCAGGTGTTGTTATTGCCGAATTTGATGTTTTAAGTGTTGTAGGCGCATAAGGTGCCATGGTTGTGATTTTAGTGTTGCTGGAAACGGTTGTTTAGGTGCGGAATTAGGCGCCCTTGAGTGGGGTGCCCTGCGCCAAGTTTTGACGTTGTTGGAATTTTGGCCACGGAAGTAGGCGCCCTTGTGCTAGACGCCCCGTGCCAAATTATTGTGTTTTGGCTAAGTGTATTTTGTGTTGTGTTTGTGTGCCATGTGCTAAGTGTATTTTGTGTTGTGTTTGTGTGCCAAGTGCCAAGTCAGTGTGTGTTGGTGATGCTTTGGTGTGGGTGTGTGCATAGGCGCCTAGGGCGCCATGGTGATGGTTGTGATGGTTGTTCATATGGTTTTGGTAATTTCGAATAAAATTGACTTTTGGGTGAGTGAGGATTTTAGATGGTGGAAAAGAAATATAATTTTGATGTTTTAAAATTGAGAAAAATTGATGTTTGGGCTGAATTTGTGTAAAAATCTGGTTCTGGCAGTGTTCTGGGCGCCAGGCGCCCTGTGCTGGGCGCCAAGGGCGCTGTGTGTGGCTGTGCAATGTGGCGCGCGCCTGGGCGCTGGGCGCCTGCTTGCGTGCGTGTGTGTGTGGCGCGCGCCTGGGCGCTGGGCGCCTGTTGTGCGCGCGGGTGTGCGTGTGTTGCGCGCTGGGCGCCAGTGCGCGCGTTGCCTGGTGCCTGGGCGCCTAAGGCGCCAGTTCTCAGCAGTGTTGCCTAATTTTTCCTAAATTTGTTTTTAACGTAACGTTTGACTCGGGTGTCCGTTTTAGGTGGTTCAAAGTGCGTTACGACGCTCATTTAATTGTCTATCTGTTTGTCCAGGCCAAAACCAAAACTTAATATTTTTCCCCGGTCGTTTTCTGAAAGTCCCAAGTGACTGTGTACTAGTTGTTGTTTGGATTGGAAATCGCTACTGTTCCTTTTAAATAAAATGTTGGTGTTCTTCATGAGACTAAGGTACTGTCCCTTGTATTTTAAATGGTGTTGTCACGGTGAAAGTAATGTGCTGTGTAACAGCGTGGTATGCAAATATATATATAAGGTGTATATTATTATTGGTGAATGGGGTCTGTGATCCTCTGTTGGGTGTTGGTGAATTAAACAAACGGTTGGTGAATATGCTATGGCATACTTTTATTTGGTGATTCTGGTGTGTGATGCATTGTCATGGTGTCGCATAATCATATGCATGATTTTGGTGAATAGGCTTCGGCCTCTGGCTTCGGCCTTATTATAAATTTTGGTGAATGCCCTCAAGGCTCATTTTTGGTGATGGATCCACATGCATATGCCCGTGGAGTTTTGGGTTGCATCTCATACATTAAACATACAGTTGGTGAATGTTTTGGTGATTATTTATTTGGTGATTGTTTTGGTGATTATTTTTATTTGGTGATTGTTTGGTGAATATTTAGTTGGTGATGAATTGGTGATTAACTTCGGTTGACTGAACTGGTGATTTAAGTGGATATAGCTGTAATTGATGTAGTCCTGTATCTGTACATACTACTCCTTATGTGCTTTATTATAGGGTTTGAGACTCACCCTTTTTCGTTGATTTTTACTTTACAGGTAACTGTACTTGAAGGCTTTGACCTTCATTCCCTTGAGTTCGAGTCGCTCTGATACGTAGCACCTGGGGGGCGTCTTATTAGATAGTGATTTTGTCTTGTATGACTTGTTGGATTTTATTTTAACGTTGTAACTGCATTTTTGAGTAATGGCCCGCCCATGATGCCACGTAATGATTTAATTTAAGTTAAACAATTGACGTGTTTTTGAAGTAAATGTAGCATTCCGTTTCAAAAAAAAATAAAAATAATTTGCGCACTCTGATAATTGTTATAAATGAAAGGGGTAGAAACGGGTGTTACATAGTGGTATCAGAGCAGTTCGGTCTGTCCGGCCAATGTTGTCCTGTCATAGTGTCTTATGGCGATAGATTAGTTCTGAATCTTTGGTTTGTGCTGCAGTGATAGTTCATAATGGCTGGGAGGAACGACGCTGCTCTTGCTGCTGCATTGCAAGCTATGGCTCAGGCTGTGCAGGGTCAGCAGAATGCTGGAGATAATGCTGGTTTTCGGAGTCTGACTACCTTCCAGAGAGAGAATCCGCACACCTTTAAGGGAAAATATGATCCAGATGGTGCTATGGCGTGGTTGAAGGAGATCGAGAGGATTTTCAGGGTGATGGACTGTACTGTTGAGCAGAAGGTCCGTTTTGGTACCCACATGTTAGCCGAGGAGGCCGACGACTGGTGGTTGGCTACTAGGCAGAGGTTAGAGGCTGTACAGGAAGAGATTACTTGGGAGGTATTCAGCAGAGAATTTCTGAGGAAATATTTTCCTGAAGACGTCCGAGGGAAGAAAGAGATAGAGTTTTTGGAGCTGAAGCAGGGTGGTATGTCTGTGACTGCCTATGCGGCGAAATTTGTGGAATTAGCAAAATTTTATCCACACTACAGTGAGGCTACAGCTGAATTTTCTAAATGCATAAAGTTTGAGAATGGACTGAGGCACGACATCAAAAAGGCGATTGGCTACCAAAAGATTAGGGTGTTTGCCGATTTGGTGGATAGCTGTAGGATCTTCGAAGAAGATAGCAATGCTTCCTACAAGATTGTGAAGGAGAAGAGAAGTTCTCAGTATCGTGAGAAGCCCTATGATGTTGATGGTGGTAAGGGCAAGTGGACAGCTGGTGATTTCGGCAGAAAGCCAAGTGGGGGAGATGCCCCTGCGAACATTGTGTGCCACAAGTGTGGTAAGCCCGGACATAAGAGTCCCGATTGCATGGCCTACAAGTGTTTCAAGTGTGGCAAGGAAGGTCACGTAGCTGCTAAGTGCGAGAAGAGAGACGTTGTTTGCTACAACTGTGGGGAGATGGGACATATTAGTACCAAGTGTTCCAAGCCGAAGAAAGAGAAGTCTAGTGGGAGGGTGTTTGCCTTGGTGGGCACTGAGTCTGCTGAAGAATGATGATCATTTCGGAGGTATGTGTTTCGTTAAAGTTTTTCGCTAAACCTATTGTCGATACCGATGCCGCTCATTGTTTTAATACTGCTGAATGTTGTGAATGCTTAAGTCTTGTGTTGTCTTCTCTGATTGGTCTTATGTTGCCTGGTGTGTTCTTTGTGTCCCTTGTTGATCTTCGACAGAGACCTTGTTGCGAGTTTTGTTGTTTGTCGTTGGGTGAATTAATTGTAATCGTGGGTACGGACTAGTTAGAGCATAACCGTGAGGATGTCAATTGTCGTAGCCAGCCGGTGAGTTAGGGAGATGTTGATGCGAATTTTCGAGGACGAAAATAATCTAAGTGGGGGAGAGTTGTAACACCCCGAAATTAATTAAATAGTTATTTAGTATTTAGTTAATTAATTAAATAGGAGTTGGTGATAGAAATAATAATAATAATAATAATAATGATGATGATAATAATAATAATAATAATAATATTGGGTGGTTTTAATTATTTAGAGGGTGGTGATATTTAATTATTCAAATGGGCTTAAGTGGATGGAGGCCCGTGATCCAGGCCCAGGAGTTGGCTTAGGCGCATGTGACTAGGGGTTGGGGGAGAGGCGTCTCACTTGAGAAAAAAAGAGAAGGGGCGTGAGAAAGAAAAGAAAGAAAACGCAAAAGGAGAGAAAGAAAGAGAAGAAAAATAGCGCAAGGGAGAGAAGAGGAGAAGAGAGAGAGGCGCAAATCCCAAGGAGGAGGAGAGGAGCTCAGTTGCTGTGGTTACTCGGTGTGCTCGTGGAAGGGTCCCTGTCTTCGGTGAAACTAAGGTAAGGGTGGGTCTTGCCTTATAATAGGGAGCATAATGGGATGTATGTAGGGGTTAGGTCCTATGTCCTGTTTATATTGATTTTTATGTTGTTTATGATATATGAGTATGTTGTTGTTATTGTTGTTTCCCGTTGTGATGATATGCGAATTGTTGCTCTGTAAGGTGAATTCCGAATAGCATGCTAAGTGCTCGAATAAATGCATAATATGTAATTTGATGTTGGTGGTGTGATTGGTGCGTAATTGATAAATTGTGCTACTCAAAAGATTCGGTTGTTATGTTATAGGCGCATAGGGCGCCATATGAGCAGGTGTTGTTATTGCCGAATTTGATGTTTTAAGTGTTGTAGGCGCATAAGGTGCCATGGTTGTGATTTTAGTGTTGCTGGAAATGGTTGTTTAGGTGCGGAATTAGGCGCCCTTGAGTGGGGTGCCCTGCGCCAAGTTTTGACGTTGTTGGAATTTTGGCCACGGAAGTAGGCCCCCTTGTGCTAGACGCCCCGTGCCAAATTATTGTGTTTTGGCTAAGTGTATTTTGTGTTGTGTTTGTGTGCCATGTGCTAAGTGTATTTTGTGTTGTGTTTGTGTGCCAAGTGCCAAGTCAGTGTGTGTTGGTGATGCTTTGGTGTGGGTGTGTGCATAGGCGCCTAGGGCGCCATGGTGATGGTTGTGATGGTTGTTCATATGGTTTTGGTAATTTCGAATAAAATTGACTTTTGGGTGAGTGAGGATTTTAGATGGTGGAAAAGAAATATAATTTTGATGTTTTAAAATTGAGAAAAATTGATGTTTGGGCTGAATTTGTGTAAAAATCTGGTTCTGGCAGTGTTCTGGGCGCCAAGGGCGCTGTGTGTGTGGCTGTGCAGTGTGGCGCGCGCCTGGGCGCTGGGCGCCTGCTTGCGTGCGTGTGTGTGTGGCGCGCGCCTGGGCGCTGGGCGCCTGTTGTGCGCGCGGGTGTGCGTGTGTTGCGCGCTGGGCGCCAGTGCGCGCGTTGCCTGGTGCCTGGGCGCCTAAGGCGCCAGTTCTCAGCAGTGTTGCCTAATTTTTCCTAAATTTGTTTTTAACGTAACTTTTGACTCGGGTGTCCGTTTTAGGTGGTTCAAAGTGCGTTACGACGCTCATTTAATTGTCTATCTGTTTGTCTAGGCCAAAACCAAAACTTAATATTTTTCCCCGGTCGTTTTCTGAAAGTCCCAAGTGACTGTGTACTAGTTGTTGTTTGGATTGGAAATCGCTACTGTTCCTTTTAAATAAAATGTTGGTGTTCTTCATGAGACTAAGGTACTGTCCCTTGTATTTTAAATGGTGTTGTCACGGTGAAAGTAATGTGCTGTGTAACAGCGTGGTATGCAAATATATATATAAGGTGTATATTATTATTGGTGAATGGGGTCTGTGATCCTCTGTTGGGTGTTGGTGAATTAAACAAACGGTTGGTGAATATGCTATGGCATACTTTTATTTGGTGATTCTGGTGTGTGATGCATTGTCATGGTGTCGCATAATCATATGCATGATTTTGGTGAATAGGCTTCGGCCTCTGGCTTCGGCCTTATTATAAATTTTGGTGAATGCCCTCAAGGCTCATTTTTGGTGATGGATCCACATGCATATGCCCGTGGAGTTTTGGGTTGCATCTCATACATTAAACATACAGTTGGTGAATGTTTTGGTGATTATTTATTTGGTGATTGTTTTGGTGATTATTTTTATTTGGTGATTGTTTGGTGAATATTTAGTTGGTGATGAATTGGTGATTAACTTCGGTTGACTGAACTGGTGATTTAAGTGGATATAGCTGTAATTGATGTAGTCCTGTATCTGTACATACTACTCCTTATGTGCTTTATTATAGGGTTTGAGACTCACCCCTTTTCGTTGATTTTTACTTTACAGGTAACTGTACTTGAAGGCTTTGACCTTCATTCCCTTGAGTTCGAGTCGCTCTGATACGTAGCACCTGGGGGGCGTCTTATTAGATAGTGATTTTGTCTTGTATGACTTGTTGGATTTTATTTTAACGTTGTAACTGCATTTTTGAGTAATGGCTCGCCCATGATGCCACGTAATGATTTAATTTAAGTTAAACAATTGACGTGTTTTTGAAGTAAATGTAGCATTCCGTTTCAAAAAAAAATAAAAATAATTTGCGCACTCTGATAATTGTTATAAATGAAAGGGGTAGAAACGGGTGTTACACATTGTGTCTTTGTCCATGTTTATGTTTTCCTTGTTGATTTTGTATTCGGTTATCTAACTTGTACTTATGATAAGTTGTATAAACCATTTCCGCTTTTCTTGTGAAGATATTGAACATTAGGAATTTAATGTCCTTTGAGATTATGAATTATTTTGAGTTCCTTGAAGTAATGACAGGTTGTGATGATGTGATATTTTGTAATATCGCAAAAATTTTAGTCATGTTCAATATCTAAACAGGAATTATGATCTCTGATGAATGCTAAGCTGTGCATTCTAATATGTCTACCTGATAGAGATATTAGGGTGTTACAAAAGAAAAGTATATCTTATTACGTGGCCTAATGACGGCTGCATTGCTAGATTAGCGAGGGAGGCATACGAAGCCTTGTTAGGTTTTAGAGGATGTCTGAAATGGGAAGGCTTATCCTCTTCCGTATCTTCACTTTCTTCGTCTTCCTCTTTTGATTCAGCTCGTGTGGAGCCAAGAATTTGTACAAGAATGGCTTCTGAATAGACAAAAGAAAGCAAAATCCAAAAAATGGAGAGTATTAAGTGATATTAGAAGATAGAAATCCATACCTGTCACAACTTCCACTAATCTGGTTGAGGCGAAAGGAAGAGTTTCTTGGTAGTTGGCTATGGTAATTTGTTTTTCCTTAGGAAGTTTTCAAACCGAAGATTGCTATCTTTCTTCTTGGAGTTTCTCTCCCCTAAAATTGATAAGATCATAAAGAGAGGTTAAATGTCTACCAAGAAGGTTTGAGACAGGGAGAACATATGGATAACAAAAGAAAGGTATATCTTATTACCGGCCAAATGACGACTGCATTGCTAGACTAGCGGTGCAGGCATACGAAGCCTTGTTAAGTCTTAGAGGATGTCTGAAATGGCCAGGCTTATCCTCTTCCGTATCTTCACTTTCTTCATCTTCCTCTTTAGATTCAGCTCGTGTGAAGCCAGGAATTTGAACAAGAATGGCTTCTGAAAAGACAAAAGAAAGCAAAATCAGAAAAATGGAGAATATTAAGTGATCTCAGAAGATAGAAATCCATACCTGTCAGGTCTTCCACTAATCTGGTTTTGTGAGCTTGTAGCTCGAGAGGAAGAGTTTCTTGGTAGCTGGCTATGGTAATTTGTTTTTACTTAGAAAGTTTGCAAACCGAATATATTCTACAGGGAAGGGACCGTGCAGGACCTGAAATAGGTTTAGCCAGACCAAAGGGTGCACTTGGTAAGGGACAATATTTTGAGCAAGGTTGTTCAATTTGTGGTAACTTTAGCAGAGAGGTTTGTTTGGGCTTGCATTAAACCGCTCTATGGCCTGTCGATATTTTTCTTGTAGAACATCGCAAGCCTCCTAACTGTCCTTTCCATATGGAACAAATCATAAGTAATTCTAAAATACTTCTCAAAATTAAAAATCTCCGAAGAATGCTTACTAGTCTTCTTCTCTGGATCTCCAGTCAGCATGAAAAAATCATCGTCAGGTGTTTCCAAGAAACAGTGCTCGAATGGCTTTCTGATTGATGAGAAATATCCTGACCACCAATGATTAAAGGCCACAATTGCCAGATCGAAGCATGCAAATTCAAAAAATGTAAATCTAGGAGAATGCATTCGGAGTTCTTTATCAAGTTCTTCGAGATCCTTGAGTGGACAGCGGATAACACCCATAGGATTTTTCATGAAATGAAAACCAGGGCATGGAAGGACTTGACTAAGCCTGAATTGTCTAGCCACATTGTAATGCCCAAATAATTTAATTATTTATTTAATCAAATTATTTAGGTATTTTATTAGTATAGTTATATTTAATATTTAATAAAATGATGTTTTATTCAAATTAGGGAGTGGTGCCTAGTAATTAGCTGATTAGTGGACGGGGCCCCGTGATCCACGAGCCCAAGGCTTAGGCGCATGAAGGGGAGTGTTACATAGGGTTTTGGAGGATAGCGCATTTTGAGAAGAGAAAAGAAAGAAAATTGCGAAGAGGAGAAGAGAGAAAGGAAGAGGGACGGCGCGCACAAGGAGCAAGAGGAGAGAAGTCTTGTTGCGGTGGTTCTTTGGAGCTTACGTACAAGGAGATCTCGCGTTCGGCAAACCTAAGGTAAGGGTGGGTTCTACGTTATAATAGGGTGTATGATGGGGATTATGTGGGAGTTAGACTCTAGTTTGCCCCTTTGATCTTATTTGGTGTTGATTGATGATGTTAGAACATATTCATGATGTTTGAAATTGGTGCTTGATGATTGATCATGGTGAAATTTGATGTTTGGAAGTTGTTTGGTGCGAATTGGTGTTGTTGTTGGGTTGCTGGAAACGGCGCCCTGCCCCTGGGCGCCGTGGCTGTGTTGTGGTTGTTCCCTGCTGGAGGCGCCCTGCTGCTGGGCGCCAAGCCAGTGTTGCCTCTGTTGCTTATTTTGGCGCCCTAGGCGCCCAGTCATGATGTTCCTGTTTTGTTGTTGCTGGATGTGGCGCCTTAGGCGCCCAGTGTTGCCTTCCTGGTTGTTGGAGTTGGCGCCCTAGGCGCCCAGTGCTGTTGCTGTCTCAGGCGCCCCGTTGCTGGGCGCCAAGCCTGATGTTTTTGTTGCTGTCTCAGGCGCCATGTTGCTGGGCGCCAAGCCTGATGTTGTTGTTGCTGTCTCAGGCGCCCTGTTGCTGGGCGCCAAGTCTGATGTTGCTGTTGTGGTCTCAGGCGCCCTGCTCCTGGGCGCCAAGTCTGTTGTGTTGCCTGTTGTGTCAGGCGCCCTGTTGCTGGGTGCCAAATCTGTTTCTGATGTTGTGGTGCTAGGCGCCCTGCTCCTGGGCGCCATTTTCTGTGTTGCTGCTAGGCGCCCTATTGCTGGGCGCCAAGTCTAATTCTGTTGCCATGGTGTTAGGCGCCCTGCTGCTGGGCGCCAATTCTGTTGTTGCCACTGCTGTCCTAGGCGCCCTGTTGCTGGGCGCCATGTCTGATGTTGTTGCTGGTGTTCAAGGCGCCCTGTTGCTGGGAGCCAGCTTCAGTGCTGTTGCTGTTGCCTGTGGCGCCCTGTTGCTGGGCGCCAGACTGTGTTGCTGTTGTTGCCTGTGGCGCCCTGTTGCTGGTCGCCAGTTCCTGCTGTGTTGCTGCCTGTCTTGGCACCCTGTTGCTGGGCGCCAGTGTCTGCCTGTCGTGGTGGTTTCATTTTATTGGAAAAAGGATTTTAGGACTCTTGAGCCGTACACCTCATTTGTCTTAAAACGATGACTAACCCGATCATACGATCGAATTAATCCCCTATTTTTATTTCGTGGTTTTGTAAGAAAATGAATTAAGAAAAACAGAATGAAAATTGTTTATTTTTGCGCTTGACAGGGGCATGACCATGCTCCTACGTATCTCTAGGTAGAGAATCAAAGGCTACGTAGTTCTAGTAGAAAATATTTGTGTGTAAGTATTTTTTATTATTTGAATGTTTTTGAAATTGAAGGGCGTTTGCAATGACCAAACAGATAAATCTAGAGTGGTCACCACTAATGGCCTGTTTGAAAACAAAATGTGTTAGCAACGATCGAGCGAGTTGAACCCAGAGTGACCATTACAAATAATTTATTTTTTGAACATTATTTTGACTTTAAAGGTATTGGATTAAAGTGTTATTCTAGGATTAAATAGTTAAAAAAAGGGTTAGTCGAATAGAAGAAGAAAAAAAATGCATTCAAATAGACACAACAACTAATAGTTATTTGTTTAGAGAAAACAAGATAAAAATTAAATAAAATTAAAAGAACCAAAAAATGAAATACTGAATTCAAGTGAGTTATTTACGGGTCATTGATATGTACAGAGGTATGTTTCAAAACAAGCAAACACTTTAGTATCCATTTAGACAGATACACACACTGGATAAATAAATAAAAACAAATGCATCACGGGCTGGCTTGCATGAATGAAAATAAGGGGTGTAAGTGGTAAGTAATAAAGGTTGTTTGGCTAATAAAAATTAAAAAATAAGGAAACGAGATATTAGTAATCAGTAAAATAGTAAATAGTAAATAATATATAAAAGTTAACCATTTGGGAACCTAATCCTTTAGCAGCCGTAGCTGCTGTGTTTGAGAGAGAAAGAGGTTTAGTGTGAAATAGAGATGCAACGAGAGAGAGGGAGAGAGAGAGAGAGACAGAGAGACAGAGAGAGAGAGAGAGAGAGAGAGAGAGAGAGATGCAGTGAGTGGGAGAAGGACGGCGACGCGGTGCAAGTGGTGGTACAGACATCGGTGACGGTGGTGCTCGCGGTAAGGTGAGCGGCGAAGGAGACCTCTAGTGGTGCAGAGACCGTCGCCGGTGGAGGTACACCGGCGGGGACCAGCAATGGTGGTAGGTATTGAAGAACGTGGTGAGGTTCCACTTTCTTTCCATCTTGCTTTTGTTATCATATTGCTGATTTTGGGGTATGGTATGGGTTTGTTTAGCTTTTATGATGGTGTGATTTTTGTGGTTGTCGCTTTTTTGGGGATGAAGAGCCATCTCCTTCAAAGAACAACTCCTTTTCTATTTTTTTCTCTCACTGCTCACGATTTTTTTTAGTTCATTTCTCTCCTCACTACTTCTATTTTCTAGAATTTATGTTTTTTTGATTTTTGTTCTCTACATCTAAAAACTGAACGTTGGCTTGTTGCCTAACGATTCCTATCTCTCATCTTTGCTCTCTCTCTTTTCTATCAGAAACCGTTTTTTTTTACTGTTACAGGTAAATGGTATCTATAGACACATTTTGAGGTGTAGGGTGAGGATGCTAAGTAGAGGATTGTGGCCATAGGAGACAAAGGCAGTAGCAATTTGTAGGAGGGTGTCTACAAATCTTGCTTGGTTTGTGCATAAAAGAGAAGAAGACAAGGAGACCAAAAGAAAGCAAACTTGACTTTGAGCTTAAAAATAGATGGAGTGGTGCGGGCAAGAGGCGCATGGTCTCTGTAAAATTGTACATGGCATCAACATTTTTGTTTGTATTATTGGCTGGATAGGAGCTGTGAAGGCATGGTCTGAGGTGCGGAATTTGGCAAAAAAAAATGGGGAAAGCTCTAAAACAAGGAGAAAGGAATTTGGGTTGAAACCTGAAAAACCCAAGCATGCATCCAATGCTAATTTATTTTATTTTATTTTTTTTATTTGATTCTGATTTTGTATTTATTTGTATAGCAAATTGTAATAATAAAAAAAGAAATAATAAAGATGACCTATTTTTTATTTTCTCTGTTTTTATTTGTTTTGTCTTTTAAAAAGATAAAAATGAGCGTAAAATAAGACATCAACACAAAATTCGAAGATATTATATTTTTCTATTTTTTCTAAGATACTTTGAATTTGTCGGACAAAATTAGGGTAGAACAGTAGTATTTCTTTATTCGCTTTCATTACATTAAGTAACCTATCACGCCTAACAGATCCAATTACATTGAATCTCTGGCAATTGTGATGAACAATGTATGTTTGAGCCAATCTCTTGTACTTTTGAAACTCTTTACAAGTTAATGTACTTTTTGTTTGACAATCGAGGGTCTCACTCTTGTCCTATTCTTTCATTTTTGCACTCTTGTCTCACTCTTTACATGGAATTTGTGATGTTCTCCCCTTCTCAGGAATGATTTCAGTGAATTGCTTACGTTTGTTCTTACATTATTAACACGTCGAAAAGCATCAGTGCAAACTATATGAAAGATTCGTGATGTTCTACCCTCTTTGGGTGTGATTCCTGTGTTTCGTTTAAGTTCTCAGTGCTTTAAATCCAATTGGGTAATTAATCTAGAATCCCTTCTTGCTTCAAACATATCTCCATTTCAAAAGCACGCAAATTGCGATGGTATTGTAAACCGCTCAACTATTGAACTCAGGATCTAATTTGAGTCCTCTTATCTTATCTCTTTCAAATTCATTTGTTTGACAGAAAATCTTAAAAAAATTACTGGAAAACAGGTGGCCATTAAAGGTGTTCTGGACTGGACCAAGAGGTCCATTTAGCAAAACCAGGGGGTGCGTTTAGCAACTGGATATGGATCGGCCCAATCGATTTGGCCCTTATCCACAACATATAAACCCAATCACGCTTGGACGGTTAAGATCAATTCCGGTGATCCGACGACCCACAAACGGGCACGATTTCCTATAAATACAGGCTCGCATAGCCATTTACGAGGTACACACTCTTCCCTTGCAAATTCACTAGCTAATTCTCATATTGACTTGAGCGTCGGAGTGGCTTTGCAGGTGTCATACCCTAATTTTGTCTGGCTAATTAAAAAAAATCCAAAAAAAAGAGCAAAAGAACAATAAAACAAATAAAATTCATGCATTGCATTCATCAAACATAGACAAAAAAATTCATGCAAGCAAAAAGAAACTCCTGCATCACATCACATTCATCCCATCAAAAAGCAATCATGGCATTTGCATTGCATGCATTTGTTCATCTCACTTGCAGGTACAAGGACGGATAAGTATTTCGATGTTAATCCTCGCACTCAGTTCCCAGAAAATGCCCTCTTAGTTCGGAGTTCAAATGCTTTCCAGTTCGGCGCTCAAGCGTGCATTGCAGTTTGGAGTTCAAATCGCTCTTATCAGAGTTCAGTGCTCCCTTCTGTTCATGGTCTCACATCGTGTACGAGCAACGCGATGGACCGCAGCCCCATGTGAGGTTCAACAGAATAGTTGTATCAGCCTAAGATACAGTGGACGCTGTGCATTGATCAGTATATCAGTTCCGGAGCTGATAACGATCCTCCCGGTCGCTCGAAAGACCAGAGATTCTCAGGATGCGTGCTCCTCAAAGCCACGTGCAAACTCGGATTCGCAAGGGTTCGTTTACAGGTTTTAGGCAGCCTGGCATTTTACCGCTTTCTTTATCGCTTTCTTCATTTAGCGCTTTCCTTGCCTTTCGCAGTTAGCGTGCATGTTGTTAACCATTTCGTTTATTGTTTCCTCATCAACACTCCAAGTGTTGATTCAAAAGAAAAAAAAAGAAAAAAAAGAAGAAAAAAAAAGAGAAAAGAAAAAAGAGAAAAGAGAAAAAATGAAGAAACAGAAAAAGAAAATTCGGGTTTCTCCAAGTAGACAAAATTGGTATAATTTCTGAATTCTTTATTTCTATTTTATCATCGAAATATGTCTCGGCCAATTCATATTTCTTGGTAAAATCCAAATAAAGAGGAGCAGCTGTCATACCCTAATTTTGTCCGCCCAAGTCAAAACCTTTTTTTCAAACAAAAATGGAAACAATAAGGGTAATTCATAATTTGTGTAGGTTAATGGACTTTCGCATTTATGTGTATTTGTCCCCTATCTCGCATTTTTATTTGAATTACGCGCACGCGCCAGTCGTAACTGCGTGAGCTTCCCTTTCGCCCTTGCCATTTGGCATGCATTTTAATCTTCAAAAAGGCCATTTATTGATCGTTATTAATTTTTGGCACCCAAAAAAGAAAAAAAACCTTTTTATTAATTTTTGAGAATTTTAGGGAATAAAATAGTGCATGTTTCAATATCTGTGGGCATTCAAATGAGAGCAAGTTAATTATTTTTGAGCTAAACCAAGTCAATGATGAAAAATACAATTTATTCTATCAAGGATAATTTTCGTATAATTTTTCGGAAGAAAATCCTAGTTCAAAATAATTAAAAGGCATTTTTCCCATTTTTATTGCACAAGAAAGCTGAAAAAGGATCATTAAATATTCCCCGATTATTAAATGACAACTTTTATTGTCATGAATAATTAGAGAGATATTTTTATGGTGCCCAAAAATATGTGACACATTTTCAATAGGTGCACTATCTTTTGCATGCCCAAAAATTCAAAATTCAAATAGAAAGTACAAAGTGTCCTCAATAAAACAAAAGACCAAAAAGGAGAAGCAATTTTCCCTCCCCATTTTTGTTGTCAATTTCGAATTCCCTCTCTCTCTCTCTCCCTCCACAATTTCGAATTCTCTCTCTCTCTCTCTCTCTCTCCACAATTTCTTTCACACTCTTCTATTGTACAATTATTCCTTAAGAATATTCTTGTACTATCCCTAATCCTACCCATTTCATACATATCCCTAATTCCCACACACTCTCATGGAGACTCATACCCTTTGTTGTAAATGACACCATCCTCTCATACTCACTCCTTCATAAGAAATTGCAAACTTACTTAAAATAGAACATCCCATTCCTATTCTACCCTTAACCCTAATTTCACCCAAGACCCTATATAAGCCTACTCTCCCAAAATACAAGAAGAAGTTCATTTTTTGCACAAAAACCTCCCCCTCTCCTCTCACTTTCGAAATCTCCTCCCCTCCCTCACCTCATCTTTTTCAATTTCCTCACTCAATCATCCATTAAAACACATTTCCTACACTAAATCTTCCATCCTTCTTGCATTCTTCTCAAAGATTCACCTTCAAATTCAAGGATCAAGTTCAAAGTTGAAGATTGAAGAGTAGATTAAAGGGGTTTTGCATTCATTCATCTCATTTCCTTTCTTATTCTAGCTTGGCGTTGAGGTATACTTTAAAACCTAGCATCATCTTCCAATTTTAGCATCAAAGATGTAAATCATCACTTCATTTTGGCATCCCATTGCATTTTAATGTCATAATGTTAACATAGTTGTTGTTGTTGAGTGAGAGATGTATTTCAAGTATCTTGATAAACACTTTGGGAGGTTTGGGTGCTTGGAATACTTCTCTCCTTTAGAATAAATTGTGTGTTGTTGTTATTTCACTCATTTCTTGTTGTTTTCATGAATAAAGTGATGATTTGAGGTTTATGTTCATTTCGCATATTAGAAAGAAGTTAGGGTTTATGAGATTTTTGATGAGTTGGTTGTCTAATCTTGCAATTACTTGGAATTAAACCTTGATTATGATGTTTGTTTGCTTAAAATTTGTTGTTCTCATGAATTTGCTTGCAAATCATGCTCTATGTTGATGATTGGCAAGAGGACTCTCACTTGTGCTTTGATGCACACTTTAAGTGTTGAGGATTGCCTAAGAGGATTCAATTTCTTTTGTGATTCCTAGTGAACAAGAATGCAAATTTAGGTTTCCTTTCCTTACCAATTGCTTTGATTACCAAAAACAACTTATAAATCATTTTGAAATGCTTTGGGTCTTGCAAATAAGTAATTGTTTTGAAACAATTTTTGGTTTTGTGTTGATGATTTGGTAAGAGGATTTGACACCTATGCACTTGTGCATATCCCAAGTGTCAAAGATTACCTAAAGGGATTCAACACCCTAATTGCCTAAACTTGTCAATTTAGTCTTAAGACTTGCCTATGATCTTGCATGAGGCGAATGCCCCTTTTAATTTATTCCTTCCATGTGGTTGATTGAAGAAATGTATTAGACATTGATGACATCAAAAGGATACCACATGGGTGTTTATGTCTAATGTTGATGTGAAATCCTTAGGGTTTTGCAAGTGATTCATTAGTAGTTTGATATCACTTGTGCTTTGAAATGCCTTTGCCTATTCACATATTGTGTCATAAATGCCTAGTTAGGTTAGTCCCATTGCCTAGCATCTTCAATAAGATGTGCAACTTAGGTTCATTTTCTTGCCCATTCATGCATTTTTGCCAAAAATGTTCAACTTGGGTTCATTCCTTGCCTATCTATGTATCGTGTCATAATGTGTGTAATCTAGGTCCACTTTCAATCAAAAGCCTTTTCAAACATCAAAATCATTCCCTAAACAAGAATCAATCCAATTGCGAAAACTCTTCAAAATCAAACTTTGTTAGTAGTCATGTGAAGCCTTTGCTTTCATGATTATTAACAATGAGGTACTAGTGGCGATCACTTGGAGCCTTTGCTCAATTGATCATCATGAATGCCTAATTTTCCTAAAGATTTTCATTAAATCAAAAACTTTGTTAGTAGTCTTGCGAAGCCTTTGCTTGCATGATTATTAGCGATGGAGTGCTAATGGTGGTCACTTGGAGCCTTTGCTCAATTGATCATCATGAAAGCTCAATTTTCACAACTAAACAAGATAAAAAACAAAAACCTTTTTCTAGACAACCCAGAACTACGTAGCTTTGAATTCTCCATCGCACCGGGAGATACGTAGGAGCGGATACTCTCTGTCAAGCGCGAAAACTAAAGATTTTTCATTAAGTCATTCATCAACAAAAGAGGTAAAAACAAAGCATTTTCCCGAATCAACTTTGCAAATCACATATTTAATTAAGGTAACCCTTCTTTGAAGGGACGTTATAGGGTGCTAATACCTTCCCCATACGTAATTAGACCCCCGAATCCAAATCTAATGGTTCCAAAGACCATTGCTTTCCAAAAAAGGTTTTCCCGATGTTTTACCTTTAAAAAATATTGGTGGCGATTCTAAAATCCCGTTGTGCGAAGAAAAATCCCTCCAAGGATTTTTCAGGGTGCGACAGCTGGCGACTCTGCTGGGGATTCTTTTTCTTAAGTGGGTCAAGCCGATTAATTGAATGTGTGATTTGCTTTGCTGATTTAACATGCTTTGTTTTACCTCCCTTCTTCCTACTTTTGTTCTATTTTCCATGCCATTTGTTTGCTAGATTTTAGAACATTCCTTCTTCTTCTCTCTTCTCTCATGTCTACTTGATTGCATCTTGGCAATTCCATTGCATTCTCACATTATCATGTTGCATTCATGTGTATTTATCCCTTCTTCTTCTATGTTCGCTTCTTGCTTAAAGTGGTAGATAGTCTCTCCTCTTATCCTCTTTGCTTATATGCTTATTTCTTTCATGCATTCCCCCAATCTTATCATGTTCCCTCTTCTTTGCTCCCTTTCTTTGAGGTAAGTTCATGCATATTCCCCAATTCTATTATGTCCCCTCTTCTCGGCTCCTTTTCTTTGAGGTAAGCAATGCGTGTAATTATTGTTGACTTCTTAGGATGGTTTGTATATTGAAATGATGTATGCATGTTGAACCCTAGGGTAGACGACCTTTTTGTCTGCACTGTTCATGGTTTTTCTTGCAGGTGGGGAAGGGTAGTTATCTCTAGGTGTTGTGCCCTCAACACACACTTCACACCCTATACTTGTGAGCATTGAGTGGGGCCTAAAACCCAAGGTCTGAACAAAAACCTAGGAGAGTGGGAACGATTAGTGACTGCCATTCGTAGACCTTTGTCTGTATGGCTCTCATGAAAGTTTCGCCCAAGAGTGCGCTCTGTCATGATGCCTCAAACTCGGTAGCTTTCTACGGTTGTGGGTGTCATCATGAGAGAGACTTTAGCTCTTGGTTGCCATTGTGAGGAAGTGATTAGAACCTACATGGGAGGATTACCCTTTTCGTCGACTCTAGACCCTAGGATTCCCACCCTTTGTAGGACACGGGGGCACACCTTTGTTTGTTGCATTAGCTTAGGCATTCCTTTTTCTCAAACTCTATTTAAAAATTGTAGAAAGTAATTTTCTTTTCCCCTCATAAACACCTACATGAGGTGGCATGTAGCGTGTGTAACACCCCGGAAATAATTTAATTAATTTATTTAATTGAATTATTAAATTTATTAGAGGTGTGATTAAATCAAGAGAAATAATATGTGTTATACAGGAGGTGAAACGAGTAAAGGGAGTGGTGTTGGCGTGGAGGGCCCAGTGTTCACTGAGCCCGCCGCTTAAACCCTAGGAGTCTAAGCCAAACTCTCTCACTTGCGCAAAATTGAGAGAGCTGCGAATTGAGAGAGTGCGAAGAGAGCCACGGCGCGCTGAGAAGAGGAAAAAGAAGGAGAAGTCGCGAGTTCCAAGGGAAGCTGAGATCGTGGGTTGCTGTGGTTTTGTACGTGTTTCCATTCGTCTTCTACGGAGCCTACGTTTAAGAGGTAAGGGTGAGCGTTTCGGTTTAACATGATTGGGTATATAGTGGGGTTTTGTGGGGTTTGTGGGAATTGATATTGTTGATGAAATCGATGATGTTTTGATGAATTGATATTGTTGATGAAATTGATGATGTTTGATGAATTGATATTGTCGAAGAGTTCTGATGTTGTTTTGATGAAACTGATGTTATTTGAAGAATTTGATGATTTGTTGGAATGAAAATTCGATGGTGTCCTTGATTAAATTTGATGATTGATTTGGTGAATAAAACGTGTTTTTGGTGTTGGTGATGTGCGGAAAAGAATTGTGATGTGATCGGGTTGGGTGAAAAATTAAGTTTTCTGAAATTTCTGCACGTTGCACTGTTGCTGCCCATTCGCGCCTCGCTCGCGCTGCAGTCGCGCTCCAGGCGCAAGCGCGCTGCGCTGTGGCACGCTGTTGCTGCCCAATCGCGCCTCAGTCGCGCCCAGCTCGCGCTTCAAGCGCGAGTCACTGTTTCCCACTGTTTTCTTGCTGTTCCTCACTGTTTTAGTGCTGTTTTCTCACTGTTCTACTGCTGTTTCCCACTTCGAAAATGTGATATTTCCCAAACTAAAATGTGGTGTTTTCTAAATGAAGAGGTGATGTTTTCTAAATTATAATGTGATGTTTTTCCTCAAATAAAATGTGATGTTTCCCAAACTAAAATGTGGTGTTTTCTGAATGAAGAGGTGATGTTTTCTAAATTATAATGTGATGTTTTTCCTCAATAAAATGTGATATATTATGATGATTATGACGAGTACACTCTATGAGTGTTTTCATGACGATGATGACGAGTACTCCATCTGAGTGGTTGGGTGTTTGCACATGTGTCCATAGTGTCTCATAGCATGTGCATATTATGACGAATAGGCTTCGGCCTCTTATGACGAATAGGCTTCGGCCTCTTTTGGATGAAAACAGTGACGGTGTGCCCTTAGTGGCTTATTATGACGAGTATGGTACCATCATGCATATACCCAGGTGTGGGTTGCATTCCATGCACATTCATGATTATGGCTTGGGTTAATAATTGTGGTTTGAGTTGGTGTTTGTGACGATGATGTGATGATGAATGACGATGTTGTATGATTGCTTGTTCACATTTCCCTATTATGTACTTGATTATGTTTTGTTGAAATTCTCACCCCTTCTGCTTGGAATGTTGCTCTATCGTGGCAACGCTGCAGGTGACCGCGAGTGAAGGTCCTGCTGCCTTCTTTATTAGCTGTTGGGATGTTGTCGAGTCGCTCTCTGATACTGTAGCAC
The DNA here is from genome assembly GCA_039519185.1 of Astragalus membranaceus. Classification (NCBI taxonomy): domain Eukaryota; kingdom Viridiplantae; phylum Streptophyta; class Magnoliopsida; order Fabales; family Fabaceae; genus Astragalus; species Astragalus membranaceus. The sequence goes on along the minus strand of CM076849.1, from coordinate 116,763,233 downwards.
CTAGGGGGTGTGGTTGGATTTGGTTAATCAATTAATTAACTGTAAAATGTTTATGTTGATGATTGTGAGACGTGTTTGAGTGGTACCAGTGAGTTACTGATTATTTCCGCTGTGATGAGATTATTTTGAAGTTTAGATTTCATGACGATTGCGTTGCTGTACAAACTTTGATGGCGCAATATGATGAGTTTTTATTAATGACAATGTGGCATGTCTTTTCTACTAATTAAGTAATTTTTTTGAAAGAGAGATTACTCTGATAATGACGTGTAAATTAAGGGGTAGAAAAAGGGTGTTACATTAGTGGTATCAGAGCAGTTCGGTCTGTCCGGCCGGTTGTTGAGTAGTCTAGTTGAGTAACATTTGAGTTTTGTTACTCGTTTCTGAATTCTGTTTTCTGTTGCAGTGCTAGAATGGCAGGACGGAACGATGCTGCACTTGCTGCTGCTTTGCAGGCTATAGCTGGGGTTATGGGAAACATAACCGGTGCTGTTAATGATGGGACACGCAGTTTGACTACGTTCCAGCGTGAGAACCCTCCTACTTTTGAAGGCGGGTATAACCCTGATAGTGCCCTTGAGTGGCTGAGAGAGATGGAGCGGATCTTCCGCGTTATGGATTGTACCGATGCCCAAAAGGTTCGTTATGGTACGCACATGTTGAAGAGAGAGGCTGATGATTGGTGGATGACGGCTAGGAAGAGATTGATGATCGCCAGTGAGGAGATTACTTGGGCTGTGTTCGAAAGAGAGTTCAGGAGGAAATACTATCCGGAAGATGTCCGCGGAAAGAAAGAGGTTGAGTTTCTGAGGCTTGAACAAGGTAGCATGTCTGTAACTGAATATGCTGCAAAATTTACTGAGCTGTCCAAGTTTTATCCACACTATGATGGAGAGGGTGCTGAGTTCTCCAAATGCATCAAGTTTGAAAACGGGTTGCGTGCTGATATTAAGAGAGCCATAGGATATCAGCAAATTCGTGTGTTTTCCTTGTTAGTTGATAGCGCCAGGATTTTTGAGGAGGACAATAATGCCTTCTCCAGAGTTATGAAGGAAAAGCAAAAGAACTTCTCGAGTCGTGGTAAGCCATATGAGGTGCCTGCTGGTAAGGGCAAAGGGAAGTTTGTTGGTGAGTCTAAGCGAAGCGGGGGAGATGCTGTAGCCAGTATTACTTGTTACACGTGTGGGAAAGCAGGTCATAAGAGTCCAGATTGCCCAAGCGGGGATAAGAGGAGATGTTATCGGTGTGGGAAAGAGGGGCACATGTCTTCTAGCTGTGATAAGAAAGAGGTGGTATGCTTTAATTGTGGGGAGAGTGGTCATATCAGTACACAGTGTCCAAAACCCAAGAAAGAGAAGTCGTTTGGGAAAGTGTTCGCTTTGGCTGGATCTGATGTGGTGAATGAGATTCGAGGTACGTGCTATATCAATAATTTTCCTCTTATTGCTATCGTTGATACTGGCGCTACCCATAGTTTTATTGCTGCCGCATGTGTTGAGAAACTAAGTCTTGTCTTGTCTGATATGTTGAGGGAAATGGTTATCGATACTCCAGCTAAGGGTTCGGTGACTACTTCCTCTGTTTGTGCCAAATGTCCTGTATCTATGTATGATAGAGAATTTTTGGTTGATTTGATCTGTTTGCCGCTGAGTGGAATGGATGTCATTTTGGGTATGGACTGGTTAGTTGATAACCATGTTCATATCAACTGTCGTGAAAGGTCCGTGACTTTTGATTTGCCTAAAGAGAAGTCTGGTTTGCTGTCTGCGGGTCAGCTGCATAGGGTGATGAGAGAAGGGGTTCAGCTGTTTTCTCTGTTAGCGTCGTTGTCTGCCGAGAGCCAAGCGAAGCTTGATAAGTTGCAGGTAGTGCGCGAGTTTTCTGAGGTGTTTCCTGACGAGATTCCGGATGTACCACCAGAGAGAGAGAGGTGGAGTTTACTATTGATCTAGTTCCTGGCACTAAGCCTGTGTCTATGGCACCATATAGAATGTCTGTTTCTGAGTTGGCAGAATTGAAAAAGCAACTTGAGGATTTATTAGAAAAGAAGTTTGTAAGACCGAGTGTGTCGCCTTGGGGAGCTCCAGTGTTGCTGGTGAAAAAGAAAGATGGTAGTATGAGGTTGTGTGTAGACTATCGTCAATTAAATAAAGTTACAATCAAGAACAAGTATCCGTTACCGAGAATTGATGATTTGATGGATCAGTTGGTGGGTGCTAAAGTATTTAGCAAGATTGACTTAAGGTCTGGTTATCATCAGATCAAGGTAAAGGATGAAGATATCCAGAAGACGGCATTTAGGACCAGATATGGGCACTATGAGTATTCCGTTATGCCTTTCGGTGTGACTAATGCGCCGGGGGTATTCATGGGGTACATGAACCAAATCTTTCGCGAGTATTTGGATAAGTTTGTAGTGGTTTTCATTGATGATATTCTAATTTACTCTAAGTCTGAAGAGGAGCATGCGGGACATCTGAGGTTGGTGTTGGAAATTCTGAGGGATCGAAAGTTATATGCGAAGTTATCCAAGTGTGAGTTTTGGTTGAAGGAAGTCAGTTTTCTCGGTCATGTGATCTCTAGTGAGGGGATTGCGGTGGATCCTTCTAAGGTTGATGCGGTGTTGCAGTGGGAATCCCCGAAGTCCGTTACTGAGATAAGGAGTTTTCTGGGACTAGCAGGTTATTATAGAAGATTCATTGAGGGGTTCTCGAAGTTGGCTCTGCCGTTGACCCAATTGCCTTGCAAAGGCAAGGCTTTTGTGTGGGATGACCGATGTGAAGAGAGTTTCAGTTAATTGAAAAGGAGGTTGACTACGTCCCCAGTGTTGACCCTGCCTAATCCGGTTGAGCCGTTTGTGGTTTATTGTGATGCTTCCAAGATGGGTTTGGGTGGTGTGCTTATGCAGGATGGGAAAGTGATCGCTTATGCGTCGAGGCAATTGAGAATTCATGAAAAGAATTACCCTACTCATGACTTAGAACTTGCTGCGGTGGTATTCGCATTGAAAATTTGGAGACATTACTTGTATGGATCGAGATTTGAGGTGTTCAGTGATCACAAGAGCCTTCGGTATCTGTTCGATCAGAAAGAGTTGAATATGAGGCAGCGCCGGTGGTTAGCACTATTGAAGGATTATGATTTTGAGTTGAGTTATCACCCGGGTAAAGCTAATGTGGTTGCAGATGCTTTGAGTCGGAAGACCTTGCATATGTCGGCATTGATGGCTAGAGAGCTTGAGTTGATTGAGCAATTCAGGGACATGAGTTTGGTTTGTGAAGTCACACCTCGGAGTGTCAGGTTGGGTGTGTTGAAAATTGGCAACGATTTTATGGCTAGTGTCCGAGAAGCGCAGAAGTCAGACGTGAAATTGGTTGATCTGATGGGTGAGTTTGGTCAGTCTGGAAATAAGGACTTCGAGATAGATGCGCAGAATGTATTGAGATATCATGGGAGAATTTGTGTTCCCGAAGATGTGGAAATGAGAAAAGCAATTCTTGAAGAAGGCCACAGAAGTAAGTTGAGTATCCATCCCGGAGCGACAAAAATGTATCAAGATCTGAAAAAGATGTTCTGGTGGCCTGGGTTGAAGCGCGATGTGGCACAGTTTGTGTATTCGTGTTTGACCTGTCAAAAATCGAAGGTCGAGCATCAGAAGCCTGCGGGGATGATGCAACTGTTGAATGTTCCAAAGTGGAAGTGGGATAGTATCTCCATGGATTTTTTGACTGGGTTACCCAATACGGTGAGAGGGCATGATTCGATTTGGGTGATTGTGGATAGATTGACGAAGTCTGCTCATTTCATTCCTATAGGCATTAAGTATCCGGTGTCAAGATTGGCAGAGATCTATATTCAGGTGATTGTGAAGTTGCATGGCGTTCCTTTGTGCATTGTGTCGGATAGAGACCCAAGGTTCACCTCGGACTTTTGGAGTAGTTTGCAGAAGGAGTTGGGTTCGAAATTGAGGTTGAGTTCAGCTTATCACCCCCAAACTGATGGGCAGACAGAGAGGACGATTCAATCGTTGGAAGATCTGCTGAGGTCATGTGTTCTAGAGCAGGGAGGTGCGTGGGATACTCATCTTCCATTGATCGAGTTTACATACAACAATAGTTATCATTCCAGTATCGGGATGGCGCCGTTTGAGGCATTGTATGGTCGGAGGTGTAGGACTCCGGTATGTTGGTATGAGACTCGGGAAAGTTTAATACTTGGACCTGAGCTGGTCAGAGAGACTACTGAGAAAGCCAAGGTGATCCGGGAGAAAATGAAAGCGTCGCAGAGTAGACAGAAAAGCTACCATGATAAGAGAAGGAAAGATTTAGAATTTGAAGCGGGTGACCACGTGTTCCTGAGGGTCACACCTATGACCGGTGTTGGGCGTGCACTGAAATCGAAGAAGTTGACTCCTCGTTTCATTGGGCCGTATCAGATTACGGAAAGAGTTGGAAGTGTTGCATATCGGGTGGCCTTGCCACCTAACCTTTTGAACTTGCACGACGTGTTTCACGTGTCGCAGCTTCAGAAGTATATTGCGGATCCGTCCCATGTGATTCAACCAGATGATGTGGAGGTGCGGGATATTCTCACGGTGGAGACCGTGCCTGTACGAATTGAGGATCGGGAGGTGAAGACCCTGCGAGGTAAGAAGATCAATCTGGTGAAGGTTGTTTGGTTTGGAGCAACTGGTGAAAGTCTGACATGGGAGCTGGAGGATAAGATGCGAGAGTCATATCCGGAGTTGTTTGAATCAGGTATGTTTTCGAGGACGAAAAATTCTAAGCGGGGGAGGAATGTAACACCCCGAAAATAATTTAATTAATTTATTTAATTGAATTATTAAATTTATTAGAGGTGTGATTAAATCAAGAGAAATAATATGTGTTATACAGGAGGTGAAACGAGTAAAGGGAGTGGTGTTGGCGTGGAGGGCCCAGTGTTCACTGAGCCCCCGCTTAAACCCTAGGAGTCTAAGCCAAACTCTCTCACTTGCGCAAAATTGAGAGAGCTGCAAATTGAGAGAGTGAGAAGAGAGCCACGGCGCGCTGAGAAGAGGAAAAAGAAGAAGAAGTCGCGAGTTCCAAGGGAAGCTGAGATCGTGGGTTGCTGTGGTTTTGTACGTGTTTCCATTCGTCTTCTACGGAGCCTACGTTTAAGAGGTAAGGGTGAGCGTTTCGGTTTAACATGATTGGGTATATAGTGGGGTTTTGTGGGGTTTGTGGGAATTGATATTGTTGATGAAATCGATGATGTTTTGATGAATTGATATTGTTGATGAAATTGATGATGTTTGATGAATTGATATTGTCGAAGAGTTCTGATGTTGTTTTGATGAAACTGATGTTATTTGAAGAATTTGATGATTTGTTGGAATGAAAATTCGATGGTGTCCTTGATTAAATTTGATGATTGATTTGGTGAATAAAACGTGTTTTTGGTGTTGGTGATGTGCGGAAAAGAATTGTGATGTGATCGGGTTGGGTGAAAAATTAAGTTTTCTGAAATTTCTGCACGTTGCACTGTTGCTGCCCATTCGCGCCTCGCACGCGCTGCAGTCGCGCTCCAGGCGCAAGCGCGCTGCGCTGTGGCACGCTGTTGCTGCCCAATCGTGCCTCAGTCGCGCCCAGCTCGCGCTTCAAGCGCGAGTCACTGTTTCCCACTGTTTTCTTGCTGTTCCTCACTGTTTTAGTGCTGTTTTCTCACTGTTCTACTGTTGTTTCCCACTTCGAAAATGTGATATTTCCCAAACTAAAATGTGGTGTTTTCTAAATGAAGAGGTGATGTTTTCTAAATTATAATGTGATGTTTTTCCTCAAATAAAATGTGATGTTTCCCAAACTAAAATGTGGTGTTTTCTGAATGAAGAGGTGATGTTTTCTAAATTATAATGTGATGTTTTTCCTCAATAAAATGTGATATATTATGATGATTATGACGAGTACACTCTATGAGTGTTTTCATGACGATGATGACGAGTACTCCATCTGAGTGGTTGGGTGTTTGCACATGTGTCCATAGTGTCTCATAGCATGTGCATATTATGACGAATAGGCTTCGGCCTCTTATGACGAATAGGCTTCGGCCTCTTTTGGATGAAAACAGTGACGGTGTGCCCTTAGTGGCTTATTATGACGAGTATGGTACCATCATGCATATACCCAGGTGTGGGTTGCATTCCATGCACATTCATGATTATGGCTTGGGTTAATAATTGTGGTTTGAGTTGGTGTTTGTGACGATGATGTGATGATGAATGACGATGTTGTATGATTGCTTGTTCACATTTCCCTATTATGTACTTGATTATGTTTTGTTGAAATTCTCACCCCTTCTGCTTGGAATGTTGCTCTATCGTGGCAACGCTGCAGGTGACCGCGAGTGAAGGTCCTGCTGCCTTCTTTATTAGCTGTTGGGATGTTGTCGAGTCGCTCTCTGATACTGTAGCACCTAGGGGGTGTGGTTGGATTTGGTTAATCAATTAATTAACTGTAAAATGTTTATGTTGATGATTGTGAGACGTGTTTGAGTGGTACCAGTGAGTTACTGATTATTTCCGCTGTGATGAGATTATTTTGAAGTTTAGATTTCATGACGATTGCGTTGCTGTACAAACTTTGATGGCGCAATATGATGAGTTTTTATTAATGACAATGTGGCATGTCTTTTCTACTAATTAAGTAATTTTTTTGAAAGAGAGATTACTCTGATAATGACGTGTAAATTAAGGGGTAGAAAAAGGGTGTTACAGCTTGTATCTTTGAAAATGTTCAAAGTACCACCAATAACCTCATTTTCTTATCCTTTTTCCATGTAAATAACACATCATTTCGCATTCAAATCATTTTGCACCATTGCATTTGCACCTGACAAAATTTTGAAAAAAAAAACTTTCATCATTTGCATTCTTCATGCATTAAAGTTTGTTTGCCGGAAACCGCAACATAACACCGAAAGTAAGGTGGATGAAAGCAAAGAGGATAAGAGGAGAGACTATCAGAATCTGGGGAATTACATATGTTCAATGGCCACCGGGGAATTACAAAACTTTTTGAAAAAAAAGGTGGATGAAAGTAAAATAAAAAACCATTTGAAAGTCAGACCACCAGAAACATACTTTAATAAAAAGTGTTGGATTCCCCGACGAGATGAACAAAACCACACATTCACATCTCACGCACATTCATTCATTCAATCAAAGGCGAGCTGGTTCACCAATACTCATGCATCTGTCTTCCCGTTCCGAAAACGACAAAAATATTCAAAAATCATGTCAAAGCATCATGTACTCTTTCCTTTCCATGCATAAAAAAATCACTGCGAGTGTCATGCATTTTATTTCCTCGCACAAAAAGAGTAATTTTTAGTCATATAACATGAGCATCTCAATATGCACTGACATTCATACATAATCATTCAAAATGATACATGCATTTGCATTTTCCATACATATTCGTTATCATGGGCATTATATTTTGCTAGAAAATAAAAAACCACCATAGAACGAATCACTTGTTTTCATATACATCTCGTTCTCATGGTACTAACATGCATATCATCATCATCCAAAAAAACAAAGACACTACATATTTGCCCAACTTGCATCATCTTGCATACTCATATAGAAACAATATACTATATTCATTACTCCTCTTTGTGCAAAAAAAATATAAAAATAAAAACAAAATCTCTTCATTCTTAATCACCTCGAATGCATTAGTCATCTTGCATGCATCATTTCCAAATAAAAGAAAATAAAAGTAATGCCACTTTCTTGCATTATTCATCATCATTTTGCATTGCCTCCGAAAAATCATTTCGGATAGTCAATCTTTTCAAGTGATCATTCACATTCCATGCATCTGTGTCATGCAACATTATTCATTCATTCATACATTGCATTTTGTTTTTTCATGAAAAAGGAAAGAATAAAAAACATGACCACAATTAGAAAATTGTGATAAATAATTGAATATCTCATTTAGCATGCATTTCCATTCATTCATAATCATTCACAAAAATCATCATCAAATAATGTAGACATTTCATCATTTGCAACATCATGAGATGCATGTAAAAACATAGCATTCATACATCATCTCACTCATCCTAATAATTAAAAAAAAACCGCTGTTTCATCGATCATTCATGCGTCATTTCATTCCTTATTTCAGCATGCATCATTTCACAAAAATTATGAGGCCCTGCATCAGCCACATGCTGTATGGCCCAAAAAAAATCATTTAGAATAATTAGTCTTTCCAAGTGATCATTCATGCGCGCATTTCATGCATTTGCATTTGCATTTTCATCGTACATATCCATCATCGTGTTCTAAAACAAAACAAAAATCAAAACATATCATCACTCTTTTTCATGCATCATTGAGCATCCAATAAAAATGGGAATTTGTGACTTTGCATCCTTCACAGGTTGCATTGCCTTCAAAGATCATTTAGAATCATTGGGTTATTTCCAAATGATCGTGCATTCACGTGTTTCATGCATTTTCATTTTCATCACGCATATACATGATCATGTGTGTTCATCCAGACATAAAAAAAACATGCGCATTGCTTCTTCAAAAAAAATGGATGAGAGATGAGACGAAATTGATTATTTTTCTTTGGAAAAGTTTTAGCTGTACAAAACACCGTCAAACTCAGTTGCAAACTCAAGGTGTTTTCGAGACACTCAATTTTCAAAGATTTTGCAGCTCGTTCACAAATTTTTACCAGCAAAACGATGCATCTTATCAGTCCCATGATAAACGATCAAAATGGTCCATTTTGTTAACCAATGTGTTATCAAAAATTTCTTCTACATGTCGCTAACTATGTTAACTCTCTGTGAAGCATTCGTATAGTGAACTTGTATGCAACACGCATTTACTCTTGTTTGAGTCAGTTAGTGTCTGTATCTTTCCCATCATCATTCCTTGTTCATGTCCAGTCCCACCCCGACCATCCCATAAGGTGCATATTCTCCACACAAGTACCTAGTTAACCATTTGGTTTGTTCCCAATGATGAAATTTCCTTAGCTAACACTTTAGGACCCAAGCTGGGGAAAATTTATGATCACTAGATATCTTGTCAACATTGTATTCCCTTGATGTAAGTCCTTTGCAAAAAAAAAAAATCAAATAAGCCTGTTAGGTTGAAAACTCGCAAGAGCAGCCTAAGCAAAAATTAGGGCCAATAAAAGAAATAAAGAGAAAAAGAGCGGATATATAAAAATAAATAATTTTTGTCCTTGAATTAAATATTGAGAAAAACAAGCAATCATGATTTGAAATAAAGTTTGGTCGTCTTCCCGTATCCTCAAAAAAAAAAATTTACTACCCCTTTGAGCCCAAAAAAAAAATCAAAAAATCTTTCAGTCACCCTAGACAAGGCTCAATTCCACATCAAAAATGGTGTGTCTCTCTTATCAGCTCACTCTATTCAAAAAAAAAAAAGATCACAAAAAATGTGAAACTCAAAAAAAGGATTGAAAAAGAAATCCTCAAAAAGAAAAAAGCAAAAGCAGTAGAAATTGTGAACTGATACATAATATCACCAAACACAGAAGATATACTAGTACAAAAATTAGAAAAGAATTGGAGTTTTTAAGTCGGGCGCCTAATTGTCCGACTTAAAAGGTCAGCGCGGTGGCAATTTTGTAATAAGTATGAAAAAGTTTTTTCCACGCATCGTTTTAAGTCGTGCAAATTATTGCCTCACTTAAAAAGTTGATATTTTTAACATTTTTAACACTTTTTATTACCTTCCGCGCTTAACTAAAACCCTAATCGAAGCAAGCTCTCTCTTGTCCTCTGCATCCTCCTTCCTCCCCTCGCTAACTTAGCCACTCTTGTCTCATCTTTGCGCCGCTGCCACTGACCAGCGGCCACCACATGCATCGCTCTGCTATGTTGGAGCCACCATTATTAAATTCGTAACTGAAGCTGCGACGGTGATTTCGTGAACTGTCGCATAAACCACCATCAGAAATTTGGGAGAAGCCATTATCAGCGGGATTTAATATCGCCAACACCGTTAAGCCACTGTCAGCATCTCGTTTGGAAGGTTAGTTCCTTGTTTACCATTTGATTTTGGTTTTTTTTTTTTGGGTATTTGTCTTCTCACTTCTCACATAGGCGATGCTCAAGTAGCTTAGGGTTCAACATATGGCCGAATCAATTTGCAGAACTCTAAGGGACAGTGCATTAGAAGGAGAAATTGCACCCACTCTCACAATAAAAGACTCTCTCGCCTCACCTTTTCCCTCCACTGTTTTCTCTCATATTCTTCTCCAACTCTCCTCACACCTCATCGCACAAAAATCTCAATCACAGTTCGTTCACTTCCCCCAAAACCACTTTTCTCCGTCATTATTAACTTGTATATCCTTCTTCTTATTACTATTCACAGATGTTTCTTTTCTTATATAGTGGTATAGTCATTGTTGCACTTTCTCAAAGTCCATCGTTTTATGCTGCTTTGTTAGAGAAAAAGGGAGTGGATTTTGCTTGTTCTAATAAATGGTAATTGGCTATTTTGCAGGATAGATGTTTCCGATTGTTATTCAGATCCTCTTGGTTGGAAGGATAGGACAATGAAATCTGGATATGTTATGGATTGTTCTCAACAAAATTTAATTGCTACTAGTTCTTATAAAACGGCTGAGGATATGGATAAGTTGTTCTTGGTGATTACTGAACTTGGCAGAGGTATTGCTACTAGTTCAATTCTCTTTTTATAGAATAGTCAAACTAATTTAGCATTGTTTGTTGTTTGAGAATGGAGTATAGTATTGTCACTATTATACTTTTAATAGCATGTAATTAGCAACTACAGAAGTAAGTTTAGTTTTTCCCTCATTCAAATTCAATAGAAGTTGTGTTTGTGCTTGTTGGTCACTGAAGGGTGCAATATGAGATTCAGAGCTGAGAAAGATTGTTTGTGCTTTTTTGATGGTTTGGACTTTGGAGAGTAAAGTTTTGCGAAAAAAAGTAGTTTCTTATTTAGAGAAAATCAGAAAATAATTAAGACCATGCCAAATCTAATGAATAGATGGCTTGTTTCTTAATTCTTTTGCATGGTCCTTGTTCTTTATGTTTTGTTTTTCAAAATCTAAATGTAAAATTCATGCGTTGTTAATAAATTAGGAGGCGTGTTCTTCTATTTGATTTCTTTATGTAAGTTGTTATATAGCTGAATGCATATGCTCAAATGATTTTTTTTATTGTAGAAAAGGATTTAGCAGTCGCAACTTGCAACCATCTTGCTGCATACCTGTTCTGCTTTACTTATTGCCTTTTCTCCTTCTTTAATTTTCCTTGTCTTTTTTACTGATTATTATTGATTTTAATCAATATATTTTTGCTCATGTTGGGAATACTTTAAGCAGGAGGATACTTATCTATGGGAAGATGATGATGACAGGTAACTTAAAATTTATTTTTTGTGATGTATTCATCTTTAAATGGCATCTTCAATTTTCTGTTAGTGATCTGCCTGACGCCACTTGCTATAAGCAACATCAATTGATTCAGTATTGAATACCTGGTTCCTGAAACAACTGTCATCATTTAAAAAAATTTGGGAATGCAATTTTTAAAGAGTTTGACAAGTGGCTAAAAGGTGGTAATTAAAAATGTTTTGAAATTTACTTGCAGTGTGGTCCTTTTATTTTTGTTTTTGGCCAAACAATCTTTCAGCTAGGGCGGTAAGGCAATAATATGTCTCTGTATATCTCACCCTTCCCCATTTCAAGACCCCTTGTTTGATTGTAAACTCTTCTATAACAAGGGGTTGAATATGTCTTTCCCCTTGCTCCTAATCTACTCTAGCTAGGTTTGTCTGTACCCTTGGGCTAAAGAGGTTGAATATGTGGCCAATTAAAATCAGATGAGTAAGAACACATGATTTCTATATATAGCACCGGAAACAGCTTAAAGATTGATGACTATGAAGGGATATGGGAAGATGTTTATCTGTACCCCTTGCTCCCAATCTACTCTAGGTTTGTCTGTACCCTTTTTTCCACTCGTGACGTATATTTTTTCTTTTTTTCCCCCTAACATTGGATGCTATTCAATGTGTTTCAACAACTTAAGTTTGATGTCACCATAAGTTTAATGATTTTGGATTACTTTAATGCTTTTAAAATTGGTTAGTTGAAGCAACTATTTGATTGTGCATTTCAAATTGAAGGTAATGTCATCGCTTAAATTGGGGGTACATGTGCAAAGTTTTCTAACCCATGAGTATGAGGACTTGACAGTCTGTTTGCAAGTATCATGTACTTTTTGAATGAGAGTTTTGGTATTCTTTTTGAGTTAAACTATCACCAAAAAGCTGTTTCACTAGAAGAAAGTTAGATAGTGAAGATACTTCCACATCTCCATCACATGCTTTGAAATTTATGAATTTGTATATTCTATCAATTTCTTTTCTTTCTTTTCTTTTTTGAAAGTAATAACAGGCATTGGGCATTGTTTTTAGGCATTGAGTTATATGATGAAACATTATACCTTATATCTTCTATAAGGAAAATTGAGATATAAGGATCTTTCTATGTAGCTCAATTTTTGTGAGAAACTTACGGATGGAAACAATGGAATAGGCTACTGTTGTACAAAGGAAAGGGTTGAAGAATTGTAAATATCTCATCAAGATGTCATAAATTATCATATTCTTTTGGGATTGTGGTTATTGTGTTGTCATATTCTAAAGGGAAACTGTCTGTTTCTGTAGGCATTGATCTGTTTTTTTTCCAGCAAAATAATAAAGGAAACTTGAGAGGAGGGAGGCATGGGAATGGTCCAGCTTGAGCTTACTAAGCAAGTGTTAATTCAAGTTGTAGGTAGTTCTCTCCATCTATCCTAGTTTATTCTTAAATATAAATTTGTTTGTTAGCAGTTAGACTTTATCTAATGTCAAGATCCTAACATATATATTTGGCATATATGAATACTGGAAGAAACTCAAATTATATACATTCAATTTACTGTGGTGACTTTTATTAGTCCTTCATTTCAGTTGTAATATTAATTAATATGTTTTTGGGATTTTAACAATATATTCTTAATCTATGTTTGGTGCTCTCGTTCTTTTTTTTGTTTACCAAAGGTTATTACAAGAGCAGAAAAGGAGAAAGGGACCAAGAGCAGAAAACCATGCTCACAAAGGTTAGCAAGATTGGCCCTTACAACATTCTTTTTGCATGTATCTGAACTTCATTTCATTTTAGCATGATTGATGCTTGTTATTCCTGTTCAATGCTTGTCATTTTAACTGAACTCGATATTAGGACTGTGATTGCCTTCTAGGTATTCTTTAAATTAAGTTCTGTTCACAACAGTTTCTTAGGTTTTTCATTTTTTTTTTCGATTTGTGTTTTTTTGTGGTTTGAAGTTTGACAGATTTCTTTGAAGTTTGACAGATTTCTCTGAAAATACTTGATCTCATTTAAATGGTAGTGGAGTTTCTTTATTGTTTTTGTATGTAAGATTTGGGTTAGTCTGTTGCCTATTGCTTCTGATTCAGTTGATATGCATAGGAGTGCATATGCAAATAGAATTGCAGCAAGTGAGTACTGCAATTAGAATTGCCTATTGTTTTTGTATGTAAGATTTGTAGGATTTGATCTGTTTAGAGCCCAATTCATCCATTGAATATTAAAAATCACCTGATTTGGTAAGTTTGACAGATTTCTTTGAATATATTTTCTTCTGCAGATTTGTGTATTTCACTCTTTATTTCTTTCTCTTTCCTTTAATATCTGAAGTCCTTTAACTTCAGCAATATCAAGGCTTTATACTAGTTTTAGTTGGGCCATTTTGCATGGTTACTTCAATTCCTATTTCTTGTGATGTTTTGATTCATAATTTTTTGCTATATGTTGATTACAGGTACATGTCAAGGAGACCACTAGGTCCATGTCTATGAAAAGATCAAAGGTTAATGGTGGAAAGCTTAAAAATTTCATACAGAAAAAAGTTGATGCAAAGTTTGTAGCTGGTCTCTTAGCATCAAAGGAAGCACAAGAAGAGATCTTAGATAATCAAGTATGACATTCTATAGTATTTCTATTAAGAGTTGATTGCTGAATATTATAACCTAGCTTTCAATGCTGGTATTCTTTTCAACTTTTAAGGTGATTAATTATTATTGAGTAGATATTAGATTAACTCATGATAAATATGATGATTATCGTTTTAGGTAATCAATACGACTCGTCCGTTCACATTGGAAGAATTGAAGCACATTAGACAAGTTTGGGCGGAGTTCTTTCTAAGGTTGTATGCGGAGCGTATGCCAATTGGAAAGGAAGAAAGAAGAAAAAAAACTTAAGTGAAATTGTAGTACATTAGCGTACAGGACATTTTGGTATATTATTAGAATATCAAGAAGTTGTGTACCTTGTTTTTTTGCATAGATAAAAGTGTAGTACATTAACATATATTTTGGTATGAAATTGAAGAGTTTAACTCTCTATTTAAGTGTAGAATTTTAATTACCCGTGTATCTATGTGTTCCTCTTGGCTAGCTGGTGAAACATGCTGAAAATATTTGTATCTTTAAGGAGAATCAAAAAAATTGAAACAAACCCAAAAAAAAAAAAATAAACACTTTTAAAGTCGGACGTTTCTGTCATCCGACTTTAAAATAACACTTTTAAAGTCGGAGTTCAGAAAAACCCGACTTTAAAGGTATTCCACAGAGGTCAGCGGCGCAGGAAACAGGCCATAATTAAAGTCGGACTCACCAATACTCCGACCTAAAAAAGTACTTTTTAAGTCGGACCACAATCCGACTTTAAAAAAAATACTTTCTAAGTCGCGTTGATAGAAGTCGGGTGAAGATCCGACTTTAAAAGTCTTAAATATCCGACTTTGAATCCCATTTTTCCACTAGTCTAGATATCCTTGTCCGAATAAACCCTCAAACACTTTTTGGACCTACTCATCCTTTCTTTCATAAGAGGTCATTGTCTCATTAAGCCCTCAAACACTCCTTTGGATCCAATTGCCATTTCTTTCATAAACCCTAACCATTGGCTATGTTACAACCCTAAAAAAGGTCCATTCAGATCGATGATTGATTGCTTTCATTTTCTCAAAGTTTTAATTTTAGGACAAATAAGTTTATATATTTGCTCAAAAAAGGAAAAAAAAAAACAACCCAAAGAGCTTGCACTCCAATGTTCGTTCAAATCGCACTAATATCAAGACAAGGTTTAGTGATCACCAATTGAAATTCTCATCATATCAAAAGAAAAAAACTCAAGACTGTCACAGTCTTTGGGATTCACCTAAAAGAGAACCAAAAGTTTATACTAGGACCATCACCTAGATCCCAAAGTGGGGAGGCACACCTTTCACCTTTCATGCTTCTTGAACTTGGAAAATGTCTGGCATCCATCCAATTCATATACCCCATCCAACCATACGACCAATTCCAAAGACCCATGACCCTAACTTAGTTACCTTTCATAACCCCACTAAAAGCAATCATTTAAATATCATTCCAAAGTGGGGCAATCCCATCACTCTCCACTTCACCTAAAGACGGAGAAATTCGCTCTACACCCATCTCATCCCCTTGTCATATCCATATCCACACAACCATGCCGAGGCATCTTCTCAACCCATTATCATAAATACAGCCCTTCACAATGTTACTCCAGCCGGGGCAGCCTTGCTCTCGTCAAGATTGGGGCAGCACCAAACGTCATTGGTTGAGACAGAATCTCTTGCTTGCCACCCTTCATCCCAAAGTCATGGCATTCCCAATTCATTATCTCCCCCACACCCCTTGTTTTGTCGTCACTAGACAGGGGCAGACTATTCCATCACCTTCACTGGTAGTCTAAATCGGGGCAGTTCCACATTTCTTGAGCTGGGAAAAACCTACATTTCGTGACTTTGGGGAAAACATACCGTTCATCTCATCGCGTGTCATATCTGTCTTACCAAGTCAACTGATTCATTCATCTGTATTCGTACTGCTCTACATGTCTACTAAACAATGCTTCAAAGAGAAAGAACACGAGTTAACAGTTAACAATGTGACGCTGAACACTCACTCTGTTAACTTTGTGGACCTAAAATTCAATCAATCATGGGACACCGTAAGGGAAGAACAAACGTGAACGAGTCTGTAAATACAGTCAACTACGGTTGCACATCAGTGACTGTAAATAGCAACCTTGAGATTGTCAGAGCTTGAGTTCAAATCAAATCCAATTGTTTTTTCTTTCCAAGGAACGATTATTGCAAAATATTCACTTCTGTGCCTCTTGCATCAAAAGCCTCATCTCTCATCATTACAAAAATCATTTTGCATCATCAATAAAATCATAGCATAAATCATCCCGCCATACAACCATGCATCCAATAAGTGATGATTCCAAAGCATCCACTTCTCAATTTCTCGCATAAAATAAAAAAAAAACTTTTTCTCATCTCAAAAACCGCAAAAATGCATCATCAATAAATCTCATTCCACCATGCAAACATGCACCTACCATGGCACCTGCATCAAAGCATTAAATTTGCATTTGCACGTTATCGGCACTCACATATGTTGTTTATCAATTTTTTTGATCAGGTTCAGCGTCCACAGTTCATGGGCCTTTGTGGTTTATTTGTCTCCACATTGCACATACATGACATTGCATGCAAGCACACACACAACATTTTTACTTCGATAGACATGCCAAGTGTTGGTCTCGTCGCTGGTAAAAATATTTCTACATAACTAATTATGGCATCGTACCATGCATTCACGTGTCTTCCTTTATCCACCATCGCAATCGCATCAAAGCATTACATATGCATCATTCGCATTCCATACATTTATCATGTGCCAAGAGAAGAAGCAAAAAAGGAAAAGAAAAAAAGCAAAAAAAGGCAAATAAGAAAAAAAAATCTCAATACATTCCATTCATTCCACTTAAAATCAATCACTGCCCGTGCATACATTACATGCATATCATATACATAACATCTATTGTTCTTCAATCGACTTCAAGTGTCGATCCCTATATACTTTCATTTCTCAAGTCAGCACTACGAGTGTTGAATTCTATGTCACAAACCAGATCGCAATGTTAGCATCGTGTCTAGCATAGATCCTTCAGACCAAGTCGGTCCATCTGTTAAGTTCGAGTCAACGTGTCAAACGCCGACTCCGAACTACACCTTCAGATCTTAATGTCGCCACTGCGCGCGGTGGATCCTTCAGACCCCCAGAGGTCCTTCAGATTAGCTGTGTCTGCCTAAGACATAGTGGACATCCTTCGTGGTCAACATATAAGTTCTAGATCTGATCTTGACCCTCACGGCCGCATCGACGTAGGTCACCCTCAGACTGTTTTATTAGTACCAAAGCTAGTTGCAGTCCATCAGACCATTTTGGTCCATCAGGCCCAGGCAGCCCTTCAGACCCACTGGCCCTTCAGTTTAATTCAAATCAATGCGCCAAGCATCGACTGCGAATTAGACCCTCAGATCATTATGCCGATACTTCAGGGCATCGATCCTTCAGACCCGCAGTGGTCCTTCAAAGCCCCAGCGCTCCTTCAGACCCCCAGCGGTCCTTAAGAGCCCCAGTGCTCCTTAAGAGCCCCAGTGCTCCTTCAGAGCCCCAGTGCTCCTTCTTTATTCCTTTCTCGTTGGTGCCCTGAGTGTTAATTGTTCTCTGTTAATTCTCAGACTCTACACTTTTCTACTAAGAGGACAAAATTAGCATTTGTCTTCTCTTTATTTCTATTCCTACTATGAAAACCTTTCAGTTTATCAACGGAATATAAATAAAGAGGGGCAGCTGTCATACCCTAATTTTGTCTGGCTAATTAAAAAAAATCCAAAAAAAAAGAGCAAAAGAACAATAAAACAAATAAAATTCATGCATTGCATTCATC
Organism: Astragalus membranaceus; assembly: GCA_039519185.1. Lineage (NCBI taxonomy): Eukaryota > Viridiplantae > Streptophyta > Magnoliopsida > Fabales > Fabaceae > Astragalus > Astragalus membranaceus. The sequence continues at coordinate 116,745,318 of CM076849.1, read as the reverse complement.
AAACATAGACAAAAAAATTCATGCAAGCAAAAAGAAACTCCTGCATCATATCACATTCATCCCATCAAAAAGCAATCATGGCATTTGCATTGCATGCATTTGTTCATCTCACTTGCAGGTACAAGGACGGATAAGTATTTCGATGTTAATCCTCGCACTCAGTTCCCAGAAAATGCCCTCTTAGTTCGGAGTTCAAATGCTTTCCAGTTCGGCGCTCAAGCGTGCATTGCAGTTTGGAGTTCAAATCGCTCTTATCAGAGTTCAGTGCTCCCTTCTGTTCATGGTCTCACATCGTGTACGAGCAACGCGATGGACCGCAGCCCCATGTGAGGTTCAATGGAATAGTTGTATCAGCCTAAGATACAGTGGACGCCGTGCATTGATCAGTATATCAGTTCCGGAGCTGATAACGATCCCCCCGGTCGCTCGAAAGACCAGAGATTCTCAGGATGCGTGGTCCTCAAAGCCACGTGCAAACTCGGATTCGCAAGGGTTCGTTTACAGGTTTTAGGCAGCCTGGCATTTTACCGCTTTATTTATCGCTTTCTTCATTTAGCGCTTTCCTTGCCTTTCGCAGTTAGCGTGCATGTTGTTAACCATTTCGTTTATTGTTTCCTCATCAACACTCCAAGTGTTGATTCAAAAGAAAAAAAAAGAAAAAAAAGAAGAAAAAAAAAGAGAAAAGAAAAAAGAGAAAAGAGAAAAAATGAAGAAACAGAAAAAGAAAATTCGGGTTTCTCCAAGTAGACAAAATTGGTATAATTTCTAAATTCTTTATTTCTATTTTATCTTCGAAATATGTCTCGGCCAATTCATATTTCTTGGTAAAATCCAAATAAAGAGGGGCAGCTGTCATACCCTAATTTTGTCCGCCCAAGTCAAAACCTTTTTTTCAAACAAAAATGGAAACAATAAGGGTAATTCATAATTTGTGTAGGTTAATGGACTTTCGCGTTTATGTGTATTTGTCCCCTATCTCGCATTTTTATTTGAATTACGCGCACGCGCCAGTCGTAACTGCGTGAGCTTCCCTTTCGTCTTTGCCATTTGGCATGCATTTTAATATTCAAAAAGGCCATTTATTGATCGTTATTAATTTTTGGCACCCAAAAAAGAAAAAAAAAACCTTTTTATTAATTTTTGAGAATTTTAGGGAATAAAATAGTGCATGTTTCAATATCTGTGGGCGTTCAAATGAGAGCAAGTTAATTATTTTTGAGCTAAACCAAGTCAAGGATGAAAAATACAATTTATTCTATCAAAGATAATTTTCGTATAATTTTTCGGAAGAAAATCCTAGTTCAAAATAATTAAAAGGCATTTTTCCCATTTTTATTGTACAAGAAAGCTGAAAAAGGATCATTAAATATTCCCCGATTATTAAATGACAACTTTTATTGTCATGAATAATTAGAGAGATATTTTTATGGTGCCCAAAAATATGTGACACATTTTCAATAGGTGCACTATCATTTGCATGCCCAAAAATTCAAAATTCAAATAGAAAGTACAAAGTGTCCTCAATAAAACAAAAGACCAAAAAGGAGAAGCAATTTTCCCTCCCCATTTTTGTTGTCAATTTCGAATTCTCTCTCTCTCTCTCTCTCTCCCTCCACAATTTTGAATTCTCTCTCTCTCTCTCTCTCCACAATTTCTTTCACACTCTTCTCTTGTACAATTATTCCTTAAGAATATTCTTGTACTATCCCTAATCCTACCCATTTCATACATATCCCTAATTCCCACACACTCTCATGGAGACTCATACCCTTTGTTGTAAATGACACCATCCTTTCATACTCACTCCTTCATAAGAAATTGCAAACTTACTTAAAATAGAACATCCCATTCCTATTCTACCCTTAACCCTAATTTCACCCGAGACCCTATATAAGCCTACTCTCCCAAAATACAAGAAGAAGTTCATTTTTTGCACAAAAACCGCCCCCTCTCCTCTCACTTTCGAAATCTCCTCCCCTCCCTCACCTCATCTTTTTCAATTTCCTCACTCAATCATCCATTAAAACACCTTTCCTACACCAAATCTTCCATCCTTCTTGCATTCTTCTCAAAGATTCACCTTCAAATTCAAGGATCAAGTTCAAAGTTAAAGATTGAAGAGTAGATTAAAGGGGTTTTGCATTCATTCATCTCATTTCCTTCCTTATTCTAGCTTGGAGTTGAGGTATACTTTAAAACCTAGCATCATCTTCCAATTTTAGCATCAAAGATGTAAATCATCACTTCATTTTGGCATCCCATTGCATTTTAATGTCATAATGTTAGCATAGTTGTTGTTGTTGAGTGAGAGATGTATTTCAAGTATCTTGACAAACACTTTGGGAGGTTTGGGTGCTTGGAATACTTCTCTCCTTTAGAATAAATTGTGTGTTGTTGTTATTTCACTCATTTCTTGTTGTTTTCATGAATAAAGTGATGATTTGAGGTTTATGTTCATTTCGCATATTAGAAAGAAGTTAGGGTTTATGAGATTTTTGATGAGTTGGTTGTCTAATCTTGCAATTACTTGGAATTGAACCTTGATTATGATGTTTGTTTGCTTAAAATTTGTTGTTCTCATGAATTTGCTTGCAAATCATGCTCTATGTTGATGATTGGCAAGAGGACTCTCACTTGTGCTTTGATGCACACTTTAAGTGTTGAGGATTGCCTAAGAGGATTCAATTTCTTTTGTGATTCCTAGTGAACAAGAATGCAAATTTAGGTTTCCTTTCCTTACCAATTGCTTTGATTACCAAAAACAACTTATAAATCATTTTGAAATGCTTTGGGTCTTGCAAATAAGTAATTGTTTTGAAACAATTTTTGGTTTTGTGTTGATGATTTGGTAAGAGGATTTGACACCTATGCACTTGTGCATATCCCAAGTGTCAAAGATTACCTAAAGGGATTCAACACCCTAATTGCCTAAACTTGTCAATTTAGTCTTAAGACTTGCCTATGATCTTGCATGAGGCGAATGCCCCTTTTAATTTATTCCTTCCATGTGGTTGATTGAAGAAATGTATTAGACATTGTTGACATCAAAAGGATACCACATGGGTATTTATGTCTAATGTTGATGTGAAATCCTTAGGGTTTTGCAAGTGATTCATTAGTAGTTTGATATCACTTGTGCTTTGAAATGCCTTTGCCTATTCACATATTGTGTCATAAATGCATAGTTAGGTTCGTCCCATTGCCTAGCATCTTCAATAAGATGTGCAACTTAGGTTCATTTTCTTGCCCATTCATGCATTTTTGCCAAAAATGTTCAACTTGGGTTCATTCCTTGCCTATCTATGTATCGTGTCATAATGTGTGTAATCTAGGTCCACTTTCAATCAAAAGCCTTTTCAAACATTAAAATCATTCCCTAAACAAGAATCAATCCAATTGCGAAAACTCTTCAAAATCAAACTTTGTTAGTAGTCTTGTGAAGCCTTTGCTTGCATGATTATTAACAATGAGGTACTAGTGGCGATCACTTGGAGCCTTTGCTCAATTGATCATCATGAATGCCTAATTTTCCTAAAGATTTTCATTAAATCAAAAACTTTGTTAGTAGTCTTGCGAAGCCTTTGCTTGCATGATTATTAGCGATTGAGTGCTAATGGTGGTCACTTGGAGCCTTTGCTCAAATTATCATCATGAAAGCTCAATTTTCACAATTAAACAAGATAAAAAACAAAAACCTTTTTCTAGACAACCCAGAACTACGTAGCTTTGAATTCTCCATCGCACCGGGAGATACGTAGGACCGGATACTCTCTGTCAAGCGCGAAAACTAAAGATTTTTCATTAAGTCATTCATCAACAAAAGAGGTAAAAACAAAGCATTTTCCCGAATCAACTTTGCAAATCACATATTTAATTAAGGTAATCCTTCTTTGAAGGGACGTTATAGGGTGCTAATACCTTCCCCATACGTAATTAGACCCCCGAACCCAAATCTAATGGTTCCAAAGACCATTGCTTTCCAAAAAAGGTTTTCCCGATGTTTTACCTTTAAAAAATATTGGTGGCGACTCTAAAATCCCGTTGTGCGAAGAAAAATCCCTCCAAGGATTTTTCAGGGTGCGACAGCTGGCGACTCTGCTGGGGATTCTTTTTCTTAAGTGGGTCAAGCCGATTAATTGAATGTGTGATTTGCTTTGCTGATTTAACATGCTTTGTTTTACCTCCCTTCTTCCTACTTTTGTTCTATTTTCCATGCCATTTGTTTGCTAGATTTTAGAACATTCCTTCTTCTTCTCCCTTCTCTCATGTCTACTTGATTGCATCTTGGCAATTCCATTGCATTCTCACATTATCATGTTGCATTCATGTGTATTTATCCCTTCTTCTTCTATGTTCGCTTCTTGCTTAAAGTGGTAGATAGTCTCTCCTCTTATCCTCTTTGCTTATATGCTTATTTCTTTCATGCATTCCCCCAATCTTATCATGTTCCCTCTTCTTTGCTCCCTTTCTTTGAGGTAAGTTCATGCATATTCCCCAATTCTATTATGTCCCCTCTTCTCGGCTCCTTTTCTTTGAGGTAAGCAATGCGTGTAATTATTGTTGACTTCTTAGGATGGTTTGTATATTGAAATGATGTATGCATGTTGAACCCTAGGGTAGACGACCTTTTTGTCTGGACTGTTCATGGTTTTTCTTGCAGGTGGGGAAGGGTAGTTATCTCTAGGTGTTGTGCCCTCAACACACACTTCACACCCTATACTTGTGAGCATTGAGTGGGGCCTAAAACCCAAGGTCTGAACAAAAACCTAGGAGAGTGGGAACGATTAGTGACTGCCATTCGTAGACCTTTGTCTATATGGCTCTCATGAAAGTTTCGCCCAAGAGTGCGCTTTGTCATGATGCCTCAAACTCGGTAGCTTTCTACGGTTGTGGGTGTCATCATGAGAGAGACTTTAGCTCTTGGTTGCCATTGTGAGGAAGTGATTAGAACCTACATGGGAGGATTACCCTTTTCGTCGACTCTAGACCCTAGGATTCCCACCCTTTGTAGGACACGGGGGCACGCCTTTGTTTGTTGCATTAGCTTAGGCATTCCTTTTTCTCAAACTCTATTTCAAAATTGTAGAAAGTAATTTTCTTTTCCCCTCATAAACACCTACATGAGGTGGCATGTAGCGTGTATCTTTGAAAATGTTCAAAGTACCACCAATAACCTCATTTTCTTATCCTTTTTCCATGTAAATAACACATCATTGCGCATTCAAATCATTTTGCACCATTGCATTTGCACCTGACAAAATTTTGAAAAAAAAAACTTTCATCATTTGCATTCTTCATGCATTAAAGTTTGTTTGCCGGAAAGCGCAACATAACACCGAAAGTAAGGTGGATGAAAGCAAAGAGGATAAGAGGAGAGACTATCAGAATCCGGGGAATTACATATGTTCAATGGCCGCCGGGGAATTACAAAACTTTTTGAAAAAAAAGGTGGATGAAAGTAAAATAAAAAACCATTTGAAAGTCAGACCACCAGAAACATACTTTAATAAAAAGTGTTGGATTCCCCGACGAGATGAACAAAACCACACATTCACATCTCACGCACATTCATTCATTCAATCAAAGGCGAGCTGGTTCACCAATACTCATGCATCTGTCTTCCCGTTCCTAAAACGACAAAAATATTCAAAAATCATGTCAAAGCATCATGTACTCTTTCCTTTCCATGCATAAAAAAAATCACTGCGAGTGTCATGCATTTTATTTCCTCGCACAAAAAGAGTAATTTTTAGTCATATAACATGAGCATCTCAATATGCACTGACATTCATACATAATCATTCAAAATCATACATGCATTTGCATTTTCCATACATATTCGTTATCATGGGCATTATATTTTGCTAGAAAATAAAAAACCACCATAGAACGAATCACTTGTTTTCATATACATCTCGTTCTCATGGTACTAACATGCATATCATCATCATCCAAAAAAACCAAGACACTACATATTTGCCCAACTTGCATCATCTTGCATAGTCATATAGAAACAATATACTATATTCATTACTCCTCTTTGTGCAAAAAAAAATATAAAAATAAAAACAAAATCTCTTCATTCTTAATCACCTCGAATACATTAGTCATCTTGCATGCATCATTTCCAAATAAAAGAAAATAAAAGTAATGCCACTTTCTTGCATTATTCATCATCATTTTGCATTGCCTCCGAAAAATCATTTCGGATAGTCAATCTTTTCAAGTGATCATTCACATTCCATGCATCTGCGTCATGCAACATTATTCATTCATTCATACATTGCATTTTGTTTTTTCATGAAAAAGGAAAGAATAAAAAACATGACCACAATTAGAAAATTGTGATAAATAATTGAATATCTCATTTAGCATGCATTTCCATTCATTCATAATCATTCACAAAAATCATCATCAAATAATGTAGACATTTCATCATTTGCAACATCATGAGATGCATGTAAAAACATAGCATTCATACATCATCTCACTCATCCTAATAATTAAAAAAAAACCGCTGTTTCATCGATCATTCATGCGTCATTTCATTCCTTATTTCAGCATGCATCATTTCACAAAAATTATGAGGCCCTGCATCAGCCACATGTTGTATGGCCCAAAAAAAATCATTTAGAATAATTAGTCTTTCCAAGTGATCATTCATGCGCGCATTTCATGCATTTGCATTTGCATTTTCATCGTACATATCCATCATCGTGTTCTAAAACAAAACAAAAATCAAAACATATCATCACTCTTTTTCATGCATCATTGAGCATCCAATAAAAATGGGAATTTGTGACTTTGCATCCTTCACAGGTTGCATTGCCTTCAAAGATCATTTAGAATCATTGGGTTATTTCCAAATGATCGTGCATTCACGTGTTTCATGCATTTTCATTTTCATCACGCATATACATGATCATGTGTGTTCATCCAGACATAAAAAAAACATGCGCATTGCTTCTTCAAAAAAAATGGATGAGAGATGAGACGAAATTGATTATTTTTCTTTGGAAAAGTTTTAGCTGTACAAAACACCGTCAAACTCAGTTGCAAACTCAAGGTGTTTTCGAGACACTCAATTTTCAAAGATTTTGCAGCTCGTTCACAAATTTTTACCAGCAAAACGATGCATCTTATCAGTCCCATGATAAACGATCAAAATGGTCCATTTTGTTAACCAATGTGTTATCAAAAATTTCTTCTATCATGTCGCTAACTATGTTAACTCTCTGTGAAGCATTCGTATAGTGAACTTGTATGCAACACGCATTTACTCTTGTTTGAGTCAGTTAGTGTCTGTATCTTTCCCATCATCATTCCTTGTTCATGTCCAGTCCCACCCCGACCATCCCATAAGGTGCATATTCTCCACACAAGTACCTAGTTAACCATTTGGTTTGTTCCCAATGATGAAATTTCCTTAGCTAACACTTTAGGCCCCAAGCTGGGGAAAATTTATGATCACTAGATATCTTGTCAATATTGTATTCCCTTGATGTAAGTCCTTTGCAAAAAAAAATCAAATAAGCCTGTTAGGTTGAAAACTCGCAAGAGCAGCCTAAGCAAAAATTAGGGCCAATAAAAGAAATAAAGAGAAAAAGAGCGGATATATAAAAATAAATAATTTTTGTCCTTGAATTAATTTTTGAGAAAAACAAGCAATCATGATTTGAAATAAAGTTTGGTCGTCTTCCCGTATCCTCAAAAAAGAAATTTTACTACCCCTTTGAGCCCAAAAAAAAAATCAAAAAATCTTTCAGTCACCCTAGACAAGGCTCAATTCCACATCAAAAATGGTGTGTCTCTCTTATCAGCTCACTCTATTCAAAAAAAAAAAGATCACAAAAAATGTGAAACTCAAAAAAAGGATTGAAAAAGAAATCCTCAAAAAGAAAAAAGCAAAAGCAGTAGAAATTGTGAGCTGATACATAATATCACCAAACACAGAAGATATCTTTGTCCGAATAAACCCCCAAACACTTTTTGGACCTACTCATCCTTTCTTTCATAAGAGGTCATTGTCTCATTAAGCCCTCAAACACTCCTTTGGACCCAATTGCCATTTCTTTCATAAACCCTAACCATTGGCCATGTTACAACCCTAAAAAAGGTCCATTCAGATCGATGATTGATTGCTTTCATTTTCTCAAAGTTTTAATTTTAGGACAAATAAGTTTATATATTTGCTCAAAAAAGGAAAAAAAAAACAACCCAAAGAGCTTGCACTCCAATGTTCGTTCAAATCGCACTAATATCAAGACAAGGTTTAGTGATCACCAATTGAAATTCTCATCATATCAAAAGAAAAAAACTCAAGACTGTCACAGTCTTTGGGATTCACCTAAAAGAGAACCAAAAGTTTATACTAGGACCATCACCTAGATCCCAAAGTGGGGAGGCACACCTTTCACCTTTCATGCTTCTTGAACTTGGAAAATGTCTGGCATCCATCCAATTCATATACCCCATCCAACCATACGACCAATTCCAAAGACCCATGACCCTAACTTAGTTACCTTTCATAACCACACTAAAAGCAATCATTTAAATATCATTCCAAAGTGGGGCAATCCCATCACTCTCCACTTCACCTAAAGACGGAGAAATTCGCTCTACACCCATCTCATCCCCTTGTCATATCCATATCCACACAACCATGCCGAGGCATCTTCTCAACCCATTATCATAAATACAGCCCTTCACAATGTTACTCCAGCCGGGGCAGCCTTGCTCTCGTCAAGATTGGGGCAGCACCAAACGTCATTGGTTGAGACAGAATCTCTTGCTTGCCACCCTTCATCCCAAAGTCATGGCATTCCCAATTCATTATCTCCCCCACACCCCTTGTTTTGTCGTCACTAGACAGGGGCAGACTATTCCATCACCTTCACTGGTAGTCTAAATCGGGGCAGTTCCACATTTCTTGAGCTGGGAAAAACCTACATTTCGTGACTTTGGGGAAAACATACCGTTCATCTCATCGCGTGTCATATCTGTCTTACCAAGTCAACTGATTCACTCATCTGTATTCGTACTGCTCTACATGTCTACTAAACAATGCTTCAAAGAGAGAGAACACGAGTTAACAGTTAACAATGTGACGCTGAACACTCACTATGTTAACTTTGTGGACCTAAAATTCAATCAATCATGGGACACAGTAAGGGAAGAACAAACGTGAACGAGTCTGTAAATACAGTCAACTACGGTTGCACATCAGTGACTGTAAATAGCAACCTTGAGATTGTCAGAGCTTGAGTTCAAATCGAATCCAATTGTTTTTTCTTTCCAAGGAACGATTATTGCAAAATATTCACTTCTGTGCCTCTTGCATCAAAAGCCTCATCTCTCATCACTACAAAAATCATTTTGCATCATCAATAAAATCATAGCATAAATCATCCCGCCATACAACCATGCATCCAATAAGTGATGATTCCAAAGCATCCACTTCTCAATTTCTCGCATAAAATAAAAAAAAAAATCTTTTTCTCATCTCAAAAACCGCAAAAATGCATCATCAATAAATCTCATTCCACCATGCAAACATGCACCTACCATAGCACCTGCATCAAAGCATTACATTTGCATTTGCACGTCATCGGCACTCACATATGCTGTTTATCAATTTTTTCGATCAGGTTCAGCGTCCACAGTTCATGGGCCTTTGTGGTTTATTTGTCTCCACATTGCACATACATGACATTGCATGCAAGCACACACACGACATTTTTACTTCGATAGACATGCCAAGTGTTGGTCTCGTCGCTGGTAAAAATATTTCTACATAACTAATTATGGCATCGTACCATGCATTCACGTGTCTTCCTTTATCCACCATCGCAATCGCATCAAAGCATTACATATGCATCATTCGCATTCCATACATTTATCATGTGCCAAGAGAAGAAGCAAAAAAGGAAAAGAAAAAAAGCAAAAAAAGGCAAATAAGAAAAAAAATCTCATTACATTCCATTCATTCCACTTAAAATCAATCACTGCCCGTGCATACATTACATGCATGTCATATACATAACATCTATTGTTCTTCAATCGACTTCAAGTGTCGATCCCTATATACTTTCATTTCTCAAGTCAGCACGACGAGTGTTGAATTCTATGTCACAAACCAGATCGCAATGTTAGCATCGTGTCTAGCATAGATCCTTTAGACCAAGTCGGTCCATCAGTTAAGTTCGAGTCAACGTGTCAAACGCCGACTCCGAACTACACCTTCAGATCTTAACGTCGCCACTGAGCGCGGCGGATCCTTCAGACCCCCAGAGGTCCTTCAGATTAGCTGTGTCTGCCTAAGACATAGTGGACATCCTTCATGGTCAACATATCAGTTCTAGATCTGATCTTGACCCTCACGGCCGCATCGACGTAGGTCACCCTCAGACCGTTTTATTAGTACCATAGCTAGTTGCAGTCCATCAGACCATTTTGGTCCATCAGGCCCAGGCAGCCCTTCAGACCCACCGACCCTTCAGTTTAATTCAAATCAATGCGCCAAGCATCGACTGCGAATTAGACCCTCAGATCATTATGCCGATACTTCAGGGCATCGATCCTTTAGACCCGCAGTGGTCCTTCAGAGCCCCAGCGCTCCTTCAGACCCCCAGCGGTCCTTCAGAGCCCCAGTGCTCCTTAAGAGCCCCAGTGCTCCTTCAGAGCCCCAGTGCTCCTTCTTTATTCCTTTCTCGTTGGTGCCCTGAGTGTTAATTGTTCTCTGTTAATTCTCAGACTCTACACTTTTCTACTAAGAGGACAAAATTAGCATTTGTCTTCTCTTTATTTCTATTCCTACTATGAAAACCTTTCAGTTTATCTACGGAATATAAATAAAGAGGGGCAGCTGTCATACCCTAATTTTGTCTGGCTAATTAAAAAAAATCCAAAAAAAAAGAGCAAAAGAACAATAAAACAAATAAAATTCATGCATTGCATTCATCAAACATAGACAAAAAAATTCATGCAAGCAAAAAGAAACTCCTGCATCACATCACATTCATCCCATCAAAAAGCAATCATGGCATTTGCATTGCATGCATTTGTTCATCTCACTTGCAGGTACAAGGACGGATAAGTATTTCGATGTTAATCCTCGCACTCAGTTCCCAGAAAATGCCCTCTTAGTTCGGAGTTCAAATGCTTTCCAGTTCGGCGCTCAAGCGTGCATTGCAGTTTGGAGTTCAAATCGCTCTTATCAGAGTTCACTGCTCCCTTCTGTTCATGGTCTCACATCGTGTACGAGCAACGCGATGGACCGCAGCCCCATGTGAGGTTCAACGGAATAGTTGTATCAGCCTAAGATACAGTGGACGCCGTGCATTGATCAGTATATCAGTTCCGGAGCTGATAACGATCCCCCCGGTCGCTCGAAAGACCGGAGATTCTCAGGATGCGTGCTCCTCAAAGCCACGTGCAAACTCAGATTCGCAAGGGTTCGTTTACAGGTTTTAGGCAGCCTGGCATTTTACCGCTTTCTTTATCGCTTTCTTCATTTAGCGCTTTCCTTGCCTTTCGCAGTTAGCGTGCATGTTGTTAACCATTTCGTTTATTGTTTCCTCATCAACACTCCAAGTGTTGATTCAAAAGAAAAAAAAGAAGAAAAAAAAAGAGAAAAGAAAAAAGAGAAAAGAGAAAAAATGAAGAAACAGAAAAAGAAAATTCGGGTTTCTCCAAGTAGACAAAATTGGTATAATTTCTGAATTCTTTATTTCTATTTTATCTTCGAAATATGTCTCGGCCAATTCATATTTCTTGGTAAAATCCAAATAAAGAGGGGCAGCTGTCATACCCTAATTTTGTCCGCCCAAGTCAAAACCTTTTTTTCAAACAAAAATGGAAACAATAAGGGTAATTCATAATTTGTGTAGGTTAATGGACTTTCGCATTTATGTGTATTTGTCCCCTATCTCGCATTTTTATTTGAATTACGCGCACGCGCCAGTCGTAACTCCGTGAGCTTCCCTTTCGCCCATGCCATTTGGCATGCATTTTAATCTTCAAAAAGGCCATTTATTGATCGTTATTAATTTTTGGCACCCAAAAAAGAAAAAAAAAACCTTTTTATTAATTTTTGAGAATTTTAGGGAATAAAATAGTGCATGTTTCAATATCTGTGGGCATTCAAATGAGAGCAAGTTAATTATTTTTGAGCTAAACCAAGTCAAGGATGAAAAATACAATTTATTCTATCAAGGATAATTTTCGTATAATTTTTCGGAAGAAAATCCTAGTTCAAAATAATTAAAAGGCATTTTTCCCATTTTTATTGCACAAGAAAGCTGAAAAAGGATCATTAAATATTCCCCGATTATTAAATGACAACTTTTATTGTCATGAATAATTAGAGAGATATTTTTATGGTGCCCAAAAATATGTGACACATTTTCAATAGGTGCACTATCATTTGCATGCCCAAAAATTCAAAATTCAAATAAAAAGTACAAAGTGTCCTCAATAAAACAAAAGACCAAAAAGGAGAAGCAATTTTACCTCCCCATTTTTGTTGTCAATTTCGAATTCCCTCTCTCTCTCTCTCTCCCTCCACAATTTCGAATTCTCTCTCTCTCTCTCTCTCTCTCTCTCTCTCTCTCCACAATTTCTTTCACACTCTTCTATTGTACAATTATTCCTTAAGAATATTCTTGTACTATCCCTAATCCTACCCATTTCATACATATCCCTAATTCCCACAGACTCTCATGGAGACTCATACCCTTTGTTGTAAATGACACCATCCTCTCATACTCACTCCTTCATAAGAAATTGCAAACTTACTTAAAATAGAACATCCCATTCCTATTCTACCCTTAACCCTAATTTCACCCAAGACCCTATATAAGCCTACTCTCCCAAAATACAAGAAGAAGTTCATTTTTTGCACAAAAACCTCCCCCTCTCCTCTCACTTTCGAAATCTCCTCCCCTCCCTCACCTCATCTTTTTCAATTACCTCACTCAATCATCCATTAAAACACCTTTCCTACACTAAATCTTCCATCCTTCTTGCATTCTTCTCAAAGATTCACCTTCAAATTCAAGGATCAAGTTCAAAGTTGAAGATTGAAGAGTAGATTAAAGGGGTTTTGCATTCATTCATCTCATTTCCTTCCTTATTCTAGCTTGGAGTTGAGGTATACTTTAAAACCTAGCATCATCTTCCAATTTTAGCATCAAAGATGTAAATCATCACTTCATTTTGGCATCCCATTGCATTTTAATGTCATAATGTTAGCATAGTTGTTGTTGTTGAGTGAGAGATGTATTTCAAGTATCTTGACAAACACTTTGGGAGGTTTGGGTGCTTGGAATACTTCTCTCCTTTAGAATAAATTGTGTGTTGTTGTTATTTCACTCATTTCTTGTTGTTTTCATGAATAAAGTGATGATTTGAGGTTTATGTTCATTTCGCATATTAGAAAGAAGTTAGGGTTTATGAGATTTTTGATGAGTTGGTTGTCTAATCTTGCAATTACTTGGAATTGAACCTTGATTATGATGTGTGTTTGCTTAAAATTTGTTGTTCTCATGAATTTGCTTGCAAATCATGCTCTATGTTGATGATTGGCAAGAGGACTCTCACTTGTGCTTTGATGCACACTTTAAGTGTTGAGGATTGCCTAAGAGGATTCAATTTCTTTTGTGATTCCTAGTGAACAAGAATGAAAATTTAGGTTTCCTGTCCTTACCAATTGCTTTGATTACCAAAAACAACTTATAAGTCATTTTGAAATGCTTTGGGTCTTGCAAATAAGTAATTGTTTTGAAACAATTTTTGGTTTTGTGTTGATGATTTGGTAAGAGGATTTGACACCTATGCACTTGTGCATATCCCAAGTGTCAAAGATTACCTAAAGGGATTCAACACCCTAATTGCCTAAACTTGTCAATTTAGTCTTAAGACTTGCCTATGATTTTGCATGAGGCGAATGCCCCTTTTAATTTATTCCTTCCATGTGGTTGATTGAAGAAATGTATTAGACATTGATGACATCAAAAGGATACCACATGGGTGTTTATGTCTAATGTTGATGTGAAATCCTTAGGGTTTTGCAAGTGATTCATTAGTAGTTTGATATCACTTGTGCTTTGAAATACCTTTGCCTATTCACATATTGTGTCATAAATGCCTAGTTAGGTTCGTCCCATTGCCTAGCATCTTCAATAAGATGTGCAACTTAGGTTCATTTTCTTGCCCATTCATGCATTTTTGCCAAAAATGTTCAACTTGGGTTCATTCCTTGCCTATCTATGTATCGTGTCATAATGTGTGTAGTCTAGGTCCACTTTCAATCAAAAGCCTTTTCAAACATCAAAATCATTCCCTAAACAAGAATCAATCCAATTGCGAAAACTCTTCAAAATCAAACTTTGTTAGTAGTCTTGTGAAGCCTTTGCTTGCATGTTTATTAACAATGAGGTACTAGTGGCGATCACTTGGAGCCTTTGTTCAATTGATCATCATGAATGCCTAATTTTCCTAAAGATTTTCATTAAATCAAAAACTTTGTTAGTAGTCTTGCGAAGCCTTTACTTGCATGATTATTAGCGATGGAGTGCTAATGGTGGTCACTTGGAGCCTTTGCTCAATTGATCATCATGAAACCTCAATTTTCACAATTAAACAAGATAAAAAACAAAAACCTTTTTCTAGACAACCCAGAACTACGTAGCTTTGAATTCTCCATCGCACCGGGAGATACGTAGGAGCGGATACTCTCTGTCAAGCGCGAAAACTAAAGATTTTTCATTAAGTCATTCATCAACAAAAGAGGTAAAAACAAAGCATTTTCCCGAATCAACTTTGCAAATCACATATTTAATTAAGGTAACCCTTCTTTGAAGGGACGTTATGGGGTGCTAATACCTTCCCCATACGTAATTAGACCCCCAAACCCAAATCTAATGGTTCCAAAGACCATTGCTTTCCAAAAAAGGTTTTCCCGATGTTTTACCTTTAAAAAATACTGGTGGCGACTCTAAAATCTCGTTGTGCAAAGAAAAATCCCTCCAAGGATTTTTCAGGGTGCGACAGCAGGTACCCCCCCCCCCCCCCCCCGGGCGCTCACTGACCTCCTGCCAGGGCAGCAAGAGACCTACCAACAGCAGCCTACTAAAATACTGCTAGGTACAGAACATTGGCAACCACAGTGGGAGATATCTATCTTTCACAATCACTACTCCTTGAACTTTTCTCTTGTTACTCCATGGCTCCCAGAGGCAGACCCCGGGTTCAAATCATTACCATACCCGCACCCCGACCGGAGGGTACTTCTAAGGGTAACGTCGCCTGCTTACCTGACGAAGGTACTAGCCAACCTGCCCTGCCTTCGAATGCAAGCCAACCTTTGGATTTCCTGGCCGATCACCCCATCTGGCAGGAGGGCGCCCAAGAGGATGCCTGGCAAGGTGGCACCTGGCAGGAGGGTGCCTAAGAGGGTGTCTGGCAAGGTGGCGCTTGGCAAGAAGGCCAGATCCCAAGGGCCTTGTGGGCCCATGATTATTCAGGGAAGCAACCCCTTTGACGATTGGGGGTCGAACAAATAAATGAAAAAGAAGTGGAAGGAAATCTTGAGGGTTGCAACAACCTCGGCCCCTAGGAAGGGACCAATCAGGCCGCCCTTATCCTTTGACGACAAGGATTTGCTTCGTGGAAAACCAAATAAACACGTTCCACTGCTCATTACTGCCATTATGGCCAATATTGAAGTAAGAAGAATCCTAGTCGACCAGGGAAGCTCAGTAGACATCATTTTCGAAGACCTGCTGCAAGTTTTGAACATCTCCCCCGCCGACCTGACTCCATATCGAGGAGAAGATTTGACTGGGTTCAACGGATCAAGAACTAGGCCACGAGGCCACTTGGAGCTGATGGTCATCTATGAAGACCCCGATGGTGAACCACCTTTATTCAGAACTATCAAAACAGCTTTTTTAATCCTCCCATGCAAATCTGTCTACCAGTGCATTATCGGGAGGCCGACGTTGGGCAAGCTGGAGGCGGTAACCTCAACAGTTCACCTGAAGATGAAATTCCACAATCTAGAGAATAAGATTGTGACCCTCCAGGCAGACCTGGACGCAGCACGTAGATGTTACTACATGAGCCTTAAGGATGACAAAGAGACTAGGGAAGTAAGAGACTCAGACGGGGAATCCGAGAGAGAAGCTGAAATAAATTTGGCAGACTTAGATGCCAGATATGATCCGGACAGTGAGGAAGATGAGGAAGATTTCACCCTCACTAAGGAACTCAAAAAGCGCATGAAGAGGCCCGAGCCAAATGGCGCCTTCATCTCCATCCAGTTGGGAGAAGACCCCACTAAGACTATCAAGATAGGCTCCGACCTCCCCGAGGAGGTCAAAGAGAAACTTACCATCTGCCTGAGGGAGAATGCGGACCTATTTGCCTGATCTGCAGCTGACATGCCAGGGAGACCACCCGAGGTAGCCTGCCACCATCTGGTCGTTAATCCCAACACTAAGTGGGTTGCCCAGAAAAAAAGAGTCCAGAAGGGAGAGAAAGCTGAAGCTGCTGTGAGGGCTGTGAAGGACCTCATAGAAGCAAATTTTGTAAAAGAAATTAAGTACACCACCTGGCTGTCAAATGTGGTCGTCGTCAAGAAATCTAACGGAAAATGGAGGATGTGTGTTGATTATACCGATCTCAACAAGGCATGCCCCAAAGACGCCTTCCCCGTCCCAAGCGTAGATAAATTAGTCGATAGCGCCTCAGGCTTTCGTCTTTTATCTTTAATGGCCGCATACTCGGGATACAACCAAATCCCAATGTTCCCACCCGATCAAGAGAAAACGGCATTCATGACAGAGCAAGGAAATTTTTGCTATCGCGTAATGGCCTTTGGACTTAAAAACGCCGGGGCGACCTATCAAAGAATGATGAACAAGGTCTTTAAAAGGCAAATCGGCCGGGTAATCGAAGTGTACCTGGAAGACATGATAGTCAAAAGAAAAAGCGACCCAGATCACCTCAAGGACCTGACAAAAGTATTTTCTGAAATCCGAAAGAACAATATGAGATTAAACCTGGAGAAGTGCACTTTTGGAGTCCGTGCAGGGAAGTTCCTCGGTTTCTATCTCACTGAAATAGGCATCGAGGGAAACCCAGATAAATGCAGGGTCGTGACCGAGATGGCTTCCCCAACTACGAAGAAGGAAGTTCAAAAGCTCACCGGGATGATAGCAGCGTTGTCCCGATTCATTTCAAAAGCAGCCCACAAGTCCCTACCTTTGTTCAAGCTTCTTAAGAAGAAAACAGGTTTTGATTGGACCGCCGAGCAAGAGCAGGCACTGACCCTTTTAAAAGAAACCCTCTCTGAACCACCCGTTTTGACACGTCCCGAGGAGGGAGAAACGTTATACTTGTACCTCGCTGTGGCCCATGAAGCGTTAAGCACGGTACTCGTCAGGGAAACCAACACTGGCCAGAGGCCGGTATACTTTGTAAGTAAGGCATTGCAGGGACCCGAGTTAAGGTACCAAAAGTGGAGAAGGTCGCCCTGGCAGTCATGATCGCAGCCAGGCGCCTTAGGCCGTATTTTGTGGCGCATCAAGTAGTGGTTTGAACCAATCAGCCAATCAGGCAAATATTGCACCATCCCGACCTGGCTGGAAGGATGATCAAGTGGGCGGTCAAGCTCTCAGAATTTGGGATCAAGTACGAAACAAGACCAGCCATGAAGGCTCAAATTTTAGCAGACTTCGTAGCTGAAATGACAACGGCACCACATGAAGACAAAGCGGAAATGGCTTGGACCCTCCACATGGATGGGTCCTCAAATAGCAAAGGGAGTGGAGCCGGGCTGATACTTGAAAACTCAGAAGGACTCACGGTAGAGGTGTCCCTGACCTTTTCATTCTCCACATCCAACAATCAAGCGGAGTATGAGGCTTGCATAGCCGGCCTACAGCTGGCCAAAGACTTCGGCGCCACACAACTTGAGCTCCGCACAGACTCACTGTTGGTCGTCTCACAGATCAACGCAGCATTTGGAGCCTATGACCTGGTGCTGCAGAAATATCTTGCCAAGGTACGTGAACTCCTTGGATGGTTCAATAAGGCGGAGGTAAAACATGTACCCAGGGGAGAGAATACCAGGGCTGATATACTCTCCAAGCTGGCCAGCACCAGAACACTAGGGAACCTTCGGAGCATCATTCAAGAATCACTGTCTAGTCCCAGGATCCTCCTAAGCAATGGATCGCCTACCTCCGTTCTCACCGTCGAGGCGAGCCGGAACTGGATAACCCCAATCCGTCAGTATATTCTCGAAGGGCAAGAGCCTGCTGACGCCAAAGAAGCAGCTTCCGTGAGGAGGCGCGCAGCATCATACTCGGTCATCGAAGGACGACTTTTCCGTAGAGGCTTCTCTATTCCTCTATAAAAGTGTGTAGAAGGACTAGAAGCAGATTACGTGCAAACTGAAATCCACGAGGGGATCTGTGGACAACACCTGGGAGGACGAGCCATCGCGACAAAAGCACTCAGGGCAGGTTATTACTGGCCTACCATGAATGAAGATTCGCAGAATCATGTAAAGAACTGCGAAAAGTGCCAAAGGTACGCTGACGTGCATGTCGCCCCCTCCTCTGAACTGACGTACCTAAGCTCTCCCTGGCCTTTTGCTTGGTGGGGAATCGACCTTTTAGGTCCCTTTCCACCCGGCCCAAGGCAGGTAAAGTACCTAATCGTCGCGGTCGATTACTTTACCAAATGGATCGAAGCCGAGTCCTTGACCACTATCACGGCAAAAATTGTATGAAATTCTTCAAGAAAAATATCATGACTAGATTCGGCATACCAGAGGTGGTCATCACCGACAACGGCACGCAATTTGCGGACAAAGGTTTCAGACAACTGATGGCCGACCTGGGCATCAAACACTGTTTCATGTCAGTGGAACACCCCCAGACCAACGGACAAGCCGAAGCAGCCAATAGAGTAATTTTAAGAGGTTTAAAGAGGAGGCTTGACGAAGCAAAAGGCTGCTGGCTGGAAGAGCTACCTTATGTCTTATGTGTAACACCCCCTTTCTACCCTTTTATTTTAATTTAGAAAATCAGAGTTAAAAATTCATTTTTGATTTCACCACGAGGGTGTCACACATACGTCAAAATAAAACCTCAAATCTCAAATAAAAATAGTACGTCGTCAAAGGTGCAATACATAGCACTCCACAATAGGGGAACTCAAAACATCGAAAACTACGTCATAAAATCCAACGACAACGCAGCGGAAAAATAAATCAGCCCATCAACGGTATATAAAAAAAAATCTAAATACATCAGCAAAACATCAAATACATCCCCCCCAGGTGCTACGTATCAGAGCATGACGACTCGACCCAAGAAGTGAAGCTAAGACCTTCACTGGGAATCACCTGCACGTTACCAACACGGGGGTAACATTCAAACAGGAAAGGGTGAGCATCATTTCAATCCATATAATAGAAAATATGATAAGTACTAATCGTAGGCTACGCACTAGAGCAATCTGCATCCAAAACACTAAATATTCACATCACAATCAACATTCACATCACTTACAGTAACTCATTTCATGTTAGGTAAGCATATGAAATGCAACCCACTCGCGGGCATATGCATGAGGTACCTTTTCACAAACGTCGCTTAGCCCTTAAGGCCTCATCGTCACTTAGCCACTCAGGCCTCAAAAACGTCACTGGGTTTATGCATATGGGCATGAGACACTATGACATGCACCACTCACAACACGCAATTATACAAATACCCAAATCATAGTCAACTATGTGACTCGTCACTTACTGGTTGCTCACAAGGAGCGCAGCACCTGTCAAATCCACAATCAACACACAACGTCACTTGGCCATTTAGACCTTAACATCACTTAGCCTTTCGGGCCTCAAACGTCACTGGGTTTTCATCATCACTTACACAATAAATATCATCAGCTCAAACAATAGCCACTGAGGGCAAAAACGTCATTTACTAGCCACCAAGGGCATCATCGTCATTTACACGTCATTATAATTAATATTGGCCCCCAAGGGCAAAACAGTCATTTAACTAGCCACTAGGGGCATCATCGTCATTTACACGTCATTATAGTTAATATTAGCCACCAAGGGCAAAACAGTCACTTAACTAGCCACTAGGGGCATCATCGTCAAAATCATCATTTTTGACACCACTTCGTTAAAAATCACTAGTCGTACTCAAAAGGGAGTTTTTAAAGACACCAAAATACCTTTGCACTGTCACAGCAACGGTCACCGGGAACAGCCACTTGGGGCGCCCCAGCAACCTTCTGAAATTATAAATTTTTCTTTTTAAAAAGGGAACACACAGATAGGCAGCGGAAAATGCTTCACAACGCTTTTTGAATCGTTCAAAACGGATGTCTGAGTCAAAAGTTATGTTAAAAATAAGTTTGGGAAAAATTAGACAACATTCTGAAATTGGCGCCTTAGGCGCCCTGGCAACCAGGCAACACGCGCACTGGCGCCCAGCGCCCAGGTGCGCAACACACGCACACACGCACACGCCACAGGCGCCCAGCGCCCAAGCGCGCAACACACGCACACACGCACACACACGGGCGCCCAGCGCCCAGGCGCTGGCACCCAGCGCCCAGCAACACGCACAGACACAACGCACAGCGCCCTTGGCGCCCAGCACAGGGCGCCTGGCGCCCAGAAACAGCAGCAACAAAATCCAGAATTTTTCCAACAACTTTTCAACACTAAAAATTGATCCCTAACAATTTTGAAGTGTAAAAACTCAAATTTTCCAGCAACCAAAAAATGCACTTATTTTATTCAAGATCACCAAAACTCAATTTACCAAAACTCAATTGAAAAACATCACCAACATCATCATGGCGCCCTAGGCGCCCCAACACTTACAATCACCTATGCGACTTCATCACCAACAAGCCAAACACATAAATCAAAATTTTGGGCTCCCAACACATGCGCATATCACCATCAATAAGGCAAAGTCATAGATCATACTCAAGTACTAGATCAAATTCGCATATGGCATACACATGTATGTATATATATATATATATATATATATATATATATATATATATATATATATATATATATATATGAAAATCATCATCATGGGCAAACCAAGAACATCAAGAACATCAAAGAACATCAAGAAACAACATGGATCTAGTATAAACCCTAGATCTAGGACCTATCATGAGATCTATTAGATGGAAGGATAGAGCTCCCCTAACCTTTCAAGAAGAAGAATTCGAGCCTTAGGATGCAGTCACCAACAGAGCCTCAGCAACAATGGAGGTCTCCTTCCTCCTTGATCTTCGAATTTTTCTCCTCTCTTGGCCGCCCTTGCTCCTTCTTTCTCACGCTCCTCTCTTTCTCTCTTGCTCTCTCTTTCAATTTCGCAACAACTAGCAAAACCCTAACCTCCAACCAACCTAGCCACTTCGCATACTTGTGGATCATGGGCTTGGGCCTTTCACTTAAGCCCAAGTCATGCAAGTGGCGCCTCCACTCCCTCCTAATACCACCAAAAATTAATAAAATTTTAATTAATTACATTATATCAAATAAATTAATTTAAATTCCCAAATACTTAATTAAATAAATTAATTAAATATTTTAGGGTGTTACAACTCTCCCCCACTTAGAATAATTTCGTCCTCGAAATTTACCTGATCAAATAACTCTGGGTAGGACTCTTGCATCTTGCTCTCCAGCTCCCAAGTCATACTTTCGCCGGCAGCTCCTAGCCAAACCACTTTCACTAATGCAATCTCTTTGCCTCTAAGCGCTTTCTGTAACAGCCCAGGTCCACCGCAGCGGCCACCCCGGTCCCACTGTTACCTCACGGTCTTTTCTACCCCCCTTGTAGAATTTTTGCCTTCCGTGGGAATCGAACCTTGCACCTGAGGCATAAGTGCAAGTTAAACCCCCTTCCCACTACCAATTTGGCGGTAAAGCCACTCTATACGCCACATTTCTGATTCTTTCGGAGATCTGATAAGGACCAACAAATCGAGGAGTGAGCTTCTTCGATTTCAACGCTCGACCAACACCTGTAATAGGAGAAACCCTTAAGAACACATGCTCACCCTCCTGAAATTCTAAATCCTTCCTCCGCTTATCATGATAACTCTTCTGACGACTCTGCGAAGCCTTCATCTTTTCACGGATCATCTTGATCTTCTCTGTAGTCTCCCGGACAATCTCCGGTCCCAACACTACACTCTCTCCCGACTCATACCAACACAATGGCGTTCTACACTTTCGACCATACAATGCTTCAAACGGTGCCATCCCAATACTGGAATGGTAACTGTTGTTATAGGTAAACTCAATCAACGCCAGGTAGGAATCCCATGAACCCCGCTGTTCCAATACACAAGCCCTCAACAAATCCTCTAACGACTGAATTGTCCTCTCTGACTGACCGTCTGTCTGAGGATGATATGCCGAACTCATTTTCAGCTTTGAACCCAATTCCTTCTGCAAACTCGTCCAAAACTCAGAAGTGAACCTCGGATCCCTATCTGACACAATACTCTTCGGAACACCGTGCAGCTTCACAATTTCTTTGACATAGACCTCTGCCAACCTCGACACCGGATAAGTGATATTAATAGGAATAAGGTGGGCAGACTTCGTCAACCTATCAATGACCACCCAAATAGCGTCATGACCCTTAGCTGTATTCGGCAATCCCGTCACAAAATTCATCGCAATGCTATCCCATTTCCACTCTGGAACTTCCAACGGCTACATTAACCCTGTTGGCTTCTGGTGTTCAACCTTCGACTTTTGACAGGTCAAACAGGCATACACAAACTGTGCCACGTCTCTCTTCATACCATACCACCAAAACATATTTTTCAGATCTTGATACATTTTCGTCGCTCCAGGATGGATACTCAACTTGCTACGGTGACCCTCCTCTAAAATTGCCTTTCTCATCTCTTCATCGTCCGGAACACAGATCCTACCCCGGAACCTCAACACACCACTGGAATCTAATTTGAAATCTTCCTCTTCAGATTGACCAACCCCATTAATTAAATCCACTAACTTGACATCTGACTTCTGAGCCTCTCTGATGCTGCCCAGGAAATCATTATCGATCTTTAACATCCCCAGCTTGACACTGCGAGGTGTCATTTTGCAAACCAAACTCAAATCCCTGAATTCCTCGATCAACTCTAATTCTTTCACCATCATTGCCGACATATGCAAAGACTTTCTGCTTAAAGCATCAGCCACGACATTAGCTTTGCCGGGATGATAGTTCAAACCAAAGTCATAATCCTTCAAGAGCTCCAACCACCGACGCTGTCTCATATTCAACTCTTTCTGATCGAACAGATACTTTAGACTCTTATGATCACTGAACACTTCGAACCTCAAACCATAAAGGTAGTCCCTCCAAATCTTAAGCACAAATACCACAGCAGCCAATTCCAAATCATGCGTAGGGTAATTTTTCTCATGAACCCGCAACTGCCTCGACGCATACGCAACGACTTTCCCATCTTGCATCAGCACACCACCAAGACCCATTTTGGAAGCGTCACAATATACAACGAACGGTTCCTCTGGATTAGGCAACGTCAAAACAGGTGACGTCGTCAATCTCTTTTTCAGTTCCATAAAACTTTCCTCACACCGAGCATCCCAAACAAAAACTTTACCCTTGCAAGTCAACTGAGTCAACGGAAGGGCCAACTTGGAAAAACCCTCGATGAACCTCCTGTAGTACCCAGCCAAACCCAAAAAGCTTCTAATCTCTGTTGCGGACTTCGGAGCCTCCCACTCCAACACTGCTTCTACTTTTGCCGGATCTACCGCAATACCATTACCAGAAATCACGTGCCCAAGGAAACTCACTTCTTTCAGCCAGAATTCACACTTTGTTAACTTAGCATACAGCTTTTTCTCTTTCAGAACTTCTAACACTGTCTTCAGATGCTCAGCATGTTCTTCCTCTGACTTAGAATAAACTAGAATGTCATCTATGAAGATCACCACAAACCGATCCAGGTAACTATGGAAAATACGGTTCATATATTCCATAAATACACCAGGAGCATTGGTCACACCGAACGGCATCACTGAATATTCGCAATGCCCATACCTTGTCCTGAACGCTGTCTTCTGAACATCTTCATCCTTTACTTTAATCTGATGATATCCGGATCTCAAATCAATTTTGCTGAAAACACGGGCACCCACTAACTGATCCATCAGATCGTCGATCCTCGGAAGCGGATACTTATTCTTGATAGTTACCTTATTCAACTGACGATAGTCCACACATAACCTCATGCTCCCATCTTTCTTCTTCACTAACAATACCGGAGCTCCCCATGGTGACACACTCGGTCTCACAAACTTTTTCTCAAGCAATTCTTCAAGTTGCGTCTTCAACTCAGACAATTCCGACGCCGACATCCTGTACGGTGCCATAGACACAGGCCTCGTACCAGGTACAAGATCAATCGAAAACTCAACTTCTCTTTCCGGTGGCACACCCGGAATTTCGTCAGGAAAAACCTCAGGAAACTCGCGGACCACTTTCAGTTCTTCAATAACAGCCTGACTCTCAGCAGACAACGAAGCCATCAACGCAAATAACTGAACTCCTTCTTTCTTCAACTTCTTCAACTGACCAGCAGATATCAAAACAGAACTTTCTTCACCGAAACTAACCGACTTACTACGACAGTTGATATGAACGTGATTATTCTCTAACCAGTCCATGCCTAAGATTACATCCAGACCTCTCAACGGCAAGCAGACAAAATTCACAATAAAGTCCCTGCCGAAGATCGACACGGGACAATGAGAACACACCTGGGACGTAATCACCGACCCCTTCGCAGGAGTATCGACAACCATATCCCCACACATAGCAGATAAAACAAGACCCAATCTTTTACAACAATCAACAGATATAAAACAATGGGTAGCACCAGTATCAATAAGAGATTTCAGAGAAGTACCATTAATAAAGCACGTACCTCTAATCAGACCATCATTATCATCAGGCTCCTCTCCTGCCAGTGCAAATACCTTCCCAGTAGACCTCTCCTTCTTCGGCTTTGTACACTTTGTACTGATATGCCCAGACTCACCACAGTTGAAACACACCACATCCTTGACCTTACACTCGGCTGCCATATGACCCTTTTTACCACAACGGTAGCAAACCCTATCATCAGACCTGCATGTAGTACTCTTGTGGCCAGGCTTGCCACACTTATAACAGACAATGCTAGCAGGGGCATCTCCCCCACTAGAATTCTTACCCCCAGCAGACCTCTGATAACTCTTACCCGCAGGAACCTCATACGGCTTGCTTCGACTCTGAAACTTACCCTTTTTCTCAGAAGTAGCTTTGTAATGAGCAGTACTGTCTTCCTCAAAGATTCTGCAGCTGTCAACCAGATCTGCGAACACACGAATCTTCTGATAACCAATGGCCTTTTTAATATCAGGCCTCAACCCATTCTCAAATTTGATGCATTTAGAAAATTCAGCTGTAGCCTCACTGTAGTGCGGATAAAATTTTGCTAGCTCCACAAATTTCGCCGCATAGGCAGTCACAGACATACCACCCTGCTTCAGCTCCAAAAACTCTATCTCTTTCTTCCCTCGGACGTCTTCAGGAAAATATTTTCTCAGAAACTCTCTGCTGAATACCTCCCAAGTAATCTCTTCCTGCACAGCCTCTAACCTCTGCCTAGTAGCCAACCACCAGTCGTCGGCCTCCTCGGCTAACATGTGGGTACCAAAACGGACCTTCTGCTCAACCGTACAGTCCATCACCCTGAAAATCCTCTCGATCTCCTTCAACCAAGCCATAGCACCATCTGGATCATATTTGCCCTTAAAGGTGGGCGGATTCTCTCTCTGGAAAGTAGTCAGACTCCGAAAACCAGCATTATCTCCAGCATTATGCTGACCCTGCACAGCCTGAGCCATAGCTTGCAATGCAGCAGCAAGAGCAGCGTCGTTTCTCCCAGCCATTATGAACTATCACTGCAGCACAACCAAAAAAATTCAGAACTAATCTATTGTCATAAGACACTATGACAGGACAACATTGGCCGGACAGACCGAACTGCTCTGATACCACTAATGTAACACCCCCTTTCTACTCTTTTATTTTAATTTAGAAAATCAGAGTTAAAAATTCATTTTTGATTTCACCACGAGGGTGTCACACATACGTCAAAATAAAACCTCAAATCTCAAATAAAAATAGTACGTCGTCAAAGGTGCAATACATAGCACTCCACAATAGGGGAACTCAAAACATCGAAAACTACGTCATAAAATCCAACGATAACGCAGCGGAAAAATAAATCAGCCCATCAACGGTATATAAAAAAAAATCTAAATACATCAGCAAAACATCAAATACATCCCCCCAGGTGCTACGTATCAGAGCATGACGACTCGACCCAAGAAGTGAAGCTAAGACCTTCACTGGGAATCACCTGCACGTTACCAACACGGGGGTAACATTCAAACAGGAAAGGGTGAGCATCATTTCAATCCATATAATAGAAAATATGATAAGTACTAATCGTAGGCTACGCACTAGAGCAATCTGCATCCAAAACACTAAATATTCACATCACAATCAACATTCACATCACTTACAATAACTCATTTCATGTTAGGTAGGCATATGAAATGCAACCCACTCGCGGGCATATGCATGAGGTACCTTTTCACAAACGTCGCTTAGCCCTTAAGGCCTCATCGTCACTTAGCCACTCAGGCCTCAAAAACGTCATTGGATTTATGCATATGGGCATGAGACACTATGACATGCACCACTCACAACACGCAATTACACAAATACCCAAATCATAGTCAACTATGTGACTCGTCACTTACCGGTTGCTCACAAGGAGCGCAGCACCTGTCAAATCCACAATCAACACACAACGTCACTTGGCCATTTAGACCTTAACATCACTTAGCCTTTCGGGCCTCAAACGTCACTGGGTTTTCATCATCACTTACACAATAAATATCATCAGCTCAAACAATAGCCACTGAGGGCAAAAACGTCATTTACTAGCCACCAAGGGCATCATCGTCATTTACACGTCATTATAATTAATATTGGCCACCAAGGGCAAAACAGTCATTTAACTAGCCACTAGGGGCATCATCGTCATTTACACGTCATTATAGTTAATATTAGCCACCAAGGGCAAAACAGTCACTTAACTAGCCACTAGGGGCATCATCGTCAAAATCATCATTTTTGACACCACTTCGTTAAAAATCACTGGTCGTACTCAAAAGGGAGTTTTTAAAGACACCAAAATACCTTTGCACTGTCACAGCAACGGTCACCGGGAACAGCCACTTGGGGCGCCCCAGCAACCTTCTGAAATTATAAATTTTTATTTTTAAAAAGGGAACACACAGATAGGCAGCGAAAAATGCTTCACAACGCTTTTTGAATCGTTTAAAACGGATGTCTGAGTCAAAAGTTATGTTAAAAATAAGTTTGGGAAAAATTAGACAACATTCTAAAATTGCCGCCTTAGGCGCCCAGGCAACCAGGCAACACGCGCACTGGCGCCCAGCGCCCAGGCGCGCAACACACGCACACACGCACACGCCACAGGCGCCCAGCGCCCAGGCGCGCAACACACGCACACACGCACGCACACGGGCGCCCAGCGCCCAGGCGCTGGCACCCAGCGCCCAGCAACACGCACAGACACAACGCACAGCGCCCTTGGCGCCCAGCACAGGGCGCCTGGCGCCCAGAAACAGCAGCAACAAAATCCAGAATTTTTCCAACAACTTTTCAACACTAAAAATTGATCCCTAACAATTTTGAAGTGTAAAAACTCAAATTTTCCAGCAACCAAAAATGCACTTATTTTATTCAAGATCACCAAAACTCAATTTACCAAAACTCAATTGAAAAACATCACCAACATCATCATGGCGCCCTAGGCGCCCCAACACTTAGAATCACCTATGCGACTTCATCACCAACAAGCCAAACACATAAATCAAAATTTTGGGCTCCCAACACATGCGCATATCACCATCAATAAGGCAAAGTCATAGATCATACTCAAGTACTAGATCAAATTCGCATATGGCATATATATATATATATATATATATATATATATATATATATATATATATATATATATATATATATATATATATGAAAATCATCATCATGGGCAAACCAAGAACATCAAGAACATCAAAGAACATCAAGAAACAACATGGATCTAGTATAAACCCTAGATCTAGGACCTATCATGAGATCTATTAGATGGAAGGACAGAGCTCCCCTAACCTTTCAAGAAGAAGAATTCGAGCCTTAGGATGCAGTCACCAACAGAGCCTCAGCAACAATGGAGGTCTCCTTCCTCCTTGATCTTCGAATTTTTCTCCTCTCTTGGCCGCCCTTGCTCCTTCTTTCTCACGCTCCTCTCTTTCTCTCTTGCTCTCTCTTTCAATTTCGCAACAACTAGCAAAACCCTAACCTCCAACCAACCTAGCCACTTCGCATACTTGTGGATCATGGGCTTGGGCCTTTCACTTAAGCCCAAGTCATGCAAGTGGCGCCTCCACTCCCTCCTAATACCACCAAAAATTAATAAAATTTTAATTAATTACATTATATCAAATAAATTAATTTAAATTCCCAAATACTTAATTAAATAAATTAATTAAATATTTTAGGGTGTTACATTATGGGCCTACATAACCACCCCTCACTCGTCAACAGGCGAGTCGCCCTTCCGGATGGCATACGGAACAGAAGCAGTCATACCCGTCGAGATCGGAGAGCTAAACTGGAGAACCAAGACCCCAAACCCCCAGGAGACCAATGATCAAAGACTCCGAGAGGAGCTGGACTTCGTCGAGGAAGTCAGAAACCAAGGAGCATTAAAGGATTTGGTGATCAAACAAAGGATGGCTGCAAGATTTAATGACAAGGTGGTTCTCAGAACCTTAGAAGTGGGCGACCTAATCTACGAAGGGCAGACATAGGTTTCAAAAACAGGTCCGAAGGGAAGTTAGCTCCAAACTGGGAAGGTCCATACAGAATAGTTGCGGAAACCGGAAACAGAGCTTTCAAGTTGGAAACCCTGAGCAAGGAACCAATACCGAGAACTTGGAACGCGGATAAGCTAAGGAAGTTTGTTGTATGAACAAGACAAAAATGTTAAACCGATGTAATAACTTGGGATGTTAATGCGCATATAAACGAAATTGTACTCTTGTAATTCAAAATATCATGTTGCAATTACAGTTTTAACTCTAGCTCACGAGCATTAACACTTGTTCCAACGAAAAATTCCTCAAGATCAAGGGTCCAACTCCAAAGTTAGGAGTGGAGCGAGGCAAGTTTAAGACCCAACATCCCATGCAGGAAGGGACCGCCTGGATCGCAGGGGCAACCTCAACATTAGCTCAAAGCCAAGTTCATCTCTCCAAGTAGGGGAGTCAAGGGTGTCATGGCGCGCTCATCTTCCTAAAGCAAAGGAACCAAGGTCACGACACCCACCCAGCGGGGATCCAAGGCACAAAAAGAAAACAAGGCTTGGCACCATAGAAGGCGCCATAGAAGGCGGCCAGCACCCAGGCGCCTATGAGGGCGCCATCAACAACAAGGCACCCAGGAGGGCGCTATCAACAGAAGATGGAAAACCATGGCCACTGGCCCCGCAACCTCTGATGGGCGAGTTATCATCAGACCGAGTTCTGATAAACTGCCCTCAGAGCAAACTTTGCCCCGAGGCACGAAGCGACCACGAGGCACGAAGCGACTTTAAACTTGTCGCAACCTCTTATGGGGGAGTTAAATTCAGACCCAGTTCTGTTAAATTGCCCCCAGAGTTAACTTTGCCACGAGGCATGAAGCGACTTTAAACTTGTCGCAACCTCTGATGGGCGAGTTAAATTCAGATCGATTATGATAAACTTCCCCCAGAGTCCCACAAGGTGCGAAGTGACTTTAAACGTGTCACAACCTCTAATGGGTGAGTTAAATTCAGATCGATTCTGATAAACTTCCCCCAGAGTCTCACGAGGTGCGAAGCGACTTTAAACGTGTCGCAACCTCTGATGGGCGAGTTAAATTCAGATCGATTCTGATAAACTGCCCCCAGAGTCCCACGAGGTGCGAATCACGTGTTGCAACCTCTGATGAACGAGTTAAATTCAGATCGATTCTGATAAACTTCCCCCAGAGTTAACTTTGCCACGAGGCACGAAGCAACTTTAAACGTGTCAGAACCTCTGATGGGCGAGTTAAATTCTGACCGGGTTTTGATAAACTGCCCCCCAGAGTTAACATTGCCACGAGGCGCCCAAGGCCATCTTACGGGTGCTAGTTATAAGTATAAGAAACTAGCCTGACAAAGAGTAAGCATGGATGTTTCAAAATGAAACATTAAAAATCAGGGGGCAATGACATCGAAGTCAACCCTGTTGGGGTGGTATGTGACAATCCTCCCGTCTTGAACCTCATGATCAAATTGAAAGATCGTGGAAATGTCAAATGGATAATGGTAAGGACAGAAGAAGCAATTCCCCTCGGCACCAAGCAAGCCCTGAAATTTCACCAAGAAGAAGAACAGGCTAAGAGACAGGATGAGCAACAAAAAAGCAAAGTGCCGAGCACACGTCCACACAAGCCGGCACCCATGAGGGCGCCTGGCAGGGCGCCAAGTGAAAAGCAACCAGCGGCCATGAGGGCGCCTGGCAGGGCGCCAAGTCAAGGAGCAGCCAGCACCCATGAGGGCGCCTTGCAGGGCGCCAAGTGAAGAGCAGCCAGCGCCCATGAGGGCGCCTGGCAAAGCGCCCATGAGGGCGCCTGGCAAGGCGCCAAGTCAAGAAGCAGCTAGCGCCCATGAGGGCGCCTCGCAGGGCGCCAAGTGAAAAGCAGCCAGCGCCCATGAGGGCGCCAAGTGAGCAGCCAGCGCCTATGAGGGCACCTGGCAGGGCGCCAATGAAAAAGCAGGCAGCGCCCCTGAGGGCGCCTGACAGAAGGGCGCCTGGCAGGGGGTGGTCTGGAAGCAAGTCCTTCACAAGGGGGCAGTTAGCACTGTGCAACAAGGTGCCCAAGGCACCCACGAGGGCACCAAAATGTTGTCTCGCAAAATTAAAAGGTGCATAAGCATGTGAGTGCATGAGCACGTTAGAAAATAAAAGAGTGCATGAGCACGTAAGAAAATTATAGGATGCATGAGCATGTGAGTGCATGAGCATGAAAGGAAATAAAAGA
Organism: Astragalus membranaceus; assembly: GCA_039519185.1. Classification (NCBI taxonomy): domain Eukaryota; kingdom Viridiplantae; phylum Streptophyta; class Magnoliopsida; order Fabales; family Fabaceae; genus Astragalus; species Astragalus membranaceus. Next base: position 116,713,999 of record CM076849.1, on the reverse strand, counting down.
ATGCACGAGCACGTGAGCAAAAAACAGGGTGCACTAGCACGTAAGCAAAAAAAACATAGTGCACGAGCTCGTGAGAAAATAAAATAGTGCACGAGCACGTGAACAAAAAAGCAGAGTGCCAAGCACACGTCCACACAAGCCGGCACCCAAGAGGACGCCTGGCAAGGAAGCAACCAGCGCCCATGAGGGCGCCTGGCAAGGCACCAATGCAGAAGCAGGCAGCGCCCATGACGGCGCCTGGCAGAGGGGCGAGTGGCAGAGGGGCGCCTGGCAGGAGGGCGCCAACAGCATAACGTAGCACTCGGCACAAGGCGCCCAGGAGGACGCCAACATCAGGATACAGCACCCCAACTTGGTGCCTGGCACAAGGATTACACCAACGGAGGTGTGAGTCACGATCCCGACAAAGTGATCTTGTACGACCCGACAAGACAGACAGAGTAACGCATTACGGCAAAGAAAAAATTTCTCTATTTTACTCTAGAGAGTGAAAATGATAAAACACGGTCGTGACAAAGGCAGTGTCCCGCGCGACTTCACACATCCGGTAGACCGACGAAAATCCTTCAAGCCAAGACCATCCTCCGGAATAATCTCGGCTTGGGGGGCAACTGTTCTGGACTGGACCAAGAGGTCCATTTAGCAAAACCAGGGGGTGTGTTTAGCAACTAGATATGGATCAGCCCAATCGATTTGGCCCTTATCCACAACATACAAGCCCAATCACGCTTGGACGGTTAAGATCAATTCCGCTGATCCGACGACCCACAAACGGACACGATTTCCTATAAATATAGGCTCGCATAGCCATTTACGAGGTACACACTCTTCCCTTGCAAATTCACTAGCTTATTCTCATACTGACTTGAGCGTCGGAGTGGCTTTGCAGGTACCCCCTCCAGGCGCTCACTGCAAGAGACCTACAACCAACAGCCTACTAAAATACTGCTAGGTACAGAACAAAAGGTTTCTTCTTGGGTGTGAACTTTCATGGCCCCTTTTGTTGATGAGTGGATAGTGTTGTTTTATGTGACTAGGCTTCTTACATTCAAAGCAAGTGAATTTTGACTTGCTTCCTTCTCCCTTAAATGTGTCCCTTCTGAATTGATATTTTCCACTTCTTCTGTTGGTTAGCCATCTGTTTATTCTTCTTGAGACTAGAGAAGGTTCTTCTCCTTCCGAGTCTTCTTTACTGGCATGTTCTTCTTCAGCTACCTCTTGAGAAGATTTGGGTGCCATAGTTTTCCCTTTTTGAGATGATGTATTTTCCTCTTTTTTAGAAGCTTTGATAGAAACTGTCTTGTTATTTTTTGGATGAAGCACTTCCATCTTCTATTGCTCTTGTTTTTTAAATGAATCCAACAAGAGATCATTCTCAAGAGTTGACAAGGTTTCTTCTTCTTCTATTGTAGTCAGTTTGGGTGTCCAAACTTTTGGTAGGCACTTTAGCAGCTTTCTAACTTTTTGAGCATTTGGATAGATTTTCCCCAAAGTTTTCAATCGATTAATGATTGTGCTAAACCTACTGAACATTTCATCAATAGATTCATCATCACTCATTTTGAACATTTCAAATTCATTGATTAGCATTCCCTTTTTTTCTTATTTGGTTTGATCTGTTCCTTCGTGAGCAGTTTGCAATGTATCCCATATTTCTTTTCCAGTTTCCTTCCCTACTATTTTAAGCTTTCCATTAGTAGTAGTTTTCTTTATTGACTCTTCCATTAGTAGTAGTGGTATATTTGATGATGGACATTTTGGTAGGAAGGCTACAAAATTTGGTTTGGCCATGACCTCTTCCAAGATCATTTCCTCTCACACTTTTTGAGTGTAAGATAAGAAGGGTGAGTTGAAACAGTCTCCTCATCTACAATAATGAGTAGAGAAGGTTGAGATGGAACAGTCTTCTCAACTATGTGTATGAGTTCAGAAGGGTCAATTAAATCTTTCTTCTCGGAACAACTTAATAGAAAAGAGGGTAAGATATTTTTCTAACTTGCTTTGAAATGTTTGAAATAGTGTATACATTTTATCTCACGTTTTATTTACTGGAGATTACTGCTTTAAAATTTCCACATCAAAAAGTTTAGAGAAGGGTTGCAAAAATAGTGTTTTGAGAAAACTGTGCAGTGTTGAGAAGGGTCTGCGGAGCAGCCTTTTCAGTTTTCATAACTCTTCTCTTAAAAGAGAGTTTTGAGTGAATTTTAAAAACAACTTAAGAATAGCAATAAATAACACAAGGATGTCTAGAGGTTCACTCAAAACCCATGGTTACATCCACTCCTCACACCGAATGAGTATTTCCACTATTTCCTAATTAAATAGTTACAACTTTACAACCAGCCTAGGCTTAAAGTTCTTGTGGCAGTTTTCTTCTCACAAGTTTACACGCAGTGAGTATTTCTCATGTTGACTCTTCTCAACTTGACCTTTCTTATCATGGCCCTTCTGATCTTGACCCTCCTTGTCATGATGCTTCTCAACTTGACCATTCTGATGTATACTCTTCTAAACTATGACTCTTCAAATGACGATCCTTCTTATGTTGACCCTTCTGATCAATAAACCACCATATCGATGATCCTTCTCATGATGACTCTGCTCATGATGATTCTTCTCATGCTGACCCTTCTCATGATTAGGCATGGCAACGGGGCGGGTCGGGGGCGGGTTTGGCATTCCCCACCCCTACCTCTATCGGGGTCGGGTTTTGCATCCCCCAACCCCGTCCCAAACGGGGACGAGTTCCCCGTGGGTACCCGTTTCCGTCACAAATTTATAAGAAAAATAAAAAAATATATTTATAATAATTAATAAAATAAAATAATAATAATTATACAATGATAAAATAAAGTTAAAAGTATTAAAATAGATTTTTCTATAGGAAATAGATCAAAATTAAAAATATACAAAATTTATGAAACAAAATGAATAAGTAAATATGCTTGAAATAAAATAAAATAATTAATTTATGTTTTGTCGAGCGGGTTCGGGGCGGGGACGGGGTGGGTATCGACATCCCCGAACCCATACCCGTCCCCGGTCAAAGCGGGTTTTCCCCGTCAAACTCGGGGCGGGGTCGGGTGGGTACCCACGGGTTCGGGTTATGTTGCCATGCCTACTCATGATGACTCTTCTCATGTAATGCTATAAAGCATATATTTTCTGGAGAGTGGCTTTGAATTCATGTTCTAAGTAAACACTCAACAAGAAACATTAGATAAATATGAAATCCGAGAACTTGAGCTTCTTATCAAAAGGTTTGTAAACCATCAAAACTATAATGGGATTTTACTTTAACAGAAGCTGAATATTCAACCTAGTCCACTCTATGCCTGACCGGCATTAGATTCTAAGTCTCTACCCTATATTGACCGAACCTTCCTTTTGTGTAACGATTGAAACAACATTAATAAGGGTATCCCAAAATTCCACTCTTGTCCCTTTCAACAGCCGCAATAGTTATAACTGTAATAAATTTCATTGAATTGAGATTTGTACTATATTAATAATTGTTGTTATCGTATTAATCCCTGCTAGTCTCATTCGTTGAGGAAAATGTAACTCTCTTCGTAAGTGTTCAAAGATCCCGAAAGTTTCCCCTACTTTGGATTGGGGCCCATTCCCTTACTCTAACATTTTTGTACCAGTAAATGTATTAATTTTAAAAATTTCGTAAAACTTAATTCGAATTTAAATTAAATGTCCATTGAACTGGATTAGATCAAATTAATTACGTACGTTGACAAAAATTGAATAAAGGTAGAGCAAAAGTATGAGTCTTTCAATTTCAAAATGTAACATAAATATATTTAATGATTAACAATTTATTTTTGACTAGAAATTTAATGTATTAGAAATATTAAATACTATATAAGACTGATGTATAGGTAGCTGTTCTCAACAATTCAGAGCAGAATGGCCACAAGTATCAATCGTCTCTGCTTTATGATGGTAATTCTATGTGTTGTTTCAGTTTCGGCTTCAGGTAATAAACTAGTCTCGTATGTTTTGTTATCTTTTCAATAAAAATTATATATGATAGTTTCTCGCGAAAAAAAAGAATGAAGGTTTCATTTGAAATATCAAAATTCTTAAGAATATTAAGCAACTTTTACAAGAAAATAATCAATATATATATTTAACTTCTCTATATTATTTTTCTTGAAGGTAATTTCATTATTTTATGTTGATATGTTCTCAAAATCATTTTCTTGTATATGTTGGCATGTTGATACTTCGTAGGTTTAAATATATGTTTAGTACCTGCAAAAATGTGTTTAATCCAATTTACTCATTGCAAAATTTTGTTTTGTTTCTGCAAAAATGTGTTTAATCCAGTTTCTGCAAAAAATTTGTTGCGCACAGAGGATACCCAATTTACACAAAAAAAACTACATTTTTTGTTAAAAAATGACATATAATATTAAAAGATTCACCGTTTTAAGTAATTCAGTAATGAGTATCCATATCAATTGTAAATCCATGAATAATGAAACTAAACCTTTGTTTTGGCAAAAATGATACTAAACATTAGCCACTATTGTTCTAGTTTTATTATTTAATGTTGTTTCTCGTATAAATTCAATATTTAAATATTCTTATTGCTCATAATAAATAAAAGTTTTGCTGAATTACTAAACATATATGTATAATTAAATTATTCGGTCATTGAACGAGAGTTTTTAATATTCAAAATTGAGAAGCATATACAGTTTCTAATGGCATTTTGTTTATTATAGTAGGAGCAATTAACTTGGCTGGCATCGATCAGCTAGACTGTTCTTACTTTGCGGCATGTCCAAGTTATCCCCGTGGGTGTTCTGCTCTTTGTTTACGCGTGTTCGCTCGTGGCTTTTGTGTAAGATATAAATGTTGCTGTGTTAGGTAGCTTTGTCTTGGATTGTATTTTCTCAAGGTGTTTGCTCAAGAATATATATCTACAAATGCAATCTTTATAATCTTCATAAAATGATGTTGGAAATGAAATAGAATAATTTCAAATTGAAATAATATTGTTACATTACATTACCATATAATTTCAAATTACATTACTACCAACAAATTTTAATAATAAACTTTCTTACATTACCATATAAATGAAATAGAATGAAACAGTCTTTTATGTCTATTGAAAGAAAGGGAGACAAAAAAAGAGGGCGAGAGAGGGGAAAGAACTTTTTTTTAAGCTCAAAAAAGATTTTTTTTAAAAAAAATAGAAAAAATGAAGGCAGAAAAGAGGCCATACGGGGACTAGACCAAAACCCAAGACAAAAAAGAAACTAGAGTCAAAGCTTTAGAAGGGAATCATCACGCACAATGGTTCCATGGGTATTAGAAGCCACAGGATCACCAATATCATCTGACATCTCTCCCCAAAGCTTTCCAAAAATTCTCATGTCTGCCGGTAAGCGAGTTTTAGGATCAATAGAAGAGAGTGAGAGAGAGATAGCATATTTTCAAAAACATGAGAGCAAAAGATCAAGTTTAATCATCGAATTCTACATAGAAAAGATGATTTTTTCAAGACTTGAGCTTGAGACCTTCAGATAGAATCTAAACCCAGCTACTGCTTAAACCAACCTTTGTTGGTTATATATTTATCCCGTTTCACCCTGAATTATTTAATTAATATCACTTTATATTGTATATAAAATTCTAAAAGATATGTTTAACACCATTCATTTTTTTAATCCGGGGGGCAACTCACTCGATACAATTGAGAGAAAATGGAAAACGTAGGCTTCGAAGACAACTTATACTCTTTTCTTGAGGAACTTTGGTTTCTTTTAATTATTTGTTTATTAAAGGGGAAACATCTTGTAAAGGGGAAACACCTTCGAGACTTCCTGCAACTAGACCCAAGAATCGCGCCCCTTTCTTAAAGTGGAAACATCTTGTAAAATATTCTGTAATTCAACAACTTCTTCGGCACAAATCGGATCCTGAATAAGCATCTACGGTTCCTCCCAAAGCCAAGAGTCACCGACCCACAGTTTCTTAGTCATGATAGCCTCTAAATCAACTTGAAGTCTTTGTTGGACTAAATATTCTATCAATATCACTAACTCAATATTATGAGAATCAACTCGGCCGAAGATTCTCATCACAACCCATAAATAATGTAAATAAATGGTTTGAAAATGGACAACTTAGAAATTAAAATTAATTGATTCTGTTCAGATTCGTAAAACAAATAAATAACATGAGGTTTGAAAAAGAGGGGAAAGGAGTTACAAGGAAGAAACATGCATATAATCATAAAAATGCTGAAAAGTAAATTGTGGGAAAGTCGCAAAACTCAACGAGTTGCATTTTACCGAAGACATCGTTTTTGAAGACTACGAATCCGCATGGAAGGTTATTGAAACACAAGCGTACCGCCTAAATGATTCTGTATCAGAGTGCTTGGAGGGAAAGGGAGCGAAGATTCTCCCCCTAAGTAATTCATTATTGTTTTTTCCCTCTCTTTATTTTTACGCTCTCTTTCTTACTTTTTACTTTTTCCTTCCACTCTCTTTATTCTTTTTTTCTCTTTCTTCTTACACTCTCTTTCCTCATTTTCACTTTTCTTTTACACTTTTTTTCTTCCTTTTTTCCTTTTTACTTTATTTTTCCCATAAATGATTACTTTATTTCTCTTATCACTTCACTTTAATTCTTTTAACTAAATTTCTAAATTTATACAAACACTACTTTAATTAAAAATTTTGAAGACTACAACTATAAACTTACTATCTAAAAAACAAGAAGACTTAATGATTATTTAAATCTACTATCTACCATATCTACAATATATCTAAGACAATAGATCACCACTGAAATGTCCAATTGAGACATTTGTCAATAATTCTACTATTCTACTATATATCTAAGACAATAGATCACCACTGAAATGTCCAATTGAGACATTTGTCAATAATAACACATGGCAAATTTGAGGACAAATAAGTAAATTACATTTAATTAATTTTTGTTTTTTTCCCTCTCTTTTTATCTCTTTAATTTTACACTCTCTTTCATACTTTTTACTTTTTCCTTCCACTCTCTTTATTATTTTTTTCTCTTTCTTCTTACACTCTTTCCTCGTTTTCACTTTTCTTTTACACTTTTTTTCTTCCTTTTTTTCCTTTTTACTTGATTTTCCCCATATATAATTATTATATTACTCTTATCAGTTCACTTTAATTATTTTAACTAAATTTCTAAATTTATACAAACACTACTTTAATTTAAATTTTTGAAAACTACTACTATAAACCTACTATCTAAAAAACAAGAAGACTTAATGACTATTTAAATCTACTATCTACAATATCTACTATATCTACTATCTACTATATCTACTATATCTACTATATATCTAAGACAATAGATCACCACTGAAATGTCCAATTGAGACATTTGTCAATAATGACACTTGGCAAATTTGAGGACAAATAAGTAAATTACATCTAATTCATTATTGTTTTTTTGCCTCTCTTTTTATCTCTCTTTATTTTTACACTCTCTTTCTTACTTTTTACTTTTTCATTCCACTCTCTTTATTTTTTTTCTCTTTCTTCTTACACTCTTTTTTCACATTTTCACTTTTCTATTTCACTTTTTTTCTTCCTTTTTTCCTTTGTACTTTAGTTTTCCCATAAATAATTTATCTATTTATCTTATCACTTCACTTTAATTCTTTTAACTAAATTTCTAAATTTATACAAACACTACTTTAATTTAAATTTTTGATAACTACTACTATAAACCTACTATCTAAAAAATAAGAAGACTTAATGACTATTTAAATCTACTATCTACTATATCTACTATCTACTATATCTACTATATCTACTAGGCTAAAGTGCTCCTGGGATCCCTTATCTTTATTGAAAGTAACGAAATAGTCCTTTAAGTTTTTTTTGTCCCAAATAAGTCCTTTATCTTTCAAATTTTTGACACATAAATCCTTTTCCGTTAGCAGTGCTGATTTATGTGTCAAAAAAAAGGATTTATGTGTTAAAAATTTGAAACATAAAGGACTGAATTGGGACAGAGAAGGATTTATGTGTCAAAAATTTAAAACATAAAGGACTGATTTGGGACAAAAAAAAGATAAAGGACCATATCGTTACTTTAAATAAAGATAAGGGACCCCGGGAGCACTTTAGCCTATCTACTATATATCTAAGACTTAATAAGAAGACTTAATGACTATTTAAATCTACTATCTAAATAAGAAGACTTAATGACTATTTAAATCTACTAGATCACCACTGAAATGTCCAATTGAGACATTTGTCAATAATGACAGTTGGCAAATTTGAGGACAATTGCAAATTTGAGGACAAATAAGTAAATTACATCTAATTCATTAATGTTTTTTTTCCATCTCTTTTTATCTCTCTTTATTTTTACACTCTCTTTCTTACTTTTTACTTTTTCCTTCCACTCTCTTTATTCTTTTTTTCTCTTTCTTCTTACACTCTCTTTCCTCATTTTCACTTTTCTTTTACACTTGTTTTCTTCATTTTTTCCTTTTTTCTTTATTTTTCCCATAAATAATTATTTTATTTCTCTTATCCCTTCATTTTAATTCTTTAAACTAAATTTCTAAATTTATAAAAACACTACTTTAATTAAAATTTTTGAAGAATACTACTATATAAACCTACTATCTAAAAAACAAGAAGACTTAATGACTATTTAAATTAGTAATCTATCTACTATATATCTAAGACAATAGAACACAACTGAAATGTCCAATTGAGACATTTGTCAATAATGACACTTGGCAAATTTGAGGACAAATAAGTAAATTTCATCTAATTCGTTATTGTTTTTTCCCTCTATTTTTATCTCTCTTTATTTTTACACTCTCTTTCTTACTTTTTACTTTTTCCTTCCACTCTCTTTATTCTTTTTTTCTCTTTCTTCTTACACTCTCTTTCCTCATTTTCACTTTTCTTTTACACTTTTTTTCTTCCTTTTTTCCTTTTTACTTTATTTTTCCCATAAATAATTATTCTATTTCTCTTATCACTTCAGTTTAATTCTTTTAACTAAATTTCTAAATTTATACAAACACTACTTTAATTAAAATTTTTGAAGACTACTACTATAAACCTACTATCTAAAAAATAAGAAGACTTAATTACTATTTAAATCTACTATCTACTATATATCTAAGACAATAGATCACCACTAAAATGTCCAATTGAGACATTTGTCAATAACTCTACTATATATCTAAGACAATAGATCACCACTGAAATGTCCAATTGAGACATTTGTCAATAATGACACTTGGCAAATTTGAGGACAAATAAGTAAATTACATCTAATTCATTATTGTTTTTTTCCTCTCTTTTTATATCTCTTTATTTTTACACTCTATTTCTTACTTTTTACTTTTTCCTTCCACTCTCTTTATTCTTTTTTTCTCTTTCTTCTTACACTCTTTTTTCACATTTTCACTTTTCTTTTACACGTTTTTTCTTCCTTTTTTCCTATTGACTTCATTTTTCCCATAAATAATTTATCTATTTCTCTTATCACTTCACTTTAATTCTTTTAACTAAATTTCTAAATTTATACACACACTACTTTAATTAAAAATTTTAAAGACTACTATTATAAAGCTACTATCTAAAAAACAAGAAGACTTAATGATTATTTAAATCTACTATCTACCATATCTACTATATATCTAAGACAATAGATCACCATTGAAATGTCCAATTGAGACATTTGTCAATAATTCTACTATATATCTAAGACAATAGATCACCACTGAAATATCCAATTGAGACATTTGTCAATAATGACACATGGCAAATTTGAGGACAAATAAGTAAATTACATTTAATTCATTTTTGTTTTTTTCCCTCTCTTTTTATCTCTTTAATTTTACACTCTGTTTCTTACTTTTTACTTTTTCCTTCCACTCTCTATATTCTTTTTATCTCTTTCTTCTTACACTCTCTTTCCTCGTTTTCACTTTTCTTTTACACTTTTTTTCTTTCTTTTTTCCTTTTTACTTGATTTTCCCCATATATAATTATTATATTTCTCTTATCAGTTCACTTTAATTATTTTAACTAAATTTCTAAATTTATACAAACACTACTTTAATTTAAATTTTTGAAAACTACTACTATAAACCTACTATCTAAAAAACAAGAAGACTTAATGACTATTTAAATCTACTATCTACAATATCTACTATATCTACTATCTACTATATCAACTATATCTACTATATCTACTATATATCTAAGACAATAGATCACCACTGAAATGTCCAATTGAGACATTTGTCAATAATGACACTTGGCAAATTTGAGGACAAATAAGTAAATTACATCTAATTCATTATTGTTTTTTTGCCTCTCTTTTTATCTCTCTTTATTTTTACACTCTCTTTCTTACTTTTTACTTTTTCCTTCCACTCTCTTTATTTTTTTTCTCTTTCTTCTTACACTCTTTTTTCACATTTTCACTTTTTTTTTCACTTTTTTTCTTCCTTTTTTCCTTTTTACTTTAGTTTTCCCATAAATAATTTATCTATTTCTCTTATCACTTCACTTTAATTCTTTTAACTAAATTTCTAAATTTATACAAAAACTACTTTAATTTAAATTTTTGATAACTACTACTATAAACCTACTATCTAAAAAATAAGAAGACTTAATGACTATTTAAATCTACTATCTACTATCTACTATATATCTAAGACTTAATAAGAAGACTTAATGACTATTTAAATCTACTATCTAAATAAGAAGACATAATGACTATTTAAATCTACTAGATCACCACTGAAATGTCCAATTGAGACATTTGTCAATAATGACAGTTGGCAAATTTGAGGACAATTGCAAATTTGAGGACAAATAAGTAAATTACATCTAATTCATTAATGTTTTTTTCCCTCTTTTTATCTCTATTTGTTTTTACACTCTCTTTCTTACTTTTTACTTTTTCCTCCCACTCTCTTTATTCTTTTTTTCTCTTTCTTCTTACACTCTCTTTCCTCATTTTCACTTTTCTTTTACACATGTTTTCTTCATTTTTTCCTTTTTTCTTTATTTTTCCCATAAATAATTATTTTATTTCTCTTATCCCTTCAATTTAATTCTTTAAACTAAATTTCTAAATTTATAAAAACACTACTTTGATTAAAATTTTTGAAGAATACTACTATAAACCTAGTATCTAAAAAACAAGAAGACTTAATGACTATTTAAATTAGTAATCTATCTACTATATATCTAAGACAATAGAACACAACTGAAATGTCCAATTGAGACATTTGTCAATAATGACACTTGGCAAATTTGAGGACAAATAAGTAAATTTCATCTAATTCGTTATTGTTTTTTCCCTCTCTTTTTATCTCTCTTTATTTTTACACTCTCTTTCTTACTTTTTACTTTTTCCTTCCACTCTCTTTATTCTTTTTTTCTCTTTCTTCTTACACTCTCTTTCCTCATTTTCACTTTTCTTTTACACTTTTTTTCCTCCTTTTTTCCTTTTTACTTTATTTTTCCCATAAATAATTATTCTATTTCTCTTATCACTTAAGTTTAATTCTTTTAACTAAATTTCTAAATTTATACAAACACTACTTTAGTTAAAATTTTCGAAGACTACTACTATAAACCTACTATCTAAAAAATAAGAAGACTTAAAGACTATTTAAATCTACTATCTACTATATCTACTATATCTACTATCTACTATATATATAAGACAATAGATCACCACTAAAATGTCCAATTGAGAAATTTGTCAATAACTCTACTATATATCTAACACAATAGATCACCACTGAAAGGTCCAATTGAGACATTTGTCAATAATGACACTTGGCAAATTTGAGGACAAATAAGTAAATTACATCTAATTCATTATTGTTTTTTTCCTCTCTTTTTATATCTCTTTATTTTTACACTCTATTTCTTACTTTTTACTTTTTCCTTCCACTCTCTTTATTCTTTTTTTCTTTCTTCTTACACTCTTTTTTCACATTTTCACTTTTCTTTTACACTTTATTTCTTCCTTTTTTCCTTTTTACTTTATTTTTCCCATAAATAATTTATCTATTTCTCTTATCACTTCACTTTAATTCTTTTAACTAAATTTCTAAATTTATACAAAAACTACTTTAATTAAAATTTTTGAAGACTACTACTATAAACCTACTATCTAAAAAGGAAGAAGACTTAATGACTATTTAAATCTACTATCTACTATATCTACTATATGTAACACCCCGTTAATTTCTAACTTGTAGAAATTACCGAAGCGCACTACTGGCATACATCAGAGTAACTTCCTTTTTAAATACTGAACACATACTAATACTCGATGCTAAAAACCCATCAAGTTCGCTTACATAACTGAACATAATATACATAAAGCGGTCCTTACACCCTCAACTAGTGTTCAGTACTCAAAACCGAAAGTCTGCGGAAGCGATTTACAACTTAAAAACATAAGTCGTACCATCGTACATCTAAGAAACTGAATAACAATACCGAAATACAAATGAAACTGAATAACAAGACATAATGAAATAAAGGTAGCGGCAGCTCCTCAAGCGTCTCCATAGCCGTGCCTCACTGTCTTCAACTTTCCCTGCTTAACTGAAAAACAACAACAACAATGGATTGGGTGAGACAACTTGTCTCAGTGAGTCCTATCGCGACCCCTTACTAATCCTCTCGGTTCAATTATGCTTGATTCATTATTCTGATTCTAACTCATAGTCCTCAAAATTGACCATGTGGCTAACTAACTGAAGTTGTCCTTATAACCCTTAAGCCGGTTACAAGACGCAACTCATAAACTAAACTAAACGTTGTCCTCATAACCCTTAAGCCGGTTACAAGAAACAACACATAAACTGAACTGATATTTTAGCGTGTCACCGGTCACTTGGCATAATAAGCTTCCGGTGAACCCGTCCCCACTAATCGGCTGGGTCCCTGATGGGGCCTAGGTTCATAGGGCTCATGACTTCCCCTCCCCTAGCACACTAAACTGAAATAGGGTCGTCACCCTAACTGAACTGAACTGATGTATATATTTTAATATACCTGAACTGAACTGAACAATGAACTTAACATAACAATAAACTGAACATAATCATGAACTTAACTTAACATGAACTGATCCTAACATAAACTTACTACTAACGTGATCTAATTACTAACTTAGTCTAATTATTAAGTGATCTCTCATGGATTACTAAGGTTCGCTAACTTAACTTACACTAATTATCCTGCTAGTCCAAACATAATACATCAATCACATTTAGCATAATCATAACATGATAATCAGTCTCAATCATAAACTTAGCTTAGGCATGACAATCTCATAATCTGGGTTATATCCTCAAGAGCGAGTTATAAACAATCAACCAATGGTATTAATAGAGTCACATCATCACAGTTGGTTGAGAAGGAGATCGGAAGAGGTTTGGAACCGAAAGGAGCGACGAAACGGAATTTAGGAGTACGGTACCAGAATGGGGCGCACGATCCGTGCCTAGGGGCGCACGATCCGTGCGTCCTATTACTTTTCTCAAATTGGCAACCCGAAGGGGGCGCACGATCCGTGCCCAGGGGCGCACGGTCCGTGCGTCCTGTGAACTCAGAATAATTTCCTCTTTCGTTCCGTTTCGCTTTCCGATCGTTTCTAATCCGTAACCCGATCGACATCCAACCTTCAAACAGAGTTTATACACATAATTCCAGACATAATCCAATCATCACAATCCACATATCAATCATGCAATTTTAATCACAATTTCAGTCCAACAATCAAACGACTCTATGACTTAGAGCGATATTTTCGAAATCGATTCGACACCGGTTTTTCATAAAACGCGTGACTCAATATCTCAGAACACAACACATGATTTTTAACAATCCTAGTGAGTATAGAACTCACCTTTTCGTGACGACGATACTCCCGACGCCGAAACTTCTCGAACACGAACTAACGGAATCACGAATCCGCTCCAGCTATTTCCAGCAACACACCGCCAATTTGCAACGAGCGTAACTCACTCAAATCTCAACCAAACTTAGCAAAACGAGGGTCTACGGTGAAGGGAATTTTGTCTACTTTCTGATGGAGAAAGATTCACTAACATGCAACCAGTGGTTTGGGAGATATTAACAAAACAATAGGACTGCTCTGGAACAGTGGCTGATTCTTAATCCGAAAGTTGTGAGTGTGATATCTCTCTCATTTCTCAATGAAATCATGCGTTTCTTGTGCCCAAAATGAAGAGCTTTGTGTCTAGTTTCCAGAGGGACAAGAATCACGATGATCGGAGCCGTGCACAGTGAGATACGATGAAAATACCAAAGGTAGGTAAAACGGGTTTTACCCAGAATTTTCTGTTGAACCCTTCTTCTCCCTCAAACTCGAATTTGCATGGCTGGGTGAAGTGAGATGATGTTTCAGTGTTTGATATGAGTACCAATAGAAAGGGGAAGGAAAATGGGATGCAGTTCTGGTCTTAGATGAAACATGCATTGAGATTCCATGGAGCTCTCCTCCTCTCTTCTCCCTTCACACCTCTCTCTCTTTTCTCCCCCAATCTCTTTGAGTTTGTGTTTCTGAAAATGAAAGAAGGAGCTGGAGTGTTTCATAGGGTGGGCTGGGTCAGCTGGGAATGGAGAACTTATATAGGGTAAGGTACAAAGACGAAAATGCCCCTCACTTACTAACTCTATCCCATATGACTCCTTTCACTCCTAATCATCCTAACTTAACTTAATTAAACACTCAATCACATAAAATTCCCTACTTAACTAATCAAACAAGTTATTTTTAATTTAAATAATTTCAATCAATTAAATATTTCACTAATAATTAATATTATGCTAATATAATTAAATAGCAAAAAAATAGGGGATGTTACACTATATATCTAAGACAATAGATGACCACTGAAATGTCCAATTGAGACATTTGTCCAAAATGACACTTGGCAAATTTGAGGACAATTGCAAATTTGAGGACAAATAAGTAAATTACATCTAATTCATTAATGTTTTTTTCCCTCTCTTTTTATTTCTCTTTATTTTTACACTCTCTTTCTTACTTTTTACTTTTTCCTTCCACTCTCTTTATTCTTTTTTTCTCTTTCTTCTTACACTCTCTTTCCTCATTTTTACTTTTCTTTTACACTTTTTTTCTTCATTTTTTCCTTTATACTTTATTTTTCCCATATATAATTATTCTATTTCTCTTATCACTTCACTTTAATTCTTTTAACTAAATTTCTAAATTTATACAAACACTACTTTAATTAAAATTTTTGAAGACTATTACTATAAACCTACTATCTAAAAAGGAAGAAGACTTAATGACTATTTAAATTTACTATCTACTATATCTACTATATATCTAAGACAATAGATCACCACTGAAATGTCCAATTGAGACATTTGTCAATAATGACACTTGGCAAATTTGAGGACAATTGCAAATTTGAGGACAAATTAGTAAATTACATCTAATTCATTAATGTTTTTTTCCCTCTCTTTTTATCTCTCTTTATTTTTACACTCTCTTTCTTACTTTTTACTTTTTCCTTCCGCTCTCTTTATTCTTTTTTTCTCTTTCTTCTTACACGCTCTTTCCTCATTTTCACTTTTCTTTTACAGTTTTTTTCTTCATTTTTTCCTTTTTACTTTATTTTTCTCATAAATAATTATTTTATTTCTCTTGTCACTTCACTTTAATTCTTTAAACTAAATATCTAAATTTTTACAAACATTACTTTAATTAAAAATTTTGAAGAATACTACTATAAACCTAATATCTAAAAAACAAGAAGACTTAATGACTATTTAAATTAGTAATCTATCTACTATATATCTAAGACAATAGATCACAACTGAAATGTCCAATTGAGACATTTGTCAATAATGACACTTGGCAAATTTGAGGACAAATAAGTAAATTACATCTAATTCGCTATTGTTTTTCCCCTCTTTTTTTATCTCTCTTTATTTTTACACTCTCTTTCTTACTTTTTACTTTTTCCTTCCTCTCTCTTTATTCTTTTTTTCTCTATCTTCTTACACCCTCTTTCCTCATTTTCACTTTTCTTTTACACTTTTTTTCTTCATTTTTTTCTTTTTACTTTACTTTTTCCATATATAATTATTCTATTTCTCTTATCACTTCAGTTTAATTCTTTTAACTAAATTTTTAAACTTATACAAACACTACTTTAATTAAAATTTTTGAAGACTACTACTATAAACCTACAATCTAAAAAACCAGAAGACTTAATGACTATTTAAATCTACTATCTACTATATCTACTATATCTACTATCAACTATATACCTAAGACAATAGATCACCACTGAAATGTCCAATCACTACAAGAAAAACCTGTTTTAGCTACCAATATTTGCGACGGAGCTTAATCCGTCAGTAATTTGCCACGGATTTGCGACGGCGTGTTTGAAAAAGTAAGAAGCGGGAAATTTCCCTCTGACATTTGCGACGGATTAGAAAACGGTCGCAAATTTGCGACGGGGATCCCGTCACAAGCCCGTCGCAAATGATCTTCGCTTAAAACCCACGCCTTCATATCATCGTTTCCTTCTTCTCTGTTTATTTCATATCATCGTTTCCTTCTGCTCTATGAGCTTCCCTCACGCCGCTCCCCTCCCTCACGCCGTCCCCCTCCCTCCGAGGGGCCTCCCTCACTGTGTCACTCTCCACCATCGCGCCTCCACCCACACCCTCCACCATCGAGCCTCCCTCACTCTCAATCTCGCAAACCCTAACCTAATTGCAAAACTCAAAATCCAAATAGCAATTGCAAAACCCTCTAAATCGTTTCTTTCTTCTCTCGTCGTTCTTTCTTTCGCTAGCTCTCTTCCCTCACTATTCTCTGGTCTTCTCTTACAATCTCTCACTCTCACCTCTCATTCTCGATCTCACTACTCTCTCTTCCTCTGTGTGTCTCTTTCTCCCATTCATTAACATCTTCTTCCCTTTCATTCCATTTTCAATTCCTTTCACATATTTCTCTCTCCCTCACATCTTCTCTACCTCCATTTTTATACGCAATTAGTTTCTCAAATTTTAATTTTGTGTAAAACAAAAATAGGAGGAAAACAACAAAGGGAGCAGCAACACTGGAGAAGGAAGGTTGTGAGAAGAAGAGGAACAGGTAAAGGAGAAGAAAGGGAGACAACTCCATAAATTGCTCATAATCAAACTCCCATTTCTTCTCCATATTCAGATTTTTCTTTTCTTTGTGTACTGTTACAGACAATAGATCACCATTGAAATGTCCAACTGAGACATTTGTCAATAATGACACTTGGCAAATTTGAGGACAAATAAGTAAATTACATCTAATTCATTATTGTTTTTTTGCCTCTCTTTTTATCTCTCTTTATTTTTACACTCTCTTTCTTACTTTTTACTTTTTCCTTTCACTCTCTTTATTTTTTTCTCTTTCTTATTACACTCTTTTTTCACATTTTCACTTTTCTTTTTCACTTTTTTTCTTTCTTTTTTCCTTTTTACTTTAGTTTTCCCATAAATAATTTATCTATTTCTCTTATCACTTCACTTTAATTCATTTAACTAAATTTCTAAATTTATACAAACACTACTTTAATTAAAAGTTTTGAAGACTACTACTATAAACCTACTATCTAGAAAACAAGAAGACTTAATGACTATTTAAATCTACTATCTACTATATCTACTACCTACTATATATCTAAGACAATAGATCACCACTGAAATGTCCAATTGAGACATTTGTCAATAATTCTACTATATATCCAAGACAATAGGTCACCACTGATATGTCCAATTCAGACATTTGTCAATAATGACACTTGGCAAATTTGAGGACAAATAAGTAAATTACATCTGATTCATTATTGTTTTTTTCCCTCTCTTTTTATCTCTTTATTTTTACACTCTCTTTATTACTTTTTACTTTTTCCTTCCACTCTCTTTATTCTTTTTTTCTCTTTCTTCGTACACTCTCTTTTCTTATTTTCACTTTTCTTTCACACTTTTTTTCTTCCTTTTTTCCTTTTTACTTTATTTTTCCCATATATAATTATTATTATATTTCTCTTATCACTTCACTTTAATTCTTTTAACTAAATTTCTAAATTTATACAAAAACTACTTTAATTAAAATTTTTGAAGACTACTACTATAAACCTACTATCTAAAAAACAGGAAGACTTAATGACTATTTAAATCTACTATCTACTATATCTACTATATCTACTACCAACTATATATCTAAGACAATAGATCACTACTGAAATGTCCAATTGAGACATTTGTCAATAATGACACTTGGCAAATTTGAGGACAAATAAGTAAATTACATCTAGTTCATTATTGTTTTTTTCCCTGTTTTTTATCTCTTTATTTTTACACTCTCTTTCTTACTTTTTACTTTTTCCTTCCACTCTCTTTATTCTTTTTTTCTCTTTCTTCTTACACTCGCTTTCCTCATTTTCACTTTTCTTTTACACTTTTTTTTTCCTGTTTTCCTTTTTACTTTATTTTTCCCATATATAATTATTATATTTCCCTTATCACTTCACTTTAATTCTTTTAACTAAATTTCTAAATTTATACAAACACTACTTTAATTAAAATTTTTGAAGACTACTACTATAAACCTACTATCTAAAAAACGGGAAGACTTAATGACTATTTAAATCTACTATCTACTATATCTACTATATCTACTATCTACTATATCTACTATATATCTAAGGCAATAGATCACCACTGAAATGTCCAATTGAGACATTTGTCAATAATGACACTTGGCAAATTTGAGGACAATTGGCAAATTTGAGGACAAATAAGTAAATTACATCTAATTCATTATTGTTTTTTCCCTCTCTTTTTATCTCTCTTTATTTTTACACCCTCTTTCTTACTTTTTACTTTTTCCTTTCACTCTCTTTATTCTTTTTTTCTCTTTCTTCTTACACTCTCTTTCCTCATTTTCACTTTTCTTTTACACTTTTTTTCTTCCTTTTTTCCTTTTTACTTTATTTTTCCCACAAATAATTTATCTATTTTTCCCATAAATAATTTATCTATTTTGTTTAGCTTTTATTTTTATTAAATTAAATTATATGCCACCTAAGCAAAAATAAAAATGGCATGCCACCTAATCAAATAATGAGTTAGCACGCCACATAAGCACTGTTAACAAAGTTGGATGGAGGTTGACGGAAAATGATTTATGTGTCAAAAAATTGAAAGATAAAGGACTTATTTGGGACAAAAAAAACATAAAGGACTAATTCGTTACTTTAAATAAAGATAAGGGACCCCGAGAACACTTTGGCCTAAAATTTTTGAAGACTATTACTATAAACCTACTATCTAAAAAAACAAGAAGACTTAATGACTTTTTAAATCTAGTCTAAATAGCACTTTTGGTCCTTTATGTTTGCTCAAAATTTCACTTTGGTCCATTATCTTTTTTTTGGCCCGTTTTGGTCCCTCATGTTTCATTTTCGTTTCATTTTGGTCCCTCACGTTAGTTTTGGTTAACGGACGCCACGTTGGCAGTTAACTGCTGACGTGGCGTCTCAAATTCATTAAATGACGTGGCAAATAAATTATTTTTTAATTCTAAATTCAGATTTTTAACTTAAAACAAAACTCAAAAATGAAATTAACAAAATATAATAAAACTAAAAACATTAAATATAATAAAACTTAAAACAAAACATAATTCTTCAAAAAACAACAACATTTCCTCTGGTTCCAGATCTACTTCTTCAACAACAATAATTCTTCAACAAAAAAAACAATAACAAAAGCAACAATTCTTCAACAATAACAACAATTCTTCAACAACAAGAACATCTCTAGAAAAACTACCGATTCATCAACAACAACAACAACAACAACAACAAATCTGAATAACAAAACACGCACAAAACGAAGAACAAAACACCCACAAATCAGAAGAACAAAACACCCACAAAACAGGAGAGAAGAGGAACGATTTTTCCAGATCTGAATCAAAACGAAACGGAACTGAATCAAAACGAAACGGAACTGAATCAAAACGGATCTGGGATGTCTCATTGTTTGTGTTCTCTGTTGATGCTCATTTGTTTCATTTTAGTCCTCTCTGTTTTAACTTGGTTTCATTTTGGTCCCTCTCATTGTTTGTGTTGTTTCATTTTGGTCCCTTTCAGATATGAAAAAGCTAAACAACCAGAATTTTCATCCTCATCACGTTTGCAGGTACAAATCCAGAAATGCAATTAGAACGATGGAAAACGAAAATGAAATTGCTGGATGTAACACCCCGGTATTTCTTTAACAAGGAAATACCTAAATATACAATTTGGTATAAATCAGAGTATAAAAATTCCTGTTCAGATATACATCTTTACAAGAAGCAGCGGAAACTAATAAATAATTATTATACAAGCTCGAGTCATACGACCGAATACAAATACAATTACAGAAGAACAAGGACAACCATGAGTGAATCAATCTTCATTCTTCTCCTCGAACCCGACAACCAACTTTGTCGCCTGCTGTCCTTATGACCTGTTCTCTGTAAAAACAACAAATATGGATTGGGTGAGACAACTTGTCTCAGTGAGTCCTACCGTGCCCCCTCACTGACACTCGGTTCAATT
This sequence comes from Astragalus membranaceus, assembly GCA_039519185.1. Taxonomy (NCBI): domain Eukaryota; kingdom Viridiplantae; phylum Streptophyta; class Magnoliopsida; order Fabales; family Fabaceae; genus Astragalus; species Astragalus membranaceus. Next base: position 116,693,304 of record CM076849.1, on the reverse strand, counting down.
TATGAAACCGTTACAACAAAAATCTGACATAACAATGTCTTGTTTATTAATCGAAATGCCAAGCAAATCGTGTTCTTATCTTAGCTTAACATGAAACGGCTGTACAACGACTACGAATCCCGAATCATAAGCTATAAATCGAAATGCCGACTGTGCAACGACTACGAATCCCGGCAAATCGTGTTTTCATTTTAGTTTAGCATAAATCGGCTGTACAACGACTACGAATCCCGATAACCCACGAATTGACCACGCCAAAACGTATACAGGGCCTAGGTAAGGGGTCATGACTACCCTCCCTAGTATGCTACTTGCCGGGTCGTCACCCAACGCAATACATATGACAATATGCATCAAATTCTCGAGAGTTAGATAATTTATATCTTTTCGATCACCACATGGATCAATTACATAATAATCGGATAAACAATATCCATATCGATCTATAACCCGTTTTGAGGAATTCATAAGTTAGACCTCCGGCATTATAATCATTTTCATTTGACATATATAAACATGTATATTCAGTCAGTCCATCAGTCGGTGTACTCACACGCGTGTACTAGGGTTTCGGTTTTTCAATCAATTATGCTTTCGAAGCCCTTTTCAAAAACATGAGTTGAACAAGTTCAAAATACGGTTGTCAGTAAGGCAATATCCTTAAAATTGGTTGGGAAGAAGATTAGGAGTGATTCGGGATCGAAAGGAGCGACGAAACGAGAAATCGGAGTCCGGTAACAGCAGCTCACGCACGGTCCGTGCCCAGGGGCGCACGACCCGTGCGTGATTTACCAAAATCACACAGCCAACCCGAAGAGGACGCACGGTCCGTGCCCAGGGGCGCACGACTCGTGCGGCCTGTTCTGTTACTGAATTCTAGTTTCTCATTCCGCTTTCCATTTCTCGCCCAAATCGAATTCCGATCGTTCTCCAACCTGAAAACGGATTTAATAAACAACATTCCAGACCATATTCCAGTAAAAGCACTTAAAATCACAATTTCGCAAATTGTTCAACAATTCAATAAAAACCGTAAAAACGCAACATTTCTCAAAAACGGTTTTCGGTTCCAAAAATCTTTCGAAAACGGATAATGCCTTATGACTCAAAACCGATATATTTTCAAGACACATAAAAATATCCCTATCCGTGAGTAGAACTCACCCGGTTGACGATCCCGCGAGAAATCACGCCGGAACACGGACGGCCGGATTGTAACCACTCGAACAATCCCCGTAGTCACGTACACGCTCCTAGTGCCTCCGCATCTGAACTTGATGGGTCCCACTTGCACAACCAGTAACTAAGTCAATCATCCTCGTTATTGGACCCCACTTCAGTATATCGAACTGATGGCGTTCGAGACTTCGGCGAACCGAACTCAAATTTGATGAACCACATTTCCAGCATTCTTCTTTCTGTTTTCCAGAATCAATGCACACTTTTGTAACAGCCATAACTATGTCAATTCGCAACCAAACTCATTCAAATCAGTGCCCATTCTGAAGAGTATTTTGTCTACTTTCAAATGGTCAAGGATTCACACGCATGCATCCAGTGGTTTGGGAGATATCACCAAGACAAGATGACTGGTCCAGGATAGTGCTTGATTCTGAATCCGAAACTTGGGGACATGATATCTCCTTCATTTCTCCATGAAATCATACGGTTCTTGTGCCCAAAATGAAGAGCTTCGAGTCTAGTTTCCAGAGGAACAAGAATCACGATCATCGGAGTATGGTGAAGTGAGATACGATGAAAACAATGAAGGTATACCATACGGGTTTCACCCAGAATTCTTGATGGACTTGATCATCATCATCCTCAATCACTCCCTATCACGAATTTGAGCTCCAATAGCTAACCTAAACATTGCAATACAGAACCAAGCTACTGGATTTCACCCTAATGCATCAAAATCAGCCATGCATCTTCAGTTTTGACTCCCTCTAGCTTCGATTTAAACATGCAATGCTCCAAGTGAGGTCAAGACTCCATTGTTTCTCCTTGGAGCTCCAAATCCGAAATGGGACAAAGAGATAGGGGAAGAATCAGGTTCTGATATTTATTCCATTGGAAAGGAAATCGAAATCTGAGTAGAATGGGAGTGAGAGCACTTACATGCAAAACATTTTGGAGGATCCCCCTCCTCCTTCTTTCTCCTCCATCGCGCCCCTCTCCCTCTCCTCTCCTTTTCTGTTTTTGTTTTCTAATTTTCTGGAACTGATCAGCAAATGAAAGGAAACAGAAGTGGTGGGGGGTTTTGACCAGCTGAGGGGAAAGTTTAATGAGGCCAAATTACCAAAATGCCCTTAATTCGAATTTTACTTAAACTTTCGATTCCAAATCAAACAACTAATCTCCAATGTCCATCCACCTATCATTAGACATTTAGATTAGCTAAATTACTCGGTCTAAATAACCATTTTTGTTATAGCCTTTTACTAACTTTGACAATTCGAAATCTATGGAAATGACCAAAATACCCTTGGCCCATTAAGTCTTGATTTTTGAGGCTAAAATCCCAATAATCTTATGGCTTTCCGCTCGGCATAGGTTTCTCGACAAATCCTCATTCGAGTCGAGACTAACTGCTCACTCAATTGATACGTCTTCGATGTGAGGTGAAATGACGATTTTACCCTTCAGCGGAATTGTTCATTTAAATTATGACTAAGCCACAATTAAATGTAGGGTAGGATTTCTTTGGACTTTTCCTCGACTATTAATCCCCGAGACACGACCAATTACTCCCACAAATAATTATTCGGTCTTAGGCATCATAGTACGAGTCTTTAAAAATTAGGGATGTTACAATCACCCCAACTTTTAAAAATTTTGTCCTCAAAATTGACAAGACGAACCCTAAGCAAAAAGATATTGATATCGGGTCATCATGTCCTCTTTCAATTCCCGAGTAGCCTCTCCGGCTGAGAAGCCTTCTCAGACTACCTTGACAATCGGAATAGTCCTTGACCTCAATGTCTTCACGCCACGCCCTAGGATATGACTAGGATAAGGTTGGAATGATAAATCCGGTCGAAGATCGATCGTTTCAACGCTCAACTGCTGAAGTGGATCGGGAATTCATTTTCTCAACTGAGACACGTGAAAGACATCATGAAGATACAGACTTTCTTCAGAAATTAACTATTCTGACCTCTTGAAAGCTGACACTAATTGTTATTAACAATGGAATGCTTACAACCTGTTGAGGATACGAACTCATTGTTATGGTATCCACACATCCTGCACTATCGAAGTCAGGAACTCGGAAGGTTTCGGCCTAGCTGTAGCTTGAATTGGAACGAAACGATGACTTTAAGAGAATTTCTTTGGAATCAAACCATACGGTATCCAGAAGAAAAGTTTTCTTCTCTTCCCGAGTTACGCTTACATAAGCGCTTGACTCATCTTACTAAAAATCTCGACTGAAGCAAACAGAGTTATTTTATAAAACAGGTTGACTTTCAGTCCAAGGAATCTAGAAACGATTTTCCTTGCAACCGAATCCAGGAAAAACACCAAAATAATAGTAAAATATTCTTTCATTAAATCAGTTCCAAAACATGAAGTACAATAGTTCCATTTGAATGAAAATTCTTTTCAATGGGTTTCTAATGACGATAGTTTGAAAATACGACTATCCCAAAAGGTTAATTCACCCCAACTTATAGATGACCTTACTCGTGGCACGACGTTTCAGCAAAGCGGAATCTCATTCTCAATTTTTTTTTTTAAGTTCGAAAGTGAGAATAAAAGTGTTATTTTGTTGGAGTCAACCATTTGTGCGATCAAAATCTCGCAAACTTTTATCGTGCTTGAGTTCGGTTCCGTTAAAACAGAAATAATTAGGTTCGTTCGAGGAAGGGATCAGGAAGGACATTGAGCCGAAAAGAAAGCGGGTATTTGCTTTAAAAATTCTTCTCAAGCCGTTATTCCACTCGATTCAATTCACTTCTTTTCAATTCCTTTCTCGAATCGGTCCAAGACAAAATTTCGAGATTAAAAACAAGGGTCGTATTTCATGATGAAAAACAGACACGACTTGACCGTCTCAAGAGACTACACAAAGGTTATAAAGTTCACTATCAAGGACTCATGTGTCATACAGTCACTGTCCAATCATTTAGTCTCCGACCGACATACGGTTCATCCTCACTCACTCTACCATCAAACGGGTGTAGAAGGTGAAAAGGTAAAAACATTATAGGTACTCAACTCATTGGATTCTTAGAAAAGCATCGTGTGCTGGACCACAATCGGACAATTCTGAATTCAACACATACTTGATTTATCGACATTTAACCATAGGTCAATAGAATGGAGAATTAGCATTGGCCCATCCGATGGATCCAAGTCACAACAACTTACTGTTGATCTTAACGAATTCAAGATTAACGATTGGAGTTCCACTTTAGTAGCGGAAGCTTGAATGCTATAACATTCGAAGGATGATTTCCCAAACATGGCTTTTTTCGGAGTTTTCTAAGTCAACGACTTGTCCAATTTCAGCGGTCTTCCGAACTCAACTAGGCTTGAGCTTTGATAGCTAGCTTTCATAGATTCTTGATCACTCAGATCCTAAGGAGATGCAATTTTCGATATTGGGAATCCTACTAGAACGACATACGGTCTTCTTTCGGAGATGAGATTTAGAGTCATTCTAGACAATCTTTGGTTTCTCGATTAACTTCAGCGCAGCAATTATTCTCGGATTAGTTACGAAATTGGAATTGCGATGGCACCAGGGGATTTTGAAAACAAAAGTTATTTCGGGAATCACACGAGCACACCATGAGTGTCTCCGTATTGATTTGTTGAAATTGGGTTTATCTTTTAAAATTTTCCTTGGCCCAGCTTCTTACCGAACTTCCGCGACTATCCAGACATAATTATTACATTACATTAATCAATATAGCTTCAGGACGGTTTCTACTCCCATGACAACATCATGTTCGCCATGTAGGTGACTTTAAGCTCCTCGTTTTTCAACCAGTTTGTTGGGGTCTTTGAGATTAAGATTTTGGAATCACTTCAATGGTTGAATGGCCATCACTACTAATGGCAATTTCCGGAAGTAGGTTTCTTGGAAAAAAGACTACAACAACGTTATCCTGAATCAGTATCTAGGAGTCTAAACTGACTGATTGGAGGTCCTTTCACCAATTTCCCGTACAACAGGGAGGTCCACATTCCACGAATGCTTAGAGTTTACGGTTCAGATTTAAAACAGAGGTACACTTCAAAATACAATTGAAGATACGGTTCACAACCCATTCATCGGTGTAGGTATTTTCGTTAGCTTTCCAACGCCTCTCGGAACATAAAAATCGGAGTTCCGGAGCAGGAGTTATGAACAAATGAATCGGAAGACTAACGAGAATTTCTCACAGGCCGTGATCGGAATGCTTCCAACAGCGGATTGAATTAAGGTTACTTCTACAGATTCCACATACTGATCTGCTTTGAAGGATCTGATTCATAATTCCTAATCGGGACTTAACCTGATCGGCACTTATGATTCCACTAGTCAATACTGACGACGGAGTATCTTTACTCAATTGGCTTTGTCATCCGTCACATTGTGACTCGGAAGAAGAAGAATTGGAATCTATGCTTAAAATTAACCGATAAGGATTTTCCTTGACTGCTGCCTTAACTGGGATTGACTGACACCAGAAAGTAAGATTTATGATGAAAACAATATCTCGAAAACTGACACGCTGACTAAATAAAGTCAGGGTTTCGGGTGTCAACTAGTCTGATAGTTTTCAGTACACTGACATTGCTATTGCCCAAAGACTTCGCTTGATTCTTATTCCTCGATAAGATCTACGATGTTTCATGCCGCGACTCACTAGCCGCATCCGATTCACTTAGTGAATAGTCGCCCACAGTTTCCTCGAACCATCGCAGATGCCCATCCTTGTTTCCAAACGTAATATGTAGCCCTCTGCTGCCGTTGCACGTTCTGATGAAACGAGAAGGCTGAGAATCCTATGGTGTAGGGTCTCGGACATTTTCGGGGCTGAGGCAACCATCTGTCATAGTTTTCAGTAAGTTACATGAAACATTGAGTGGATCCTGACTCAATACGTCACATAATATACTAAAAAGGTCTGACATATAACTGTCTAAGTCCCTAGCTGACTCGATCCTATGTTCTCGACCCGAAGGTCACTACGTCCGACAAGGCCGAACCGCTCTGATACCAAATGTAACACCCCGGTATTTCTTTAACAAGGAAATACCTAAATATACAATTTGGTATAAATCAGAGTATAAAAATTCCTGTTCAGATATACATCTTTACAAGAAGCAGCGGAAACTAATAAATAATTATTATACAAGCTCGAGTCATACGACCGAATACAAATACAATTACAGAAGAACAAGGACAACCATGAGTGAATCAATCTTCATTCTTCTCCTCGAACCCGACAACCAACTTTGTCGCCTGCTGTCCTTATGACCTGTTCTCTGTAAAAACAACAAATATGGATTGGGTGAGACAACTTGTCTCAGTGAGTCCTACCGTGCCCCCTCACTGACACTCGGTTCAATTTATGAAACCGTTACAACAAAAATCTGACATAACAATGTCTTGTTTATTAATCGAAATGCCAAGCAAATCGTGTTCTTATCTTAGCTTAACATGAAACGGCTGTACAACGACTACGAATCCCGAATCATAAGCTATAAATCGAAATGCCGACTGTGCAACGACTACGAATCCCGGCAAATCGTGTTTTCATTTTAGTTTAGCATAAATCGGCTGTACAACGACTACGAATCCCGATAACCCACGAATTGACCACGCCAAAACGTATACAGGGCCTAGGTAAGGGGTCATGACTACCCTCCCTAGTATGCTACTTGCCGGGTCGTCACCCAACGCAATACATATGACAATATGCATCAAATTCTCGAGAGTTAGATAATTTATATCTTTTCGATCACCACATGGATCAATTACATAATAATCGGATAAACAATATCCATATCGATCTATAACCCGTTTTGAGGAATTCATAAGTTAGACCTCCGGCATTATAATCATTTTCATTTGACATATATAAACATGTATATTCAGTCAGTCCATCAGTCGGTGTACTCACACGCGTGTACTAGGGTTTCGGTTTTTCAATCAATTATGCTTTCGAAGCCCTTTTCAAAAACATGAGTTGAACAAGTTCAAAATACGGTTGTCAGTAAGGCAATATCCTTAAAATTGGTTGGGAAGAAGATTAGGAGTGATTCGGGATCGAAAGGAGCGACGAAACGAGAAATCGGAGTCCGGTAACAGCAGCTCACGCACGGTCCGTGCCCAGGGGCGCACGACCCGTGCGTGATTTACCAAAATCACACAGCCAACCCGAAGAGGACGCACGGTCCGTGCCCAGGGGCGCACGACTCGTGCGGCCTGTTCTGTTACTGAATTCTAGTTTCTCATTCCGCTTTCCATTTCTCGCCCAAATCGAATTCCGATCGTTCTCCAACCTGAAAACGGATTTAATAAACAACATTCCAGACCATATTCCAGTAAAAGCACTTAAAATCACAATTTCGCAAATTGTTCAACAATTCAATAAAAACCGTAAAAACGCAACATTTCTCAAAAACGGTTTTCGGTTCCAAAAATCTTTCGAAAACGGATAATGCCTTATGACTCAAAACCGATATATTTTCAAGACACATAAAAATATCCCTATCCGTGAGTAGAACTCACCCGGTTGACGATCCCGCGAGAAATCACGCCGGAACACGGACGGCCGGATTGTAACCACTCGAACAATCCCCGTAGTCACGTACACGCTCCTAGTGCCTCCGCATCTGAACTTGATGGGTCCCACTTGCACAACCAGTAACTAAGTCAATCATCCTCGTTATTGGACCCCACTTCAGTATATCGAACTGATGGCGTTCGAGACTTCGGCGAACCGAACTCAAATTTGATGAACCACATTTCCAGCATTCTTCTTTCTGTTTTCCAGAATCAATGCACACTTTTGTAACAGCCATAACTATGTCAATTCGCAACCAAACTCATTCAAATCAGTGCCCATTCTGAAGAGTATTTTGTCTACTTTCAAATGGTCAAGGATTCACACGCATGCATCCAGTGGTTTGGGAGATATCACCAAGACAAGATGACTGGTCCAGGATAGTGCTTGATTCTGAATCCGAAACTTGGGGACATGATATCTCCTTCATTTCTCCATGAAATCATACGGTTCTTGTGCCCAAAATGAAGAGCTTCGAGTCTAGTTTCCAGAGGAACAAGAATCACGATCATCGGAGTATGGTGAAGTGAGATACGATGAAAACAATGAAGGTATACCATACGGGTTTCACCCAGAATTCTTGATGGACTTGATCATCATCATCCTCAATCACTCCCTATCACGAATTTGAGCTCCAATAGCTAACCTAAACATTGCAATACAGAACCAAGCTACTGGATTTCACCCTAATGCATCAAAATCAGCCATGCATCTTCAGTTTTGACTCCCTCTAGCTTCGATTTAAACATGCAATGCTCCAAGTGAGGTCAAGACTCCATTGTTTCTCCTTGGAGCTCCAAATCCGAAATGGGACAAAGAGATAGGGGAAGAATCAGGTTCTGATATTTATTCCATTGGAAAGGAAATCGAAATCTGAGTAGAATGGGAGTGAGAGCACTTACATGCAAAACATTTTGGAGGATCCCCCTCCTCCTTCTTTCTCCTCCATCGCGCCCCTCTCCCTCTCCTCTCCTTTTCTGTTTTTGTTTTCTAATTTTCTGGAACTGATCAGCAAATGAAAGGAAACAGAAGTGGTGGGGGGTTTTGACCAGCTGAGGGGAAAGTTTAATGAGGCCAAATTACCAAAATGCCCTTAATTCGAATTTTACTTAAACTTTCGATTCCAAATCAAACAACTAATCTCCAATGTCCATCCACCTATCATTAGACATTTAGATTAGCTAAATTACTCGGTCTAAATAACCATTTTTGTTATAGCCTTTTACTAACTTTGACAATTCGAAATCTATGGAAATGACCAAAATACCCTTGGCCCATTAAGTCTTGATTTTTGAGGCTAAAATCCCAATAATCTTATGGCTTTCCGCTCGGCATAGGTTTCTCGACAAATCCTCATTCGAGTCGAGACTAACTGCTCACTCAATTGATACGTCTTCGATGTGAGGTGAAATGACGATTTTACCCTTCAGCGGAATTGTTCATTTAAATTATGACTAAGCCACAATTAAATGTAGGGTAGGATTTCTTTGGACTTTTCCTCGACTATTAATCCCCGAGACACGACCAATTACTCCCACAAATAATTATTCGGTCTTAGGCATCATAGTACGAGTCTTTAAAAATTAGGGATGTTACACTGGAAAAGGAAATGAAATCGCTGGAAAAGGAATCGAAAACGAAGTTGTTGGGAATGAAACTCGAAACCCATTTACTATTGTTGCTGGAAATCAAAATGGTGTTGTTGTTCTTGGAAATCGAAACGATGGAAACAAAATTGTTGGTGTTGTTCGGTTTGTATTGTTGCTGCAAACGTGATTCCTGCAAACGTGATTCCAATTGTTCATGGCCTATTATTTCTGCAAACGTGATGAGGTTGAAGATGATGATTTAATTGTTATTAGTTTTGTTTTAATGTTATTAGTTTTTTTGTTTATTTGTTATTAGTTTTTATAATTTAAAAACTTAATTGATTATGTGTAATTTGATTTACAATTAAATAAAACATTAAATGGACGCCACGTCAGCAGTTAACTGCCAGCGTGGCGTCTGTTAAAAAAAACTAACGTCAGGGACCAAAGTGAAACAAAAATGAAACGTGAGGGACCAAAACGGACCAAAAAAAAAGATAAAGGACCAAAGTGAAATCTGGAGCAAACATAAATGACCAAAAGTGCTATTTAGCCTATCTACTATCTACTATATCTACTATATCTACTATCTACTATATATCTAAGACAATAGATCACCACTCTCTTTATTCTTTTTTTCTCTTTCTTCTTACACCCTCTTTCCTCATTTTCACTTTTCTTTTACACTTTTTTTCTTCATTTTTTTCTTTTTGCTTTACTTTTCCCATATATAATTATTCTATTTCTCTTATCACTTCACTTTAATTCTTTTAACTAAATTTCTAAATTTATACAAACACTACTTTAATTAAAATTTTTGAAGACTACTACTATAAACCTACTATCTAAAAAACAAGAAGACTTACATGAAAAAATCACATCGGTTGTGCACTTCAATAGTTGTAAGGTGACTAGATAGGGTAAAAAACCATTTTGGTTTCTGAATGTGTGAGGCGTTGTCTTTATAATACCTGAATGTATCAAAATTGCAAACACATCCCAGAGTGTCTTTTTAATAAGTCATTTTGGTCATCGAATGTGTCTTTTGTTAGTCATTTGGGACCTCAGATGTATCTTTTATTGGTCAATTTAGCTCCTAAAATAATGAACAAAAGAGACACCCAGGAACATATTTGCAATTTTGATACATTCAAGTACTATAATGATAGTGCTTTACACATTCAGTGACAAAAATGACTATTTACCATGACTAGATGTGAACAAATATCCTTTTTTACCTCGAGAAAAGGATGGAGAAATATTTGGTCATGAAGTACCATATTGTAGTTCAACTGTAGGCACTAATGAACTTTGCTATTTATAGATATTTTATTTTTTGTCAATCTATATATCAACAAGATATATTTTTCGCCATCGTGAAGATATTAGAACAAAGTGATCAAGCAGACAAGTCAATATTTGTTTACATGTGGTTGTACAACAATTTCACGGTGGTCTACGAATTAGACCATGATAATCATATCATCTAATCATACAAACATTTTATCTATGGAGAGGAAAAAAATATGTACTCGTGGATACCTGCAAGTAAAATCTGAGGCAGAAACGGGGTGGGTAGCTTAATGTGTGTATTTATATAATAAATGGATATTTTAACTAGCGTTAGTTAATGGTTAGGGAGGATGCAATGATATATGTACCCTCATGTATCCATACCCTTTAATAAATTACCAAAATTATTAAAATACCCTATTACATATATATAAAACTTCACAAGACATTTGATGGAAGACTATAGTAATAATTTTATTTGTTATTGAAGACTATGATGGATGTGTGTGGTTAGTTTATTAATTTGGCGATTATAATTTTGTTGATAAAAGAATAGGAAGAAACTTTATATAAATAAAAATAATAATCTTGTAAACAAAGTGCACTTTTATAAAAATATTTATGATATCCATGGATATCTACAGATACCGGTGGACACTGGAATACCAACTAAATACCCGCAAAGCAAATACCATGCGCAGATATGGGGCTGGAAAAAATATCATTTTTATCCAACAAGGTCTTTGATTCAACACATATAAAAGACTCGTGGTTTCCCAAGAAAAGAAATGATTGAAACAATCTGGTCACACTAAAAAATAGTTGGCTAGATCCACTCGGCTAAAGGGAAATTATCGTCCTGATCAGCCAAAGTAGAATCGACTAATTGAGGGTTGAGGGCCGACACCTAGTCGTAAAAATACAAAATTAGATGCTTAAGGTCTAATTGACTCAATATGACGACACGACAAGTATAAGCATATGAGGATTAGTCAATATGCATCATATGCTGACGTAGGATCAACTGAGGTAAGAATCGACAAAGGCAAATCGGCTGAGACAAATCTGTTGAGGCAAATCGACTGACGGAAATTGGCTGAACGTGGCTGCTAAGTCTATATGGACTTGGAGGCTGTTATTTGGTCTTGATGGGCTCATCTAATTGTTTATTTTTGAGATATTTAGTAGATGCCCAATCTTGTACTTAGTTCATTATTATTGAATTTCCTTAATGTAAAATTTCTTTTCTTTTCCAGAAAAATTTTATGGATCTATATTCCAAACAATTAATTATGAGTTGCAAAATATCTGCTTTGTTTATTATAATTTTGATTAATCCTTAAGGAACTTGCTTGACCTGTGTAACCAGACGTTACAGCTTGTGTCACCATTGAAGCATGGGCACCTCTCCACCAAGTTTAGGCCTCGTCTTGGAGCATATGTGTTGCAAATACCACTTTTTCTTTTTCAGTACACTAAATTGTTAGGAAATTCTTTTCCATTGCCTAAAGCCAAAATTGTGAGATCATTGCATCCGGACCTCCCTTAAAGACTGGTGGGTTGAGTTTCTGAAACCGAAATAAAGCTTGATCGTGTTCCTCTGGTTGTTGCACTGGAGGGGGAGGAAGGAGGGTTCTGTTGCACTATCTGATTACTCATGGCCTGCTGTCCTTACATGGCTGCATCATCCGTTGATTCATTTCCTGTTGGTTCTGCCTGGCTTGCATCAATTGTTGCATCAATTGATGGTTTAGGTCCATCCCTAACTAGATGTTGTCTCTTAAGTTTCCCAGCCATAATTCTACATAAAATACACCAAGTATTGAGTTGATTAGGCTCAATATCACTTAGTATATTAAGAAGAATCATAGCGAAGAACTTACCAAGAAACAAACAAGAGTATTATTAACTAACTAAACCCATGTGGTTCTGACTGCTTTGATACCAAAATGTAACATCCTTAGTTTTAATCGTCATTAAAATAAAAAGACATACGCAACTAATTTGGAAAAGGACTAATTGGAATTTAAGTTCCGAAATGTGACTCAAAAAAGTTTTGACATTACATAACAAGTTCCACAAACTAACGTTTAGTCTAGAACATCAAAAGAGTCACGAAATCCAAGTTATTATGCATACAAGAAACTACATATGAGTTGGTACAAATATGGTTTACAACTAAACCGAATTAGTCTAAGTACCAGTATTACAAATCAAAAAGACAAAACACAAGGGACAAGGTCCTTAAACAACACATGTAGATCACACCTACCAACTACCAACTATCTCGGATCAGACCTTGTGTCTAAGATCGGATACAGGTCCAGAGATACGGTACAGAACATTGGCGACCATAGTGGGAGGATCTTGTAATCTAGTTCCTCTCCCATCTCCTTGATTGACAATGGCTCCGACTTTACGTCATAGGACTATCCCGAATGTCGCTGAAGGACCGGTTCTGCTGTGGGTGACTCCGGAAGGAGTGGCAGTCACCTTACCCCTTAGCCCGACGCATGCTCGAAGCTCGGCTACAGCTATGGTTCCTGGGAGTTCAGCCCAGAACCGACTTCTAGCTCCCCCGCAGACGGTGCAAGTGCCGATCGATGCTGTTCAACAGCTCGTCCAGTTTCTACATCGGCATGCCGAGGCCGACCAGCAGGAAAGCCAATGCTACACCCAGTTAGAAGCTGAGATTGTTGAGATCCGGGCTCGTAACATCCCAGATCAGATTTCCTCTCGGCGCAACTCTTCAAGTGGAAAGACTCATGGCAACAGGCGCCACCGATCTCCGGCTTAGAGGAGAAACCGCCATCGCTCTCCACCTCGTCGTAGAGGAGGGCGAGGATCGGAGACTCTCCCAAGTCGGACCCTTGATGATTCTTACTATCCCAAGGGTTCCTCTCGGCCCAGCTCCTCTCTGTTTTCCTCTTCCCCGAGGTGACGTTCCAGAAGTCGGAAAAGATCCTCGAGGCAAGCGCGTCGACGCCCTCGCTCGCGGGGATCCCCCAAAAAATATGGCTACCGACGGTCTCCACCCCTGGAGAGGTCGACAAAGTACAAAGGACCCTTTACAAGTAAGATCAACTACTTTTCGGTGCCGAAGCACCTCGAGAAACCCCTTGAAGGTCTGAAAATGCATGACGGGACTGGCGATCCGGACCGCCACCTCGACTATTTTGACACGACGATGCAATATCGGAACGTCCCGGAGGAAATGAAGTGCAGAATCTTCCCCCTCACGCTTGAGAATGTAGCCTCGGACTGGTTTAGATCTCTTAAACCAAACACTATCTCTTCCTGGGATCAGCTGGCTAAGCTCTTCTTGGCTCAGTTTGCTCACTCCAAAAGCAAGCCCTAGCACCGGAAAGACTTAGCGGCCATTCGTCAAAGCGAAAATGAGACTCTCCGGGACTACATTGAAAGATTCCATCGAGAAGCTTCTCAAGTCCGACACCTGGACGACTCTTTCTGACTCTATTTTATGGCTACGATTTTACTCACACTGAGTGCTTAGTAAAAGTGAGTTCCGAGGTTGAAGGAAAGGATTTGGGATCGGTCGAACGATCGCCTAAAAGTTCCACGCTAAAATCGGAACCCGAGACACCGAGCTCGACATCGCTAGAGGTTCGAGAGCTTCACCAGGTCGGACTCCGGTTGATTCCTACTATCCTGAGGGTTCCCCTCGGCCCAGATCCTCTCTGGCTTCATCTTCTTCAAGGCGTCATTAAACTGACACCTTGAGTCCCTCAGGTGGTCACGTTTTAACGCTCCGAGGCTCGTGGCAGACACCCTCGCTGGTATAAGCCCGGCCTTAAAGATCTTTGACAAGACCCGTATCTTAGGCGCTCCGAGACTGGTGGCAGACACCCTCGCTTGTATAAGCCTGGCCTCGAAGATCTTTGACAACACTCGTATCTCGGGCGCTCCGAGACTGGTGGAAGACACCCTCGCTGGTATAAGCCCAGCCTCGAAGATCTTTGACAAAACCTGTATCTCAGGCGCTCCGAGACTGGTGGAAGACACCCTCGCTGGTATAAGCCCGGCCTCGAAGATCTTTGACAAAACCTATATCTCGGGCGTTCGGAGGCTGGTGGCAGACACCCTCGCTGGTATAAGCCTGGCGTCGAAGATCTTTGACAAGACCCGTATCTCGGGCGCTCCGAGGCTGGTGGCAGACACCCTCGCTGGAATAAGCCCGACTTCGAAGATCTTTAAGAAAGGTCCGTATCTCGGGCGCTCCGAGGCTGGTGGTAGACTCCCTCGCTGGTAAGCCCGGCCTCAAAGATCTTTGACAAAACCTGTCTCTCGGGCGCTCCGAGGCTAGTGGCAGACACCCTCGCTTGTATAAGCCCGGCCTTGAAGAATACTGTCCTAAAGGCGACATTAAACAAACACCTCGAGTCACTCGGTGGTCACATCATTTCCAGACACTCCGAAGCTGGGGGCAGACACCCACGTAGCTATAAGCCAGGCGTTCGATGTAACGCCCCAAAATAGTTAATTAATTATTTAATTAATTATTAGGAATTAAGTGGTAGAAAAATATTAGGGTATTACTATATTACTTTATATGGGCTTGTGTTAAGGTGAGAATTAGTAAAATTGGGGGTGTGGAGAGAAGCCCATGGTCTAGTCGAATTTTATGAAACATTGTAAGTAAGTGATAGTAGGTTAGGGTTTGCTGATTAGAAGAGAAAAAGAAATAAGGATTAGAAGAGAGCTTAAGGAGAGGCGACGGCTAGAGCTAGAGGAGAGGAAAATCAAAGAGTTTCAACTTCAATCCAAGGTAAGGGTGGGGTTTTAACTCTATAGTAGGTTAGGGTTTGTTTAATGATTGATTCTATTTGTTCAATCTTTGAAAATCTATTGATGATATTCGAAATTATTGTTGGCGAATGATCCTATAAGTTGATCTATCTTTGATGATTGGCTCTATTGTCTAAACTATTATTGTTGATTGGATCGATTGTTTGAACTATTATTGATGATCGAATCCATGTTTATCTCTTGAAGACTATGGTTAATGTTTGAATCTATGTGTTGGTGTTAGAAACCTATTGTTCATATTGAAATCCATGATTTGATGTTTGTACATCTATGTTTTAGGGTTTTTATTCATGTGGGACTATTGAAAATCAATTTAGGATTTTTGAAAAATCATGTTTGTGGCTGTCCTGGGCGCATAGGGCGCCAACTGTTGTTCTAGGCGCGTAGGGCGCCGTTGGCTGGTCACTGGGCGCGATCCTGGGCGCCGTGTTCTGTTCCTGTGTTCTACTGGGCGCATCGTAGGGCGCCGTTTCCTAGACTGGGCGCGTAGGGCGCCAGTTCCTGTGTTTTACTGGGCGCCATCCTGGGCGCCGTGTCTGTTGCTGCTGGGCGCCTGTGTGGCCGCCCAGTTGGTTGCTGGCCGCCATGAGCGCCATGCTTACTGTTTGCTATTTGCTGTGGCTGGTTGCTGTTTGCTGTTGTTGTTTGCATGTTTACTGTTGTTGGACGTTTTAGGCGCATTAGACCCCCGGTTGGCTAATTGTTGATTACGTTGTCAATTATTAATTGTTAAATTGTTGAAAAGATTAATTGTTGGTTAAATTGGTCAATTGCTAATTGTTGGTAAAGGGTTGAATTGCTAGTTGATAATTGTTGGTTAAGTCGATGATTTGTAGTTTGATGAGGGTACCGCTGATGGCCCATTGTATTTTGTTGAGGGTACCGCTGATGGCCCATTTGCATTTTGATGAGTGGTTATGTTGATGATTCGTGATGATTGCAGTTATTTGATTGCTGTGAAGTGATGAATTGAGATGTCCTGATTCTGATATATATTATTTTTCATACATTCTATTATATGGTTCGATATCTCACCCCTTCTGTTTGAATGTTACCCCGTGTTGGTAACGTGCAGGTAACCACGAATGAAGGCTGTGTACCTTCGTTAGTTCGAGTCAGTGTCGTCGCTTTGATATGTAGCACTCGGGGGGATGAACGCATATTATTACTATTTTATTTTGTTATCCTATTGTATGAATTTTAACGTTGGTTGTCGCTGTTTTATGAGTTGTCTTAAGTTGGATAAAGCGGCCGTGATTATTTTGAGTTAAAACCTTTTTGAAAATCCGCTGCGTCGTAATAGAAGTTGACTTATTTTTAAAGTGCTATGTATCTGTTTTTACCAATGACTTAACTATGTTCATTTTGTGGTTTTAGTCGGAAAATGTACATCAATTTGTTTGTGAAAACTCTGATTTTTATTATTGAATTGCCGGGTAGAAATGGGTGTTACATTAGTGGTATCAAAGCAACGTTTCGGTCTGTCCGACCAAGTTGTCTAGTTGTTGCATCATTTGACGATCGAGTATTGTCATTTAGTTCTAACTATTGTTTGTGTTGTAGTGATATGATGTTGTATCAAGATGCGGGAATCTTATCCCGGGTTGTTCGAATCAGGTAAATTTTTGAGGACGAAAATATTCTAAGTGGGGGAGAGTTGTAACGCCCCAAAATAGTTAATTAATTATTTAATAAATTATTAGGAATTAAGTGGTAGAAAAATATTAGGGTATTACTATATTACTTTATATGGGCTTGTGTTAAGGTGAGAATTAGTAAAATTGGGGGTGTGGAGAGAAGCTCATGGTCTAGTCGAATCTTATGAAGCATTGTAAGTAAGTGATAGTAGGTTAGGGTTTGCTAATTAGAAGAGAAAAAGAAATAAGGATTAGAAGAGAGCTTAAGGAGAAGCGACGGCTAGAGCTAGAGGACAGGAAAATCAAAGAGTTTCAACTTCAATCCAAGGTAAGGGTGGGGTTCTAACTCTATAATAGGGTATATGAAGGGCTTTATGTAGGGAATTAGGGGATCCTATGTTTGTTTAATGATTGATTCTATTTGTTTAATCTTTGAAAATCTATTGATGATATTCGAAATTATTGTTGGTGAATGATCCTATATGTTGATCTATCTTTGATGGTTGGCTTTATTGTCTAAACTATTATTGTTGATTGGATCGATTGTTTGAACTATTATTGATGATCGAATCCATGTTTATCTCTTGAAGACTATGGTTAATGTTTGAATCTATGTGTTGGTGTGGAAACCTATTGTTCATATTGAAATCCATGATTTGATGTTTGTAAATCTATGTTTTAGGGTTTTTATTCATGTGGGACTATTGAAAATCAATTTAGGATTTTTGAAAAACCATGTTTGTGGCTCTCCTGGGTGCATAGGGCACCAACTGTTGTTCTGGGCGCGTAGGGCGTCGTTGGCTGGTCACTGGGAGCCATCCTGGGCGCCGTGTTCTGTTCCTGTGTTCTGCTGGGCGCATTGTACGACGCTGTTTCCTGTGCTGGGCGCGTAGGGCGTCAGTTTCTGTGTTTTACTGGGCGCCATCCTGGGCGCCGTTTCCTGTTGTTCCCGTCGGGCGCTGGCGCACTAGGCGCCATGGACGCCGTTTC
Organism: Astragalus membranaceus; assembly: GCA_039519185.1. Taxonomy (NCBI): domain Eukaryota; kingdom Viridiplantae; phylum Streptophyta; class Magnoliopsida; order Fabales; family Fabaceae; genus Astragalus; species Astragalus membranaceus. The sequence goes on along the minus strand of CM076849.1, from coordinate 116,675,181 downwards.
CTGTGGTTCCCGTCGGGCGCTGGCGCACTAGGCGCCATGGGCGCCGTTTCCTGCGGTCCCTGTTGTGCGTTGGTGCACTGGGCACCATGGGCGCCATTCCCTGATGTTGCTGGGCGCCATGGGTGCCGTGTCTGTTGTTGCTGGGCGCCAAGTGTGGCTGCCCCTGATGTTGCTGGGCGCCATGGGCGCCGTGTCTGTTGTTGCTGGGCTCCAAGTGTGGCTGCCCCTGATGTTGCTGGGCGGCATGGAAGCCGTGTCTGTTGCTGCTGGGCGCGTATGTGGCCGCCCCATTGGTTGATGGGCACCATGCGCGCCATGCTTACTGTTTGCTGTTGCTATTTGCTGTTTGCTGTGGCTGGTTGCTGTTTGCTGTTGTTGTTTGCATGTTTGCTGTTGTTGGGCGTTTTAGGCGCACTAGGCCCCCGGTTTGCTAATTGTTGATTATGTTGTCAATTATTAATTGTTAATTGTTGAAAAGATTAATTGTTGGTTAAATTGGTCAATTGCTAATTGTTGGTAAAGGGTTGAATTGCTAGTTGATAATTGTTGGTTAAGTCGATGATTTGTAGTTTGATGAGGGTACCGCTGATGGCCCATTTGCATTTTGATGAGTGGTTATGTTGATGATTCGTGATGATTGCAGTTATTTGATTGCTGTGAAGTGATGAATTGAGATGTCCTGATTATGATATATACTGTTTTTCATACATTCTATTATATGGTTCGATATCTCACCCCTTCTGTTTGAATGTTACCCCGTGTTGGTAACGTGTAGGTAACCACGAATGAAGGCTGTGTACCTTCGTTAGTTCGAGTCAATGTCGTCGCTCTGATACGTAGCACTCGGGGGGATGAACGCATATTATTACTATTTTATTTTGTTATCCTATTGTATGAATTTTAACGTTGGTTGTCGCTGTTTTATGAGTTGTCTTAAGTTGGATAAAGAGGCCGTGATTATTTTGAGTTAAAACCTTTCTGAAAATCCGCTGCGTAGTAATAGAAGTTGACTTATTTTTAAAGTGCTATGTATCTGTTTTTACCAAGGACTTAACTATGTTCATTTTGTGGTTTTAGTCGGAAAATGTACATCAATTTGTTTGTGAAAACTCTGATTTTTATTATTGAATTGCCGGGTAGAAATGGGTGTTACATTAGTGGTATCAAAGCAACGTTTCGGTCTGTCCGACCAAGTTGTCTAGTTGTTGCATCATTTGACGATCGAGTATTGTCATTTAGTTCTAACTATTGTTTGTGTTGTAGTGATATGATGTTGTATCAAGATGCGGGAATCTTATCCCGGGTTGTTCGAATCAGGTAAATTTTTGAGGACGAAAATATTCTAAGTGGGGGAGAGTTGTAACGCCCCAAAATAGTTAATTAATTATTTAATAAATTATTAGGAATTAAGTGGTAGAAAAATATTAGGGTATTACTATATTACTTTATATGGGCTTGTGTTAAGGTGAGAATTAGTAAAATTGGGGGTGTGGAGAGAAGCTCATGGTCTAGTCGAATCTTATGAAGCATTGTAAGTAAGTGATAGTAGGTTAGGGTTTGCTAATTAGAAGAGAAAAAGAAATAAGGATTAGAAGAGAGCTTAAGGAGAAGCGACGGCTAGAGCTAGAGGAGAGGAAAATCAAAGAGTTTCAACTTCAATCCAAGGTAAGGGTGGGGTTCTAACTCTATAATAGGGTATATGAAGGGCTTTATGTAGGGAATTAGGGGATCCTATGTTTGTTTAATGATTGATTCTATTTGTTTAATCTTTGAAAATCTATTGATGATATTCGAAATTATTGTTGGTGAATGATCCTATATGTTGATCTATCTTTGATGATTGGCTTTATTGTCTAAACTATTATTGTTGATTGGCTCGATTGTTTGAACTATTATTGATGATCGAATCCATGTTTATCTCTTGAAGACTATGGTTAATGTTTGAATCTATGTGTTGGTGTTGGAAACCTATTGTTCATATTGAAATCCATGATTTGATGTTTGTAAATCTATGTTTTAGGGTTTTTATTCATGTGGGACTATTGAAAATCAATTTAGGATTTTTGAAAAACCATGTTTGTGGCTCTCCTGGGTGCATAGGGCACCAACTGTTGTTCTGGGCGCGTAGGGCGTCGTTGGCTGGTCACTGGGAGCCATCCTGGGCGCCGTGTTCTGTTCCTGTGTTCTGCTGGGCGCATTGTACGACGCTGTTTCCTGTGCTGGGCGCGTAGGGCGTCAGTTTTTGTGTTTTACTGGGCGCCATCCTGGGCGCCGTTTCCTGTTGTTCCCGTCGGGCGCTGGCGCACTAGGCGCCATGGACGCCGTTTCCTGTGGTTCCCGTCGGGCGCTGGCGCACTAGGCGCCATGGGCGCCGTTTCCTGCGGTCCCTGTTGTGCGTTGGTGCACTGGGCACCATGGGCGCCATTCCCTGATGTTGCTGGGCGCCATGGGTGCCGTGTCTGTTGTTGCTGGGCGCCGAGTGTGGCTGCCCCTGATGTTGCTGGGCGCCATGGGCGCCGTGTCTGTTGTTGCTGGGCTCCAAGTGTGGCTGCCCCTGATGTTGTTGGGCGGCATGGAAGCCGTGTCTGTTGCTGCTGGGCGCGTATGTGGCCGCCCCATTGGTTGATGGGCACCATGCGCGCCATGCTTACTGTTTGCTGTTGCTATTTGCTGTTTGCTGTGGCTGGTTGCTGTTTGCTGTTGTTGTTTGCATGTTTGCTGTTGTTGGGCGTTTTAGGCGCACTAGGCCCCCGGTTTGCTAATTGTTGATTATGTTGTCAATTATTAATTGTTAATTGTTGAAAAGATTAATTGTTGGTTAAATTGGTCAATTGCTAATTGTTGGTAAAGGGTTGAATTGCTAGTTGATAATTGTTGGTTAAGTCGATGATTCGTAGTTTGATGAGGGTACCGCTGATGGCCCATTGTATTTTGTTGAGGGTACCGCTGATGGCCCATTTGCATTTTGATGAGTGGTTATGTTGATGATTCGTGATGATTGCAGTTATTTGATTGCTGTGAAGTGATGAATTGAGATGTCCTGATTATGATATATACTGTTTTTCATACATTCTATTATATGGTTCGATATCTCACCCCTTCTGTTTGAATGTTACCCCGTGTTGGTAACGTGTAGGTAACCACGAATGAAGGCTGTGTACCTTCGTTAGTTCGAGTCAATGTCGTCGCTCTGATACGTAGCACTCGGGGGGATGAACGCATATTATTACTATTTTATTTTGTTATCCTATTGTATGAATTTTAACGTTGGTTGTCGCTGTTTTATGAGTTGTCTTAAGTTGGATAAAGAGGCCGTGATTATTTTGAGTTAAAACCTTTTTGAAAATCCGCTGCGTAGTAATGGAAGTTGACTTATTTTTAAAGTGCTATGTATCTGTTTTTACCAATGACTTAACTATGTTCATTTTGTGGTTTTAGTCGGAAAATGTACATCAATTTGTTTGTGAAAACTTTGATTTTTATTATTAAATTGCCGGGTAGAAATGGGTGTTACATTAGTGGTATCAAAGCAATGTTTCGGTCTGTCCGACAAAGTTGTCTAGTTGTTGCGTCATTTGACGATCGAGTATTGTCATTTAGTTCTAACTATTGTTTGTGTTGTAGTGATATGATGTTGTATCAAGATGCGGGAATCTTATCCCGGGTTGTTCGAATCAGGTAAATTTTTGAGGACGAAAATATTCTAAGTGGGGGAGAGTTGTAACGCCCCAAAATAGTTAATTAATTATTAGGAATTAAGTGGTAGAAAAATATTAGGGTATTACTATATTACTTTATATGGGCTTGTGTTAAGGTGAGAATTAGTAAAATTGGGGGTGTGGAGAGATGCCCATGGTCTAGTCGAATCTTATGAAGCATTGTAAGTAAGTGATAGTAGGTTAGGGTTTGCTAATTAAAAGAGAAAAAGAAATAAGGATTAGAAGAGAGCTTAAGGAGAAGCGACGGCTAGAGCTAGAGGAGAGGAAAATCAAAGAGTTTCAACTTCAATCTAAGGTAAGGGTGGGGTTCTAACTCTATAATAGGGTATATGAAGGGCTTTATGTAGGGAATTAGGGGATCCTATGTTTGTTTAATGATTGATTCTATTTGTTTAATCTTTGAAAATCTATTGATGATATTCGAAATTATTGTTGGCGAATGATCCTATATGTTGATCTATCTTTGATGATTGGCTCTATTGTCTAAACTATTATTGTTGATTGGATCGATTGTTTGAACTATTATTGATGATCGAATCCATGTTTATCTCTTGAAGACTATGGTTAATGTTTGAATCTATGTGTTGGTGTTGGAAACCTATTGTTCATATTGAAATCCATGATTTGATGTTTGTAAATCTATGTTTTAGGGTTTTTATTCATGTGGGACTATTGAAAATCAATTTAGGATTTTTGAAAAACCATGTTTGTGGCTCTCCTGGGCGCATAGGGCACCAACTGTTGTTCTGGGCGGGTAGGGCGTCGTTGGCTAGTCACTGGGAGCCATCCTGGACGCCGTGTTCTGTTCCTGTGTTCTGCTGGGCGCATCGTAGGGTGCCGTTTTCTGTGCTGGGCGCGTAGGGCGTCAGTTCCTGTGTTTTACTGGGCGCCATCCTGGGCGCCGTTTTCTATTCCGTGGCACTGGGCGCCATGGGCGCCGTTTCCTGTTGTTCCCGTCGGGCGCTGGCGCACTGGGCGCCATGGGCGCCGTTTCCTGCTGTCCCTGTTGTGCGCTGGTGCACTGGGCGCCATGGGCGCCATTCCCTGATGTTGCTGGGCGCCATGGGCGCCGTGTCTGTTGTTGTTGGGCGCCAAGTGTGGCTGCCCCTAATGTTGCTGGGCGCCTTGGGTGTCGTGTCTGTTGTTGCTGGGCGCCAAGTGTGGCTGCCCCTGATGTTGCTGGGCGCCATGGGCGCCGGGTCTGTTGCTGCTGGGCGCCTGTGTGGCCGCCCCGTTGGTTGCTGGGCGCCATGGGCGCCATGTTTACGGTTTGCTGTTGCTGTTGCTGTTTGCTGTTTGCTGTGGCTGGTTGCTATTTGCTGTTGTTGTTTGCATGTTTGCTGTTGTTGGGCGTTTTAGGCGCATTAAGCCCCCGGTTGGCTAATTGTTGATTACGTTGTCAATTATTAATTGTTAAATTGTTGAAAAGATTAATTGTTGGTTAAATTGGCCAATTGCTAATTGTTGGTAAAGGGTTGAAAGGCTAGTTGATAGTTGTTGGTAAAGTCGATGATTTGTAGTTTGATGAGGGTACCGCCGATGGCCCATTGTATTTTGTTGAGGGTACCGCTGATGGCCCATTTGCATTTTGATGAGTGGTTATGTTGATGATTCGTGATGATTGCAGTTATTTGATTGCTGTGAAGTGATGAATTGAGATGTCCTGATTCTGATATATATTGTTTTTCATACATTCTATTATATGGTTTGATATCTCACCCCTTCTGTTTGAATGTTACCCCGTGTTGGTAACGTGCAGGTAACCACGAATGAAGGCTGTGTACCTTCGTTAGTTCGAGTCAGTGTCGTCGCTCTGATACGTAGCACTCGGGGGGATGAACGCATATTATTACTATTTTATTTTGTTACCCTATTGTATGAATTTTAACGTTGGTTGTCGTTGTTTTATGAGTTGTTTTAAGTTGGATAAAGAGGCCGTGATTATTTTGAGTTAAAACCTTTTTGAAAATCCGCTGCGTAGTAATGGAAGTTGACTTATTTTTAAAGTGCTATGTATCTGTTTTTACCAATGGCTTAACTATGTTCATTTTGTGGTTTTAGTCGGAAAATGTACATCAATTTGTTTGTGAAAACTCTGATTTTTATTATTAAATTGCCGGGTAGAAATGGGTGTTACATTAGTGGTATCAAAGCAATGTTTCGGTCTGTCCGACCAAGTTGTCTAGTTGTTGCGTCATTTGACGATCGAGTATTGTCATTTAGTTCTAACTATTGTTTGTGTTGTAGTGATATGATGTTGTATCAAGATGCGGGAATCTTATCCCGGGTTGTTCGAATCAGGTAAATTTTTGAGGACGAAAATATTCTAAGTGGGGGAGAGTTGTAACGCCCCAAAATAGTTAATTAATTATTAGGAATTAAGTGGTAGAAAAATATTAGGGTATTACTATATTACTTTATATGGGCTTGTGTTAAGGTGAGAATTAGTAAAATTGGGGGTGTGGAGAGATGCCCATGGTCTAGTCGAATCTTATGAAGCATTGTAAGTAAGTGATAGTAGGTTAGGGTTTGCTAATTAGAAGAGAAAAAGAAATAAGGATTAGAAGAGAGCTTAAGGAGAAGCGACGGCTAGAGCTAGAGGAGAGGAAAATCAAAGAGTTTCAACTTCAATCTAAGGTAAGGGTGGGGTTCTAACTCTATAATAGGGTATATGAAGGGCTTTATGTAGGGAATTAGGGGATCCTATGTTTGTTTAATGATTGATTCTATTTGTTTAATCTTTGAAAATCTATTGATGATATTCGAAATTATTGTTGGCGAATGATCCTATATGTTGATCTATCTTTGATGATTGGCTCTATTGTCTAAACTATTATTGTTGATTGGATCGATTGTTTGAACTATTATTGATGATCGAATCCATGTTTATCTCTTGAAGACTATGGTTAATGTTTGAATCTATGTGTTGGTGTTGGAAACCTATTGTTCATATTGAAATCCATGATTTGATGTTTGTAAATCTATGTTTTAGGGTTTTTATTCATGTGGGACTATTGAAAATCAATTTAGGATTTTTGAAAAACCATGTTTGTGGCTCTCCTGGGCGCATAGGGCACCAACTGTTGTTCTGGGCGGGTAGGGCGTCGTTGGCTAGTCACTGGGAGCCATCCTGGACGCCGTGTTCTGTTCCTGTGTTCTGCTGGGCGCATCGTAGGGTGCCGTTTTCTGTGCTGGGCGCGTAGGGCGTCAGTTCCTGTGTTTTACTGGGCGCCATCCTGGGCGCCGTTTTCTATTCCGTGGCACTGGGCGCCATGGGCGCCGTTTCCTGTTGTTCCCGTCGGGCGCTGGCGCACTGGGCGCCATGGGCGCCGTTTCCTGCTGTCCCTGTTGTGCGCTGGTGCACTGGGCGCCATGGGCGCCATTCCCTGATGTTGCTGGGCGCCATGGGCGCCGTGTCTGTTGTTGTTGGGCGCCAAGTGTGGCTGCCCCTAATGTTGCTGGGCGCCTTGGGTGTCGTGTCTGTTGTTGCTGGGCGCCAAGTGTGGCTGCCCCTGATGTTGCTGGGCGCCATGGGCGCCGGGTCTGTTGCTGCTGGGCGCCTGTGTGGCCGCCCCGTTGGTTGCTGGGCGCCATGGGCGCCATGTTTACGGTTTGCTGTTGCTGTTGCTGTTTGCTGTTTGCTGTGGCTGGTTGCTATTTGCTGTTGTTGTTTGCATGTTTGCTGTTGTTGGGCGTTTTAGGCGCATTAAGCCCCCGGTTGGCTAATTGTTGATTACGTTGTCAATTATTAATTGTTAAATTGTTGAAAAGATTAATTGTTGGTTAAATTGGCCAATTGCTAATTGTTGGTAAAGGGTTGAAAGGCTAGTTGATAGTTGTTGGTAAAGTCGATGATTTGTAGTTTGATGAGGGTACCGCCGATGGCCCATTGTATTTTGTTGAGGGTACCGCTGATGGCCCATTTGCATTTTGATGAGTGGTTATGTTGATGATTCGTGATGATTGCAGTTATTTGATTGCTGTGAAGTGATGAATTGAGATGTCCTGATTCTGATATATATTGTTTTTCATACATTCTATTATATGGTTTGATATCTCACCCCTTCTGTTTGAATGTTACCCCGTGTTGGTAACGTGCAGGTAACCACGAATGAAGGCTGTGTACCTTCGTTAGTTCGAGTCAGTGTCGTCGCTCTGATACGTAGCACTCGGGGGGATGAACGCATATTATTACTATTTTATTTTGTTATCCTATTGTATGAATTTTAACGTTGGTTGTCGTTGTTTTATGAGTTGTTTTAAGTTGGATAAAGAGGCCGTGATTATTTTGAGTTAAAACCTTTTTGAAAATCCGCTGCGTAGTAATGGAAGTTGACTTATTTTTAAAGTGCTATGTATCTGTTTTTACCAATGGCTTAACTATGTTCATTTTGTGGTTTTAGTCGGAAAATGTACATCAATTTGTTTGTGAAAACTCTGATTTTTATTATTAAATTGCCGGGTAGAAATGGGTGTTACATTAGTGGTATCAAAGCAATGTTTCGGTCTGTCCGACCAAGTTGTCTAGTTGTTGCGTCATTTGACGATCGAGTATTGTCATTTAGTTCTAACTATTGTTTGTGTTGTAGTGATATGATGTTGTATCAAGATGCGGGAATCTTATCCCGGGTTGTTCGAATCAGGTAAATTTTTAAGGACGAAAATATTCTAAGTGGGGGAGAGTTGTAACGCCCCAAAATAGTTAATTAATTATTTAATTAATTATTAGGAATTAAGTGGTAGAAAAATATTAGGGTATTACTATATTACTTTATATGGGCTTGTGTTAAGGTGAGAATTAGTAAAATTGGGGGTGTGGAGAGAAGCCCATGGTCTAGTCGAATCTTATGAAGCATTGTAAGTAAGTGATAGTAGGTTAGGGTTTGCGAATTAGAAGAGAAAAAGAAATAAGGATTAGAAGAGAGCTTAAGGAGAAGCGACGGCTAGAGCTAGAGGAGAGGAAAATCAAAGAGTTTCAACTTCAATCCTAGGTAAGGGTGGGGTTCTAACTCTATAATAGGGTATATGAAGGGCTTTATGTAGAGAATTAGGGGATCCTATGTTTGTTTAATGATTGATTCTATTTGTTTAATCTTTGAAAATCTATTGATGATATTCGAAATTATTGTTGGCGAATGATCCTATATGTTGATCTATCTCTGATGATTGGCTCTATTGTCTAAACTATTATTGTTGATTGGATCGATTGTTTGAACTATTATTGATGATCGAATCCATGTTTATCTCTTGAAGACTATGGTTAATGTTTGAATCTATGTGTTGGTGTTGGAAACCTATTGTTCATATTGAAATCCATGATTTGATGTTTGTAAATCTATGTTTTAGGGTTTTTATTCATGTGGGACTATTGAAAATCAATTTAGGATTTTTGAAAAACCATGTTTGTGGCTCTCCTGGGCGCATAGGGCACCAACTGTTGTTCTGGGCGGGTAGGGCGTCGTTGGCTAGTCACTGGGAGCCATCCTGGACTCCGTGTTCTGTTCCTGTGTTCTGCTGAGCTCATCGTAGGGTGCCGTTTTCTGTGCTGGGCGCGTAGGGCGTCAGTTCCTGTGTTTTACTGGGCGCCATCCTGGGCGCCGTTTTCTATTCCGTGGCACTGGGCGCCATGGGCGCCGTTTCCTGTTGTTCCCGTCGGGCGCTGGCGCACTGGGCGCCATGGGCGCCGTTTCCTGCTGTCCCTGTTGTGCGCTGGTGCACTGGGCGCCAAGGGCGCCATTCCCTGATGTTGCTGGGCACCATGGGCGCCGTGTCTGTTGTTGTTGGGCGCCAAGTGTGGCTGCCCCTAATGTTGCTGGGCGCCTTGGGTGTCGTGTCTGTTGTTGCTGGGCGCCAAGTGTGGCTGCCCCTGATGTTGCTGGGCGCCATGGGCGCCGGGTCTGTTGCTGCTGGGCGCCTGTGTGGCCGCCCCGTTGGTTGCTGGGCGCCATGGGCGCCATGTTTACGGTTTGCTGTTGCTGTTGCTGTTTGCTGTTTGCTGTGGCTGGTTGCTATTTGCTGTTGTTGTTTGCATGTTTGCTGTTGTTGGGCGTTTTAGGCGCATTAAGCCCCCGGTTGGCTAATTGTTGATTACGTTGTCAATTATTAATTGTTAAATTGTTGAAAAGATTAATTGTTGGTTAAATTGGCCAATTGCTAATTGTTGGTAAAGGGTTGAAAGGCTAGTTGATAGTTGTTGGTAAAGTCGATGATTTGTAGTTTGATGAGGGTACCGCCGATGGCCCATTGTATTTTGTTGAGGGTACCGCTGATGGCCCATTTGCATTTTGATGAGTGGTTATGTTGATGATTCGTGATGATTGCAGTTATTTGATTGCTGTGAAGTGATGAATTGAGATGTCCTGATTCTGATATATATTGTTTTTCATACATTCTATTATATGGTTCGATATCTCACCCCTTCTGTTTGAATGTTACCCCGTGTTGGTAACGTGCAGGTAACCACGAATGAAGGCTGTGTACCTTCGTTAGTTCGAGTCAGTGTCGTCGCTCTGATACGTAGCACTCGGGGGGATGAACGCATATTATTACTATTTTATTTTGTTATCCTATTGTATGAATTTTAACGTTGGTTGTCGTTGTTTTATGAGTTGTTTTAAGTTGGATAAAGAGGCCGTGATTATTTTGAGTTAAAACCTTTTTGAAAATCCGCTGCGTAGTAATGGAAGTTGACTTATTTTTAAAGTGCTATGTATCTGTTTTTACCAATGGCTTAACTATGTTCATTTTGTGGTTTTAGTCGGAAAATGTACATCAATTTGTTTGTGAAAACTCTGATTTTTATTATTAAATTGCCGGGTAGAAATGGGTGTTACATTAGTGGTATCAAAGCAATGTTTCGGTCTGTCCGACCAAGTTGTCTAGTTGTTGCGTCATTTGACGATCGAGTATTGTCATTTAGTTCTAACTATTGTTTCTGTTGTAGTGATATGATGTTGTATCAAGATGCGGGAATCTTATCCCGGGTTGTTCGAATCAGGTAAATTTTTGAGGACGAAAATATTCTAAGTGGGGGAGAGTTGTAACGCCCCAAAATAGTTAATTAATTATTTAATTAATTATTAGGAATTAAGTAGTAGAAAAATATTAGGGTATTACTATATTACTTTATATGGGCTTGTGTTAAGGTGAGAATTAGTAAAATTGGGGGTGTGGAGAGAAGCCCATGGTCTAGTCGAATCTTATGAAGCATTGTAAGTAAGTGATAGTAGGTTAGGGTTTGCTAATTAGAAGAGAAAAAGAAATAAGGATTAGAAGAGAGCTTAAGGAGAAGCGACGGCTAGAGCTAGAGGAGAGGAAAATCAAAGAGTTTCAACTTCAATCCAAGGTAAGGGTGGGGTTCTAACTCTATAATAGGGTATATGAAGGGCTTTATGTAGGGAATTAGGGGATCCTATGTTTGTTTAATGATTGATTCTATTTGTTTAATCTTTGAAAATCTATTGATGATATTCGAAATTATTGTTGGCGAATGATCCTATATGTTGATCTATCTCTGATGATTGGCTCTATTGTCTAAACTATTATTGTTGATTGGATCGATTGTTTGAACTATTATTGACGATCGAATCCATGTTTATCTCTTGAAGACTATGGTTAATGTTTGAATCTATGTGTTGGTGTTGGAAACCTATTGTTCATATTGAAATCCATGATTTGATGTTTGTAAATCTATGTTTTAGGGTTTTTATTCATGTGGGACTATTGAAAATCAATTTAGGATTTTTGAAAAACCATGTTTGTGGCTCTCCTGGGCGCATAGGGCACCAACTGTTGTTCTGGGCGGGTAGGGCGTCGTTGGCTAGTCACTGGGAGCCATCCTGGACTCCGTGTTCTGTTCCTGTGTTCTGCTGGGCTCATCGTAGGGTGCCGTTTTCTGTGCTGGGCGCGTAGGGCGTCAGTTCCTGTGTTTTACTGGGCGCCATCCTGGGCGCCGTTTTCTATTCCGTGGCACTGGGCGCCATGGGCGCCGTTTCCTGTTGTTCCCGTCGGGCGCTGGCGCACTGGGCGCCATGGGCGCCGTTTCCTGCTGTCCCTGTTGTGCGCTGGTGCACTGGGCGCCATGGGCGCCATTCCCTGATGTTGCTGGGCACCATGGGCGCCGTGTCTGTTGTTGTTGGGCGCCAAGTGTGGCTGCCCCTAATGTTGCTGGGCGCCTTGGGTGTCGTGTCTGTTGTTGCTGGGCGCCAAGTGTGGCTGCCCCTGATGTTGCTGGGCGCCATGGGCGCCGGGTCTGTTGCTGCTGGGCGCCTGTGTGGCCGCCCCGTTGGTTGCTGGGCGCCATGGGCGCCATGTTTACGGTTTGCTGTTGCTGTTGCTGTTTGCTGTTTGCTGTGGCTGGTTGCTATTTGCTGTTGTTGTTTGCATGTTTGCTGTTGTTGGGCGTTTTAGGCGCATTAAGCCCCCGGTTGGCTAATTATTGATTACGCTGTCAATTATTAATTGTTAAATTGTTGAAAAGATTAATTGTTGGTTAAATTGGCCAATTGCTAATTGTTGGTAAAGGGTTGAAAGGCTAGTTGATAGTTGTTGGTAAAGTCGATGATTTGTAGTTTGATGAGGGTACCGCTGATGGCCCATTGTATTTTGTTGAGGGTACCGCTGATGGCCCATTTGCATTTTGATAAGTGGTTATGTTGATGATTCGTGATGATTGCAGTTATTTGATTGCTGTGAAGTGATGAATTGAGATGTCCTGATTCTGATATATAATGTTTTTCATACAGTCTATTATATGGTTCGATATCTCACCCCTTCTGTTTGAATGTTACCCCGTGTTGGTAACGTGCAGGTAACCACGAATGAAGGCTGTGTACCTTCGTTAGTTCGAGTCAGTGTCGTCGCTCTGATACGTAGCACTCGGGGGGATGAACGCATATTATTACTATTTTATTTTGTTATCCTATTGTATGAATTTTAACGTTGGTTGTCGTTGTTTTATGAGTTGTTTTAAGTTGGATAAAGAGGCCGTGATTATTTTGAGTTAAAACGTTTTTGAAAATCCGCTGCGTAGTAATGGAAGTTGACTTATTTTTAAAGTGCTATGTATCTGTTTTTACCAATGACTTAACTATGTTCATTTTGTGGTTTTAGTCGGAAAATGTACATCAATTTGTTTGTGAAAACTCTGATTTTTATTATTAAATTGCCGGGTAGAAATGGGTGTTACATTAGTGGTATCAAAGCAATGTTTCGGTCTGTCCGACCAAGTTGTCTAGTTGTTGCGTCATTTGACGATCGAGTATTGTCATTTAGTTCTAACTATTGTTTGTGTTGTAGTGATATGATGTTGTATCAAGATGCGGGAATCTTATCCCGGGTTGTTCGAATCAGGTAAATTTTTGAGGACGAAAATATTCTAAGTGGGGGAGAGTTGTAACGCCCCAAAATAGTTAATTAATTATTTAATTAATTATTAGGAATTAAGTGGTAGAAAAATATTAGGGTATTACTATATTACTTTATATGGGCTTGTGTTAAGGTGAGAATTAGTAAAATTGGGGGTGTGGAGAGAAGCCCATGGTCTAGTCGAATCTTATGAAGCATTGTAAGTAAGTGATAGTAGGTTAGGGTTTGCTAATTAGAAGAGAAAAAGAAATAAGGATTAGAAGAGAGCTTAAGGAGAAGCGACGGCTAGAGCTAGAGGAGAGGAAAATCAAAGAGTTTCAACTTCAATCTAAGGTAAGGGTGGGGTTCTAACTCTATAATAGGGTATATGAAGGGCTTTATGTAGGGAATTAGGGGATCCTGTGTTTGTTTAATGATTGATTCTATTTGTTTAATCTTTGAAAATCTATTGATGATATTCGAAATTATTGTTGGCGAATGATCCTATATGTTGATCTATCTTTGATGATTGGCTCTATTGTCTAAACTATTATTGTTGATTGGATCGATTGTTTGAACTATTATTGATGATCGAATCCATGTTTATCTCTTGAAGACTATGGTTAATGTTTGAATCTATGTGTTGGTGTTGGAAACCTATTGTTCATATTGAAATCCATGATTTGATGTTTGTAAATCTATGTTTTAGGGTTTTTATTCATGTGGGACTATTGAAAATCAATTTAGGATTTTTGAAAAACCATGTTTGTGGCTCTCCTGGGCGCATAGGGCACCAACTGTTGTTCTGGGCGGGTAGGGCGTCGTTGGCTAGTCACTGGGAGCCATCCTGGACGCCGTGTTCTGTTCCTGTGTTCTGCTGGGCGCATCGTAGGGTGCCGTTTTCTGTGCTGGGCGCGTAGGGCGTCAGTTCCTGTGTTTTACTGGGCGCCATCCTGGGCGCCGTTTTCTATTCCGTGGCACTGGGCGCCATGGGCGCCGTTTCCTGTTGTTCCCGTCGGGCGCTGGCGCACTGGGCGCCATGGGCGCCGTTTCCTGCTGTCCCTGTTGTGCGCTGGTGCACTGGGCGCCATGGGCGCCATTCCCTGATGTTGCTGGGCGCCATGGGCGCCGTGTCTGTTGTTGTTGGGCGCCAAGTGTGGCTGCCCCTAATGTTGCTGGGCACCTTGGGTGTCGTGTCTGTTGTTGCTGGGCGCCAAGTGTGGCTGCCCCTGATGTTGCTGGGCGCCATGGGCGCCGGGTCTGTTGCTGCTGGGCGCCTGTGTGGCCGCCCCGTTGGTTGCTGGGCGCCATGGGCGCCATGTTTACGGTTTGCTGTTGCTGTTGCTGTTTGCTGTTTGCTGTGGCTGGTTGCTATTTGCTGTTGTTGTTTGCATGTTTGCTGTTGTTGGGCGTTTTAGGCGCATTAAGCCCCCGGTTGGCTAATTGTTGATTACGTTGTCAATTATTAATTGTTAAATTGTTGAAAAGATTAATTGTTGGTTAAATTGGCCAATTGCTAATTGTTGGTAAAGGGTTGAAAGGCTAGTTGATAGTTGTTGGTAAAGTCGATGATTTGTAGTTTGATGAGGGTACCGCTGATGGCCCATTGTATTTTGTTGAGGGTACCGCTGATGGCCCATTTGCATTTTGATGAGTGGTTATGTTGATGATTCATGATGATTGCAGTTATTTGATTGCTGTGAAGTGATGAATTGAGATGTCCTGATTCTGATATATATTGTTTTTCATACATTCTATTATATGGTTCGATATCTCACCCCTTCTGTTTGAATGTTACCCCGTGTTGGTAACGTGCAGGTGTCATACCCCAATTTTGTCCGGCTTAGGTCCAAACCCTAATTTTCTCCACAAAAAAATAATAATAATAAAGTGTATTGCATTTTGAATCCTAGAAACCGCTCCAAGGTTTTCGAAATCATTCTTAGGGTTAAAATGCACTTTTTAAGAAACTAGGGTTTTGAAAAATATGTTATGCATGCATGGCAAGCTTTGGAAAATATTTTATGCATGCATGGCAAAAACATAAAAAACATTTTTGTGGAAAATAAGAATTGATTTCCATTCTGTTCCAAGGGCCAAGAATCGATTTATACTATTTGGTAAAGGCCATGAAATCGATTCTTTAATCCAATATTAAACCATGAAATCGATTTTCAGGCCATGTTAAGGAGCCAAGAATCGATTCCCCCTATGCCATCAAGGCATGAAATCGATTTTCAGGCCACTTTTAGGAGCCAAGAATCGATTCTCACCTATGCTATCAAGGCATGAAATCGATTTTCAGGCCACTTTTAGGAGCCAAGAATCGATTCTCACCTATGCTATCAAGGCATGAAATCGATTTTCAGGCCACTTTAAAGAGCCAAGAATCGATTCCTCCTTATTTTGTCAAAACATAAAATCGATTTTCAGGCCACTTTAAAGAGCCAAGAATCGATTCCTCCTCATTTTGTCAAAGCATGGAATCGATTTTCAAGTCATTTCCAAGAGCCAAGAATCGATTCCCACTTATTTTAACTAAGCATGGAATCGATTTTCACCCATTTAGGGTGTCCAAGAATCGATTCTTTGCTATTTCCAAAGGCTCAAACAATCGATTCATCCGTGCAATAAATGTTTTTTAAAAATTCTACGCTTTCCTAAGCCTATAAATAGGCAGCCTCAAATCACATTTTGACACGGACACTTCACACAAGATCAGAGAGAAGAATTGCTACACACATTTTTCACGAGATCTGAGAGACATTTTCACGAGATCTGAGAGACATTTCACGAGATCTGGGAAGACAACTCTCGCAAATCTCATTTTCCAATTCTCCGCTTCATTTTCGCTCGTTCTTCAGATCTGTAATATCTGTCTTCATCAGAGGTATTTCAGTCTTTTCATTTGTTAATATCTAGTTATTGTGATCCATGTGATTTAACTTAGCTATAGCATTCACATACTCGTTCTTGTATGTTATCGCCCATTGCTGAGGATGAACCATATGATTCCCACTTATGCCTAGCGCATCATATTCTAAGTGGTGAAGATGGTCTCGGGTGATCCAGCTTGCCCCTTTTAAACCCTTTCAAAAACATTTTTTAGAACTACGTCGCTTTTATTCCCGTTTGGGATACGTAGGAGCGAGTCACGTCCTCGTCAAGCGCAGCAAATAAAAATTCTTTTCATCCCCCTAAACCTCCATTTTCAAAACAAACAAAAATGTTTTCAAACCCATTGTTGTTAGTAGCTAATCAGAACCGTAGTTCGTCTAGCTATTGACATCGATGTCCTTTCTCCAAAAAGAACAGTAAGCGATGACCACCCATAGCCTTTGCTAGTTTGGTCATCAAACAAATCAATCCTTTTCAAAAAAGCTTTCAAAAAGAGAATAAAAACAAGTTGTTACCAACCATCACCCAGAACCTTAGTTCGTTTGACTAGCGGTAGCGACTCCTTTTGAGTACTTAGCGGTGATTACCCATAGCCTTAGCTAGTTTAATCACTCGCTAGTACTCGTCCTATTTTGAAAACTCACCTAAAAAGTTAAAAAACCAAAAACCAAGAACTATGTAGCTTTGAATTCTCCATCGCACCGGGAGATACGTAGGAGCGGGCCATGTCCCGTCAAGCACTTTTTTCTAAAAAACCTTTTTCCCCCCAAAATAAAATTTTTGTTAAGTTTTCCCAAGAAATGAATAGGCAAATCTAGGTATTTTTCAAATCAAGTGTTAAAACCACACATTTAATTAGAGGTTCCCTTTCGGTAGAAAGGACGTGCGCGGTGCTAACACCTTCCTCGCACGTAATCGACCCCCGAATCTATATCTCTAGTTTTCAAAGACCATCCGCCTTGTCCAAAAGACTTTTTTTTCAATGTTTTGGTCTTAAAATTAAAATATTGGTGGCGGCTCCAAATTTTTCCACGTTGTACATTGAGAAACCCCAAACCGGGATTTTTCGGGGTGCAACAGCTGGCGACTCCACTGGGGACTTTTTTTAAAAGACGAGGGTCAAGCCTAACTAATTAAAATGTGTGGTTTAATGTATTGTTGATTTGATTAAAACCCTGTTTGCCTTTCTTTCTTATCTTTTATTCCCTTTCTTTTATCGCTTATGCCCATGCATTTTTTCAATCCCCATGATCCCCTCTTCTTGGCTCCTCTTCCTAAGGTAAGCGGTATCCTTGTTTATAGATATTTTAGGTATGAAACCCTAGGGTAGATAACTTGTTATCGCTTGCTTTTGCCTGGACTGCTCTGGTTTTTTTATTTCAGGTGGGGGTAGTACTAAAGAAAATGCCCTTAACACACACTACACTTATACCTTGTGACTATGTGTTTTGAGTGGGACCATAACCCAGGTCTGCAAAAACTTAAGAGAGTGGATTCGAGTAGTGAGAGCCCATCAGGACCTTTGTCCGTTTGGCTACTTGCGAAAGTTTCAACCAGAGTTGTGCTCTTTCATGATGCCTCACACCTAGCAGTTTGCTGCATTTGTGGGGAATTTTGTGAAAGAGACTGTAGCTCTGGTGGCCTTGTGAGGGAGTGAATAGAGCTACATGGAAGGATTACCCTTTAAATTGCCCTAGATCATAGGTCTCACCTCTTTTTAGGTCACAAGGGCTTTTCCAAAATTGTGTGTTGCATTATTATATCTAGTTTAGTTCATTTCCGCCAACATTTTTTTTGAAAAAAACAACAAAATCAAAAAAAGGAATATGTTTTTCCTTCACTTTCATGAGGTGGCATATAGGGTATACTGCCCTAAAATTTCAAAACTCCCACCTGTAAATGTCTGTCTTTATAACAAGCATCCTCATCATCCGCATTTTACATCATAACAGCATGCATAAGCAAATTCTGGAAAATTCATACAGCATTCCTCATGCATCTAATTTGTTTGCCGGTAATCGTGGAGTAATTCGGAATCTTGTCATAGGCGTGAAAAAAAAACAAGACGACATGGGATCAAGAAGCGAGGGTATGCTAAATTCGAGATTTCCAGTAGTAAAGAAAGCAGATGTGACCAGTTTGACAGAGTGTGCCTCTCTAATGGGACCGGATGAGCGTAGGTTGTTTGAAAAGGCTTATGGGAATATTCTTCGGTTGCTGCAGTTAGATCTTCAAGAAAATGTTGTGAAAGCTCTCAGTCAGTTCTATGATCCGGATATCCGCTGTTTCATCTTCAAGGATTTCCAACTCTCACCAGCTTTAGAAGAGTATGAGCAAATTTTAGGTTTCTTTAAGTCAGAGGCGACGCCTTATCAGTACCAGGGGAATCAATATTCAGATCAGAGGCTCTCTTTGCTACTGCAGATTGGAGTGGGGGAGTTAAAGCTCCGGAAAGAGAAAAAGAACCTTATAATGGGGTTTCCACTGAGTTATTTTGAAGACCTAATGAAGTCCCATGCTCAAGCCAACAGATGGGGTCCCTTTAAACAGTTGCTAGCACTAACTATCTTTGGGATTTTCCTCTTCCCACAAGTCGAAAGGTTCATTGACGAGGTTGCCATTGGGGTATTCTTAGCCTTCATAAGCAAGGATAAACCAATTAACCCAGTACCAGCCATACTCGCAGACACTTACTACTCTTTTACGCATCATCGAGTGCTGGGGAAAAAGAAGATTGCCTGCTCCCTTCATGTACTATATGCTTGGCTCCTTAACCACGTCTTCGCTCACAAGAATCCAGCTACAGATCTGTTGTCTTATGCCTTGAATTGTGAGGTAGAGGTCAAAAGTGCCCAGGAGTGGGTGCATACCTTAGGGAGCCTTAATGCCCTCAAGGTCCGGTGGTACACTCCTTCATGTTGGAAGAACAGGCCCTCCGTTGTGTTTCGGTGTGGAGACTTTCAGAACGTGCCCCTAATAGGTACTCAAGGCTGCATCAACTATAATCCTTCCTTGATTATCCGACAGCTTGGGTACCCCATGAGGAATATGCCTACCGAAGACATGTTGGCTCCTATCTTCCTTGACAAAGAAGATCCGAAGAACAAGGGTTTACTTCAGAAAATCTCAAAGGCATGGGAAACTGTGGTCCGTAAAAATAGAGATGAGCTCATGAAAAAGGTTGGCGAGGTCACCTTTTACCAATGGTTGTATGAAAGAATCCAAAGCACTCGGCCACCTTCCCAAGAGGCACTGCCAGTCGAGGAAGAGATGCCGGAACCTCACCTTCCTACCCCTGAGGAGTTGAATGAGGTCAAATCTGCCTTAGCAAAAGCGGAGGAAGAGAAAAAGGCATTGCAAGTAGAGTTGGAGAAAATAACCCTACAAAAAGAGAAGTTAGAGGAAGAGAACAAGGTCAAGGTGATAGCTGTTGAGGAAGGTGTCAAGCGTTTCAAAGCGGAAAAGGAGAGTAAGCTAGAAGCTCAGAAATACCTGAAGGGGGCTAGAGATGAACTCCAAAGGTACAAACAGAAAACAAGAAAGGCCCTTGAAGAAGCCAAAGAATGGAAGATTGTGGCGACTGAGCCCAGACAAGAACCTCACTTGGTGGTGGAGTTGAAAAGGCAGCTGAAGACTCTTGAGCAAGAAAGAAACTCCATTGGGAATGTTCTCAGGGAATATCAAGAAATGCTGAGTTATGAGCAGGGGAGATCCGATGAACTGGCAAGGAATCTCCGATACCTAGGGGAGTCTTACAGGCAAGTACAAGCAGAGAGCCAGTACTGGGAGCAGCGCTTCTTAGCACTGATTGGCAAGATAGAAGAACAAGAGATTGTTAAAGAGCTGAGAGATGAGATCCGACTTTGGAGGGGTAAATTTTCGAAGTTGGCATGGCTAGCTAATCAAGCTGTAAAGGATGTCCCCAGAAGACTAAGGAGGGCTGAAGCTGAGATGCTCCCCTTCAACACCCCGGTCCGTGTGTATGAGTTTGTGAATTTCTGCAAGGCCCTGACTGAGGAGCTCATGGAAAAGGCTGAAGGAGCCGCTGCTGCAAGCAAAGAAAGAGAAAAGAGCAAGAAGTTGAAGACTATATGCTACTAGATTTCAGCGCATTGTAATTTTTCTTTTTTTAGAATGTTCTCTAGGAAGTTATAATTTTTCTTTAGAATGTTGTAATTTTCTAAAAGCATTATATTTTTCTTTGAGAAACATTGTATTGCACTCTTAATAGTATTGTACTCTCTTTCTTTCTTATAATTGGCTTAAAGCTCGAAGGAAATGTGCCCTATCGCTTGTTGATCCCAATGTTCGTCACGCTTTTAAAATGTTTCGATATTCGCTTATGACAAGAGCAAGTTATCTCACGATTACTGGCGCTAAACACAAAATAACATAAGGCCATGTGCATATGCATTGCATTCATTTACGCATTCCTACTTGTACTCATAAAAAATGTTCTATCATCAGAGAAAAACAAAAGGCAAGCTGGTTCGCCAACACCGATACTCCACCCGTCTACAAGCAAGATTGATGGCTAGCAATCAACATCTCGAGAATGAGGACCCCCTGGGTCAAGATGAGTCGGTTGTGGAGATTCTTAATCCTGAGCAGCTGGCTCAAGAGAATCAAGCTTTGAAGACTAAAGTGGAGGCTATGGAAGCCCAGATGGTCGAAGTAATGAGTATGCTACAGAATCTGAGGGGTGGGGCCGCTACTGGGGCCGCCGCTGTTGTAAATTCCGAAGGGGTTGTTACTTTCGTTTCTCCTCCGGTGTCCGCTGAAGTTACAACTACTCACACTTCTTATGGACAGGGGGTCAGTCACTTTGCCCGTCCTCCAGGGGTGAGTGGACAGAGTCATCTGAATGCACCGATATATCCTTGGGGAATGCCAATGGGTTATATGCCGCCTGCTGCCGAAGCTATTCCTGTGGGGTCGAGTCAACCTGTCACGACTATGCCTGGTGGAGCTGCTATGGGACCACAAATTCATACTCCTAGTCCTGATACTGTACTGCCAAGAGGTTCACCTAGTCCTACTCTGGGAGTTACTGTGAACCCTCAGAACGCTGTCCATCATATGGGAAACCCTACTCAGTATGGGGGTTATTATCACGGTCCGGGAAACTATCCACAAGGTCATCTGTTTGGGAACACTCAGCATGGGGATCGGTATCACTCGCTTGAAGAGCGCTTAAGAGCTGTGGAAGGATCAGGAACTAGAGCCAGAGACGCCCGAGATTTGTGCCTTGTCCCAGATGTTGTTATCCCCCCTAAATTCAAAGCACCTGACTTCGATAAATATCGCGGCACCGGGTGTCCATCTAGCCATTTGACGATGTATGTTAGAAAAATGGTCGCTTATGCTCATGATGACAAGGTGCTCATCCATTATTTCCAGGACAGTCTGACTGGGGCATCACTAGATTGGTACATGCAGCTGCAATCCTCCGAAGTTCACTGTTGGAAGGATCTCTCTGAAGCCTTTTTAAAACAATACCAGTATAACATGGACCTTGCCCCAGACCGGTCTCAGTTGCAGCACATGAGCAAAGGAGATAGAGAGTCATTCAAAGAATACGCTCAAAAATGGAGGAGCATAGCTGCTCAGGTGAAGCCGCCATTGACTGAAAAAGAGATGGTGTACATGTTTATGGAGACCATTCCAGGGCTGTATTATGATAGGTTGGTGGGGAGCGTTTCGTCCAATTTCTCAGATATGGTTGTCATTGGGGAGCGATTAGAGCACGGATTGCGTAGCGGAAAGATTGCTGGAGGTTTTGGCAATTCTAGTGGACAAAAGAAACCCTTTCCCAACTTCCCCAAGAAGAAAGAAGGGGAAACCAATGTTATTTCCGCAGGGGGAGGCCCATCTTTCAGCTCTCCACAGCAGGCGGTACCATTATCTTTCAACTCTCCGCAGCAAACTAATTCAGGCTACAGAGCCCAGAATTATCAAGAGAAGAGGCGGGCTAATTTTGATCCGATCCCGATGACCTATACTGAATTGTTCAATCATCTTGTCTCTAAGAAGTTGGTCAATACTCGCCCCATGAAGCCTATACAACCTCCCTTTCCTAGGGGGTACAATGCTGATGCTACTTGTAGTTTTCATTGTGGAGGAGTCGGACACACGGTGGAAGACTGCAAGGCTTTCAAATATGTAGTCCAGGATTTGATTGACGCCAACTGGATCTCTTTCAAGCCGAACAGTTCCAGTACAACTACAAACCCCCTACCGGGACATGGGACACCATCCGCTAATGCAGTAGAGGATTCTGTGGGGCAGACAATGATAAAAGATGTTAAGTGTATCCAGACTCCTCTGGAAAATATACATGCTGAGTTGTGTCGTCGTGGTGTTATCAAGAAGGGCTGTGTATGCGCCGATCCTTTATGTGTGGGTGCCTGTGAAGCTTTCAAGTCAGTTCTGCATGACTTGATGGATCGTTTTGTGGTTCAAGTGGGAGTAGTTGAAAAGGAGGAAAGTGTACTGATGTTGCAGTTCAATGGCGGTAAAGAGGCCAGGAAGCCAGTTGAGATATGGTACGATCCAAAACCAGCCCAAGTCAAGCCTCAGCCGGTGGTTATTGGGATTCCTGCTCCATTCCCATATGAGAAGGACAGTGCAGTGCCATGGGTATACAGTACTCTGCCTCCAGTAGAAAGTTCTCCAAACACTTCTGTCGTCACCAATATAACTGGGGCAAGTGGAATGACAAGGAGCGGCCGTATGTATGCCCCCAATTTCGTTCAGGGTGAATCATCTAAGGAGGCTGAAGATAGGGCTCGCAAAGGGAAGGATAAAGAAGTGGAAAATGCTCAGAAAAAGAAAGTGGCAGAACAAGAAGCTGATGAGTTTCTAAAGATTGTAAGGCAAAGTGACTATAAGGTGGTTGACCAGATGAATCAGACCCCAGCAAAGATCTCAATGCTGTCATTGTTGTTAAGTTCAGAAGCGCATCGAGCTGCCCTAATGAAAGTACTGAATGGGGCTCATGTTGCTCAGGATATTTCCGTGGGCCAATTTGATGAAATAGTTGGGAATGTCGTGGCTGCGAATCATGTGACTTTTGCCGATGACGAGCTTCCCCCAGAAGGAAGGAAACACAACCAAGCCCTGCACATCTCTGTTAAATGTGGGGATTTCGTGCTAGCTCGTGTTCTGATCGACAATGGTTCTTCTCTAAATGTGATGCCAAAATCCACTGTAAACAAGCTGGATGTGGATTGTTCTTTCATGAAGCCTAGCTCGACATTGGTGAGGGCATTTGATGGATCGAGGAAAGAGGTAATAGGGGAAATGGAGTTCCCTATTCAGATAGGTCCTGAGACATTCTGTGTTAACTTCCAAATCATGGACATCTCCTCGTCCTACAGCTGTCTGCTTGGAAGGCCATGGATCCATATGGCGGGAGCCATCCCTTCCTCACTGCATCAGAGAGTCAAGTTTGTGGTCGATGATAAAATTGTGGTGGTGTTCGGAGAGGAGGAAATGTTAGTCAACAAGCCTTCCCCCTTTCGTTATGTGGAAGCAGCGGAGGAATCCCTGGAAACCTCCTTTCAATCTCTCGAGATTGCCAATGCTGAATTTGGGGGAAGTGAGTTACCGTCGCCTGTGATAAAGTTGTCAAAAGATGAAGAGATGGTTGCAAGGATCATGATGGATCAAGGATACCAGCTGGGGCGTGGTTTGGGAAAAACGGGACAAGGAATTCTTGCTCCTGTACAACTGAAAGGAAACAAAGATCGTTGTGGGTTGGGATATTACCCAAGTGAGGCTGAAAGGAGGAAGTTGGCTGAAGAGAGAAGAGGTGAATGGTTGGCCAAGTTGAGAGGCCAGGATCCATGGTCAAAGAGGATCCCCATCAGTGATATCAGTCAAAGCTTCAAGAGTGCAGGGTTGCTAGATCCAGACCAGATCACTGCTATTGAGAATGGTTCAGAGGACGAAGAAGGCGGTACCAGCCTAGTCCGTCGTTGCCTTGCTGAGGAAGAGCTCAAGAATTGGGAAGCTGTAGACTTGCCCATCACTTTTAGTTCAAAGTAATGATTGTAATGCATTCCTTTGGCTCTGCCCAAGGCCTCAGGATAGTTTGTTAGGGCATGCATGTTTTATTTTCAGTGATCCCATCATCAATAAAAACGCTTGTTTCAAATTCCATCAATAAAATCTCTTTTTCTTCATTTATCTTTCCTTTCTTTTAGCTTTATTTGTGTGTTTCGCTTTTCATTCTACTTTCTGCTTCTACGAATGCAGATCAAAAGTAATTGTCTCTGAAAATAACAGTGCTAATGATTCCTATTATGGCTTTGATCATCCAATCAACCAAACTGAAGGGGGTGTTGAGGAAAACTGGGAAACTCCTCCGGAATTGGCAAGACTAATAGAGCAGGAAGAAAAGATCATTCAGCCTCATGGAGAGTCGATTGAAATCATCAACTTGGGTACAGAAGATGATAAAAGGGAGGTTAAGGTCGGTACTGCCATGGAAGAAAGTGAACGCAAAAGGCTAATCCAACTCTTGCGTGATTACGCTGATGTCTTTGCGTGGTCGTATAAGGATATGCCAGGGTTAGATACTGGTATTGTTGAGCACAGGTTACCCGTGAAGCCAGAGTGTCCACCGGTCAAGCAGAAATTGAGAAGAATGAAACCTGAGATGTCATTGAAAATCCGGGATGAGGTGAAAAAGCAGTTTGATGCAGGGTTTCTAGCAGTGGCCAAGTATCCCCAATGGGTAGCAAATATCGTCCCTGTTCCGAAAAAGGATGGCAAGGTCAGGATGTGTGTCGATTACAGGGATCTGAATAGAGCTAGCCCCAAAGACGACTTCCCTCTGCCTCATATTGATGTTCTGGTAGACAGCACAGCCCGACATTCTTTATTCTCCTTTATGGATGGGTATTCAGGGTACAACCAGATAAAAATGGCTCCAGAGGATATGGAGAAAACCACCTTCATAACTCTTTGGGGAACATTCTGCTACAAAGTGATGCCTTTTGGACTCAAGAATGCCGGTGCGACTTATCAAAGGGCAATGGTCACGTTATTCCACGATATGATGCACAAGGAAATTGAGGTGTATGTAGATGATATGATTGCAAAGTCCAAGACTGATGAAGGACACATTGTCAACCTGCAAAAACTCTTTGAGCGTCTACGGAAGTTCAAGCTCAGGTTAAACCCAGCAAAATGCACTTTCGGTGTGAGATCTGGAAAATTACTGGGATTCATTGTCAGTCAGAAAGGGATAGAGGTTGATCCAGATAAAGTCAAGGCAATCCTTGAAATGCCAGCACCAAAGACTGAAAAAGAGGTTCGTGGTTTCCTTGGGAGACTGAACTACATCTCAAGGTTCATATTCCAATTGACCGCCACTTGCGAGCCTCTCTTTAAGCTGTTGTGCAAGAACCAAAGATTAGAGTGGAATGATGATTGCCAAAGAGCTTCTGAGAGAATCAAAGATTACCTTCAAAACCCACCAGTTCTGATGCCGCCAGTGCCCGGAAGACCGCTCATCCTGTATCTAACCGTGTTGGACAATTCGATGGGGTGTGTGCTGGGGCAGCATGATGAATCAGGGAAGAAAGAGCATGCCATATACTACTTGAGTAAAAAGTTCACTGACTGTGAGACGAGATATTCGATGCTAGAAAAAACTTGTTGTGCCTTAGCATGGGCTGCTCATCGTCTAAGGCAGTACATGCTAAGTCATACAACCTGGTTGGTATCTAAAATGGATCCAATCAAGTATATTTTTGAAAAGCCAGCACTCACAGGACGGATCGCTCGTTGGCAAATGTTATTATCAGAGTACGATATCCTGCATGTCACGCAGAAAGCGATCAAGGGCAGTGCACTCGCCGAGTACTTAGCATGTCAGCCAATTCAAGACTACCAACCAATGCAGTATGATTTTCCCGATGAAGACATCATGGCACTGTTTGAGGAAGGAAAGTCTCAAGAAGAGGAGAGGTGGAGGATGATATTCGATGGTGCATCCAATGTGTGGGGGCACGGAGCTGGGGCTGTGCTAATCTCCCCAGATAACCGCTTCGTTCCGGTCACTGCCAGATTAAGCTTTTATGTCACTAACAACATCGCAGAATATGAAGCGTGCATCTTGGGGATTCAGGCAGCCCTTGAATGGAAGGTTAAAAGACTCGATGTGTATGGCGATTCGGCTTTGGTTATCCATCAGGTGAGAGGTGATTGGGAGACCAGAGATCCTAAATTGATCCCTTATTGTAATTATGTCCAGGAATTGGTGGAGTCCTTCGACGAAATTACTTTCCAGCATATCCCTCGAGGTGAAAATCAGCTGGCCGATGCTTTAGCAACTCTGTCGTCAATGTTCAACATCAATTGTGACAAAAGTCTAACTCGTATCAGAATCCAACATCGGGGTCTCCCGGCACATCATTACTGCACTGTAATTGAGGAAGAGCCTGATAGCAAGCCATGGTATTATGATATCAAGCAGTACGTCATCAATAGAGAATATCCCCCTGGGGCATCAGAGAATGACAGAAGAACGCTCAGAAGATTGTCAAGGAATTTCTTTTTGAATGGCGAAGTCCTCTACAAAAGGAATCATGATAGGGTCCTCCTGAGATGTGTGACAGAGGAAGAGGCAGCAAAAATTATGAAAGAGGTCCATGAAGGGTCGTTCGGGGTTCATTCCAGTGGGCACACCATGGCAAGAAAAATCTTGAGAGCCGGCTATTACTGGTTGCAGATGGAAGGTGACTGCTACAGCTTCGTCCGAAAGTGCCACAAGTGCCAAATCTACGCGGATCACATTCATGTGCCGCCTGCCTCTCTAAATGTCATGACTGCATCTTGGCCGTTCTCAATGTGGGGCATGGACGTCATTGGCCCTATAGAGCCTAAAGCATCAAATGGGCATCGTTTCATTCTGGTTGCAATCGATTATTTCACTAAGTGGGTCGAAGCTGCTTCCTACTCCAGTGTAACCAGTTCAGTGGTCGCCAAGTTTGTGAAGAAAGATTTGATTTGCCGTTATGGTCTTCCTAACAAGATCATCACTGATAACGGCAGCAACCTGAACAGCAAAATGATGAAGGACTTGTGCGCAGAGGTCAGAATCCAGCATCATAATTCTTCACCCTATCGGCCCAAGATGAATGGGGCAGTCGAAGCGGCCAACAAAAACATCAAGAAGATAGTGCAGAAAATGGTGGTCACGTACAAAGATTGGCACGAGATGCTTCCTTTCGCTCTACACGGTTATCGTACTTCAGTGCGCACATCGACCGGGGCAACCCCTTTCTCTCTGGTATACGGGTCAGAGGCAGTCCTCCCTATTGAGGTCGAAATACCCTCCCTGCGGGTACTAATGGAAACTAAGCTGGAAGAAGCGGAGTGGGTACAAGCTCGCCTAGATCAGCTAAACCTCATTGAGGAGAAGAGAATCACAGCCTTGTGTCATGGGCAACTGTACCAACAAAGGATGAAGACTGCTTTTGACAAGAAGGTCCGGCCCCGAGAATTCAATGAAGGAGATCTTGTACTCAAGAAGAGCCTGCCCATTCAGAGCGATCCCCGTGGGAAGTGGACGCCCAACTATGATGGACCTTACGTGGTCAAGAAAGCATTTTCCGGAGGAGCGCTGGTACTCACAAATATGGATGGCGAGGATCTCAGGAACCCAGTCAATTCTGATTCAGTGAAGAAGTATTATGCCTAAAGAAGTAGACGGAAAAAAGAGAAAGATAAGCCAAGCAAGAATTAGCTCGCTAGGTTGAAAACCCGAAAGGGCGGCCTAGGCAAAATCAGAGCGACCCGGTGGATTGAAAACCCGCAAAGGGCGATCCAGGCAAAAATTAGGGTCGGAAAGCTTGGGCATGAAAAGTAAAGAAAGGCATACAAACTCCCCGGAAATTTGGATGAGGAGGTGATCAAAGTCAAGGACATAAATGTTTAGCACTGCTCCACAGAGACGGACAGTCAGAAATCAGCTTCTCTCTTTTTCGTGTCTTTTTGTAGTTTAAATTTTCAAATGTATTGAATAGTCGGTGTAACCTTCTGTACAATCGGCTTCTGTATCAATAAAGTTCAACCTTTTCATATCTCTTTGCCTTCTATTTTTGCTTTTTCTGCTCAAAATAAACGTTTTATGATGATGGTAACACTGATCTGTAAAACATGTGCATAAACCATAGGGCATCACAAGCATTACGAAATTTTTAAAAGTTATGGGAAGGAAGCAACTTCTCAGGGCAAATTAAGCTTACAAGGAAATAATTGCGCTCATAAGCCATTTCAGATGGCAAATCACAAGACAATCGGCACTTGGCTTATACGCCACCACAAGTCTAACGGGTTCCTCAGTCTCGTCATGGGTTGGTCGAACCAGCAAAAGAAAATAAGCCAAAAGAGCAAAAGAGCAAGCAAAAACAAACGATCAGAAAAAAGAAAGCTGATCAAAGAATGAAAAGGCAAAAGAAAAAACAAACAGTCAGAAAAAAGAAAGCTGACCAAAAATCACAGAGAGGAAGAATCAGAAATAGCATTTCACCGCATTCAGCATCGCACCAAAATCATAGCATAACATGCCTTTGCATAACATGCACCCATAACATGCCTTTGCATAACATGCACCCATAACATGCCCTTGCATAACATGCACCCATAACATGCCCTTGCATAACATGCACCCATACTCAATGCACCATTCCTTGCATTAACCGACGTATGCAGGTACCTCAAATCAGTACAGCAGCACCAGTCATTTCAATCAATCAATCAACAGGATTCGTGAATCCCTTCAGGACCCAAGTGTCCCTTCAAAAGCAGACTTCACCTCGCATTCAAGCGGCGAGTAAGTCCTTCAGACCCCGAGTGGTCCTTCAGACTAGTTGTGTCAGCCTAAGACACAATGGACGTCATACATGGGCAACATATCAGTTCTGGATCTGATCTTGACCCATCCTGGCTGCTCGGAAAAGGCCACCCCTTCAGGCAGACCGTTTTACTAGTACCGTTGCTAGTTTGCGCTCCATCAGACCCATTGGTCCATCAGGCTTAGGCATGCCCTTCAGACCTCGTCGGTCCTTCAGTTTGACTTTAATCAATGCGCCAAGCATCGATTGCGAATTAGACCTTCAGAGCCTTGGTGCTCCTTCAGACCCTGAGTGGTCCTTCAGAGCCTTAGTGCTCCTTCAGACCCTGAGCGGTCCTTCAGAGCCTTAGTGCTCCTTCAGACCCCGAGTGGTCCGTCATTTTCTCTCTCGGTTAATGCGCCAGGTGTTAACCGTTCCCCGTTTGTTCTCAAGCCCATCTTTTCACGAAAAAATATAGAAAAAGAAAAGAGGAAAATTCGGGTTTCCCCAAGTGGACAAAATCGGTATAATTTCTGAATTCTTTATCTTTATTTTGCCTTGGAATATGTTTCGGCCAATTCATATTCCTCGTTAAAATTCAGATAAAGAGGGGCAGCTGTCATACCCCAATTTTGTCCGGCTTAGGTCCAAACCCTAATTTTCTCCACAAAAAAATAATAATAATAAAGTGTATTGCATTTTGAATCCTAGAAACCGCTCCAAGGTTTTCGAAATCATTCTTAGGGTTAAAATGCACTTTTTAAGAAACTAGGGTTTTGAAAAATATGTTATGCATGCATGGCAAGCTTTGGAAAATATTTTATGCATGCATGGCAAAAACATAAAAAAACATTTTTGTGGAAAATAAGAATTGATTTCCATTCTGTTCCAAGGGCCAAGAATCGATTTATACTATTTGGTAAAGGCCATGAAATCGATTCTTTAATCCAATATTAAACCATGAAATCGATTTTCAGGCCATGTTAAGGAGCCAAGAATCGATTCCCCCTATGCCATCAAGGCATGAAATCGATTTTCAGGCCACTTTTAGGAGCCAAGAATCGATTCTCACCTATGCTATCAAGGCATGAAATCGATTTTCAGGCCACTTTTAGGAGCCAAGAATCGATTCTCACCTATGCTATCAAGGCATGAAATCGATTTTCAGGCCACTTTAAAGAGCCAAGAATCGATTCCTCCTTATTTTGTCAAAACATAAAATCGATTTTCAGGCCACTTTAAAGAGCCAAGAATCGATTCCTCCTCATTTTGTCAAAGCATGGAATCGATTTTCAAGTCATTTCCAAGAGCCAAGAATCGATTCCCACTTATTTTAACTAAGCATGGAATCGATTTTCACCCATTTAGGGTGTCCAAGAATCGATTCTTTGCTATTTCCAAAGGCTCAAACAATCAATTCATCCGTGCAATAAATGTTTTTTAAAAATTCTACGCTTTCCTAAGCCTATAAATAGGCAGCCTCAAATCACATTTTGACACGGACACTTCACACAAGATCAGAGAGAAGAATTGCTACACACATTTTTCACGAGATCTGAGAGACATTTTCACGAGATCTGAGAGACATTTCACGAGATCTGGGAAGACAACTCTCGCAAATCTCATTTTCCAATTCTCCGCTTCATTTTCGCTCGTTCTTCAGATCTGTAATATCTGTCTTCATCAGAGGTATTTCAGTCTTTTCATTTGTTAATATCTAGTTATTGTGATCCATGTGATTTAACTTAGCTATAGCATTCACATACTCGTTCTTGTATGTTATCGTCCATTGCTGAGGATGAACCATATGATTCCCACTTATGCCTAGTGCATCATATTCTAAGTGGTGAAGATGGTCTCGGGTGATCCAGCTTGCCCCTTTTAAACCCTTTCAAAAACATTTTTTAGAACTACGTCGCTTTTATTCCCGTTTGGGATACGTAGGAGCGAGTCACGTCCTCGTCAAGCGCAGCAAATAAAAATTCTTTTCATCCCCCTAAACCTCCATTTTCAAAACAAACAAAAATGTTTTCAAACCCATTGTTGTTAGTAGCTAATCAGAACCGTAGTTCGTCTAGCTATTGACATCGATGTCCTTTCTCCAAAAAGAACAGTAAGCGATGACCACCCATAGCCTTTGCTAGTTTGGTCATCAAACAAATCAATCCTTTTCAAAAAAGCTTTCAAAAAGAGAATAAAAACAAGTTGTTACCAACCATCACCCAGAACCTTAGTTCGTTTGACTAGCGGTAGCGACTCCTTTTGAGTACTTAGCGGTGATTACCCATAGCCTTAGCTAGTTTAATCACTCGCTAGTACTCGTCCTATTTTGAAAACTCACCTAAAAAGTTAAAAAACCAAAAACCAAGAACTACGTAGCTTTGAATTCTCCATCGCACCGGGAGATACGTAGGAGCGGGCCATGTCCCGTCAAGCACTTTTTTCTAAAAAACCTTTTTCCCCCCAAAATAAAATTTTTGTTAAGTTTTCCCAAGAAATGAATAGGCAAATCTAGGTATTTTTCAAATCAAGTGTTAAAACCACACATTTAATTAGAGGTTCCCTTTCGGTAGAAAGGACGTGCGCGGTGCTAACACCTTCCTCGCACGTAATCGACCCCCGAACCTATATCTCTAGTTTTCAAAGACCATCCGCCTTGTCCAAAAGACTTTTTTTTCAATGTTTTGGTCTTAAAATTAAAATATTGGTGGCGGCTCCAAATTTTTCCACGTTGTACATTGAGAAACCCCAAACCGGGATTTTTCGGGGTGCAACAGCAGGTAACCACGAATGAAGGCTGTGTACCTTCGTTAGTTCGAGTCAGTGTCGTCGCTCTGATACGTAGCACTCGGAGGGATGAACGCATATTATTACTATTTTATTTTGTTATCCTATTGTATGAATTTTAACGTTGGTTGTCGTTGTTTTATGAGTTGTCTTAAGTTGGATAAAGAGGCCGTGATTGTTTTGAGTTAAAACCTTTTTGAAAATCCGCTGCGTAGTAATGGAAGTTGACTTATTTTTAAAGTGCTATGTATCTGTTTTTACCAATGACTTAACCATGTTCATTTTGTGGTTTTAGTCGGAAAATGTACATCCATTTGTTTTTGAAAACTCTGATTTTTATTATTAAATTGCCGGGTAGAAATGGGTGTTACATTGGAGAAGGTCGCGATCTAAAGTCTGAATCCCGAATATTCAGAGGAACCTTGAGTCACTCAAAGGTCATCTCTGTGTCGTGAGCACTAGCCCGGTTTCGTGGAGCTCAGACAAGGCTTAAAAGTCAAGATCGCCTCACAGGCGACCCGACTTGGGGGGCAACTATTATGGATTGGCCCAATCCACAATAGTGAGGCCCAAAAGCAAAAGCAGATTCATTAACCAACGGTTAAGATCTAGGCCCTAGATCGGACGGCTCTGATTCATTAGAACAACACACTTTTACTCTATACATAGACATTCAATGCAATGTTCAAGGTACCCACTCTTTCCTACTCTTTACCTCTAATCAGTTCCCTAGCTGACTTGAGCGTCGGAGTGTCCTCGCAGGTACCACCTGCCCTGG
Organism: Astragalus membranaceus; assembly: GCA_039519185.1. Taxonomy (NCBI): domain Eukaryota; kingdom Viridiplantae; phylum Streptophyta; class Magnoliopsida; order Fabales; family Fabaceae; genus Astragalus; species Astragalus membranaceus. Next base: position 116,642,806 of record CM076849.1, on the reverse strand, counting down.
ATCAGAAGCGGAGCTTGGTTGATCAAGACCAAACCCTACCAACTATCTCGGATCGGATCTTGTGTCTAAGATCGGATACAGGTCCAGAGATACAGTACAGAATAGAAACTATTCCAGATGAAAATGGGAACCAATTCCTTATAACTAAAGGAAGCCTGAATGTGTCCTAGCCTTGAGACATACATCTAATCTACGTTTGCCTCTTACCATTCTTTAATTCATTTATATTATATATTATAGATAAGTAGTTTTCTCAAAGGTTCAACAACGATTCAAAGGCATAAGATAACCAGAAACAATTATGCATAAACATGTCTTCAAATAGAGTGTAAATATAACCACATTAATTAGGTACATTGAAGCATAATTAGGTACATTATGCATAAATATGTTTTCAAAAGAAGTTCAGGATGCGATGACCCCCACGACCACGTAGCTTCTTTCCAGACACAAATATTCATCAGTGGCGGTGATGATGTCGCCAGCTGTAGGATGTTCACTGAGATGCTGAAAGATGAAGCACTGCGCTGGTTTATCGGCTTGCCTCCAAGATCCATAGCCAGTCTCGAAGACTTGGCATGCAGATTCACAGCTCAGTTCTCTGCCACCCGAGGAAAGCATATGCCGCTATATCTGACCTGTTTGATCTCCACCAAGGACGAGGCGAGTCACTCAAGAGATTCCTAGCTCGCTTCAACAAAGTGACGATACATGTCGGTGACCCCGACGAAAACTTCTTCCTCAAAGGCTTGGTACGGGAACCTTCAGAGAGGCCCTATTAATTCGCAAACCGCAACTATGGAAGACATTCGGGTCTAAGCCGACAAGCATATCGTCGCCGAGGAGGCAGTGGAAACCAAACGAGCGAGTGGTGCCAGAGAAAATCAGAGAGGGAACGATAAAAGAGAGCGTATCAAGTCGCATTCGAGCGGGTTTTGGGACAGCAAGCAAAAATAGCCATACCACCCAGCAGGCATGCCACTCACCGCTCTCAACACCAGCTTGGCCTGAATATAAGAGGAAATCAAGGGGCTCAACCTTGTAGTACGAGTAGAGTCGACCAATCACCCTCTAGGGTGGGAGCTTCGGCAAATTGTCAAATCCATTGATCATTAGGTCATCACACGGACGACTGCTTCAATTTACTAAAAAAGTGGTAGACTTCATCGAGTAGGGACACTTGAAGAGGTACGTGACAGGGAACGCGGCTATAGGCCAATCTGATCACGCGCAGAACCCCATGACCACCAAACCAAGGGAAGTATAAACACCATCACGGGAGGAGGCAATCGTCGATGCTTGCAACAAACAAACACTCAACCATAAGCTTATCCTAAATATATGCGGAAGGAATCCAGCCCCATGTGCACAATAATCATATAGCGCGTGGCTGACAACCTCATAGACCACGTCCTAATCGACATAGGCAACTCAACCAACGTGACTTCCTTATCTTACTTCAACACTCTGAGAATATCAGCTCGCCTGCTGCACTCATTTCGAAATTCCCTCACCGACTTCTTGGGGGAGAAGGTCGTTGAGTGCGGATGGATCGATTTGTGGACGACCTTCTGCGTCACAAAAACAGGCAAGACCAGAATCTTACGATACATGGTTGAAAATAAAGCAACCCCATACAACGTCATTATAGTCAAACCAACACTAAATGCAATAGAGGTCGCGGTTTCCTAGCCCTATCTCTGCATTAAATACACAGTCGATGGACGGATCGAAACAATCAAAGGGGACCAAGAAGAAGCCAAAAGGTGCTATGAGCTAAGCTTGAAAAGGGCACGAGAGAAGGTCATGGAACAAGCAAACAACCAATGCAACTTTTTGGACCTAGATCCATGAGATTCCGGAATGAAACGAGAAAATAAAAACGGCTCCAACCAGCCGAGGAGGTAAAGAAAGTAATCATTGATAGCACGTCATGCCACAAAACGAAAATATGACTAGGCTCCGAGAGAGATTGGAAACAACCTTGATCAACATCTTAAAAGACAATAGCGATGTTTTTTCATGGAAGCTTGAAAATATTGTAAGGAATCCATCTAAATTTTTTATGCTTCTAATTGGCTACAAATACCGACTACCGACCCGTGGCCCAATGAAAAAGAAAGCTAGGAAAAGAAAAGAAGGAGGCGGTGAAACAGGAAACAAGCAAACTATGTAAGGCTAAGGTCATTTGAGAAGTCAAGTACCCGACATGGCCAGCTAACCCAATAGTCAAAAAGGCTAATTGACAATGGCGGATGTGTGTCCACTACACAAACTTAAACAAAGCATGTCCTAAGGGCCGTTACCCACCACCCAGCATCAATCGGATAGTTGAAGGCGCTTCGGGATTCGACCTCCTCAGCTTTATGGATGTGTACTCGGGATATAATCAGATATGCATGAGGTCCAAGGGCGTGAAAGACTGTGTTCATGACCCACAAATCAAATTTTTGCTACAAAGTCATGTCGGGCCACTTACCAGCGACTAATGGACATAATATTCGGTATATCACAAGAAGAATAATCGAGGTTTTTTTGGATGACATGGTGTTGAAGTCCAAAATCGAGTTCGACCACATTCCCAATTTAGATCAAGTTTTCCCACTATTATGCAAGCGCTAATTTTAAGTCAACCCCGACAAATGCAATTTTGGTGTCCAATCTGGGAAGTTCCTAGGATTCATGCTAGCTAGTAGGGGAATAGAAGCTCCGCAAGAAATTTGACCTGTGCGAAAGATGTACAGATACTTGCAGGGAGTGGCAACACTAAAGATTCCTTTCAAGATCAGTAGACAGAAACCATCCATTCTACCAGCTACTTGGAAAAAATATCACATTCAATTGGAGGAATGCTCGGAAGTCTTCAAGCAGTTCAAGCAATACTTGGAAACTCCTCCAGTACTGATTTCCCCCGCACAGGGAAACCTACTAATCCTCTACCTATAAGTATCGAAAAACGACTGCAGCTCAACATTAGTGTAGAAAAAGAAAGCGAAGAATGGCCCGTTTACTTCGTTAGCCGAGCCCTAAGGGGACCTGAGCTCCGTTACCAAAATACCAAAAAGGAAGCCTTCGTTGTTCTCACCACAGCAAGGAGATTGCGACCATACTTCCAAAGCCATTCAACTATCATCAAGACCGATTTATCCATCTGATAACCATAGATACAAGAGCTATCCGAATACCTCGTGCACAGCCGACTACAAGAACAGAGCGACAACGAAGTCAAAATCAAGAAATCCTCTAGGTGATACTTGATACTCGACGGACGTCTATACAGATGAGGATTCTACACGCTACTCCTATTGATTTGCGATCTACAATTTTCACCGACAACACACAACAGACTGACCCCTAGATCAGTGGCAGACCTCTGCTCCAAATGGGCAATTGCACAAATCTTTACCTTGGTAGAGCACCCCTAGACCAATGGACTCACCGATGATGCCAACAAAGTCACCCTCCACAAGCTGAAAAAGAAGTTAGACGACGCGAAAGGCGAATGGGCCGATGAAAAGCTAAACCATATTCCGCACCTTCCTGAAAATGGCAACATAAAGATACTGCTGAAAAGCTGGGGGAAAGGACACACGTCCCATAGGCTGATCCTAAAATTTGATGGTGTAAATAGAGGAAGAAGGCAACCATTAGGTACTTCACACGACCCCGGCTGAGATCACCGGAGAAGAACATAATCGATAAAGGACATCTCACCGACCAGCAACAAGTACTCTAATATCACCAACGGAGCAATAAGATGGGAATGGTAAGCACAACACATAAATAATGAGGAAGTCCCTACTTATACGAGCCTAAGAGGGAACAATCAAGGGTGCATTTAAGTCACCAATGAATGCACCCTGGGAAACAAAGAGGAAGCAAATACCCTGAAAAATGCCAGAAGGTAGTTGCGAATTTCAAAAATAAAAAGGACGGTTGGTCAAGCAAAACTCCCACAAGAGCGGCCACCCTGATGGGATTTGACCACCTTTTCCATAACGGGCTCAGAGCTCGAAGGGTAGTTTACCGGGGGTGTCCGGAAATTTCCATCCTAGGTCCCAAGAGCCGAGAAGGGCTTCGAGAGCCAGAGAAGGGCTTCGGGACACCGAGAAGGGCTTCCACTTCCCTCAAGGAAGACCCTTGCCGAGCAGGGAAGGGGAAGCAGAGTAGCACAATCATCGGCCAAGGAAGCATGAATAGTACTACTGAAGAGCCTGAACTGTATACGCCACCTTATGGATCATGCACCGATCAGGACGCGTCGACGTAGATGAAAAGTGAATAGGACGTGGTAGCTAGGCATTGGCTTTTACCGAAATAGTTGCCACTCCACCACCTCAGTAGTAGGCGCAGAGCTGACAGGAGAGCCCAATTCTCTGTAACATAGAACACCCTAGGTCTCTCTTTGTATTATAAATAGCTCACTCTACTATTGTATTGTTGAGGACTCTTGGTTCATGTATTTTGGGAGGTCTCCCTTGTTAGTAAGGCTATGTCCGTAAGGGTTGCACCACCCCTATTTTATATACAAGAACAATACCCAAGACTTATTGGGTCCTTAACTATTAGCATTTCTCTTCTCAGTTTTGACTTATATAATAGATGATAATTGAAAGTTATATTTATTTATGAAGATATGTGTGATTAAAGGAATTTTAACTAGGTCAAAAAGAGTGGGAGTCGTGACGGCGCCTTCGCACTCTAGAACTGTGCTAAAAATCTTTTAATTTGCAAGTATAATTTTAAATGATTATAATTTTGTTACTTTAATTAATTGGTTATACATGAGTAGGAGGGACTAATCACCCTAAGAACTCATCACTAGGGGTGTCAAAATGGATGGATTGGATGGATATGGATATGGATTATAATGGATGGATTGGAGAAATCCATTAAAAAATTTATATCCATTAGGATTGTATCAAACAAATCCAATCCAATCCATCCATTGATAAAACAAAATCCATCCAATCCATCCATTAACAAGTTTTTTATGGATGGATATCCGATCCATCCATTAAAAATAATTTAATAATTTTAAAAATAAATGATTTATTATTTATGAGAACCACTGTGAGCCACCTCCCACTGCCACCGGCCACCACCCTCCGCAGTCGGCCTCTGCCCTCCACCTCCGGCCGCCGCCCTCCACCACCGGCCGGCCGCCACCCACCACCACCGGTCGCCGGCAGCCACCACCGGCCGCCACCGGAATTTTTTTTTTTGCTTTTTTTGGCTAGAATTTTTATCCTGCTTTTAGTACTACGTTCTGTAAAAAAATAAAACAGCCATGCAAAGGTCTCTTATACCACATTTTTAAAAAAAATAAAACAGCCATGCAAAGGTCTCTTCTAAATTAAATCCAACATACACCCCCTGATGTCAAATTACAAAGTGTCAAATTACATATTTATTACATATTGTCAAATTACAAAGTGTCAAATTACAAAGTGTCAAATTACATATTTATTACATATTGTTGTTGCACTGATGTCTTTTAGGTTCTGTTGTTTTGCACTTGGAATCAGCTCCTGATTTCATATTGCTGAACACAGCCTTCTTAGATCCTTGAAAAAAGCTAGGACCCTGTGATAAATTCAAACAGCTTGTTATACTGAATTAAAATAACAATAAAGTGTTGAAAAAAGCTAGGACCCTGAATTAAAATACTGAATTCAAACAGCTTCTTAGATCCTTGAAAAAAGCCATTTTAACAGAGCTAAACATGATTTTTTATGGATCTCTAATGAACAAGCTGATTGATTACCTGCATGTCTCGTGCAAATTCATACTCATCATCTGTATCGACCTTAACAATCACTGCATTATTCTCGTACTCAACTGCAAGCTGCACAAATTCAAATATTGAAGATTACTTCTGAGCTTTCAAATCCAACTACTCATCACTGACAAACATCAAAGGAAACAGTATCAAATAAGGAACCATACTATTAATAGAAATAAACTATCATAAAAAACTAAGAAATTAACACAAAATATGCAAAGCTTGTTAATGTAAAAGGCCATATATCTTCTAATGACGAAAGTCAAATAAAATATTCAACATGGGCTAATAACTATGATACAAGTTATGGCTAATACTCATTTGAATTTTCAGTGGAATATGAGTGAAACTACTTAAGTATTTATAGCATAAGTTCATCTGATATAAGTGCTTATCTATAAACTATTTTTAAAATAAAATTTTAAACAAAGTCAAACAGTTTTCATGTAAGCTATAAGGTGTTTTCATGTTTAAACAAATATTCTAAAAGTACATGTGATTCTTGCTTGCAGATTAAAATTTCAAAAGTAGGTGATACTATACTACCCTTTACAATTACTTTTGTTTGGCAGATTCTGATATGGTTAAGCACACGGTTTTAGAGACCATTCTGCATTAGATGTAGAGAAACCAGTTCTGGTCTTTTGTTTCAAATCTCAACATCTTCAATGTTTCTGTATTAACCCGTAGTACTAAAGCACAGAAAAAAACTTACACACATCAAGTTCTAGGTATGACAAAGGTTGAAAAGTCTTCGACAAGTTCTTTACTATCAAGATCAAGATCAGACTCAGCTACAAAAGAAAAACAAAGTGAAACGCCATTAAACATACAATAAATGAAAAAGACTCAAACAAATTAAAAGTTCAAGCTGGTGTATACTAACCAGGAGTTCCACAAAGCCAATCCTTTGTGCACAATAAGGCTTCAACATTTTCAGGCAAAAGAGAACTTCGATATTTATTAAGTATACGACCACCAATGCTAAATGCTGATTCAGATGCAACTGTAGTAATAGGAATACTCAAAACATCTCTGGCCATCACAGAAAGTTCTGGAAACTTGCCCTCATTTGATTTCCAATACTCCAAAATGTCCAAGTCAGCATATAAGTTATGGTCAAGTCGTGGTTCAGCCAGATAAACTTGCAAATCAGATTGTGTACTTGTTGATCCACACAACTGGCTCTGATATGTGTCAAAACCTGCCACATCACTTGAAGGGGGAATGCTTGGGCTACCTCTAACTGATGGTTGTGAGTAAGAAATACTTGTGTCATCTGAAGAGGATTTAAGACATTCTTGATAAAAAGCTACCATTTTATCAAGGACTTCCTTTGCCAATTTCACGCCCTCAACCGTACCATACGATTTTACATAGCAATATTCCACAAATTGCAATTTATATCTAGGATCCAAGATAACGGCAAATGATAAAACAACACTATAGTGGTGCCAATACTTATTGAATTTCTCCCTCATCCTTTTTGCCATACAACATATTCGATTCTCACTTTCAAAATCTTCATGAAAATAACATGCAACTTCTTCAATCTTATACTGAATTCGCCACACGCCATAAAAATAGAGGTTAGCCGTGGGATAAGTTGTGCCCGAGAAAAGAGTAGTAATGTCATAAAATGGCTTCAAAAACTCGGCTAACTTTTCTAGCTCAGCCCACTCCCCTTCGGATAAACAATCATCAAAGTAGGGATCCATATTTTTAAGGAGACTAAAGGCTTCCCGAAAACGTATTGCACTCTCAAGCATGAGATAACATGAATTCCATCTTGTAGGCACATCTTGTCTAAGTTGCTTAGATGTTATGCATGGAAGTTGTTCCAGACATAATGCAAACTTTGTCTTTCTAGCATCTGAACCTCTAATATATTTAACACTCTCTCGAACTTTAACCAAGGAACCCAGTATAACCTTAAGACCCTCATGAACAATTAAGTTTAAAATATGGGCACCGCACCTAATGTGGAAATACTCTCCCTTATCTACCAATCCCGGACCGAATAATGGGTGTTTCTTCAAAATACCTACCATTGCGTCATTATAAGACGCATTGTCTAATGTAATGGTGAATACTTTTTTATCAATACCCCAATCTTTAAGTAAACTAAGTAACTTCTCAGCCAAAACAGAACTGGTATGGGGTGGTGGAAGGTGAAAGAAGGCCAACACTTTTTTGTCTAATTCCCAATTCTTGGTAATATAGTGTGCAGTCAACACCATATACTGATCAGTGGTGATTGATGTCCAAAGATCAGAAGTTAAACAAATTTTTCCGGGTATGGACGACAATAAACATTTAAGATTTTCTCTTTCCTTTTTATACAACTTAATGACATCAGCCCTTGCAGTATTTCTTGATATTGTTTTAGCTTGTGGGTGTAAAAAACAAAGCAAATCCTGAATCCCTTCTTGCTCAACAAGAGAAAATGGATGATTATGTTTAATGATTGCTCCAGAAATCTTCTCCCTAAACTTTTCTTGATCTAGATGGGGATAGGAAGACATTTCCAATCCTTGACATTTTATTGCGTGATTTTTCATATTACTAGTTCCACTGGTATTTCTTGATATGTAGATTTTACCACAGTTTTTACATTTAGCTTTTGGAAGTCCATCATTATCAACAAACTTTTCAAAAAGATCCCAAGCCAAAGATGTTTTACTTCTTTTTGAACAAGGGGGTGCACTTTCACCTACTTCGTCACCCCCAATTTCATATTGATCACTAGACATATTACCTAATACAAAAATATTCACACATCACACAAAATATAACCCAATCTACACATCACACAAAATAGAAAGCTGTGTGCATACCGGTAGGCGCTGCTGAACTCGGTTGTTTGGAAAGTTTAGCCAAACTCAAGAGAAGATTTGAATGACCACTAGTTCAAGTTGTAATGCCTTCTACTTTCAAGCCCATTAGCAGGATCCATAGTGTATCTATCCACTTTTCACAAACACCTATTGGACATACAAAAAACAGATAAGAAACTCTATTAGTTATTTGAATTTGATAGAGAATATCTTCAATTCAAATCAATCTCAGCTAGTATAGTTGATCCCCTATTTATGTGCATTTGTATCATAGTTATGAATATACAAAAGTAATTGATTCAGTGCTCTCTATACAACATATATAATGGCATCAAAATAGGACTTTTGATGAACAACTGATTAGAAGATCTAAAAATGATGAAACCTGTTTGAAAGATATAAATTTAACAACTACATTAATTTACAAATCATATAAGATGTTAACCGTGTCACTTTAATTGAAAGAAACAATATGCGCAAGAAAACAAAATAATGATGCAGAAAAATAAAGAGAGGGTGAGGGGGTTTCGTACTTGTGAATTGTGATGATGAGAATGTGAAATTGAAACGGCGATGGTAACGATTCAGTTTCCTGACGGCGGCGAACGGCGGAGGTGTGCGACGGAAGAGGAAGAACGAAGAACAATTCGCAGTGGAAGCACGACGAGAGATCTGAGGAAGCACGACGAGAGATCTGAGGTAGCACGACGGAACTGTAGAGAGAGAGGTGGGTTCACGTCGTGGTGGAGATTAGGGGAAGCGCGACGGAACTGTAGAGAGAGAGGTGGGTTCACGTCGTGGTGGAGATTAGGGGAAGCACGACGGAACTGTAGAGAGAGAGAGGTGGGTTCACGGTGGAGATTAGGGGAGGCACGACGGAACCGTTGTGAGAGAGAGAGAGAGGTTCAGTGCTGCTGAACAATTGGATTTGGAACAAGTGAGAGAGAGAGGAGGTGGGTCTTCACGTTCACGGCTTCACGCGTAGGTTAATCAAAAAATTTGTTTTACTGTTTAAGGAAATATTTTTTATAATAATCCATTGGATTTTTATTTTATAGATATTGTAGTCCATTGGATTTAAAAAAAATTAGTGGATGGATCACATCCATCCATAAAATAAGTGGATAGATCCAATCCAATCCATTAATAATTTTTTTTTTGTAATGGATGGATTGGATGGATTTTGCTATGGATGGATTGGATATCCAATTGACAAATGGATCCTTTTGACACCCCTACTCATCACCAATGAAAGAGGCGACAATAACTCATGGTTATTATTAATTTGGATATGTACTAATTTTAAATGGATTAACTAAGAAGCATGTTCATCTTTAAGTTTGTTTCATTTATTTAATTCTTCTCTATATGTAATGTTGTGAATCTCCTTGATTATGAAATAGTGTGCACTACACACGTAGATTAATTGGAACATATTTTATCCTATATAAAATAGAATATAGTAAGTGCGTGCTAACAAAATTAATAGTTTAATTAGTTTTGTGAATTTTTCTAAGTGAGTTAAATAAATTAATTATTGCATATTTAAGTGTATATGAATGATGGTTGTTTCTTTCTAATGAGAGTCTAGAACTCTTGTAGCGATTTTACCATGAATCAACTTGATATATAAAACTTCTAGGATAAGTTAGCCTTTAAAATTTGTTTTGTACTTGTTTCTTAATTATATGTTCTATATATTTTCCTAAAAAAAAAATAGTAAAACGATGTTTTAGTTGGATAAGAAAGTTCAAGCCAGCGCCTACATTTGTTTTGTCTAGTCTGTCATTTTGCTTCACGTATTATGCTTAGGTCATTAGGTTCTAGCACTATATATGTTTCAGTTAGTAGGAAGTGCTAATACAATTATGATTGCTCTCTAATAATGGTTTCATTGTTTTACTGATGATGTGTGTCTTGTTTATCAAATTCTAGATACACGCGTGTCTTATAAATGCTTGTGTGCTTTACGTGTATTTCTCTAAAACGAATATTCATTTTAATATTAGTTTAGATCCCTCGTCCTTATTGAACCTTTGGTAGTGCTTTAAGATTGTATATTTTTTTTTTTTTATAAGTCAAACAATTCATTAAAAGAGGGCACTAGGGGTGCCACACCCGTGTACAATTACTGTAGCATGTTTACACAAGACAGCGGAGAGTTACTCCACTCCTCATAGCTGATAGACAAGTTTGGACCCACCCAATTGGAAAACCATCCCCATGACAACCCTTTTACATGGTTCAACATTTGTAATACACAATGAGTACCACCTCTAAAGATAATCCTATTCCGATTTACCCATATCACCCATACTACTGCTACCCATACTAAGAGACGGACTTTCCGTTTCTGTTTTCCTGCTGCCTTAATGCCGTGTTTCTTCAAATGGTCCCAAGCTCCCGCAAATGCCACACTTTGTATTCCAAGCCAATTGCTCGCACCGTTCCATAGCTGGGCTGAAACGGAACAGCTAAAAAACAAGTGATTAGAGTCTTCGTCGTGTCTGAAACATAGGACACAGCAGGGGCTGTCCGGATGATTAATTATTCCTCTCTGCTGAAGCAACACGCGTGTAGGCAGCCTATCAATTAACAATCGCCAACTATGAATTAAGAACTTCGAAGGCGCTGCTGTTCCCCATAATTTATTCACTGCCTTCAGTTCATCCTCATGCAGATCGTTGCTGTCGCTGCTGCCAATTAGTAGATCGTACGCTGATTTTACAGAGAATTGTTGGGACGCAGAAGGCAGCCAGACCCATCGGTCTGCACTGTCAACCGAGGGGCTGATTTGCAGCAGCGAATTGTGCAGTAACTCAGCAGCTACAGCCTCATCTGATTGAAGATCAGCAACACAATTAAGCTTCCAAATCCATTTGCCATCTATCCGAACTCCACAGTCAGCCACTTTACCGTCTTTCGTCGCACTATTTGCAAACAATTGCGGATAAATTTCTGCCAAGCACCATGGACTGCACCATCGATCTTTCCAAAAACTAACTTCCTTGCCATCTCCCAGCTTTATTCTAACCGATTCTTTAAACCAGTTTTTCCGAAACACCAAGCTATCGTCAAGGGAGTTCAAATCCTTCCACCAAATCGAATGCTGAGAACTATTCAAAACGCCCTCTTTACCGTAGAAGATATCGATCATAGAACTCCACAAGCTTTCCTTCTCAACCATAATTCTCCATTTCCACTTTCCTAGTAAAGCAATATTGAAGACCTCCATATTTCTAATGCCAATCCCCCCTATTTTCTTAGGCAAACAAAGTCTACTCCATCGGACCCATGCCATCTTTTGAACCTCCGCACTCCCCCCCAAAGAAAGTTTCTTTGTATTTTCACCATTTCCTTGATCACTTTCTTGGGGGCCTTGAAAAATGAAAAGTAGTACAAGGGTAGACTAGCAAGAACGGAGTTAATGAGTGTCACTCTACCTCCCATTGATAGTTGTTTACTTCTCCATGATGATAGTCTAACCTTCATTTTATCCACCACCGGCCTCCACCGGCCTCCCTAAGAACTTAAAGGGAGTGCCTCCCTTCTTGCAATACAGAAATCTAGCACCTACCTCCAACTCCTCATCCTCCCTTCTTCTTCTTCTTCTTATTATTCTTCTTCTTTTTCTTCATGTTACATATATCTTTCTTTATTTTTCACGCAAAAGAAGCCTAAAAAACGCACTCACGCCAAAAAATAAGACGCCCACGGGTGTTTAAAAAACGGACTCCGTTGATCCACGCCATTGATCATGTCTCGTTATGATGTTGATGAACAAGGGACTAAAATCAGTTTTTCATCGTTAGTTGCGCGTAAGTCCTTTCTTCTTCATACAATCTTGATATATTCTGTGGTTTCCACTAACCGAAGTCATATTTTTATTTGGTTAGATCGTACTAACTGAATTTATCTTATTCCCTGGCTACAATAGGACTAACCGAAGTTATGTTATTCCCTGGCTAGAATTGGACTAACCAAAGATATGTTATTCCCTGTCTAGAATTCCTCTAACCAAAGTTATGTTATCCTTTAGTTAGAATTGTACTAACCAAAAAATATAGCCACCTTACATATGAGTATCTCTCACAAAACCATGTACATCTCACAGTGCAAATAAATTATTCAAATAAAATAAAAAGCAATCAATAATACTTTGTGCATCTAAGACAATCATGTCGGTTTGATTTTCATGCTGATGCTGACAACCCTATACTGCAACAACAAAAACAAGAAAAGACCACATAAGTACGGAACATTTGTTAATAGACATTAACCAGTGAATAACATAACTTCAGTTAGTGGAATTCTAGCCAGGACATAACATTACTTCGATTAGTCCAATTCTAACCAAAGGATAACATAACTTTGGTTAGAGGAATTAATTCTAGACAGGGAATAACATATCTTCGGTTAGTCCAATTCTAGCCAGGGAATAACGTAACTTTGGTTACTGGATTTCTAGCCAGGATATAACTTAACTTCGGTTAGTCCAATTCTAGCCAGGAAATAGCACAACTTCGGTTAGTCCAGTTCTAACCAGGGAATAACATAACTTCGGTTAGTCCAATTCTAGCCAGGGAATAAGATAACTTCGGTTAGTACGATCTAACCAAATAAAAATATGACTTCGGTTAGTGGAAACCACAGAATATATCAAGTTTGGGTAGTTGGTCCTAAATGTTCTCTCAGTGGCGTGATTGAGAGAGTACATGAATATTACAAATGAAGAAGAAAGAACTTACGCGTAAGTAACGATGAAAAACTGATTTTAGTCCCATGTTCATCAACATCATAACGAGACATGATCAATGGCGTAAAGGAAGAGAAGATAGTGGAAGAGAAAATCAAGGAGTAAAAAAATGATTTCTTTTAATAATCCCTAAAAAAAGGCACATTTAATAATTTATTTAATGTAATTAAAACACACAAAAAAGGATGTGACACAAACACCCTTATTAAATACTAGTCATTAGATTGAATTTCATTGAAATTTTGTCAATCCAATGGCTAGTAATGATTTAGTAACTATAACTAAGCAAATGGCTTAGTACTACAAGCCGTAGCCGGAATTGTGAGAGAGAAGATAGTGGAAGAGAAAATCAAGGAGTAAATAAATGCTTTTGTTTTAATAATCCCTAAAAAAAGGAACATTTATTAATTTATTTAATATAATAAATTACTACTATAACCCTTTAGTAACTATTACTAAGCTACTAGCTTAGTAGCATAAGTCAGACTCTCCATTTTCATACCATTTATTTACATTATTTATGGGTTGTGATGAGAATCTTCGGCCGAGTTGATTCTCATAATATTGAGTTAGTGATATTGATAGAATATTTAGTGCAACAAAGACTTCAAGTTGATTTAGAGGCTATCACGACTAAGAAACCATGGGTTGGTGACTCTTAGCTTTGGGAGGAATCGTGGATGCTTATTCAGGATCCAGTTTGTGCCGAAGAAGCTGCTGAATTACACAATATTTTACAAGATGTTTCCCCTTTAAGGAAGGGGCGCGATGCTTGGGTCTAGTTGCAGGAAGTCTCGAAGGTGTTTCCCCTTTACAAGATGTTTCCCCTTTAATAAACAAATAATTAAAAGAAACCAAAGTTCCTCAAGAAAAGAGTATAAGTTGTCTTCGAAGCCTACGTTTTCCATTTTCTCTCAATTGTATCGAGTGAGTTGCCCCCCGGATTAAAAAAATGAATGGTGTTAAACATATCTTTTAGAATTTTATATACAATATAAAGTGATATTAATTAAATAATTCAGGGTGAATCAAGATAAATATATAACCAACAAAGGTTGGTTTAAGCGGTAGCTGGGTTTAGATTCTATCTGAAGGTCTCAAACTCAAGTCTTGATTGTGGCAAAAACACTATTGGGTGGTGAGAACGATACGAACCTGCAAAGTCGGGTAGAAGTGACTAGCCATGTTCTTCGGCGTAGATTAATTACTGATAAAGCCGCTAGATAGAACATGGCTAGTCTACACTGAAGAGAACATGACTATAATAATATATGTTCTCTTCTATCGTGTTTTCTAGCGGCTTTATCAGCGTAGAAAGAATCCACCTTACCAAAACAAATCTATAATAATATATGGATGCACAATAAAAAATAGATAGATATGTATCTTTTAATAAAAGGATAGGTTTTTTAATGAATAATACTACAAAGAGTAATGTTTTACAACAAATGTTTTATTGAAAGGACTAGATAATAAACCATTTAATCTTGACCTATTTATTAAAAAATCGACATAGTACTCAAATATTGGTAATTCGTTTACACGATATTAAATTAGATTTTTGATACCGGAAAAAAAGGTGTAATAGGAAAACTATATTTTCAAGAAAACACGATAGAAGAGAAGGTGGATTCTTTCTCTAAGAGACAAAAGATGTTTCTACATAAAAATTGATTTTTAATAATACTTTTGAAAAAAACATCTTTTCTATGTAGAATTCGATGATTAAACTTGATCTTTTTCCCTCATGTTTTTGAAAATATGCTATCTCTCTCTCACTCTCTCCTATTGATCCTAAAACTCTCTTACTGGCAGACATGAAAATTTTTGGAAAGCTTTGGGGAAAGATATCATATGATATTGGTGATCCTGTGGCTTCTAATACCCATCGAACAATTGCGCGTGATGATTACCTTCAACAGGTTGTGTCCAAGACCCAAAAGAAGAAATTGAGGCAAAAAAAAAAAAGAAATTGGTCGTTGGATACAATACTCGTTCTAATGCAAATTCTGTCTCTATCTTCTTTTGATATCGTTTTGTTTTTTAGCCATTTAATCTGTCTTTTTATTTTTCATTTGGCTAGTTTGTTTTAGAGGGTATTTAGGTTTGGGTTTTGGTCTAGTCCCCGTTTGGCCTCTCTTCTGCCTTCATTTTTTCTCTTTTTTTAAAAAAAACTTTTTTGAGCTTAAAAAAATGTTCTTTCCCCTCTCTCGCCCTCTTTTTTTGTCTCCCTTTCTTTCAATAGACATAAATGACTGTTTCATTCTATTTCATTTATATGGTTTTTTTTTAGATAAGCAAATGATTCATTGAAACGGAGCACAAGTTGTGCCCAAACATTACAATGGGAAGGGGGAGGGCCTCCTCAAAACCTCCCGAAGCCAAAACCCATTGGGAAAAAGACTCCGGGAGGAAAAAGAGTACCCCGCACAATAAGAGAAATGTACAACAATGGGAAAAAACTGTCCTAACCCACTGCTTCTCCCCCACCTAAAAAGTGATTTAGATATAGTTTAAACAGTACAGTGAAATACATGAATTACAACAGAGATAAACAACCCAAAGGGCAACTATACCATTCCGCCCAAGTAACTTTGCAATTCCTCCCCTTCCTTGCCTTGAACCAACTCCATGCTAAATCTCTGATGCCCGCCATTATCGATGATACCGAAGCAACGTCACCATTGAAGATTACCTTATTTCTTGCCATCCACAAGTTCCAAATTACCGCCATCCATATAATATGCTTAACCCCTTTTTGCCTTTTCCCTTTCACCAGCTTCCCAAACTCCATGAAATGAGTAACGATATTCTCCATGTCACCAACCGAAGATCCCATCCAATTAAAGACACTTCTCCATACACCTTTAGCCACCCCACAAGTCACAAACAAATGCTCCACCGTCTCCACACCCCAAAAGCATACACACAACTTAAATCGTTTGGAGATTGGAGAATACCTCTTCTGTATAATGCGACCCTAATAGCAACCCGCTGACGAATTACTCTCCACGCAAATACTTGAATTTTTGAGGGAACGTCACATTTCCAAATTTTCCTACAAGCTTCAACAGATTCGGCCAGCTGCATGCTCTCTCCTCCTGCAGAAAAATTCAGCAAACAATCATAACATTTCTTCACCGTGAATCCTCCCGACGCATCCGGTACCCAAGACCACCTATCCGCGCATTGCGACAGCTTAACAGGTAGCAGCAACTGCTGCAATTCTGCAGTGGAGACCAATCGGCCTGCAGAATTCTGCAGCAAACCGATGGTCCCTTCATTTTTCCATCTCCATCCGTCACTCGTCCACTCGCCAAATTTGTCTACCGAAGCCTCCTTGGACCTGCAGAAATTATATAATTCCGGAAATAGATCCTCCAACCGATCCCGTCCTATCCAAACATCCTTCCAAAACCTTGCCGTATTGCCGTTGCCCACCTTAATTTTGACTAATTGTTCAAACCAATCTTGTTGAATATTAATATCCGTTCCTAGTAAGCATAAGTCCCTCCACCATAAAGATTTCTTCTCCCACCCTCTTCTACTTTCGGCCAAGTCCGGCCATCTCCCCATCAAGCCATACTTCTCCACCAAGACTTCCTTCCATATAAGATTACGATCTTCTGTCAACAATCTCCAACGCCATTTTGTTAGTAAAGCGACGTTGAACAAATCCAAATTTTTTTATCCCCAAACCCCCTTTTTCTTTTGGTAAACAAATTGTTTCCCACTTCACCCAAGCCACCTTCTTATTTTCATCATCCCCTCCCCACAAGAACCTTCGTTGTAATTTTATAATTTCCGCAATGACTTTTTTAGGAGCTCTATAGAAAGAAAATAGATACAAAGGGAGGGATGCTAGAACCGAATTGATGAGTGCTACACGGCCCCCTATAGATAGTTGTCTGCTCTTCCAACTGTTCAACCTTGTTCTTATAGAGTCCATAATTGGTTGCCAAGTGCACATTCTTCGTGGATTTGCCCCAACCGGAACCCCCAAAAATTTGAAAGGAAGCACTCCTTGTAACGCCCCAAAAACAATTGGCTAAGTATTTAATTAATTATTTAATTAAATATTTAGGTATTTATTTTATTGGTGTATTTTATTAAAAATGATAATAAGGTGTTTCATGTTGATCGGGGAGTGGCGGCACGTAATTAACTAAATCGGGCTTACGATGTGGAGGAAGGCCCATGGCCCAAATCCACTAACCTAGGCGCTTAGGTGAAGCAAAACCTAGGGTCTTAGTGATGATTAGCGAATTTTAGAGAAAAGAAAGGAGAGAAACGTAGAAACAAAAGAAAGGAGAAAAACGTAGAAACAAAAGAAAGGAGAGAAACGTAGAAACAAAAGAAAGGGAGCACGGCGTGAAGGAGAAGGAGAAAAGGGACTTTCGCGAATTGGAGGGAGAAAATCGAAAGGCTTGTTGCTGTGGTTCTTGGTGATTGGTGAAAAGGGTTCTCATCTTCAATCAATTCTTGAGGTAAGGGTGGCTTTAACGTTGATAATGGGTTTATGATGGGTGTATGGGTAGTTAGGGCTTGTAAAGAAATCGAATTGTGATGTGATTAATATTATGAGATGATGAGTTGGATATTGAGTTGGGTGATTTTATGGGGTTAGAATCGATTTCATATATATATGGCAAGGAGAGCATGTGTTGAGTAAATTTGAGATTGAATTAAGGTGTGACATATAGTGTGTTTTAGTTTTAATTAAGTGTTGAGACATAAGTGGTGATTAATTTGTATGTTGTTCCCATAAGTTATGTTTGCGGTCTTGCTGTTTTATGAGATATAGGTGCTGCTGTTTTTTTTTTTTTGATAAAGATGCTGCTGTTTTCAGCACATAACATTGTTGTTGTTATATTGTTTTTGTTGCTGTTTTTTTTTCTGCTGTAAATGGCTGCTGTTTTTCAGCACATAATATTGCTGCTGTTATATTATTTTGTTGCTGTTTTTCTGCTGTAAATGGCTGCTGTTTTTCAGCACATAATATTGCTGTTGTTATAATGTTTTGTTGCTGTTTTTCTGCTGTAAATGCTGCTGTTTTTCAGCACATAATATTGCTGCTCTTTCATTGTTTTTGTTGCTATTTTTCTGCTGTAAATTGCTGCTGTTTTCAGCATACAACGTTGTTGTTTTTACATTGTTTTATTGCTGTTTTTATGCTGTAATTGCTGCTGCTGGTAGCGCGTAAAGTGTGCTGTTTTTCTACAAATTAAGTGTGCTGTTTTTCTCAATTAAAAGGTGCTGTTTTCGCAAATTAAGTGTGCTGCTTTTCTCAATTTAAAGTGCTGTTCCCTTAAAAATTAAAGTGCTGTTTTCTTCAATTTTAATGTGCTGTTTACCCAAATTTAAATGTGCCGTTTACTCCAATTTAAAGTGTTGTTTCCTTAAAAATTAAAGTGCCGATTTCTTAAGTTAAATGGTGTTGTTTCCTTATACCCAAAAGTGCTGGTTCCTATATTTACAAGTTGCTGTTACTGTAAAATAAACACTGCGGTTATTGTAAAATAAAATACTGCTGTTGCTGTAAATGAAGGTTACTGTTGCTGTTTTATGAAGGCTGATAGCCCCGCAAGAGCACGGGTCGTATCGCGTAATAAAAGAGTTATCGATCCACAGGGAGAGCCTAGGTGAATACCAATCTAATTTTCCAAAGTTGATTAACTGAAAAGAAAGTGTTTTTGGAAAGGAGGAAAATAAAAGAAGAAGACATAAAGTTAAATAGCGAGAAATAAAAGAAAGCGGTAAAGTGCAAAAATCATAAATAGCGGAATTGTAAATGACAAGAAAGTAAATTGCTTGAAAAGTAAATTGCCAGTAATTTACTTGACTTGCCAGTAATTTACTTGACTTGCCAGTAGTTTACTTGACTTGGAAATTTAAAGAGCAAGGAAAATAAAAGTGCAAGAAAGTAAATAACTTGGAAAATAAAGGTGCAAGAAATTAAATAGCAAGAATAGTAAATGACTTGGAAAATAAAGGTGCAAGAATTTAAAGGAGCAAGAAAGTAAATGACTTGGAAAGTAAAAGTGCAAGAAATTAAATAGCAAGGAAAGTAAATGACTTGGAAAGAAAAAGGGCAAGAAAATAAATAGCAAGAATTTAAAGGGCAAGAAAGTAAATAAACAAGAATCATAAAAAGCATGAAGAGTAAATTGAAGTCATGAATAATTAGAGAGCCTTTGTCATTGATTTTCTAACAAAATTCAAGCTTGGTTACAAGTGAGGATCAAGCCTCTATTTATAGGAAAATATGAGGGGCAAAATGGTCCTAAAGAGGAAAAAGTGGCAAATCAAGTTGGCCAAGGTAGTCATCAAAAATATCCATCAACAAGTGGGCAAAATATCCATCAGCAAGTGGGCAATTCCAATTTTGACTGTACAGTCGAAATCTAGACAGCAGAAGCAGACACAGTCGAAATCTGGATGGCAAAAGCAGGCACAGTCGAAATTTGGAGAGCAGAAGTAGTCGAATTCTGGGAGATCCAGTCGAATTCTGACCTACTGAGACAGATGCTGTCGAATTCTAGCCTGCTGAGACAGATGCTGTCGAATTCTGGCCTGCTGAGACAGATGTTGTCGAATTCTGAGAGATCCAGTCGAATTCTGGGAGATCCAGTCGAAATCTGGAAGATGCAGTCGAATTCTGGGAGATCCAGTCGAATTCTGGCCTGCTGAGACAGATGCTGTCGAATTCTGGCCTGCTGAGACAGATGCTGTCGAATTCTGAGAGATCTAGTCGAATTCTGGGAGATCCAGTCGAATTCTGACCTGCTGAGACTTAAGCAGCCCAAATTGCTTCAAAATAAAACCTGAAGATAAAAAGTAAACATTTGCAGTAAAATAGAACAAAAATATAATTTAAATACTAAAAAGACTTAATAAAATAACTATTAAAAAGACTCTAAAAATAGACTTATCAAACTCCCCTATGCTTGAACCTTTGCTTGTCCTCAAGCAAAAACAGTGTAAATCTTTAGGCCGATTCTGAAGGAAAATTATTTTCATATCGAAACCTTAAGTGAACTGTGGGGCAATTCTAACACTTTGGTTTTGAGAGCTACTATTTTGGGCTTCTTGTGGAATTGGGAGACAAATTTAAAGTATCAATACATTAGAGAGGATATCCATGTCATCATAGAACCGGTTCCCCAGCATTCTTAAGTTTGGGTCCTCCATTCACTAAGACCGGGTCTCAAAGGAGGGTCTTTATACGATGGGTATTCAAGCATTTTTTTCTTTTCTTTTTGATTTTATATGCTAGCCATTCATTTTGACATTTGAAATGCACCAATTTTTGCATTTTGAATTGGTTTTGCAATTTTTTTTTTTTGAATACCCCAACTCAGACGTTTTTCTCCAGTAACCGCGCATCTAGTAAATGTCACCAAGAGAACCAGGTTACTAGTTTCTTTTCAGTCCCTCTATTTGTATTAATAACTGAAAATAGTCTCAATAGTGTGTGTGTGAAAAAGCCCTAGAAGTAGAAATCGAACCGTGATACAATTTTGTTGTTCCCAACCAGTCCACCTAGATGATTGCTAATGAAAAATTGAAAAATTATTTTTGTCCAGAAAAGGCTTATCTAAAACATGCTTAGGGTTCACAAAGTTTCGTGATGTAGGGAGCAGATACAACTCAAAGTAAAAAGATAAAAACTCGGCAAAGCAATAAAGAAATTCCTAATAAAAGTAATAAAATACCCCCCATGCTTGGACTAGGCATTGTCCTCAATGATTTTTCAAATAAAACAAAAGGGGTTAGGAGAGCTTACCTGGCTGTCTGGTTCAGGATACTCGGCCTTGGGGTATTTTATTTTTCAACAAATCGAAAAATACATTAAGCCGTGGGTTGCCTCCCACGCAGCGCTCGTTTATGGTCATTAGCTTGACCTTTTCCCTTTAGAAAGTTATTCTTGGGTCCCATTGCTTGAAGCATAGAGACCAAGTGACATATGAAGAATGAAAGCATTTTCCTAGATCCCATGGCTTGTAAAATGGAAGTTGTGTAAGCAATAAGATCTTTTTTACAATTCCCCCCAGATCAAATGTTATTTTTTTCACAAAGGAAGGTGAAAAATAAGATAAAGGAGATGGTTTGTATGGTGGTGGGGGGATGTATGGTTCTTCTCTTTCTTTTTCTGGTTCCTTCTCTTTTTCTTTTTCTGGTTCCTTCTTTTTTTCTTTCTCTTCTTGCTCACACGGTAAATTATGTTTGTCACTCACAATTTTTTCTTGGTTTGCTCTTGGTTCCTCTAATTGTTTTTCGCTTCTAAGGGTGACAGCATATATTTGGCCATTTAGATTTTGTTTAGGCTGTTCAGGAAATACCCCCGAAGATTTAGAGGATGAAGCCACCTGTGTTGCCACTTGAGTTATTTGATTTTCAAGCATCTTACTGTGAGTGGCAATAGAGTCGATTTTTGATTCTAATTTGATAAGTGTGTCATTCAAATAACAAGTATGATTTTTGAATTCTTCATTTTGTTTTGTTTGAGATGACACAAATTTTTCCATCAAAAATTCTAAGTTCGACTTTTGCGGGCTGTTTTGTGGGTTGTTAAAAACGCTTTGATTTTGAAAGACAAGAGGTGGTCTAGGTGCTGGATTGGGTGGAGGATTTTTATAAGAAAAATTTGGATGAATATTTCTCCACCCAGAATTATAAGTATTTGAAAACGGATCTTCTATTTTAGCATAGTTTATATGCTCATTTCCAGTACTAGATGCCTCAAGCTGGCATTTAGCTCCAATATGGCCAACAACCCCACATAATTCACATGGTGGAGTAGTAGGAGAAAAAGTTTGTGAAACGGCACTTACATTTAATTTTTCAAATTTTTGAAAAAGTGCGTCCACTTTTGAGGCAAGATGATCAACAGCGGATATTTCATACTTACCTGGCTCTTTTGACGATGCTGGTTTATCTGCTATGGCTCGCTCACTTGCCCATTGACAATGGTTTTGAGCCATATCTTCAATGAGTGCATAAGCTTCAGTAAAATTTTTGTTCATCAAAGCTCCACCTGCAGCTGCATCAACAGTCATTCTAGTTGCATATTGTAATCCATTATAAAATGTATGAACAACGAGCCATTTCTCTAGTCCATGATGGGGGCATAGCCTTAACATTTCTTTGAAACGTTCCCAAGCATCATAAAGAGATTCCCCGTCGTTTTGAGAAAATCGAGTAATTTGATTTCTCATTTGAGCTGTCTTACTCGGGGGAAAGAATTTAGCAAGAAAAGCTTGTTTTAGCTGGTCCCAGCTGGTAATGGACTCCGAAGGCAAAGAATGTAGCCATGCTCTAGCTCTATCCCTTAATGAAAAAGGGAAGAGTTTTAGTCTTATGGCATCCGGAGGTACCCCGTTTAATTTGAGAGTTCCACAGTATTCAAGAAAAATTGAAATATGAAGATTTGGGTCCTCCGTGGGAGAACCAGAAAATTGGTTTTGTTGTACCATCGAAAGCAGAGATGTTTTGAGTTCAAAATTATTTGCTTCTACATTTGGATGTACAATGGCTCTGCTGAAGGTGTTGCGTACTCTTTGAGAGCACGATTTTCATTAGCCGCCATTTGGTTATCGGGAATTTCTCTCCTCCTTCTATGTAAGAACCTTTCGATTTCGGGAATTTGTTGAACAGTTTCTCCGAAACTTCTGGTTCTTCGCATTCGAGGGACAAGAGAAGAAAAAGTAAAAATAAAGAAAATAAAATTTCAGTCTAACCGGTTTCGAAAAACTTAATCAATATCACTGCCTCCCCGGCAACGGCGCCAAAAACTTGATAGCCCCGCAAGTGCACGGGTCGTATCGCGTAATAAAAGAGTTATCGATCCACAGGGAGAGCCTAGGTGAATACCAATCTAATTTTCCAAAGTTGATTAACTGAAAAGAAAGTGTTTTTGGAAAGGAGGAAAATAAAAGAAGAAGACATAAAGTTAAATAGCGAGAAATAAAAGAAAGCGGTAAAGTGCAAAAATCATAAATAGAGGAATTGTAAATGACAAGAAAGTAAATTGCTTGAAAAGTAAATTGCCAGTAATTTACTTGACTTGCCAGTAATTTACTTGACTTGCCAGTAGTTTACTTGACTTGGAAATTTAAAGAGCAAGGAAAATAAAAGTGCAAGAAAGTAAATAACTTGGAAAATAAAGGTGCAAGAAATTAAATAGCAAGAATAGTAAATGACTTGGAAAATAAAGGTGCAAGAATTTAAAGGAGCAAGAAAGTAAATGACTTGGAAAGTAAAAGTGCAAGAAATTAAATAGCAAAGAAAGTAAATGACTTGGAAAGAAAAAGGGCAAGAAAATAAATAGCAAGAATTTAAAGGGCAAGAAAGTAAATAAACAAGAATCATAAAAAGCATGAAGAGTAAATTGAAGTCATGAATAATTAGAGAGCCTTTGTCATTGATTTTCTAACAAAATTCAAGCTTGGTTACAAGTGAGGATCAAGCCTCTATTTATAGGAAAATATGAGGGGCAAAATGGTCCTAAAGAGGAAAAAGTGGCAAATCAAGTTGGCCAAGGTAGTCATCAAAAATATCCATCAACAAGTGGGCAAAATATCCATCAGCAAGTGGGCAATTCCAATTTTGACTGTACAGTCGAAATCTAGACAGCAGAAGCAGGCACAGTCGAAAACTGGATGGCAAAAGCAGGCACAGTCGAAATTTGGAGAGCAGAAGCAGTCGAATTCTGGGAGATCCAGTCGAATTCTGACCTGCTGAGACAGATGCTGTCGAATTCTAGCCTGCTGAGATAGATGCTGTCGAATTCTGGCCTGCTGAGACAGATGCTGTCGAATTCTGAGAGATCCAGTCGAATTCTGGGAGATCCAGTCGAAATCTGGAAGATGTAGTCGAATTCTAGGAGATCCAGTCGAATTCTGGCCTGCTGAGATAGATGCTGTCGAATTCTGGCCTGCTGAGACAGATGCTGTCGAATTCTGAGAGATCTAGTCGAATTCTGGGAGATCCAGTCGAATTCTGACCTGCTGAGACTTAAGCAGCCCAAATTGCTTCAAAATAAAACCTGAAGATAAAAAGTAAACATTTGCAGTAAAATAGAACAAAAATATAATTAAAATACTAAAAAGACTTAATAAAATAACTATTAAAAAGACTCTAAAAATAGACTTATCAAAGGCTACTGTTGCTGTTTTTAAAACGCTAATGCTGCTGTTTTCTTTATAATTAAATGTGCTGTCCTCCTTAAATTAAACGTGCTGTTTTGCTTAAATTTAATGTGTTGTTTCCTTAAAGCTAAGTATGCTGTTGCCTTGAATTCAAAGGCACTATCTTTCTTATACCTTTCGAGTCACGGTTATGAGAAAGTTATTTTAAATAAATGCGGGCGTTGTTCTTGGCTTAGAGGTGTTGTTTCCCTATTGTAATGATGCTGTGAACGGGTGAGAATTACGAGGTAGCTGTGATGCTACAACACGTGGTATTATTATAAATGCTTCATAACGAGATATGATGATATAGTATTTGTTAAGTAAATACTTTTGAGTTGGTGTAATTGGTGCATGAGTCATGAGTCGCATTGTCATGTGCATTTCTTGGTGGTATAGGCTTCGGCCTCTTTGAGATTATTTTTGGTGGTATAGGCTTCGGCCTCTTACCCGTCGTGGCTTATTTTACGAGATCGGTACCGCATGCATATGCCCAGAGGGGTTGCATTGTTGCATAGTCCATACATAAATATGTAACGTGTCTTGGTTGTTGACTTTCCGTGTTACGAGTCGGTGTCTGGTGTGATGTTTTCGTTACGAGGTAGCTGTGATGCTACAATACGTGGTATCTTATGAAGGGAGTTATAACGAGACATGATGATGCAATATCCATTAATTAAATAGTTTGAGTTTACGTGGTGTTATGATGTATTGACCTTCTGTGTTACGGTGATTTACCTGCTGCCTATATATTGCTATCATGCACTCATTATTTCTGTTAAGCTCACCCCTTCTGCTTGGAATGTTGCTCTATTGTGGCAACGCTGTAGGTGATCGTTAGCGCTCGTGGAGGATCTATTAGGTGTACTTTCCTTCTCGTTGAGTCCGTGTCAGCTCTGATGTGTAACACCGGGGCGGGATTTAGTTTTTCGTTTTGCAAACTGTTTCTGCTGTTTTTGGGAGTTTTGGCTTAATGCCTATTTATTTTTGAAGTTCGATTCGGTGTCTTATTTATTCTGGAAATGTTAAATAATTTTGTGATTCCGCTACTTGGAGATTACTTGTATTTGTTTTGAGGATTTATTTTAAAGTAACTTTGGAGTTTTTATGTGTTAAAGAAAAAAATGTGACGCCCTCGTGATACTCTGATAACTGCGCGTTTAATTATATTTATTAAAGGGGGGTGTTACATTAGTGGTATCAGAGCAGTTCGGTCTGTCCGGCCGGTGGTCGAGTCGTCAAGTTGAGTAGCATTGAGTTTTGTTACTCGCTTTTGATTTCTGTTTCTGTTGCAGTGTTGAAATGGCAGGACGGAACGATGCTGCACTTGCTGCTGCTATGCAGGCTATGGCTCAGGTTGTTCAGAATCAACAGGGTGATGCTGGTTCGCGCAGTCTGGCCACTTTTCAGAGGGAGAACCCTCCTACTTTCAAGGGCAAGTATGATCCTGATGGCGCGTTAGCATGGCTGAAGGAAATGGAGAGGATTTTCAGGGTGAAGGACTGCACCGAAGCTCAGAAAGTCCGCTATGGTACTCACATGCTAGCCGAGGAGGCTGACGACCGGTGGTTGGATGCTAGGCAGAGATTGGTGACCGCAAATGAGGAGATCACTTGGGAAGTGTTCAACAGGGAATTTCTGAGAAAGTACTATCCTGAGGATGTCCGCGGAAAGAAAGAAATTGAGTTCTTGGAGCTGAAGCAGGGTGGTATGTCAGTGACTGAGTATGCTGCCAAGTTCACCGAGTTATCCAAGTTTTATCCGCACTATGTTGGAGCTACTGCTGAATTTTCGAAATGTATTAAGTTTGAGAATGGACTGCGGGCTGACATTAAGAAAGCGATAGGGTACCAGAAGATCCGGGTGTTTTCTGAGCTGGTTGACAGCTGCAGGATATTTGAGGAAGACAGTAATGCCCACTCTAGGGTCATGAGAGATAAGCAGAGAAATTCCTCGGATCGTAGTAAGCCGTACGATGTCCCGAATGAAAAGGGGAAGCGGAAGGCCGCTGTCGACACGAGAACAAGTGGGGGAGATGCTGCTGCTAGTGTGGTATGTTACAAGTGTGGGAAGGTTGGTCATAAGCGCCCAGATTGTCCGGGTGATGTGAAAAGGTGCTACAAATGCGGGAAAGAGGGCCATATGGCAACTAACTGTGATCGTAAGGATACACTCTGTTTCAACTGCGGTGAGGGAGGACACATCAGTGCCCAGTGTCCGAAACCAAAGAAAGAAAGGTCTTCTGGAAAAGTGTTTGTTCTGGCAGGTGCTGAGCCTACGGAGGAATGATGGTAGTATTAGAGGTACGTATCTCGTTAAAGGTGTTCCGCTAGAATCTATTGTTAATACCGACGCTACTTATTGTGTTGTTATTGTTGCATGCTGCGAAACGTTTAAGTCCTGTATTACCTGCTATAACTGTAATGTGTCGCCTGGTGTGTTTTCTTTTTGTGTCGCTTGTCGATTTTCGACGAAGACTTTGTTGTGAATTTTATTGGTTTGCCGTTGGGTGGATTAGAGGTAACCTTTGGGTATGAACTGGTTAGAGCATTACTATATTCATATTGGTTAGATTTTCGAGGACGAAAATATACTAAGTGGGGGAGAGTTGTAACGCCCCAAAAACAATTGGCTAAGTATTTAATTAATTATTTAATTAAATATTTAGGTATTTATTTTATTGGTGTATTTTATTAAAAATGATAATAAGGTGTTTCATGTTGATCGGGGAGTGGCGGCACGTAATTAACTAAATCGGGCTTACGATGTGGAGGAAGGCCCATGGCCCAAATCCACTAACCTAGGCGCTTAGGTGAAGCAAAACCTAGGGTCTTAGTGATGATTAGCGAATTTTAGAGAAAAGAAAGGAGAGAAACGTAGAAACAAAAGAAAGGAGAAAAACGTAGAAACAAAAGAAAGGAGAGAAACGTAGAAACAAAAGAAAGGGAGCACGGCGTGAAGGAGAAGGAGAAAAGGGACTTTCGCGAATTGGAGGGAGAAAATCGCAAGGCTTGTTGCTGTGGTTCTTGGTGATTGGTGAAAAGGGTTCTCATCTTCAATCAATTCTTGAGGTAAGGGTGGGTTTAACGTTGATAATGGGTTTATGATGGGTGTATGGGTAGTTAGGGCTTGTAAAGAAATCGAATTGTGATGTGATTAATATTATGAGATGATGAGTTGGATATTGAGTTGGGTGATTTTATGGGGTTAGAATCGATTTCATATATATATGGCGAGGAGAGCATGTGTTGAGTAAATTTGAGATTGAATTAAGGTGTGACATATAGTGTGTTTTAGTTTTAATTAAGTGTTGAGACATAAGTGGTGATTAATTTGTATGTTGTTCCCATAAGTTATGTTTGCGGTCTTGCTGTTTTATGAGATATAGGTGCTGCTGTTATTTTTTTTTTGATAAAGATGCTGCTGTTTTCAGCACATAACATTGTTGTTGTTATATTGTTTTTGTTGCTGTTTTTTTTTCTGCTGTAAATGGCTGCTGTTTTTCAGCACATAATATTGCTGCTGTTATATTATTTTGTTGCTGTTTTTCTGCTGTAAATGGCTGCTGTTTTTCAGCACATAATATTGCTGTTGTTATAATGTTTTGTTGCTGTTTTTCTGCTGTAAATGCTGCTGTTTTTCAGCACATAATATTGCTGCTGTTTCATTGTTTTTGTTGCTATTTTTCTGCTGTAAATTGCTGCTGTTTTCAGCATACAACGTTGTTGTTTTTACATTGTTTTATTGCTGTTTTTATGCTGTAATTGCTGCTGCTGGTAGCGCGTAAAGTGTGCTGTTTTTCTACAAATTAAGTGTGCTGTTTTTCTCAATTAAAAGGTGCTGTTTTCGCAAATTAAGTGTGCTGCTTTTCTCAATTTAAAGTGCTGTTCCCTTAAAAATTAAAGTGCTGTTTTCTTCAATTTTAATGTGCTGTTTACCCAAATTTAAATGTGCCGTTTACTCCAATTTAAAGTGTTGTTTCCTTAAAAATTAAAGTGCCGATTTCTTAAGTTAAATGGTGTTGTTTCCTTATACCCAAAAGTGCTGGTTCCTATATTTACAAGTTGCTGTTACTGTAAAATAAACACCGCGGTTATTGTAAAATAAAATACTGCTGTTGCTGTAAATGAAGGTTACTGTTGCTGTTTTATGAAGGCTACTGTTGCTGTTTTTAAAACGCTAATGCTGCTGTTTTCTTTATAATTAAATGTGCTGTCCTCCTTAAATTAAACGTGCTGTTTTGCTTAAATTTAATGTGCTGTTTCCTTAAAGCTAAGTATGCTGTTGCCTTGAATTCAAAGGCACTATCTTTCTTATACCTTTCGAGTCACGGTTATGTGAAAGTTATTTTAAATAAATGCGGGCGTTGTTCTTGGCTTAGAGGTGTTGTTTCCCTATCGTAATGATGCTGTGAACGGGTGAGAATTACGAGGTAGCTGTGATGCTACAACACGTGGTATTATTATAAATGCTTCATAACGAGATATGATGATATAGTATTTGTTAAGTAAATACTTTTGAGTTGGTGTAATTGGTGCATGAGTCATGAGTCGCATTGTCATGTGCATTTCTTGGTGGTATAGGCTTCGGCCTCTTTGAGATTATTTTTGGTGGTATAGGCTTCGGCCTCTTGCCCGTCGTGGCTTATTTTACGAGATCGGTACCGCATGCATATGCCCAGAGGGGTTGCATTGTTGCATAGTCCATACATAAATATGTAACGTGTCTTGGTTGTTGACTTTCCGTGTTACGAGTCGGTGTCTGGTGTGATGTTTTCGTTACGAGGTAGCTGTGATGCTACAATACGTGGTATCTTATGAAGGGAGTTATAACGAGACATGATGATGCAATATCCATTAATTAAATAGTTTGAGTTTACGTGGTGTTATGATGTATTGACCTTCTGTGTTACGGTGATTTACCTGCTGCCTATATATTGCTATCATGCACTCATTATTTCTGTTAAGCTCACCCCTTCTGCTTGGAATGTTGCTCTATTGTGGCAACGCTGTAGGTGATCGTTAGCGCTCGTGGAGGATCTATTAGGTGTACTTTCCTTCTCGTTGAGTCCGTGTCAGCTCCGATGTGTAACACCGGGGCGGGATTTAGTTTTTCGTTTTGCAAACTGTTTCTGCTGTTTTTAGGAGTTTTGGCTTAATGCCTATTTATTTTTGAAGTTCGATTCGGTGTCTTATTTATTCTGGAGATGTTAAATAATTTTGTGATTCCGCTACTTGGAGATTACTTGTATTTGTTTTGAGGATTTATTTTAAAGTAACTTTGGAGTTTTTATGTGTTAAAGAAAAAAAAATGTGACGCCCTCGTGATACTCTGATAACTGCGCGTTTAATTATATTTATTAAAGGGGGGTGTTACACTCCTTCCTTGCAAGCCAAAAAGTGAGATATACCCTCCGTGACTCTGTCACCAATATTCAACCCGAAAACACTACTTTTTGCGAAATTCACCTTTAACCCGGATACCATTTCAAAACTCCTTAATATCGCTTTCCAACACCAAATACTTTTGTCCCCCCCATCACAAAAGAGTATTGTGTCGTCGGGAAATTGTAAGAGTTCAACCGATAAAGTGTTATTGACACTAAACTCGTTAAGTTGGCCCGACTCCGCACCTTTCCTTACCAAGCCCGCTAGGCCTTCAGCCACAATTAGGAACAAAAACGGCGCTAACGGATCCCCTTGCTTTAATCCTTTGCGAGCCACAAACTCCTCTGTAGGGCTACCATTAACTAGCACTGATATGGAATTAGATGATATACATGCACTCATCCATTTTCTCCATTTCTCCCCGAACCCCAATCTTCCCAACATATAATCCAAATACGACCAACTAACCGAATCATAAGCCTTTTCAAAATCCGCTTTCATAAGCACACATTTCTGCTTTCTCCTCTTAGCCATATCCACAATCTCATTAACCACTACCACTCCATCTAGAATATTTCTACCGGCAAGGAAAGCGCTTTGGCAATCCGATATCACACCCTTTAGCACCTTTTTCAACCTCCTCGCTAGAACCTTCGCAAGCATATTATACAAACAACCAATAAGAGAAATAGGTCTATACTCCCCAAGTCCTTGTGGGCTGTTATTCTTTGGAATAAGTGCAACGAAAGACGCACTTATTGCCTTAGGGAGACGTGCACACTTATGGAACTCTTCGAAGAATTTCAACACTTCCACACCAATAATATCCCAGCATTCCTTAATGAATTTGAAATTAAAGCCATCCGGTCCCGGGCTCTTGTTGCCGTCACATTCCCATATCACTTCTTTAATTTCTTCCAAGCTGAAATGTTCAGTTAACAATTCGTTCTCGGACCTAGAAATTTGATTAAATAGCACCCCATTTAAAGTAGGCCTGTTTAGATCCTCCTCCATGAATTTCTCTTCAAAATGATTTCTCACCGCCTTTTTCACACCCACCACATCTTCTATCCACTCCCCATCAACCAAAAGTTTCAACAATTGCGTTCTTCTCCGGTTTCCTTTTATGCAAGCATGAAAGAACCGGCTATTCGAATCGCCTTCAGCTAGCCATCTAACTCTAGCCTTTTGTGCAAGTAGACTCTCTTTCGCATGTAGTTCCTTCCAAAACTCTTCATTTAATAAACTTCTTCTTGCTTCATCGATACCTCCCCCCCTCCGAAGCCACTTTTTCCACCTCATTCAAATCCCGGATTATGTTCTCAATTTTCAAATCTTTATATCCAAACACCTCACGGTTCCAAACCTTCAGTTTATCTTTCAACAATTTCAACTTTTCTTTTAGTACAAAAGAGGCTCTCCCTTCAACCTGAAACGAGGTCCAACACCCTTTGACGAACTCCATAAATTCCTCATGCTCAAACCAACAATTGTTGAACCTAAAAGGTTTAGGTCCCCAATTAAGATCCGAACACACCAACCATACTGGGCAATGATCAGAAATGTCTCTATCCCCTATCCATTGTGCACTAATATTCCATCTAGAGATCAACCCTTCAGTCAGTAAGATCCTGTCTAGTCTACTCGCCCTCCCATCAGTGCCAAAACATGTGAATTTCTTTCCCAACGCCGGTACATCAATCAACTCCATGTCCTCCATAAACGACATAAATTCTCTGGCCTCCAAATTATTAAAACTAGACGAGCAGCAGCTTCTCTCAGCCCTAGATGTGACAGCGTTAAAGTCCCCTGCAATACACCAATCACCTGCCTCGAAGCCTTCCTTTAGATTTCTCAGGTTATCCCGTAGCCTCCTTTTCCCGGCCATATTACAAGCGGAGTAAACATTTACCAAATAACAATAGCAACCCTGAATTTTCGCACAAAATCCAATAAAATTTTCTCCAGAGAAAGAAAACATTACCTCCAAAATATCTGATCTCCAGATGCTTAATAACCCTCCTGACATCCCATTAGCATTATGGTAATGTAGGAAGGTTTATTATTAAAATTTGTTGGTAGTTGTAGAAATCATATCCATAAAATTTTACTCCAACAACATAACATGTGGTAAAACATAGATAAGTTAGATGGATGTTGGGAGTTATGTTTGACAACCGGTACGCTCTACTTTTTTTTTTAGATAAGCAAGATATCAATTGAAGGGGGGCACTAGGGGTGCACCCAACCCTTACAAGATATGGGAAGGGGAGAGGCCTCATTAAAACCTCCCTGGGCCAAAACCCTTTGGGAAAAAGACCCAAGGAGGAAAAAAGAGTACCTCAAATAGTAGGGATTATTACAATGATGATGATATACATCCAATGGGACTAATACACCAATCTGAGAACGGAATCCCGCTATTTCTCCCCTTCCTAGCAACAAACCAACTCCATGATACATACTTGATGGAGTATATGACAGAGTTTACATTAACAACAACCCCTTGAAATATAGTCCTATTCCTTGCTATCCACAATTGCCACGTAGTTGCAACCCACAATAAGTGTTTGATCCTTGATACTTTCTTCCCCTTCACGCTCCTGCTAACCTGTTGGAATGAATTAAGAACATCCTCCTCCACTGCTCCATCCAAATTTAACCATGAGAAGATTCCACGCCATACCGAACGTGCAACCGGACACCTACAAAAAACATGAGCAGCTGTCTCTAACTCCTGGAAACAGAACACACAAGATAGCTCAAGCGGCGAAGCCAAAAATCCTCTAATATGCAGTTTTTCTCTGGTAGGAAGCTTATTTAACAACAGCCTCCAACCAAAAATCAAAGCCTTCGAAGGAGCATCAGTTTTCCAAAGCAAATGACAGCCCTCCACTAAACATTAGTCCCATTGGATGTATATCATCATCTGAATTAGAGAGTCACCACGAAGAGAATTAACCACCCAATTATAGCACGACTTCACGGTGAAGCCACGAATCGAGTCGGGCAGCCAAATGAACCTGTCATTTTCGGTACACAGCAGCTGCACATCGAACAGCAGCTGCTGTAATTCGCTTACTGAATCGGTTACAGCTGCTACAGCACTATCAAGCCGCTGCATATTCCAGTTCCAACCCGAGCCAGTTAAAGACCCCATTTCCGCTACAGTGCAGTCCTTCGCTTCACAGGCTTGATAAATCAACGGAAATAATTCTGCCAGCGTCTCATTACCTATCCATTTATCAGTCCAAAATTTCACTCTTGTGCCATTTCCCAATTTCAACTTCGTTACATTATTAAACCAGCCCCTATCCCGTAACAGCCCTTCACCTAAACATAACAAATCACGCCACCACAATGACGTTTTCCTCATAATTGCAGCAACTGGAAGTTCACCATTCCATTTAACAACAACACCGTACCTGGCTTTTAGTATTTCTTTCCATAATTGAGGTTCCTCCTCCGATAATAGTCTCCATCTCCATTTTGCGATGAGAGCTAAATTGAACACCTCAAGGTCCTTCACACCCAACCCTCCTAAATGTTTCGGCATACAAACCTTTTCCCATCTAACCCATGCCATTTTCTTATTGTCCTCATCGCCACCCCATAGGAATCTCCTTTGCAATTTTTGTAGCTCACCAATAACCTTCTTCGGAGCCTTAAACATAGAGAATAAGTATAATGGGAGAGAAGAGAGAACAGAATTAATCAGTGTTACTCTCCCACCAATAGATAGTTTTGAACTCCTCCATAGAGATAACCTACCCTTCATAGAGTCAATGACCGGTTGCCATGTTGCTATCCTCCGTGGATTGGCCCCTACCGGAACACCCAAGAATTTGAACGGTACCGATCCCACTTTACATGCCAAGAAAGATGACGCTCTACTTTCTCCCTCCCCTCGTGTACGAAAGAATAAAATTTCCACATAAAATTTCCACAAAATCTTTTTAACTCAAAATAAGAAATCATAACAATTAACAATATTATTTCAATTTGAAATTATTCTATTTCATTTCCAACATCATTTTATGAAGATTATAAAGATTGCATTTGTAGATATATATTCTTGAGCAAACACCTTGAGAAAATACAATCCAAGACAAAGCTACCTAACACAGCAACATTTATGTCTTACACAAAAGCCACGAGCGAACTCGCCTAAACAAAAAGCAGAACACCCATGGTGATAACTTGGACATGCTGCAAAGTAAGAACAGTCTAGCTGATTGATGCCAGCCGAGTTAATTGCTCCTACTATAATAAACAAAATACCATTAGAAAGTGTATATGCTTCTCAATTTTGAATATTATAAACTCTCATTCAATGACTGAATAATTTAATTATACATATATGTATAGTGATTAAGCAAAACTTTTATTTATTATGAGCAATAAGAATATTTAAATATTGATTATTATACGAGAAACAACATTAAATAATAAAACTAGAACACTAGTGGCTAATGTTTAGTATCGTTTTTGTCAAAACAAATGTTTAGTTTCATTACTCATGGATTTACCATTTCTTTGGATATTCATTACTGAACTACTTAAAATGGTGAATCTTTCAATATTATATGTCCTTTTTAACAAAAAATGTAATTTTTTTTGTGTGTAAATTGAATATCATCTGTGCGCAACTGCAAAGAGTACTCCTTCGTGCAGGATAGAACCAAAGTGGGCGACAAAGCTCTCTTTCTAAAGTTTTAACGATGTTGCATTAACACGCCTGGATTCAAACTCAAGACCAACATGAAAGGGACCTAAGCCATCTCATCCAATTGCTTTTGGGTAAAATGGAAATCTTTGAAAATGGGTCTCATTTTTGTAGGGACCAAACTCAAATAATTTACAAATTACAGTGGCTAAACCGGATAAAACGTGTATTTGTAGGGGAGAAACAAAAAAAAATTTACAAGGAGTAAACGTAAACTGGATTAAACCCATTTTTTCAGGGACTAAACATGTATTGAAACCTATGAAGTATCAACATGCGAACATATACAAGAAAATGGTTTTGAGAACAACATATCAACATAAAGTAATGAAATAACCTTCAAGAAAAATAATATAGAGAAGTTAAATATATATATATATATATATATATATATATATATATTGATTATTTTCTTGTAAAAGTTGCTTAATATTCTTAAGAACTTTAATATTTCAAATGAAACCTTCATTCTTTTTTTTTGCGTAAAAAAATCATATATATATTTTTTATTGAAAAGATAACAAAACATATGGGACTAGTTTATTACCTGAAGCTGAAACTGAAACAACACATAGAATTACCATCAGCAAGCAGAGACGATTGATACTTGTGGCCATTCTGCTCTAAAAGTTGAGAAACAACTACCTGTACAGTAGTCTTATATAGTATTTATTAATTCTAATACATTAAATTTCTAGTCACAAATAAATTGTTAATCATTAAATATATTTGCGTTACATTTTGATATTGAAAGACTCATACTTTTTCTCTACCTTTATTCAATTTTTGTCAACGTACGTAATTAATTTGATCTAATCCTTTTCAATGGAAATTTAATTTAAACTAGTATGTAACCCGTGCGATGCACGGGAATCAATTTTCTAGAAAAGTATTAAATTTTTTCTTAAATATTTTTATGCAAAATGATAACATATAAAAAAAAGTACCACAATTAAATAAAATTACATTTAAAGTTGGTAAAGTGCCTCAATAAAAAATGATTAATTTAGTATTCCCATGTATAATATTTACGGAAAATAAAGATAAGGTAAGGATAATGCAGAATAACAATGTAACGTGTATATAAAAAAATCAAGTTCAGCTTTATATTTTGATGGATAATAAATATAAATTAAACATAATTTGGTAAATGAAGTGCTAAATATTATTGGCGTGTAGTAGCTCGTTTAGTCGGTGACTAATACCTGTCGGGATGCTAGTTGGCAACATGTATTTGATTTTAACAGTTTCGGTGGTTCTCCCCTTCATTATAAATTTCGCTATAGCGGGTATCATCCGAAGCCAATTACCAAATAGACAAACTCTTATTGGTATATAACTATGCGTATAACTCTATATACATTCTTTAAAAAAATAATTTATATACATATTAACATATTTATGGAGACATTAATTTACATTATTTTTATGTAATTTATCTTCATATTAAACAATGTTTTTTTAGTTCAATAAAGCATGTATGTTTATATTTTAGAAAAATAACATCATTTAGTTGTTTATGTTAAAGTGTAAATTCAAATGTATATAACCCTTAAGATACTTGTCTCAATATTTTTACTATAACTGTGTAATAAAATGTTAATATATTTTGTTCTATATTAGAAGCTAAAAATAACCTATATAATAAACAATCTATATAGTTATGTATTGTTTAGATTTTCAGTATATATTGATTTATTATTTTTAGTATTATTATTATAATTAAAATTATTTTTTTTGTTATTATTAATATTATTCAGATTAAATGGGGCAGGTAACCGAACAGTTTAATTTATTGAAGTTTTCCATTTGAAGCTATTGCTTACCATATCTACTATCACTATTCCAAAAAATCTAAAAATGCGACACACGTCCCTGCAAAACACGTCCATGTATGTTGTTGTTTTCTCCACCAACGTTTGTTGCTTCGCGAGATTGCTGGTCGCTATTCAGTGAGGTTTCAGTGAATGAAGCATCTGGGACATATGAAATCGATGGTCGCTGTGGATGAAATAAGTATATTAGCTCTTTATCAATTTTTTGGTATAAAGTGATAAACCCCAATGTGGAATGAAATTCACGTTTTCTTCAAAAATTCCATGATATTTTTGCAATTATAAATCTTTTATGTTTAATTGAACATTAATCTAGATTGTATGTAACAAAACCTAACTCCAATGAACCGAATCTTAGAAATCCAGATTTCTTCGAAATGGTAAATGGTATGTCTGTTATTCTGGTTTTCTTCCTATATTAAGGACTTGCTGATATTGCAATGCTAGTTAATGCTATGAAGCTTGCATTGGTATATGAAATTCCCTAGAAAATTTGAATCTGACCCACATTTGTGTTCTCTGTTGGTAGACAGCAAAATTATTGATAAGTCCAATAAAGATAACAAATAATGTTGAGTGTAATACGGACTAAGAAAAGCAAGGAATGGTACACAATAGGGGTGGTCTAACCGAATGGATTTCTCATTTTCTTTACGACATGGAATAATCAAGTAAGTCAGTTATTATCATTCCACTATGATGGCATGTTGTACACATTTGCTCGTTGGTTGGTATAATTTAGTAAAAATATTCAGAGTATCCGAACAAAATATAAAAATAAAAAAACTGAAATTTAACATGATTAGGGAAAAGCTATACTTATAAAATTAATTCGAAATAGTGATTTGATCAAAAGAATTACCGTGGTTAATTAGTCCTATACATATTTTTGATTGTTAATTTTATTATTTAATTGAATTTTAATTGATGTATTTACGTTGAATTAAATTTACAATTAGTGCAAATTGTTTAATAAATTAGTTAGGGGAATTCGGATACACTTAAATGATCGTAAATACCCATTTAAAAAATGATCATATTATGCTGAGGATTTCGATAGGGAAATAAGTGTAATGAGATTATGATGCAAATATTCTGGTTGATTGTGTCCGTTAACAACAATCTGTGAAATAAATTCAAATTTAATTCCATATACATGTAACCGTAATTAGTATTTGTCGTTACTTTTCCTTTTTAAGCAAGTAGACTGATTAACATTTTGATTAATTACCCAAAAGTTTCCATTAACAATCTCAAATTTTAATATTAATCTTATAAATTAACCTTAAATTTTTTAAATTATATTTCGACACCGTTTGATGTATTTAATTTATGAGCTTAAGTAGTCACATATTTATATATAATTGGTAATTTTATTGATTTATCAAAATCATTCAAGTTGAATACCTTGAAATTTAACAATTTTTTTATTGTGGTTAAATTGATATATATGTTTTTTTATACAAGACATATATGTTTTGAAATCAGGAAAAAACTAATACATCATTTCCGACTTAAGCGAATAGCCTACTTAAAATCCAAATAGTACAATGATTCGTATAATAGGAATGATAGTTCGATGCCGACAAAATTCAAAAATAAATTAATATTGTTAGCATAATGGTTTTCATTTATTTTATATTTTTCGAACAAAATATCACAAAAAAGACTAAAAATTAACATCGAGTTTATGTAAAGAATTTACGTGATTACTTAGTCCCATATTTATATATGATTGGTAGTTTTATTAACTTTTCAATTCTAATTTAATTATTGACGTTGTATAGTTTTTTTTTTTGCAAATGGATTAAGACCTTTTTCATCAGGATGTTCGACACAAAAAATGATCATTCAAACCCATTTAAAGTTCAATTTTGCCTGTTAAATTTTATTAGTTACCATTTTCGTGAAGTAATATGAACTTTTAATGACGATGGGAATACTACCATTTTCTGGTGACTTTTGAAAAGGCAAATAATACCCTTTACATTAATATTTACATTTTCCAGTAACCAACAAGTTATTTTTAAAAGTAAAATTAGTCTGAATGGGATAGTATTTTCATCATTGG
Organism: Astragalus membranaceus; assembly: GCA_039519185.1. Lineage (NCBI taxonomy): Eukaryota > Viridiplantae > Streptophyta > Magnoliopsida > Fabales > Fabaceae > Astragalus > Astragalus membranaceus. Next base: position 116,604,220 of record CM076849.1, on the reverse strand, counting down.
ATGGTGATATATTAAGAGATTCTTAAAACGTAAACTGATAACAACCCTTAATTTAAAGAAGATATATAAAACATCGAGATCAGATGTCATTACAAACGATATCTGAATTGCATCTCGCAATTTAAAAAAGAAAAAAATGACATTGAGAACATATATATGTGATATTATGGGTTGTCTTCATCGGTGCAAAAAGTTATATATCTCAAATTCTAAATTAGTAATTGATCTATTAATATATAACGACAATCTGAAATAGCTGAGTAAATTAAAAATAAAAAATCATGTCACAAACTAATGTGATGACCAAGATCGGTTCACTACAAGAAATTTGACCTTTGCCCACGGACAAAAACCGTCACTAAATGTCAAACGTCCGTGGGTAAAAGTCACTTTAACCTCTCCCCACGGCCACTTTTTCCGTAGAGAACGTAAGACATCTAACCACGGTTTTTCGTCTGTGGGTAAAGGTTTTTCCTACGCCCAAATACATTTACCTACGGTTTCTGACTGTCACTATATCCTCCACCAGTATATCTAATTCTAACTTCTACCTACGGTTCTGACCGTCAATAAAAGTGATTTTTTTGATTTTTTTTTTTTTGAAATAAAAGTGGCTTATTTTTGCTGAATAATTTTTTTATTTATTAAAAAAATTGAAAAACAAGAAAAGTAAAATTGTATCTGAAAAACAAGAAAAGTAAAAGTACCCTTGAGCTTTAAAGTAAAATTGATAGATATAAATTTGGCTAGGCCATATGTACTCAACAAAGCCAGGGAGACATACATAATAAGCAAAGTTGTATCTAAATCTGAATCTCTCAAAAAAAAGCTGTGTCCATCATCACATTCCACAAAGCCAGGGAGGCATACATTAAAACTTTGGCTAAATTTCACCTAAAACAGTACGAACAAAAGTTATAGGGACCCTAGGATGTTTCACATTCTACAAAAGCTCAATAATAATGTTCAAAATATGTTGTTTGCTGCTGTCGGTTGCTGCTGTCGGGGCCCCAGGTCACTTAATTGGAATCAGTAGTCAAATCGGTTGCTGCTGTCGGGGCCGGAGCAGGTGTAGATACCTAGAAAGATAAATGTATTTTTTGTAAATATTCTACATAGTACAAATGCATGCAGTAATGTATAGTACAATAAAATTGTACAAAATCAGAAACTTGACTATGGATCCTGGTAATGTCTTCTTCATGAGTCATATGTAGAATTATTAATTATGTTGTGGAAAGTTAAGCCAACCTATCCTTCCTACATTGTTAATTATGCACAACTCAGTTTATTCATCATGCATACAGGATCCAAAGAAAGATTCTGAGATTCTGATCTAAATCTGAGGGCCTAACAAAAACATACATCCAACCATATTTCACCATATTGCAGATCTAAATCTGAGATTGTTAAGACTTAAGATGATGAAATGTGATTACACGTTTATGCAAAATTTGCTTACACTAATCCATACCTCTTGAGCCACAGCTTGTAAAATTGCATTAACTTGTGGATCTTCAGCAAAGCGCACTTGAAGAATCGCAACGAGATCTCCTACCAAACTTTCTAATTTTTTGACTCTGCGATCCCCATTAGACTTTGAACTTCCACGTTGTGGAAGCTTACCAAGACAGCGTACACGTCCTCTTCTTTCGCGGCCCTTCACTTTTGAATAGATGTCATTCTTCCAATTTGTACATTGTTGAGTGGCTAGAGCATTTCCAGAACTTGCTTCCAATTCCATGTGCTTCTTAAGTTCATCCTACATGAAATAATATAAATTAATCAAAACTTATTAACAAACATAGACAAACTGTTAACAAACATAGACAAACTAATCAAAACTTATTCTTTTTGCTAAGCAATCTTGATCTTCTTAATTTCTTCCCTCTTTAGGTTAGATTACTGAGGGTTGAAAAAGCTCACATTAACACTGGGTACAATAGATTATATCTACTATAGTAACCATAGATTGTCTTGGGCTTGTACAGTTTCAGTTTGGAAGATGCAGCAAATGCCCTTCAGTCCAAGCCTCTATTACAAGAAATTGAAGTTGATGCTAGTCTTTCAAACTGGTTGGTTTCTCCTAAGTATAATGTCTCCAACACAATTCGTTGTCAATGATGCGGCCGTGTGGTTGATGAAACAGAAACTTAGAAAATATTAACTGGTTAAAGAAGTACACAGGAAAGAGCAATATAATACTACCAGCCTGTTGGTGAGAAGAGGAGGAAGCATCAGATTTTGATGCTTCAGTTGATTGTTCATTAAGTAAAGAGTGAGTTGTGTGTCTAATTCTAATCCTGTACTTGTTTTGTTTTGGTTTGTGAATGCCTATGATGTGATCAATGTAGTGTGGATTTGTCGTTGTTTTTGTATTCATTCATGTTGCAGCTATACAATTTGACAGTGAAAAGTAGTTCTTACTACACAGTTTCAGTTTTGGTTTGTTGGTTATCTTGGGCTTGTACAGTTTCTGGCTTCTTGTAATACACTGGTCTCTATATCTAGATTAGCCTTGTAATTCTATTAACAATTAATGGATGAGGTTATTCAGAAAATCACAATAATATAGCATAAGATTAGAAACAGATATTCAGAACAGATATTCAGAACAGAACAGATACAAAACTTATAAAACAGATAACTAAACAATGACATGAAATTCTTACAATCACGCTAGCAGCTTTTTCAGTAACGATACTCCCATCTTTTCGAGTTCGAGTATCAATATATATTTGAGCTCGTGAAGGTTGCACTCCTTCGGCCTCTATTGTCTAACATTAATAATAAGATTGTTAACCAACTTATTTATATTTAGCAAATAATTAAAAATAATACTAGTGACACGGTAAGCAAACCATTTCATTAATTAGCCTCGGGAGATTCCTTGATCCCATGCAATGTAAATCTTCATATTTTGAGCGATTCCTCTTGTTAGTGCGACTTATTTCCTATAACAAATGAATTCAATTGTCAAGAATAAAAATAAGACTTAAACTACATAATTGTTAATATTAACTAAAGTTTAATGACATTGTACATATACCTGTGATTTTTCGGAACACCAATAATGTACCAATTCACGATATTGAGAAGGAAGAACCCTTGTGTCAGGAATGCTAGAAGCCATTTCCTCTTCAGTCTTACTTTCGTCATACCCCTTTGATTTCAAATCGTGCTTAAATTGCTTCCACTTTTCATTCATCTCATTCTTTAATACTTTCTTTGTTTCCTCAGTCAGTTTAGGAACAAATTCAAACTTACTCTATCATAGAAATCATGAGCAAGAATAAATTATTAATAACTTGTGAAGTTAGACATATTATAAATTAAAAATAACTTGTGAAGTTAGACATATTATAAATTAAAAATAACTTGTGAAGTTAAATATAACTTGTGATCTTATATAATACCTGAATCAAATCAAACATATTATTAATGTAAGACTCGGGCATGTCTTTCCAAGAAAGATAGTTGATAGGAGCACATTGATGTCTCCTAACCAAGCTCCCTATTGCATTCAATAGGGTCTTTCCTTCCCAACCAATGGGATTGCCAAAACCATCTGTTTCAACACACACAAGTTCTCCATCTGGCATGTCCCACACATCTAACATATGTGTGTAACCTCTAGTCTTTTTTTTACCTAAATTGTGTATCGATGTCAATTGTTAAAACATGAATCTATTTTGATAATTTCAAATGTAAATGACTGGGATAATAAGAAAGTCCATTCTAATTTCATTCATCAAAACAGTACCAGCATTAGAGCTTTCATTTGATTGCACTTGATTATCCCGAACTTCATTTGATTGCACTCGACTATCCCGAACAGTAATCAACTTTCTACGCCTCCCCATGTTGAGTTGCTGCAATTAATGAAGGCAATGTTAGTTCAACAAAACAGAAATGTTAGTATTTATTGTTAACTGTTCCATAAAGAGGACCAACCACCAGATGCGGCAAGGTATAATTGTTGATATGGTAAAGAACAGAACTGCAGGGGGTAGTATAATTGTACTTGATCAGTATAATGACAAATCACTGTAGGAGTCACAACAGTCATAGTTGAAATTAGTTTAACCACAGTGGACAAGAAGTGGAACAATCCTCACAAAGGTTTAATGCATTAGAAGAACTTAGAAGAAACTAACATTCCTGGTCTGAATAACCATATAACTTCATGAACTGGGTTAAAAATGGAGTGCATAAATGAACTTTTCCAATTTTATCCTGCCAAAACTTACAGAACACACATATAGAGGATAGTTATACAAGTAAAGAGGCTAAAACCATTTCCATGTTTATCATTAATGCGGCTAAAATATTTCAGTTCAACAACAATTGAAATTTTCAGTTCAACAACAATTGAAAAAGGAGTGCTGATAACTTGGTTCAGTTCTCTAGGAATTATGTTGCCTCTTCGCCATCATCCTCTGAATCACCAGCTTCATTGTTTTGGAAAATTTCATCCATATTAATTGCAACTTCAATGATATCATCATTAACATCACATTCTGGCCTAATCAAATCATTGTCATTTATCTCTTGTATGACTTGTTCACTTCCTTTATCTATGTCAATGGATTGATCATCACCCATATCATATACATCTCTAACTTTAGCATGCACAACAACAAGCCAATCACTTTGTCTTTTATTCTCCACATAGAACACTTTCTTGGCTTGGGATGCAAAAATAAACGGGTCATCACATATATTATTCCCCGTGTGTTGCAAATAATTGAAATTTATTAATGTCATGCCCATATTATCAATTTTACAACCCCTATTTATGTCAACCCAATCACACTTGAAAAGTACTACTTTGCATTTGCCCGAGTAATCCAATTGAATTATATCTGTCAATGCACCATAGTAATTGATCTCCCCTTCCTTAGGGTGTTTATCTCTTGAACTAGCATAACTTCTTGTCTTAACAGTAACAACAATGCCACTGTTTTGAGTCTTTAAGCACCTTTCGCGCTTTTTCGTATGAAATCTAACTCCATTAACAACATAGCCACTATATTTTTTCACTATTTCTATCGGGCCACGTGCTAACCATTTCATTTCATCATTGACTACAACACTCCCCTGCTCTTCCAATCGTGCAACCTATCAAATTATTATTTTAAATGATTACAAAACTTGAATGATTATGAAATTCAATATTGGTGATGGATGGTTCTTAACACTTACTCGTTCACGAAACCAATCAGGAAATGTTTCACTATGAACTCTGTCAATCTCATATGGAGATAGCCGACGGTTTTTTCTCCTAATGAGGTCCATGTGTTCTCTATGAAAGGTATCAAACCAACTTTAGAGAGATATTAAACTTTAAAATTAGCAGAAATGTACCCAATCAAATATCAATAATTTTTCTTACCTCTTGAAGCACTCAATATCATTTCTATTAAAAAGCACATATCTATGTGCTTGTTGCAATGTTTTCTTATCAAGAGAAACTCGAGAAACTCTCTTTCTTTTCTTCACATTGAACCCAACTTGGCTTTTTCTCCCCAATGGCCTGCCTCTGGGATTTAAGATACTTGCATTGCTTACAAAAGAAGAATCATCATTTCGACTTGATCGGTTAAAATGGGTTTCAACTCCGGAAAGATAACGCGAACAAAATATCAAGCATTCATGAGCTAAATATCCCTCTGCAATAGACCCTTCTGGATGTGCTCGATTACGAACAAATGACTTTAGAGTACAAAGGAACCTAAAAAAAGGATTTTAGGTTAGAAATTAATATAATGTTGTTTTCCTTTACAAACTAGATGTTACTAGATAATACCTCTCAATAGGATACATCCATCGATAATGAACTGGACCTGCAACTTTTGCCTCATGTGCCAAATGTATTACCAAATGTACCATTATAGTGAAAAAGGAAGGAGGGAAAATCTTTTCTAATTGGCACAATGTGTTGGCTATTCGATACTCCAAGAGCTCCAAATAATGTTTATTAAGCACCTTACCACACAAGTCTTTGAAGAAATGACAAAGATCACCAATAACCAAACTCACTTTGTCAGGCAAACAACCTTTCATAGCTATACAGAGAAACTCTTGCATCAAAAGATGGTAGTCATAGCTTTTGAGACCAAATATCTTGCGTTGCTTCACTTGGACACATCTTGAAATACTAGACATGTATTCATCTGATGCTTTTATTGTTTTAAGCACTTCCAAAAATGCTTCTTTCTCATTTGATGTCATTTGATAACAAGCTCTAGGCAAATACTTTTTACCAGTACTAAGATGCATCTTTGGGTGTAGTTGGCTTCTTATGTTCAAATCTACAAGGTCATAACGTGCCTTATCATTATCCTTTGATTTTCCTTCTAAATGCAATAATGTTCCAATAATGTTATCGCAAACATTTTTTTCAATGTGCATCACGTCAAGATTATGACGAAGAACATTATGTTTCCAATAAGGCAATGTGAACAAAATGCTTTTCTTTTTCCATGGTGACAAACTCCCATTTCCATGATTTTCTAGTTGTCTCAAAGCCATAGTTCCATTTTGTAGCTCGGGATGGGCTCTAAACTCTTGGGTTCCATCAAAATCTCGTCTATTGTATCTCCATCTATGGTCCGGCTCTAACCAACGACGATGACACATGTAACAAAACTTCCTACTATAACGCAACCACTTAGAGGCGGTTTCAAAACCACAACATGGACAGGCAAGTTTACCTTTAGTACTCCAACCAGACAAATTTGCATATGCAGGGAAATCATTAATTGTCCACATTATCGCAGCACGCATTTGGAATGTCTCTTTTTTGCATGCATCAAAAGTTCTCACCCCAATATCCCATAATTCTTTTAACTCTTCTACAAGAGGCTGCATATAGACATCAATTTTATCACCGGGACCTTTTGGACCAGGAATTAGCAATGAGAGTATAAAATTGGGTTGCTTCATACACATCCATGGAGGAAGGTTATATGGAATCAAGATAATAGGCCAAGTGCTGTGATTGACTGACATGGTTTTGAAAGGATTAAATCCATCAGAAGCCAAACCTAAGCGAACATTACGAGGGTCACTAGAGAAATTAGGATACCGAAGATCAAAATCCTTCCAAGCTAAAGAATCTGCTGGATGTCTCATGAGTCCATCTTTAGTCCGACCATCTTCATGCCATGTCATAGAAGCTGCTGTTTTTGATGACAAGAAGAGTCTTTGTAATCTAGGCTTAAGAGGAAACCAACGAAGTACCTTTGCAGGTATCTTTTTTCTACCTTCATCGTCAGAGTTGAGTTTCCATCTTGAGAGACCACATTTAGGGCAAAATTCAGCATTAGCTAAATCCCTCCAATACAATATGCAGTCTGATGGACAAGCATGAATTTTTTCGTATGATAAACCCAACCCCGAAATAATCTTCTTTGCATCATAAAACGATTTCGGCAAAGTATTTTCCTCTGGAAATGCTTCACTTAACAACTCTAACAACATTGAAAAACTTTTGTCAGTCCACCCATTTAGACATTTTAAGTGGTACAAATGTATGATGAAGGATAGTTTCGTGAACTTCTTGCAACCAGGATAGAGACTTTGTTCTGCCTCCTTTAACAACTGACATAACTTGTCTGGATTATTACCTTCATTAGATTGTGTCACATTGTGGCCATGATTAGCGCTAGGATCCTCATCCTCCAAACTTACATTTGTATCATCACTATCATGAGTAGTATGCATTGCAAATGCATCATGAATCATTGAATCCATGTCATGATCAAACTCCCTTTCTACATGAGACATGCTTATAGTCTTAGAATAGCTAGCTTCTTCACCATGAAAAATCCAATTAATATATCCTCTTAGAAACCCATGATTGATTATGTGCTCATAACAATTCATGTGAGTACACTTATTGCAATTGACACATTTGGTGCATGGACATAAAATTTTTCCATCTATAGATGAGTTTGTAAATGCAAATTGAAGAAAACTTAAAACCCCTCTAATGTACTTCTCTTTAGTCACCGTGCTATCCGATATCCAACTCTTATCCATTTTATATACTAAACTGAAAAATAAAATGAATGAGTAGACTGAGAACAGATTGGCTAAATGAACAGAATGTTTTGCATATGGTTCATCTTGATCATTCAACTCATACCAATCAGTATTAATACAAATTGCTAAACCGAATAAAACAGAGCAAACCTAATCGAAACAGAATAGCAATCAGTATTAATACAATCGAAACAGAATAAAACTACCTAACAACATGCATACAAATTGAATTCTGAGAGCTGTAGAAATACAAATCGAAACAGAGCAAACATAACCACCAACTGAGAGCAGTGTACTAACCTCTAGAACTGGACCTTCAAATCAACTTCTGAATCTGAAATTAAAGAAGAAAGAGAAGAGGGAGATAAATTAGGGTTCCCAATCTGAAATTGAAAACGAAAATGAAAGCAAAACAAACGAAAATTAAAGAACACGAAAATGAAACTAGGGTTCACCTTTACAAAGAGGAAGCCATGGGAGAGAGAAGCAGGGAATCGCAGAGAAACTGAGAGAGCGAGAGTGAGAACCTGAGATCGATTCGATTGAAGAGAGCGAGAGTGAGAACCTGAGAGCGAGAGAGAACCTGAGAGCGAGAGAGCGAGAGTGAGGACGAGCTTCGCGAGAGTGAGTTTCCCTGTGAGAGCGAGAGCGAGCTTCGCGATCTTCGCGAGAGTGATGAGTGAGCTTCTGAGTGAGTTTTGTTATTATTATTATTTATTTTAATTAGAAACAAGCTTTTACCGACGGAAACTTATAAAATAGTGCCGTGGGTAGAACTTCTAAAAATACTACCGTGGGCATAGGGCATTTTCTTTGTAGTGGTTATGCAATGTAATCCTCAAAGATAGTACCTTCATGTCCATTTTATATTGAAACATCTCAATAATTTCCTTGTCACAGACATCTAAAATGGATCAGAGGCCTGCGATATAATCATTATACATATATGATTTCTTGCATCAACAAAAACCACCAAATATAGAGAATGTTATATGATTAATGGACAAATATAATGGTCTAATCAACAAAAACCACCAACATCCCGACATCACGCCTAGTTAGAGCCTAACACCATATAATCACAAGAACATGAGGGATTGCGTCCAATATCCAAAAACGGCTCATTGAAATAGACTTCCAACCAAGCACACAACACGACACAATTATCTGAAAAAGGTGGTTATACGGTGAGAATCACATTCGAGTCATATTAAGACCATAAAATAAACATCAAGTAAATGCACTAGTCTCATTTAAGTTAAGCACAACAATTCAGAACTCATTAAATGACATACATGTGAGACAACGTGGTTTTTAATGTAAAAGGTTGAAAATTGATAAACTCTTATATAAGGTAAATCCAGCAAGTCATTACAAACATCTATCTTTTACAAAGATAATCACGAGTCATAAATCGCCAAAAATCTTAAATCATCACGTGTCACGAAGGTATGATATGCATGTCTCATAATGCCAACACAAGACTGTCTCTCCCTAGACTCAAAAGAAAGAAAAAAGAGAATCATCTTTGCCTCACCCTAGGGCCAGATGACTCGGACTCAATGACACATAACCAAACACAATAGCACCTGAGCACCATTTTCACCTCTCACGGGCTAGGTAGCTCAGACTCAATGAAACTAAGTGAGTTATATTTCACTTAAACACCATTATTGCCTCTCATCACAGGCTAAGTAACTCAGACTCGGAGACACTAGCCGCCTCTTACAGGCTAGCTAACTGAGAGTCAACCACACTAGGTCAACTATGGCATCACTTGAGTACCGAATTGCCTCTCACTGACTTGGTAACTCAGACTCAAAGATACTAGGTTTGCCATAACACGACTTGATTATTATTATTCTCGCTTCTCACATGCTAGGTGACTCAGACTCAAGGATACCATATTACAACACGCAAAACCACATATCACAAAACACAATCACAGTGTAGTCACAGTATCACCTGAGCACCATTCTCACCTGTTACAGGCTAGGTAGCTCATCACAATGATATCAAGTCGTAATCATATATCCAAAGGACACACATGTTCGACTCACACCTTTAGTTATTCGAATCCATAAAATTTGTCCCAATTTCAATACAAGACCAGAACACTCACAATTCACTTTAATCGATTTGTACTAATATGATAATTAAAGAAAGACATAAAATAATCGAAAAATATAACTTGCCATATTAACACACGCATGGGTATCAAACAACATACCATGTACGACGTTCAAGATAAACAATTAACACTACCAACTCATAAGTTCAATAGAAAGAAATCTTACAAATAATATCAATAGCAACATACATGCAAGCTCTATAATTATTTCGTTAGGTGCTAGCCTTGTTATACGAGGCCACTGCATATTTAGTTAGATGTTCAAGGAATTAATGGAAACTCCTACAACCTTAATGATACCTTATAGCCCGAATATAACCCAAAGATCATCCCCCGAACCTGGTCTGAAGATCTCGTACGATGCATAATTAATTGGAATTTCGGAATAGCGTTCCAAACAACAAGCGAGTCCATATTAAAGTTGTTCAGCGAGTTCAAGAAGCTATTCAAATACGAGGACATGGGGAGTAGGAACTCAGCTTCGCACTAATGCACGAATGAGTAGTTTTCTTTTTTCCGATTGTTTCGATGAGAGGAATATCAAAATAACATCCATTTTCTAAAATGATGATTGTAGCCACTGAGTGTGACTTATGCTACTAAGCTAGTAGCTTAGTAATAGTTACTAAAGGGTTATAGAGGTAATTTACTATATTAATTAAATAAGGCTTAACAAAAATTAATGATTTGGAGTAAATGTCTACTACTAATAGCGGGAAAAAAAACGTAGGAATAGCAAAAATCAAGGAACAGTTTTAGAAACCCATTAATCATGGGATTTTAGAAACCCATTAATGTACATCTCACAATGCAAATAAATTATTCAAATAAAATAAAAAGCAATCAATAATACTTTGTGCATAACATAATCATGTCGGTTTGATTTTCATGCTGATGTTGACAACCCTGTACTGCAACAACAAAAACAAAAAAAGACCACATAAGTACGGAACATTTGTTAATAGACATTAACCAGTGAATAACATAACTTCAGTTAGTGGAATTCTAGCCAGGACATAACATAACTTCGATTAGTCCAATTCTAACCAAAGGATAACATAACTTCGGTTAGAGGAATTAATTCTAGACAGGGAATAACATATCTTCGGTTAGTCCAATTCTAGCCAGAGAATAACGTAACTTTGGTTAGTGGATTTCTAGCCAGGATATAACTTAACTTCGGTTAGTCCAATTCTAGCCAGGAAATAGCACAACTTCGGTTAGTCCAGTTCTAACCAGGGTATAACATAACTTCGGTTAGTCCAATTCTAGCCAGGGAATAAGATAACTTCGGTTAGTACGATCTAACCAAATAAAAATATGACTTCGGTTAGTGGAAACCACAGAATATATCAAGTTTGGGTAGTTGGTCCTAAATGTTCTCTCAGTGGCGTGATTGAGAGAGTACATGAATATTACAAATGAAGAAGAAAGAACTTACGCGCAAGTAACGATGAAAAACTGATTTTAGTCCCATGTTCATCAACATCATAACGAGACATGATCAATGGCGTAAAGGAAGAGAAGATAGTGGAAGAGAAAATCAAGGAGTAAAAAAATGATTTGTTTTAATAATCCCTAAAAAAAGGCACATTTAATAATTTATTTAATGTAATTAAAACACCCAAAAAAGGATGTGACACAAATACCCTTATTAAATACTAATCATTAGATTGAATTTCATTGAAATTTTGTCAATCTAATGGCTAGTAATGATTTAGTAACTATTACTAAGCAAATGGCTTAGTACTACAAGCCGAGTAATGATTTAGTAACTCTTCAGTGTAGACTAGCCATGTTCTATCTAGCGGCTTTATCAGTAATTAATCTACGCCGAAGAACATGGCTAGTCACTTCTACCCGACTTTGCAGGTTCGTATCGTTCTCACCACCCAATAGTGTTTTTGCCACAATCAAGACTTGAGCTTGAGACCTTCAGATAGAATCTAAACCCAGCTACCGCTTAAACCAACCTTTGTTGGTTATATATTTATCTTGATTCACCCTGAATTATTTAATTAATATCACTTTATATTGTATATAAAATTCTAAAAGATATGTTTAACACCATTCATTTTTTTAATCCGGGGGGCAACTCACTCGATACAATTGAGAGAAAATGGAAAACGTAGGCTTCGATGACAACTTATACTCTTTTCTTGAGGAACTTTGGTTTCTTTTAATTATTTGTTTATTAAAGGGGAAACATCTTGTAAAGGGGAAACACCTTCGAGACTTCCTGCAACTAGACCCAAGCATCGCGCCCCTTCTTTAAAGGGGAAACATCTTGTAAAATATTGTGTAATTCAGCAGCTTCTTCGGTACAAACTGGATCCTGAATAAGCATCCACGGTTCCTCCCAAAGCCAAGAGTCACCAACCCATGGTTTCTTAGTCGTGATAGCCTCTAAATCAACTTGAAGTCTTTGTTGCACTAACTCAATATTATGAGAATCAACTCGGCCGAAGATTCTCATCACAACCCATAAATAATGTAAATAAATGGTATGAAAATGGACAACTTAGAAAATGAAATTAAATGATTCTATTCAGATTCGTAAAACAAATAAATAACATGAGCTTTGAAAAGAGGGGAAAAGGAGTTACAAGGAAGAAACATATGCATATAATCATAAAAATGCTGAAAAGTAAATTGTGGGAAAGTCGCAAAACTCAACGAGTTGCATTTTACCGAAGACCATTGTTTTTGAAGACTACGAATCCGCATGGAAGGTTATTGAAACACAAGCGTACCGCCTAAGTATCAGAGTGCTTGGAGGGAAGGGAGCGAAGATTCTCCCGTCCAATAGTTTATCATGTAATGCTTATTACAAGGGAAGTTGAGAATTTGACCAATGCCAACAAAAAATGGTTGTGAATATTTCACATTTTAAAATTTGTATAAATTGATATTTATGGACCAATACACGCATCATGTGGACCTTTTAATATATTTTATGTTTTTAAATGATGCATCAATTAAATGGCCAGATGTTTGTATGTTATCAACTCACATGAATGACTACTCAAGTAATTTGACAAATAGCTCAATTTATTCAATTATCCAATTATGAAAATATGCGTATATAAAGTTGGTGAGTTTATATCTCATTCCTATGTCATAAGTCTAATGAAGTTGAAAAATTGATACGGAACATCATGTTTACATTTAAAATATAATTGCAAGATCATTCATTGAGCATCAAAAGTAGATTGCTGACTATTATTTACATGATCCAAACTTCCAATTTCGATTTAAGAAAATGAAATATTGCAACTAATTACGTCTCTTCGCGTCGAGCAAAAAATTATCACAAGTCCTCTCCTTTACAAATGATTTTTTTTTTGTTAGAAACCTAATATTTCCCATACAGTGTATTAAGATGGTTCTCAAAAGAAGTTTGAGAATTTATGCTAGTTATGAATCTCAATATAATAAAATATCTTGAACCATCGATGAGTTTTGTTTTTATCTTAGCTTGTGTATTATTATAAAATGTGCTAGAAGTGTCAACCATGCAAGAAGTGTGGTAGCCCGTCGGTTCCAAACACAAAACTTCCCAATCAAGAAAAGGAGATAATAAGAAATATAACCCATGTAAGAATACAAAAACTCAAATACAGTACTTAGTAAATGAAATAATCTAAGTAAACTATCATGAAGGAAGTCCGGTGGAATCTAAACAAAGTCAACGTTGACAATGTTTTTTTGCATATACTATAGCGCTAAATTTGATAAATGATGATGATGATTATTAAACAAAGTCTATGGAGAATTATAATCAAAAAATGATTGGCCAAAATAGGAACACACAAATGAAGTAGAATTAAACTCGCTTTTAAAAGTGATTTTTTTTCGAGTTGTAGTTTGTACACCGGAAAATGTGAATCTAGTTTGATATTAAACAATTTTTGTGCAAAAAGACAATCAAAGCAGTGAAATAATGAAATTTAAAAAACAAACATTTTGTTCAAGAGTATTCGTACAGACCAAGCATTGATTTTGTAGAAGTATTCACTTTTATTGATATTCCATAATTATATAATTTTCTGAGACACATTTTTCGAAATTGAGAGAAGATTAGTCGGTTAAAAATATTTATCCCTCTGTAGGGAAAAGAGATCTTAATGTGTGTTGTAAAAATTGTCGCAGTGAATATACTAATTTTTTCATTAAATTATCCAAAAATGAATTTATCATAATTGTTGTTTATGTTGGTGATAAAAACAGTATCAGAACTCCTGACGAGTTTATGAAAGCTAGTTGCTTAAAGAAAGGGTTTAATTAAGATGAAATACTTTGGAAGGGAAAAGATTATTTTGAGAATACAAAGTTTATAAATAATGAAATTTGGGTGCATCAGTGAACTTTATATAGCAAAGTTGCTAAAACGTTTACATGAAAAAATCACATCGGTTGTGCACTTCAATAGTTGTAAGGTGACTAGATAGGGTAAACAACCATTTTGGTTTCTGAATGTGTGAGGCGTTGTCTTTATCATACCTGAATGTATCAAAATTGCAAACATATCCCAAAGTGTCTTTTTAATAAGTCATTTTGGTCATCGAATGTGTCTTTTGTTAGTCATTTGGGACCTCAGGTGTATCTTTTATTGGTCAATTTAGCTCCTAAAATAACGAACAAAAGAGACACTCAGGGACATATTTGCAATTTTGATATATTCAAGGACTATAATGATAGTGCTTTACACATTCAGGGACCAAAATGACTATTTACCATGACTAGATGTGAACAAATATCCTTTTTTACCTGGAGAAAAGGATGGTGAAATATGTACTCGTGGATATCTGCAAGTAAAATCTGAGGCAGAAACGTGGTGGGTAGCTTAATGTGTGTATTTATATAATAAATGGATATTTTAACTAGCGTTAGTTAATGGTTAGGGAGGATGCAATGATATATGTACCCTCATGTATCCATACCCTTTAATAAATTACCAAAATTATTAAAATACCCTATTACTTATATATAAAACTTCACAAGACATTTGATGGAAGACTATAGTAATAATTTTATTTGTTATTGAAAGACTATAATGGATGTGTGTGTTTAGTTTATTAATTTGGCGATTATAATTTTGTTGATAAAAGAATAGGAAGAAACTTTATATAAATAAAAATAATAATCTTGTAAACAAAGTGCACTTTTATAAAAATATTTATGATATCCATGGATATCTGCAGATACCGGTGGACACTGGAATACCCACTAAATACCAGCAAAGCAAATACCATGCACAGATATGGGGCTTGAAAAAAAATCATTTTTATCCAACAAGGTCTTTGATTCAACACATATAAAAGACTCGTGGTTTCCCAAGAAAAGAAATGATTGAAACAATCTGGTCACACTAAAAAATAGTTGGCTAGATCCACTCGGCTAAAGGGAAAGTATCTTCCTGATCAGCCAAAGTAGAATCGACTAATTGAGGGTTGAGGGTCGACACCTAGTCGTAAAAATACAAAATTAGATGCTTAAGGTCTAATTGACTCAATATGACCACACGACAAGTATAAGCATATGAGGATTAGTCAAGATGCATCATATGCTGGCGTAGGATCAACTGAGGTAAGAATCGACAAAGGCAAATCGGCTGAGACAAATCTGTTGAGGCAAATCGACTGACAGAAATTGGCTGAACGTGGGTGCTAAGTCTATATGGGCTTGGAGGCTGTTATTTGGTATTGATGGGCCCTCATATGATTGTTTATTTTTGAGATATTTAGTAGATGCCCAATCTTGTACCTAGTTCATTATTATTGAATTTCCTCAATGTAAAATTTCTTTTCTTTTCCAGAAAAGTTTTATGGATCTATATTCCAAACAATTAATTATGAGTTGCAAAATATCTACTTTGTTTATTATAATTTTGATTAATCCTTAAGGAACTTGACTTGTGTAACCAGACGTTACAGCTTGTTGCTAAGAATCATAGGATCATACATGCATAGATCAAAGCCATAGGAGAGGTATTGAGTACATAAGAGTACTCATGTGGTAAAAGAGGTAAAAAATCTTCATAAGGAATCATATTGAAAAAGATAGTAAAAGTGATTACAATGTGCCCTATATATAGAGCTCTAGGAAAGTTTAACTAACTAACAATTCCCTAACAAACTAATTACCACTAAACTAATTTTTATCTAATTTTATATTTTTAATAGCCTCCCTCAAGGTGATAGTGGGATCACCACAACACCTTTAAATACAAACAATTATTCCCAATTTAAAAAAAACACAAGAGAAATCTAACATAGCAAAAGAAATATAGCAATAATGCGGTCCAGTGACAAATGGGCTAAAAACCTAGTTGGAGCCCAAATAGAACATGTGAGGCCCCAGGCCACACAAGGCTGTCCTGGAGCGAGAAGCTTTTGGAACCCAAACGAAGGGGAGTCACGACGGCGAAGCGGACGATTCTCACCGGGATTGAAGAGTGGAAGCATTGCAGAGATTAGAGTGGTGATTGATGGAAACAAAAGAGATTGAATACGATCTGACTTAGGTGGTGGCTTGTCGAGATCGCAGATGAAAGAATCAACAAAGGGAAAAGGAATCGGAACCAAGCGAGATTGAACCGAGATCTCCTGGAGAGTTCCGCCATGATCGATGAAGGTTGTGAGATGTGGTGTCACCTTCTCCATCATCTTCTCTGTTGTAGCTTCGCCGGGATCGAAAACGAGACTAGATGTTGCCTTCACAGCAAAGTTGTGCTCTGCCGTCTTCTTCGGCAACGACGTGGTGGTTGTTAAACCAAGCGCAAACGGTGCATGATGAACTAGATTTAGTGCGTTGAAACTAAAATCGAAATTAAACCATGCGAGACTGGCAGGGATTGGTGCTTCGAAGATAAAATTGGTCGATGATCTTGAAGCAGAGTCGTTGTTGTTGAAGGTTGAGGTTGAAGGAACGAATTCAGAAAACAGTTTATGCCTCTGTAACAGATTTTCTGGATCTAGATCCGTTGGGTTTCCAGTTGGTGCAAGGATGAAATCGATCATGTTAATAGAGGACTTTTCCAATTTGACGAAGACATGCTTCTTTGCGATTTCTTCTACGATCGTGCTCTTCATCTTTGAGATTCTTGCTTCATCATTCGTACAAATGTTCCAATCAGTGACCGAATCAAAGCCACATCCAGTTGCTATCCCCTCTGTAGTAATGGATTGGAGGTTCACAGTATTGGATTCAAGATCCATAAGCCGCGAGGCAACGATCACTAGTGAAAAAACAGGAAAAGAATGGGAGATTTGAAGTCGGATGCCAAAATATCCGACTTAAAATACGGACGCGGTGGCAATTTTGTAATAAACTTGGGAAAAAATTGATGGCGCTTATCTTCGAAGTCGGATGAAAAATTACATCCGACTTTAAATAGTTAATTTTTTTGATTAAAAAAATAGTGAAACAGCTGACAAAAAAAAAAAGGGACCGAGCCCTTTCACTTTCACTTCGCTCTCTCGTTTCACACTCACGTTTGAAACCCATCTCTCTGCGTTTCCATCTCTCTCGTCTCCATCTCTCTCGTCTCGATCTCTCTTCTCCATCTTCCTCCGCCGTTCTCTTTCCCCGTTCGTCGTCGTTTCCATCTTCCTCCGCCGTTCTCTTTCCCCGTTCGTGGAATCGTGGTCACTAAGCTTTCGCAAGCCTCCCTCTCCGCGTCGGATCTCGTCAAGGCTCTCTCTCTCTCTATCTGAATCTCCTGCTTTAGGGTTTTATTGTGTTTTTTTCCTCTTTTGCTGATTTTAACGAATTGATTTAGGTTTTCTTTGATTTTAATTGATTCTCAGTTTTGTTTTTTCTTTTGATGCGTTTCGTTTTCGTTTTCAGTGATTAGAGGTTACACCAAGAGCAGAGTGAAGAAAAATAGGTGTGGTGAGGTATAATCTCTCCATCTTCTCTCTCGTTGCTGTGATTCAAGATGCATCTCATAGTGGAATCTGTTTTCTATTTTGGTTCCACAATTCATGTTAATTGGCTTTTGCACACCAGGTGTTTGATAAAATGAGTGGTTTAGATGTATTCCATGTTTTGAATATGATTTGTACTATTCATCTTCATTGGCTTTATATTATAAAATTTCTGAAAGTAAAGGTGATTTATATCATTGCTTCATTTTTTGAATGTTGCTTTCACATTTATGGATTGTAACGCTGCAGATAAAGAAAGAAATCAAGCAGAGCAGGATTAGAGTGACCTCAAAAGTAAGCATACAAATCTCATTGAGGAGACATGAATTTTTTTTTAAAAATATTTTGATAATATATATATGTATATGTATTGACATAGGATACAGTTATGCGCATGAACCATTGTCTATTCTTCCTCTGACCTATTCATTTCATACCAAAGGTTGTGGAATTGATAAACAGTGCACCAGATGATATTCGACCTAAAGTTTTGGTTAGTGCAACAGCTGTTGGTTATTATGGTATGTTTATATGCCAAAACTGTTTCTCTTATGGCTGATCTTTGATTGTTAGTTAATATTGTCATGGCTGTTGAATGCATTTGGAACATGTTTTACAATCGCTAAATTGTTTAATGACTATGCATACAAAGTTTTTCATTTTCTTTCCACTTTACTATGTCCAGGAACTAGTGAGACACAAGTATTCGACGAACAAAGTCCATCAGGGAAGGATTACTTGGCCGAGGTAAAAGGAAATTTTGTTCAACCTCAATAGCTTCATCTTGTCGTGTTTTTCTTATTATCTTAAAAAAAGCCGTACAATTCTCTAGGATTTAGGAACGGCATGTTCACACAGATGAAATAATTTTTGTGATTACATAATCATTAACCGAGATTTTCAATCAAAAGGCATAACCTCTAGACTCTAGAGTTCACAATTTTTATTAGCTTATTCATAATTCAGCGCCTTCCAATCAATCTAACGTTTCACAATATATACACAATTGTAGCTTCTTGGTTTCATTGACTAAAATGGCCCATCTTTTCAGGTTTGTAGAGAATGGGAATCAACGGCCCTAAGGGTTAATGGAGATGTTAGAGTGTCTCTAATTCGCATTGGTGTTGTGCTTGGTAAAGATGGTGGAGCACTAGGTATGTAATGTACTGGCTTATCTAGTATGTAATGTACTGGCTAATTCGCATTGTATGCTTACTTTTGAGGCCACTCTATTCATCTTCATTGGCTTTATATTATAAAATTTCAGTTTTGTGCAGGCACAAAAACGGTTCTTGATAAGTAGAATGCTGCAAGAAATATTCTTTGATTTTGCAGAAGTACCATCGAACCTCTTCGAGTGAGTGGAATTTTATATTGCTGATATGATAAGTAGAATGCTGCAAGAAATATTCTTTTTGAGCCTTCACACTAAATCAAGGTTACAAATAAAATATTAAGGCACAAATCAATATTGTTACTTGTCAGAATCTACTGAGAGGAAGCTCTGCTGCAATAATTAATTATCATTCACAAATCATTTGTTAATCTTTCCTACTAATCTTCTTTATTTGACAAATTAGGTGTGCAACACTCTCCTGCCATGTGCTTGTTAACTGTTAAGGCTTGTAGTCCCTGATGTTCCTCTGGAAGAAACAGAAGTTTTAAGGGCAGAAGCTAAGAAGAAAGGAATTGAACTGGTTTGCCTCCTTTGAAAGTTTCTTTAATTTTATTTCTAGATTTCAAATTGATATCCTTATACTGTTGTTGTATAAATCTGTTGGTGGTATATATTGTTTGAACCTTTGATGTCATTAAGGTACTCCTCACAACACCCACCACTCCAACAGACCGAATGAAAGCCATTGTTGATGCTTCAGAAGGATTTATATATCTTGAAGAGCTTCTTTCAGTCACGATTACTTCTTTTTTTGGTTTCCTCTTCTTAGTTCCCATTTAAACTTCAAACCTGCTAAAGCCTTGTTTTTACCTTTTAGAGTATATATCTATGATTTTCTATATTATTCCTTCTCACTATGTTCATAAAGGAATAGAATCTAATATGTTTATCTGATTTGGAATATTTTATAGGTTTGATTAGGTCAACATTCAATGGGCTAGCCAGTCATATAAATTTACACAACTTTTAACCTTGTTTTGTGAGATGGCCATACATTGGTGTTATCAAGTTATCAAGTTGGGCTAGGAAGTTGATAGTAGAACTAAAAACAACTCACTTAAGTCCCAAATATTGGGAAATAGTTTACAATAATAATCAAAACCAAAAATACCTTACACAACTTTCTCTGATCAATGCGTGCTGACAAATGTCGATTAACTATTTATTGATTTAAATCGTAGGTGAGCACTGTGGGCGTCACCGGAGCCCGGGCATCAGTTAGTGATAAAGTCCAGGCTCTTTTGCGGGATATTAAAGAGGTTTGTCAATTAACTATTTATTTAATTTACTATGCACTTCAGTAGTATAGTTTTTCTAAGCCTTCTGATTATTTATGGAATTTCAAACACTACCACCTTTTCTTAGCTTCTCCCCTCCCCATTCTTTCTGGTTGCAAGAGCTGATAGCTTCTGAACTAAGATTGATACAATAGTATACCATAGAACTTAATAAATCTTTTAGTACTTACGCTCTTTGTTGTGTTTCTCTTTGTTGTGTTTTTTTTTAAATCAAGGCAACAACTAAGCCTGTGGCAGTTGGTTTTGGGATATCGAAGCCCGAGCATGTGAAGCAGGTTAGTACATTGTCCTATTTTTTAGTATATGCATAGAGTTCAATGTGGTTAATGATCAATGGTTAATAATTAACATATATATATCTTGTTACAGGTAGCGGGATGGGGAGCTGATGGTGTGATTGTTGGAAGTGCTATGGTGAGGTTGCTTGGTGAGGCCAAATCTCCTCAAGAAGGATTGAAAGAACTGGAAAATTTCACCCGCTCCTTAAAATCAGCACTTCAATGAAACCAAGTTTAGAAAAGCTCAAACTTATAGTAGTTTTTGTCTTCATGGATAATGGAATTGAAAAAGGATATTTTGTTCAACTTTTTTTTCCCACATGTCCGTGATATTACAATATGTTTCAAGTTTTTTGTTCATTTTCAAGTATGACAGGATTCTTGTTAGTGAAATAAATGGTGTATATGATGATATTTATTGTATAAGTTAATTTCATGTTGATTTTAGTTTTTCTTTTAACTTCTTACAATTCTTGGTATTTATTTTTATGTATTGATATGAAGGGTGAAGCAAAAAAATAATTAAAACAAAAAAAAAAGTACTTTTAAAGTCGGATATAAGCAAATATCCGACTTAAAAACTACTTTTAAAGTCGGATATAAGCAAATATCCGACTTAAAAACTATGAAGGGTGAAGCAAAAAAATAATTAAAACAAAAAAAAAGTACTTTTAAAGTCGGATATAAGCAAATATCCGACTTAAAAACTAGCTTTTAAAGTCGGATTCCCATTCGACTTTAAAATTTCAGACTTTCAAAGTCGACTCGATCGAAGTCGGATTAGCATCCGACTTTAAAAGGCCGAAATATCCGACTTTAAAGCCCTTTTTTCCACTAGTGGATGTTCTCATTTTTCTGTTTGAAGGCAGTAGCTACTGGACACGTGATTTCCCCGATTTTGATGGTGGATTCATCAAAATCTGGTTCGATCGCAAGGAACGGAACTGCTGTAATCATATCAAGATCTGATATATTGACTGAAATTGCCGAACACGATATCGAGATCATCATCTTCTTGCTGGATCATCGAGGCACCTTCATCTTCAAGATCGTGAAACAACCACGGTGGTTCGTGGAAATAGAAATCTTCATCGGTGATCGAATCAGAGTCAGAATCAGAAGCGTAATCCTCATCTCTAGGGTATCGCTTTGATACCATGTTAAGAATCATAGGATCATACATGCATAGATCAAAGTCATAGGAGAGGTATTAAGCATAAGAGTACTCATGTGGTAAAAGAGGTAAAAACTCTTCATAAGGAATCATATTGAAAAAGATAGTAAAAGTGATTACAATGTGCTCTATATATAGAGCTCTAGGAAAGTTTAACTAACTAACAATTCCCTAACAAACTATTTACCACTAAACTAATTTTTATCTAATTTTATATTTTTAATACTTGTGTCACCATTGAAGCATGGGCACCTCTCCACCAAGTTTAGGCCTCGTCTTGGAGCATATGTGTTGCAAATACCACTTTTTCTTTTTCAGTACACTGAATTGGTAGGAAATTCTTTTCCACTGCCTAAAGCCAAAATTGTGAGATCATTGCATCCAGTCCTCCCTTAAAGACTGGTGGGTTGAGTTTCTGAAACCGAAATAAAGCTTGATCGGGTTCCTCTGGTTGTTGCACTGGAGGGGGAGGAAGGAGGGTTCTGTTGAGCATAAAATGTCTGTTGCATTATCTGATTACTCATGGCCTGCTGTCCTTACATGGCTGCATCATTCGTTGATTCATTTCCTGTTGATTCTGCATGGCTTGCATCAATTGATGGTTTAGGTCCATCCCTAACTAGATGTTGTCTCTTAAGTTTCCCAGCCATAATTCTACATAAAATACACCAAGTATTGAGTTGATTAGGCTCAATATCATTAGTATAATAAGAAGAATCTTAACAAAGAACTTACTAAGAAACAAACAAGAGTATCATTAACTAACTAAACCCATGTGGTTCTATATAACAAACAAGAGTATCGTTTAATCGTCATTAAAATAAAAAGACATCATCTATCTATATATATATATATATATATATATATATATATATATATATATATATATATATATATATATATATATATATATATATATATGTAATGGAGAACCCAATGGAGCCTCCACAATGAATCTCAATTTTTTTGTGTATTAAAATATTTATTTATAATTTATACATGAAGAGGAATTTAATATTAATGAAAGCTAATAATTGCCACTAACTTATTAAACGATTATCTTAGTGGAATATCAAATAAATATTTTATATTTACATTAAAATGATGATATTTTCAAATTAAAATAGAAGTTGATAATAACAACTAAAAATAGTTTAAGTATTATATAATATAATATAATATAATATAATATAATATAATATAATATAATATAGCTACATCTATCTATATATATATATATATATATATATATATATATATATATATATATATATATATATATATATTTTTGATCAAATATATTAGTATTTTTTATCAGGTTATTATTAGTGTTTAATTTTATTATATATTTAATTGATTTATTTGTATTGCATATACATCATATTAAATGTATAATATAATTGTAAATTTTTAATTTAACCGTAATTGATACTATTAATTTTTTAGAAATATTATTACTGTAGAACTTATTAGTTTTAATATATTAAAAATAATTATTACATTTTTAACGGAACTAATATTATTATTTATATTATAAACATGTTGCAACATTAATATTAATCTTTATAAAAGAAGCTTGACTCTTGAATTGTGAGTTTTCCTTTTTTTTTTTAAATTTTACAAAACTTCTTCTCTTATTGATTACTCTTAATTCATTACTTGATGTTTTGATTTTGGTTGTCTTTTAGTGTCTCTAAATTATTATTATTATAATTAGTCCTAATAATTATAGTTGATTTTTAATAGAGACATTGTTACAATCTTTTCATTTTCTTTCACTTTAGGTCTTCTTTAAGAAATACTATAAATACTTAAGAAGGGTGGTCTAAAAATTATTAAAAAATTAATAACAGTAGATATACTCCATAGAGTAGGAAGAAAATAAGATGTTATTATTTTATATCAATTTTTTTAACGAAAATTAATTTTATAGGTGTCAATAAAACTTAAAAAAAAACAAAATTAAGACTTATTATTGTCTAAACATGCATCTTTTCATATCCATTTAATTATGAACCATAAACTAGCCACAATGAATAATAGTAAGACAAAAAGGCAAACACATTGAAAAATAAAATGAATGTTACATTTTTTAAATGGTAAAAAGGAATGTTAGTTTGATCATTTAAGTAAATAGTGGCTATATAAACAACAAAGTCTTGAACATTGTTGTCAATTGGACTCATTAGCACATCAGCTACAATGGGTTGTGATTTTAATTTCCATAAGCAAATGATGCATGGAAAGTAATTGGTGCATGAGGCTTATGAGATTTGGAGCTAGGTTTTAATTTGTAGAATATAGGGGTATGTATGGAATTGGAGATTAGAGCTATTACATGTAGTATAGCTTGAAGTTTGATTAGTAAATAGATGAAAATTTAGGATATAATTTTGAGGTTGTCACTCATATGGTCTGGTTGTTGTAATTGTAACATATATGAAAAGATTATTGATGTAACTTAGATTATAGGATGTTCAAATTCTTCTTCGGTTCTCTTCCTATCTTTTATTTAGCCTAACTGTGTGTAATGATTGGCAGAAAATATTATCATCTCATTTTTTTTTGTGTAGGAACCCCTCCATCTAATGCTATTTTCTTTTATTTCTTTGGTTACCTTAACGTGATTTAATATATATATATATATATATATATATATATATATATATATATATATATAATACTTATGATTATATTTCATGTAATCCAATATTTTGTTTATAATTTACACATAAAGAAGATTTTGGTTATAACACTCTTCATTATTTTTACCTATATTTATTTATTGTAATTTTTATATAAATGAAGCTTCCATTTTTATTCAAAATATACAATTAAATATATATATAAGAAAAAGTTTTTATTTATAGTAAATTCATGAGGCTTATGAGATAACGTTTTTATTTATTGTTTTCATTCCATTTTTAAAAGCGTATACAAATAAATTATATTATTATGAGAATTTGTAAAAATATAAATTGGTTGAATAAAAATATTTACTAATTATAATAGTATAGATGAATAAAAATATTGCAATACACATGACTTTAAAATTTTCCATAAAATTTTTCTTTCAATTGACACAAGACTTATGAGTTGATACTTTTATTTATTGATTTCTTTTATATATATATTAAACACACACACACACACACACACACACACACACACACACACACACACACACACACACACACACACACATATAGAGAGAGAGCGAGGGAGGGAGGGAGGGAGAGAGAGATAAATCTCAACATAGTTTTTGAAGTTATATATTTTTTTTTTTGAGATTCGAAGTTATATATTTATTCACAAAGAAATTATAATGTTATTAAAATTTGTAAAAATCTAATTAATTATTTGAAAAAATATATTTATATATTATAATTATTTAGATGAAATAAAAATATTACAATACCATGTATTTCTCTTTTTCTTCAAAATTCATATAAGTTGTTTTTGAAATAACAACTAATTAGTTGGCCTTTAAAATTAATTTTTATGTAACAATTATGCATTGAAGGAGAGGGGTTTCACTTTCATATGAATTATTTCTTTAGTTTACAATATTATCATGAGTTAGTAGAATATGAGAGGAAGAGATAGAGTTTTAGTCAATTATAGCAAGAAATAACTATTTAAGAGAGACAATTTTGGATGGTCATGGAAGAGATTTTGCCAAACAAATATTCATAATGAAAAATAAGAAGTAGGAGAAAGGAGCGAGTTTCGCGAAAAAATGTAGAATACACAAAAAGATAAAGAGTTTCATGTTTTTGACAGCTTTGAAGTGGACAAAGAGGCAGAAAAATAAATTTGGATCACTTAGTGATTCATAAACAATTTATGTGTAAAGTTATAGGCATTGAGAAATTATGAGCATAAAGAAGTCATGATTTCGTTTTCATATCATTATAAAAAGTAAAAATAAAGAATAGATTTTTATTTTGATTATTTTCTTCTTATAAATTAAAATTAAAATAAATTTATTTTTATTTTTATTTTTATTTTTTTTATTGTTTTAGTTTCAATTTATAATTTATTAATTGGTGCTAAAAATCAAAGAAAGAAAATAATAAAGATCAATATATTTTTGTTTACTATGATATATGTTTTGCCATACTCATCTGCCTTTACTATTAAAATTTGTGCACATAAACTTAAATATAAAATAGAATTACAATTACTATTTCTAAGTCTAATGAAGTTTAATAAAATTCTTTTTCAACAATTAAGCTCATAAAAATATTGCCAGTTATTTATATTTATAAAAATAATACACTATATAAGATTTTTACTCAAAATAAATGATTTTTGAATATAAAAATCATCAATATATTTATGAAATACTATATTTTTAAAATACATCATTTATATCAACAACTTATATATCTTTATATAAAGGCTTTATAAATTTTCAAAAAAATTAATATATCAACCCGTGCAACGCACGGGCATTCCCCTAGTTCATTTAGTAATCAACGATACGCAACTAATTTGGAAAAGGACTACATGGAATTTAAGTTCCGAAATGACTCAAAAAAGTTTTGACATTACATAACAAGTTCCACAAACTAACGTTTAGTCTACACTAGTGCAAAAACAAGAAAAGAATTGGTGATTTTAAGTCGGACTCCCAAATATCCGACTTAAATGGTGGACGCGGTGGCAATTTTGTAATAAACACGCGAAAAAAATTCTGGCGTTTACCCTTTTTAGTCGGGCAACGCTTACGTCCGACTTTAAATGTGTAATCTATTTTTTGCAAACAGCGCGCACAAACTCTCGCGCGGGCTTTATTAATCCTAGTTTTTTTACACTCTTTTTTTTTACCAAAAATCAAGACACTTACACTATTTTTTTTTACCAAAAATCAAAACACGCTCTTCTCTTCCCATCACAGTGAACCCTAAACTACATTGCTCTACCCATCACTCTCTCCACGCTCTTCCCATCCATCACTCTCTCAACCAAAACAACCGTTCCATTGCTCTACCCATCACTCTCTCTGCCGAAGCTCCCTCCCAACTCTCTGTCTTCCTCCATCGCTCTCCCCTCTCTGCCATGGTCTCTCTTCCTCTCACTACCGTCAACGTCTCTCTTCCTCTCACCGCCGTCAACGTCGTCAACGTCTCTCTTCCTCTCCCCGTCAACGTCTCTCTTCCTCTCACCGTCAACTTCATTGGTTGGCTTTCTTCTGATTTTGCAACCACAACACGCAGACGTCATGCTCCGCCGACGTATCAATCAGGAACCACAACACGCCCTCTGTTCCGTCACCGGCCGCTGCTTTTGCTCTTTCATCGGTCGCTGCAAGGTTAAGGTTGAGTTTCGTTTTCTTCTTCATTTCATTTTCGTTTTCCATCTTCTTCATTCTGTTTTCCCTCTTCTTCATTTCGTTTTCCTTTCCGCTTTGATTTCGTTTTCGTTTTCCTTCTTGATTTCGTTTTTGTTTTCTATTAAGAGATCGTAGATGTCACAAATCTGAAGCTTTAGATTTGTGTATTTACATACCTTAGATGCCTCAAATCAAAACCCTAGAGTTTCGTTTTTGTATTCAGCATTTTCTGTAATGTTTGATGCAAACTGGCACTGCTTAAATCCAAGCCCTAAATTCTCTTTGGCAATGTCGTGGAAGCATTTGAATGTGGATTATTTTGAACTTGATGCAGTTGGTTTTCTATATGTGCTCGTTGTAGGTCTTGAAGGTGTCCAGTTCACCGCATCTTCATTTTTTATGAGGAACTTATCATGCTTTCAAGGGTTTCAAATTTCAGCACTTCAATTTCCTTTTGAGCATGTGAAAATTGGCACTCTCACACAAAGGTTGTACTTGTAATGCTGATTCAAATCATTTGTCTGGTGTGCTCTGAATTATTGGACATGGCTTATCTTTCAATGTATCTGAAGGTTTTGCAATCATTCGGTTATGCAGGAGGCAATGCGGAAAGCTGAAGCTGCTGGGAATGATGACTGTCCTATGAAAATTAAACTTGTTGCTCTCTTGCTTTATGTACTTACCACTCAAACCCTTGACAAGGTTGGTGCCATATTCACTTAAACTTGATTTGATAATTGGCTTTAACAGATAGATTGCCCTGTCTTAGTATGAGTAAAGCTAACTAGTTGAAGATCTTGGTACTATTACAACAAGAATTGAAGTGGCATGTAGTGTGTCATATAGCTGTAGAACAATAATTGATTAACATACTCCTTTAGTTTATTTCATTGACTTTATATCTTCCCCTTTTCTTTCTTTTCTTTAGCAGAATTTGGATTCAAAGATTCATCACAATAACCTCCTTATTAACATACTTGCAAAGGTATTTTCTCATTCTCCTCAATATGTTTCATGTTGTAATCAGCCAATATGTATTAAAGAAAAGAAAACATATGACGTCGGCGTTAGTTGCGCCGATAATATGTTTTCTTTTTTTTTATTAATTTTTTTTTGTGATTCAAGTGTTTGTCTTCAAACTGTAGATTTGTTACTATGATCCTGTAATCAGTGAAGTTAATATTGTGTTTGGGAAGTTAATAGAAATGAGAGTTCTATTTGTTAAAATGTATAAACCTGAGGTTGGGGTTGTTACCAAAGCTCAGATTGTTGATGTACAAGCATGATAGAGACCATAATTTTGTTGCATCTTGTCAAACTAATATCCTCCCATTCTCAATCATATCTCTTACTAAATTATTAAAATGTTGCTGTTGAACTAGTGCAGATTGAAGGCAATAATGTGAAAGCAGATGATGCAATCATGCTCGACCATGAAAGTTATCTGGAGACTATTGGTTCTTCTTTAAATATGCAGTGCTTGTCGAATGGAAGCCCCCTGGTCAACTGGTCCCAGAACTTGCCCAACTCTCAAATTTGCAGCATTTGTAAGCTATGAGTTAGATATTATATTGTTGAGTGGATTTCATATACAACCTTTTTAGTTGGTTGATACTCTTGTATTTTCTTTATTACTGCTTTCTTTAAAGGATGTTATAAGCAGCATCTCTATATTGAGTTAGCTGGTATCAAACTCTTTCATACAATTCATATGAATTAGTTTGTCGCCTCTTAATTTATTTGTTGTATGTGTACAATTTAAAGGGTGTTATAAGCAGCATCTCTATATATTAAGTGTAGAATTTTAATTACCCATGTATGTATGACTTCCTCTTGCCTAGCTGCGGAAACAATGCTGAAAATATTTGTATCTGAAACTGTGAAATATTTGTCTTTGAAACTGTGCTGAAAATATTTGCCAAGAAATGAACTCTTAAACTTGCCTTTGTAAAGCTACAAAGAAATTGCATCATTGACTCAATTGCTGAAACCATATTATCTGCTGTTTGTATTTTATGGAAAGAAGCAAAATAACTTTGTCAACAGCAGGATCATTTAAATGATCTTAGTTCATGGTATATTTAAGCAATAAAGGAAAATGAATGAATTGAAAATCTTTTCACATTTTCTTCATTTTACCTTTGTGTTGCATAGAGAGCAGGAAGATCCTCTACTAATTTCAGTGATTGTTTGCTTTGTAACTTATATCTGTGATTTGCATGATGGTTTTATATGAACCCTCACCACTATTTGGCTACTAGTGTTGTTGTTGAAAAAAGGAATACATGACTAGGTAAAGTATTTTTGCTGGATGTGTAAATGACAAAGGCTTGCCTATAAATTTCTGGAAACTTTCTTAATGTGGTATTGGATCCAATATTAATATTTCATTGGCTTGAATTTGATTTGTTTAGTTCACAACTATGACTGGACAGAAGAAATCATGAGTTGAAAAGCAAAGTGGTTCAATTTTTAGTTTGAACTATTGCATCTTGTAGGTGGTCTTCTTATTGGCAGGACTTTGGCTGTGTTTATAACTATAACACTAACAACATCTGAGGCGGCTAAGCTGGGCCCTATACCTATGGCAGGTCGTGAAATTTGCATGCAAGTTTGGTTGTCTATATCTTTTCTTACTGATGCTTTGGCACTTGCTGGTCAGGTTAGATAAACTATTGCATTGGACTATGAAGTGTCATTTAATTCAGATGTATACCAAAGTTAAACCAAATCGAATGATCAAAACATATCTCATAGGCAGTTTAGCTCGTCCAGTTTCCCAATCACAAGAAATCAGAAGAATAAAATTTCATAATTATAAACTGTTGGAAAATTATTTAGTTATTGCAATTTGTTTGGCTGAAACTTACCTTATGTTGTTATTGTGACATTCATTTCTTCAGACTCTGCTTGCCAGTAGTTACTCCATGGGAAATTATGAGCAAGCACGACTGATTATATATAGAGTAATACAGGTTACTGGTTGTAATCACCATAAACTGCTTCCCTTCTTTTTTCATGAGATTAGAACTTATACTGATCCATAATTATTTTCTTCTACTCTTCTTTACATTTCTAGCAGATTGGTTTAGGAGCTGGAATCACTTTGTCTCTGATCTTATTTTTTGGGTTTGGAGCATTTGCTAGTTTATTTAGCACAGACTCAGAAGTTCTTGATGTTGCTCGGTCAGGTATATTGGTAAGAAATCACAGTTATTCACTGAGAATTACCTGTATTACCATTTGGTAGGCTTCATGTCCCTTGATCAATTGTTCTAGTATAGTTACTTGGTTCTGATGAATGTATAAATTTTGGGGTGCTATAATTTTTTTTTGAAGAGTATGAATCGACAACAATGAAAAAATATAATTGATTGTTATATGCAGTTTGATTCTCCATTCTGTCTCTGGGTGCATGTATACATAGTGATGTTGTTTGAAATAGTTGAAACTTCTCCACCTGTGCAGTTTGTTGCTGGATCTCAACCAGTGAATGCCTTAGCATTTGTTATTGATGGGATCTATTACGGGGTATCAGACTTTGAATTCGTTGCTTACTCGATGGTAATTACCTAGTTCAATTATTAAAAGATCCTGAAAGTCTGAAACGTTTCATTTTTTCTTCTTAACTCGCTTCCTTAATACCTTTTTTCCTTTCTCTCTTTTCCCCACTTTTTACCTCTTATTTGTGGCTTTTGTTATATAGGTGCTAGTTGGACTAGTTTCTTCAATTTTCCTGGTGGTGGCTGCTCCAGTACTTGGACTTCCTGGAGTCTGGACAGGATTGTTTATCTTCATGACTTTGCGTGTTCTGGCTGGAGTTTGGAGGTAAATTATTTTGATGGTGATAGTTGTAAAACTTTGTATCAGTGGATAACGCATTGCACTATTCATATTTGATTACAGGACACATTAGTTTAATGAGATTTTGCATGATGTTGCAGTTATTAGTTTTTCATAGTCTCTTTATCTATCCTGCTGGGAGGAGGGGAATGAATTGGGTAGGATGCTTTTTTTGATTACATGATAAGATTTTAATTGAATTAATGTTTCTATTTCTTAATTTTAAGGTTAAGCAACAAAAGTGGTCCATGGGATATGATCTGGTACAAAGATGAGCAGAAGACTGACCAACATTCAATTAAAGTCATCTATTTAGTCTTCAGAAGTTCCAACTTTCACTTATCAGATTAATGCTTATAGGAGAAGCAGAAAGAATTAATGCTGATTTTTCTACTTGTTTATACCTCATATGTCATGACTTTTATCTTGTTGGAATTAATGCTGATTTTTCTACTTGTTTAAAGATTTGGGAATTATTTGTGGATGGAGATTTGGATTGTGATTGCAACTTCAAGTGTAAGAAGGGGTTTTAGTAACTAATGCATCCATGCTGTAGGAAAATAATATATTCTACAATTCAGGGGAAGCACCAAATAAAGTTTTTTTTTTTAAAAAAAAAGTAACATTTAAAATCGGGCGCAACTAACGTACGACTTTAAAAGGTTTTCCACAGACCATAATTAAAGTCGGAGTTCAGACAAAACCCGACGTTAAAGGTTTTCCACAGGCCATAATTAAAGTCGGACGCACTAATAATCCGACTTAAAAACGTACTTTTTAAGTCGGACCTTAATCCGACTTTAAAAAATCATACTTTCTAAGTCGCTTTGATAGAAGTCGGGTGAATGTCCGACTTTAAATGTCCGAAAGGTCCGACTTTGAATCCCATTTTTCCACTAGTGCTAGAACATCAAAAGAGTCATGAAATCCAAGTTATTATGCATACAAGAAACTACATATGAGTTGGTACAAATATGGTTTACAACTAAACCGAATTAGTCTAAGTACCAGTATTACAAATCAAAAAGACAAAACACAAGGGACAAGGTCCTTAAACAACACTTGTAGATCACATGAAGAGTTTAAGCTCAACAACTTTGTTTTCTTACTCCGCCGACTTAATCTGCTTACCTGAAAACCACAAATTATAAAAGAATGTGATTAAATAAATCTCAGTGAATTCCTCAACAGAACCACACCATAACCCATAGGAAGTCTTTTATTTTATCATTTACCCTTGACACACCCCGAAATGAAACTGTTACGGATTGGCCCAATCGACAATAGTGAGGCCCATAAGCAAACGCAGATCCATTAACCAACGGCTAAGATCTAGGCCCTAGATTAGACGACTCTGATTCATTAGGACAACACACTTTTACTCTATAAATAGACATTCAATGCAATGTTAAAGGTGCACATTCTTTCCTACTCTTTACCTCTAATTAGTTCCCTAGCAGACTTGAGCGTCGGAGTGTCCTTGCAGGTACCACCTGCCCCGGATCGAAAGCGGAGCTCGGTTGATCATGACCAACCCCTACCAACTATCTCGGATCGGACCTTGTGTCTAAGATCGGATACAGCTCCAGAGATACGGTACAGAACATTAGCGACCACAGTGGGAGGATCTTGTACTCTAGTTCCTCTCCCATCTCCTTGATTGACAATGGCCCCGACCTTACGTCATAGGACTATCCTGAATGTCGCTGAAGGACCGGTTCTGCAGCGGGTGACTCCGGAAGGAGTGGCAGTCACCATACCCCTTAGCCCGGCGCATGCTCGAAGCTCGGCTACAGCTATGGTTCCCGGGAGTTCAGCCCAGAATCGACTTCTACATCCCCCGTAGACGGTCCAAGTGCCGATCAATGCTGTTCAACAGCTCGTCTAGTTTCTACATCGGCATGCCGAGGCCGACCAGCAGGAAAGCCAACGCTACACCCAGTTAGAAGCTGAGATTGCTGAGATCTCGGCTCGTAACATCCCGGATCAGATTTCCTCTCGGCGCAACTCTTCAAGTGGAAATACTCATGGCAATAGATGCTAATGATCTCCGGCTCAGAGGAAAGACCGTCAACGCTCTCCACCTCGTCGTAGAGGAGGGCGAGGATCGGAGACTCTCCCAAGTCGGACCCCTGATGATTCTTACTATCCCGAGGGTTCCCCTCGGCCCAGCTCCTCTGTGTTTTCCTCTTCTCCGAGGCGACGTTCCAGAAGTCGGAAAAGATCCTCGAAGCAAGAGCGTCGACGCCCTCGCTCGCGGGGATCCCCCAACAAATATGGCTACCAGCGGTCTCCACCCCTGGAGAGGTCAACAAAGTGCAAAGGACCCTTCACAAGTAAGATCGACTACTTTTCGGTGCTGAAGCACCTCGAGAAACCCCTTTAAGGTCTGAAAATGCATGACCGGACTGGCGATCCGGACCTCCAGCTCGACTATTTTGACACGACGATGCAATATCGGAACCTCCCGGAGGAAATGAAGTGCAGAATCTTCCCCCTCACGCTTGAGAAGGTAGCCTCGGATTGGTTTAGATCTCTTCAACCAAACACTATCTCTTCCTGGGATCAGCTGGTTAAGCTCTTCTCTGCTCAGTTTGCTCCATCCAAAAGCAAGCCCAAGCACCGGAAAGTCCTAGCGGGCATTCGACAAGGCAAAAATGAGCCTCTTCGGGACTACATTGAAAGATTCAATCGAGAAGCTTCTCAAGTCCGACACCTGGATGATTCTTTCCGACTCTATTTTATGGCTACGATTTTACTCACACTGAGTGCTTAGTAAAAGTGAGTTCCGAGGTTGAAGGAAAGGATTTGGGATCGTTCGAACGATCGCCTTAAAGTTCCACGCTAAAATCAGAACCCGAGACACCGAGCTCGACATCGCTAGAGGTTCGAGAGCTCCACCATGCCGAACTCCGGTTGATTCCTACTATCCTGAGGGTTCCCCTCGGCCCAACTCCTCTCTGGCTTCCTCTTCTTCAACGCGTCATTAAACTGACACCTTGAGTCCCTCAGGTGGTCACGTTTTAATGCTCCGAGGCTGGTGACAGACACCATCGCTGGTATAAGCCCGACCTCGAAGAACTTTGACAAGACCCGTATCTCGGGCGCTCCGAGACTGGTGGTAGACACCCTCGCTGGTATAAGCCTGGCCTCGAAGATCTTTGACAAGACTCGTATCTCGAGCGCTCCGAGACTGGTGGGAGACACCCTCGCTGGTATAAGCCCAGCCTCGAAGATCTTTGACAAAACCTGTATCTCGGGCGCTCCGCGGATGGTGGCAGACACCCTCGCTGGTATAACCCCGGCGTCGAAGATCTTTGACAAGACCCGTATCTTGGGCGCTCCGAGGCTGGTGGCAGACACCCTCGCTGGTATAAGCCCGGCTTAAAGATCTCTAACAAAGACCCGTATCTCGGGCGCTCCGAGGCTGGTGGCAGACACCCTCGCTGGTAAGCCCGGGATCTTTAACAAAACCTGTATCTCGGGCGCTCCGAGGCTGGTGGCAGACACCCTCGCTGGTATAAGCCCTGCCTCGAAGAATACCGTCCTAAAGGCGACATTAAATTAACACCTCGAGTCACTCGGTGGTCACTTCATTTCCTGACACTCCGAAGCTGGGGGCAGACACCCTCGTAGCTATAAGCCAGGCCTTGGAGAAGGTCGCGATCTAAATACTGAATCCCGAATATTCAGAGGAACCTTGAGTCACTCAAAGGTCATCTCTGTCTCATGAGCACTAGTCTGGTTTCGTGGAGCTCAGGCAAGGCTTACAAGTCAAGATCGCCTCACAGGCGACCCGACTTGGGGGGCAACTATTATGGATTGGCCCAATCCACAATAGTGAGGCCCATAAGCAAAAGCAGATCCATTAACCAACGGCTAAGATCTAGGCCCTAGATCAGACGGCTCTGATTCATTAGGACAACACACTTTTACTCTATAAATAGACATTCAATGTAATGTTCAAGGTACACACTCTTTCCTACTCTTTACCTCTAATCAGTTCCCTAGCTGACTTGAGCATTAGAGTGTCCTCGCAGGTACCACCTGCCCCGGATCAGAAGCGGAGCTTGGTTGATCAAGACCAACCCCTACCAACTATCTCGGATCGGACATTGTTTCTAAGATCGGATACAGGTCCAGATATACGGTACAGAATAGAAACTATTCAAGATGAAAAGGGGAACCAGTTCCTTATAACTAAAGGAAACCTGAATGTGTCCTAGCCTTGAGACATACATCTAGTCTATGTATGCCTCTTACCATTCTTTAATTCATTTATATTATATATTATAGATAGGTAGTTTTCTCAAAGGTTCAACAACGATTCAAAGGCATAAGATAACGAGAAACAATTATGCATAAACATGTCTTCAAATAGAGTGTATATATAACCACATTAATTAGTTACATTGAAGCATAATTAGGTACATTATGCATAAATATGTTTTCAAAAGAAGTTCAGGATGCGATGACCCCCACGACCACGTAGCTTCTTTCCAGACACAAATGTTCATCAGTGGCGGTGATGATGTCGCCAGCTGTAGGATGTTCACTGAGATGCTGAAAGATGAAGCACTGCTCTGGTTTGTCCTCCACCAAGGACGAGGCGAGTCACTCAAGAGATTCCTAGCTCGCTTCAACAAAGTGACGATACATGTCGGTGTCCCCGACGAAAATTTCTTCCTCAAAGGCTTGGTACGTGAACCTTCAGAGAGGCCCTATTAATTCGCAAACCGCAACTATGGACGAAATTCGGGTCTCAGCCGACAAGCATATCATCGCCGAGGAGGCAGTGGAAACCAAACGAGCGAGTGGTGCCAGAGAAAATCAGAGAGGGAACGATAAAAGAGAGCGTATCAAGTCGCATTCGAGTGGGTTTCATGACAACAAGCAAAAATAGCCATACCACCCAGCAGGCATGCCATTCACCGCCAGCTTGGCCTGAATATAAGAGGAAATCAAGGGGCTCAACCATGTAGTACGAGTAGAGTCGACCAATCACCCTCTAGGGTGGGAGCTTCGGCATATTGTCAATTCCATAGATCATTAGGTCATCACACGGACGACTGCTCCAATTTACTAGAAAAGTGGTAGACTTGATCGAGTAGGGACACTTGAAGAGGTATGTGACAGGTGTCATACCCCAATTTTGTCCGGCTTAGGTCAAAACCCTAATTTTCCACATGAAAAATGCATTTTGGGTCCTAGAAACCGCTCCAAAGTTTTTGAAATCATTTTTAGGGTTAGAATGCACTTTTTGGGGAAATTAGGGTTTTAGGGTCAAAAAGGGGATTTTGATCATTTTTCACAAAAGGATTTATAAAAATAATTTTGCATGAAAATATTTTTTAAAACCTCATGCATGCAAGATTAAATAGGACAAGCGCAAAACTTGTGAAACTATTTTTTAGAAGCATAAAATCGATTTTACAAAGACTATATTTGATTCACATTGCTTCCAAAAAATTAGGAGAAATCGATTCCCTCCCTAGTATATTCAAGCAAAAAAATCGATTTCAACATATCCTAAATTCAAGCTAATCGATTTCCTTCCTTTTCCCTATAAGGCAATAATCGATTCTTATGTTTTAGGAAGCCACTAATCGATTGCACACTTCATTTCTCCAAGACTATAATCGATTATCCTCCTGAATTGTTTCAGAGTGGATAATCGATTATGCTCCTTGTTATTTCAGAGTAGATAATCGATTATCACCTATTCTTGGAAAGTTTCTATGATTTTGGAAAGTGCCTAATCGATTACACACTTCATTTCTTCAAGCCTATAATCGATTATCCTCCTGAAAAGTGTTCAGGAGCATAATCGATTATCCTCTTTTATAACTAAACATCATAATCGATTATCAACATTTTTGGAAAGTACCTAATCGATTAATTCGGGCTCCTAATCGATTATCTATCTGAAAACAATTAGGTCCATAATCGATTATCCATCTCAAGTGATTTAAGCAACTAATCGATTACCTAGCTTCCTCAAATAGATCAAATCTAATTTCCTATAAATAGGACGCTCATTTTTCATTTCTGGGAGGAGGATTCTCACGATCTATCACTTCTGAGATCCAATTTCGCAAATCTCACATTTTAGAAAAAACTCTTCTACACTTTATTTTTGCTCTATTCGTTCCGTTGGTCCGTCTGAGCTGATCTTTTGCTAAGAGTTAGTTGGGATTGCATTCTTCAAAGTTGTAAGATCCGCCTTCATTAGAGGTATTTCTGTCTTTACATTTGTCATTATTTAATTATTGTGATCCGTGCGAAAACTGCTCTATATGATTCAACCCTTTTAGTTTATATGTTGTTTAAGTTGATGATTGGCAATGTGATTCACACTTGTGCACTTGTGCACTTAATCTTAAGTGTGAGGATTGACCAAAGTGATTCAACATTCTTTGATACTTTGGTCGCTAAATAATTTGCTTGCTTATGCTGGCCAATGATCATGATTGAGGCAACTCTTTTGCTTGAGCTTACAGTGTCATCGTCTACTCTCATATAGAATATCATCAATACTTAGATAGGTCCATTCCTTACATTGCATCTTCCACTAGATGTGCATTTAGATTCCCTTGCGTTTTGTAGAAATATTTGAGTATGGTTCTCGCCTAGCATCTTCCACTAGATGTGCATTTAGGTTCAATCTCGCCTACTCTTGTAATTTGCTTAATGCCCAATTCAAGTTCCTTCCTTGCCTATCTATGTGTTGTGATCTAATATGTGTAGTTTAGGCTTGATTCTTGTTTGCGGATTCAAATATTGTTGCTTAATGATTTGATTCCATTGATTGTGTTATGCTTGAATCCACCAATTCTTTCTTGCATTCATTGTTTTCATTTCTAAACGACCTGGCACAAAAACGGTTACTAGTGGCAATTTATCACAACCTTTGTTGGTTTGATTGTCATGAAAGCCTCAATTTCAAAAGAATTGTCGTAAGCATAAAGCAAGCTACTAGTGATAATCCATCATAACCTTTGTTGGTTTGATTATCATGAACGCGTCCAATTTCAAAAAGCATTTTTCTAAGTATCAAAGAATCAAAAACAAGTTATTAGCGGTGGTCCATCATAACCTTTGTTAGTTTGATCATCATGAAAGCTTTCATTTTCAAAAGACGTTTCAAAAAGATTTTCATTTTTAAGGCTCATTAGAACTACGTCGCTTTGATTCCCATTTGGGATACGTAGGAGCGAGTCACATTCTCGTCAAGCGCAACCACAAAAAGTTTAGCATTTGCATAACAAAAAGAAAAGAGTTATTTTCATAACAAAAAAGAATAACTTTTGCAAACCAAGACCATTTTCAGAACGAAAACCTTTTCCTTTCTAAAAACATTTTCAATCCATTGTCACTAGTGGCTAATCAGAACCTTTGTTCGTCTAGCCATTGGTAGCAATGTCTTTTTCCCAAAAGAACAACAAGCGATGATCACTCATAACCTTTGTTAGCTTGATCATTCGTGCCAATCAATCCTTTTCGAAGACCACTTTCAAAAGAGCAAATAAAAACGGGTTGCTACTAATAGTCAATCAGAACCTTTGTTCGTCTGACTAGTGGTATTGACTCTCATTTTCTAGAGTACTTAGCGGTGATTACCCATAACGTTGGTTAGTCTAATCATTCACTAAATGCTCGTCCTATTTCGAAAACTCACTAAAAAAGATAAAAAACAAAAACTTTTCAAAAAGACAAAGAAGAACTACGTAGCTTTGAATTCTCCATCGCACCGGGAGATACGTAGGAGCGGGTCACATCCCGTCAAGCATAACAAATAAAAATCATTTTCACAATAAGTTTTCAACAATTATTTTCAAAAGAACCTAGAACTACGTCGCCTTTGATTCTCCACCCGGAGATACGTAGGAGCAGGGCCACGCTCCTGTCAAGCGCAAAACTAAACAATTTCTAAAATTAAAGAATATACAAACAGATCTCCTTCATTTCAAAAGCAAAAATCTTATTTTCAAAGTAGGGGATTAAGTCGGTCGTACGGCCGGGTTAATCATCGTTTTAAGATAAGTGAACTGTGGTCCCTCAGAGCCCCAGCGCTCCTTCAGCCCTCAGTGGCCCTTCAGAGCCCCAGTGCTCCTTCAGACCCCCACTGGTCCTCCAACACAGATCACACAGTCCTAAAACCCCTACATTAAAAAACACCAACCCACAAACATTTTCTACACAAAAGAACTACGTAGCTTTGAGTTCTCCATCGCACCGGGAGATACGTAGGAGCGGGCCATGTCCCGTCAAGCGTTTTTTTCTAAAATCCCATTTTCTCCCTTTTTTCATAATAAATAAAGATTTTCATTAAGATTTTTTTTTAATAAGAAGTAGAGAGGCAAAATTAAGTATTTTCAAGTCAACACACTAAAACCACACATTTAATTAAAGGTTCCCTCTCAGTAGAGAGGACGTGTGGGGTGCTAACACCTTCCCTGCGCGTAACCGACCCCCGAACCCTATTCTCTAGTTTCGCAAGACCAATCGCTTTCCAAAAAAGGTTTTCCTAATATTTGCCTTAATAAATATTGGTAGCGGCTTCATTGTCTTAGGAAAAGTTGTGAACGGGGAAGGTTCTCCCTCGGGGACTTTTTCGGGCGCAACAGCTGGCGACTTCACTGGGGACTAAAATACATTTTTTTCAAAAGTGGGTCAAGCCTAATTAATTAAGTGTGTGGTTTGTGTGATTGATTTGAACATCTTGCTTTACCTCTATTTCTTCTTCTTTTTCATAAGCATGTTGCATCCATATGCATTCTTCTTCTATGTTTGCTTTTGTTTAAAATAAATAGATAGTTACTTCTCTGCTTAAATGCTTAGTTCCCTCATGCATATTTCCCCTCTCTTGTCATGTCCCCTTCTTCTCAGCTCCCTTTCTGAGGTAAGTAATGTGTTTGTTGTTGGCACCCTAGATTAGTTGAATTTGATTGGTATTGAACCCTAGGGTAGATGACATGTTATGGCTTTCTATTGTCTGGACTGTTCTGGATTTTCATTTGCAGGTGGGGTAGTTTTTAAGGAAATACCCTTCGCACACACACACTTATACCTTGAGATTATACGATTAGAGAAATAGACCATAACCCAGGTCTGTTAGGATACCTTAGGATGAGCGGATTCGAGTAGTGGGAGCCCATCAGGACCTTTGTCCGTTTGGCTACTCGCGAAAGTTTCAATCAGAGTTGTGCTCTTTCATGATGCTTCGTATCTAGCAGTTTGCTGCATTTACAGGGATTTTCATGAGAGGGACTGTGGCTCTGATGACCTTTGTGAGGGTGTGAATAGAGCTACATGAGAAGATTATCCCTAAAATACCTTAGATCATAGGTTCTACCCCCTTTTAG
Source organism: Astragalus membranaceus (assembly GCA_039519185.1). Classification (NCBI taxonomy): domain Eukaryota; kingdom Viridiplantae; phylum Streptophyta; class Magnoliopsida; order Fabales; family Fabaceae; genus Astragalus; species Astragalus membranaceus. The sequence goes on along the minus strand of CM076849.1, from coordinate 116,563,636 downwards.
GTCACAAGGGCTTTCCAAATTGTGTGTTGCATCGTTGCATTCAGTTCAATCAATTTTTCCTTCAAAATTTTTGAAAATCAAAAAAGATATGCTTCCCCTTTTCAATAAACGCCTATATGAGGTGGCATATAGTGTGAAAATTTTCAAATCACCACCTGTAAATATCTTCTTTCTGCAAAAACACAAAAAGAAGCATCCTTGCATCATCACATCATTGCATCATTACGTCATTGCGTCATTTGCATTAAATAAAGTTCCAATTTTGAAGAAAAATCATTCATCTTGCATTCCCTTTCATTACATAAAGATAAAACAAAAAAACAATTATCATCTGCATAGCATAAGCATTTCATTTATAATCATGCAAAAAATCCTCGTCAAGTTCATCCAAGACGAGGCATTCATGCATAAGCATTATTTCAAAAAAAAAAAGAGACACAGTAGAACTGCGTAAGCTTTGATTCCTCATTACAATGGGGATACGTAGGAGCGGGTCATACCCCGTCAAGCACATTTTTCTAAAACCTTTTTTCCAATAAATCATTTGCATCTCCAAATAATTTTCAAAATCATGTTCCAAAACTAAAAAACAAAAAAAGAAAATCATTGTGAGTATCATGCATTTCATTGCACAAAAAAAAAATGAAAACAAGAAAGCATCTCATAATCATGAATAAAAATCATCATCAAATTTATTCAAAATGTAGCATTCATGAACCATTTCATTAACCTCATCACTTTAGAACATCATTCCTCCATACATGCATCTCTCAAAAAAGGAAGGGGCGTTGGCATTTCATACTTTGCCTTACCTCTAAAAAATCATCATTTAGAAAAAAGCATCATTCCTGCATCTTTCATCATTCAAAAGAAAAAGGGGGCATCGACATTTCATATCTTGTCTTGCCTCTATAAAAGTCATTTTGAGAAGAAGCATCATTCTTGCATCATTCATCATCCAAAGATCCACTGGCATTTCATATTTCGTCTTGCATAAAAACAAAGCATCAAAAAGAAAAAACTTTTAGAATAATTACACTTTTCAAGTGAATATGCTTTCATACATTTCATTTTCATCATGTATACATCATAATGTTTTCATCCATGCATTGCACAACAAAAATGTTGTGATGAAAGACGAGATGTTCTTGCAAAGTAATCTTTCCTTCTTGGAAACATTTACCCTCACTCATTTGCAAACTCAAGGTGTTCCAAGGCACTCAGTTTTTCACATCAATAGCTCATTTGTATTTCCTTCAAAAAAGGACATTACATCCCATCCATTCCATGATAAAAGACCGAAACAGTTCATCAAAAAGTTTTTATATCATGTCCTAACCAATGTTAACTCTCTGTGAAGCGTTCTCCTAGTAAGCATGCATGCCAGGTGCAGTTTCTCTTGTTTGAGTCCGTTGGTTTTCCTCCCTTACCACAGTTTCCCGTCCAATTCTAGTCCCGCCCCGTCCACCCATAAAGTGCATATTCTCCCCATCAGTGCGTATTTGACTTTTGGTTCAAGTCCTCCATGCTGGGGCAAGTCTGTGATCATTAATTCCCCTTGGTTAATATCATATTCCTTCAGTGCAAGTCTCTCAAAAAATAATAATATTAATAATAATATAATAAACAAGAAAACAAGCTCGCTAGGTTGAAAACCCGCAAAGGGCGGCCTAGGCAAAAAAGAGCGCCCGGTGGATTGAAAACTCGCAAAGAGCGGTCCAGGCAAAAATTAGGGCACAAAAAAGGGAAAATAAAAGAGCAAACACATGAAGATAGATAAATTATTGTTCTAAAGTTAAGTCTTATAGAAATAAGCAATCGGGATTTGAAATGAAGTTTGGCCATCTCCTCAAAAACCCCAAAATCCCAGAAAGTCCCTTTCCTACCCACCTTGAGCCAAGAAAAACCAAAATCCAAAAATCACCCTAGACAAGGATCACCCCAAATAAAAAAAAAATAGTGCATCATTTTTTATCAGCTCACCCGAGTCGAAGAAGGAAAAGAATAATAAAAAAAAAAGGAAAACAGAAAATCAAAAAAAAGGGGGATTCAAAAATGAAAATCCCAAAACAAAAGAAAATACAAAAGAAATGTAAGTGGTGAGCTGGTACATGTTACCACAAAATACAAGAGATCCTTGTCTAAATAAACCTTGAAACACTTCATCATTCCAACACCTGATTCCATAAACCTTCAAAACACTTCCTTTGGCCTCAACATAAAACCCCTTAGTCATTCTACCATGAGACACGAATTTGCTTTAACAGAGCCCAAACAAGCCCAATAACCATCTTCCTTATAGACCTTTAACCGTCAATCAACGCCGAACAAAACTCATCCTCCCATTAGCCTCAAACACTTCATTAAGCCTAACCCTCCTTCCTCCACAAAACGCCACAATCCCGAAAAGTCCATTCCGATCAATGACCGGTTGCTTTTGTTCACTCAAATTCTAATCTTAGGACGAACAAGCTTATCTATGTACAATGTGTTTGCTTAAAAGAAAAACAAACGATCAGAAAAAAGAAAGTTGATCAAGAAAGAATAAACCCTCAGAAAAAAGAACTGAGGAAACAAAAACGAACAGTCAGAAAAAAGAAAGCTGACAAAATAAAAAAGAGGGACTTGCACTCCAAAACACATTCAAGATGCATTAAAACAAGGTTTAGTGGTCACCAGGTAAGGATTCTTTCGCACCAAAAAGTCAAGACATCAGTAGAGAACCAAAGCTTTGCACTGAGAATACCACTCAGACCCCAAAGTTAGGGCATTCTCTTCACCACCCACACACCCTAGTCTTGGGAAAGTCTGTTCAATGCCCATCCCATGTCACTCCAGTTGTCAATGTCATTCCAAAGTGGGGCAAGTGCATTCCCATTCCTTCACCTCATTCATTCCCATAAAAACCTCACCGGGACAATCTCTCAACTCACTATCCTAAACAAGGCCTTGTCATTCTAATTGGGGCAGCTTTGTCCTTGTTATGACTGGGGCAACATCAAACTTTATGGGTTGAGACAAAATCTCTTTTGATCCACCTTCCCTTCTACGCCCCTAGTTTTTGTCACCACTAGACAGGGGCAAACTATTCAAAGACCTGAATTGGGGCAATCTTGTATCTCTTGAGCCCTCATGAGCTTCGGCAACAACCATGTCTTTCATTCCTTCACTTGCCATAAAAAGTCCATGCCCTAAACCAATTCAAAGTTAACTGACTCATTCATTCACATTTGCACTCCTATGCATGCTTACTAGATAATGCTTCAAAGGAGAGAACACAAGTTGTTTACGTGATATCTAAAATTCAGTCATCATGGAAAGAAAGAGAAAACAAGTGAGGTTGTTTGTAAATAAAAACCTTGAGAACACCAGAGTTTGAATCAAATTCAATTTTTCAACAGAATGGTCAATAATCATCTCAATTCCTTGCATTCAAAGTCTCGCATCTCATCATCACAAAAATGTCTACCTCACGCATCTAGGCATCTCAATCTATTCATTATAGCATATGCATCAAAGCATTACATTTGCATCTTCACATTGTGTAGCAAAAAGAAAAACGTTCCACGTCAGTTGCACCATATTAATGCTTGCATTTCATAGAGGAAAATAGTAAAGAAGAAAAAGCAGAAATCTTTTCATTGCATTTGCATCATATTAACGTTAGCATTTCCATAAAAGAAAAAGAACAAAAATCGTTGCATCAAACATCAGAGCATTGCATCATATTAATGTTTGCATTTCATAGAAAAAGCAAAAAGAAACAAACAGAAGTTAGAACAGGAGCATTCCATTCATCAAAGCATCAATCACCGCATACACTTGCATTCAAACATCAAAGCATTATGTTGATGTTTGCAAAGACGAATCAGATACAAAAGAACAAAAGCATTCCATAATATCCTCAATTTTTACGCTATTTAAATAATTTGACGTGAATTACTATTTGGTGAATTCTTGTCTTGATTAGAAATAAAATGATTTGATAGTGGATTACTTGATTTAATTATTATGAGAATGGTGTGCTTAATTAAATTAATTTCATCACATTGAGTTAATTAGAGCTGAAGGAGTCAGTGGGAATAGATTTAGTAAGTGAAGGGTAAGATAGTCCTTTCACATTACCTATATATAAGTACCTCCTCAGCTGAACCCAAGGACCAACACTCCATTCCATTTCATTTTCTGGAAAATAAACTGAAACAGAATAGTTAGAGAAAAAGGGAGAGAGTGAGGCGTGAGAGGGAGAGGAGGGTTTCTCATTAATCCCATGCATGTCTGATCCTTCTCCACAATCTGAATCAGTTCATCATTTCCTTTCCATTGATACTGAAATCGTAATCATCCCCCTTCTCCACCATGAGTTACCATTGTTAACCACCAAGCTTCTCTTAAGAAAATCTGAACCAAAACTGTTGCATGTTGTGTTGGAGAGCCTTAGAACCTACCTCAGTACCTACATCACCCTTTGGAGCATCCTAGGGAATATTTCAGTTGCTGGGTTTTCAGTGAAGGTGTGGAGGAGCCGTTGTGGGGAGAGTTCGTGAGTTGCTTGCGCCCTTGTTGTAAAGTCTCGGTGTGAAATCGTTGTTGTCTCCAAAAGGGGAGTTCTATAACTCACTAGGAAAACCATGAATATGTGTATTGTTGTGTCATTGAGTTTGTAGGTGAATCGGAATGGACATGGGAACAATCGGAATAGGAAAGAAAACGCGAAAAACTGTTTTCTGCAACACTGTTAGTCACGCACGGACCGTGTGCCTCTGGGCACGGGTCGTGCGTGAGATTCTGGAACCACTGGTGCTGTTTTTGAAAACGCGCACGGGTCGTGTGCCAAGGCGCACGGACCGTGCGTATCTCTCTGATACGACATTTTGAAATACGTCCTAAGTTGTTCCGGTTGGTCCTAAGTCCCTTCCCATCCACTCTCCAAGGTTCCCCTAGGATGGGAACACCGTAATTCGACATGTTTAGCTTTGACTGAAGTTGTAGTATTGATCGGGAAGTAATTCGGGATCGGAAAGGAATGACATGTTAAATGATGGACACGCACGGATCGTGTGTATGGGCGCACGGGTCGTGCGTGGTCTTCGGGTTGCCTCTTTTAAAAAGTGTTTTAAACCATTCCGAACGATTCCAATTGCTTTCTAATCCTTCCTTCCACCTTCCCCAATGTTACTATGATTGAATTTCCCTGAATTGAGTGGTAATTGATTGTGAGTGGATCCAAATTATGTTAGTACCATACAATTGGTTATGTTTGGATTATGTTCAGGATAAGTGAATGCTCATGTGACTGACCATTGATTTCATGTCATGAATTTGTGTTTGATGTATTGTGCTGGATTGACTGGTTTAGTAAGATTGATAAGTTAAGTTAGCGAACCTTAGTAATCCATGAGAGATCACTTAATAATTAGACTTAGTTAGTAATTAGATCACCTTAGTAATAAGTTTATGTTCAGTTCAGTTCATTGTTCAGTTAAGTTATGGTTATGTTAAGTTCATTGTTCAGTTCAGTTCAGGTATATTAAAATATATACATCAGTTCAGTTAGGGTGACGACCCTATTTCAGTTTAGTGTGCTAGGGGAGGGGAAGTCATGAGCCCTATGAACCTAGGCCCCATCAGGGACCCAGCCGATTAGTGGGGACGGGTTCACCGGAAGCTTATTATGCCAAGTGACCAGTGACACGCTAAAATATCAGTTCAGTTTATGTGTTGTTTCTTGTAACCGGCTTAAGGGTTATGAGGACAACGTTTAGTTTAGTTTATGAGTTGTGTCTTGTAACCGGCTTAAGGGTTATAAGGACAACTTCAGTTAGTTAGCCACATAGTCAATTTAGAGGACTATGAGTCAGAATTAGAATAATGAATCAAGCATAATTGAACCGAGAGGTTTAGTAAGGGGTCGCGATAGAACTCACTGAGACAAGTTGTCTCACCCAATCCATATTTGTTGTTTTTCAGTTAAGCAGGGAAAGATGAAGACCGTGAGGCCCGGCTATGAAGATGCTTGAGGAGCAGCCGCTACCTTTATTTCTTTATGTCTTGTATTTCGGTTTTCTTGTATCTCTGTATTTTATATTCAGTTTTCTTAGATGTACGATGGTACGACTTATGTTTTTAAGTTGTAAATCGCTTCCGCAGACTTTCTATTTTGGTACTGAACACTAGTTGAGCGGTATAAGAACGCTTTATGTATTTTTCATGTTAAGTTATGTAACGCACTTGATGGTTTTTAGCATCGAGTATTAGTATGTGTTCAGTATTTAAAAACAGGAAGTCACTCTGATGTATGCCAGTAGTGCGCTTCGGTAATTTCTACAAGTTAGAAATTAACGGGGTGTTACAAATAGCATTAGATGGAGGGGCTCCTACATAAAAAAATGAGATGATAATATTTTATGCCAATCATTACACACAGCTTGGCAAAATAAAAGATAGGAAGAGAACCGAAGAAGAATTTGAACCTCCTATAATCTAAGTTACATCAATAATCTTTTCATATATGTTACAATTACAACAACCAGCCCATATGAGTGACAACCTCAAAATTATATCCTAAATTTTCACCTATTTACTAATCAAACTTCAAGCTACTACATGTAATAGCTCTAATCTCCAATTTCATACATACCCCTATATTCTACAAATTAAAACCTCCAAATCTCATAAGCCTCATGCACCAAATACTTTCCATGCATCATTTGCTTATATATGGAAATACAAATCACAACCCATTGTAGCTGATGTGCTAATGAGTCCAATTGACAACAATGTTCAAGACTTTGTTGTTTATGTAGCCACTATTTACTTAAATGATCAATGTAACATTCCTTTTTACTATTTAAAAAATGTAACATTCATTTTATTTTTCAATGTGTTTGCCTTTTTGTCTTACTATTATTCATTGTGGCTACTATATGGTTCATAATTAAATGGATATGAAAAGATGCATGTTTAGACAATAATAAGTCTTAATTTTGTTTTTTTTTAAGTTTTATTGACACCTATAAAATTAATTTTCGTTAAAAAAATTGATATAAAATAATAACATCTTATTTTCTTCCTACTCTATGGAGTATATATATTGTTATTCATTTTTTAATAATTTTTAGACCACCCTTCTTAAGTATTTATAGTATTTCTTAAAAAAGACCTAAAGTGAAGGAAAATAAAAAGATTGTAACTATATCTCTATTAAAAACCAACTATAATAATTAGGATTAATTATAATAATAATTTAGAGACACTAAAAGACAACCAAAATCAAAACATCAAGTAATGAATTAAGAGTAATCAATAAGAGAGGAAGTTTTGTAAAATAAAAAAAAGGAGGAAAACTCACAATTCAAGAGTCAAGCTTCTTTTATAAAAATTAATATTAATGTTGCAACATGTTTATAATATAAATAATAATATTAGTTCCGTTAAAAATGTAATAAATATTTTTAATATATTAAAACTAATAAGTTCTACAGTAATAATATTTTTAAAAAATTAATATTATCAATTACGGTTAAATTAAAAATTTACAATTATGTTATACCATTAATATGATGTATATGCAATACAAATAAATCAATTAAATATATAATAAAATTAAACATTAATAATAACCTGACAAAAAATACTTATATATTTGATCAAATATATATATATATATATATATATATATATATATAGATATAGATATATTATTTTATATTATATTATATTATATTATATTATAATATATTATATTATATTATATTATGTTATATTATATTATATTATATTATATTATATTATATTATATTATATTATATTATATTATATTATATTATATTATATTATATTATATTATATTATATTATATTATATTATATTATATTATATTATATTATATTATATTATACTTAAACTATTTTTAGCTGTTATTATCAACTTCTATTTTAATTTGAAAATATCATCATTTTAATGTAAATATAAAATATTTATTTGATATTCCACTGAGATAATCATTTCATAAGTTAGTGACAATTATTAGCTTTCATTAAAATTAAATTCCTCTTCATGTATAAATTATAAATAAATATTTTAATACACAAAAATATTGAGATTCATTGTGGAGGCTCCATTGGGTTCTCCTTTACATATATATATATATATATATATATATATATATATATATATATATATATATATATAGATATAGATAGATTGGAAGTAGATAGTTATGTAACCTAAGAGATGAGAAATAGAAAAGAATTTATAAATTTGAGGAGTAGATCAATAGTTTGCCTGAGATAAATAGAACTTTATTTGGAGCATAGGAAGCAACTACTAGACCTTAAAGACTTGAAAATAGAATTTCATTTTCGTGGTCGTTAATCTAAGGAGTCCGTTTTTCTTGAATCCATCGAAGCAAGGACCATAAGCATGTGTACTAGGAGTTAAGTTAGGATAGGATATCCATAAACCTTTGAGAAGTTTAAGTGAAAAGTAGTTAACCTCATTTCTTGAATAAGCTTGATTTTCGAGGACGAAAATTATAAAAAGGAGGGGAGAATTGTAACACCCCAATTTTTACATTCTAATATTTTCGGTGATTTTTTTTATGTGCGCCATAGTATTTTTTTGTGATATTTTAGTGCATGTTCAATTTGCAAATAATATAGGACTAGTTACATTTAATTACTTCTAACTACTTCTTATTTTTGTTATTTGTATTATAAATAATTATCTCTATAAATTATCACTGTTTTGGAAGTGCTATTTTCATTATAGATGTGTTAAAATTAGTTTTAGTAGTTAATAAAATGCTTTGATTTAAATGGTTTAAATGAGTTTTTGAAGCATCACTATCTACACTTACTCGCATTTGCATTGGGCTGATTTTATATATCTTTTAATGACAAAGCCCAATGATTGAGATTAACCTAACTTCTTCAGCCGCAACTCCTTTCCGTACATTTGATTCCTAAGACCTATAGAGTATTCACGGCAGCATGTGAAAGAAGAAGTATGATATTCTCCTCTTAGATTGTGACATCATCATTCATATTCTTTTATTAAAGTCACGTACCCTTGATCTCTTTATTTTAGGAGAAATGGAAAAGCTCCTGTCTATAGCAAATCGATGATCTAGGTTTCTTATTCTTTTGAAGCTTATATACATCTTTAGCGCCCATAACTTTTTTGCATTCAACTGCCTATTCTAAGGTTACAAATTTTGTGGCTGGCTAGTGGGATTTGTTTTGTGGGTGAGATTTTAGAGGAGTTGTAATGAGGATGTTAGTGTCTGTCAATGGCATGTGTAGCCTTTCCAAGTCAATCAATATGAGACCCTGACTATTTGAGGTAATTGATTATTTTATGTGAGTTTCAACCTTCACAATTAGACTTGGCGTAAGGATATCATTTGGCAAATGGGATGTGATATTGGAGGAACATGACATGAAAGATTTAGAATCTCTGGCCGTGGAAGCTTTAAAATAAAAAAAAGGATTGAATTTAGTTTGGAACATGCATGTTGTCATCATTTTGCGATACCAGTGGCTACAATCATCATTCTAGAAAATGGATGTTATTTTGATATTCCTCTCATCGAAAATGGATAAAAAGAAAACTACTCATTCGTGCATTAGTGCAAAGCTGACGTTCCTACTCCCATGTCCTCGTATTTGAATAGCTTCTTGAACTCGCTGAACAACTTTAATATGGACTCGCTTGTTGTTTGGAACGCTATTCCAATATTCCAATTAATTATGCATCGTACGAGATCTTCAGACCAGGTTCGGGGGATGATGTGTGGGTTATATTCGAGCTATAAGGTATCATTAAGGTTGTAGGAGTTTCCATTAATTCCTTGAACACCTAACTAAATATGCAGTGGCCTCATATAACAAGGCTATCACCTAACGAATTAACTATAGAGCCTGCATGTATGTTGCTATTGATATTATTTGTAAGATTTCTTTCTATTGAACTTATGAGTTGGTAGTGTTAATTGTTTATCTTGAACGTCGTACATGGTATGTTGTTTGATACCCATGCGTGTGTTAATATGTCAAGTTGTATTTTTTGATTATTTTATGTCTTTCTTTAATTATCATATTGGTACAAATCGATTGAAGTGAATTGTGAGTGTTCTGGTCTTGTATTGAAATTGTGACAAATTTTATAGATTCAAATAACTAAAGGTGGGAGTCGAACATGTGTGTCCTTTGGATATATGATTACGACTTGATATCATTGTGATGAGCTACCTAGCCTGTAACAGATGAGAATGGTGCTCAGGTGATACTGTGACTACACTGTGATTGTGTTTTGTGATATGTGGTTTTGCGTGTTGTGATATGGTATCCTTGAGTCTGAGTCATCTAGCATGTCAGAAGCGAGAATAATATTCAAGTCGTGTTATGGCAAACCTAGTATCTTTGAGTCTGAGTTACCAAGTCAGTGAGAGGCGATTCGGTACTCAAGTGATGCCATAGTTGACCTAGTGTGGTTGAGTGTCAGTTACCTAGCCTGTGAGAGGCGGCCAGTGCCTCCGAGTCTGAGTTACTTAGCCTGTGATGAGAAGCAATAATGGTGTTTAAGTGAAATATAACTCACTTAGTTTCATTGAGTCTGAGCTACCTAGCCCGTGAGAGGTGAAGATGGTGCTCAGGTGCTATTGTGTTTGGTTATGTGTCATTGAGTCCGAGTCATCTGGCCCTAGGGTGAGGCAAAGATGATTCTCTTTTTTCTTTCTTTTGAGTCTAGGGAGAGACATTCTTGTGTTGGCATTATGAGACATGCATATCATACCTTCGTGACACGTGATGATTTATGATTTATGGCGATTTATGAATCGTGATTATCTTTGTAAAAGATAGATGTTTGTAATGACTTGCTGGATTTACCTTATATAAGACTTTATCAATTTTCAACCTTTTACATTAAAATACACGTTGTCTCACATGTATGTCATTTAAAGAGTTCTGTATTGTTGTGCTTAACTTAAATGAGACTAGTGTATTTACTTGATGTTTATTTTATGGTCTTAATATGGCTCGAATGTGATTCTCACCGTATAACCACCTTTTTCAGATAATTGTGTCGTGTTGCGTGCATGGTTGAAAGTCTATTTCAATGAGGCATTTTTGGATATGGGACGCAATCCCTCATGTTCTTGTGATTATATGGTGTCAGGCTCTAACTAGGTGTGATGTCGGGATGTTGGGTTTTATTTCAGTGTATTTTTTATTTAAACCGAATTTATTATAAGTCCGTGTAAATGTAAAGATAGAAAGATGCACGTGGTGTTTTTTTTTGAATAAAATTAGTCAAATGCAATATGTAAATCTCTTCTAATTTTATTATATTCACGTTATTTTAATTTATTTCAAGAGAGTCCTCTAAATTTCTGTAAAATTCTTTATTAAATTATTTTTGGGAAAATGGGTGTCACACATCTCATTTAAAACTTTCTAAGCAACACCAGCTTCTGAACATGAAATTAGCTAATGAGTCAAAAGATCCCAATTTGGAACTTATTTGTGAAAACAAAGCTTTAAAAGAGCAACAGAGGGACTTGACACATGAGTTGCTTGTATGTGCACAAAATCTTGAGTGTTCTCAAATGTGTAGCACTACATTTGAGAAGGCAGAAATTTACAAGAAAAAGGCTTCTCACAGAAAGCCAAAATCAAAATGCTCATATTTTAAACAGGTCGTACATTACATTTAAAACTGTTTTAAAAAGCACAATGGCAGATTTTGGAAACACACTAACCATCAAGGACCCAAAATAGAATGGGTACCTAAATCTTTGTTAACTACAATTGCAGGAGTGCCTCTTAGCATCAAGGAAAAACCTGTGGTTCTTAGACAGTGGATGCTCAAGGCACATGACTGGGACGAAAGATGAATTTCTCTCCATGGAGAGCTTTGATGGAGGTTTTGTCATGTTTGGAAATGATGACAAAGGTAGGATTAAAGGTATAGGTACAGTAGGTAAAATAAACTTTGCTCAGATCCAAAATTTTCAATATGTTGAAGTTTTGAAACACAATCTACTTAGTGTTAGTCAACTGTGTGATGTTGGAAATGAAGTGAACTTTAGATCTAATGTATGCAAAATAAATAGTTTAGGTTTTGGAGAAACAGTTTTTGACGTTCATAAGACAAATAATCTCTATAGCGTGTGTCTTGATGATTTGCCTGATGAAACTTGTCATATTTCAAAAGAAGATGATAAATGGACATGGCATAGAAGATTTGGCCATATTAGCATGAGAAAAATTTCAAAGTTATCTAAGTTAGACGTTGTTAGAGGAGGGCTTCCAAAGATCAAGTATGAGAAATATAAATCATGTGAAGCATGCAAGTCTAGGTGGATCGAGATATGGTTTTGTAATTGTTGATGATTACTCAAGGTATACATGGGTGCTATTTTTGAAAAACAATGATGATGCTTTCAATGACTTTAAAACTTTTTCAAAAATGTTTAGAATGAAGCTGGTTGTAACATCATTGCAATTAGAAGTGACCATGGAGGAGAATTTGAAAATTCCCCCTTTAATGAATTCTTTGATGAAAATGGTGTGTCACATAGTTTCTCTTGTCCAAGAACTCCACAATAGAATGTAGTGATGGAGAGAAAAATAGAACTCTGCAAGATATGGCTAGAACCATGCTAAATGACTCTAAAGTTGAAAAATATTTTTGGGCAGAAGCAGTTAACACTGCATGCTATATTTTGAACATAGGTACAATTAGAAAAGTTTTGGAGAAAACCCCATATGAACTTTGGAAACAAAAGAAACCACTCATATCTTATTTTCATGTCTTTGGTTGTGATTGCTTCATTTTGAACAACAAAGATAACTTAGGAAGATAAAAAATATGATGCCAAATCTGGTTCTGCTATATTTCTTAGTTATTCTCCATCATCTAAAGCTTATAGGGTTTACAATCTTCGAACTAAAGTGATTGAAGAAAGCATGCACATTATGTTTCTTGAAGCTAACCATGCATATGATAGAGATGATGATGATGATGATGATGATGATGATGGGACAGAAAAAGAAAAAGACAAAGAAGAGGTGAATACTGAGAAGCAAGAAATATGTTGTACTCCTTAATCTTCCAAACATCAAAAGGATTTCCAAGTCCAATCTACACAAGCTTCTGAGTTGCCTAGGAGTTGGAAGATGGTGGTAGATCACCCACAAGATCAAATCATTGGTGAAACATTAGAACCAGTCAGAACGAGAAGCTCATTTAGAAAGGAATCTTCTAAAAGTGCTTTCGTATCAGAAATAGAACCCAAAAACATCAATGAAGAAATATTTGATAAGTCTTGGGTTGAAGTTATGCAAGAAGACTTTGCTAAATTTGAGAAAAATGAGGTATGCAATCTGGTCCCTTCTCCTAAACATCAATCTATAATTGGAACAATATGGGTATTCAGGAAAAAAATGGATGAAAGTGGTAAGGTGGTTAGAAACAAAGCAACAAGATTGGTAGCTCAAGGTCAAACACTCTTTGTTTTGTATGATAACAAATTACAATCTGTTTACTAATGGTTACAGTTGAACCAAAGCACATGGCTGAACAAAAGCACAGGATATGTTAAAGTGTAGCAGCACGGAGGAGAAGCTACTTAAGCGTTCAAGACTTATGTGTTATTTTTGCTTTCCATAGGACTTGTGTAAGATCCCGTCACTTCAGCTCTATGACTTTTGTAGTTGAGAGATGATCTTTTAAAAAAACAGTTTTGTTAAAATAGAATTGAGCTAGGCTCGAAAAAATCTTTTATATAAAAGCAAATAGTTAGGCACAAATAATGAATTGTTGTTTTTTAAAGAAAATAGATTCATGGCTTAGTGTTTTAAAAGAACTTGTTTTTGAAATAAAGAATCGATTCTTGATTTGGTCTTTAAATCAACAAATCGATTTCTCTCTTGCTTTTAGAGCTAGAAATCGATTTCTCACTTCCTAGTGTAAAGCAAAGAATCGATTTGTGGCTTGATTGTTTTTAAAAGAACTTGTTTTGGAAAGAAAACAATCGATTGATGACTTTGTGTTTTTAAAGTGGAAAATCGATTATTCCCTTTTTTTATAAAGCAAACAATCAATTTTGGACTTGATTCATCAAGCACAAAATCAATTATGAGCTTGATTGTGGAAGCACAAAATCGATTATTCACTTGATTTTTAAAAGGTCTCATTTTTCCTAAAGCACATAATCGATCATAACCTTATTTGTTTTAAATCTCAAAATCGATTATGATCCTATTTTGTTTAAGTACAAAATCGATTTTTGCACTTAGTTTCAGAAGCAATCAATCGATCATTCTGTTATGAAGTTGTTCTCTTTTTAAAGCAAAGAATCGATTGTCATACTAAGTCGATTTTAAGCAAACAATTGATTTTTCACTTGTTAGAAATTGTCTCAGCCGTCATATTTTTTATGAAGTCTATAAATAGGGACCTAGGGCTTCACAAACAATAGAACCAAGGATTCACAGAGAAAACCAACCTACGAATCACAAAGCAGAACGCGAACTCTCACCGTCACACCTGTTCTTCTCGTTCTTCATCACTGGTTAGGTTGGGAATCACGCTACTCCAAATCTCTCATCTCTCTCAACTACATCATTGTCATATGATTGAGTGATTGGTTCCTAGTTCTCAATTGTAAACATCTATATTTGATTGTTGTGAAATCCTGACAGTTGTCTTGGGTAATTCAATCAGGGAAATTGAATTGTAGCGAAATCCTTAGCGGGGAGCTTGGGTTCTCAATTTGGGAAAATTGAGATTGGTGTGATAGCTATAGGGGATTTGCTTGCTTGTAAGACGTTGAAGAAGTTCTTCTCTTATAGTGGTTATTATCAAGTTCGAAGGTTGCAAAGCCGAAGGCCGAGGACGTAGGGCTTTTTATCCCGAACCTCGTAAAAATCACGGTGTACTTCTTTCCTTTATCTTTACATTGCAGTTCCCTTATAAATTTTAATTGTTATTGCATTTGAAATTATTGTGCTTAGATATCATTATCATTGTAATTTTTTCTGCCTATTGTTATAGCTTGCATAGTTGTTGCATATAGATTAAATCCTTTTTTTTCACATTCGATTTAAACTAGCAAATTCGATTCTCAAAAATAAAAAATTTTCATTTTTAGCATATAACCTTATTCACCCCCCTCTAAGGGTATCATATAGTCCAACAATTGGTATCAGTAGCTAGTAATTGCATATAGAGCTTAACATCTCGCAATTTTTGTGATTATGGGTTCATTTATGAAAGAGGGGTTGTCCTTCAATAGGCCACCCCTGTTCGATGGGACTAACTATGACTATTGGAGTAGTCGAATGAAATGTCATGTGCAGGCTATAGATTTCACTTTATGGAGGATCATTGTTAATGGACCACTCACCCCTATGAGAATCAAGACTACTAAACCCGGGGTTGCTGCTAAGGGAGATACTACCAAATCTCAAGCTACTGGTGCAGCTGAGGAAGTACCTATTGAAGATATTTATGCCATTGACTTGAGTGAGTTGAGAAAGCCTGATCTAGAAAAAATATCTCTCAATGCCAAAGCAATGAATATTCTTCACCTATCTCTATGTGAAGAAGAGTATGGAAGGGTGAAAGAATGTCAGACAGCCAAGGGAATTTGGGACTGTCCGGAAGCGACACATGTTGGTACGAGTCAAGTGAAAGACACAAAGATTGGAGTTCGCTCTCCTGAGTATGAAGCTTTGAAGATGAAGGATGGTGAATCTGTTGCAGCTATGCCCCAAACTTTGAACCTGATAGTGAATAACTTGAGAGCGCTTGGGAAGAAGTATTCAACGAAGGATTTGAATGTGTAACAGCCCTAATTTTATTAATTTCGGATTACGAAATTAACTAACGATTTATTATTCGATTAGATAATAAATCGGGTCATGGATATGACAATTTCGTGGAAATGATGTTTAATCACTCAAGCATATGAAATGTACTCAAATTATTCGAATTGTGTGAATTGTGGTGGGAATTAGACCACAAGGGTAAAATGGTGATTTCACCTCACATCGAAGATGTATCATCCAACTATATAAATATTGGGTCCGAGTCATAATAGGATCATGGGAATGTTACTAAAAGTCCTAAGTCATGTGGATTGGTGAGTACTTAATGGATTCAAAATGGAATAAATAGGAATTTAAGGTGTGAGGGCAATTTGGTCTTTCCCTCACCCTTACTAGCTCTCAGCTGTTTTAAGTCCCACTCATCTCCCTCAAGCTAAAACACTTTCAGAAATAGAGAGAAGGAGGGGAAAATGTGAAGAGAGGAGAAGAGGAGAGGGAAGAAGAAGAAAGAGGAAAGTGGAGGGCCATGGATTCTCCATGCATGTAACTCATCTCTGTCCCATTCTCTTCAAATTTTTGAGCTCTATCCAGTGACCCTAGTTTCTGAATCCCATTCCTCACCTAACTCTTTTCACCATTGAAGAACACTTGAAGCTCCAAGTGGAGAGAAATGGAATTTTGGCACACTTGCTGCTTTGCATGTTCAGTAGGAACCATTAGGGAAGTGATTCTGAGCCTACATTGTGGAATGGGAAGTGTCTGAAGGTTGTAGAACTACTGGTACTGAAGATTTGTAATACCCCCAATATTCACTAATTAAATTATTTGGCGTGAAATTATATTGAGTGATTTATTTAGTTGGTTGAAAGCTAATTAAATTGAAATTGACTTGTTTAGACAATTAATTAATTCAATTGAGTGTCTAGTTGAGTTAAGCTCATCAAAATTTGGGTACTTAAAGCTGTTAGGAGTTATTAGGAATGAAATATGTAAGTGAGGGGCAATGTGGTCTTTTACATTATTTCTTTATAAACCCATCCAGCTGAAACAAAAACACAACAACACTTCATTCCTTGAAAATTCTGAAACAGCAAGATTGAGAGGGAGAGGAGAGGAGAGCGCGAGGGAGAAGAAGAGGAGAGGAGAGTTCCTCAGAATTCCTTGCATGTACAATCCGATTTCACCATTAGTTTCAGTATTCTATCCTCTCTCCATTGATGCAATCTTCGAAACCATCCTCCTCCTCCTCCTCCATAAATCACCATTGAATGCATATCCAAGCTTCACCCAGCCATCCAAATTCGAGCATGAGGGAGAAGAAGGGTTCAACAGAAAATTCTGGGTAAAACCGGTTTTACCTACCTTCAGTGTTTCGTTCGTATCTCCCTTTACTGACCTCTTATTCAGTTAATTTTTATTTATTTGGAAACTAGACAGAAAATGCTCCAGTTTAGACCCAAGAACCATCTGGTTTCACTGAGAATGTAGGGAGATATCACCTTCCTAAATTTCGTTTCCAGAATCAGCTTCAGTCTTGACCCAGCTTCATTGTTTCGGTTGTAACTCTCTGGATATAGGATGCATGTGTTTGAAACCTCCACCTTCAGAAACTAGAGAAAAATCCCTTCACCGTAGACCCTCGTTTTGCTAAGTTTGGTTGAGATTTGAGTGAGTTACGCTCGTTGCAAATTGGTGTTTAGTTGCTGGAAGTAGCTGGAGCGGATTTGTGATTCTCCGTTCGTTCGTGTTCGAGAAGTTTCGGCGTTGGGTGATCGTCATCTCCAAAAAGGTGAGTTCTATAACTCACTAGGGAAACCATAAACTTGTGCATGTATGTGTGTCCCGGTTTAGGTCTCGCGTTTTATAAAAATTCGAGTCGATAATGTTTGCGAAAATCTCGCGTGTAAGTTGTTAAGTCATGAGATCCTTGGAATTGAAATTGCTAAATTGCATGAGTGGGATTGTTGAATGAATATTATTGATTGTACTGAATGTACCGGTTTCCATGTCTGTATTGATGTGTTATCGAGTTTGAATGTGAATCGAAATGGACATGGGAACGATCGGAATAGAACAGAAAACGCGAAAACAGTTTTTCTGAAATACTAAGAGTCACGCACGGATCGTGTGTATGGGCGCACGGGTCGTGCGTGAGACTCTGAAGCTCATGGTGCCGTTTTTGAAAACGCGCACGGGTCGTGCGCCATAGCGCACGGACCGTGCGTATCCTTCTGATGCCAACTTTTAAAATATGTCCTAAGCTATTCCGAATGGTCCCAAGTCCCTTCTAATCCACTCTCCAAGTCTCCCCAAGGATGGGAGCACTGTAATTCTATGTGTTTGACTGTGATTGAATCCAAGTTATGTTAGTGCCATGTGATTGGTTATGTTTGGATTATGTTCAGGTGCAGTGAATGCTCATGTGATTGACCATTTGTTTCATGTTATGACTTTGTGATTATGTATTGTGCTGGGCTGATTGGTTTAGTAAGATTGTTAAGCTAAGTTAGCAAACCTTATTAATCCATGTGAGATCACTAAATTATAAGATTAAGGTAATAATTAGACCACCTAATGTTAAGAATAAGATTAGGTCATGATGAAGCTCAGTGAATGAGTATGCTTTCAGGTTAGGCTCAGTGATTGAGCAGTTTTCATTGTTCATTGTTATTGTATATTGTATATGCATCATTGTTAGGCTCAGTGATTGAGCACAGTTCATTGTTAGGGTGACGACCCTATTTCAGATTAGTGTGCTGGGGGAGAGGAAGTCATGATCCTTATGAACCCAGGCTCCATCAGGGACCCACTAGTGATTAGTGGGGACGGGTTCACCGGAAGCTTATTATGCCAAGTGACCGGTGACACGCTAAGAATCATTGTTAGGCTCAGTGATTGAGCATAGTTCATTGTTAGGCTAAGTGATTGAGCATAGTTCATTGTTAGGCTCAGTGATTGAGCATAGTTCAGCCACATAGTCAACTTTGAGGACTATGAGTTTTAGATAATGAATCAAGCATAATTGAACCGAGAGAATTAGTAAGGGGTCACGATAGAACTCACTGAGACAAGTTGTCTCACCCAATCCATTGTTGTTGCTTTTCAGTTAAGCAGGGAAAGTTGAAGACCGTGAGACATGGCTATGAAGATGCTTGAGGAGCAGCCGCTATCTTTATTTCTTTATGTCTTATATTTCAGTTTCCCTTGTATCTCTGTATTTTGTATTCAGTACCTTAAGACTACTCGATTGTACGACTTATGTATTCCAAGTTGTGAATCGCTTCCGCAGACTTTCGGTTTTGAGTATTGAACACTAGTTGAGGGTGTAAGGACCGACTTTATTTATATTCAGTTCAGTTATTCTAAGCACGTTTGATGAGTGATTCATCAAAGTTTAGTATGTGTTCAATATGTTAAAAGGAAGTCACTCTGATGTATGCCAGTAGTGCATTTCGGTAATTTCTACAAGTTAGAAATTATCGGGGTGTTACAATTGGTATCAGAGCAGTTCGACCTAGTCGGGCTTAGAATCTTGAGTCTCTTAAGTCCTCTATGTGTGATTCCTCTTAGTATGCTATTAGACATTTAGCCTGATCAACTAAACACTTTGTGCATATTTCGCAGAATCATGGCTGGTGGAAGTAGGAGAAGCGTCCCTGTTGATCCGAATACCGAATGGATGCAGAATGTCATCGAGACGCAACAAAAGATGATGAATGACATGATGCAAATGCAGCAGCAACAGATGGCTCAAATGGCACAAATTCATCATGAGATAATGAATCAACAGCAACCGAATGTTCAACAACCTCCTCTGGAAGATCCGAATAGGGCTTACTTTCATTTCCAGAAGATGAATCTGCAAAGTTTCAAAGGAGAACCTGAGGTAATGGTATCACATTTCTGGTTGGATTCGCTGGAGAAGATTTTTAGGACTCTTCAATGCAGCGAAGAGGAGAGGGTTCTCTTTGCCGCCCATATGCTCGAGGAAGATGCTCAAACCTGGTGGACCAATGCTCATGAACTAATGGTGAATCAGGGAACTCCGGTTACCCGAGCCAACTTCAAAGAAATGTTTTCTGGTCACTTCTTCCCTCCGGTGATGAAGTTAAGCAAGCAAGCCGAGTTTGTTAACTTGAGGCAAGGTGAGATGTCAGTGGGTGAGTTCACTGCCAAGTTTGAAAGGCTGTCGCAGTTTTATCAATTGGCAAAGCATGCCCCTAATGATGAGTGGAAGATGCAGATGTACAAGGCAGGTCTTCGTGCGGATGTGGCCCAAGGTCTTAGCTCTTATGCTATGACCAGTTATGCTGGACTGGTGCAGCAAGCTTATGTTGCAGAGGCAGATCTCAACAAGATGTATGAGGAAAGGAAAGCGTATCGGAAAGAGAAGAGGAAAACCTTGGAATTGTCATCCCCAAGTGATGAACCGAGGAGTACCTACAACAAAGGGAAGCAACCTACAGCATCCGAACTACTAAGGTCCGGTAAGTGTCCGAAATGTGGAAGGCCTCACACTGGAGAATGTCGCCAGGGATCAACGATGTGTTATTATTGCAAAGGCGAAGGGCATTATGCTAACGAATGCCCGTTGAAGAAGAAGAATCGAGAAGGGAATTCTAACTCTGCAAGCGGAAAGGTATATTGTGTGCTAATTGTTTTGATTGGTCCAATTTTGAGGATAAAATTTTTAAAAGTTGGGGTGATTGTAATACCCCCAATATTCGCTAATTAAATTATTTGGCGTGAAATTATATTGAGTGATTTATTTAGTTGGTTGAAAGCTAATTAAATTGAAATTGACTTGTTTAGATAATTAATTAATTCAATTGAGTGTCTAGTTGAGTTAAGCTCATCAAAATTTGGGTACTTAAAGCTGTTAGGAGTTATTAGGAATGAAATATGTAAGTGAGGGGCAATGTGGTCTTTTACATTATTTCTTTATAAACCCATCCAGCTGAAACAAAAACACAACAACACTTCATTCCTTGAAAATTCTGAAACAGCAAGATTGAGAGGGAGAGGAGAGGAGAGCGCGAGGGAGAAGAAGAGGAGAGGAGAGTTCCTCAGAATTCCTTGCATGTACAATCCGATTTCACCATTAGTTTCAGTATTCTATCCTCTCTCCATTGATGCAATTTTCGAAACCATCCTCCTCCTCCTCCATAAATCACCATTGAATGCATATCCAAGCTTCACCCAGCCATCCAAATTCGAGCTTGAGGGAGAAGAAGGGTTCAACAGAAAATTCTGGGTAAAACCCGTTTTACCTACATTCAGTGTTTCGTTCGTATCTCTCTGTACTGACCTCTTATTCAGTTAATTTTTATTTATTTGGAAACTAGACAGAAAATGCTCCAGTTTAGACCCAAGAACCATCTGGTTTCACTGAGAATGTAGGGAGATATCACCTTCCTAAGTTTCGTTTCCAGAATCAGCTTCAGTCTTGACCCAGCTTCATTGTTTCGGTTGTAACTCTCTGGATATAGGATGCATGTATTTGAAACCTCCACCTTCAGAAACTAGAGAAAAATCCCTTCACCGTAGACCCTCGTTTTGCTAAGTTTGGTTGAGATTTGAGTGAGTTACGCTCGTTGCAAATTGGTGTTTAGTTGCTGGAAGTAGCTGGAGCGGATTCGTGATTCTCCGTTCGTTCGTGTTCGAGAAGTTTCGGCGTTGGGTGATCGTCATCTCCAAAAAGGTGAGTTCTATAACTCACTAGGGAAACCATAAACTTGTGCATGTATGTGTGTCCCGGTTTAGGTCTCGCGTTTTATAAAAATTTGAGTCGATAATGTTTGCGAAAATCTCGGGTGTGAGTTGTTAAGTCATGAGATCCTTGGAATTGAAATTGCTAAATTGCATGAGTGGGATTGTTGAATGAATATTATTGATTGTACTGAATGTACCGGTTTCCATGTCTGTATTGATGTGTTATCGAGTTTGAATGTGAATCGGAATGGACATGGGAACGATCGGAATAGAAAAGAAAACGCGAAAACAATTTTTCTGAAATACTAAGAGTCACGCACGGATCGTGTGTATGGGCGCACGGGTCGTGCGTGAGACTCTGAAGCTCATGGTTCCGTTTTTGAAAACGCGCACGGGTCGTGCGCCATAGCGCACGGACCGTGCGTATCCTTCTGATGCCAACTTTTAAAATATGTCCTATGCTATTCCGAATGGTCCCAAGTCCCTTCTAATCCACTCTCCAAGTCTCCCCAAGGATGGGAGCACTGTAATTCTATGTGTTTGACTGTGATTAATTCCAAGTTATGTTAGTGCCATGTGATTGGTTATGTTTGGATTATGTTCAGGTGCAGTGAATGCTCATGTGATTGACCATTGGTTTCATGTTATGACTTTGTGATTATGTATTGTGCTGGGCTGATTGGTTTAGTAAGATTGTTAAGCTAAGTTAGCAAACCTTAGTAATCCATGTGACATCACTAAATTATAAGATTAAGGTAATAATTAGACCACCTAATGTTAAGAATAAGATTAGGTCATGATGAAGCTCAGTGAATGAGTATGCTTTCAGGTTAGGCTCAGTGATTGAGCAGTTTTCATTGTTCATTGTTATTGTATATTGTATATGCATCATTGTTAGGCTCAGTGATTGAGCACAGTTCATTGTTAGGGTGACGACCCTATTTCAGATTAGTGTGCTGGGGGAGAGGAAGTCATGATCCTTATGAGCATAGGCTCCATCAGGGACCCACTAGTGATTAGTGGGGACGGGTTCACCGGAAGCTTATTATGCCAAGTGACCGGTGACACGCTAAGAATCATTGTTAGGCTCAGTGATTGAGCATAGTTCATTGTTAGGCTCAGTGATTGAGCATAGTTCATTGTTAGGCTCAGTGATTGAGCATAGTTCAGCCACATAGTCAACTTTGAGGACTATGAGTTTTAGATAATGAATCAAGCATAATTGAACCGAGAGAATTAGTAAGGGGTCGCGATAGAACTCACTGAGACAAGTTGTCTTACCCAATCCATTGTTGTTGCTTTTCAGTTAAGCAGGGAAAGTTGAAGACCGTGAGACATGGCTATGAAGATGCTTGAGGAGCAGCCGCTATCTTTATTTATTTATGTCTTATATTTCAGTTTCCCTTGTATCTCTGTGTTTTGTATTCAGTACCTTAAGACTACTCGATTGTACGACTTATGTATTTCAAGTTGTGAATCGCTTCCGCAGACTTTCGGTTTTGAGTATTGAACACTAGTTGAGGGTGTAAGGACCGACTTTATTTATATTCAGTTCAGTTATTCTAAGCACGTTTGATGAGTGATTCATCAAAGTTTAGTATGTGTTCAATATGTTAAAAGGAAGTCACTCTGATGTATGCCAGTAGTGCATTTCGGTAATTTCTACAAGTTAGAAATTATCGGGGTGTTACAAGATTGAAGCACAAATTCGTGGTTACAAGTATTTGAGGTTGATGATTCATGATAATCAAGAATTCTGGGTGAAACCCGTATGACCTACCTTCAGTGTTATCATCGTATCTCCTTGTATTCAACTCTTCTGTTCATGATTTTTGTTCCTCTGGAAACTAGACACAAAATTCTTCAATATGAGCATAAGAACCGTCGGATTTGCTTTGGAAATGAGGGAGATATTGTGTCCTCAAGTTTCGGTTAAGAATCAGCCACTGTACTGGACCAGTCCCATTGTATTCGCGATAACTCTCTGAATATTGGCTGCATGCGTCTGGAACTTCCTCCATCAGAATCTAGACAAAATTCTCTCCACAATGGGCCATGATTTGAGGAGTGTTGGTCACGAATTGACTTAGTTATGCCACTTACAAATCGGTATCCTGATACTGGGAAATGGAAGTAAAGCTGGAATGTTTGTTCGTCGATTCGTCAAAGTCTCGAGAGTCATCAGTTCAATATACCGGAGAGGATTTCAGTAGAAAGAACGATTGATTGAGTTGCTGTTTGTGCAAGTGGGGCCCATTGAGTTCAGTTGCGGAGGCATTCGGAGCGTGTTTGTGATTACGGGGATTGTTCGAGTGGTTAACTGTTCTATTGTTCGAGCGAGGACGCGACTTCTAGGGGACTCGTCATACCAGTGAGTTTTACTCATGTTTAGGGATTTTTAGATTTCGATATTGATTGTTATGATTGCTGTTTGCTGAAAATAATGATAAATTGATGAAGAGATTTCACTGTTGGAAAGTTTCTGGATGTGTGTTTAGTATTTTGGCTGTTGCGTGAGTTCTGGTAATCAAACAATTATGTGTAATACATTTTTAAAAACTAGACTTAAGTCTCTTTAATTTGGTACCGGTTTCATCAAAAATTGAGAAGTCTAGCTCAAATTATAAGTTTCACAACATAGGGTAATATTCTGGAAGCATTCTGAACAAAGCTACTGTATTTTTGAAACTGGGAACTTTCTGTTAGTCCAAAAACTTTGGGGCTTATTGGCTAGACACTAGACTTAATATTGGTCATTTTGGCATGGGTTTGTCTGGATTTGAAATTGTGTGGCTCGAGCTATGAGTATCCCAAGTTAGATCAAATTTCTGAAGTTAAACTCGGTATAGGTTCAGTGTTTTGGGTATTGTGCTCTCAATTGAACTTCTTATTGTACCGATTTTCCGGAAGTAGTGGTTCTTGCACGGTCTTCGATTAATCACTGGAAATTGTTTGTCAACTTATGTTGTAAAGGTTTAATAATTGAACTGATTCGGTGGGAGTAGTGGTTCTTGCACGGTCGTCGTTTCGATTAATCACTGGACATTGTTTGTCAACTTATGTTGTAAAGGTTTAATAATTTAACCGAGTGTTAGTGAGGGGGCACGGTAGAACTAACTGAGACAAGTTGTCTTACCCAATCATTGTTGTTGTTTTTACAGAGAACAGGATATAAGGATAGCAGGCGGCACGGTTAGTTGTTAGGCTCGAGGAGAAGTTGGAGATGTGATCTTCCATCCATGTTTTAGATTTTTCTTTTGATGTAGCCTCTGTATTTGGTCTTATGACTCGAACTTGTATAATGTTATTTCATAGTTTCCGCTGTTTCATGTAAGGATTTATATCTGAACAAGAATTTTTATACTCTGATGTAAACCAAATTGTATATTCAGGTATTTCTTTGTTAAAGAAATACAGGGGTGTTACATTTGGTATCAGAGCGGTTCGGCCTTGTTCGACTTAGAGACCTTCGGGTCAAGTAGATTAGGTCGAGTCACCTAGGGACTTAGACAATTACATGTCAGATCTTTTTAGTATATTATGTGACGTATTGAGTCAGGATCCACTCAATATTTCATGTAAATTATTGAAAATTATGACAGTTAGTTGCCTCAGCCTCGAAAATTTCCGAAACCCTGACCTTTATTTAGTCAGCCTACCAGTTATCGAAATATTATTTCACCGTAAGTCTTACCTTCTGAGATAAGTCAATCCCAGTTTTGGTAGCGGTTAAGGAAGTCCTTTTCGGATAATCCCAAGCATCAATCCTGATCCTTCTTCTTCGGAGTCACCCTGTGACAGGTGATAAAGCCAACCGAGCAAAGATAGTTGTTGACTCCCAGTCATATGATATAAGTTAGGCATTTTTAGGACCAATTGTGCAGGGTTTTTATTGTATAACAGTCATTATCTGGGATTTAGTTCAGTTTTAGATCATTGTAGTAGGAAGTTCAATTGTAAGTTATTCCTTCACTTTTGGAGCTAAATGGACTTGAAGACCTCTTAATTGGTTGTGGCATCTTTCGGCGAACCAGACACTTGCCCGGAAATGCAGCAATCTAGAGGAATTTTGGTAAATCAGAACTTTCTGTCATTCTTCGCGTCGCGACCAGGAGGGTTCGCGACGCGATGTGGAGGAGTCTTTACAAGCCAAAACTTTCTGTCATTTCTCGCGTCGCGACCAGGAGGGATTCGCGACGCGACCTGGAGCAGTTTTGCGAGACCTGAAGTTTCTGTCATTTGTCGCGACGCGACGGCCACGGGCCGCGTCGCGATGGTGCGTAAAAATTAGGGTTTTTAAAGCTGTTTCAGGAATTTTGCAAGGCACTTGGTCTGGGGAGGAAACGAGGGTTTGGAGCAGCAGCTGGGGGCGTTTTTGGGAGCTTCTAATCACTTGGGAACAAGGTTTTGAAGACTTCTCATGGATTCCTCTATGTGTAACTTCTCCTTATTTTTATCTTCTCTTTCCTTGATGTTGTCCATGTAGTTTGTTTTGATTAGGGAGAGATGACTCTCCCCAAACCTATCTATTGATTACTTTGTTATGGTTGATTCAGTTGTTTGGTTAATTTATCATAAGTCTATGCCTCTTTGTGTAATGCTTTACTTCTACATATGCTAGTTGTAATGAATTAGGGATTGTGATCACATAGGGATATGGGTTACATTCTTGATATGGGGTAGTAGATCACATACTTGTGATCACCATAGGAATATGGGATTGGATGTGTGAATTCTCTATTTCTCGCGTTTATTGCTTTACCTGTTGGCATGAATCACCTAAGGGATTAGGGTTTCTCAATTAGGTAAAAGGGGTTTTGAGGCAAGGGATTGTCCTTAACCTAATTTAGTGAATTGAATCTGGTAATTTAAACAAACAATTTGAGATTAGCTGAAGGGTCATAGGATAGGTGAGGGGAGAAGATTCGACCCCTAATCGCTTTTATTTTATTGTTTACAAACGTTTGCTTTATTCTACCGTTACTTCACTTTTCGTCCAACTATTACGTCTAAGGATTAATTTACTTGCCTATTGATAATAAATCACAATCCCTGTGGATACGACCGGTACTTACCGTATTTTATTACTTGCGACGACATTTGGTACACTTGCCAAAGTCCTAACAATAGTCCATCGTCTATATTGACTAGCAGAATCACAATGTGCCGATCAGGTTAAGTCTCGATCAGGAAATGCGAATCAAATCCTTCAAAGCAGGTTAGTATGTGGAATCAATAGAAGTGGCCTCATTTCAATCCGCTGGCTAGAAGCATTCCGATCGCGGTCTATGAGAAATTCTCGTTAGTCTTCCGACTCATTTTGTTCGTAACTCCTGCTCCGGAACTTCGATTTTTATGTTCCGAGAGGCGTTGGAAAGCTAACGAAAATATCTACACCGAAGGATGGGTTGTGATCCATGCCTCCAATTGTATTGTGAAGTGTGCCTCAGTTTTTAATCTTAACTGTAAACTCTAAAGCATTCGTGGAGTGTGAACCTCCCTGTGTGCGAGAAATTGGAAGAGCGAGGAGCTTAAGGTCACCTAAGTGGCGAACTTGACATTGTCATGGCGATAGAACTCGTTCTGAAAATTGATTGATTTACATGATAGTAATCATTATATCTGAATAGTTACGGAAGTTCGGGAAGAAGCTGGGCCAAGGAAAATTCCAAACAACATGTACTTGAAATTTTATGAATCAATACGAAAAAACTCAAGGTGTGCTCGTTTGATTTCCAAAATAACTTTTTGTTTTCAAAACTCCCTTGGTGCCACCGAAGTTCCAATTTCGTAACTAATCCGAGAATAATTGCTACGCTGAAGTTAACCGAGAAACCAAGGATTGCCTAGGATTACACTAGATCGTAACTTCTAAAGAAAACCTTATGTCATTCTAGTAAGGTTCCTAATATCGAAATTCGCATCTCCTTTGGATCTGAGTGATCAAGATCTAAGAAAGATAGGTATTAAAGTTCAAGCCTGGTTGATCTAGGAAGACAGCTGAAATTGGGTAAGTTGTTGACTTAGAAATTCCGAAAAAGCCACGTTAAGGAAATCATCTTGCGACAGTGATAGTAGTCAAGCTTCCGCTACTGAAATGAAACTCCAATCGTTAATCTTGAATTAGTTGAGATCAACAGTAAGTTGTTGTGACTTGATCCATCAGGTGGATCAAGGCTAGTTTCTCCATTCTGATAATCTATCGGTTAGACGCCAATAAAGTATGTGCGTGCTGAACTCAGAGTTATCTGAAGCCGACGAGTTAGATATGTGTAGTACTTTTCCCTTTTCACCTACTACAACCGTATGATGGAAGAATGTCTAAGGATGAACCATGTGTCAGTCTGAGACTAAATGATTGGATAGTGAGTGTATAACACATGAGTCCTTGATAGTGAGCCATATAACCTTGTGTGTAGTCTCTTGAGACAATTGAGTCGTGCCTATTTTTCATCGCGGAATGCAAGCCTTTGTTTTAACCTCGAAGTTTTATCTCGGGCTAATTCGAGAAAGGAATTAAAAGGAAATGAACTGGATCGAATAGAATAGCGGCTTGAGAAAAAAAAATTTAAAACCAAATATTCGCTTTCCTTTCGACTTAGTGTCTTTCCCGATCCCTTCCTCGAACGAACCCAATTATTTTATCTTAACGGAGCCAAACTCAAGCACGATAATAGAAGTTTGTGAGATTTTGATCGCACAAATAGCTGATTCCAACAAAGTTACACTTTTATTCTCACTTTTGAACTTGTAAATTTTAAAAATCAGAGAATGAAATTCCGCTTTGTGGAAACGTCGTGCATCGAGTAAGGTCATTTATAAATTGGGGTGAATTAACGTTTTTCTTATAGTCGTATTTATCGAGGTATCATTATTTGAAAACCCCATTGAAAAGAATTTTATACAAGTGAAGCGATGGTACTTTCATGTTTTGGAAAAAGATTTAATGGAGGAATATTTTACATTTATTTGAGAGTCTTCTAGGGTCATGTTGCGAGGAAAATCGTTTTCTACATTCCTTTGGACTGAGAGTCAAGCTGTTTTAAAATGAGTCAAGCGTTTATGTAAGCGTAACTTGAGAAGAGAAGAAAAATTTTCTTACAGATACCGCGTGGTTCGTTTTCGAGTAATCCTCTCATAGACATCATTTTCTCTCAATCCAATCTACGGCTAAGCCGCACCCTTCCGTGTTCCTGACTTTGATAGTGCCGAATGTGTAGATACCCTAAGCTATAAGTTTGTGTTGTCAACAGATTGTAGGTGTTCCGTTTGTCTATAACAACTAGTGGCTGCCATCAAAAGATCGGAGTAGTTGATTATCCGATGAAGTTTGTGTCAACAAGGTGTATAGGTTATAATCGATTTTGAGGACAAAATCTTCCAAGTTGTGGTGATTGTAACATCCCTAATTTTGTTAATTTCGGATTACGAAATTAACTAACGATTTATTATTCGATTAGATAATAAATCGGGTCATGGATATGACAATTTCGTGGAAACGATGTTTAATCACTCAAGCATATGAAATGCACTCAAATTATTCGAATTGTGTGAATTGTGGTGGGAATTAGACCACAAGGGTAAAATGGTCATTTCACCTCGCATCGAAGATGTATCATCCAACGATATAAATATTGGGTCCGAGTCATAGTAGGATCATGGGAATGTTACTAAAAGTCCTAAGTCATGTGGATTGGTGAGTACTTAATGGATTCAAAATGGAATAAGTAGGAATTTAAGGTGTGAGGCCAATTTGGTCTTTCCCTCACCCTTACTAGCTCTCAGCTGTTTTAAGTCCCACTAATCTCCCTCAAGCTAAAACACTTTCAGAAATAGAGAGAAGGAGGGGAAAACGTGAAGAGAGGTGAAGAGGAGAGGGAAGAAGAAGAAAGAGGAAAGTGGAGGGCCATGGATTCTCCATGCATGTAACTCATCTCTGTCCCATTCTCTTCAACTTTTCGAGCTCTATCCAGTGACCCTAGTTTCTGAATCCCATTCCTCTCCTAACTCTTTTCACCATTGAAGAACACTTGAAGCTCCAAGTGGAGAGAAATGGAATTTTGGCACACTTATTGCTTTGCATGTTCAGTAGGAACCATTAGCGAAGTGACTCTTAGCCTACATTGTGGATTGGGAAGTGTCTGAAGGTTGTAGAACTACTGGTACTGAAGATTGAAGCACAAATTCGTGGTTACAAGTATTTGAGGTTGATGATTCAAGATAATCAAGAATTCTGGGTGAAACCCGTATGACCTACCTTCAGTGTTTTCATCGTATCTCACTATGTTCAACTCTTCTGTTCTTGATTTTTGTTCCTCTGGAAACTAGACACAAAATGCTTCAATATGAACACAAAATGCTTCCATCAGAATCTAGACAAAATTCTCTTCCCAATGGGCACTGATTTGAGGAGTGTTGGTCACGAATTGACCTAGTTATGCCAGTTTCAAATCGGTATCCTGATACTGGGAAATGGAAGTAAAGCTGGAATGTTTGTTCATCGAGTTTGGGTTCGATTCGTCAAAGTCTCGAGAGTCATCAGTTCAATATACCGGAGAGGAGTTCAGTAGCCAGAATGATTGATTGAGTTTCTGTTTGTGCAAGTGGGGCCCATTGAGTTCAGTTGCGGAGGCATTCAGAGCGTGTTCATGATTACGGGGATTGTTCGAGTGGTTAACAGTTCGATTGTTTGAGCGAGGACGCGACTTCTCGGGGACTCGTCATACAGTGAATTTTACTCACGTTTAGGGATTTTTAGATTTCGATATTGATTGTTATGATTGCTGTTTGCTGAAAAATATGAAAAATTGATGAAGAGATTTCACTGTTGGAATGTTTCTGGATGTTGTTCTGTATTTTGGTTGTTGCGTGAGTTCTGGTAATCAAACAATTATGTGTAATACATTTTTGAAAACTAGACTTAAGGCTCTTTAATTGGGATTGGTTTCATCAAAAATTGAGTTGTCTAGCTCAAATTATAAGTTTCACAAAATAGGGTAATATTCTGGAAGCATTTTGGACATAGCTACGGTATTTTTGAAACTGGGAACTTTATGTTAGTCCAAAAATTTTGGGGCTTGTTTTGCTAGACACTAGACTTAATATTGGTCATTTTTGCATGGGTTTGTCTGGATTTGAATTTGTGTAGCTCGAGCTATGAGTATCCCAAGTTAGGTTAAATTTCTGAAGTTAAACTCGGTATAGGTTCAGTGTTTTGGATGTTGTGCTCTTAATTGAACTTCTTATTGAACCGATTCGCCGAGAGTAGTGGTTCTTGCACGGTCGGTGTTTCGATTAATCACTGGACATTGTTTGTCATCTTATGTTGTAAAGTTTTATAATTGAACGGATTCGCTGGGAGTAGTGGTTCTTGCACGGTCGGCGTTTTGATTAATCACTGGACATTGTTTGTCAACTTATGTTGTAAAGGTTTAATAACTGAACCGAGTGTTATTGAGGGGGCACGGTAGAACTCACTGAGACAAGTTGTCTCACCCAATCATTGTTGTTGTTTTTACAGAGAACAGGATATAAGGATAGCAGGCGGCACGGTTAGTTGTCAGGATCGAGGAGAAGTTGGAGATGTGATCTTCCATCCATGTTTTAGAATTTTTGTTGATGTAGCCTCTGTATTCGGTCTTATGACTCGAGCTTGTATATTGTTATTTCATAATTTCCGCTGTTTCTTGTAAGGATTTATATCTGAACAGGAATTTTTATACTCTGATGTAAACCAAATTGTATATTTAGGTATTTCTTTGTTAAAGAAATACCGGGGTGTTACAGATTCTTGCATCCTTTATTAGTGAGTTCTTTCCCTAGACTCGTGCTATCACTGAAGCCAAAGATATTTGCACTTTACCTCCAGAAGACTTGTTTGGGTCACTTCTTGCATTTGAGTTAATGTTGGCCGCTAAGAAGACTCAAGAAAAAGAGGCGGTCAAAGAAAGGAAGTCTCTTGCTCTTGCAGTTGCCAAGACTCCTAAGATGGCAAGGAAAGAGGTTGAGTCTAATGAAGAATCCGATGATGAAGACATGGCTATGTTTGCCAAAAATTCAAAAAATTCATGAGATTCAACAAGCTTGGGAAGGGTGACTATTCAAAGAAATCCGGGTACAACAAAGGAGATAGTTATGAGAGAAGAGATGATCAACCAAAATGTTTTGAATGCAACGAACTGGGCCGTCTCAAAGTGAATTGTCCAAAGCTAAAATCCAAGTACCCCTAGAAGAAAGCCATGAAGGCTACATGGGACAATACTGATACCGATGGTGAAACAGATGAAGAAGAGGAGGTTGCAAATGTTATTTGTCTTATGGAAATGAGGCTACACGGGACAATCTTCACACAGATAGTGAAACAAATGAAGAAGAGAAGACTGCCAATGTTGTTTGTCTTATGGCAAATGACACTCCTAAGGTAATCCTTGCTAACTATAGTCTTTCTGATTCACTTGAGCATGATGAATTATTTGATGATGTGTGTAGTAGTCAAGACTTGAGTGAGGTTTTTGAAGCTCTTTATAATGAACAGGAAACACTTTTGGTTAAATCTAAGAATTTGACAAAGAGAAACAAAAGCATACTCACTCAAATTGAGACTCTTGAGAAGGAGGTAGCTAAGTTAAAGAATGAGCTACATAAAACTAAACCTTTGAGCTTAAACATAATTTTGAAAAAGTCAAGGTTGAAAATGAAAATTTGAAAGAATCCTTAAAAAAGTTTGAGGTTGGTGAAAAGACCTTGACCAAGTTACTTCACTCCCAACATGAATATGTTGATAGGAGAGGTATTGGGTATGGAGCTAATTCCACCTCCTCTAATTTGAAAAAGAAAGTGATTTTTGTAGCTGCTACTTCAAGTGAGACGCCTACTGTTTTCTCTTGCACTTAATGTCAGAAAGGGAATCATGGCTCACATAGATGCCCTATTCATAGATTGTGTGGGCTTGGTACCCTTATACCAGCTTGTAAGAAACCAAGGTGGGGTGTGAAAACAAACCCCTTGAGGACTAACCCCCAAGGACCCAATAAAATTCGGGTACCTCGTACTAGTTGTTAATGTTCCTTTTGCAGGTTGGTCAGTCATCCAAGAAGAAAAATGTGTGGATGGTTGACAGTGGGTGCTCGAGGCATATGACTGGTGATGCCTCACTCTTCTTGAAGTTGGGCAACAAAGCCAGTGGATTTGTGAAGTTTACCAACAATGAATCTGCTCAAGTAATAGGTAAATGTTGTGTGGGTAAAGAAATCACAATCAAGATTAAAAATGTTTTACTAGTGGATGGTGTGAAATTTAACTTGCTAAGTGTCAGTCAATTATGTGACAGTGATTTTTATGTGTATTTTTCTGTTGACAAATGTGTTATTACTCATAGGACTTCTAAACTTTATACTACTGGCTTTCGAGAAAATAATGTGTATTATGTTGATTTTGACAATGTGAGTAATGATATTGTATGCATGCCTTCCTTGCTTGATGATGTGAATCTGTGGCATAGACGTCTAGGACATGCAAGTATAGAACTTTTATCTAAGTTGTGTAAGAATGAGCATGTTAGAGGTCTACCCAAGATGAAATATGAAAGGGGTCAATTATGTGATGCATGTCAGCTGGGTAAGTTGCGTAGATTTTCCTTTAATCCAAAACCCGTTATTTCCACTAACAATCTGCTTGAATTGCTCCATCTCGATTTATTTGGTGAAATTGATGTTGTAAGTCTAGGAGTATCCAATTATGTCTTCGTGATTGTAGATGATTATTATCGGTATACTTGGGTCATTCTACTTGCAAATAAAAGCGACGCTTTTAGTGAGTTTGCCTCAAGTGGTTGAAGTGATCAAAGACAGAATGCCTGAATCAACCAGTGAAAGTGTGAAGGAAGCCAAGGTGAAAATGGAACCTCAAGAAGAAGTTGAAGTGGAACGAGAGCCCCAAGACATCGATGACCATCTCCATGGAAGAACACATGATGATTTGCCCAAGACTTGAAAATTAGTTCGAGATCATCCCATGCAGCAAATTATTGCTAGTCCATCAAAGGGGGTAACCACTCGTTCTTCTCTTAATCATTTATGCTTTCATAGTGCTTTTGTCTCTCAGATAGTTCCTAATAATATTAAGGAAGCTTTATGTGATCCAGAATGGGTTGTGTCAATGCAAAAGGAACTTGAACAATTTGAATGGAATAAAGTTTGGCATTTAGTTGAAAAACCTATTGATAGAACCATCATTGGTACTAAATGGGTTTTTTGCAACAAACTTGATGAAACTGGTGTTATTTTATTAAATAAAAGTCGTTTAGTTGTTCACGGTTTTAACCAAATCGAAGGGGTGGATTTTGAAGAAACTTTTGCTCTGGTGGCTAGGTTGGAGTCCATTCGTATAATACTAGCCTTTGCTAGTTACATGGACTTCAAACTACACCAAATGGATGTCAAGAGTGTCTTCCTAAATGGATTTTTAGAAGAGGAAGTATATGTAAAACGACCCACTGGTTTTGAAGATTTTAAAAACCAAACTGTAGCGACCGAAAAATCCGGGTGAGGATTCCTCGAAGGTTCAAAAATGAAGCCGCCACCAAAGTTTAATTATAAGGGCAAATATTGGAAAATCTCTTTTGGAATGGATAACGGTCTTTGAGACAAGATTAGGGTTCGGGAGTAGGTTATGCGTGGGGAAGGTATTAGCACCCCACGACATCCTTCCTAATGAAGGTTACCTGCTAACTAGTTGTAGGAAAGAAGGCTTAAATATGTTTTAGGCCCCTGCAAATATAGGGTGTTTTGGTTTGAGCCCCTGCAAAATTTTTTTTTTGTTAAAAGCCCTTGCAAAATGAAATATTTTGTTATAAGCCCTTCTCAACATATCCAACAATCATAGCATTCCATGTTAAGGCTAACATTTTAGTCATAGAAGGGCTTATAACAAAATATGTCATTTTGCAAGGGCTTTTAACAAAAAAATTTTTTTGCAGGGGCTTAAACCAAAACACCCTATATTTGCAGGGGCCTAAAACATATTTAAGCCTAGGAAAGAATATTAATTTTGAAAAAGTTTATTTTTACCCTTTTATTGTGAATTAAAAAGAAAGAAAAAAATTGATATTTTATTTAAGAAAATGATTATTTAGGAAAAGACTGAAAAATGTTTTTTATTAGTGCAATTCGCAGAGGTCGCCCGCCCTCCGCTCCTACGTCTCACTTGGTAGAGAATCAAATCACATGTAGTTCTTAGTAGAAAACTTTGTTTATGGGTGTTTTATTTAGGGATTTTAGGACTCCTGAGTGATCAGTTCATTTGTCCTAAAATGATGACTAACCCGACTGTACTGTCGGCTTAGTCCCCTACTTTGTGAAAAGGGAGTTTTTTGAAGTTTGGAAGATAGTTTGATGTGTGGTGGTTTGATTTTATTTGAATAGGGGTTTTAGGACTCTTGATCCGTACGGTTCATTCGTCCTAAAATTCTGACTAACCCGGCCGTACCGCCGACTTAATCCCATATTTCGAAAATTTGATTTGTGGAAAGAAATGTGTTTGTGTTTATTTTAATTTAAAAATTGTTTGTTTTAAATAGGGATTTTAGGACAAGATCCGTAACGGTTCATTAGTGACCTAAAAAGCTAACTAACCCGACTGTACAGTCGACTTAGTCCGGTATTTATATTTTTTGAAAGTGAAATATTTAT
This sequence comes from Astragalus membranaceus, assembly GCA_039519185.1. Taxonomy (NCBI): domain Eukaryota; kingdom Viridiplantae; phylum Streptophyta; class Magnoliopsida; order Fabales; family Fabaceae; genus Astragalus; species Astragalus membranaceus. Next base: position 116,528,397 of record CM076849.1, on the reverse strand, counting down.
CTATTTATTTTTATAGGTTTTTGTAAAAGAAATTAAATAAAAACGAAAAGAGAGGGTGCAATAGTAAAATGGGGTGCAGTTTGCAGAAAGGAGTTGTATTATTAAAAACTGGGTGTGAAAAGCAGCAGCCCAGTTTGTAGACTGGTCCACGAATTCATGGGCCATTCAAGGAGGAGGCGTGATACGAAAATGAGAGGTGTAAGTAGTATTGAGTTAAATGAAAAGACATAAATAACCCTAGGCTTCCACACTATATAAGGCATTTAAAAAAAAAAACCTAAACCTAATTCTTCTCATTCTTTCCTACGGCGCCGTCCAAGCCCAGTCTTCTCTCAACCCTAACTTCTTCATTATCCTCTCAGCCGCAACACCCAAAATGGAGAGAGAGATGGAGAGAGAGAGAAGCGACATTTTAGGAGTGAGAGAGAAAGAGAAGAAAACAGGGAGAGAGTTTGAAGCGCAGAGAGAAAAGAGGGAGGAAGGCGACGGAGTTTGAAGCGCAGAGAGGGGAAAACGGGAGAGAGAGAGGCGACGGTGATTGACACTAGAGCCACTGTATTCGCATCAAAGGGTTTGCGACGGTGCTGGTTTGGCCACGGCGGAGACGGTGGGTTGACTGTGAGACGGTTGTTTTGAGTGATTACGGTGGTGGTTGACGGCGAGATGTGGTGGTTGGTTTGACAACGGTTTGCGACGGTGAGGAGGAAGAGAGGAGAGAGAGCGCGATGCACGGTGAGGGAAAGGGAGACCGAAATCACGCAGAGGGAGAGACAGAGGGACGGTAGAGGTAGACGCAGCGTCGTGACGGCGGAGAGGGGAGGACAACAGTGTTTTGTTGGCGGTGGTTCACGAGGCTTTGCGACAGTCCACGAGGCGGTGATAGTGAGATTCGCGACAGTGACAGAGTTTGAAGGCGCTGTTTTCGTTCTCAAAAGCCATGGGGGCGACGGTAACGGTGGACGACCACCGTACCCGGTGGTCGGAGGTGAGTTCTTGTCCTTTTTTTCCTGCTTTTCTCTTCTTCTCCTATTATCATTTTTGAGACTTCTAAAACCTTAAATTTTTGTTTGTGATATTCTGGGATTTTGTGGTTCTGGTGCTAATTTTTGATTTCTACCATTCTCAATTTTCTGGTTGGCTTTCTTTAAATTCGCTTTTTTGTTCTGGAAAACCTAATTTTTATGAGTGATTTGCCCTATGCATTCCTCACCTAATGTTCTGATCACAGTTTTTTTTTGTTTTTTTGTTTTTTTTAAACACAATAATCTAAACCGAAAAGCTAAACTAATGACAGCCAAAAATTAGCCTAACTTATTCCCAGCAACTTGATCCCACATAGACCTAGAGTACGCGTAAATAAATAAGAACAAATAGTTGACACCAACCTGATCTCCAGCCTCTGAGGTGCCCCTTTCGCTTATGTTTCGCTGCTACTGTTATTGTCGTCTTGCTGCTGACTGCTGCTATTTCTGAATCATTTGATGCTTTGTTGATGTCCCTCCTTTCTTAGAGTTTCGGTGATTAAGGTTTCAGCACGAAACCCTAATTTTGCTATAAGATTCGTATGAATTTTCTGGATGAATTTCAGTGTCTTTTCTGTGTGTATCAGGTTTGTTTTTATAGGCAGAAATTAGGGTTTCTGATCCTTCTCCATTTTTGTTTCCTTTTTTGCAGGTTTGGGCTAGGGTTCAGGTGCTGCCTTTTTCTCATTTTTTTTTTGTAATTTTCGTAATTTTCGTTTTTCTATATTTTTGTATTTTTTATTATTTTGTATTTTTTTGGATTTTTGGATTATTGTAAATTAAATATTATTTTTGTAATATATATTTTTTATTTTCTGAATTTATTATCATTTTTATGGCTTTTGAGTTGAAGGACTAAATTGGGCCCAAATTATTAGACATAAGCCCACTTATTAAAAAATGGCCCACCAAGCTAGATGTAGGCCCAAATAGATAAATGGCCCAAAACATTAGACACAGGCCCACTTATTAAAAAAACTGGCCCAAAGATGTCAAGTATAGGCCCAATTAGAGAACTACCAAAATCAGGCCCAAAATGCTGGACCTAGGCCCAATTGGACAAACTGGTCCAAATTAAGACAGTGTTCGCAATACCGTTTTCGTAATGGTCTTCCTTGGGACTTATAACACGCTGACTTAGTAAAAAGACCATAATAGGAAAGAGAGTGGACAAAATTGGGGTATAACAGCTGCCCCTCTTTATTTATATTTTACTAGAAAAGGTGAATGTTTTTCAGATTTTCGTAGTAGAAATAAAAATAAAGATAGAATAGACTCTAATTTTGCCCGTTTAGGGGGAAGATGAGATAGGAAAAAAAAGGGGCGATTAACACTTGGCGTGTTAACCGAGAACAATAAAGAAATGATCACTGGGATCTGGAGGAGCACTGGGGCTCTAAAAGAGCATTTGGGCTCTAAGGTAGCACTGGGGCTCCAAGGGGTTGCCTAAACCCTGAAGGACCATTTGGGGTCCGAAGGTCCACTGGGGCTTTGAAGGACCACTGGGGGTCCAAAAGAGCACAAACTAGCAATGGTACTAGTAAAATGGTGTGCTCGGGGGTAGCCTTTTTCGAGCGGCCGGAGGGGCAAGATCAGGTCGTTGACCTACTTTGCTCACCTCCAAGGACGTCCCCCATGTCTTAAGCTGACACAGCTAGTCTGAAGGACCCGGGGTCGAATGATCTGTCGCGCTCAGGGGCGACATAGTGATCTTGAAGGTAGAGTTCGAAGTCGTTGCTTTGACATATTGGTTCGAACTGAACTGAAGGACCTGGGATCGGATGATCCGTCGGTTGCTCGATAACGCGACGTGCGATCTAGAATGAACGACCATTGGAGGTCAGAAGAAGCGCTTGGGCTGTGAGACTCTGAATTGTGATATGAGATTAGTGCTTGGAGCACTGACTTTGAGAGAACAAAATATAGGGATAGACACTTGGCGTACTTGCCTAGAACATACCTAAAGAATGCATTTACCTAAGAAGGGAAAAGCTATCTATATTTGGTATGTCTAAAAATGCGATGAATGATGCATGCGTGCAATATAGGTATGTGAAATGATGGGATGAATGAAACGTGGCAGATGATGTGAGTTGAAGTTGGTGGAACATGGAGGTTGGCGAACAACGTATGTGAATGCGATGTGTATGATTTTTTCTTTTGGCTTTTCTTTTTTTTGGCCTTTTTTGGTCCTTTTTATTTGCTTTTCTTTTTGGGCCTCTCTTTTTTCTGGTCCTTCAACTCGCAGGACTTCCGGCATGAGGCCATCAAGTGCATTCGTACTGCTAAGTGAATTGCGCATGACTGGGACTTATCATTTGAGATGATCGCGCATTTATTGCTCTATTCCTGCGGTTCCTTTCTTCCTTATAGGTATTTTAATGAAAGACTATATCTCTTCTGTGATTCTTGGAAATTTCGTAATGATTGTAATGCTTTTGATTATGTCACATGTTTGACAATCCAGTATCAATTATCACAAAACATCATTTCAAAGATAGACGGAAGAAAAGAAGAAAGGAAAGTGTTTGATATTGACATTGGAGGTCGAATGTGCAGAAGGCATACCGACTTAAGATTACGTTAGGAATTTCATTGAAAGAATAGAAAAGCTGAAATACTAAGAAGACTTCTCGGTAGTTGGTGCCCTTGAAGTAACGGTGCTGGCCACCCATGCTCAAGACCATGATCACTCATCATCCGACTTTTGGAAGTGTTGATTGCCCCAATGTTGTTTAGTCCAACTTCCTGACCCTAATTTTTGCCTGGATTGTCCCTTTTGGATTTTCAATCACTGGGTCGCTCTAACTTTTGCCTAGGCCGCCCTTCCGGGTTTTCAACCTAGCGAGCTTATTTTTTCTTGGCTCATCTTTCTCATTTTTTCTATATTCATTTTTTTGGCAGCGTTCACCGAGAGTGGGAGGTCTTCCCCGTCCATTTTTGTGAGAATTAAGGCTCTTCCAGAGAATGATTTCTTTACCATGTAAGGTCCTTTATAGTTCGAGGTCCATCTCCTGCGGGAATCCTTTTGGGTATGACTTTCTTGGGCACCAAGTCTCCTTAAAATTGTTGAGGACAGACCTTCTTTTGTTAAGTTTTCTTTGTTCTTTTCCGATATGACATAAGACAACCGTTCTTTTGTTTGGTGAGGTTAAATGGAAGTACTACTCCCATCGTACGGGGTTGCCCCTGTTGAAGTATGAACGAGATCTGATCTCCATGTAAGGTGAAGTGTCACTATCATCCCTGATATTCTTTGTTTGTTGTCGCAACTGCCCCATTTGTTTTTTTGGGCGGTATGGGAAGGGATCATGATGCTCGACTTGGAGTCCTTACATGGCCCTTTCACCATTGTCCGTGATGATCTTTTTAGGAAAGCCGTAACGGCAGACCAAATTTCTCGATAATCACGGATTTGTTACACCAGTGGGCGTCTTATGTCAGACAAGGTGATGTAAGCGAACTTTCTTGATTTGTTATCCTTTGGGTGTGATGTCAATTTTTACCTCTTTCTATCTTCTTCTGTGCCCAAGTTAATCATTTCGTTTGATTCCACGCGAGGCTAGGTCACTTTATCCTTTTGTTCCATTATTCTCATTACCTCCGGAAGAGTTTCCCAGTTATCTTCAACATCTTACTTGGTTTGATTAATGGGGCGATCAAAGTTATGACATGAGTTACCGACGTTGTTATTTTCAAGGACAAGTTATTTAGGTCTGCATGAGTAGAAATTGAAGACGGATAAAAGAAAAAGTAAAGTGAGCAAATGAGTAAAGAAGGAATTTATTGGAGAATTCAAAATGCTATTTTATTAATATTGATATCGAAAAGAAACATGCGTGCCCTTATTGAAATCTCTTAAGGCTTTGGGCAGAGCCAGAGGATTTGTGTAACAGCCCAAAAATATTAGGTTGTTTATTTAATTAATTAAATGAGGTTTAGGTGGTAGAATTTAATTAATAAAATAGGATTTGGGTGATATGAATAATAATGGGTGGTTTAATTAGTAGAAGATATAATTGAGGAGGTATTTATTCAGTGGAGGGGTTCACTTAGTTAATTAGGAGGTGCTACCATTAAACTATCCAATTGGGTTAACTGATGAGGGAAAACCCATGGATCATGGATCCATGACATAGGCATGTTACATGAAGCCAACCTAGGGTTTTAGAGTAGGCACTCACGTAGCTTAGGAGAAATTAGAAAGAGGGAGGCAAGCTTGAGAGAGGGAGGCGAAACTTCAAGAAGAGGGAAGGGAGAGGGTTCGTGTGGCTCAAGGAGAAGAGAAGAGGAACTTGTTGGTGTCTAAGAAGGAGGAGAGCTACGAATTTCATTGGTGCTTGGTCAAAGAGGTTTAGTGCTCATCTAACTAAGAGGTAAGGGGGGGGGGATTCTCTAACCTAATGGGCTTACATGATGGGTACTATGTGGGGATAGATCTATGATGTTTCTTGCATGTTTGATGTTTGTTTAAAGTGGCTGAATATATATTGATGGTGTTAAATAATGTGTTGTCATGTTATTAAATCTTGAAAATTAATTGGACCCTTGCTATGTATATGATGTTCATGGATCTTGATTTGGATTGTTGAAATTGATTCTTGGGTGGATCTTGAATACGTGTGGCTGGAAATAATTGGTGATTTATTGGTTCCTAGAATTCTTGTGAATTACATATAAAATTGGTGTATTTTGGTGTTTTCGGTTACTGTAGCAGAACTGGTGTATTTTGGTATTTTGGTGTTTTCGGTTACTGTAGCAGAATTGGTGAATTTTAAGCGTTTTCGGTTACTGTAGCCATTTCAGAGTTGTTTCAGAGACATCCTGAATTTCTTTCGAAAACTGTTTTTAGCATATCTTTTGACTCGGGAGTCCGATCGGGACGTTCTGAGATGTTTTGGAAAGCTTATTCATAGGCCCATCTGAATATTCTATTTTTGGGCAGAAAGTATTATTTTTCTGGAAAATTACTGAGGTTTGAGTGAACTAGTGTGTGTTGTCGTTTTGGGAAACTTTGTCGTGTCTCCGGCATTTTGGTGAAATTGCCCTTTTGAAAAAGTGATGTCCTTGGTACTGTCTTGATGTGTGGACGCCCCTGGTGTCGTCGGGTGTCTCTGGTGGTTTTTCGGTACTCCCGGTATTTAGTGATTGATGTCCCGGTGTTCGGGTGTCGGGGTTGCTTTTGAAAGTCATTAAAGGTGGTTGTTTTTGAAGTCATTAAAGGTGGTTGTTTTTGAAGTCATTAAAGGTGGTTGTTTTTGAAGTCATTAAAGGTGGTTGTTTTTGGTGTCGTTAAAGGAGGTGGTCCTCCCGAATCATAAATGGGTAGTTGTCTTAGGTTTTGCATTTAAAGGAGGTTGTCGAGTGATAGGAGGTTGTACTTAGAATTTAAAGGAAGTTGAGGCTTCGGCCTAGAGTAATGGGAGGTTGTGCTCGTACGATGTTGTTAGTATTATTTGATGTCGATATGATGTTTAAGGCGGTTGTTGCTGGTTGTGTTTTGGTGCACTAGCATGGTGTTGCATGCACTTCATTTGCATGATGTTTTAAGGAGGTTGGGGCTTCGACCCAATTTAAAGGAGGTTGGGGCTTCGGCCCATGTTTTAAGGAGGTTGGGGCTTCGGCCCATGTTTTAAGGAGGTTGATTTTGGTACCACATGCATTATGCCCTACTGGTGGGGCTGCACTCATGCATTTCATAACATGTGTGATGACCTTGGCGACTGTGCCTTGGTGATGTTTGTGATGATGAAATGACTGTTTTGCCCCTGATGTTGTAATGATGTCTGTGATTAATGTGGTAGTCATAGGGCTATATCCTAATATATTCTCTATCATTTATTCCTATTATGTGTGAGAAATCTCACCCCCTTTCTGTGGTATGTTTACAGGTGAGTTCGAGTGAAGGCATATTACCTTCACGTAGTCGGGTCGGTGTCTGCTCTGATATGTAGCACTCGGAGTTGGACAATAGAGTCATTTGTGGCCATTTGATTAGTTTGCTAGGATGTTATGGTTGTTAAATGTTTTTATTTATTTATTTATTGTTATTGGTTTTTGGATGAAATGTGACACTCCTTTTGGTGTAATAAAAGAAAAAGATTTTTTTTTTTTGCGTACTCTGATTTTTCGTCAAATAAACAAAGGGGTAGAAAAAGGGGTGTTACATTAGTGGTATCAGAGCAGTTCGGTCTGTCCGGCCGGTAGTCGAGTCGTCAAGTTGAGTAGCATTTGAGCTTTGTTACTCGCTTTTGATTTCTGTTTCTGTTGCAGTGTTGAAATGGCAGGACGGAACGATGCTGCACTCGCTGCTGCTATGCAGGCTATGGCTCAGGTTGTTCAGAATCAACAGGGTGATGCTGGTTCACGCAGTCTGGCCACTTTTCAGAGGGAGAATCCTCCTACTTTCAAGGGCAAGTATGATCCTGATGGCGCGTTAGCATGGCTGAAGGAAATGGAGAGGATTTTCAGGGTGATGGACTGCACCGAAGCTCAGAAAGTCCGCTATGGTACTCACATGTTAGCTGAGGAGGCTGACGACTGGTGGTTGGAAGCTAGGCAGAGGTTGGTGGTTGCAAATGAGGAGATCACTTGGGAAGTGTTCAACAGGGAATTTCTGAGAAAGTACTATCCTGAGGATGTCCGCGGAAAGAAAGAAATTGAGTTCTTAGAGCTGAAGCAGGGTGGTATGTCAGTGACTGAGTATGCTGCCAAGTTCACCGAGTTATCCAAGTTTTACCCGCACTATGTTGGAAGTGCTGCTGAAATTTCGAAATGTATTAAGTTTGAGAATGGACTGCGGGCTGACATTAAGAAAGCGATAGGGTACCAGAAGATCCGGGTGTTTTCTGAACTAGTTGACAGCTGCAGGATATTCGAGGAAGACAGTAATGCCCATTCTAGGGTCATGAGAGATAAGCAGAGGAATTCCTCGGATCGTAGTAAGCCGTACGATGTCCCGAATGAAAAAGGGAAGCGGAAGGCCGCTGACGACACGAGACCAAGTGGGGGAGATGCTCCCGCAGGCGTTGTGTGTTTTAAGTGTGGTAGGGCCGGCCACAGGTTTGCGGATTGCAGAGCCGAGGCAAAGGTATGTTATCGTTGTGGCAAGGAGGGCCATATGGCAAGGGAGTGTGGGCGCAAGGAGTCAGTGTGCTACAACTGTGGTGAAGCAGGGCACTTTAGGGATAAGTGTCCGAAGCTGAAGAAGGAGAAGGTTAGCGGCAATGTGTTTGCGTTGGTAGGCGAGGAACCGACTGAAGAATGATGGACTTATCGGAGAGAGACTATTGCTTTGAATTATTTCTTTTAGGCTACTGTTTTCGAATTTATTCCTTTTGCTGAACCGGATTGGTATTTATGTCTACGTCATTAACTCTAAGAGGCTTTTAAAACCCTTTTATTTGGATTGCGATGGATATCAACAAACTTGATTTTGATTTCTCTTTTGGTGTTGTGTTGGGATTGAGTTCCGGTGTGTGGATCCTATGTTCTCTGTCTTTGGTTCCATTTTCCTTTTATCTCCCTGTTGCGCGAATCTGTGCGTGGGTATTAGGGGGGGGATGTTAGTTTAGGCGCGAAAATTTTGAGGACAAAATTCTTTAAGTGGGGGAGAGTTGTAACAGCCCAAAAATATTAGGTTGTTTATTTAATTAATTAAATGAGGTTTAGGTGGTAGAATTTAATTAATAAAATAGGATTTGGGTGATATGAATAATAATGGGTGGTTTAATTAGTAGAAGATATAATTGAGGAGGTATTTATTCAGTGGAGGGGTTCACTTAGTTAATTAGGAGGTGCTACCATTAAACTATCCAATTGGGTTAAGTGATGAGGGAAAACCCATGGATCATGGATCCATGACATAGGCATGTTACATGAAGCCAACCTAGGGTTTTAGAGTAGGCATTCACGTAGCTTAGGAGAAATTAGAAAGAGGGAGGCAAGCTTGAGAGAGGGAGGCGAAACTTCAAGAAGAGGGAAGGGAGAGGGTTCGTGTGGCTCAAGGAGAAGAGAAGAGGAACTTGTTGGTGTCTAAGAAGGAGGAGAGCTACGAATTTCATTGGTGCTTGGTCAAAGAGGTTTAGTGCTCATCTAACTAAGAGGTAAGGGGGGGGGATTCTCTAACCTAATGGGCTTACATGATGGGTACTATGTGGGGATAGATCTATGATGTTTCTTGCATGTTTGATGTTTGTTTAAAGTGGCTGAATATATATTGATGGTGTTAAATAATGTGTTGTCATGTTATTAAATCTTGAAAATTAATTGGACCCTTGCTATGTATATGATGTTCATGGATCTTGATTTGGATTGTTGAAATTGATTCTTGGGTGGATCTTGAATACGTGTGGCTGGAAATAATTGGTGATTTATTGGTTCCTAGAATTCTTGTGAATTACATATAAAATTGGTGTATTTTGGTGTTTTCGGTTACTGTAGCAGAATTGGTGTATTTTGGTATTTTGGTGTTTTCGGTTACTGTAGCAGAATTGGTGAATTTTAAGCGTTTTCGGTTACTGTAGCCATTTCAGAGTTGTTTCAGAGACATCCTGAATTTCTTTCGAAAACTGTTTTTAGCATATCTTTTGACTCGGGAGTCCGATCGGGACGTTCTGAGATGTTTTGGAAAGCTTATTCATAGGCCCATCTGAATATTCTATTTTTGGGCAGAAAGTATTATTTTTCTGGAAAATTACTGAGGTTTGAGTGAACTAGTGTGTGTTGTCGTTTTGGGAAACTTTGTCGTGTCTCCGGCATTTTGGTGAAATTGCCCTTTTGAAAAAGTGATGTCCTTGGTACTGTCTTGATGTGTGGACGCCCCTGGTGTCGTCGGGTGTCTCTGGTGGTTTTTCGGTACTCCCGGTATTTAGTGATTGATGTCCCGGTGTTCGGGTGTCGGGGTTGCTTTTGAAAGTCATTAAAGGTGGTTGTTTTTGAAGTCATTAAAGGTGGTTGTTTTTGAAGTCATTAAAGGTGGTTGTTTTTGAAGTCATTAAAGGTGGTTGTTTTTGGTGTCGTTAAAGGAGGTGGTCCTCCCGAATCATAAATGGGTAGTTGTCTTAGGTTTTGCATTTAAAGGAGGTTGTCGAGTGATAGGAGGTTGTACTTAGAATTTAAAGGAAGTTGAGGCTTCGGGCTAGAGTAATGGGAGGTTGTGCTCGTACGATGTTGTTAGTATTATTTGATGTCGATATGATGTTTAAGGCGGTTGTTGCTCGTTGTGTTTTGGTGCATTAGCATGGTGTTGCATGCACTTCATTTGCATGATGTTTTAAGGAGGTTGGGGCTTCGACCCAATTTAAAGGAGGTTGGGGCTTCGGCCCATGTTTTAAGGAGGTTGGGGCTTCGGCCCATATTTTAAGGAGGTTGATTTTGGTACCACATGCATTAGTGGGGCTGCACTCATGCATTTCATAACATGTGTGATGACCTTGGCGACTGTGCCTTGGTGATGTTTGTGATGATGAAATGACTGTTTTGCCCCTGATGTTGTAATGATGTCTGTGATTAATGTGGTAGTCATAGGGCTATATCCTAATATATTCTCTATCATTTATTCCTATTATGTGTGAGATATCTCACCCCCTTTCTGTGGTATGTTTACAGGTGAGTTCGAGTGAAGGCATATTACCTTCACGTAGTCGGGTCGGTGTCTGCTCTGATATGTAGCACTCGGGGTTGGACAATAGAGTCATTTGTGGCCATTTGATTAGTTTGCTAGGATGTTATGGTTGTTAAATGTTTTTATTTATTTATTGTTATTGGTTTTTGGATGAAATGTATCCTTTTGGTGTAATAAAAGAAAAAGATTATTTTTTTTTTGCGTACTCTGATTTTTCGTCAAATAAACAAAGGGGTAGAAAAAGGGGTGTTACAATTTGCATTACGTAACATTACTTTCAACTGAAAATCACAAGAAAATCAACAATCTCCCAATTCGTAAGTGCTTCAGTTGCAAGACAAAGGCGCACAAGGTTGATGATGCTGTTTTTAGCCCTTTGATCGCCTTCAAAAGCATTGACGGATGACTTCTCACGCCCCTGGCAAAGGGTTAGCGCCTCCGTTCGGAGCATCCTCATTAAAGCTCAAGCATTTTGATTCGATCAGATCCTGAATGACATGTTTCAGTGCCTGGCAGTTTTCTACTGAATGCCCAATTGCGCCTGCATGAAATTCGCAAGTGGCGTTCGGGTCATAGCCTCTCGGGAAAGGAGGTTTAATGGGCCTCATCGAGCGGGGGGAGATTAGGTTGTGACTAGTGAGGTGGTCGAACAGATCTGAGTATGATGCGGGAATTGGATCAAACTGTACATGTCTCCTTTCTGGGTAGGTGGTTTATGGCTTTTAGTCGTTTGGGTAGAGAAGTGCAGGGCTTGAGGATGGTTTTTGGAAGTGTAAGAGGCTTTCACTGATCCTGTTATGGAATTGGTTTCCCCTTCTCTAACAAATCCTGCGAAGGGCTTCTTTGGGTTATTGGTTTCGCCTGAACCGTAAGAAATTTTCCCGTTCCTCATTCCGTTTTCCAACATTTCCCCTATGGTGATCATGTTAGAGAAGTTAGAGGATACGCTCCCAATTAATCTGTCATAGAAGGGTGATTGCAACGTATCTATGAACATGGACACCATCTCTTTCTCTAGTAGAGGCGGTGCTACCTGCGTTGCCGATCCTCTCCAACGCTGGGCATACTCCTTGAATGATTCTTTGTTTCATTTCACCATATTCTGCAACTGTGCCTTATCGGGAGCTGTATCGATATTGTATTTGTACTGTTTTAAGAAAGCATCAGCCAGATCTTTCCAACATCGAATGTGGGCACGTTCCAACCGCATGTACCAGCTTGAGGCTGCCCCAGTCAAGCTGTCCTGAAAGTAGTGGACGAGCAGATTGTCGTCGTGTGCAAATGCAACCATTCTTCTACAATACATAGTCAGATGGCTAGCAGGGTAAGTTACCCCTCTGTATTTGTCAAAGTCAGGCACTTTGAACTTGGGTGGGATAATCACATTAGGGACGAGACACAGATCATATGCATCCCTTACACCGACAATGGATCCTTCAATTGCTCTCAGGCGCTCCTCTAGTATCTGATATTTGTCCTCGGGCTGAGAGTCCTCCATTGAGTAGTTATGAGAGGGTCCTCTCATGTTGTAGTGGGGAGGAACCATTGGCATTGCAGCGGAGTTTGGTGTAGGAGTATGATGAATTACTACTGGTGACGGAGTATAACCCTGTGGAAAGACCTGTGATGCAGCCGGATGACTTGAGAAGTGAACTCGCGGTATTTCTGCATTTGTATTTTGAGCTGAAGGTCCAGCGACTCCTGAAGGTCCTTCCTCTGGATAGGCTTCCATGGTAGGAGGAGCGTAACCAGCTGGGAGACCGTAAGGGAGCCATTGGTAGCTCTAGACGTTCACTCCAGCGGTGTATGGAGTCTCGGAGCTGGGAGGAGGAGGGAGCCATTTGATATTTCAATACTATCATCTCGCTCATTTGATCCTTCAGCTTCGCAATGTCTTCTCTCAGAGCCTGATTATCCTCTTCGGCCATTTTTCTTGTTTGAGAACGAGTCCGGTAGCGATGTTGATGAACCAGCTTGCCCTTTTACTCTCTGTTTATTTTTTCAATTTTTTTTTCTTTTTTCGTAAGTACATGAATGAACGAATGACTGTGCATGAAATGCAAATGTATGATTTCGTGTCACGCCGGGGAAATTGTAGGTTTCTGTTTGACGCAGAACTGAAAGAAACTTAAGATTTATTAATGCAAAATGTTTGATCCATCTCGTCAGAAGGAAAGTTTTACAATTCCCTAGCGGTCATAGAAATGCATGAAGAATGAAATGTTAATGTGCAATAATTAAATTTTTTATGCGATGCAAAAGGGAAAGGTAAAAATGCATGAGGTATGCTAAAAAGTAATTTGCCAAAATAACATATGAATTTTTGAATTTTTTTTATAGGACCGGAAAAATGTATCAGTGTTTGTTTGAATGCAGGGTATGAGGCTCCTTTGTGTCCTACAAGGGTTCCTTAGAGAATAGGTCTAGGGCTTGTCTTATGAGTGAACCTTTCAAAGGGTGGCTCTAAAGAGTCCTACATAAGGTTCCTAGAGCCAACGACCCCAATTAAGAACACAGATCACAACAATAAGCAAGCTATTAGGAGTGCCAGGATTCTCAAGAAGGACCAAACTCTAGGTGAGACTTTTGTGAGCACCCAACGGGACGCACATCCAGTAGGCCATCACTACGCAGTCTCGTTCTAACTTAGGTTATTCTCCAGTCCGGGTATAGGACTATTCTCACGTGTGTGCAAAAGTGTGATAGTGGAGTGTGTGAAGGAGCAAAATATCAAGAATACCCCCCAAGCTGCAAAACAAACAAACATACGTACAGAAAAGTGGTCTTCTATCCTAGGGTTTTCATATCACAAAAGAATAATATGCAATGAAAATAAAGAACAGAAAGGGAAGGGTAAAAATAAACATTAAATTAACAACTAATCCTACAACAAATTAGACTAGGTTTGACTCTCTAAATGTCCCCAGTGAGGATTCCTCGAAGCTTTAAAAATGAAGCCACCACCAAAGTTTAATTATAAGGGCAAATATTGGAAAATCCCTTTTGGAATGGATAAGTGTAACACCCCTTTCTACCCGTCACTTTGTTTATAAAAAATTCGTTCATAGGGAATGTTACACATACTTCAATAAAACGTCGCTTATCAATTTTAAAAATAGTTCAACTCAGTATTCATGCGTTCACGTAGCACATCACCAATAAAGAATCTCAAGCCTCAATTTAACGTCGCTTATAAAACTCAACATAACAAAACAAACTACGCAGCGGAAAATAATAAAACATAACTGAAGAGTCCACATGGACATAACAACCAGAAAATCATTAATAAAATGTTGAGTTCGTTCCCCCCCTGAGTGCTACGTATCAGAGCATGACGACTCGACTCAAGAAGTGAAGCTAAGGCATTCACTGGGAATCACCTGCACGTTACCAACACGGGGGTAACATTCAAACAGGAAAGGGTGAGCATCATTTCAATCCATATAATAGAAAATATGATAAGTACTAATCATAGGCTACGCACTAGAACAATCAGCATCCAAAAACACCAAATATCCACATCACAGTCATCATTCACATCACTTACAATAACTCATCTCATGTCATGTAGGCTTATGAAATGCAACCCACTCGCGGGTATATGCATGAAGGTACCTTTTCACAAAACGTCGCTTAGCCCTTAAGGCCTCATCGTCACTTAGCCACTCAGGCCCCAAAACGTCACTGGGTTTATGCATATGGGCATGAGACACTATGACATGCACCACTCACAACACGCAAACACACAATTACCCAAATCATAGTCAACTATGTGACCCGTCACTTACCGGTTTTTGCTCGCAAGAGCACAGCACCTGTCAAATTCACAATCAGCACACAGCGTCACTGGCCATTTAGACCTTAACATCACTTAGCCCTTCGGGCCTCAAACGTCACTGGGTTGTCATCGTCACTTACACATAAATATCAATCAACTCAAATTATAGCCACTGAGGGCAAAAACGTCATTTGACTAGCCACCAAGGGCATCCTCGTCATTTACACATCATTATCATCAACTTTGGCCACTAGGGGCAAAACAGTCATTTGACTAGCCACCAAGGGCATCCTCGTCAAAATCATCATTTTTGACACTACCACGTTAAAACTGTTGTTTATACACCAAAAAGGGATTTTTAAAGAGCTCCATATCATTTTTCAATGTCACTGGGACGATCACCGGGGACGGCCACTTGGGCGGCCACAAACCATCAGAAAATAACAATTTTTCATTTTAAAATTTTGACCCAAAGATAGGCAACGTAAAAAGCTTCACGACACTTTTCGAATCGTTCAAAACGGGCGTCTGAGTCAAAAGTTATGCTAAAAATAAGTTTGGGGAAAATCGGGCAACATTCTGGAAACAGGCGCCTTAGGCGCCCAGGCAACCAGGCAACACGCGCACTGGCGCCCAGCGCCCAGGCGCGCAACACAACGCACACACGCAACACACATGGGCGCTCAGCGCCCAGCGCCTGGCGCCCAGCGCCTTGGCGCAACACGCAGCAACACAACACGCCACAGGCGCCCAGCGCCCAGGCGCGCACACACGCACAAGACAACAACGACACGGGCGCCTAGCGCCCAGGCGCGCACACACGCGCAACACACACACCACAGGCGCCCAGCGCCCAGCACAGGCGCTTAGCGCCCAGCAAACAGCAACAAATCCAGAATTTTGTTCAACAACTTTTTAACACTGAGAATTGGTTTCCTAACAATTTTAAGGTGTAAAAACTCAATTTTTTCCAGCAACCAAAAATACACCTATTTGATTTCGAAATCACCAAAATTCAATTTACTAAAAATTTCAATTGAAAACGTCACCAACATCATCTTGGCGCCCTAGGCGCCCAAACACCCACAACCCCTATGCGACCTCATCTCAACAAGCCAAACACATGGATTACAATTATGGATTCTCAACATATGCGCATATCACCACCAATAAGACAATTTCATAGATCTCGCCAAACAATGAATCGAATTCGCAAACACATCATAATGAACATATATGGAATGTTAACATCAAGAACATCAAGAAACGCAAAAGAACATCAAGAACATCATGAAATCTAGCATGAACCTTAGATCTAGAGCCTATCATAGGATTTATTAGATGGAAGGATAGAGCTCCCCTAACCTTTTCAAGAAGAAGAATTCGATGCCCTAGGAGAAGTCACCTACAGAGCCACAGCAACAACGGAGATCCCTCCCTCTTGATCTTCGAATCCTCTTCTCCTTCTCCTCTTGGCCGCCTCCTTGCTCTCTCTCTTTCTCACGCTCTTTTCTTTCTCTCTAGCTCTCTCTTGAAATTTCGCAACAATAATCCAACAACCCTAGCCCCCAAACACTACTCCACTTCGCATACTTGTGGATCATGGGCTTGGGCCTTCCACTCAAGCCCAAGTCATGCAAGTGGCGCCTCCACTCCCTCCTAATACCACCAAAAATTAATAAAATTCTAATTAATTACATTATATCAATTAATTTAATTTAAATCCCCAATTACTTAATTAAATAAATTAATTAAATAATTTTAGGGTGTTACAATAAGGGTCTTTGAGACCAGATTAGGGTTCGGGAGTCGGTTATGCGGGGGGAAGGTATTAGCACCCCACGACATCCTTCCTAATGAAGGTTACCTGCTAACTAGTTGTAGGAAAGAATATTAATTTTGAAAAAGTTTATTTTTACCCTTTTATTGTGAATTAAAAAGAAAGAAGAAAATTGATATTTTATTTAAGAAAATGATTATTTAGGAAAAGACTGAAAAAGGTTTTTTATTAGTGCAATTGGCAGAGGTCGGCCGCCCTCCGCTCCTACGTATCTCTTGGTAGAGAATCAAATTACACGTAGTTCTTAGTAGAAAACTTTGTTTATTGGTGTATTTTATTTAGAGATTTTAGGACTCCTGAGTGATCAGTTCATTTGTCCTAAAATGATGACTAACCCGACTGTACAGTCGGCTTAGTCCCCTACTTTGTGAAAAGGGAGTTTTTTGAAGTTTGGAAGATAGTTTGATGTGTGGTGGTTTGATTTTATTCGAATAGGGTTTTTGGACTCTTGATCCGTACGGTTCATTCGTCCTAAAATGCTGACTAATCCGGCCGTACGGCCAACTTAATCCCCTATTTAGAAAATTTGATTTGTGGAAAGAAATGTGTTTGTGTTTTTTTTAATTTAAAAATTGTTTGTTTTAAATAGGGATTTTAGGACATGATCCGTAACGGTTCATTAGTGATCTAAAAAGCAGACTAACCCGACTGTACAGTCGACTTAGTCCCCTATTTATATTTTTTGAAAGCGAAATATTTATCTATTTATTTTTATAGGTTATTTAATTAAATTATTTAGGTATTATATTGGTATAGTTATATTAAAATAATAATATGATGTTTTATTTAAATCAGGGAGTGATGTTTAGTAATTAAGCTGAGTAGTGGACGGGGGCCCGTGTTGCACCCGAAAAGGTCCCTGAGGGGATTTTTCTTCGTTTACAACTTTTTAAAACAATGAAGTCGCCACCAATATTTTTTATAAGGAAAATATTGAAGAAAAACCTTTTTGGAAAGCGAATGGCCTTTTGGAAACCGGAAGATTTGGGTTCGGGGGTCGGTTAGGCATGGGGAAGGTATTAGCACCCCACACCTCCTTTCTACCGAAAGGGAACCTTTAATTAAACGTGTGGTTTTAAGTGTTGGTTTGGAAAATACTTAAATTTGCTTCTTTATTGAAAAGGGAATGAGAAGACTTAATGAAAATTTTTATTTTTGGCGCTTGACGAAAGTTAGCCTCTCGCTCCTACGTATCTCCCGATGCGATGGAGAATTCAAAGCTACGTAGTTCTTGTTTGTCTTTTTCTTTGAAAAGGTTTTTGTCTTTTATCTTTGTAGTGAGTTTTCGAAATAAGACGAGCATTTAGTGAATGATTAAACTAACCAAGGTTATGGGTAATCACCGCTAAGTACTCTTGAAAATGAGAGTCACCACCGCCAGTCAGACGAACAAAGGTTCTGATTGACTATTAGTAGCAACTCATTTTTTATTTACTCTTTTGAAAGTGGTTTTCGAAAGTGATTGATTGGCACGAATGATCAAACTAACAAAAGTTATGAGTGATCATCGCTTGTTGTTCTTTTGGGAAAAAGACATTGCTACCAATGGCTAGACGAACAAAGGTTCTGATTAGCCACTAGCGACAATGGTTTGAAAATGAATCTTGAAAGGAGAATGTTTTTGTTCTGAAAATGATCTTGGTTTGCAAAAGTGATTCTTTTTTTTGTGTTATGAAAATAACTCTTTTCTTTTTGTTATGTAAATGCTAATTTTTATGGTTGCGCTTGACGTGATTGTGGCTCGCTCCTACGTATCCCAAATGGGAATCAAAGCGACGTAGTTCTAACAAGCCTTGAAAGTGAAAGTCTTTTTGCTTTGGTTTTGAAAAGTGAAGGGCGTTCGTAATGATCAAACTAACAAAGGTTATGGGTGATCACTACTAAAACCCACTTAAGTGCATGTAAAAATCTCTTTTGAAAGATGAAAGCCTTCATGATGACCAAACTAACAAAGGTTATGGGTGGTCAACACTAACACTTGCTATGACTTTTGATACTTAGGAAAATATCTTTTGAAAATGAAAGCGTTCATGATAATCAAACTAACAAAGGTTATGGGTGATTATCACTAGTAGCTTATGCATATGAAAACATCTTTTTTTTTCTTGAAATTTAGGCTCTTAGAACAACCAAACTAACAAAGGTTATGGGTAGTTGTCACTAGTCACCATTTTCATGCTAAGCTATTTAGAAAAGAAAACAATGAATGCAAGAAGATTTGGAGATTCAAGCATGGCACAATCATTGAAATCGAATCCTTAGGCAAACAACAACATGGACATAACTTTACAACTAATCTCATTTGAATTCTTGAGTGAATATTAGCCTAGACTACACATATTAGACCACAACACATAGATAGGCAAAAAAGGAACTTGAATTGGGCATTAAGCAAAAATGCAAGAGTAGGCAAGATTGAACCTAAATGCACATCTAAAGGAAGATGCTAGGCGAGGACCATACTCAAATATTTCTACAAAACGCAAGGGAATCTATATGCACATCTAGTGGAAGATGTAATGTATGTGATGGACCTATCTAAGTATTGATGATACAATATGTGAGTAAACAAGGAGATTACAAAGCACAAGCGAATTCAAGACTGTAGCCTCAAGCATGATCGTTGGCAAACCATAATCAAGCAAATCATCTTAGCAATCAAAGCATCAAAGCATGTTGAATCGCATTTTTGGTAAAGGTTCTTGTGATTAGGCAAAGAAATGCACAAAACTTAACATAAACCCTATTTTTCCACAAGTATGCGAAACATAATATGCCATAAAACAACATTTTATTTCATGAAATGCAAGGATCAAGATCAAATCAACACAAATCAACAATCATTCAAGGGTGAGAAACACCATAAGCACCCAAGCCTCCCTAAGTGCTTGTCAAAGTTCTTATGACACTTCCCACCAACAACAATCAACAATATGAGAATATGAAGATGATAGGATGAATGATTTTACATTTTTTGAGGCAAGAACTCAAATGTGATGCAAAGTTTTAAGGATTTTACCTTAACTCCAAGCTAGGAAATGAGATGAGAGGATGAAACTAGACACAAATCAACAAGACTCCAAGGTTCTTCAACTCTAACCCACAAAAGCTTGGTGAAAACCTTCTTTGATGATGATGTTTGAACTTGAATGGAAAGTGGAGGAGATATGTGAAAGAGGGATGAGAATGAAGTGAGATGGTGGTGTTTGGGTGAAGAGGGTTAAGGGTTAAGGGCTACGGTTTGGTGTTTGGTGTTTATGTGAAAGAGGGTTAAGGGCTACGGTTTTAGGAGAGGAAAAGGGAGAGGTTTTTGTGTGCTAGGGTTTTAGTGTAGGAGAATGAAAAGCAAAAGATTGTGATGTGTGTAAATGAGAGGGTATTTATAGAGTTGTTTTAGGTCTGGGGGAAATTAGGTCATTGTTCTTTACTAGGTGCTCTGGGATTGGGTTTTGAATTTGAATGAAGGGCTAGGATTGGAGATCACTTGGATTGTGGGTAGTGAGAAAACACAAAATGAGAGTGAGGGAGTGAGGGAGAATGGCGTGAGGAGAGAAGAGAGGAGAGTTTGTGTGAAAAAAAACTTGTCCTTTTTTGGGAATGGAGGCTCATATGTGATGTGAGGTAAAAATAAGGTTAAGGGTATAATTGAGATGGAATGTTACCAAAGAAGTAATTTTGTATTTTCTTGTGAAGATGTGAGTATAAATGGGTGGGGTAATTTACAAAAGAGGGCATGAATCTATGTGGGAGTGAGTGATGGTCACCAAAAAGGGAAAATTTAAGAATAGTACAAAGCATATTCTTAGGGGATAAGGAATAGAAGAGTGTGGAAGAATTTTGTGAGAGAGAGAGAGAGAGGGAATTCGTATGAAGCAAGGGAGAGGAGGAGAAAAAAAAACTTGTTTTTGGTCTTTTGTCTTATTGAGAACACTTCCTTGTTTTGAATTTTGAATTTTGAATTTTTGGGCATGGAAGTGAAAGTGCACCTATTAAAAATGTGTCATATATACTTGAGCACCATAAAATATTCCCTTTAATTATTCTAGACAATAAAAATTGTCATTTAATAATTGGGGAATAGTTAATGGTCTTTTTGGGTTTTTTATGCACTAAAAATGGGGAAAATGCATTTTTAATTATTTTAGACTAGGATTTTCTTTCCAAAAATTATACCAAAATTACCCTTAGTATAGTAACATGTATGCCACGTCCTTGACCTGGTCTTGGTCCAAAAATAATTAATTTTCTTTTATTTAAATGCCCAAAAATGCAAAAATATGCACTATTTTATTTTCTAAAATTCCTGAAAATTAAGAAAAATGTTTTTGGGTGCCAAAAATTAATAATGGCCTTTTTGAAAATAAAAACACGTGCCAAATGACAAGGGCACCGGGCAGCTCACACAATTACGACTGACGCGCGCGCATAATTCAAACAAAAAATGTGAAATAGGGGATGAATACACATAAATGCACAAATCCACTATTTTCCACACATTATGAATTACCTTATTGTTCTTTTTTTTCTGAAAAAAATGTTTTTGACTTGGGCGGACAAAATTGGGGTATGACAGCCCGTGATCCAAAAGCCCAATGGCATAGGCGCATGCAGGAGGGCATTAGCTAGGGTTTTGGAGCATTTGCGCATTTTAGAGAAAAGAAAGAAAAGGAGAGATTGCAAAGTGAGAAGAGAGGGGACGGCGCACCCAGGAGAAAGAGGAGAGGAGCTCTTGTTGCTGTGGTTCTTTGGAGTCTTTGTGCCAGGGGATCGCGTATTCGGCAAATCTAAGGTAAGGGTGGGTTCTATCTTTATAATAGGGTGTATGATGGGTATTATGTGGGAGATAGGACCTATGTTGTCCCTTTGATCTTGTTGGTGTTGATTTATTGATGTTAGAATGTATGCATGATGGTTGTAATTGGTTGATCATGGTGAAAATTTGGTGTTTGGGACTTGGTGCAATTTGGTGTTTGATGATTGAGGCGGTCGTACAAAAAATTTATGTAGGCTAGGCTGAATGTGGCGCCCTAGGCGCCCAGCCACTGTTTTCCTGTGTTGTTGTTGCTGGATGTGGCGCCCTAGGCGCCCAGACATGGTGTTCGGTTTTGTTTGTTGTAGGAAGTGGCGCCTTAGGCGCCCAGGGTGTTTTCTGGGTTGCTGAAAGTGGCGCCTAAGGCGCCGAGTGCTGTGTTGTGTGTTTGTGTTGCTGTGAAGGGCGCCCTAGGCCCCCAGTATTTTCTGTGCTTGTTGCTGATTTAGGTGCCCTGCTCCTGGGCGCCAGTTTCTGTGATGTTGTTGCTGATTTAGGCGCCCTGCTCCTAGGCGGCAGTTTCTGTGTTGCTGGCCTGCTAGGCGCCTTGCTCCTGGGTGCCATTTTGTGTTGTTGTGCTAGGCGCCCTGCACCTGGGCCCCAAGTCTGTTGTTGCCACTGTTGTGCTAGGCGCCCTGTTCCTGGGCGCCAAGTCTGTTTGTGCTGCTGTTGTGCTAGGCGCCCTGTTGCTGGGCGCCAGTTTCTGTCTGTCGCTGTTGCCTGTTGGCGCCCTGTTGCTGGGCGCCAGTTCCTGCCATGTCTAATAGACGTTGCTGTTTTTCTAAAAATGATGTTGCTGTCACAGTAGGACAAATGTTGCTGTTTTTCTAAAATGATGTTGCTGTCACAGTAGGACAAATGTTGCTGTTTTTCTAAAAATGATGTTGCTGTCACAGTAGGACAAATGTTGCTGTTTTTCTAAATCACAGTAGGACAAATGTTGCTGTTTTTCTAAAAACGATGTTGCTGTCACAGAAAGACAAATGTTACTGTTTCTCTAAAAATGATGTTGCTGTCACTGTAAAATAAATGTTGTTGTTGCTGTAAAATAAATGTTGCTGTTGCTGTAAAATAACTGTTGTTGTTGCTGTAAAATAAATGTTGTTGTTGCTGTAAAATAAACGTTGCTGTTGCTGTAACGATTAATGTTGCTTTTGCTGTAAACTATTGTTACTGTTTGCTGTAAATTTGTGTCTTTGGTGTCAGTGGTTGTTGATTAAAGTTGCTAGGCTGTCCTATAAGTGTTGGTGTTGTTGGTGATGATGTAATAGGTGATGTACCGATTTTATTGGCTAAGGTGATAGGTGATGGGTCTATGACCATTTGTTGAATGTGGTGTTGTTGTGTCAATTAAATGACTGTTGTTGTTAATTGTCTCTGGTGCATTGTTCATGGTGTCGCATATATTGCATATGCATTATTTTGGTGATGCTGGCTTCGGCCTTGGAGCTATAGGTGATGATGGTGATGCTCATACAGGTGATGATGCCCTTATTGGCTATTTTATTGGTGATGGTTGGTACCACATGCATAGACCTGTTGGTGTGGGTTGCATCTCATATACTTACTCATGATGTTGGTGATGATTCTTGGTGATTTGTAATTTGATGTTGTTTGTGAAGCCGTAGATATAGTTGTCGTAACTCTAGCATATTGCCTATCATATATGCTATTATAATGTTAGATAACTCACCCCTTTTGTTTGAATGTTACCCCTATGTTGGTAACGTGCAGGTGATTGCGAGTGAAGGCATGTCTACCTTCGCTAGTTGCGTCGGTGTCTTTAATATTTGATTTCTGAAGTTTTATGGTGATGTTAAGATTACTCGTTGAGATCTTTATTTTATTCCGCTGCATGGTGATGGAGTTACTGTAACACCCTAAATATTTAATTAATTTATTTAATTAAGTATTTAGGAATTTAAATTAATTAATTGAATATAATTTAATTATTTGAAATTATATTAAAATGTGTAGGTGGTATTAGGAGATGAAGGCACCAATTAGCTAGACTTGGGCTTAAGTGAAAAGCCCAATCCCATGACCCAAGTAATATGCGAATACCAAGGGTCTTGTGAGTTAGGGTTTTGTGTTGGCTTTTGCGAAATTGAGAGAGAAGAATAGAGAGGAGAGCGCCATAGAAAGAAAGGAGAAGAGGGAAGGAGGCCGCGAGCTCAAGAGGAAGCAGGACGTGATCGTGTTGCTGTGGTTTCGATCGTGACTGTCTCTAGGGCTTCTATCCTTCAAATTCGAGGAAAGGGGATGTCCTATCAATTTATATAATAGGTCCTATGATAGGTTTTAAGTAGAGGTGACCTAGATTTAATCCATGAGCATGATTTATTTGCGATTTCATGATGTTGTTTCGACTGGCATGTTGTTTGACGAATTTGTTGCCCAAAGATCCGTTGTTGGTGTTTTGGGCGCCTAGGGCGCCATGTGTGTGCTTGTGATGTGGCTGAATTTCGATGTTTGATAGATGATTTTGATGATTTTATATGTGCTCATGAATTGTGGTAAATTGGTGTTGTGATTGGTCATGTGAAAATTTGAAGAAAAAAAAAATATATGCTGAATTTGTGCTGAAATTGTGTTGCTGGAAGTGTGCAGGCGCTGGGCGCCCATGGGCGTTGTGCGCCGTGTTGCAGTACGCGTGTGTGTGTTGCGCTTGGCGTTGGGCGATGGGCGCCCGAGCGTGTGTGCGTGTGTTGCGCTGGGCGCTGGGCGCCAGTGCGTGTGTGTGTGTGTTGCGCTCGGCGCTGGGCGCCAGTGTGTGTGTGTTGCGTGTTGCTGGGCACTGGGCGCCAAGTGCCAGGCGCTGGGCGCCCAGGGCGCCAGTTTATGAAAACTGTTTTCGCTATATCATTTGACTCGGGCATCCGTTTTAAGTGTTTCAAAAAGCGTTGTGAAGCTTTTTCAGTTGTCTATCTGTGTCTCCCATTTTTAAAAATAAAAACTTATAATTTCTGAAGGTTTCTGGGCGCCCCAAGTGGCCGTTCCCGGTGGTCGTTGCCGTGACATTGAAAAATCGTTTTGGTGTCTTTAAAAATCCCTTTTTGTGTATAACCAGTGGTTTTAACGTTTTAGCGTCAAAAGTGATGATTTTGACGATGATGCCCTTGGTGGCTAGTTAAATGACCTTTTTGCCCTTAGTGGCCAATGTTGTTGATATTGATGTGTAAATGACGATGATGCCCTTAGTGGCTAGTTAAATGACCTTTTTGCCCTTAGTGGCCAATGTTGTTGATATTGATGTGTAAATGACGATGATGCCCTTAGTGGCTAGTTAAATGACCTTTTTGCCCTTAGTGGCCAATGTTGTTGATAATGACGTGTAAATGACGATGATGCCCTTGGTGGCTAGTAAATGACGTTTTTGCCCTCAGTGGCTATTGTTTGAGTTGATTATGTTTATGAAAATGTGACGATGAAAATAAGTGACGTTGAGGCCCAACAGGCTAAGTGATGATGAGGCCCAAAAGGCTAAGTGACGTTGTTGTGTGGAAATTGTGAATTGACAGTTGCTGTGCCTCTTATTTGGCAAATTGGTAAGTGACGGGTCACATAGTTGACCCTGATTGTGTGTTTGTGCGTGGTGCATGTCATAGTGTCTCATGCCTCCCATATGCATAAACCCAGTGACGTTTTGAGGCCCAAAAGGCTAAGTGACGATGAGGCCATAAAGGCTAAGCGACGTTTGTGAAAAGGTACCTCATGCATATGCCCGCGAGTGGGTTGCATTTCATATGCCTACATGACATAGTGATGAGTTATTGTAGTGATGTAATTGATGATTGTGATGTGATTATTTTAGAGCTGTGACTTGACTTATTGCTTATCATGTGATTTATTATATGGATTGAATTGGACTCACCCTTCTGTTTGAATGTTTCCCCTATGCGGTAACGTGCAGGTGATCACGAGTGAAGGACTAGGTACCTTCACTACTTCGAGTCGAGTCGTCACGCTCTGATACGTAGCACTCAGGGGGGGGGGGGGGAATGAACTTGATGTTTATGAATGATTTTGGTTGTTATGTTTTTGTTGACGATTCTGTTTTATTTTGTTATTCCGCTGCGTAGTTGTTTTCTTTGTCGTTAAGTTTTAATTGCAATGATAACCGTGGTTTGAGGCTCTCCTTTTAGTGACGTGCTACGTGATGCATGATTATTGTGTTTGAGCTGTTTTATTGAGAAGCGTTGTTTTATTGAAGTATGTGTAACATTCCTCATGCGAAATAAATTTTGAAAACTCTGATATTTTTCCAATTAAATTAACGGGTAGAAAAGGGGTGTTACATTAGTGGTATCAGAGCAGTTCGGTCTGTCCGGCCAATGTCGTCCTGTCATAGTGTCTTATGACAATAGATTAGTACTAAATTCTTGGTTTGTGCTGCAGTGATAATTTGAAATGGCTGGGAGAAACGACGCTGCTCTTGCTGCTGCATTGCAAGCTATGGCTGAGGCTGTGCAGAATCAACATAATGCTGGAGAGAACGCTGGTTTTCGGAGTCTGACTACTTTCCAGAGAGAGAATCCGCCCACCTTTAAGGGAAAATATGATCCAGATGGTGCTATGGCTTGGTTGAAAGAGATCGAGAGGATTTTCAGTGATGGGCTGCACTGTTGAGCAGAAGGTCCGTTTTGGTACCCACATGTTAGCCGAGGAGGCCGACGACTGGTGGTTGGCTACTAGGCAGAGGTTGGAGGCTGTGCAGGAAGAGATTACTTGGGGGTATTCAGCAGGGAATTTCTGAGAAAATATTTTCCTGAAGACGTCCGAGGAAAGAAAGAGATAGAGTTCCTGGAACTGAAGCAGGGTGGTATGTGTGTGACTGCGTATGCGGCGAAGTTTGTAGAACTGGCAAAATTTTATCCACACTACAGTGAGGCTACAGCTGAGTTCTCAAAATGCATCAAGTTCGAGAATGGGTTGAGGCCTGATATCAAAAAGGCCATTGGTTGCCAGAAGATCCGTGTGTTCGCTGATCTGGTTGACAGTTGTAGAATCTTTGAGGAGGACAGTACTGCACATTACAAAGCTACGTCTGAGAAAAAGGGTAAGTTTCCGAGTCGAAGCAAGCCGTATGAGGTTCCTGCGGGTAAGAGTTATCAGAGGGCTGCTGGAAGTAAGAATTCTAGTGGGGGAGATGCTCCTGCTAG
The DNA here is from genome assembly GCA_039519185.1 of Astragalus membranaceus. NCBI lineage: Eukaryota > Viridiplantae > Streptophyta > Magnoliopsida > Fabales > Fabaceae > Astragalus > Astragalus membranaceus. The sequence continues at coordinate 116,502,160 of CM076849.1, read as the reverse complement.
CATTGTCTGTTATAAGTGTGGCAAGCCTGGCCACAAGAGTACTACATGCAGCTCTGATGAGAGAGTTTGCTATCGTTGTGGTAAAAAGGGTCATATGGCGGCCGAGTGTAAGGTCAAGGATGTGGTGCGCTTCAACTGTGGTGAGTCTGGGCATATCAGTACAAAATGTACAAAACCGAAGAAGGAAAGGTCTAGTGGGAAAGTGTTCCCATTGGTCGGAGAGGAGCCTGATGAGAAGGATGGTTTGATTAGAGGTACGTGTTTTATTAACGGTACTTCTCTGAAATCTCTTATTGATACTGGTGCTACCCATTGCTTTATATCTGTTGATTGTTGTAAAAGATTGGGTCTTGTTTTATCTGCTATGTGTGGGGATATGGTTGTCGATACTCCTCCGAAGGGGTCGGTGATTACTTCCCAGGTGTGTTCTCAGTGTCCCGTGTCGATCTTCGGCAGGGACTTTGTTGTGAATTTTGTTTGCTTGCCGTTGAGAGGTCTGGATGTAATCTTGGGCATGGACTGGTTAGAGAATAACCACGTTCATATCAACTGTCGTAGCAAGTCGGTTAGTTTCGGGGAAGAAGTCCCTGTTTTGGTATCTACTGAACAGTTGAGGAAGTTGAGGAAGGAAGGAGTTCAGCTATTTTCGTTGATGGCATCGTTGTCTGCTGAGAGTCAGGCTGTTATTGAAGAACTGCAAGTGGTACGCGAGTTTCCTGAGGTTTTTCCTGACGAAATTCCGGGTGTGCCGCCGGAGAGGGAAGTTGAGTTTTCGATTGATCTTGTACCTGGTACGAGGCCTGTGTCTATGGCACCGTACAGGATGTCGGCGTCTGAATTGTCTGAGTTGAAGACGCAACTTGAAGAATTGCTTGAGAAAAAGTTTGTGAGACCGAGTGTATCACCGTGGGGAGCTCCGGTATTGTTAGTGAAGAAGAAAGATGGGAGCATGAGGTTATGTGTGGACTATCGTCAGTTGAATAAGGTGACTATCAAGAACAAGTATCCGCTTCCGAGGATCGACGATTTGATGGATCAGTTAGTGGGTGCCCGTGTTTTCAGCAAAATTTATTTGAGGTCCGGATATCATCAGATTAAAGTGAAGGAAGAGGATGTTCAGAAGACAGCATTCAGGACAAGGTATGGGCATTATGAATATTCAGTGATGCCGTTCGGTGTGACCAATGCTCCTGGTGTATTTATGGAATATATGAATCGTATTTTCCATAATTACCTAGATCGGTTTGTGGTGATCTTCATAGATGACATTCTAGTTTATTCTAAGTCGGAGGAAGAGCATGCTGAGCACCTGAAGACAGTATTGGGAGTTCTGAAAGAGAAAAAGTTGTATGCTAAGTTATCAAAGTGTGAGTTCTGGCTGAAAGAGGTGAGTTTCCTTGGGCACGTGATTTCTGGTAATGGTATTGCGGTTGATCCGGCAAAAGTGGAAGCAGTGTTGGAGTGGGAGGCTCCGATGTCCGCAACAGAGATTAGAAGCTTTTTGGGTTTGGCTGGGTACTACAGGAGGTTCATCGAGGGTTTTTCCAAGTTGGCCCTTCCGTTGACTCAGTTGACTTGTAAGGGTAAAGTTTTCGTTTGGGATGCTCGCTGTGAGGAAAGTTTTATGGAACTGAAAAAGAGATTGACAACGTCGCCTGTTTTGACGTTGCCTAATCCGGAGGAACCGTTTGTTGTATATTGTGACGCTTCGAAGATGGGTCTTGGTGGTGTGCTGATGCAAGATGGGAAAGTCGTTGCGTATGCGTCGAGGCAGTTGCGGGTTCATGAGAAAAATTACCCTACGCATGATTTGGAATTGGCTGCTGTGGTATTTGTGCTTAAGATTTGGAGGCACTACCTTTATGGTTCGAGGTTTGAAGTGTTCAGTGATCATAAGAGTCTAAAGTATCTGTTCGATCAGAAAGAGTTGAATATGAGACAGCGTCGGTGGTTGGAGCTCTTGAAGGATTATGACTTTGGTTTGAATTATCATCCCGGCAAAGCTAATGTCGTGGCTGATGCTTTAAGCAGAAAGTCTTTGCATATGTCGGCAATGATGGTGAAAGAATTAGAGTTGATTGAGGAATTCAGAGATTTGAGTTTGGTTTGTAAAATGACACCACACAGTGTCAAGCTGGGAATGTTAAAGATCGATAATGACTTTCTGAGCAGCATCAGAGAGGCTCAGAAGTCAGATGTCAAGTTGGTAGATTTAATTAATGGGATTGGTCAATCTGAAGATGAAGATTTCAAATTGGATTCTCGTGGTGTGTTGAGGTTCCGGGGTAGGATCTGTGTTCCGGATGATGCAGAGATGAGAAAGGCAATTTTGGAGGAGGGTCACCGTAGCAAGTTGAGTATCCATCCTGGAGCGACGAAAATGTATCAAGATCTGAAGAAGATGTTTTGGTGGTATGGTATGAAGAGAGATGTGGCACAACTTGTGTATGCCTGTTTGACCTGTCAAAAGTCGAAGGTCGAGCATCAGAAGCCTGCGGGGTTGATGCAACCGTTGGAGGTTCCAGAGTGTAAGTGGGATAGCATTGCGATGGATTTTGTGACGGGATTGCCGAATACAGTTAGGGGTCATGACGCTATTTGGGTGATCGTTGATAGGTTAACGAAGTCTGCTCACTTTGTTCCTATTAATATCACTTATCCGGTGTCGAGATTGGCAGAGGTCTATGTCAAAGAGATTGTGAAGTTGCACGGTGTTCCGAAGAGTATTGTGTCAGATAGGGATTCGAGGTTCACTTCTGAGTTCTGAACGAGTTTGCAGAAGGAATTGGGTTCAAAGCTGAAAATGAGTTCGGCGTATCATCCGCAGACAGATGGTCAGTCAGAGAGGACAATTCAGTCGTTAGAAGATTTGTTGAGGGCTTGTGTATTGGAACAACGGGGTTCATGGGATTCCTACCTTGCGTTGATTGAGTTTACCTATAACAACAGTTACCATTCCAGTATCGGGATGGCACCGTTTGAAGCATTGTACGGTCGAAAGTGTAGAACGCCATTGTGTTGGTATGAGTCGGGAGAGAGTGTAGTGTTGGGACCGGAGATTGTCCGGGAGACTATAGAGAAAATCAAGGTGATCCGTGAAAAGATGAAGGCTTCGCAGAGTCGTCAAAAGAGTTATCATGACAAGCGGAGGAAAGATTTAGAGTTTCAAGAGGGTGAGCATGTGTTCTTGAGGGTTTCTCCTATTACCGGTGTTGGTCGAGCGTTGAAATCGAAGAAGCTCACTCCTCGCTTTGTTGGCCCTTATCAGATTTCTGAGAGAATCGGGAATGTGGCTTATAGGGTGGCTTTACCGCCGAATCTTTCGAATTTGCACGACGTGTTTCATGTGTCGCAACTTCGGAAGTATGTTTCAGATCCATCTCATGTGATCCATATGGATGATGTAGAGGTGCGGGATAACCTCACTGTGGAGACGATGCCTGTACGGATTGAGGATCGTGAAGTGAAAGTGCTTAGAGGCAAAGAGATTGCATTAGTGAAAGTGGTTTGGCTAGGAGTTGCCGGTGAGAGTATGACTTGGGAGCTAGAAAGCAAGATGCGGGAGTCCTACCCAGAGTTGTTTGATCAGGTAAATTTCGAGGACGAAATATTTTAAGTGGGGGAGAGTTGTAACACCCTAAATATTTAATTAATTTATTTAATTAAGTATTTAGGAATTTAAATTAATTAATTAAATATAATTTAATTATTTGAAATTATATTAAAATGTGTAGGTGGTATTAGGAGATGAAGGCGCCAGTTAGCTAGACTTGGGCTTAAGTGAAAAGCCCAAGCCCATGACCCAAGTAATATGCGAAGACACAAGGGTCTTGTGAGTTAGGGTTTTGTGTTGGCTTTTGCGAAATTGAGAGAGAAGAATAGAGAGGAGAGCGCCGTAGAAAGAAAGGAGAAGAGGGAAGGAGGCCGCGAGCTCAAGAGGAAGCAGGACGTGATCGTGTTGCTGTGGTTTCGATCGTGACTGTCTCTAGGGCTTCTATCTTTCAAATTCGAGGTAAGGGGATGTCCTATCAAATTATATAATAGGTCCTATGATAGGTTTTAAGTAGAGGTGACCTAGATTTAATCCATGAGCATGATTTATTTGCGATTTCATGATGTTGTTTCGATTGGCATGTTGTTTGACGAATTTGTTGCCCAAAGATCCGTTGTTGGTGTTATGGGCGCCTAGGGCGCCATGTGTGTGCTTGTGATGTGGCTGAATTTTGATGTTTGATAGATGATTTTGATGATTTTATATGTGCTCATGAATTGTGGTAAATTGGTGTTGTGATTGGTCATGTGAAAATTTGAAGAAAAAAAAATATATATGCTGAATTTGTGCTGAAATTGTGTTGCTGGAAGTGTGCAGGCGCTGGGCGCCCATGAGCGCTGTGCGCCGTGTTGCAGTGCACGTGTGTGTGTTGCGCTGGGCGCTGGGCGCCAGTGCGTGTGTGCGTGTGTTGCGCTGGGTGCTGGGCACCAGTGCGTCTGTGTGTGTTGCGCTGGGCGCTGGGCGCCAGGCGCTGGGCACTGGGCGCCAGTGTGTGTGTGTGTTGCGTGTTGCTGGGCGCCAGGTGCCAGGCGCTGGGCGCCCAGGGCGCCAGTTTTATGGATGTTCCCAATTTTTTTTATGAAAACTGTTTTCGCTATATCTTTTGACTCGGGCATCCGTTTTAAGTGTTTCAAAAAGCATTGTGAAGATTTTTCAGTTGTCTATCTATGTGTCCCATTTTTAAAAATAAAAACTTATAATTTCTGAAGGTTTCTGGGCGCCCCAAGTGGCCGTTCCCGGTGGTCGTTGTTGTGACATTGAAAAATCGTTTTGGTGTCTTTAAAAATCCCTTTTTGTGTATAACCAGTGGTTTTAACGTTTTAGCGTCAAAAGTGATGATTTTGACGATGATGCCCTTGGTGGCTAGTTAAATGACCTTTTTGCCCTTAGTGGCCAATGTTGTTGATATTGATGTGTAAATGACGATGATGCCCTTAGTGGCTAGTTAAATGACCTTTTTGCCCTTAGTGGCCAATGTTGTTGATATTGATGTGTAAATGACGATGATGCCCTTAGTGGCTAGTTAAATGACCTTTTTGCCCTTAGTGGCCAATGTTGTTGATAATGACGTGTAAATGACGATGATGCCCTTGGTGGCTAGTAAATGACGTTTTTGTCCTCAGTGGCTATTGTTTGAGTTGATAATGTTTATGAAAAAGTGACGATGAAAATAAGTGACGTGGAGGCCCAACAGGCTAAGTGATGATAAGGCCCAAAAGGCTAAGTGACGTTGTTGTGTGGAAATTGTGAATTGACTGGTGCTGTGCCTCTTATTTGGCAAATTGGTAAGTGACGGGTCACATAGTTGACCGTGATTGTGTGTTTGTGCGTGGTGCATGTCATAGTGTCTCATGCCTCCCATATGCATAAACCCAGTGACGTTTTGAGGCCCAAAAGGCTAAGTGACGATGAGGCCATAAAGGCTAAGCGACGTTTGTGAAAACGTACCTCATGCATATGCCCGCGAGTGGGTTGCATTTCATATGCCTACATGACATAGTGATGAGTTACTGTAGTGATGTAATTGATGATTGTGATGTGATTATTTTAGAGCTGTGACTTGACTTATTGCTTATCATGTGATTTATTATATGGATTGAATTGGACTCACCCTTCTGTTTGAATGTTACCCCTATGCGGTAATGTGCAGGTGATCACGAGTGAAGGACTAGGTACCTTCACTACTTCGAGTCGAGTCGTCACGCTCTGATACGTAGCACTCAGGGGGGGGGGGGACGAACTTGATGTTTATGAATGATTTCGGTTGTTATGTTTTTGTTGACGATTCTGTTTTATTTTGTTATTCCGCTGCGTAGTTGTTTTCTTTGTCGTTAAGTTTTAATTGCAATGATAACCGTGGTTTGAGGCTCTCCTTTTAGTGACGTGCTACGTGATGCATGATTATTGTGTTTGAGCTGTTTTATTGAGAAGGGTTGTTTTATTGAAGTATGTGTAACATTCCTCATGCGAAATAAATTTTGAAAACTCTGATATTTTTCCAATTAAATTAACGGGTAGAAAAGGGGTGTTACAGTTACGGTCACGTATCGTACTATTTTTAATGGTGAACTTTATTATTGGCGTGTGATGTTTTATTGGTGTAAATGTGGCATCCCTTGTGGGTGTAGCGAAAAATGTTTTTGAAACTCTGATTTTTGTCAAAAAAATTCCGGGTAGAAAAGGGGTGTTACAATTACCAATTTAATTTTCCAAAGTTGATTAACTGAAAAGAAAGTCTTTTTAGAAAGAATGAATGTTTTTGTTGATGTTTTAAAGATAAAATGAGACTTGGGGTATTAGTTTCATCGAAATGATAAGGTTTCCGTTATTAATCCTTTCGACTATTTTCCAGTTTAAAGAACGATATATTTCTTAAGACAAACGCGTGTTCTAAACTAATTATCAAGCCTATTTTCATGGTTGATAATTATTAGAACCCATTAAGCAAAGACCTTTTCGTGTCTCAATAAAACCAAAACTATTTTCATGTGTTGATTTTATTGTCTAATTTCATAGATCCTACAATCACACTTCCCCTTTCGGTACATCGTGTGGTGTTTTGAAATAATAATGAAAAGTGATGAAATTAGATTTAAAAATACAAAGTGATTAAGGTGGAAAATAGCCTCGGGAATTAATTAGTAGGAAGCCATCATTTGATTGTTGCCAAAAACCCCAAGGCTAAGAAAGTCTACTCACTCATGATCATTGTAGACAAAAGAGGAGAAGAGGAAGATTTTGTAAATTGCAAGAATTGTAAAGAAAGCGATAAGTGCGAAATGTGTAAATGAGTTAGGACGTAGATGTTAGAATGGCAAGAAAGTAAATGTTAGGAATTGAGAAAATTGCAAAATTATAAATAGCGGAATTGTAAATGACAAGAAAGTAAATTGCTTAAAAAGTAAATTGCAAGGAATTTAAATGACTTGGAAAATAGAAGAGCAAGAAAGTAAAAGGGCAGGAAAATAAAAGGGCAAGAAAAGTAAAGAGCAAGAATTAAAAGCAAGAAAATAAATGGGCAAGAAAAGTAAAGAGCAAGAATTAAAAGGGCAAGAAAATAAATGGGCAAGAAAAGTAAAGAGCAAGAATTAAAGAGCAAGAAAATAAATGGGCAAGAAAATAAAGAGCAAGAATTAAAAGAGCAAGAAAATAAATGGGCAAGAAAATAAAGAGCAAGAATTAAAAGGGCAAGAAAGTAAAATAGCAAAAATTAAAAGGGCAAGAAAGTAAAAGAGCAAGAATCATAAAGAACATGAAGAGTAAATTGAAGTCATGAATCTTAGAGAGTTTATTGAGAGTGATTTTCTCACAAAATTCAAGTGTGCTTACAAGTGAGGATCAAGGTCCTATTTATAGGAACATATGAGGGTAGGGGCAAAATGGTCATTTCAAGTTTTGGCAAAGATAGCCATCAACAAGTGGACAAAGCAAGTTGGCAAGGATAGCCATCAACAAGTGGACAAAGCACTTTGAGTGGAGGGGCAAAATGGTCAAAAAGAAGTGAAAAATCAAGTTGGCAAAGATGGCCACAAACAAGTGGCTGCAGCCAAAATTGACTGCTTTTTGGCGCCCTTGGCGCCCTGTCCTGCACCAGTCCTGCGCCAGTTGTGCTGCTCCTTGGCGCCCTTGGCGCCCAGTCCTGCGCCAGTCCTGCACCAGTGTTGCTCCTTGGCGCCCTTGGCGCCCTGTGCTGCGCCAGTTTTGCTCCTTGGGGCCCTGTGCTGCGCCAGTTTTGCTCCTTGGCGCCCTTTGCTGCGCCAGTTTTGCTCCTTGGCGCCCTTGGGGCCCTGTGCTGCGCCAGTTTTGCTCCTTGGGGCCCTGGGCGCCCTGTGCTCCGCCAGTTTTGCTCCTTGGCGCCCTTGGGGCCCTGTGCTGCGCCAGTTTGCGTTGTACTGTCTCAAAAATTGTTCCTCCTCAAATATTTTCTTTGTTCTTCATTTTAGCTCATATTTTCTCTTTTGCTTCAAAATAAAACCTGAAAATAAAAAGTAAACATTTGTAGTAAAATAGCTCAAAAATATAATTAAAATACCAAATAAACCTAATAAAAATAACTATTAAAAAGACTCTAAAAATAGTGTAAATCTTTAGGCCAATTCTGAAGGAAAATTATTTTCACATCGAAACCTTAAGTGAACTGTGGGGCAAGTCTAACACTTTGGTTTGAGAAATACTATCTGGGCTTCTTGTGGAATTGGGAGACAATTTTTAAAGTATCAATACTCTAGAGAGGATATCAATGTCATTATAGAACCGGTTCCCCAGCATTCTTAAGCTTGGGTCCTCCATTTACTAAGACCGGGTCTCAACGGAGGGTCTTTATACGTTGGGTATTCAAGCATTTTTCTTTTCTTTTTGATTTTATATGCTAACCATTCATTTTGACATTTAAAATGCACTAATTTTTGCATTTTGAATTGGTTTTGCATATTTTTTTTTCTTTGCTTGATACCCCAACTCAGACGTTTTTCTCCAGTAACCGCGCATCCAGTGAATGTCACCAAGAGAACCAGGCTACTAGTTTCTCTTCAGTCCTTCTAATTGTATTAACAACTGAAAATAGTCTCAATAGTGTGTGTGTGTGAAAAGGCCCTAGAAGTAGAAATCGAACCATGATACAATTTTGTTGTTCCCAACCAGTCCACCTAGATGATTGCTAATGAAAAATTGAAAAATTATTTTTGTCCAGAAAAGGCTTATCTAAAACATGCTTAGGGTTCACAAAGTTTCATCATGGGGGGAGCAGATACAACTCAAAGTACAAAAAGATAAAAAGTCAGCAAAGCAATAAAGACATACCCAATAAAAGCAATAAAGTAGCCCCCGATGCTTGGACTAGGGATTGTCCTCAATGATTTTTCAAAAAAAAAACAACACAAAAGGGGTTAGGATAGCTCACCAGATCACAGCTGCCCTTTGTAGAGTTATTCCTGGGTCCCATTGCTTGAAGCATAAAGACCAAGTGAAAGTGACACATGAAGAATGAAAACATATTCCTGGATCCCATGGCTTGTAAAATGGAAGTTGTATAAGCAATAAGATTTTATTTTCAATTCCCCCTAGATCAAATGTTATTTTCACAAAGGAAGGTGAAAAATAAGACAAAGGAGATGGTCGAGGTTTTCCCTCACCCAAAGTTTCAGTACCCAATTTTTGTGATGGTGGATTTTCAAATAAAAGTTTTATGTAGAATTGGGTTTCCTTTGCTGCATTTGTATTTGTGTTGCCTAAAAGTCAAATTTCCAGACTATCTTGTGAAGATGATGCTAAAGAGCAGTCTCGCACGCAATAGTCTACAATATCAATCCTGCAGCATGAGTCCTTTACAGACGGACTCCTCATGAAGTTTGAAACTTCAAACCCAACTTTTTCATCCCCCACATTAAAATCCAACTTACCGTTATTAACGTCAATTATTGCCCCTGCAGTAGCTAAAAAAGGCCTCCCTAGAAAAAAAGGAATTTGGGAGTCTTCTTCAATTTCCATTAGAACAAAATCCACCGGTATAAAAGTTTGCCCTACCTTGATAGGGACATCCTCTAAGATTCCAGTGGGGTATTTAACGGAACGATCTGCCAACTGTATTGTCATTTTTATGGGTTTAAGTTCACCTATCCCTAGTCTTTTGCAAAGAGAAAGAGGCATCAAACTTACATTGGCTCCTAGATCACACATTGCTCTGTTTATAGTTTCACTTCCAATTACACAAGGTATGGAAAAACTACCTGGATCTCTAAGCTTTTGTGGCAGCTTGTTCTGGATAATTGCACTGCATTCTTCTGTTAATGCAATCGTCTCATAGTCGTCTATTTTTCTTTTCTTAGATAAAATTTCTTTCAAAAATTTAGAATAAGACGGCATTTGAGACAATGCATCAGTGAAAGGAATGTTGATGTAAAGCTTTTTAAGCAAGTCGACAAACCTTTTGAATTGCTCGTCAAGTTTGTTTTTTGCAAATCTTTGGGGAAAAGGAATGGGTGGTTTGTCTGGTGGTGGGGGGATGTATGGTTCTTCTCTTTCTTTTTCTAGTTCTTTCTCTTTTTCATTCTCTTCTTGCTCACATGGTAAATTATGTTTTTCACTCACAATTTTTTCTTGGTTTGCTCTTGGTTCCTCTAATTGTTTTCCGCTTCTAAGGGTGACGGCATTTATTTGGCCATATGGATTTTGTTCAGGCTGTCAAGGAAATACCCCCGAAGATTTAGAGGATGAAGCCACCTGTGTTGCCACTTGAGTTATCTGATTTTCAAGCATCTTATTATGAGTGGCAATAGAGTCGACTTTTGATACTAATTTGATAAGTGTGTCATTCAAATAACCAGTTTGATTTTTGAATTCTTCATTTTGTTTTGTTTGAGATGACACAAATTTTTCCATCAAAAATTCCAAGTTCGACTTTTGCGGGTTGTTTTGTGGGTTGTTAAAAACCCTTTGATTTTGAAAACCAGGAGGTGGTCTAGGTGCTGGATTGGGTGGAGGATTTTTATAAGAAAAATTTGGATGATTTCTCCACCCAAGATTATAAGTATTTGAAAACGGATCTTCTTTTTGAGCATAGTTAACATGCTCATTTCCAGTACTAGATGCCTCAAGCTGGCATTCAGCTCCAATATGGCCAACAACCCCACATAATTGACATGGTGGAGTAGTAGGAGAAAGAGTTTGTGAAACGGCACTTACATTTAAATTTTCAAATTTTGGAAAAAGTGCGTCCACTTTTGAGGTAAGATGATCAACAACAGATATTTCATACTTACCTGGCTCTTTTGAGGATGCTGGTTTATTTGTTATGGCTCGCTCACTTGTCCATTGACAATGGTTTTGAGCCATATCTTCAATGAGTGCATAAGCTTCAGTAAAACTTTTGTTCATTAAAGCTCCACCTGCAGCTGCATCAACAGTCATTCTTGTTGCATATTGTAATCCATTATAAAATGTGTGAACAACGAGCCATTTCTCTAGTCCATGATGGGGGCATAGCCTTAACATTTCTTTGAAACGTTCCCAAGTATCATAAAGAGATTCCCCGTCGTTTTGAGAAAATCGAGTAATTTGACTTCTCATTTGAGCTGTTTTACACTTTTACTTGGGGGAAAGAACCTAGCAAGAAAAGCTTGTTTTAATTGGCCCCAGCTGGTAATGGATTCCGAAGGCAAAGAATGTAGCCATGCTCTTGCTCTATCCCTTAATGAAAAAGGGAAGAGCTTTAGTCTTATGGCATCTTGAGGTACCCCGTTTAATTTGAGAGTTCCACAGTATTCCAAAAAAATTGAAATATGAAGATTTGGGTCCTCCGTGGGAGAACCAGAAAATTGGTTTTGTTGAACCATTGAAAGCAGAGATGATTTGAGTTCAAAATTATTTGCTTCCACATTTGGAAGTACAATGACAGCCGATGGTTCTACTGAAGGTGTTGCGTACTCTTTGAGAGCACGATTTTCATTAGCCGCCATTTGGTTATCGGGAATTTCTCTCCTCCTTCTTTGTAAGAACCTTTCGATTTCGGGAATTTGTTGAACACTTTCTCCGAAACTTCTGGTTCTTCGCATTCGAGGGACAAGAGAAGAAAAAGTAAAAATAAAGAAAATAAAACTTCAGTCTAACCGGTTTCGAAAAACTTAATTAATATCACTGCCTCCCCGGCAACGGCGCCAAAAACTTGATAGGCCGCAAGTGCACGGTCTTGTCGCGTAAGAAAAGAGTTATCGATCCACAGGGAGAGCCTAGGTGATTACCAATTTAATTTTCCAAAGTTGATTAACTCAAAAAGAAAGTTTTTTTAGAAAGAAGGAATGTTTTTGTTGATGTTTTAAAGATAAAAAGAGACTTGGGGTATTAGTTTCATCGAAATGATAAGGTTTCCGTTATTAATCCTTTCGACTATTTTCCAGTTTAAAGAACGATATATTTCTTAAGACAAGGCGACGGTTGTAGCAAGAGTTTCCTTTCGGAATACAAACACGTGTTCTAAACTAATTATGAAGCCTATTTTCATGGTTGATTATTATTAGAACCCATTAAGCAAAGACCTTTTCGTGTCTCAATAAAACCAAAACTATTTCCATGTGTTGATTTTATTGTCTAATTTCATAGATCCAACAATCACACTTCGCCTTTCGGTACATCGTGTGGTGTTTTGAAATAATAATGAAAAGTGATGAAATTAGATTTAAAAATACAAAGTGATTAAGGTGGAAAATAGCCTCGGGAATTAATTAGTAGGAAGCCATCATTTGATTGTTGCCAAAAACCCCAAGGCTAAGAAAGTCTACTCACTGATGATCATTGTAGACAAAAGAGGAGAAGAGGAAGATTTTGTAAATTGCAAGAATTGTAAAGAAAGCGATAAGTGCGAAATGTGTAAATGAGTTAGGAATTAGATGTTAGAATGGTAAAATTATAAATAGCGGAATTGTAAATGACAAGAAAGTAAATTGCTTAAAAAGTAAATTGCAAGAAAGTAAAAGGGGAAGAAAATAAAAGGGCAAGAAAAGTAAAGAGCAAGAATTAAAAGGGCAAGAAAATAAATGGGCAAGAAAAGTAAAGAGCAAGAATTAAAAGAGCAAGAAAATAAATGGGCAAGAAAAGTAAAGAGCAAGAATTAAAAGGGCAAGAAAATAAATGGGCAAGAAAAGTAAAGAGCAAGAATTAAAAGAGCAAGAAAATAAATGGGCAAGAAAAGTAAAGAGCAAGAATTAAAAGAGCAAGAAAATAAATGGGCAAGAAAATAAAGAGCAAGAATTAAAAGGGCAAGAAAGTAAAATAGCAAGAATTAAAAGGGCAAGAAAGTAAAAGAGCAAGAATCATAAAGAACATGAAGAGTAAATTGAAGTCATGAATCTTAGAGAGTTTATTGAGAGTGATTTTCTCACAAAATTCAAGTGTGCTTACAAGTGAGGATCAAGGTCCTATTTATAGGAAAATATGAGGGAAGGGGCAAAATGGTCATTTCAAGTTTTGGCAAAGATAGCCATCAACAAATGGACAAAGCAAGTTGGCAAGGATAGCCATAAACAAGTGGACAAAGCACTTTGAATGGAGGGGCAAAATGGTCAAAAAGAAGTGAAAAATCAAGTTGGCAAAGATGGCCGCAAACAAGTGGCCGCAGCCAAAATTGACTGCTTTTTGGCGCCCTTGTCGCCCTTGGCGCCCTGTCCTGCGCCAGTTGTGCTGCTCCTTGGCGCCCCTTGGCGCCCAGTCCTGCACCAGTCCTGTGCCAGTCCTGCGCCAGTGTTGTTCCTTGGCGCCCTTGGCGCCCTGTGCTGCGCCAGTTTTGCTCCTTGGCGCCCTTGGCGCCCTGTGCTGCACCAGTTTTGCTCCTTGGCCCCCTTGGGGCCCTGTGCTGCGCCAGTTTTGCTCCTTGGTGCCCTTGGGGCCCTGGGCGCCCTCTACTGCGCCAGTTTTGCTACTTGGCGCCCTTGGGGCCCTGTGCTGCGCCAGTTTGCGTTGTGCTGTCTCAAAAATTGTTCCTTCTCAAATATTTTCTTTGTTCTTCATTTTAGCTCATATTTTCTCTTTTGCTTCAAAATAAAACCTGAAAATAAAAAGTAAACATTTGTAGTAAAATAGCTCAAAAATATAATTAAAATACCAGATAAACCTAATAAAAATAACTATTAAAAAGACTCTAAAAATAGACTTATCAATTGATTGTGTGTGTTTGTACAAGTTACTCTTCTCTATATATATACATAGGCCCTCGTCGGCCACTAAGCGAGCCAACAATTGCCTACCGTTGGATCAATTGAAGATCAACGCCTAATGTCACGCCTAGCCCTATGAAATCAGAGCCACTACCCACGATCCCACTAGCACGGTTAGTGGGGTGCCAAAACCTTCAACTGCTCCCACATTCTATCCACGTGACCTTCCTTTGCCTCGCAAGAAAGTCCTATTTGCCTCGGTCATATACCCCTCGGCTGATTCTTGTTCTCGGCCTGTAGCCGTCAAGCTTAGGCTAACCGAACTATTGTGGCCGAGGCACTCTATATGTTGAGACTTGCTATACTTCAGCTCTATCTGATGTCCCTCGAGCTCAATTCCTCCTTAGGGCGTTCACATTGTATCTTGCCTCGAGCTTCATCCATTATCCCTCGGGCTGAATCTCTCCTCGGGGCATTTACAGTCTTTTACCTCAAACCCCTCTTTTGAGAATTTTACTTCGGCAAATATCTTCTATAAATTATCAGGTGACTAGCCTCGGTGTCCTGGTCTCCCCTGAATTATATTTCTCAGCCCTTGGCCTACGACTTAATTTATTTTTGGGTGTTAACAGTTACTTAGGTGAAACGTCGCCTCTAGTTATTTGGAATATAACTGTTACACGTCATTTCAATGATGCGCGCGACGCCCTTAAACCTCTGTGTTCTTTCCAAGAGAGATATTAACTACACTTGTACGCCTTTATCAACGGCTAAACCCGAGATTTATAAATACCAATTCTTTAGATCAATCACTTACTTGGCTATTTTGTAAATATCGTCTTCAAAAGATCTCTGCGTTTTCTTCCTTATTTCTTGAATCCAAAAACTCTCATGGATTCTCCTTCAAATACCCAAACTTTCCAGGATTCCGCCCCTGGAGGGAGTTATATTCTCCCAATACTGAACCCCTCGCAGACAATTACACGAATAATTCACAAGAGGGTAACTCTATTTGAACTTTTGTTGGTAATGGAGTTACTCATGCGTTTTTGGGTTCTCACCTATCATATGCTGATACCTTGGAAACCCCTCTTGTTTTTTCTTAGGATGCTTCACCCATCCTTGGGGCTAAAGAAAATCTTGGCGATCTATTTCCAAAATATTTCAAGATGGTCTTCAAAGGCAACCCTTCGGCTTCAAATGAGGTCTAGTGCAAGTGGCTGGAGCGTGTTACTAAAGCCAAAGGGAATCAATGGAAGCAACAAGGAATTTTTGACGTTATTCAGCTTAGTGATTATAATATCCATTTCAATGAGGCAGAGATATTTGCTTCCCTTCATTTCTGGCATCAAGCCACCAACAACTTCCTTCTTCCGTGTGGCGTGTTTAGCCCAATATACTCCTTTTGTGAAATCTGTAACACCCCTTTCTACCCGTTACTTCGTTTATAAAAAAATCAGAGTTTGAAAATCTCGTTCATAGGGAAATGTTACACATACTTCAATAAAACGTCGCTTAGTAGTTTTGAAAAACAGTTCGACTCAATACTCATGCATTCGCGTAGCACATCACAAATAAAGAATCTCCAATCTCATTTCAACGTCACTTATAAAACTCAACATAACACAACCCAATACGCAGCGGAAAATAGTGAAACATAACCAAATAGTCCACATGGACATAATAATCAAAAAATCATAAATAAATGCCGAGTTCGTTATCCCCCCTGAGTGCTACGTATCAGAGCATGACGACTCGACTCAAAAGTGAAGCTAATACCTTCACTGGGAATCACCTGCACGTTACCAACACGGGGGTAACATTCAAACAGGAAAGGGTGAGCATCATTTCAGTCTATATAATAGAAAATATGATAAGCACTAATCATAGGCTACGCACTAGAACAATCAGCATCCAAACACCAATACTCACATCATAGTCATCTCTTACGTCATTTGCAATAACTCATTACATATCATGTAGATTTATGAAATGCAACCCACTCGCGGGTATATGCATGAAGGTACCTTTTCACAAAACGTCGCTTAGCCACTCAGGCCTTATCATCACTTAGCCACTCAGGCCTCAAAACATCACTGGGTTTATGCATATGGGCATGAGACACTATGACATGCACCACTCACAATACACACATACACAATTACTCAATTCATGGTCAACTATGTGACCCGTCACTTACCGGTTTGCCGAATAAAGGCACAGCACCTGTCATTTCACAATTCACACACAAATAACTTCACTTAGCCTTTTAGGCCTTAACATCACTTAGCCACTCAGGCCCCAAATGTCACTTACACATAAACATCATTCAACTCAAACATTAGCCACTGAGGGCAAAAACGTCATTTGACTAACCACCAAGGGCATCCTCGTCATTTACACATCATTATCATCAACTTTGGCCACTAGGGGCAAAACAGTCATTTGACTAGCCACCAAGGGCATCCTCGTCATTTACACATCATTATCATTAACTTTGGCCACTAGGGGCAAAACAGTCATTTTTGACACTACCGTGTTAAAACTGTTGTTTATACACCAAAAAGGGATTTTTAAAGAGTTCCACGTCATTTTTCAATGTCACTGGGACGATCACCGGGGACAGCCACTTGGGCGCCCACAAACCATCAGAAAATAACAATTTTTCATTTTAAAAATTAGACCCATAGATGGACAGCGTAAAAAGCTTCACGACACTTTTTGAATCGTTCAAAACATACGTCTGAGTCAAAAGTTATGATAAAAATAAGTTTGGGAAAAATTAGACAACGTTCTGAAAATTGGCGCCTTAGGCGCCCAGGCAACACAGGCACCCAGCGCCCAGGCGCGCACAACACAACGCAACACAGCGCCACAGGCGCCCAGCGCCCAGGCGCGCACAACGCAACATAGACACGGGCGCCATGCGCCCAGGGAACAACAACGCGCGCACAGCGCAACACATACAAGACACGGGCGCCTAGCGCCCAGGCGCAAAACGCAACACGCACGCCCCAGGCGCCCAGCGCCCAGGCGCGCCAGACACGCACAGCACACACTCCATCAGGCGCCCAGCGCCCTGCACAGGCACCCGGCGCCCAGAAAAACAGCAACACACCCAGAATTTGTTCAACACTTTTTAACACTAAAAATTGGTTTTTCTTGACAACTTGAAATTATAAAAACTCCACATTTTTCCAGCCACCAAAAATACACTTAATTTTAATTAATTCTTCCAAAAATTCAATTTGAGCATTGTCTTCCCTATCCCCTTGGCGCCCTAGGCGCCTATGTACCCACTCATCCAATTTGCGAAATCACACAAGCAATCCACACCAATTTCAGTTTCATGATTAATTCGAATGCCACAATTCACCAACACAATCGCATATATATATATCAAGAATTTCAGCTTCATGATTTAATTCCACTTCGCATACACATATATATAATGACCAATACCAACAATGCATCAAGAACATCAAGAACGCAAGAACATCAAAACGCAAAGGACTTCAAAACGCAAATAACATCAAGAACGTACAATTCTAATACAAGCCCTAGATCTAGAACTCATCATAGGAATTATTAGATAGAATGATAGAGCTCCCCTAACCTCGAAATTGAAGAACGGAGGCTCCGGAGATAGTCACGTACAGGACCACAGCAACAAGATCACGTTCTTGCTCTTCCTTGGTTGCGACTTCTCTCCTCTTCCTCTTCTCTCCTTACGGCGCCCTTCCTTGCTCTCTCTCTCTATCTCACGCTCTTTCTTTCTTTCTTGCGTTTTCTCTTCTGATTTTGCGAATTGCCACCAACCCTAGACCCCAACTAAACCAACACTTCGCATATGACAAGAATAACGGGCTTGGGCTTCTCACTTAGGCCCAAGTCCATTTGGTTCAGCACCTCCACTTTCTAGTACTTCCTACGCATATCAGTATAAATTCAATTAATTAAATTACATCAAATAATTTAATTTAAATCCCCAATTACTTAATTAAATAAATTAATTAAATAATTTTAGGGTGTTACAACTCTCCCCCACTTAGAATATTTCGTCCTCGAAATTTTACCTGATCAAACAACTCTGGGTAGGATTCTCGCATCTTGCTCTCTAGCTCCCAAGTCATACTCTCGCCGGCAGCTCCTAGCCAAACCACTTTCACCAACGCAATCTCTTTGCCTCTAAGCGCTTTCACTTCACGATCCTCAACCCGTACGGGCATCGTCTCCACAGTGAGATTATCCCGCACCTCTACCTCGTCCATATGGATCACATGAGATGGATCCGAAACATACTTCCGAAGTTGCGACACGTGAAACACGTCGTGCAAGTTCGAAAGATTTGGCGGTAAAGCCACTCTATAAGCCACATTTCCGATTCTTTCAGAAATCTGATAAGGACCAACAAATCGAGGAGTGAGCTTCTTCGATTTCAACGCTCGACCAACACCGGTAATAGGAGAAACCCTCAAGAACACATGCTCCCCCTCCTGAAATTCTAAATCCTTTCTCCGCTTGTCATGATAACTTTTCTGCCGACTCTGCGAAGCCTTCATCTTCTCACGGATCATCTTGATCTTCTCTGTAGTCTCCCGCACAATCTCCGGACCCAACACTACACTTTCTCCCGACTCATACCAACATAATGGCGTCCTACACTTTCGACCATACAATGCTTCAAACGGTGCCATCCCAATGCTGGAATGGTGACTGTTGTTATAAGTAAACTCAATCAACGCAAGGTAGGAATCCCATGATCCCCGCTGTTCCAATACACAAGCCCTCAACAAATCCTCTAACGACTGAATTGTCCTCTCTGATTGACCGTCTGTCTGGGGATGATACGCCGAACTCATTTTTAACTTAGAACCCAATTCTTTCTGCAAACTCTTCCAAAACTCGGAAGTGAACCTCGGATCCCTATCTGACACAATACTCTTCGGAACACCGTGCAGCCTCACAATCTCTTTGACATATACCTCTGCCAACCTCGACACCGGATAAGTGATATTAATAGGAATAAAATGAGCAGACTTCGTTAACCTATCAATGATCACCCAAATAGCGTCATGACCCTTAACTGTATTCGGTAGCCCCGTCACAAAATCCATCGCTATGCTATCCCATTTCCACTCTGGGACTTCCAACGGTTGCATTAACCCTGCTGGCTTCTGGTGCTCGACCTTCGACTTTTGACAGGTCAAACAGGCATACACAAACTGCGCCACATCTCTCTTCATACCATACCACCAAAACATCTTTTTCAGATCTTGATACATTTTCGTCGCTCCAGGATGGATACTCAACTTGCTACGATGACCTTCCTCTAAAATTGCCTTTCTCATTTCTTCATCGTCTGGAACACAGATCCTACCCCGGAACCTCAACACACCACTGGAATCTAATTTGAAATCTTCATCTTCAGATTTACCGACTCCATTAATTAAATCCACCAGCTTGACATCTGTCTTCTGAGCTTCTCTAATGCTGCCCAGGAAATCATTGTCGATCTTTAACATTCCCAGCTTGACACTGCGAGGTGTCATCTTACAAACCAAACTCAAATCCCTGAATTCTTCAATTAACTCTAATTCTTTCACCATCATGGCCGACATATGCAAAGACTTTCTGCTTAAGGCATCAGCCACGACATTAGCCTTGCCGGGATGATAATTCAAACCAAAGTCATAATCCTTCAAGAGCTCCAACCACCGACGCTGTCTCATATTCAACTCTTTCTGATCGAACAGATACTTTAGACTCTTATGATCACTGAACACTTCGAACCTCGAACCATAAAGGTAGTGCCTCCAAATCTTGAGCACAAATACCACAGCAGCCAATTCCAAATCATGCGTAGGGTAATTTTTCTCATGAATCCGCAATTGCCTCGACGCATACGCAACGACTTTCCCATCCTGCATCAACACACCACCAAGACCCATCTTCGAAGCGTCACAATACACAACGAACGGTTCCTCTGGATTAGGCAACGTCAAAACAGGCGACGTCGTCAATCTCTTTTTCAGTTCCATAAAACTTTCCTCGCACCGAGCATCCCAAACAAAAACTTTACCCTTGCAGGTCAACTGAGTCAATGGAAGGGCCAACTTGGAAAAACCCTCGATGAACCTCCTGTAGTACCCAGCCAAACCCAAAAAGCTTCTAATCTCTGTTACGGACTTCGGAGACTCCCACTCCAACACTGCTTCTACTTTTGCCGGATCAACCGCAATACCATTACCAGAAATCACGTGCCCAAGGAAACTCACCTCTTTCAGCCAGAACTCACACTTCGATAACTTAGCGTACAACTTTTTCTCTTTTAAAACTTCCAACACTGACTTCAGGTGCTCAGCATGCTCTTCATCTGACTTAGAATAAACTAGAATATCATCTATGAAAATTACCACAAACCGATCTAGGTAACTATGGAAAATACGGTTCATATATTCCATAAATACACCAGGAGCATTGGTCACACCGAACGGCATCACTGAATACTCATAATGCCCATACCTTGTCCTGAACGCTGTCTTCTGAACATCTTCATCCTTCACTTTAATCTGATGATATCCGGACCTCAAATCAATTTTGCTGAAAACACGGGCACCCACTAACTGGTCCATCAGATCGTCGATCCTCGGAAGCGGATACTTATTCTTGATAGTTACCTTATTCAACTGACGATAGTCCACACATAACCTCATGCTCCCATCTTTCTTTTTCACTAACAATACCGGAGCTCCCCACGGTGATACACTCGGTCTTACAAATTTCTTCTCAAGCAATTCTTCAAGTTGCGTCTTCAACTCAGACAGTTCCAACGCCGACATTCTGTACGGAGCCATAGACACAGGCCTCGTACCAGGTACAAGATCAATCGAAAATTCAACTTCTCTTTCCGGTGGCACACCCGGAATTTCATCAGGAAAGACCTCAGGAAATTCACGCACTACCTTCAGTTCTTCAATAACAGCCTGACTCTCAACAGACAACGAAGCCATCAACGCAAATAACCGAACTCCTTCTTTCTTCAATTTCTTCAACTGACCAGCAGACACCAAAACCGAACTTTCTTCACCGAAACTAACCGACTTGCTACGACAGTTGATATGAACATGATTATTCTCTAACCAGTCCATGCCTAAGATTACATCCAGACCTCTCAATGGCAAACATACAAAATTCACAATAAAGTCCCTGCCGAAGATCGACACGGGACACTGAGAACACACCTGGGACGTAATCACCGACCCCTTCGCAGGAGTATCGACAACCATATCCCCACACATAGCAGATAAAACAAGACCCAATCGTTTACAGCAATCAACAGATATAAAACAATGGGTAGCACCAGTATCAATAAGAGATTTTAGAGAAGTACCATTAATAAAACACGTACCTCTAATCAGACCATCATCATCATCAGGCTCCTCTCCTGCCAATGCAAATACCTTCCCAGTAGACCTTTCCTTTTTCGGCTTTGTACACTTTGTACTGATATGCCCAGACTCACCACAGTTGAAACACACCACATCCTTGACCTTACACTCAGCTGCCATATGACCCTTTTTACCACAACGGTAGCAATTCCTGTCATCCGACCTGCATGTAGTACTCTTGTGGCCAGGCTTGCCACACTTATAACAGACAATGCTAGCAGGGGCATCTCCCCCACTAGGACCTTTACCTCCAGCAGCCTTCTGATAACTCTTACCCGCAGGAACCTCATACGGCTTGCTTCGACTCTGAAACTTGCCCTTTCTCTCAGAAGTAGCTTTGTAGCGAGCAGTACTGTCCTCCTCGAAGATCCTGCAACTATCAACCAGATCTGCGAACACACGAATCTTCTGATAACCAATGGCCTGTTTAATATCAGGCCTCAACCCATTCTCAAATTTGATGCATTTTGAAAATTCAGCCGTAGCCTCACTGTAGTGTGGATAAAATTTTGCTAGCTCCACAAATTTTGCCGCATAGGCAGTCACAGACATACCACCTTGCTTCAGCTCCAAAAACTCTATCTCTTTCTTCCCGCGGACGTCTTCAGGAAAGTACTTTCTCAGAAATTCCCTGCTGAAAACCTCCCAAGTAATCTCTTCCTGCACAGCCTCTAACCTCTGCCTAGTAGCCAACCACCAGTCGTCGGCCTCCTCGGCTAACATGTGGGTACCAAAGCGGACCTTCTGTTCAACAGTACAGTTCATCACCCTGAAAATCCTCTCGATCTCCTTCAGCCAAGCCATAGCACCATCTGGATCATATTTGCCCTTAAAGGTGGGCGAATTCTCCCTCTGAAAGGTTGTCAGACTCCTAAAACCAGCATTATCCCCAGCATTCTGCTGACCCTGCATCGCCTGAGCCATAGCTTGCAATGCAGCAGCAAGAGCAGCGTCGTCTCGTCTGGCCATTCTAGCACTGCAACAGAAAACAGAATTCAGAAACGAGTAACAAACTCAATGTTACTCAACACGACGACTCAACTACCGGCCGGACAGACCGAACTGCTCTGATACCACTAATGTAACACCCCTTTCTACCCGTTACTTCGTTTATAAAAATCAGAGTTTGAAAATCTCGTTCATAGGGAAATGTTACACATACTTCAATAAAACG
Source organism: Astragalus membranaceus (assembly GCA_039519185.1). Lineage (NCBI taxonomy): Eukaryota > Viridiplantae > Streptophyta > Magnoliopsida > Fabales > Fabaceae > Astragalus > Astragalus membranaceus. The sequence continues at coordinate 116,479,840 of CM076849.1, read as the reverse complement.
TCGCTTAGTAGTTTTGAAAAACAGTTCGACTCAATACTCATGCATTCGCGTAGCACATCACAAATAAAGAATCTCCAATCTCATTTCAACGTCACTTATAAAACTCAACATAACACAACCCAATACGCAGCGGAAAATAGTGAAACATAACCAAATAGTCCACATGGACATAATAATCAAAAAATCATAAATAAATGCCGAGTTCGTTATCCCCCCTGAGTGCTACGTATCAGAGCATGACGACTCGACTCAAAAGTGAAGCTAATACCTTCACTGGGAATCACCTGCACGTTACCAACACGGGGGTAACATTCAAACAGGAAAGGGTGAGCATCATTTCAGTCTATATAATAGAAAATATGATAAGCACTAATCATAGGCTACGCACTAGAACAATCAGCATCCAAACACCAATACTCACATCATAGTCATCTCTTACGTCATTTGCAATAACTCATTACATATCATGTAGATTTATGAAATGCAACCCACTCGCGGGTATATGCATGAAGGTACCTTTTCACAAAACGTCGCTTAGCCACTCAGGCCTTATCATCACTTAGCCACTCAGGCCTCAAAACATCACTGGGTTTATGCATATGGGCATGAGACACTATGACATGCACCACTCACAATACACACATACACAATTACTCAATTCATGGTCAACTATGTGACCCGTCACTTACCGGTTTGCCGAATAAAGGCACAGCACCTGTCATTTCACAATTCACACACAAATAACTTCACTTAGCCTTTTAGGCCTTAACATCACTTAGCCACTCAGGCCCCAAATGTCACTTACACATAAACATCATTCAACTCAAACATTAGCCACTGAGGGCAAAAACGTCATTTGACTAACCACCAAGGGCTTCCTCGTCATTTACACATCATTATCATCAACTTTGGCCACTAGGGGCAAAACAGTCATTTGACTAGCCACCAAGGGCATCCTCGTCATTTACACATCATTATCATTAACTTTGGCCACTAGGGGCAAAACAGTCATTTTTGACACTACCGTGTTAAAACTGTTGTTTATACACCAAAAAGGGATTTTTAAAGAGTTCCACGTCATTTTTCAATGTCACTGGGACGATCACCGGGGACAGCCACTTGGGCGCCCACAAACCATCAGAAAATAACAATTTTTCATTTTAAAAATTAGACCCATAGATGGACAGCGTAAAAAGCTTCACGACACTTTTTGAATCGTTCAAAACGGACGTCTGAGTCAAAAGTTATGATAAAAATAAGTTTGGGAAAAATTAGACAACGTTCTGAAAATTGGCGCCTTAGGCGCCCAGGCAACACAGGCACCCAGCGCCCAGGCGCGCACAACACAACGCAACACAGCGCCACAGGCGCCCAGCGCCCAGGCGCGCACAACGCAACATAGACACGGGCGCCATGCGCCCAGGGAACAACAACGCGCGCACAGCGCAACACAGACAAGACACGGGCGCCCAGCGCCCAGGCGCAAAACGCAACACGCACGCCCCAGGCGCCCAGCGCCCAGGCGCGCCAGACACGCACAGCACACACTCCATCAGGCGCCCAGCGCCCTGCACAGGCACCCAGCGCCCAGAAAAACAGCAACACACCCAGAATTTGTTCAACACTTTTTAACACTAAAAATTGGTTTTTCTTGACAACTTGAAATTATAAAAACTCCACATCTTTCCAGCCACCAAAAATACACTTAATTTTAATTAATTCTTCCAAAAATTCAATTTGAGCATTGTCTTCCCTATCCCCTTGGCGCCCTAGGCGCCTATGTACCCACTCATCCAATTTGCGAAATCACACAAGCAATCCACACCAATTTCAGTTTCATGATTAATTCGAATGCCACAATTCACCAACACAATCGCATATATATATCAAGAATTTCAGCTTCATGATTTAATTCCACTTCGCATACACATATATATAATGACCAATACCAACAATGCATCAAGAACATCAAGAACGCAAGAACATCAAAACGCAAAGGACTTCAAAACGCAAATAACATCAAGAACGTACAATTCTAATACAAGCCCTAGATCTAGAACTCATCATAGGAATTATTAGATAGAATGATAGAGCTCCCCTAACCTCGAAATTGAAGAACGGAGGCTCCGGAGATAGTCACGTACAGGACCACAGCAACAAGATCACGTTCTTGCTCTTCCTTGGTTGCGACTTCTCTCCTCTTCCTCTTCTCTCCTTACGGCGCCCTTCCTTGCTCTCTCTCTCTATCTCACGCTCTTTCTTTCTTTCTTGCGTTTTCTCTTCTGATTTTGCGAATTGCCACCAACCCTAGACCCCAACTAAACCAACACTTCGCATATGACAAGAATAACGGGCTTGGGCTTCTCACTTAGGCCCAAGTCCATTTGGTTCAGCACCTCCACTTTCTAGTACTTCCTACGCATATCAGTATAAATTCAATTAATTAAATTACATCAAATAATTTAATTTAAATCCCCAATTACTTAATTAAATAAATTAATTAAATAATTTTAGGGTGTTACAAAATCTGATGATGACATCGTTCTTCCGAGTTTTTGAAAAGGTATTATTAACGAAGTCATCGCTTCAAACCAACGAAACGATGCAGTTATAAATTTCGAACATGTACCCTTCCTCGGGTGTTGGTTGACATATTTTCTCATCTGTTGTAAGACGATGCAGATGCCTAAGTATTTTCTTTCTAATGCTTAATGTATTCATGAAGGCCAGGCTATTTGCCTAGGTTCTTTCATATTGGCCCATTTATATGAAGGTCTCACTGAGGCTATTCAGAATTTGAGGAGCAAAGGAGAGGTCGAGATCATAAAGGGTCCTTTCTGGTTTATTCAATTGTGGTTGAATTCTATATTCCGAAACCATGTGCTCTCTAGCATTCCCACCACTATTCCGAACCATGTAGCTTGTTATAGTCTTACAACTTGCACGAAGAGAGATATTTCGAAACAAGCTTTTCTTGAATATTTTTCCTTGTTTTCTTCCCTAACATAGTTTGAGCCTTCTTTTTTCCCTTTTCCAGTAGACAATTCGGACCTGACTGGTTTCAGATTTCCTTTAATTTTCCTTCAGAACCTTCTATTCTTGCTATATGTCAAAAACTCTTTAGACCTTACCACGTATTTTACTATCTTCGTGATAGTAAACATCAAGCTATTGCAGATGGCTATGTCATCATACCGAAGTTGTATTCTTCTGAGGCTTTTAAAGACATTTTGTTCACAGTTGAAAGTAAACTCCTCAATCTTCAACTGGTTCCTTTCGAGACAACTTTTTTCAAATCCAAGAATTTTTAGGCATGGAGGTATGCTTATTTCGAGAAACTTCGATCCTCTCTTGATTGTAATTTGGTAAGATTCGCAGAATTAAGAGAACCTGCCTATGCTACCAAAAGGAAGAGTAAGTTTTAAACTTGTACCTTACTTAACCTGTTCTTGGTTTGAATGTTTGCTAATTTGTTTAAACCCTGATTTTTGCAGGTTAGGATCTTCCTTCATCTTCGAAATCGAAGAAACTGAAATCAACTTGAATTTGGCCTCTGATAAAACCCCGTATGTCGGTGAAACCAAACATGCTTCTGTACCGGTTAGAAGAAGCGGTAGACTTACTCGCAATTTTACTTCTCCTGTGTCTTCCTCGGGTCCAATAGAAGTTGATCTTACTAAACTTTCCCCATCTAATTTGAAGTCAGAGGTAATTTCTATTTACTCGCTTTTGTTTTTTATGAATCTATTTTCATTTTCCTTTTTGTCTCATATAGAAACTGAGTTCGGAGAATCTGTCAGCCACTTCATCATCACTCTCCCTTGAAGTAATGGTTCAAGACGGTCCTAATGTTGTGTCTTCAAAGAAACAAGGTTCAACTAACTCTGGCCCTAAAAAACAAGTCAAATGCATGGAATCTTCCATGATGACCGTTATGATCCCTACCACAGATCTGGTAGTTACAGATCTTCTCGCCATCATGAAGGAGTATTTGCATTCCTACTATGTTCCCCCAAATGGGATCTTCAAACTTTGAAGCTTTAACTACTGCGGGATCTGATACATTAGTGAATTCTATTTACGACAATTTGAGAGAAATGCTCAAACCTCATAGCCATGATATTTTTGAAGCTTTCACAAAGGTTTCGGACCTTAAACAAAAACTGTCAAGTTCGAAAGATGAAATCACCGACCTTGACGAGCATCTGTCTTCGCAGAGGAAATGTGAATTTTGGGAACTTGCCCCACTTCTTGCTCATGCCATTGAAACTCATACTGAACTAAAGGGCAACGATGTTTCATCTAACTCTTTTAGCTTTGAAGTTTTTCAACTGGATGCCAATATCTATGAATGTCGTCGCCAAATGAAAACTTCACTGAAACTCTCAAAGATGGTGAAACTCATATTAAAGATCTCCAAGAACAGGTCGAAGACTTTAATAATTCCATTGCTATCCTCACTCATGAGCTAGGACAACTTACATTACGGAGGAATGAAGCTGCAGATCGAATCTAAACTATTAAGAACTTAAAGGTTCCAGTTCTCGAACGTCAAAAAGAAGCTTGTTCTACTCAGAGAGCTGAATTATAAGCAAAGAGAGTCACACTGGATAAAATTTCAGAGAACATGCAAACGACATTGCATAATTTTTGTAAATTTCTTTTCTTGTATATTCGAAATCCTGGAATTCATCTTGTGCCGCCTTATATTTCTTTATGATGAACACACGTTTTTCTATTTGTTTTAGATCTAAACTCTACTGGTTGCTCATTTAGTTTTCGAGGTCCCTTCTGTTCCTCGAGTTACGACTTGTCGACGTGGATTTTCACCATTATGTTTTTCAGAAAAACCATTGTGAATTTAAAACTTGTTCATGGCGCGTGCAGGCGCTTTCACTTCAACACGTTTTCCACTTTTTTCGCGCTTCCCGAGCACCATTAGCCCATGTCTTCAAACTCCCTGTTATAACTTAACTGCCATCTTCGACTTAACTTTCATTATAGAAGGAATTGAAGAGTCTAATTTCGAACATAATTTAGTGTTTCAGAATTCCTTAGAATAACTAAATTTTATCCTTCATCCTTTCTCGTAAAAAAACCCATTTCTTGCCTTCGTCAGTAGGACTTGTTGTTCCTCTCGCATCGAAGTAAGCAACTACCATCAAGCATGATGGAGAAGAGTTTTCTCACGGCCTAGAGGGAACAGACATCGAACAAAACCTTTGGCAAACTCAAGTTCTTGTTCCTTTTTAAAACTCTCTAGTCCCAGCATTTCTTTGTAATCCCAAGAAAGGAAAACTTTGTACTCCTTCAGAATCTTAATGATTGCTTCTTTCATGCTTGGTTCCAGGAGAGCACTTAAAAAGGTTGGTCTCGATTTCTGTCCCTCTTCAACCAATTTGACTTCTTCCATAGGGTCTTGTGCTTCTAACTTACCTACCTCATCTGACCAACTATTTTCAAACCCAAGTGATGTGAGCCCACATGGAGCTTGGATGAAGTGTTTCCTATACTTTATTTTATTTTAATAACTGTATATTTGTAAGACACTTTCATTTTCGGCCATGTGGCTTTGAGTAGATGGGCTACGGCCTAGACTAGTTTTTGTGGCTAAAGGCCTTTCTTGGTATTGTGGATTTGGGCTTTATATTGTGGACCTAGGATCCAATAAGTCCATAGTATAACTACTTTACCCCTTAGTGTAATTAGGGAGAACTTTTGGATGAATGAAATCATTTCCTCAATTTTGCAAAGTTGAAAGCCTAGAGAGATACCTAGTGAGAGGTGAGATTGGCGAGTACATGCATATGAGAGGTGAGGTTCATCATGAAGTTTCTCCAATAGTTCCCGAAGAAAAGGACCTTGCTCACAACCTTGGGGCTAGGAGCGCCCAAGGCTAGTTGATCTTATCGCCTTCCAAAAAGGTGTGGCGATCATTCATCTCCACATCCATCTCTAGTCTCATCCACATTTGTTCTTTCTCCTACTTTTCATGTAAGCTCATTGTGTTTGTGTTGTATGTCCTTCATCTTTCTTGATTTGTCAATAACACTTGTTCCTGATCTTGTGTGAGAATTATTGAATTGTCAAAATTCTAGATCCTATCCTTCTTGATCTATTCTAGATCATATCATGTGATCTAGAGTAGATCAAGAAGGATGGGATCTATAAAAATGACAACTCAATAATTCTAGCACAAAATCAAGACAAGTGTTCTTGACAAATCAAGGAAAATGAAGAATACACAACACAAACACAATGAACTTACATGAAAAGTAGAAGAAAGAACAAATGTGGATGAGACTAGAGATAGATGTGGAAATGAATGATCGCCACGCCTTCTTGGAAGGCGATAAGATCAACTAGCCGTGGGCGCTTCTAGCCCCAAGGTTGTGAGCAAGGTCCTCTTCTTCAAGAACCATTGGAGAAACTTCATGATGAACCTCACCTCTCATATGCATGTACTCGCCACTCTCATCTCTCACTAGGTATCTCTCTAGGCTTTCAACTTTGCAAAATTGTGGAAATGATTTCATTCATGCAAGAAGTTCTCCCTAATTACACTAAGGGGTAAGGTATTTATATAATGGAGTTATTGGATCCTAGGTTCACAATATAAAGCCCAAATCCACAATAACAAGAAAGGCCTTTAGCTACAAAAACTAGTCTAGGCCGTAGCCCATCTACTCAAAGCCACATGGCCGAAAATGAAAGTGTCTTACAAATATACAATTATTAAAAGAAAATAAAGTATAGGAAACACTTCATCCAAGTTCCATGTGGGCTCACATCATCCTCCCCCTCTTGAATTTCACTTGTCCTCAAGTGAACTCTCTCCCTCTTAGAAACCTACATCAAGCATGGACAAAATCACTTATTTTGAAAATCAAAAACAACTACACTAATGCATTAATTGCTTAGGCTCCACCTGATCAAAAGGAAAGTGAGTGACCCTAAATAATAGCCTAAGTATGCAAAATCCCAACACAAATTTTAGTAAAATGGAAAATATGGTAAACTGCCAAGTGAAAGATAAAGGTCTAGGGAAACGAATAGAGATAACAGGTAGAAGATGATACCTTTGCAACTTCATAATATGAGACACATTCTCCAGTACCTTGGCCTTACCATTTAATTGCATGTCGTTAGAAGTACCACCAAGGTCCTCTCCATTCCCACAAGAAAGTGGCTTAGGCAACAACTTCGTAGGTGTCCTAAACAAGGAATGAACAAAACTATGTGCAAGGAAATAGTTAGTGATATTTTCATATGATATTTCATGCAAAGGTTTCCTAAGGCACATACATTCTTTCCTCTTAGCATCCTTGCTAGGCACTGCAATTAAACTTTTCATTTTCTTTGGGTCCTTTTCCTCAAGCTTTTGGTCTTTTAATTCTTTGTGAATGTCATGATCAAAACTAGGGGTGCCTACTACAACTACACTTTGGCCTTCCAACTTGAGGTTGGCGTTTGTTTATTTTTCCTCCTCCTCAGTTTTATTTTTCAAAATGATTTGGTCTTTCAAAACTTCTTGAGGACTAAGGGGAGAAAGAATAATTTTCAAACTCTTATGCATAAAGGAGTATTTGTTAGTAAATCCATTATAGATTGCTTTTGTATCAATTTGCCATGGCCTTCCTATGATTAGGTGGCCGGCCTCCATAGGGACAACATCACATAAAACATTGTCTTTGTAACTATGAATGGAGAAACTAACAAGCACTTGTTTATCCACAACCATTTATTGTCGCTCATTAAGCCATTGTATTTTGTATGGGTTTCGATGATTGATGGTGGGAAGATTGAGCTTTGTAACTAAGCAAGTGCTAGCCCAATTAACACAACTTCCAACATCAATTTGCAAACAACATAATCTAGTTGATACAAGACATCTAGTATGAAAGGTACAAGGATTAGTAGGAGTAGAGAAAGTTTCCTTACTCTTTGGCACTATGGCCAAAGCTTCATCTTTTACCATTTCCTCCCTCTTTGAATTGGTCTTCCAAGTATTGGTGTGGGTATACTTGGAGGAGTTTTCTGCTTTTAGGTCCCTCCTTCTATGGCTCCTTTCATCCTCCTCAACAACATATCTAGGCCTCCTATTTCTTTTGTCATAATATTCACAAGGAGAGTCATATCTAATAGGGGAATGATATCTTATGGGGGAGTGATACCTTCTTGGGGAGTGACACCTTCTTGGGGAATGATACCTCCTAGGAGAATGTTAGTATAAAAATAGCCACAAAAGTGAATCATACGTCCTATCAAATATGGGCTTCATCATGGAATAATTTGTGTGTACCTACAAGAGAATGTTAGTATAAAAATAGCCACAAAAGTCCTCACAAAAAGTGTTCATCTCACAAAGTGTCACTCCACTCGTGTTTAGGCTTTTAAGGAAACACTCTCACTCAAGGGTTTTTTGGTCACACACCATGTAAGTAGGTCACTCAAGTCACTCTCTTCTCCTTTAGAACTTGAAAAAGGAACCTATAAGCTACTATCCAAACCTTGGTGTTGATGTTACTATAGAACCCAAGGCATGTATGATCAATCACCAAGAGGAATAGAAAAAAGAGACTACTAAGACAAAATTAAGAAATTTTGAAGACACAAAAGGAAACAAAAATTGAAAAGCTAAACCAAATTCAGAGTATTTAAAGACAAATTTAAACTACCAAAAAAAAGAGACTCAAAAGTTTGCTAGCAAGGCACCAACAAATATTGCAACTTGTAACGCCCAAATATTTAATTAAATTATTTAATTAAATATTTAGGTATCCATTTATTTATTTCAGCTGGTGTAATTATATTAGCATTTGATTAAGAGATGTATAATTGGATATTAGGGGATGGTGTTAGTGATCGGGCTTAAGCTGGAGGAAAGCCCGTGATCCAAAAGCCCACTAGCTAGACGCAAAGGTGAAGCGCCTAGGCTAGAGTTTTGGCTCATTTGCGATTTGTTTGAGAAGAGAAAGAAAAGTTGCGAATAGAGGAGAGAAAGAGAGAAGGAGGGACGGCGCACATCCAAGAGAGGAGAAGAAGGGGATTTCGCGAATTCAAGGAGTAGAGAGGAGCTGTGTTGCTGAGGTTATTGTTGGTGACTTGATCAAGAGGATTAGTGCTCTCCTACTCTAAGGTAAGGGTGGGGTTGTAACACCCCAGTATTTCTAACATGTAGAGACACTGAAAGTGCACAGATGCGGAATATTCAGAGGACACAGTTCCTGTTTAAGTTTTGGACATACAAACTTTTTCCGAGACAAAACATAATCGGAAATAACATTACTTCATAAAATAGAAGTTTATCGGTTTCATACCGAATGGATTACAATAACCAAGTCCAAATACCAAACAGAAACATAAAATGGTTCATATAACTCATAATCAATACAAGTTTATACAACCAATAAGGATAACAAAAGTACAAGGGATCAAATGACTAAGTCTTCAGCACCTCCAAGAGTAGACCAACTACTCGTGCACAATAGTCTTCCTTTTTCCCTGCTTTTCTGAAAAACAACAAATATGGATAGGGTGAGATAACATTATCTCAGTGAGTCCTACCGTGCCCCCTCACTGACACTCGGTTTGATTTAATAAACCGTTTCACAAAAGCTGACATAACAATGTCTTATTTATTAATCGAATTGCCGACCGCACAACGACTGCTAATCCCGGCAATTCGTGATCTTCTTTTATTTATTCGAATGCCGACCGCACAACGACTGCTAATCCCGGCAATTCGTGAATTACTTAGCACAAACCGGCCGCACAACGCCTGCTAATCCCGGTAACCCGTGAGTTGACCACGCCAAAACACATTCAGGGCCTAGGGTGAGGGCTCATGACTTCCCTTCCTAGTATGCTACTTGTCGGGTCGTCACCCAACGCAATACGTATGACAATACGCATCAAGTTCTCGAGAGTTAGATAATTTATATCTTTTCGATCACCAAATGGATCAATCACAATATCTTTTTAGATAATTTATATCTTATTGATCTATAACCCGTTTTGATGAATTTATAAACATCCGGCATTATAATCATATTGTAATGTATTATTGACTTATAACCCGTTTTGATGAATCTCTAGACATCCGGCATTATAATCATATACAGTTGATATATATATAAATATACATATACATTCTATCCATCAGACGGTGTACCCACACGTATACTAGGATTTCGGTTTTTCGATCAAATAGGCTTTCAAAGCTTTGTTTTCAAAACCATGAGTTGAACAAGTTCAAAATAAGGTTTTTAGTGAGGCAATCCCTTTTTGAATGGTTGAGAAAGAAATTAGAAAGGGTTCGGGATCAAACGGAGCAACAAAACGAGAAAACGGAAGCCGGTAACAGAACCACACGCACGACCCGTGCCCAGGGGCGCACGACCCGTGCGTGGTGCACTACTCAGGACCCATCTACCAGAAGGAAGCGCACGATCCGTGCCCAGGGGCGCACGACCCGTGCGTCCCGTTCTGTTTCCAATCCTTCCAACCCGAAGCAGGCGCACGACCCGTGCCCAGGGGCGCACGGTCCGTGCGACCTGTGTCTGTTACCAGAATTTCGCACTTTTCTCATTTTCGCTCTCCATTCTCGTCCGATTCGATTTCTAATTTCAATCACCTGAAACTCAGAAAATTCCCAGAATATATATTTCCAGTAGTACACAATGCATTTCATTTCAACGATTTAAATCAAAATCTCATTTAAACCGTAAAACACCGTTTCGACTCAAAAACGCTTTTCAGTTCTAAGTCTTTCGTAAACAGAAAATGTGACCAAGGGATTCCATATCGAAAACAAGTTCAGAATATCAAAATGCCCTATCGTGAGTAGAACTCACCCGGGATGTCGATTTCGCTAGGAGCCACGATCGAAACTTGAAACGACCGAACACTAGGACGCACGAACGATCACCAAAAATGCTGGAACAGTAACTAGCTTGACTGAATAGCTTGGAGCAGCAACCCTAAGTGATTTGGACTCCCTCCAAACTCTAACACAGGTACTAGACTTCACTTTTGACAGTCCCACTGAACATGCAAAAGGAGTGGCAGCTCAAAACTCCATTGACATCACCATTGAAGCTTCAAGCTTCGAAAATGGAACAAGAGGTAGGGGAAGAATCAGGCCTCGAAATTAGGTTCATTGAATTCAGAATTGGAAATGGAGTGGAATGGTGAAGGAATAACTTACATGCAACAAGTATTTGGGTTGTTCCCCCTTCCCCCTTCCTCCTCTTCCCTCGCGTCCCTCCCCTTCTCTTTCCCTTTCTTCTTTCAGTTTTTCTTTTTCTGAAATTTCAGAATGGAATGAATGGGGTGGTGTGGCTGAGTGGCTTCAAGGTAGAAGTATTTATATGAGGGGTGCAAAATTACCATTTTGCCCTTCAGCTTAACTACTTCAATCAATCATGATTAAGCCATAATCAATTCATGAATAGGGTTTATTTGGACTTCTCCTCGAATAATAATCCCCGAGACACGACTAATTATTCCCACAAATAAATAATCGGTCTCCGGCATCATAATACGAGTCTTTAAAAACTAGGGATGTTACAATCTCCCCAACTTTTAAAAATTTTGTCCTCAAAATTGACGAAACATACCTTACTGAAAGAGATACGGATATCGATTGCGCATGTCTTCTTCCAGTTCCCAGGTAGCCTCTTCGGCTGAAAAGCCATCCCAAACTACTTTGATAATCGGAATTGACCTTGAACGCAGAGTCTTCACACCACGCTCCAAGATATAACTAGGATAAGGTTGGAATGACAAATCCGGTCGCAGGTCAATTGTATCAACACTCAACGGTTGATGCAGATCGGGAATATATTTCCTTAACTGAGACACGTGGAACACATCATGGAGGTTTGATAGGGCCGGAGACAATGCGAGGCGATAGGCAACTGGTCCAATCCGCTCGATGATTTGGAAAGGTCCAACATATCGAGGACTGAGCTTCCTCGCTCGCAAGGCCCTCCCGGTGCCTATGGTTGGAGAAACTTTCAAGAACACATGATCACCAACCTCAAACTCCAACGGTCTCCTTCGGTTGTCAGCGTAGCTCTTTTGCCGACTCTGAGCAACCTTCATCCTTTCTCGAATTGACTTGATCTTCTCAGTGGTCTCGCGAACCATATCGGGTCCCAAAAACTTGTCTTCCCCAATCTCCCACCAACACAATGGAGTTCTACACTTCCTACCATAAAGTGCTTCAAACGGTGCCATTCCAATGCTAGAGTGGTAACTGTTGTTGTAGGAGAATTCCACTAACGGAAGATGGTCCTCCCATTTTCTCCCACTGTCGAGCACACAAGCCCGAAGCATGTCCTCAAGAGTCTGGATAGTCCTCTCCGTCTGACCATCAGTCTGAGGATGATAAGCAGTGCTAACCAGCACCCTTGTTCCCAAAGCTTCATTTAATGCTCTCCAGAACCTGGAAGTAAACTTGGGATCTCGGTCCGACACAATACTCGTTGGGACTCCATGCAGTCTGATAATGTTCCTCACATATTCATCTGCTAACTTGGAAACCTTATAAGTCGAGCGAACGGGAATAAAGTGAGCGGATTTAGTCAATCGGTCCACTACTACCCAAATAGAATCATTGCCTGCCTGTGACCTCGGCAAACTCATGACGAAGTCCATTGAGATATCTTCCCACTTCCAAACTGGTACGTCTAGCGGTTGTAACTGACCGCCCGGTCTTCGGTGTTCCGCCTTAACCTTCTGACAAGTTAAGCACCGAGAAACAAATTCTGCAATCTCGACCTTCATCCCAGGCCACCAATACATTAGCTTCAAGTCTCGGTACATCTTAGTGGATCCCGGATGTACAGAGTACTGACTCCTATGAGCTTCTTCCAATACTTGCCTTTTGATATCATCGTCATCGGGAACACAAATCCTCCCATTAAAGCAAATCACGCCATCGCTATTCTCAGTGAAATCTGGTGATCCCCTCTGAGACTGCAACTTCATATCAGCTTCTTGAGCTACACGGATTTGTTCCCTTAGCACACTGGCTATCCGTATATGCCGCAGCACTACGCGATCCCTCTTTCTTACCACCTTGAGTTTCAAGTCTCTGAACGACTCCAACAAAGCCATCTCGTGAACCATTAGCCTTGCCGTGTGGATAGACTTCCTGCTCAGAGCATCTGCTACCACATTGGCTTTCCCAGGGTGATATTTCAATTCGAAGTCATAGTCCTTCAAAAATTCGGTCCACCTTCTCTGTCTGTTATTCAACTCCTTTTGGTCAAATAGATATTTCAAGCTCTTGTGATCACTAAAAACCTCGAAACGAGAACCGTAAAGGTAATGTCTCCAAATTTTCAGTGCAAACACAATAGCCGCCAACTCTAAGTCATGAGTTGGGTAATTCCGTTCATGCGTCTTCAATTGCCTCGATGCATAGGCCACAACATGTTGATTCTGCATGAGAACGCATCCTAAACCCTTCCCAGATGCATCACTGTAAATTTGAAATCCCAATGACGGATCCGGAAGAATTAGGATCGGAGCAGAAGTTAACTTTTCCTTCAATCCAAGGAAGCACTCTTCACAATCGGCATCCCACGTAAACGGTTGACCCTTGCGAGTCAATCGAGTAAGCGGAAGTACCATTTGCGAAAAACCTTCAATGAATCTTCTATAGTAACCAGCTAAACCCAGAAAGCTTCTGATCTCAGTCACTGACGTTGGCCGTTCCCAATTCAACACAGCTTCCACCTTGCTAGGATCCACTGCAACCCCTTCTTGGGAAATTACATGACCCAAGAATTTTACTTCAGGCATCCAAAAGTCACACTTTGATGGTTTAGCGTAGAGTTTCTTCTCTCGGAGTACTCCTAGGACAAATCGGAGATGCTGAGCATGCTCCTCAACTGACTTGGAGTAAATCAAGATATCATCAATAAAGACGACCACAAACTGATCTAGGTAAGAATGAAATACTCTATTCATATAATCCATGAATACGGCTGGAGCGTTAGTTAATCCGAAAGGCATTACTACAAACTCGTAGTGTCCGTACCTCGTACGAAAGGCAGTCTTCGGAATGTCTAAGGTTCTTACCCTAATTTGATGGTACCCTGACCTCAGATCAATTTTGGAGAAAACTTTAGCACCTCGAAGTTGGTCAAGTAGATCATCTATCCTTGGCAATGGATACTTGTTCTTGATAGTGATTTTATTCAGCTGACGGTAGTCTATGCATAACCTCATGCTTCCGTCCTTCTTCTTGACTAGCAATACCGGAGCACCCCATGGAGAAGCACTCGGTCGAATAAACTTCTTGGAAATTAATTCCTCAAGTTGGGACTTCAATTCTTTCAGTTCGAGAGGAGACATCCTATAAGGTGCTATGGATATTGGCCCTGTGCCAGGCGCCAAATCTATAGAGAATTCCACCTCTCGTTCTGGAGGTAAAGAGGAAACTTCCTCGGGAAAAACATCTAAGAATTCATTAACAACTTGAGTAGATGATAAATCCAAATCAGCTTCAGTTGATGCAGATAAAATAATAACAAAAGCTTCCGCACCTTGGAATAGAGACTGGCTGGCTGAAGTGAACGAAATAACACCATTATCTGCAGGTAATGAAGGTTCCGCTACTTCAGAAGGAAAATTAATTGCACGATTGAAACAATCAATCGTAATGTGATTGGAAGTCATCCAATTCATTCCCAACACGATCTCCATTCCTCTCATAGGTAGACAGATAAAATCAACAACAAAGTCCCTGCCTCCTATGGTGAGCAGACAGTTAAGACATAATGATTGGGTTCGCACACGACCCTTTGCCGCAGTAAGGATAGATATTGGTTCGGATATAGGAGATACTATTAATCCTAGCCGTTCCGCACATGCTTCAGAGATAAAACAATGAGTAGCACCAGAGTCATACAGAATATTAACAGTTTGATGAAAGATAGAACCTGTACCCCTTATAAGATTATCAGCTGGCTTGATGGTCTTAGCATCCAGAGTGTTGACTCGAGCCTGTCTCGGAGCATCAGGAGACTCCAAGAAAGCTTTCCTTGACGGACAATTATTAGCATAATGGCCCACTTCTTTGCAAAGGTAGCATTGGTTCGGTCCCACCTGACATTTGCCTCTATGAAATCTCTTGCAGACGTCGCACCTGTTAGGCCTGGCAGAGTCACTTGATTGGATTTGTTTCCCTTTATCCCTATTCCCTCTATATCTAGGGTTTGAAGAAGTTGGCTCATTACCCTTCTTCTTATCCTTCCAGAATTCTTTCCTCTCAGCATACATTCTTTTAAGATCGCTCTCAGCTGAATGAGCTTGTTGAACCAGAGCAGGATAAGTGGTCATGGAGTAAGAACTGAGACCTTGATTCACATCTCCTCTGAGACCTTGTCTGAACATTACCATTTTCCACCTATCATCAGTAGCGGTGGTTCCCAATTCATAGAATTGTGACAACCTCTCAAATCTGGCAGCATATTCCCCAACTGTCATCTCTCCCTGTTTCAAACTCAGAAATTCCATCTGCTTGTCAAGTCTTTGGGAGTCGGGAAAATAATGACCCAAAAACAACTCCTTGAAGTTATCCCATTCAAGAGGAGTTCCTTGATTTTGAAGCATTCTACGAGCGTTAACCCACCAAGTGTGAGCGTCCTCGTCCAGAGCGTTAGCAGCACAAATTACCTTTTCTCCTTCATTGCATTGCAAAGTATCAAAGATCCGTTCCATGGCATCTACCCAGAAATGGGCTTTCATTGCCTCAGATCCTCCTTTGAAGGTTGGGGGTTTCATCTTCAGAAACCGAAAATACATCCTGTTGGGATCCTCAGGTGTTGGCATATTGACTGGCTCAGCTGGTTGTGGTTGAGGCATCTGATGCATCTGCTGCATTTGAGCCATTTGAGCCATCTGTTGCTGTTGCATAAGCATCATGTCATTCATCATCTTCTGCTGAGTCTCGATGACATTCTGCATCCATTCTTGATGAGGATCAACAGGTGGGTTTCTCCTACCTCTCCCAGCCATGATTCTGCGAAGTATGCACAAAGTATTAAGTTGATCAGGCTCAATGTCTAATAGCATACTAAGAAAAATCAGACTTAGAAGACGCAAAAGACTCTTAGCATCTAAGTCCGACTAGGTCGAACCGCTCTGATACCAAATGTAACACCCCAGTATTTCTAACATGTAGAGACACTGAAAGTGCACAGATGCGGAATATTCAGAGGACACAGTTCCTGTTTAAGTTTTGGACATACAAACTTTTTCCGAGACAAAACATAATCGGAAATAACATTACTTCATAAAATAGAAGTTTATCGGTTTCATACCGAATGGATTACAATAACCAAGTCCAAATACCAAACAGAAACATAAAATGGTTCATATAACTCATAATCAATACAAGTTTATACAACCAATAAGGATAACAAAAGTACAAGGGATCAAATGACTAAGTCTTCAGCACCTCCAAGAGTAGACCAACTACTCGTGCACAATAGTCTTCCTTTTTCCCTGCTTTTCTGAAAAACAACAAATATGGATAGGGTGAGATAACATTATCTCAGTGAGTCCTACCGTGCCCCCTCACTGACACTCGGTTTGATTTAATAAACCGTTTCACAAAAGCTGACATAACAATGTCTTATTTATTAATCGAATTGCCGACCGCACAACGACTGCTAATCCCGGCAATTCGTGATCTTCTTTTATTTATTCGAATGCCGACCGCACAACGACTGCTAATCCCGGCAATTCGTGAATTACTTAGCACAAACCGGCCGCACAACGCCTGCTAATCCCGGTAACCCGTGAGTTGACCACGCCAAAACACATTCAGGGCCTAGGGTGAGGGCTCATGACTTCCCTTCCTAGTATGCTACTTGTCGGGTCGTCACCCAACGCAATACGTATGACAATACGCATCAAGTTCTCGAGAGTTAGATAATTTATATCTTTTCGATCACCAAATGGATCAATCACAATATCTTTTTAGATAATTTATATCTTATTGATCTATAACCCGTTTTGATGAATTTATAAACATCCGGCATTATAATCATATTGTAATGTATTATTGACTTATAACCCGTTTTGATGAATCTCTAGACATCCGGCATTATAATCATATACAGTTGATATATATATAAATATACATATACATTCTATCCATCAGACGGTGTACCCACACGTATACTAGGATTTCGGTTTTTCGATCAAATAGGCTTTCAAAGCTTTGTTTTCAAAACCATGAGTTGAACAAGTTCAAAATAAGGTTTTTAGTGAGGCAATCCCTTTTTGAATGGTTGAGAAAGAAATTAGAAAGGGTTCGGGATCAAACGGAGCAACAAAACGAGAAAACGGAAGCCGGTAACAGAACCACACGCACGACCCGTGCCCAGGGGCGCACGACCCGTGCGTGGTGCACTACTCAGGACCCATCTACCAGAAGGAAGCGCACGATCCGTGCCCAGGGGCGCACGACCCGTGCGTCCCGTTCTGTTTCCAATCCTTCCAACCCGAAGCAGGCGCACGACCCGTGCCCAGGGGCGCACGGTCCGTGCGACCTGTGTCTGTTACCAGAATTTCGCACTTTTCTCATTTTCGCTCTCCATTCTCGTCCGATTCGATTTCTAATTTCAATCACCTGAAACTCAGAAAATTCCCAGAATATATATTTCCAGTAGTACACAATGCATTTCATTTCAACGATTTAAATCAAAATCTCATTTAAACCGTAAAACACCGTTTCGACTCAAAAACGCTTTTCAGTTCTAAGTCTTTCGTAAACAGAAAATGTGACCAAGGGATTCCATATCGAAAACAAGTTCAGAATATCAAAATGCCCTATCGTGAGTAGAACTCACCCGGGATGTCGATTTCGCTAGGAGCCACGATCGAAACTTGAAACGACCGAACACTAGGACGCACGAACGATCACCAAAAATGCTGGAACAGTAACTAGCTTGACTGAATAGCTTGGAGCAGCAACCCTAAGTGATTTGGACTCCCTCCAAACTCTAACACAGGTACTAGACTTCACTTTTGACAGTCCCACTGAACATGCAAAAGGAGTGGCAGCTCAAAACTCCATTGACATCACCATTGAAGCTTCAAGCTTCGAAAATGGAACAAGAGGTAGGGGAAGAATCAGGCCTCGAAATTAGGTTCATTGAATTCAGAATTGGAAATGGAGTGGAATGGTGAAGGAATAACTTACATGCAACAAGTATTTGGGTTGTTCCCCCTTCCCCCTTCCTCCTCTTCCCTCGCGTCCCTCCCCTTCTCTTTCCCTTTCTTCTTTCAGTTTTTCTTTTTCTGAAATTTCAGAATGGAATGAATGGGGTGGTGTGGCTGAGTGGCTTCAAGGTAGAAGTATTTATATGAGGGGTGCAAAATTACCATTTTGCCCTTCAGCTTAACTACTTCAATCAATCATGATTAAGCCATAATCAATTCATGAATAGGGTTTATTTGGACTTCTCCTCGAATAATAATCCCCGAGACACGACTAATTATTCCCACAAATAAATAATCGGTCTCCGGCATCATAATACGAGTCTTTAAAAACTAGGGATGTTACAGGGGTTCTTCCTTATAATAGGGTTTTATGATGGGGTTATGTGGGAATAGGTCCTATAATACCTCTTGATTGATTTTGATGTTTGAGTTGGTGATAGTTGAATCATAACTAGGTTGAATTGAAATTTGGCTTGTTGGTGATTGTTGTGACTCTAAAAATTGGTGATTCATTGTTGTTATTACTAATTGCATGCTAGGTGTTCGATTAATTGTTGTTTGGTGTGGTGATTGACAATTCATGGTGATTGACATTGGTGGTTAAGGATTGGTGATTTAAATTGGTGAAATAACGAAAATATAGACCCCTAGGGCGCCATGGGCGCCATTGTCCTAGATGCTGTTTTTGGCGCCCTGTGCCTAGGCGCCGTGCCTGGCCCTGTTGCTGTTTCTGGCGCCCTATGCATGGGCGCCGTGTCTGGTGCGTGTCCCGTGTGCCAGTGTGTGCGTTGCTGTGTCTTGGCGCAGGGGCGCCATGGGCGCCTGTTCCTGAGTTGTGTTGCGCGTTGTATTGGTGCAGGGGCGCCACGGGCGCCGTTCCCGTGTCTGGTGCGTGCCTTGGTTCTGTGTTGCGTTTTGTGCAGTAGGATGTCTGGGCGCCAAGGGCGCCAATTCATGTGCCATGGTGCGTTTCTGTTGTGTTCCAGGTGGTCTGGGCGCCAGTCTTCTGTGTTGCGTTTTCCTGCTAGGCGCCCTGCTCATGGGCTCAGCATGTGTCTCAGTTTTGTTCCTATTTTGTTTTTGCGATATCTTTTGACTCGGGAGTCCGATTGAGACGTTTCAAAATGTTTTGGAAAGCTTATTCAGAAGCCTAGCTGAATATTCTAATTTAAGGCAAAGTGATCTATTGTTCTGGAAATTGTTAGCCGTTGGCTTAGCCGTTATATGTTGCCGTTTTTGGGAAAAGAAAAATTATCGCATCTCAAATATTTTGGAAAATTGTCTTCGTCCCAATATTTTAGAAAATGGTTGTCATCTTGGTGTCTTGGTGCTGTTTGAGCTAGGTGTGAAGGCTCAAACCTTGGTGTTTTTGGAGCTAGGTGTG
This sequence comes from Astragalus membranaceus, assembly GCA_039519185.1. Lineage (NCBI taxonomy): Eukaryota > Viridiplantae > Streptophyta > Magnoliopsida > Fabales > Fabaceae > Astragalus > Astragalus membranaceus. The sequence continues at coordinate 116,460,207 of CM076849.1, read as the reverse complement.
AAGGCTCCAAATCTTAGTTATCCGTTGTTTCGGGTAGTTTGGTGTTTCGGTGTCATTGGGCTAGGCGTGAAAGCTCTATTTTGCTGATATTCGGTGATTGACTTTTGGTGTGTCACATTGTGACAATTTCTGGATGATTGTCTGTGTGCATTCATGGTGTCGCATACAGCATATGCATTTGTTTTGGTGAAGGACTTTGGTCTTGGAGCTGGGTGTGAAAGCTCAATTTTTATAAAACTAGTGAGCCGGGTGTGAAAGCTCAATTTTTCTAAATTGGTGAGCCGGGTGTGAAAGCTCTCAATATTGGTGACGCCTCTATTTACAGGCAAAACTTTTGGTGATTTGGTACCACATGCATATGCCCGTTGGTGTGGGTTGCATTCATACATTAACATGACATTTGGTGACTGAATGTGGCGTCTACAATTTGACGTGTGTTTATAATTTGATGTGTGTAGTGGAGTGGTAGATATAGTTGTCATATTCTAGCATATTTCCTACCATTTTACGCTATTATATTGAAGATATCTCACCCCTTCTGTTTGAATGTTACCCCTATGCGGTAACGTGCAGGTGATTGCGAGTGAGGGCTTAGCTACCTTTGCTAGTCTGAGTCGGTGTCCTTTGCTTTGATATGTAACACTCAGGGGAGGGACGAACCTAGACTTTGGCTGTTGCATTTTATTTATTTGGAGTCCATTCAAGACGTTATGATTTTATTGTTTTTGAAAACTTATTTCTATTCCGCTGCGTGGTTATGTATTTTTGGCGACGTGATTAACTAAACTGGTGTTATGGGCTTCGTCCCTTTTTGACAAAGTGTTATATATCGTATGTGACTTTTTGGTTATCGATGAATGTGTGACATCTCTTTTCGAAGTATGGAATAATTTGTTTTTTTTAAAACTCTGATTTTATTAAATAATTACCAGGTAGAAAAGGGGTGTTACATTAGTGGTATCAAAGCAAAAGTTCGGTCTGTCCGGCCAAGTTGTCCAGTCGTAGTGTCAATTGACAATGGTGTGTTGTCAGTTATATCTAACTATTGTTTGTTTTGTATCAAGTGAATTGAAATGGCTGGGAGGAACGATGCTGCAATTGCTCCTGCTCTAGCTGCTATGGCGCAGGCTGTGGAGACTCAGCAGAATGCCGTTGAGAATGCTGGGACTCGCAGTCTGGCGACATTTCGGAGAGAGAATCCGCCCACGTTCAAGGGCAAGTATGATCCCGATGGTGCTTTAGCTTGGTTGAAAGAAATGGAGAGGATTTTTCGAGTGATGGATTGTACTCCAGCACAGAAGGTCCGCTATGGTACGCATATGCTAGCTGGGGAAGCTGATGATTGGTGGTTAGAGGCGAGGCAGAGGTTGGAGACTGCTAATGAAGAGATTACCTGGGAAGTGTTCAGTAGAGAGTTTAACCGTAAGTATTATCCGGAAGATGTCCGAGGGAACAAAGAGATTGAGTTTCTGGAGCTGAAACAAGGGAGTATGTCCGTATCAGAAGATCTGTGTCTTTGCCGACTTGATTGATAGTTGTAGGATTTTTGAGGTGGATAGTAATGCTCACTACAAGATTGTGAACGATAAGAGGAGCAAGTTTCAAGGCCGTAGTAAGCCGTATGAGGTCCCTGCGGGCAAGGGTAAGCAGAGAGATGGTGCTGACAAGAGGACTAGTGGGGGAGATGCCCCTGCTAGCATTGTGTGTTTTAAGTGTGGCAAGCCTGGCCACAAGAGTGTCATGTGCAGAAGCGACGTGAAGAGGTGTTTCAAGTGTGGGAAGGACGACCATGTGGTGGCCGAATGTGAGAGCAAGGTAGTGGTCTGCTACAACTGTGGTGAAGGAGGGCATATCAGTACACAGTGTTCGAAGCCGAAGAATGAAAGGTCTAGTGGAAAAGTGTTCGCTTTAGCAGGTGAAGAGCCTACTGAAGATGATGGACTCATTAGAGGTACGTGCTTCATTAGTGGTACTCATTTAAAGTCTATTGTTGATACTGGTGCTACTCATTGCTTTATTGCTGCTGATTGTTGTAAGAGGTTGAATCTTGCTTTGTCTGCTATGAATGGGGAGATGGTTGTCGACACTCCAGCTAAGGGGTCGGTAACCACTTCTCTTGTATGTTCTCAGTGTCCCGTGTCGATCTTCCACCGAGACTTTGTTGTGGATTTTGTTTGTTTGCCGCTGAATGGATTAGATGTAATTTTGGGCATGAACTGGTTGGAGCATAACCATGTTTGCATTGATTGTCGTCGCAAGTCTGTGAGCTTTGGAGAGGAAGAGTCTGGTTTGTTATCTGCTAGTCAGATGCGGAAGTTAGAAAAGGAGGGAGTTCAGTTATTCTCGCTGATGGCATCGCTGTCTGTTGAGAATCAAGCTATCATTGAAGAGTTGTAGGTGGTGCGCGAATTTCCTGATGTTTTCCCTGATGAGATTCCAAGTGTGCCGCCTGAGAGGGAAGTGGAGTTTTCTATTGATCTTGTACCTGGTACGAGGATTGTGTCTATGGCACCGTACATGATGTCTGCATCAGAATTGTCTGAGTTGAAGAAGCAACTTGAAGATCTGCTTGAGAAGAAGTTTGTTAGGCCGAGTGTATCGCCGTGGGGAGCTCCTGTGTTGCTGGTGAAGAAGAAGAATGGAAGCATGAGGTTGTGTGTTGATTATAGGCAGCTGAATAAGGTGACCATTAAGAATAAGTAACCACTGCCGAGAGGATAGACGATTTGATGGATCAGTTAATGGGTGCTCGAGTGTTCAGCAAGATTGATTTGAGATCAGGTTATCACTAGATCAAGGTGAAGGACGAAGATATTCAGAAGACGGCTTTCAGAACCCGTTATGGTCATTATGAGTATTCGGTGATGCCGTTCGGTGTTACCAACGCGCTGGGTGTATTTATGGAGTACATGAATCGTATATTCCATACTTACTTGGATCGGTTCGTGGTCGTGTTCATTGACGACATCCTGATTTATTCGAAGTCGGAGGAAGAGCATGCGGAGCATTTGAGATTAGTATTGGAGATCCTAAGAGAGAAGAGGTTGTATGCAAAGTTGTCTAAGTGTGAATTCTAGTTGTCAGAAGTGAGTTTTCTGGGTCATATCATTTCTGGTAGTGGTATTGCTGTGGACCCGGCTAAGGTTGATGCCGTGATGCAGTGGGAGAGTCCGAAGTCGGCTACGGAGATTAGAAGCTTCTTAGGGTTGGCTGGTTACTACAGAAGGTTCATTGAAGGTTTTTCTAAGTTGGCCCTTCCGTTGACGCAGTTGACTTGTAAGGGTAAGGCGTTTGTGTGGGATGCTCGTTGTGAGGAAAGTTTCCTTGAGTTGAAGAAGAGATTGACGACGTCTCCTGTTTTGACGTTGCCAAATCCGGGGAGCCGTTCGTGGTGTATTGTGATGCTTCAAAGATGGGTCTAGGTGGCGTGCTTATGCAAGATGGGAAGGTGATTGCTTATGCGTCGAGGCAGTTAAGGACTCATGAGAAGAATTATCCAACGCATGATTTGGAGTTGGCTGCAGTAGTCTTTGTGTTGAAGATTTGGAGGTACGGGATAATCTCACGGTGGAGACGATGCCTGTGCGGATTGAAGACCATGAGGTGAAGGTGTTAAGAGGCAAGGAAATTGCATTGGTGAAGGTGGTCTGGCTAGGAGCTGCCGGGGAGAGCATGACTTGGGAGTTGGAGAGTAAGATGCGGGACTCCTATCCCGAGCTGTTTGATTCAGGTGAGTTTTCGATGACGAAAACATTCTAAGTGGGGGAGAGTTGTAATGCCCAGATATTTAATTAAATTATTTAATTAAATATTTAGGTATCCATTTATTTATTTATTTATTTCAGTTGGTGTAATTATATTAGCATTTGATTAAGAGATGTATAATTGGATATTCGGGTATGGTGTTAGTGATCGGGCTTAAGCTGGAGGAAAGCCCGTGATCCAAAAGCCCACTAGCTAGGCGCATAGGTGAAGCGCCTAGGCTAGGGTTTTGGCTCATTTGCGATTTGTTTGAGAAAAGAAAGAAAAGTTGCGAATAGAGGAGAGAAAGAGAGAAGGAGGGACGGCGCACATCCAAGAGAGGAGAAGAAGGGGATTTCGCGAATTCAAGGAGCAGAGAGGAGTTGTGTTGCTAAGGTTATTGTTGGTGACTTGATCAAGAGGATTAGTGCTCTCCTACTATAAGGTAAGGGTGGGGTTCTTCCTTATAATAGGGTTTTATGATGGGGTTATGTGGGAATAGGTTCTATAATACCTCTGTAACACCCCGATAAATTCTAAAATATAGAATCACCGAAATGCACTAAATGGTATACATCAGAGTAACTTCCTGTTATTGAAATATTGAACACATCTAAAACTTTAGATAATACATAACAACTGGTTCTCTGAACCTTATAAACTTTCTGAAAATGCTTAAGTTCCAAAACTTAAGGCTTGTACATAATCCTGGTGTTCAATCTCCAAAACATAAAGTAGCGGAAACGATTTTACAACTTAACAACGAAAGTTATACAATCGGAACATAGAAACAATAAACGGAACAAAGGTCTAAAACATTAAACTAGGTCTTCAATGACTCCAAGAGTCACACCAGCTAACCATGCTTTATCGCCTTTGCTTTCCCCTGTTTCTCTGTAAAAAACCACAAATATGAAGGGTGAGATAAACATTATCTCAGTGAGTCCTATCGAGACCCCTTACTACTCTAGCGGTTCATTATGCCTTGTTTTGAACTCGTGGTCCTAAAAAGCAACCACGTGGAAATACATTAGTTCCTGTAACCTTCATGCTCATGGCCCTCCTAAGCGACACATGAAGCATGCAATCTTTGTTCCATGTTTTTAGCATAACACCTCAGTCTACCTATTTTATAGGCATCTCTTGACTTTGGTGAACCCATCCCGCTATTTCTAGTGGGGGAAACATTCTTGAGTCTAGGTTTTGGGGCTCATGACTTCCCCTCCCCTAGTATGCTAACCTCTTAGGGTCGTCACCCTTTTTTCCTCTTGTATTTATTATACATTTTCAGTCTGTGTACCCACAATGGGCTGTTAGTCATTCCAGTCAGGTACCATGTACCATATCAGTCAATTACAGTGTATTATTATCATTCATGACATATGCACTCTCACGTTTTCTAAGTGCGGTTTTCCATTTTATTCATAACACACAAACCTTCTATCGAACATGTTCAATCTCATACCATTGTTACCTTTACATTGTTGTGGAACCTTGGGGAATGGATTAGAAGAGGATTGGAATCATTTGGAATGGATAAAAAGGTACTTTGAATTTGAAGGTCAGAAAGTCTCACACGACCCGTGCGTGTAGGCGCACGACTCGTGCTTGGTTGTACAGTTTGCAGAAGATTTCCAGAAAGATACGCACGACCCGTGCGACTAAGCGCACGATCCGTGCGTTATCCACGAAATTTACAAAAAATTCCAGAGACATACGCACGACCCGTGCGACTAGGCGCACGATTCGTGCGTGTTTTAAAAAATCCAGTTCCTGTCGTATCAGAGGGAGGCGCACGACCCGTGCTCGTAGGCACACGATCCGTGCGTCTCTATCAGTTTTCCAGAAAATAGTATTTTCATGAGTAATCCATTCCGTTCTGATTCCAAAATCCCTTCCGATCGACACCCAAACTCAAACACACATAGAAACATTATATTATAGCAATGTATATCAGTTCAATCCAGCACATCCAAACAATCAATCAAGAAGATTCATAGTTAAAATCACAATCTTTTCAATAAACTGGTTTTCGAAAAAGCGAAAACTCGGAAGCACAATATATTCCCTAAGCGAGTTATAGAACTCACCGTGTTGTGATGAAAATCACAAACACCCACGATGACGACTTGACTTCTACGAAAATCGAAATCTCACGAACGGTCCCCGAATTGAATCTACGCTACTCCAAAACTGAACCGGTTGAACACAGCTGCTACTACTTCGAATCCTCACTCCTTAGAGTTGCTGACTTCTCTCCCAAACTATTCAAACCAACAAGATGACTTCTCTCAAGGTTGTATCCTGGTTTTATGGTGACATGCAGACTATTTGGGGCACCAAAACTCCATTTTTGTTCTAAGGAGCTTGGAGGTCGAATTTTGGGGTTTGATGAAGGGAAGGATGTTTGCTCTGAAATTTATATTAGCAGAAAGAGGAGAAGAAATGTGACTGAATGGAGGTTTCAGATGTTACATGCATGAAGATTTTGCTGGTTTTCTCCCATTCTCTTCCTCCTTCCCTCTCTCGCCCTCTCTCTATCTTTCTCCCCTCAGTTTATGTTTGAATGGTGTGCTGGTTGTGAGTTTTTTGATCAGCTGGAAGCAACCATATATATATGGTATGGGGGAAAAGACTGATTTGCCCCTCACTTAACCTTCCTATCTCCTATGGCTCCCACAAATTCCTATCTTAATGCCTTAGTTTGATTAGGTATGACTACAATTATTTATTATTAATTTCCAACATCACATAATTAAATAATTGATGCTAATTAATCAACCCTTATTAAACCTCTTGTGCTACAAGGAAAATTCCATCTAGCCTAAGATTCGCTTTAACCTTTTCCGCTAATTTGAATAAACCAAATTAGCATGTTAGGGGATGTTACAATCACCCCAACTTTTAAAATTTTGTCCTCAAAATTGACAAAACATACCTCAGTCGAAAAGATAGGGATATTTCACCCGCATGATCTCCTCTACTTCCCATGTCGCTTCGTCGGGTGAGGCACCGTCCCAAAGCACCTTGACGATAGGAATTGATCTCGTCCGGAGCATTTTCTCGCCACGTTCGATGATCCTGATTGGAGTAGGCTGATAAGATAAATCCGGTCTGATGTCGATCGTTTCATAACTCAAAGGTTGATTCGGATCATGAATATACTTCCTTAACTGCGACACATGGAATACATCATGTAGTCTGGACAATTCTGGAGGTAATGCAATGCGATACGCTACCGGCCCAACTCGCTCGACAATCTGGAAGGGTCCGACATACCGAGGACTGAGCTTCTTCGCTCGCAAATCAATACCGGTTTCGATGGTTGGAGAAAATCTCAGAAAGACATGGTCTCCTTCTTTGAATTCTAACGGCCTTCTTCTCTTATCCGCATAACTCTTTTGTCAACTCTGCGCGGCTTTCATCCTTTCTCTTATCTGACGAATCTTCTCCGTAGTCTCACGGACTAAATCCGGTCCCAACAATCTCTGCTCACCTACATCCCACCAACACAATGGTGTTCTGCACTTCCTTCCATACAATGCTTCATATGGAGCCATTCCGATACTAGAATGGTAACTGTTGTTGTATGAAAATTCCACCAATGGAAGATGATCCTCCCACCTACCTCCACTATCGAGTACACAAGCTCTCAACATATCTTCCAATGTCTGGATCGTCCTCTCAGTCTGCCCCTCTGTCTGAGGATGGTAAGCGGTGCTAACACACACCTTTGTTCCCAACGCCATATTCAATGCTCTCCAAAATCAAGATGTGAACTTGGGATCTCGATCACAGATGATACTTGTAGGGATTCCATGCAACTTCACAATATACTTGAGATATTCATCTGCTAACCTAGCAACCTTGTGAGTCGAACGCACAGGAATAAAATGAGCGGACTTGGTCAGGCGATCCACCACTACCCAAATAGAATCATTTCCGGTTTGGGACCGTGGTAATCCCATGACAAAATCCATAGATATGCTTTCCCATTTCCATTCGGGTATATTCAACGGTTGTAACTGGCCACCTGGCTTCTGGTGCTCTATCTTAACCCTTTGACAAGTCAAGCATCGAGACACAAATTCTGCGATATCCACTTTCATACCCGGCCACCAGTACAATTGCTTTAAATCTCGATACATCTTCGTAGACCCAGGATGTATTGAGAACTGACTCTTATGAGCCTCCTCTAAAACTTGCCTCTTCACATCCTCATCATTCGGCACACGGATTCTGCCATCAAAACAAATTACACCATCACCGTCTTCGGTGTAACTCGGCAATCTCTTCTGCGCTTGCAGTTCTACATCACTTTCTTGGGCTGAGCGAATTCGATTTCTCAATGAACTTGAAATTTGAATGTGACTCAACACCAACCTGTTCCTTCTTGACTTAACTCTCAACTTGAGGTCTCTGAATGATTCCAACAATGACATCTCGTGCATCATCAGCTTTGCAGTATGAATAGACTTTCTGCTTAAAGCATCGGCAACAACATTAGCCTTACCAGGATGGTACTTCAATTCAAAATCATAATCCTTCAGGAATTCTACCCATCTCCTCTGTCTGTTGTTCAGCTCCTTTTGGTCAAACAAATACTTAAGACTTTTGTGGTCACTAAAGACTTCGAAACGAGACCCATACAGGTAATGTCTCCAAATCTTTAGGGCAAACACAATCGCCGCCAACTCTAAATCATGAGTTGGGTAATTCTCTTCATGCGGCTTCAACTGCCTGGAGGCATAGGCAACTACTTGTTGACTCTGCATCAGGACACATCCCAAACCCTTACTAGAAGCGTCGCAATAGATTTGGAATCCTACTGACGGATCCGGAAGAATCAGGATAGGTGCAGAAGTCAAACGACCCTTCAATTCCGTGAAACAATTACTACAGTCTGAGTCCCAAACAAACGGCTGGCCCTTGCGAGTTAACCGAGTGAGTGGCAGAACCAGCTGGGAAAATCCTTGAATGAACCTTCGATAATACCCGGCCAATCCCAAGAAACTTCTTATCTCAGTGACCGTAGACGGTTGTTCCCAGTCTACCACAGCTTCAATCTTACTGGGGTCCACTGCAACACCTTCCTGAGATATCACATGACCCAGAAACTTAACCTCGGGCATCCAAAAATCACATTTGGACGGCTTAGCATACAACTTCTTCTCTCGGAGTACGTTCAGAACAATTCGGAGATGTTGCACATGCTCCTCGATCGTCTTAGAGAACACCAAAATATCATCAATGAACACCACCACAAACTGATCCATATAAGGATTAAAAATCCTATTCATATAATCCATGAATACGGCTGGAGCATTGGTCAAACCGAAGGGCATCACTACAAATTCATAGTGTCCATACCTCGTACGGAAAGCGGTCTTCGGAACGTCCAAAGCTCGAACCCTGATTTGGTGATAGCCAGACCTCAAATCAATCTTTGAAAATACAGAAGCTCCCCTCAACTGATCCAGCAAATCATCAATTCTCGGCAGAGGGCACTTATTCTTGATAGTCACCTTATTCAACTGACGATAATCAATACACAATCTCATACTTCCGTCCTTCTTCTTGACGAGCAACACTGGAGCAGCCCATGGTGAGGCACTCGGCCGGATGAACCGCTTGGAAATTAGTTCTTCCAGTTGAACTTTCAATTCCCTCAACTCTAATGGCGACATTCGATACGGGGCTATAGAAAAAGCTCCAGTGCCCGGAACCAACTCTATAGAGAATTCCACCTCACGATCCGGAGGAAATGAAGGAACTTCATCGGGAAACACATCAAGAAATTCATTAACAACTTGCACAGAAGATAAATCCTGACCTGTCTCAGTGGATGCAGACAGCATCATGACGTAAGCTTCCGCGCCTTGGAACAGATAATTACTGGCCGAAGTGAAAGAAATAACAGCTTCAGAATTGGGCGGTTGTAGCTCTACTGACTCGGAGGCGAAACCGATAGTTCGATGGAAGCAATCTATAGTTACATGATTGGCCGTCATCCAACTCATGCCTAGGACAACGTCCATGCCCTTCATTGATAAACAAATGAAGTCTACTACAAAATTCTTGTCTCCAATGGATAGAAGACAATTTTCACATATCGCTCGGGTCTGAACACTACCTTCAGCAGCAGTCTTAATGGAGATTGGTTGAGGCAAAGGAGTTAAAGCCAATCCCAACCGATCGACACAAACTTGAGATATAAAATAATGGGTCGCACCCGAATCATATAAAATACTAACGGAGTTATTAAAAAGAGATCCCATACCCCTTAGTAGATTATCCGACGGTGTGACCCTCTGGGCGTCCAAGGTGTAAACTCTCCCATGAGTTGCAATAGCAGCAGGGTTACTTCCTTGACTCTTCTCTTTCTCTGGGCAGTCCCGTGCAAAATGACCGTCTTTCTTGCAGAAATAACACTGGTTGGATCCCATCTGGCATTTACCCTGATGGTACTTTCCACAGTTGGAACATGTACTGAACCTTGAGGAGTTCGATGACTGAACCTGTTTCCCTTTGTTGGAGTTGTGCCTGGGACCCGTCTGATGGTTAGATGATCCGACATTCTTCTTATTCTGATGGAATACTTTCCTGCTTGCATACAACCTTTTCAAGTCACTCTCAGCTATGTGTGCTTGTTGAACCATGGCAGCATAGTTAGTATAGCCAAAAGAACTCAAACTCTGAGCAATGTCTTCCCTTAGCCCATACTTGAACTTCTCGGTTTTCCACTTGTCATTGGGAGCATACCCGGCCAAACCGAAGAATTGATATAACTCTTCAAACTTAGTCGCGTACTGACCCACAGTTGAACTTCCTTGAGTGAGAGTCAGGAATTCGTTCTCCTTGTCGAACCTCATGGCTGTCCGAAAGAACTGCTCCAAAAATACCTGCTTGAAATGTTCCCAAGTCTGGGGAGTATCCATAGTTACCATCATGGCTTTGGCATTAGTCCACCAGTTGTTAGCTTCACCTTTCAGCATATGAGTTGCCAATCTCAACTTGACATCATCAGTGACTTGCATAGCTACGAAAATCTTCTCTATATCATCTAGCCAATGCTGGGCTTCCATGACATCCGGTCCTCCTCTGAACTCGGACGCCTTCATTTTCAGGAATTCAGAGAAAACCCTCCTTGGGTCAACTTGAGGCTCAGGGACTTGCTGGGGCTGAGCTTGAGTATTCTGTTGCATCTGCAACATATCTTCCATCATCTTCTGTTGCCTCTCGATCACGTTCTGCATCCATGTAGAATGCGGATCAATTGGTGGGTTATTCCTCAATCCTCCTGCCATAATTCTGCAAATGATACACCAAGTATTAAGTTGATCAGTCTCAATGTCTCTTAGTATCACAAGAAGCAAGATAGCAGAATTACTTGAGGGACAAAACCACCCTAACTGTCTAAGCCCGACTAGGTCGAACTGCTCTGATACCATAATGTAACACCCCGATAAATTCTAAAATATAGAATCACCGAAATGCACTAAATGGTATACATCAGAGTAACTTCCTGTTATTGAAATATTGAACACATCTAAAACTTTAGATAATACATAACAACTGGTTCTCTGAATCTTATAAACTTTCTGAAAATGCTTAAGTTCCAAAACTTAAGGCTTGTACATAATCCTGGTGTTCAATCTCCAAAACATAAAGTAGCGGAAACGATTTTACAACTTAACAACGAAAGTTATACAATCGGAACATAGAAACAATAAACGGAACAAAGGTCTAAAACATTAAACTAGGTCTTCAATGACTCCAAGAGTCACACCAGCTAACCATGCTTTATCGCCTTTGCTTTCCCCTTTTTCTCTGTAAAAAACCACAAATATGAAGGGTGAGATAAACATTATCTCAGTGAGTCCTATCGAGACCCCTTACTACTCTAGCGGTTCATTATGCCTTGTTTTGAACTCGTGGTCCTAAAAAGCAACCACGTGGAAATACATTAGTTCCTGTAACCTTCATGCTCATGGCCCTCCTAAGCGACACATGAAGCATGCAATCTTTGTTCCATGTTTTTAGCATAACACCTCAGTCTACCTATTTTATAGGCATCTCTTGACTTTGGTGAACCCATCCCGCTATTTCTAGTGGGGGAAACATTCTTGAGTCTAGGTTTTGGGGCTCATGACTTCCCCTCCCCTAGTATGCTAACCTCTTAGGGTCGTCACCCTTTTTTCCTCTTGTATTTATTATACATTTTCAGTCTGTGTACCCACAATGGGCTGTTAGTCATTCCAGTCAGGTACCATGTACCATATCAGTCAATTACAGTGTATTATTATCATTCATGACATATGCACTCTCACGTTTTCTAAGTGCGGTTTTCCAGTTAATTCATAACACAGAAACCTTCTATCGAACATGTTCAATCTCATACCATTGTTACCTTTACATTGTTGTGGAACCATGGGGAATGGATTAGAAGAGGATTGGAATCATTTGGAATGGATAAAAAGGTACTTTGAATTTGAAGGTCAGAAAATCTCACACGACCCGTGCGTGTAGGCGCACGACTCGTGCTTGGTTGTACAGTTTGCAGAAGATTTCCAGAAAGATACGCACGACCCGTGCGACTAAGTGCACGATCCGTGCGTTATCCACGAAATTTACAGAAAATTCCAGAGACATACGCACGACCCGTGCGACTAGGCGCACGATCCGTGCGTGTTTTAAAAAATCCAGTTCCTGTCGTATCAGAGGGAGGCGCACGACCCGTGCTCGTAGGCACACGATCCGTGCGTCTCTATCAGTTTTCCAGAAAATAGTATTTTCATGAGTAATCCATTTCGTTCCGATTCCAAAATCCGTTCCGATCGAGACCCAAACTCAAACACACATAGAAACATTATATTATAGCAATGTATATCAGTTCAATCCAGCACATCCAAACAATCAATCAAGAAGATTCATAGTTAAAATCACAATCTTTTCAATAAACTGGTTTTCGAAAAAGCGAAGACTCGGAAACACAATATATTCCCTAAGCGAGTTATAGAACTCACCGTGTTGTGATGAAAATCACAAACACCCACGATGACGACTTGACTTCTACGAAAAACGAAATCTCACGAACGGTCCCCGAATTCAATCTACGCTACTCCAAAACTGAACCGGTTGAACACAGCTACTACTACTTCGAATCCTCACTCCTTAGAGTTGCTGACTTCTCTCCCAAACTATTCAAACCAACAAGATGACTTCTCTCAAGGTTGTATCCTGGTTTTATGGTGACATGCAGACTATTTGGGGCACCAAAACTCCATTTTTGTTCTAAGGAGCTTGGAGGTCGAATTTTGGGGTTTGATGAAGGGAAGGATGTTTGCTCTGAAATTTATATTAGCAGAAAGAGGAGAAGAAATGTGACTGAATGGAGGTTTCAGATGTTACATGCATGAAGATTTTGCTGGTTTTCTCCCATTCTCTTCCTCCCTCCCTCTCTCGCCCTCTATCTATCTTTCTCCCCTCAGTTTATGTTTGAATGGTGAGCTGGTTGTGAGTTTTTTGATCAGCTGGAAGCAACCATATATATATGGTATGGGGGAAAAGACTGATTTGCCCCTCACTTAACCTTCCTATCTCATATATGGCTCCCACAAATTCCTATCTTAATGCCTTAGTTTGATTAGGTATGACTACAATTATTTATTATTAATTTCCAACATCACATAATTAAATAATTGATGCTAATTAATCAACCCTTATTAAACCTCTTGTGCTACAAGGAAAATTCCATTTAGCCTAAGATTCGCTTTAACCTTTTCCGCTAATTTGAATAAACCAAATTAGCATGTTAGGGGATGTTACAACCTCTCGGTTGATTTTGATGTTTGATTTGGTGATAGTTGAATCATAACTAGGTTGAATTGAAATTTGGCTTGTTGGTGATTGTTGTGACTCTAAAAATTGATGATTCATTGTTGTTATTACTAATTGCAAGCTAGGTGTTCGATTAATTGTTGTTTGGTGTGGTGATTGACAATTCATGGTGATTGACATTGGTGGCTAAGGATTGGTGATTTAAATTGGTGAAATAACGAAAATATAGACCCCTAGGGCGCCATGGGCGCCATTGTCCTAGATGCTGTTTTTGGCGCCCTGTGCCTGGGCGTCGTGCCTGGCCCTGTTGCCTTGATGTGCTATTGCTGTTTCTGGCGCCCTGTGCATGGGCGCGTGTTCCTGAATTGTGTTGCGTGCTCTAATGGCGCAAGGGCGCCATGGGCGCCGTTCCCGTGTCTGTTTCGTGCCTTGGTTCTGTGTTGCGTTTTGTGCTGTAGGCTGTCTGGGTGCCAAGGGCGCCAGTTCCTGTGCCATGGTGCGTTTCTGTTGTGTTCCAGGTGGTCTGGGCGCCAAGGGCGCCATTTCCTGTAGTGTTGCTAGGCGCCCTGCTCATGGGCGCCAGATTCAGTTGTGTTTCCTGTTGCTGGGCGCCCTGCTCCTGGGCGCCAGTCTTCTGTGTTGCGCTTTCCTGCTAGGCGCCCTGCTCCTGGGCGCCGTTATCAGCATGTGTCTCAGTTTTGTTCCTATTTTGTTTTTGCGATATCTTTTGACTCGGGAGTCCGATTGAGACGTTTCAAAATGTTTTGGAAAGCTTATTCAGAGGCCTAGCTGAATATTCTAGTTTCAGGCAAAGTGATCTATTGTTCTAGAAATTGTTGCATCTCAAATATTTTGGAAAATTGTCGTCGTCCCAATATTTTAGAAAATGGTTGTCATCTTGGTGTCTTGGTGCTGTTTGAGCTAGGTGTGAAGGCTCAAACCTTGGTGTTTTTGGAGCTAGGTGTGAAGGCTCCAAATCTTAGTGTTTCGTTGTTTCGGGTAGTTTGGTGTTTCAGTGTCATTGGGCTAGGCGTGAAACCTCAATTTTGGTGATATTCGGTGATTGACTTTTGGTGTGTCACATTGTGACTATTTCTGGATGATTGTCTGTGTGCATTCATGGTGTCGCATACAGCATATGCATTTGTTTTGGTGATGGCCTTTGGTCTTGGAGCTGGGTGTGAAAGCTCAATTTTTATAAAACTAGTGAGCCGGGTGTGAAAGCTCAGTTTTTCTAAATTGGTGAGCCGGGTGTGAAAGCTCTCAATATTGGTGACGCCTCTATTTACAGGCAAAACTTTTGGTGATTTGGTACCACATGCATATGCCCGTTGGTGTGGGTTGCATTCATACATTAACATGACTTTTGGTGACTGAATGTGGCGTCTACAATTTGACGTGTGTTTATAATTTGATGTGTGTAGTGGAGTGGTAGATATAGTTGTCGTATTCTAGCATATTTCCTATCATTTTACGCTATTATATTGAAGATATCTCACCCCTTCTGTTTGAATGTTACCCCTATGCGGTAACGTGCAGGTGATTGCGAGTGAGGGCTTAGCTACCTTCGCTAGTCTGAGCCGGTGTCCTTTGCTTTGATATGTAACACTCAGGGGAGGGACGAACCTAGACTTTGGCTGTTGCATTTTATTTATTTGGAGTCCATTCAGGACGTTATGATTTTATTGTTTTTGAAAACTTATTTCTATTCCGCTGCGTGGTTATGTATTTTTGGCGACGTGGTTAACTAAACTGGTGTTATGGGCTTCGTCCCTTTTTGACAAAGTGTTATATATCGTATGTGGCTTTTTGGTTATCGATGAATGTGTGACATCTCTTTTCGAAGTATGGAATAGTTTAGTTTTTTTTAAAACTCTGATTTTATTAAATAATTACCGGGTAGAAAAGGGGTGTTACACAACTAATTGAGCATATAAGCCTCCAAGGGCAAAATAGTCCACATGTT
The DNA here is from genome assembly GCA_039519185.1 of Astragalus membranaceus. Taxonomy (NCBI): domain Eukaryota; kingdom Viridiplantae; phylum Streptophyta; class Magnoliopsida; order Fabales; family Fabaceae; genus Astragalus; species Astragalus membranaceus. The sequence goes on along the minus strand of CM076849.1, from coordinate 116,444,660 downwards.
CTCAAAAAATCTTGAGAAAATTGCACAATGATCCAAAAAATGTATAGAAACAGTAGGAATATTTATGGAATATTTTGAATTATTTTGATGCTCCCGCGGTGAGGTTTTGCCTTTTTTTGACTATTTGACTATTTATTTTTGCTATATTTTTGTTTGCAGTATTTTTTTTTTTTCAGAATTGTTTTTTCAATCTCTCAAATAATGCTAGACTTTGAGACGAATAACCTGGCTTTTGAATCACCGTAAACGGAGCTATATTGAATTCACTAACACAAACTGAAGTTCGACCTCAATAGTTTTGGATCAAAGTGCAGAAAATGAAGAACAAGTTATCAAGAACATCAAGAACAACAGCAATTTCCAGATTTCTCAATTCAGCACCAAATCAGACAAATGAGTAGTGCATCTCATGCGAAATTTCACAAGGATTCCAAATATACCATCAATTTGAACAAAAGATGCGAAGAACTTAACCAAAAAGCGATTATACGAACCAAAATCGTGTTTAGGTATTGTGATTTGGGGAAACGCTTAATACTCAACCAAAAATCATTAAACAAGTTGCAAAAGGTTCGAAATAACTGCAGAAAGTGATTACTAGCAACAAATTTCATCAAAAACGAACAAGCAATGAGCAAGAAATCGTAATTTGAAGAACGAAAGTGATGAAGGTTTTATACTTCGAATTTGATGAATTCTTGCTCAAAATCTGTCAAACGAGAGTGTAATACATTGCAAATCACACAACGAACAAGTTGCAAACAGAAATCAAAGACGAAATCAAGAGAAAGGAAAAAACGAAATCAAGGCTGAAACAATGAACTTAGTGCTAAACAGTGAAGAAAAGTGTTGCTGACAACAGTTGCTGGAATTCAGACATTAGGCAGCAGTTTTCTGTGTAACTAACTTTTCTTCCAAAACAAATAGATCTAGATCTGAATTTTTTTTTATCAATTTGAACTCAAATTTTCAAGTCTGCACGAATTTGAAAAGGAAATTGATAGAACTAACACATTAACCAAGCAATTTCAGAAGATTATGAAGAAAATTTAAATTCCTTTTAGATTTAAGATTTGGAAGTGTGAGAAAAAAAAAATTGTCAAAATTCTACTAGCTTTGATAACCACATGATATGAATCAATGTGCTTTGATGACACATGATATGATCTAGAGTAGATCAAGAAGGATGGGATCTAGAAAGTTGACAATTCAATAATTCTCACACAAAATCAAGACAAGTGTTCTTGACAGATCAAGGAAAATGAAGAATACACAACACAAACACAATGAACTTACATGAAAAGTAGAAGAAAGAACAAATGTGGATGAGACTAGAGATGGATGTGGAAAAGAATGATCGCCACACCTTCTTGGAAGGCGATAAGATCAACTAGCCGTGGGCACTCCTAGCCCAAAGGTTGTGAGCAAGGTTCTCTTCTTCAAGAACCATTGGAGAAACTTCATGATGAACCTCACCTCTCATATGCATGTACTCGCCAATCTCACCTCTCACTAGGTATCTCTCTAGGCTTTCAACTTTGCAAAATTGAGGAAATGATTTCATTCATGCAAGAAGTTCTCCCTAATTACACTAAGGGGTAAGGTATTTATATTATGGACTTATTGGATCATAGGTCCACAATATAAACACCAAATCCACAATAACAAGAAAGGCCTTTAGCCAAAAAAACTAGTCTAGGCCGTAGCCCATCTACTTAAAGCCACATGGCCGAAAATGAAAGTGTCTTACAAATATACAATTATTAAAAGAAAATAAAGTATAGAAAAAACTTCATCCAAGCTCCATGTGGGCTCACATCACCAAGTGGCTCATCCTCTATTTGAGTCATCCTCTATTTGAGTAACTTCACTGGTGTTTTCAAAGACTTCATTTCTGAAATCGGTAACACCACATTCGGCCCCGAGGGCCGCCCTTATTTTATTCTTGGCCATGTAGGCCGAAATGCGAGAAATGAAGCTCGAGTCCATCATACTAGTTCCCATTCGGCCATGTCACGACCTTGGCCAACGTCTAGATGGCTTAATTCGAAGCCAACATGTGGCATGAGAACCATAGTTAAAGGTTCACCTTTCTCATTAACTTGTCTCTTGAGATCAGTGCATTGCTCAATTTTAAATGGGCCAACATCAACCCAGATCTTATCAGCATTAAATACTTTTGCATCAGGAGAATTGAAAGTTGTTTGATCAGCTTCGATAACTTGACATTCATCGAGATCATTCTGTATAAACATCTTCTAATGTAGAGTAGATGGTACTGCTCCTACAGCAAGGATCCACTCCCTTCCCAACAATAAATTAAAATTGACTAGGAACCACCGCAAACATTGTGTATCGACAAATAGACCCCACTTGAATGTTTAAAGTGATGATACCTTTAGACTTCGAACTCTTCCCATTGAAATCTGTGATCACTAGATTATGAGGAATTAGATCTTCATCAGTTTTTCTAAGCCTCTCCATTACTCTTCAAGCATTAAATTAACTGTTGCCACGCCATCAATGAGCACTTTATTAACCACGATGCAACCATCAATCTGTATCTGAATAAACAGAGGTTTGAGGTGAGTCTTCTTGAAATCAATTGGTGGTTCAAAAATTACAGCGTTCCAAGCCTGAGGTTCTGCCTTTGGGGTAATCGAAGCTCTCGGAATGCATCCTACTAGAAGAGGAGCCTCTCCTTTGAATTCATCGATCTTTTTGAAGTAGTCTTCGAGTTCTTCAATTCTCATTACCTGCTCAGCATAATTTGTAGGCAAAACTGAAACTACTACGTGTTACCAAGTGGCTTCAGTCTCAAGAGGGGGGTGAATTGAGATTTTAAAAATTAACAAGAAACGAAAACTGAAAATAAAGCAGTAAAGAACACAGAGATTTTTATACTGGTTCGGTCACCTCCAAGTGACCTACGCCCAGTCCTCACACCCTTGTGAGATTTTCCACTAAAACAACAAAGCTTACAGGTGCTTTGGAAACCTTTACAGACTCAGGCACTCTTCTCCTAGGATACCCCACCTATGAAGAGCCCTCAAATCTACCACAACAACAGCAACAAGAGATACCCCACCCTTGTTACAATCAACAACCCTAGAGAGATACCCACTCCCTAGTACCAACAGCAACCCTAGAGAGATACCCCACTCCCTAGTACTGTGAATAACGTAAATCAAATTACAAATTGAAAAACCAAAATACCTCTTAAGAAGGCAGATTACACAATTTGAAGATCACCATCCCAACTCTAACCCTTGAGAGAAATCAGCTCTGACAGATGAAAAATATTTGAAGAATAGAGGTGTGTGTGCTACGGTTTTTGAGTTTTGCGTTTCAGCGTAAGTGTAAGAATGGGTTGTATTTTTCTGTGAAATGCTATGTCCCTATTTATAGACTTAGGAGAAATATGACCGTTGAATGATTTTAGGAATCGATTAATTACTTAAAAACACTTAGTATAATAATCTATCATTTGCTTTAAAATGAGAACACTTCATAAGTGAATGATCGATTGTTTGCTTTTAAGATCAAGTGAGAAAATCGAATATGTGCTTAAAAATATGACCGTTGAGGCTTTTAGAAAGGAAGGAAATCGATTTTATGCTTAGATGCATGAGAAGAAGAATCGTTTCTTAGTTTGAAGTATTATAGTTTATGAATCGATTCATTGCTTGATTAAGGTAAGAGGAAAATCGATTTATGGCTTTGGAAACAGGAAGGAAATCGATTTTGCACTTTAAAAATAGAGTAGGAAATCGATTTTGGTCTTATGAGAAGTAATACGAATCGATTCTTAGCTTTTAAAATAGTTTGGGATTCGATTCTTTTCTTTGGTAAATGAGTCATTAATCGATTTATATCCTTTGCACAAGGTTGGAAATCGATTCTTGGCTTTAGGAAAGAAGTCATGAATCGATTTCTAACTTTCACAAAATAGTTTTTATGTTACGTGCCTTACCTATGTGCATTTATGCATTTTGAAAACTGTGAAGGCTATGAAACTGTGAGATGAGCTGACTCTCAGAAGCGTCTTACAATATATCCTAGGACACGACCCAAACCCTAGAGACTACCCTTACTTCTTGAGTCTTGTTTGTGCCATGGATTTCCGCTTGGTCATTTTCCGCTTTGAACACATCATCAAAACCTAACCTGTTTGTCATTTTGACTTCGAACGCATCATCATCAAAACCTAACCTGCAAAAGCAATATAACCACATTCTCCCCCGTTTTGATGATGACAAAACTTTACTCATCTTTGGGTGGGAGGTTAGTTCATCAACCAAAGTAATGCATAAAATATAACTGGACTCCCCCTCACTTGATGCTCCTCCTATCTCAATGATTAGATGCAAAATGACAATTCTATATCAATCATTTATGCATAAGCGTCCTGTATACTTCTCCCCCCTTTTGTCATGATCAAAAGGGTGACGATGAGATATAGTTTGTGAATCAAAAAAAATAGCACATTCAAACAGATGAGGAATCAATGACTCCAAGTTCTCTTCGAATGAAAAAGAAGGTTTCTTTTTGTAAAGGTTTTGTAAAAATATTAGCTAGCTGTTTAGATGATTAAACAAATCCAATCACACAATTGCCTTTTTGGACATGATCTCTAAGAAAATGATGCCTAATTTCTATGTGCTTAGTCCTAGAGTGTTGAACGGGGTTCTTTGTAAGAATGATTGCGCTTGTATTGTCACATTTTATTGGTATGTGATCTAGCTCTACACCATAGTCAAGAAGTTGTTGCTTCATCCAAAGGATTTGTGCACAGCAACTTCCTGCTGCAACATTTTCTGCTTCAGCAGTTGACAGTGCGACACTGACTTGTTTCTTACTATGCCATGACACTACTGAACTACCTAAGATGTGACATGTTCCACTAGTGATTTTTCTATCCAGTTTACAACCTGCAAAATCAGAGTCGGAATATCCGATAAGACTACATGTGGCGCCTTTGGGATACCATAGACCAACATTTTGTGTTCCTACAAGCTATCTCATTATCCTCTTGACCGCTACTAGGTGTGACTCTTTTGGATTTGCTTGATATCTAGCACACATGCAAACGCTAAACATGATATCTGGTGTACTAGCAGTTGAGTAGAGAAGTGAACCAATCATACCTCGATATTTGCTCAATTCTACTGGTTTACCATCTTCATCCTTATCTAGGTAGCATGGGGTGCTCATCGGAGTAGCCATTTCTTTTGCTTTGTCCATTTCAAATCTCTTGAGCATTTCTTTGCAATATTTTGATTGAGAGATGAAAATGCTGTTCTTGGTTTGTTTTATTTGAAGTCTGAGAAAGTTGAGTTCTCCCATCATTGACATTTCAAACTCATTATGCATAATACTAGAAATTTCTTTGCAAAGCAATTCATTAGTAGCACCAAAAATAATATCATCCACCTAAATTTGTACAAGCAATATATTATCTTTGGACTTCTTTATAAATAATGTAGTGTCAACTTTCCCTCTTTGAAAATCATGATTAAGTAGAAATTTACTTAGTCTTTCATACCAAGCTCTTGGAGCTTGCTTCAGACCATAAAGAGCCTTTTTGAGTTTGAAAACATGATTAGGTTTTTCATAACTTTCAAAGCCAAGTGGTTGTTCAACGTACACTTCTTCTTGAATGAAACCATTTAAGAATGCACTTTTCACATCCATTTGATATAATTTAAAATCCATGATAGATGCAAAAGCAAGGAGCATGCGAATAGCCTCTAATCTAGCTACGGGTGCAAAAGTTTCATCGTAGTCTATTCCCTCTTCCTGATTATAGCCCTTAGCCACTAGTCTAGCTTTGTTTCTAACTATTATGCCTGACTCATCTAGCTTGTTTCTAAACACCCATTTTGTGCCAATTATTTGGTGATTATCAGGCCTAGGGACGAGATCCCATACTTCATTTCCTTCAAACTTATTTAGCTCTTCCTGCATAGCAATAGTCCAATGTTCATCTATTATAGCCTCATCTAGATTTCTAGGTTCGATTTGAGATACAAAGGTCGTATGATTGCATTAATTTCTAAGAGAGTTTCGAGTAGTTACCCCTTTTGATACATCACCTATAACATTTTCAAGTGAGTAGTGCCTTGGGATTCTCCGTTCCTTTGGTAGTTCATTACTCGAATCTTCCTCATTTCTTTATTGAGTCGAAGGTTCAGCCTCCGTCTCCTTATTCTCACTTTTCTTTTCTCCTTCTAGCTTTAATGCTTCAAGCTCATATTCACCGAGGATTCTTCCTCTATTGTTATCACCATAAGTCACATGACCGCTTGATCTGGGGGTGAGAGTTAGGAACTTTCTTATATCTCCAGTCATGTGCTTTGAGCATCTGCTATCAATGTACCAATCTGACCCCCGTACCTTGAAGCATACCTGCGATGAATTTAAAATAGGGTTTTAGGTACCCAAATTTCTTTGGGTCCTTGTGGGTTAGCACTTGCTATGGTTCCTTTGGGAACCCACACTTTTTTCACATTTTGTTTACCTCTTGTCATGCAAACAGATGCAGTATGTCCTAGTTTGGCACAGTAATAACATCTAATATAGAGTCTAGTTGTAAACTTAGGTCTATGATGCATATGTCTTTTCAGACCATTATTTCTTGGAACCCTAGGATGCACATGTTGTAAGTTGGACATTTTGCCTATTGTCCATTCAAGCTCATGGATTTTCTTTTCATGTTCTGTACACCTATCACATACATAATTTGCCTTAAAATAACCAAGATTATCATTTTCTTTTCTAAGCTCTAAATTTTCCTTTGTTAAGGCATTAACTTCATTTTGAAGCTGAGCAATAGTTTTCTTAGATTTACTTAATGCCTTAGCTAATTTCAATGAATTATCATTCAATTCAACAAATGCTTCATGTAATTCATCATATGCATTTTGTAAAGTGTCAGAGTTAGAGCTTACCACATTTTCGGTTTCACCTTCACTTTCGTGATTGGCCATAAGAGCAACATGAGCTTCTTCACTTTCTGACTCATCTGAACTACTCGTGTCATTGTCTTCCCATGCAACGTAGGCTTTCCTTCTTCTGTTTTCTATGAATGCCTTCTTTTCGAAATTTGATCCCTTTTTCTGTAGACTTCGGCATTCCATCCTCATGTGACAAGGTTTTCCACATTCATAGCATGTTGGAGGACCGGATGAATTTTCTTTGCTAGAGAACTTTTTAGGAGAAAAATTTTTGGAAAATTTTTTCTTGCTCATAAGCTTTTTGAATTTTCAAACCATGAGAGCCAAGTTCTCCTCGCTTTCATCATCCTCACTTTCTGAGTCATCACGATCACACTGTCGACTTGAACTAGAAGCCTTTAGAGCCAAGCTTTTCTTTTTCTTATCTGTATCTTCATGCTCAGCCAAACGAGGGAGTTCTAGTTCATGCTCTTGTAACTTACCAAATAGAGTGGCAAGTGACATAGTAGCTAAATTCCTTGATTCAGCTATAGTAGTTACTTTGGGTTGCCATTCTCTATTCTGACACCTTAGGACTTTGTTGATCAGATCTTCAGCAGGAAATGACTTTCCCCAAAGACTCAGTTGATTCACTATTTGAGTGAACCTCTTTTGCATATCTGGTATAGTTTCACCTGAATTCATTCTGAATAGCTCATATTCTCTGATCAGAGTGTTTGTTCTGGCCCTTTTTACTTCATTAGTACCCTCATGAGTGGATTTACAATTTGATACTCTAAAGAACTCATCAGGACTCAATGCGGAAGTAATAATATTTTTTGCCCGTAAATTGTGTTGCACTTTTCTATTTTCATCATCAGTCCATTGAGCTCTATCTTTAACAGTAAGAACACCATTTACCAAATGCATGGGGACATAGGGTCCTTTTTCCACAGCATCCCAGACATCTAGATCTACCCCTTCTATGAATATTCTCATTCTTCCTTTCCTATATGCCTAGTCTTTCCCATTGAATCCCGGTGGACGGGTAAGAGACGCACCCTCTTGCGTAGAGCAACCTGAAGTCATTTCTCTTGAAGCTGCTAGGCCCATTCTACAAGATTCTAGCTCTGATACCATTTGTTACCATGTGGCTTCAGTCTCAAGAGGGGGGTGAATTGAGATTTTAAAAATAAAGTCCCCTTTAACGACTTGATTGATTTTTCTTGCAGGTTTACGGAATGAATTAACGAGAAACGAAAACCGAAAATAAAGCAGTAAAGAACACAGATTTTTATACCAGTTCAGTCACCTCCAAGTGATCTACGTCCAGTCCTCACACCCTTGTGAGATTTTCCACTAACACAACAAAGCTTACAGGTGCTTTGGAAACCTTTACAGACTCAGGCACTCTTCTCCTAGGATACCCCACCTATGAAGAGCCCTCAAATCTACCACAACAACAGCAACAAGAGATACCCCACCCTTGTTACAATCAACAACCCTAGAGAGATACCCACTCCCTAGTACCAACGGCAACCCTGGAGAGATACCCCACTCCTGAGTACTGTGAAAAACGTAAATCAAATTACAAATTGAAAAACCAAAATACCTCTTTCTGTGAAATGCTAAGTCCCTATTTATAGATCTAGGAGAAATATGACCGTTGATTGATTAAAAACACCTAGTATAATAATCAATCATTTACTTTAAAATGAGAACACTTCATAAGTGAATGATCGATTGTTTGCTTTTAAGATCAAGTGAGAAAATCGATTATGTGCTTAAAAATATGACCGTTGAGGCTTTTAGAAAGGAAGGAAATCGATTTTATGCTTAGATGCATGAGGAGAAGAATCGATTCTTAGTTTGAAGTAGTATAGTTTATGAATCGATTCATTGCTTGATTAAGGTAAGAGGCAAATCGATTTATGGCTTTGGAAACCAGAAGGAAATCGATTTTGCACTTTAAAAATAGAGTAGGAAATCGATTTTTGTCTTATGAGAAATAATAGGAATCGATTCTTAGCTTTTAAAATAGTTTGGGAATCGATTCTTTGCTTTGGTAAATGAGTCATGAATCGATTTATATCCTTTGCACAAGGTTGAAAATCGATTCTTGGCTTTAGGAAAGAAGTCATGAATCGATTTCTAACTTTCACAAAATAGTTTTTATGTTACGTGCCTTACCTATGTGCATGCATGAATTTTGAAAACTGTTAAGGCTATGAAACTGTGAGATAAGCTGACCCTCAGAAGCGGCTTAAAATATATCCTAGGACACGGCCCAAATCCTAGAGACTACCCTTAATTCTGGAGTCTTGTTTGTGCCTTGGATTTCCGCTTGGTCATTTTCCGCTTTGAAAACATCATCAAAACCTAACCTATTTGTCATTTTGAGTTCGAACGCATCAACATCAAAACATAATCTACAAAAGCAATATAAACACACTACGCATATATCATTTAAGTCGTCATCGAATCAAAAGTCAAACACATCTATCATGAGTTCATCCTCATTATCATATTCGACTAACTTCTTGTTGTCATTCAGCGAGTTTTTACTCTTTGGATGTCCTCCCGTATTCTGATAAGTTACACTACGGTCACCTTTTTGCTTAGTCGTTACTTTAGGACCCAGTCTTGCCTCATATGACTCATAAGTAGCTTTACGAATCCTTTGAGCCCTCCTTATTTGAGTCCGGCTCATACCTTGGTTTTCAAAACCAAAGTTTTGATTGCGAGTATACCCAGCATTCGAACTCTCACCTTTCACATACACATTATTAGGCTTGTAGTTCTTTGTGGTAACTCACTGTTTAGGTGAAGGACGATTCATGCCTCTGACCCATTTATTTTTGGGAACCTTATAAAGATGATGTGGAGTTTTTTGGAAACACTACAACATTTTGACCCTACGGCAACGCTCGAAAAACGTTGCATAAAGCCATAAAACCGTTGCCAATAGCTACTTCTTAATCACATCACAAACTTCTTAATCTAATCAAGGGAAAAATTAAAGTTGTACCTAAAATGTAACAATTAAACAGACAAAATGTAACATTATATTGCTACTTCAAAGACATAATTAATGTATCTTAAACAGCATAATTTGTTGCTTCAATAAGTACCAAAAAAAACATTGCAAAAGTTATATTACAAAAAACATGTTCCATTTCCAAAATAAAACTTGTCAAGTCTTCAACACATGTCTTCAAACTCTTCATCATCCAAGCCATCAAGACCAAGATTTATACCTTCATTATTTTCCTACAAAAGTAACAAAATTCCATTAATGCCATAAAATCTGCAAAACAAGTGTTGCAAAAGTTCTGTGATGTGAATTTTCACTCTAGTTAGTGAAGTAGAATAGTTCTTTTAATCTCTTTAGATGGCATAGGTTCTGAACTCTCAGAGCAGCATGCATTGAAGAAGAAAGTAGAGCATTGCTGAAAAATGAATTGTATTGAATGAATTGTTTATAGAGAGAGAGCCCTAAACAAACAGCAGGTGAAAAATGAATTGTATTGAATGAATTGTTTACAGAGAAATGACCTGCAACAGCAGGTGACTAAACAAACAGAACCTGCAGTAGCAGGTTACACTAACTAGTATTATTACAAGCTGTTATTAGCAAACAAAGGTTCATCTATTATACTCTAACAGCTTTTCACTTTTTTGTTCCCTTCACTTGATAACAAATTAAAAAGGGCTGGTGATAAATACTATCATATAGGTGGTAGTGGAAGCACTTGTAATTCAAGGACCAAAAGTGGCCACAGTAATGAGCCAGGTATCTGGAAATTATAAGCTGGTCTACTGGAAGTTATAACAGTATTAAGCTGGTCTATCTTATTTTCCAGTAAGAATTTGGTCTAATACTGGAAATTATAACAGTCCTATAATTTCTCTCTTAAGCTTAATTTCTCTCTTAACAGTCCTTTAATTTCACTGTGTAACTACTTCTAACAGTATAGCATATATATTGAATCAGAACATATCATCATTGATCCCAACTGCTTCCGTAGCCAAAATTTAGAATGACGATACCAATCACAAAACACGTCATACAAGCATCATTATTCAATCTTAGCATTCAACATGTGACAATAAAAGGTTAGATACTTACTTTATGAGCTTCCGGGGCATGTGTTGATGTCGAAGAACGTGGAGCACTAGTAGCATCCGGCGGAGTTGAAAACATAGCTGCCAAAGCCTCCACATTCAACCTTGAGTTATTTTGATCTAATACGGTCATTACTAGAAGCTGAAACTTTTTCTCCATGCCTTTCTGATTCTCTTGTAGTCTCTCTTCAAGTTCATTCATCTTATTGGCATGTTCTTTTCTTAGTAGTTCCATCTCATTTGCATGTGCTCTCTTCATTTCTACAAACTTCTTCATTTCTCTTCAACATAGTAGGTGTTACCGCTCTTCCATGGGTACGTACTCATCCATGTTTTTCTTTACCAACCACCTTTTGAAAAGCTTCCGAAGGAGAATGACCAGAACTCACGAAGTCTTGAAGTTTTATCTACCATATTTAAAAAACAATCACACTTAATTAAAGATATACATTATTATATTTCAAATGAATCAAATGATAAATTCATTTGATAAAACTTACAATTGTATCATTTGTTTCTTCGTTCAATTTCTTTCCTTTCTTACTTTGGCGTGTTTCGATGAACAACTCAAGTTGAGAAGGAGGCTCTCCATCCTCACTACTTGCACACTACCAAGATAATAAGCTCATTAACACAATAGCAAAGGTAGGGTCTAAAACAGAACCACGTGTAGAAAGTAGAAACAAGTCAAAATCTGAATTATTGATTTACTAGGAGGAAACATGAAATAAGCTGATTTTCCATTGTCTCCCCTATGCGAGCAAAGCTTACAGGACCAGCTCGATGTCTGCATTTTTGTTGAGCTATATTTTGAGCATTTTGCTGACTGGTTTCCTGAGTTGATTAATGGACATTGCAATTTATTAAATTTGAGAAATGAATGTAAGACAAAACACAAATATCACTATTTCTTACTTGAACGGGCTTAAGGCTCCAATATTCCATCAATGCTTTAAAGTGTTCCTCTGGTATGTCATCGGGACGATTCTTCAACCGCTCGCACAAGGTTTTATATTGGCTAAAATGTTTCTCTTTAATATCCCACTTATGCCGCCTCCATGCTTCATCTATAATAGTATACACGACCCTCTTTCCTTTCTCAGGTACATTGTATTTTTCCAACAAAAAAGAAGCTTAATTAGAAAGCTCTAAAATTGATAGCAATACTAAAAGTGATTCGGCATAATACAAATTTCATTCTCTATAATAATAACGTAACAAGATTGATATGCTGGGAGTTAGCAAATTCATATCATTATACATTATGCTACATTCCAAGTACAAATCTGAAAAGGACAATTTCGAATATCTCATTCTCATGCTTTATACTTGTTTTCTTCGTATGAAGACTTGTCCAAATAGTTCGCAAGTTTTACGAAGATAAAATTATGACTTTGAGAAATGAATGTAAGCTCGTTGTTTTTAAAAAATGAAGCATTCTAAACTTCGTACTATATATCATGTGCTCTAAAGAAAATACTCAAAAGCATTCTCAGTTATTGCTACAACATTCCAATAGCATAATTATTAACGGAAATACTCAACAAAAATTAAGTGATGCTTCAGTTATCAATATTAACTCAGCTAGAGTAATATTTAAAGTTCTAGAAGCATCGCTATCTCTTCTCTGCGCACAGACACAAGACAGACCTCTAGCAAGCCATGTTGTTTATCCTACCACAACCTCAGCTGCAATCAAACAAAATTAGCCATCAATGATATTGCAATAAAACAGAATTATTCAGGTTATTTGGACCAAATGGGATTGTTAGATAATATATATTGTTTTTTCATCAGAGAGGGCAATAATATTTTTTTAGAGGCCTCTCCAATGTAGTTAACTTTCTATCAGCCATACCACTATTAAAGAGTAAAGACACCTCATTGTCCATATAAAACAATAATTGGGATATGAGAAGACATCTTATTCCAAACTTCAAAATGCACATTTTCCAAACAGTGGTTCACTTTCCTGGTGAGAAATCAAGCATGCATAATGCATGCACCTGCTAGTTTTTCAAACCAACAAAAACCTCAAACAATATACAAAATATTGATCTACAGGACTGGCCTTTTGAATTGTGGATACTACCAAATTTTTCAAAATGAAAAGGTGAATGCAAAAGACATCATGTGTCATCAAAATCCATGCCACTAAATCAAAGTTTAATTTTTTTTATTCAAGCAATGAACAAATATCATGAAAAACATCTAATGCAAAACCTGTGTACAAAAGCAAGTTAAAATCAGAAAAGAATCAAAACACAACATTAAATGATTAAAAGAACATTAAAACTTTGATGAAGAAATAGATCAAAACTCGGAGAGAACATTTCAACAGAGAGGGCAGTAATACTCCTTTGATACCAGATAGTTTATTTCCATTTACACATATGACAAAGAATGGAGAGGGTCTTGTAGATCATCGGGTAAAAAACCAAAGTCATCAAGGAGAACAGGATAGTATTATCTAATATCAAAGTCACTATACTAACTTACTTTTTAAATAACTGTATACATGTTTGATTTTCTTATCAAACATGACAAACACTAACACAGTTTAACAATAACGAAAAATTATTATTTCAAATTCATATTATCTGACTTTCATAAAATATGAATGTTTTTATTGTAAGTACCTAATATGATAAACTTCATATTAACACTTTCATAATTTTGAAACTTAATAGAAATATCATGCACTTTAATATTCTATCCACAACAGAGCAACTTTTATAACTCAACAAATTCACAAATGTAACCATTTTGTAGGTAAATAACTAAATTGAACCGACATGGTGATGAGTTTATTTCGGAATCGATGATTTATGTTGACACAACATTGAGCCAAAAACCCCCCAAACCCAAAAAAACAAAACCCTAAATTGAAGATAAAGAAGATAAAGAAGATAGATGTAAACAAAACCCTAAATTGAAGAAGAAGATAGATGTAAACAAAACCCAAAAAAACAAAACCCTAAATTAAAAAAGATTAAATAACAAAATCGAACCTGAAGAGGGACAAACCGGAGGGAGGAAAACCAGGAGAGAGTGAGAAACGAACCTGAAATCATTGCGAGAGAGAGAGAGAGAGAGGGAGAAATGAGCTTGAGGGAGACAAGGGTTTAGAACTGAGGGAGACGAGGGCGGAGAACTAAGGGACGAGGGAGATGAGGGAGACGAGGGTTGCGTTTTGTTTTTGCTTTCTGTTTTTACGTTCTGAGTGATTGTTTGCGTGAGTGATTGTTTGCGTTCTGAGTGATTGTGGAGACGAGGGTGTTTATGATTTTTTTGTTTGAGTTTATCTGGGTTAACCCAAAAATTTTGGGAAAACGTGCTACTATTTAGCGCCTAGTTTTTGGTTTTTTAATAATTGTCCCTATGGCAACGTTTATCGACCGTTGGCTAAAGCTTAAACAAAAAACCGTTGCCATAGATCTTATGGGAACGGTTTTCAGCCGTTGCCAGTATAAAAAAATGAAGAAGCAACGAGTTCAAAAAACCGTTGCCATTGTTAGCTAAGGCAACGGTTTTTTTGACGTTGCAATTTTTGGCATTGCCGTAGGGTCCAAATGTTGTAGTGAAAGTACGTTTATTAAAAGGAACATTTGAAGAATTTAAGTCCTCTTTTCCCTTTTCCCGACCTTTCTTTTGATTTCAAAACTTTCAAAGGCTTTAGCAGCTTTGTTATCAAAAACAGCACTGCACCATGGGCACATTATGGTCTCTTGGTTCGAAGTAAACATTTTCTGCAAATATTCGAACAGAGTTTCACCTGGACCGGGAAATATTTCGCTTCATGTGTCATCTTCGAACTATTCTATCAGTTGATCGATAAGATATTTATCTTCAACCTCCTTAACATCAACCACGTAAATTCTGAGGTTAGCCAACTGAGCAGTTATCTCTTCAGCATCACTTTCCTCTGGAGACATTTTAGCACTGTTAACCACAGTTTCAAAGTTACCCTGGTTAGGCATGCCCATGAGCATTTCCGGGTAAAAATCCATTTGTTCAATATTCACCATGCAGATACCCAACAGCTCTAGCTCAGAATAATTCACAGCCATTTGGAATGCATCTGTTTCCACTTTCATGGGGGCCTTTTTCTTCTCTTCAAAAACCAGCCGTCCTTCTTCAATGGCCTTTTGAATGAGGTCCCTGAAACAAGCATGCATATTAGTGGTATGCCGAATAGATTGTGGTAATTACAATATAATTTTCCCTTCATTTTCTCAGGAGAAGGTACTTTATGATCACCGGTAAAAACCAATTGTTTGTCTTTCAACAAAATATCATAAATTTGATCTGCCTTATAAACATAAAAGACGTAGGCTTTTTCAACAAATTTAGAACCCACCTTCACCGTCAAAGGTTTTAAACATGAGCACAAATAAGGGGGACCTGGCTTTAGTTCTGCCAAGTGGACACCACTAGACTGGTCATCTTCAGGCTCACTTTCGCTTTCTGAATCTCTTTCGACTAGGGCTACAAACTTTCCCTTTTCATTTATATTATATCGATCAATTTCTTTTTCGAATAGTCATCATTTTTTCTAAAAGAGCTTTCTTTCTTGTAGCCCTTTTCGCTCTTCTTAAGTTTATCCTTTTCCTAATTTAACTTTTTGATATGT
This sequence comes from Astragalus membranaceus, assembly GCA_039519185.1. Lineage (NCBI taxonomy): Eukaryota > Viridiplantae > Streptophyta > Magnoliopsida > Fabales > Fabaceae > Astragalus > Astragalus membranaceus. The sequence continues at coordinate 116,428,967 of CM076849.1, read as the reverse complement.
CTGGCACTATCTGCCTTTCAAACATTTTAATCGAATCCTGCTGCATCCATTTGTACAAGCTCATACTCAGGTATGGTCGTTAAGCATCTTCCTTTCATTTGTCTAAATCTACTAATGTAGTCATCAATAGATTCTTTGTTATCTCTTCGAATGTTTGCCAAATCGATTACATTAACATTATTTTCTCCTCAAAACAATTGTTCCTGAAAAATACTTTCGAGATGTGCAAAATTCGGAATGGAATTCGCTAGCATAGTAGTGAACCAAGTGAAAGCATCTTTAGTCAATAAACTTGGAAAATATTTCATTTTCAAAAATTCATCATTGGCCAACTCACCACATTCGATTTGATATCTAGCCACATGCTCCACTCTCAATTCTCCGGCTTCACCAGCAAATTTCGAAACTTTAGGGATCTTAATCCCTCTAGGTAATTCAGTTTGTAAAATTGCAGGAGGAAAGGCAGACACAAATTATGGCCTATTAGCATAGCCAACATTAAATCCATGTCTATTCAACACCCTTTCCACCATGTTTTCGACATGATGCCCCCCAGGAGGAAAGGCAGACACAACATTGATTTCTGTTAACTATAGCAACATATCGGGAGGCCACCATATTTCTTGGTGGTCGAATAACGACTTGTTCAGGATTTGGTTCATTATTGTTTTGAACTCCGTTTTCATTATCCCCTTGGGGTGCACCAAAGACATCAACAAATCTCCCTATTTGGGTAGCCAACTCTTGATAAGTGTTGTTAGTATTTTCAATCATAGGATTAAACACTTGGTTATTTGCTTAGTCATCATATTTGCCATATCATGGTTTCTCTCATCCATTTGTTGTCTGAGAGAGTACATGACCGTATTAGTTATCGGAGAATTAAGCACATTTTCCGGGGCCATGTCTTGGGAGTTTACGTGATTGAATCTCGAAGTTACAACTTCCGCAATATTTAATTCTTGGAACCCTGGAGGAGTACTCGAACTTACCCCAGTTGCCCTCGGAGGGGGGAAAAAGCCATAGGGAAGCCCATATGGTGGTTGGACCACGTTAAGAGTTCTTCTTTCAAGATCTAATGGCATGTCAGGAATCATTTGATTCACCACAGGGTTTGGTCTTGGTTCTCAATGGGGAATAGTCCCAACACGATATTGTTGCTCTGACGAATTAAGTTCTTGTTGAACTTCTTGGTCGAACCGTTATTGTCACTAGGAGAACTTTCATTCACTCTTTTACGGTCTCTGGTGTTCACCATGCTACTGATTCAAGCAAGCACACAATTAAAATTTGGAACAACTATCTCTAAATTGAGTCCCACCGGGAATGCCAATTTGTTTTCCAATATTTTTCTTGAGGGTCTCTGTCAAAAAAATAAATTTGAGATATGTTAGAGAAGAGGACTCGAATTAGATATTAACTTCACCGGTTGACAGGTTTACACTGCAAGCCCCAATTTGTGTGCTTTTCGAGATGGGTAATGGCAAAGAGGGAGAACATCGTGAATCCTCCGATCACTTCGCACCGAGGGTTTTCGAAATGTAAAGTAAAGTAAAAACAAACTCAAGCAATCCATGGAAATCAATCCTGAGCGGGAAAGAACGTCACAAATTTCTCAAGTGCAGAGAGTAAAAATTAAATTGCAAAAAAAGGAGACAAGAGTGAGGCACTCGATTCTCGAAAAAAAATTGCATTGAATTGAAATAAGATTGAAATCACAAAAGGGGTTGGCTCAAACATACATTGTTCGCTGTTGTAGCCAGGGATCCTATGTAGTCAGATGTATTAGGTGTAATGTGCTACTTAATGTTATGAAATCGCCTCGAGTTCTTCGTATGAACTCCTATTTATAGAGTTTTGAGAAAATAAACTGCTTGTTTGCATGGTGGACACATGTCCTTATTGAAAGCAGATAAAATAAACTAACTAATGATCGTTGATGGTTGATGTCGCGTGTCTTCTAGCATCTGGATGCTTCACAGTTGTCTTCATCGGTTCAGTGTTATTCGAAACGATTGCCTCAATGGCTCTTGCTCGATGCTCTGGTCTTCGAAATTCACCTTTGAACCTTTCTTCGAGGACAATGTTATGCTTACTAGTTTAACTTCTATGGAGGAGGTTAAAACAACTATTTTTTCTCTCAATGGAGATGGCGCCCCTGGTCCTGATGGGTTTGGAGGTTTCTTCTTCCAGCAGTACTAGGACATAGTGGCTCAAGTTGTTTATAATGCTATCTTACAATTTATTTCAACAAGGATGGATGCTCCGTAAATTTAATTGTAAAATTGTAGCTCTGATTCCAAAAGTAGATGGAGCTGATAAAATTGAGCATAATAGACCTATAGCTCTAGCTAATTTTAAATTTAAATTTGGGTTAAATATGTTTTTAGTCCCTACAAAATCGGCTCCTTCTAAGTTTAGTCCTTACATTAACGAAATAGGGGTTTTGGTCCTCATCTTATTTTTGTCGTTTTCAATTTTAGTCCCTCGTGACTTTTAATAGCGCTTCAAAACTTTTAATAGCGCTTTTTTGACCTTTTATAAGCGCTATTAAAAATTTTGAAGCGCTATTAAAAGTCATGAGGGACTAAAATTGAAAATGGAAAAATAAGATGAGGACCAAAACGCCTATCTCGTTAATGTAGGGACTAAACTTAAAAGGAGCCGATTTTGTAGTGACTAAAAACATATTTTAAGGTTTAGCTTATGGTAGGCCCTAGAGGTTTCTGTATGCAAAGTCATGTTTTATATGCTGATGATATTATGACTTTTTGTTGAGCTACTAAAAAGAGTATTTTTAGTTTGATGGATCTTTTTTCCTCTTATGAGAAAGTCTCTGGACAGGTTATTAGTAAAGAGAAATCTAAGTTTTTCACTAGCAGCATATCCCCCTTTCCTATCACTGCAATCTCATCTTTGCTTGGGTATTTATGCTTGGCCTGCTAGTCTCATCAATACTTTTGACATGTGGATTAGAAATGTTGTGTGCTTAGGTGATATTAATACAAGAAAAATTGTCACTATTGTTTGGAATAAGGTGTGCAAACCATTTCAGGAAGGTGGTTTGGGTATGAGATCTATCAAATAAATTAATAGGGTTGGTATGCTAAAGCTTGGTGGAACTTCGTCTCTACCAACTTACAATGGGCTCTTCCTTTGAAAGCAATAGTCTATAAAAATAATAAGCCAATGAATTATCATGTCTCCTCTTCTATTTGGAAGGGATTTAAATCTTGTATTTTTGTGATTCTTGAGAACCCAACTTGGATACTTGGGAATGGTGTCACAATAAATTTTTGAATGGATTCTTGGCTCTCTAGGCAACAGTGGATATTACTGGTATACCTTCTATTTTTCACAGGGATCTTAAAGCTACTCTGGGTGATTTTATAGTGAACGGAAGATGTTCCATCCTTGCAGATCTCATTAATCATTTTCCTCGGCTTCATTCAGAAATTCAAAAAATAGTTATTCCTGTTGTTTTAGTGGAGGATCAAAAAATGTGGGATTTTTCTAACTCGAGAGACTTAACCTTCAAGGATTCTTAACCTTCGAAGACAATTTGGAATAATTTTATTTCACCGTCTAAATCCTTTATTCTTTGGAGGACTCTTCATAATAAAATGCCAATTGATTATCAACTTTGGATTAGAGGTTGCACCATTGTTTCCATTTGTAGTCTTTGTGGTAGTAATTTAGAAACTTCTCAACACCTATTCCTTGCCTGGAATTTTGCCAAGCATCAGAGGAATTGGCTTGGAGGAATCCTGAGCATTGGTGTGTGAAAAAGATGTGCAAGTATACACAGTCACAAACAAGTAATATAATGATAAGAAAGGTCGAACCCACAGGGATTGGATTAACTTATGTATGTTTAAGAAAATATAAATTGGTGCTATTATACTACTCACAAATTTGAAGTTTTTATGTTAAGTCAAAAACAGAATGCAAATATGTAAAAGAATGTGAAGGAAATCAGTTGAGAATGATAGTTGAGATGTCTTCACTAAATAATTCACTTTTGAGAGTTTTGTGCTTTTATGTGGTGCAGATGCACCAAGGTGCAGATGCATTGAGTGCAGCTGCATGAGTATGTGCCTTTCAGCTACTTTCTTCAGAGTTTCGTTACAAGCTTCTATGTCTAGGCATGCAAAATAAGTTCACTCCTTCCTTTCAAGTACCCACTGTTTCACCCTATAGACTATGTTATCCTATGTCTGGGACTTAACATGGTTTTAACAAAGTTTTTTTTATTACACAAGTTAACAAAGCCGTCATTAAAACACTCACCCTTATTAGTCTTGATTTCTAGTAGTAAACCATGTCTGTGAATATGACTCTACTTATTCTAAGCGATCAACCTTACAATAAGATGGATGTAGTATAACACAAGACCCAAGATACATGCAACACTTAAAGGCACAATAACTTACTCAAAAGCTCATTATAAAGTTAGAACATCTCAACCAAAAAAGGTTTAGCTCATAATATGCATTGCAAAGCAAAGATAGATGAAATAAAACATTTTAATATAAATGAAAGTACAAGACATATCAATAGGGTAGAGATTACACTGATTGAAGTACTCTTGCATAAATTTGCCCAGCAGTGCAGAAGCACTGACTTCCTGGTGCAGTTGCACCTAACTAAGTTGATGAGGAAGTGAAGGAAGAAGTCGTCGATTCCTTCCTTACCTTCTTGCCAACTAACTACTACTAAAAACTATAAGGAATGAAACTACTAAATTATAAGTAAAGTGTTTGATCTACATATTATGATGTGAGATATGAGATATGTAACACCCCGATAAATTCTAACATATAGAATCACCGAAATGCACTAGATGACATACATCAGAGTAACTTCCTGTTATTGAAATATTGAACACAACTAAAACTTTCTTTAATACATAACAAATGGTTCTCTGAACCTCATAAACTTTCTTAAAATGCTTAAGTTCCAAAACTTAAGACTTGTACAGAATCCTGGTGTTCAATACTCCAAACATAAAGTAGCGGAAACGATTTTACAACTTAACATCAAAAGTTATACAATCGGAACATAGAAACAATAAATGAGACAAATGTCTAAAACATGAAACTATGTCTTCAATGACTCCAAGAGTCACACTAGCTAGCCGTGCTTTATCGCCTTTGCTTTCCCCTGTTTCTTTGTAAAAACCACAATTATGAAGGGTGAGATAAACATTATCTCAGTGAGTCCTATCGAGACCCCTTACTACTCTAGCGGTTCATTATGCTTTGTTTTGAACTCGTGGTCCTAAAAGCAACCACGTGGAATTACATTTAGTTCCTGTAACCTTCATGCTCATGGCCCTCCTAAGCGACACATGAAGCATGCAATCTTTGTTCCATGTTTTTAGCATAACACCTCAGTCTACCTATTTTATAGGCATCTCTTTGACTTTGGTGAACCCATCCCGCTATTTCTAGTGGGGAAACATTCTTGAGTCTAGGTTTTGGGGCTCATGACTTCCCCTCCCCTAGTATGCTAACCTCTTAGGGTCGTCACCCTTTTTCCTCTTGTATTTATTAAACATTAACAGTCTGTGTACCCGCAATGGGCTGTTAGTCATTTCAGTCAAGTACCATGTACCATATCAGTCAATTACAGTGTATAATATTAGTCAAATACCGTGTATTATTATCAGTCTTGACATATGCACTCTCGCGTTCTCTAAGTGCGGTTCTCCATTTTATTCACAACACACAAACTTTCTATCGAACATGTTCAATCTCATACCATTGTTACCTTTACATTGTTGTGGAACCTTGGGGAATGGATTAGAAAAGGATTGGAATCATTTGGAATGAATAAAAAGTACTTTGAAATTGAAGGTCAGAAAGTCTCACACGACCCGTGCATGTGGGCGCACGACCCGTGCGGGGTTGAACAGTTTGTAGAAGTTTTCCAGAAAGATACGCACGACCCGTGCGACTAAGCGCACGATCCGTGCGTTATCCACTAAATTTGTAGAAAGTTCCAGAGACATACGCACGACCCGTGCGACTAGGCGCACGATCCGTGCGTGTTTTAAAAATCCAGTTCTTGTCGTATCAGATGGAGGCGCACAACCCGTGCTCATAGGCACACGATCCGTGCGTCTCTATCAGTTTTCCAGAAAACAGGCTTTTCATAAGTTTTTCCATTCCGTTCCGATTCCAAAATCCCTTCCGATCGATACCCAAACTCAAACACACATTGAAATAATATATATCATAGCATTCCCAAACAATCAATCAAACAATATATGATTTAAGTTACAATCCTTTTAAGAAAACGGTTTTCGAATAGTTTCCTTTCGTTACCGGAAATGCGTGACAAAAGTTTTCGAAAAGTATATACTCAGACACAAACACATTCCCTAAGCGAGTTATAGAACTCACCTTATCGTAATGACGACTACAGCTCAACCCGGAAGCAAGGTTCCCGAAAGACCGAAATCCCACAAACGATCCCTGATAGGCTTCCAACTTCGAACTCGAACTCACCCTTATCGAAACAGCCACTGAACCTCTTCTAATCTACTCAAATACAGAAGGTAGGTTCTGGTTTTTACTTCAAGCTAGCCTTGTCTTTGACATGCAAGCTTCCAATCTTCTCAAAAACACCTTTCTCTCATTTGGAGCTTTGATGTTTCAAAAATGGTGAAATGGGAAAGGAGGTGAATGAGTGGTCAAAAGTGGTACCAATGTGAAGAGAATGAAAAATGGAGGAGAATGGTGTGATTAAGACTTACATGCAAGATGAATCCATGGACTTCTCTCCTCTCCCTTGCTCGGCTTTCTCTCCTCTCTCTCTCTTCTTACCTCTTTGCTGATTTTTCTGAAATGAAGACAAATGAAGTGTGGGGGAGTGTTGTGGTCAGCTGAAGGGTGGCTACTTAAGGATGGGAAAAGACCCATCTACCCTCCCTCATTAGCATCTCATTTAACTCACCACTAATCCAATACTTACACTCAAGTCTCCACACTTAGCGTAACTACTAATTATGTTTTCATAAAAATGTTATTTATCTATTTGATCCATGATACCATTTTATAACTAACATAATTATGCTCACTAATCAACTTAACCTCATGCTAATTTAATTAAATCTAATTAGCTAATTAGGTGATGTTACAATCACCCCAACTTTTAAAGATTTTGTCCTCAAAATTGACAAAACGTACCTTACTCGAACAAAGAAGGATATTTCACCCGCATGTTCTCTTCTACTTCCCATGTCGCCTCGTCAGGTGACGCACCGTCCCAAAGCACCTTGACAATAGGAATTGATCTCGTCCGGAGCGTTTTCTCACCACGTTCGATGATCCTAATTGGAGTAGGATGATAAGATAGATCCGGTCTGATGTCGATCGCTTCATAACTCAAAGGTTGATTCGGATCATGAATATACTTCCTTAACTGCGACACATGGAACACATCATGTAGTCTGGACAATTCTGGAGGCAATGCAATGCGATATGCTACCGGCCCAACTCGCTCGAGAATCTGGAAAGGTCCGACATATCGAGGACTGAGCTTCTTCGCTCGTAAAGCAATATCGGTTTCGATGGTTGGAGAAAGTTTCAAAAAGACATGGTCTCCTTCTTTGAATTCTAACGGCCTTCTTCTCTTATCCGCGTAACTCATTTGTCGACTCTGCGCGGCTTTCATCCTTTCTCTTATTTGACGGATCTTCTCCGTAGTCTCACGGACTAAATCCAGTCCCAACAATCTCTGCTCACCTACATCCCACCAACACAATGGTGTTCTGCACTTCCTTCCATACAATGCTTCATATGGAGCCATTCCGATACTAGAATGGTAACTGTTGTTGTATGAAAATTCTACCAATGGAAGATGATCCTCCCATCTGCCTCCACTATCGAGTACACAAGCCCTCAACATATCCTCTAACGTCTGGATTGTCCTCTCGGTCTGCCCGTCTGTCTGAGGATGGTAAGCGGTGCTAACACACACCTTTGTTCCCAACGCCATATTCAATGCTCTCCAAAATCGAGATGTAAACTTGGGATCTCGATCACAGATGATACTGGTAGGGATTCCATGCAACTTCACAATATTCTTGAGATATTCATCTGCTAACCTAGCAACCTTGTGAGTCGAACGCACTGGAATAAAATGAGCGGACTTGGTCAGGCGATCCACCACTACCCAAATAGAATCATTTCCGGTTTGGGACCGTGGTAATCCCATGACAAAATCCATAGATATGCTTTCCCATTTCCATTCAGGTACATTCAACGGTTGTAACTGGCCACCTGGCTTCTGGTGCTCTATCTTAACCTTTTGACAAGTCAAGCATCGAGACACAAATTCTGCAATATCCACTTTCATACCCGGCCACCAGTACAATTGCTTTAAATCTCGATACATCTTGGTAGACCCAGGATGTATTGAGAACTGACTCTTATGAGCCTCCTCTAAAACTTGCCTCTTCACATCCTCATCATTCGGCACACAGATTCTGCCATCAAAACAAATTACACCATCACCGTCTTCGGTGTAGTTCGGCAATCTCTTCTGCGCTTGTAGTTCCACATCATCTTCTTGGGTTGAGCGAATTAGATTTCTCAAGGGACTTGAAATCCGAATGTGACTCAACACCAACCTGTTCCTTCTTGACTTCACTCTCAAATTGAGGTCTCTAAACGATTCCAACAAAGACATCTCGTGCATCATCAACTCTGCAGTATGGACAGACTTCCTGCTTAAAGCATCGGCCACAACATTAGCCTTACTAGGATGGTACTTCAATTCAAAATCGTAATCCTTCAGGAACTCTTCCCATCTCCTCTGTCTGTTGTTCAGCTCATTTTGGTCAAACAAATACTTAAGGCTCTTGTGGTCACTAAAGACTTCGAAACGAGACCCATACAGGTAATGTCTCCAAATCTTTAGGGCGAACACAATCGCCGCCAACTCTAAATCATGAGTTGGGTAATTTTTTTCATGCGGCTTCAACTGTCTGGAGGCATAAGCAATTACTTGTTGATTCTGCATTAGGACGCATCCCAAACCCTTACCAGAGGCGTCACAATAGATTTGGAATCCTACGGACGGATCTGGAAGAATCAGGATAGGTGCAGAAGTCAAACGATCCTTCAATTCCGCAAAACAATTACTACAGTCTGAGTCCCAAACAAACGGCTGACCCTTGCGAGTTAACCGAGTGAGTGGAAGAACCAGCTGGGAAAATCCTTGAATGAACCTTCGATAATACCCAGCCAATCCCAAGAAACTTCTTACCTCAATAACCGTAGACGGTTGTCCCCAGTCTACCACAGCTTCAATCTTACTGGGGTCCACTGCAACACCTTCCTGAGATATCACATGACCCAGAAACTTAACTTCGGGCATCCAAAAATCACATTTGGATGGCTTAGCATACAACTTCTTCTCTCGGAGTACGTTCAGAACAATTCGGAGATGTTGCACATGCTGCTCAATCGTCTTAGAGAACACCAAGATATCATCAATGAACACTACCAAAAACTGATCCAGATAGGGATTAAAAATCCGATTCATATAATCCATGAATACGGCTGGAGCATTGGTCAAACCGAAGGGCATCACTACGAATTCATAGTGTCCATACCTCGTACGGAAAGCGGTCTTCGGGACGTCCAAAGCTCAAACTCTGATTTGGTGATAGCCGGACCTTAAATCAATCTTTGAAAATACAGAGGCTCCCCTTAACTGATCTAGCAAATCATCAATTCTCGGCAGGGGGTACTTATTCTTGATAGTCACCTTATTCAACTGACGATAATCGATACACAATCTCATACTTCCGTCCTTCTTCTTGACAAGCAACACTGGAGCACCCCATGGTGAGGCACTTGGCCGGATAAACCGTTTGGAAATTAGCTCTTCCAGTTGAACTTTCAATTCCCTCAACTCTAATGGGGACATTCTATACGGGGCTATAGAAATAGGTCCAGTGCCTGGAACCAACTCTATAGAAAATTCCACCTCACGATCCGGAGGGAACGAAGGAACTTCATCGGGAAACACGTCAAGAAATTCATTAACAACTTGCACAGAAGATAAATCCTGACCTGTCTCAGTGGATGCAGACAGCATCATGACGTAAGCTTCCGTGCCTTGGAACAGATAATTACTGGCCGAAGTGAAAGAAATAACAGCTTCAGAATTGGGCGGTTGTAGCTCTACTGATTCGGAGGCGAAACCGATAGTTCGATGGAAGCAATCTATAGTTACATGGTTGGCTGTCATCCAACTCATGCCTAGGACAACGTCCATGCCCTTCATTGATAAACAAATGAAGTCTACTACAAAATTCCTGTCTCCAATGGATAGAAGACAATTTTCACATATCGCTTGGGTCTGAGCACTACCTTCAGCAGCAGTCTTAATGGAGATTGTTGAGGCAAAGGAGTTAAAGCCAATCCCAACCGATCGACACAAACTTGAGATATAAAACAATGGGTCGCACCCGAATCATATAAAATACTAACAGAGTTATTAAAAAGAGATCCCAAACCCCTTAGTAGATTATCTGACGGTGTGACCTTCTAGGCGTCCAAGGTGTAAACTCTCCCATGAGTTATAGTAGCAGCAGGGTTACTTCCTTGACTCTTCTCCTTCTCTGGGAAGTCCCGTGCATAATGACCTTCCTTCTTGAAGAAATAACACTAGTTGGATCCCATCTGGCATTTACCCTGATGGTACTTTCCACAGTTGGAACACGTACTGAACCTTGAGGAGTTCGACGACTGAACCTGCTTCCCCTTGTTGGAGTTGTGCCTTGGACCCGTGTGATTGTTGGATGATCCAATATTCTTCTTGTTCTGATGGAATACTTTTCTGCTTGCATATAACCTCTTCAAGTCACTCTCAGCTACGTGTGCTTGTTGAACCATGGCAGCAAAGTTAGTATAAGCAAAAGAACTCAAACTCTGAGCAATGTCTTCCCTTAGCCCATACTTGAACCTTTCGGTTTTCCACTTGTCATTGGGAGCATACCCGGCCAAACCGAAGAATTGATATAACTCTTAAAACTTAGCCGCGTACTGACCCACAGTTGAACTTCCTTGAGTGAGAGTCAGAAATTCGTTTTCCTTGTCGAACCTCATGGCTGTCGGAAAGAACTGCTCCAAAAATACCTGCTTGAAATGTTCCCAAGTCTGGGGAGTATCCATAGTTACCATCATGGCTTTGGCATTAGTCCACCAGTTGTTAGCTTCACATTTCAGCATATGAGTTGCCAATCTCAGCTTGTCATCATCAGTGACTTGCAAAGCTACGAAAATCTTCTCTATATCATCTAGCCAATGCTGGGCTTCCATGACATCCGGTCCTCCTCTGAACTCGGACGGCTTCATTTTCAGGAATTCAGAGAAAACCCTCCTTGGGTCAACTTGAGGCTCAGGGACTTGCTGGGGCTGAGCTTGAGCATTCTGTTGCATCTGCAACATATCTTCCATCATCTTCTGTTGTCTCTCGATCACGTTCTGCATCCATGCAGAATGCGGATCAATTGGTGGGTTATTCCTCGATCCTCCTGCCGTAATTCTGCAAATGATACACCAAGTATTAAGTTGATCAGTCTCAATGTCTCTTAGTATCACAAGAAGCAAGATAGCAGAATTACTCGAGGGACAAAATCACCCTAACTGTCTAAGCCTGACTAGGTCGAACTGCTCTGATACCATAATGTAACACCCCGATAAATTCTAACATATAGAATCACCGAAACGCACTAGATGGCATACATCAGAGTAACTTCCTGTTATTGAAATATTGAACACAACTAAAACCTTCTTTAATACATAACAAATGGTTCTCTGAACCTCATAAACTTTCTGAAAATGCTTAAGTTCCAAAACTTAAGACTTGTACATAATCCTGGTGTTCACTACTCAAAACATAAAGTAGCGGAAACGATTTTACAACTTAACATCAAAAGTTATACAATCGGAACATAGAAACAATAAATGAGACAAAGGTCTAAAACATGAAACTATGTCTTCAATGACTCCAAGAGTCACACTAGCTAGCCGTGCTTTATCGCCTTTGCTTTCCCCTGTTTCTCTGTAAAAACCACAATTATGAAGGGTGAGATAAATATTATCTCAGTGAGTCCTATCGAGACCCCTTACTACTCTAGCGGTTCATTATGCTTTGTTTTGAACTCGTGGTCCTAAAAGCAACCACGTGGAAATAGATTTAGTTCCTGTAACCTTCATGCTCATGGCCCTCCTAAGCGACACATGAAGCATGCAATCTTTGTTCCATGTTTTTAGCATAACACCTCAGTCTACCTATTTTATAGGCATCTCTTTGACTTTGGTGAACCCATCCCGCTATTTCTAGTGGGGGAAACATTCTTGAGTCTAGGTTTTGGGGCTCATGACTTCCCCTCCCCTAGTATGCTAACCTCTTAGGGTCTTCACCCTTTTTCCTCTTGTATTTATTATACATTAACAGTCTGTGTAACCGCAATGGGCTGTTAGTCATTTCAGTCAAGTACCATGTACCATATCAGTCAATTACAGTGTATAATATTAGTCAAATACCGTGTATTATTATCAGTCTTGACATATGCACTCTCGCGTTCTCTAAGTGCGGTTCTCCATTTTATTCACAACACACAAACTTTCTATCGAACATGTTCAATCTCATACCATTGTTACCTTTACATTGTTGTGGAACCTTGGGGAATGGATTAGAAAAGGATTGGAATCATTTGGAATGAATAAAAAGTACTTTGAAATTGAAGGTCAGAAAGTCTCACACGACCCGTGCGTGTGGGCGCACGACCCGTGCGGGGTTGAACAGTTTGTAGAAGTTTTCTAGAAAGATACGCACGACCCGTGCGACTAAGCGCACGATCCGTGCGTTATCCACTAAATTTGTAGAAAGTTCCAGAGACATACGCACGACCCGTGCGACTAGGCGCACGATCCGTGCGTGTTTTAAAAATCCAGTTCTTGTCGTATCAGATGGAGGCGCACGACCCGTGCTCATAGGCACACGATCCGTGCGTCTCTATCAGTTTTTTCTGAAAACAGGCTTTTCATAAGTTTTTCCATTCCGTTCCGATTCCAAAATCCCTTCCGATCGATACCCAAACTCAAACACACATTGAAACAATATATATCATAGCATTCCCAAACAATCAATCAAACAATATATGATTTAAGTTACAATCCTTTTAAGAAAACGGTTTTCGAATAGTTTCCTTTCGTTACCGGAAATGCGTGACAAAAGTTTTCGAAAAGTATATACTCAGACACAAACACATTCCCTAAGCGAGTTATAGAACTCACCTTATCGTAATGACGACTACAGCTCAACCCGGAAGCAAGGTTCCCGAAAGACCGAAATCCCACAAACGATCCCCGATAGGCTTCCAACTTCGTACTCGAACTCACCCTTATCGAAACAGCCACTGAACCTCTTCTAATCTACTCAAATACAGAAGGTAGGTTCTGGTTTTTACTTCAAGCTAGCCTTGTCTTTGACATGCAAGCTTCCAATCTTCTCAAAAACCCCTTTCTCTCATTTGGAGCTTTGATGTTTCAAAAATGGTGAAATGGGAAAGGAGGTGAATGAGTGGTCAAAAGTGGTACCAATGTGAAGAGAATGAAAAATGGAGGAGAATGGTGTGATTAAGACTTACATGCAAGATGAATCCCTGGACTTCTCTCCTCTCCCTTGCTCGACTTTCTCTCCTCTCTCTCTTCTTACCTCTTTGCTGATTTTTCAGAAATGAAGACAAATGAAGTGTGGGGGAGTGTTGTGGTCAGCTGAAGGGTGACTACTTAAGGATGGGAAAAGACCCTTCTACCCTCCCTCATTAGCATCTCATTTAACTCACCACTAACCCAATACTTACACTCAAGTCTCCACACTTAGCGTAACTACTAATTATGTTTTCATAAAAATGTTATTTATCTATTTGATCCATGATACCATTTTATAACTAACATAATTATGCTCACTAATCAACTTAACCTCATGCTAATTTAATTAAATCTAATTAGCTAATTAGGGGATGTTACAAGATATTGTTCAAGTGAGAAGTGGAAGCCTTTATATAGCATTGGAAGATTCCTTCAAGTGAGGGTTTCCTTGGGGATCAAGCTGACCAAAGGTGGCTTAACCATGGTTACTTTTCAGAGCTTTGATTGAGAAGATTGAGTCCAAAAGAGAGGTCCAATTGTGGAAGACCATGTGTCCTAGATGCGTAGCCTTTCATGATGATTTCCCATTGTGGGCGCCTCCTCTTGCATGTTGGCATGTGCCTCCATGTGACTTGTGACTAAGCATGATGTCATAGAAATGTTTATGCATTAGTATGAATTGAGGTGCTTCCAAGGTGGGTTTAAATCTGCCTTCAGCGCAGGATGGTGCAGATGCACCTAAGTGCAGTTGCACTGTTGAAAATGTGGTTAGTGCAGATGCACTGTTTGTTTCTTTGGTGTAGTTGCACCTAACTGCAAGTGCACTGAACAAACATATCAAAGATACCAATATATATATATATAAAATGCTTAAATCATTACATAATCCTCTTTGAAACATAGAATGTTGTTATTTTACTTCATACTACTATATTTAACACATATTACACTTGGTTTCAAGTAATTAGTTGTGTTTAGATGCAGAAATAACTCTATATAAAATAGAGTTATCAAGCATCCATTTTGATACTTCTTCTTTTCAAAGCATTTTAACTTCGACTTCTCATGGTTGGAGTGTTCAGTTGAGTGATATCATCTCTGCTGCAATTGTTACCACTTTTTGGGCAATTTGGTACTGCAGGAATCATGCTAGACTTGATAATCAACTGATCTCCTTACACTATCATGTATACAAATTGGACCTCTGAGTCCACTTCTACAATAAAATGACTCCTTTTTTTCAGGAATGCATAGCTGCTTGCCAAAGAACGCTGGTCGCGGTCAAGGCCGGGACCTTGCACCCAACCTCGTCCGATTTTCTTCACTCCAGTTCACTCCAAGCTCTGCACTTGGTGGATTGGACCGAATGAAGGGTCGCTCCGACGTGCCTTCTTAAAGGGTCGCTTCGACATGCCTTAGACTGACCTCTCAATCACGAGGTCGGGCCTAGCGTGGCCCACTGACCTCCTTGACGAGGTCGAGCTTAGCATGGCTCATTGACCTCCACCGCGAGGTCGAGCCTTTCGTGGCCCATTGCCCTCCACCGCGAAGTCGGGCCTATCGTGGCCCACGGTTCACTACCGGGAAGCCTCACTCATGAAGCCAGGCTTGCAGCAGCCCTCAGATTCACTCTCAAGCGCCAAGCAAACATACGCAAGCATAAACGAAAGGCGGATAATCAAACGGCATGCATCAAAAATATAAAACCGGAATCGGCCGGTACCTCAAGTACGTTATACAAGCCAAAGGTGACACAGGATACAACCGAGGCCACCAAATAAAAGATTCAAAATAAAGAAAAAAATTATTACAACTGAGGAACAGGGTAGATGATCTCGGGCTTAGTGCCCATCACGGGCTTGACGATCTTGTCTTCTCTCACCACGAACAGGGCGTTTGGAAGAGACAGATCAAGCTCGGGATGCATGACCTTGACCTGATCGATCGCATTTTTGAAACACTTGAATGCCATTTGGGCCCCTTCCGTGGTAGACTTCTGCTTAAAGGCCAGGGCTTCATCCCTCTCTTCCTGGATCTTCTTGATCAGCACTTCCCCGGTGTTTAGCGCGGATTTTGGTAAACAACCGCTGTTTTAAGATTTGTTACTTGCAAGATCAACCAGTAAATCTTAGGACATTTGTGCTATAGGTTTTTCCAGAAAAGTTATGAATGTTCTTGATGCTATTTGTAATAACTGACAATTTCATAATTGTTGAAACTGTCGAATTTTTTTATGTATGTTCGAATTCGATCAAATGCAGAAAACAAGTAAATTGCAGAAATATTTAAGAAAACATAACTGGATTGCTTTGAAATAAAAGAAATTGGTACACAATGTCATACATTTGGTTTCTGTAACTCATCTTTCTCTGTAACTTGGAATTCTGAGCATGAGAAATATGTATGAGAGTTTTGCGACCTCTTTTTTCTATAAAAAACTACTATATATACTATGGAGAAACTGTAACTGCCTATAACGGCTATATATAAATGTACAAAGGAATTTAAGAACAACAACTGCCGTATCCTTCGACAGCGTAACTGCTACGTTTTTCGACAATGCTGCTTTAGCCCTAATCTGTTACTGGACTTTTATTCCCCTTTCTGTCGAAGTATTGCCTTCAATGCCTCAATTTCACCGTCTTTGTGAAGTAGTCGAAAGTCGAAGATCACCTTTGAATTACCATCCCAATGTCGAAAATCAACATTCCTATTTTAAAGTGACAAGTCAAACCTCATTGACTGCATTTAATTGAGCCTGTCAAAAATGTAGGCTAATAAATTGCCCCCCAAAAATGTCATTTTTGACTGGGGTTTAAACGAAGGTAGAAATTTGACGTTTTTTGAATTGTCTCTCGACATCCCTATGTCAAGCACTCTAACGTCATCAACGTCACTCTTCAGTGTTGAAGAGACGTTTTGTTTCTCGTCAAGTTAGCACTTGAGTGCGCTATCATATTAATGGCCACGTTTTTCTTTGGAAACTGCCACACCCCATCACTTCCATTGCTTTTGTAACTGCTACACACGTTCCCCAAGTAACTGCCATCATTGCTCTTCTTTTTTTTTATATTGCCGTTTTAGCTCTTTTTTATCTTGGTTCTTGTAGTTTCGACAATGTATTCGACAATGTATTCTACAATGTATTCTGGCACCAATGCCATGTTTGTCTTAACTTCACTGTTTTACTCTTGCGCTATTTTAACTTCTTGTAACATTGGCTTATATTTCTTTAAATACTTGCAATTTATTTGCAAAATTTGACTATCAGCGCCTAATTCCTCGACTTCATAGGCACCATTAGAAAAAACCTGCGTAATTCGAAAAGGTCCTTCCCAATTTTGTGACCATTTGCCTAAGACTCTATCTTTTTTATCCATAGGCAAAACAACTTTCCAAACTAAGTCTCCCAAAGCAAACGTTTTCGACTTAACCCTTCTATTATAAGCTTTGGCTATTCTCTCTTTTTGCCTTGTAAGGACATCTAATGCAGCTAATCTTTCTTCACCTAAATCAATTAATTCATCTAACATCATATTCCAATAATAATCTGATGGAATCTCATATTGCCTTTGAATCCTAGCTGATTGTAGATGAACTTCAACTGGCAACACTGCATCATGCCCAAACGTAAGTCTAAATGGAGTAGCATTAATAGACTCTCTAGGGGAGTTTCGACAAGCCCATAAAACTTGGTCAAGAGTCTTGTGCCAATTTCTTGGTTTTTGTCCAATATGCTTTTTTATCAAGTTAATGATGATTTTATTGGCTGCTTCCACTTGACCATTGGCTTGGGTATAATATGGTGTCGAACTTAACAACTTAAAACCTATCTCAGAGGCAAATTCCAAGATCTTTCGACCAGTAAAAACTGAGCCTTGATCTGTGGTAATAGTTTCTGGAATTCCAAACCTATATAGAATATGGTTTTGAATAAAATTCATAACTGCCTCTTGGTCAACATTGGCTAAGGGGATAGCTTTGAGCCATTTGGTAAAGTAATCTATGCCAACTAATATATAACGGTGGCCTTTCGACGAAGTTGGTCTAATCTCACCAATTATGTCTAAAGCCCAACCTCTGAATGGCCAAGGTTTAATTATTGAATGCAATTCATTTGCGGGCTCATGTTGAACTCCTGCGTGCCTTTGGCATTCTTGACAACCCTTAGCGAACTCTATACAGTCTTTCAGTATAGTTGGCCAATACACACCTTGTCGAAACAAAAGCCATTTCATCTTGTGACCTGCTTGATGTGAGCCACAAGCACCACTATGAGTATTGGATATTGCCAAATAAGCTTCGTTTTCACTTAGGCATTTAAGCAAAACTCCTTCAGGAGTCTTTTTGAACAATTCGTTTCCAACAATCATGTAGCTTAAGGCTCTATACTTGGTTTTTCGACTAGTTGCTCCTGTTGGATTTTCCAGATTTTCCAAGTATTCGACAATTTGTTTTCGCCAATCATCATTCGACATATTGTCAATGGCAAAAATTTCAAAATTTTCAATTTCAGTTGGAGGTGACACCACTTCTGACTCGTCTGCCCCCCCCCCCCCCCCAAGTTTTGGCATTGACAATTGTGTGTTGGAACTATCTGTTAAAAGAGCTTCTCTTTTATTTCTATCAACTCTTGCAATTTTTCTTTAAAAACTCTGTAGCCTGAAGCAATCTGTGCCAACTCATTTGCCTCTTGGTTATCAATTCTAGGCACATGTTTAATGTCAACATGAGTGAAACATTTTAACATTGCATTGGCAGTAATAAAGTACTTGATTAAGTGTTCTTTGATGAACTTGTACTCTTTTGTTAATTGTTTCACAACTAGTTCAGAGTCACCTCTGATTTCGACGACTTTTGCCCCCAACTCTAGCAGCATTTCAAGTCTTGCTATCAAGGCTTCATATTCAACCTCATTATTGGAGCAATTTCCTTCGATTTTAAACTTAACTTATGTTGGTATCTTTGTGGGAGATATTATGAGTACTCCAATTCCTGTACCATTTTTATGGCTTGACCCATCGAAGTAAAACTGCCAGGATTGAACATCCACAAATCTTAATGTTGCTTCGACCAAAGAGTGGTCTACAATGAAGTCAGCAACAACTTGGCCTTTAACAGCTTTCAAAGGCTGGTGCGTGAGCGAATATTCAGATAAGGCTAGCTAAAGCCCATTTTCCAATTCGACTATGTAAAATTGGTTTTGACAGCATATGTTTAATTATATCATAATGCGAATAAACATACACATCAACAGGCTTTATGTATTGCCTCAATTTTGTACATGAAAAATACAAACATAGGCATAGTTTCTCAATTGGATGATATCTCGTTTCTGCATCATTCAATAGTCTACTAAGATAATAAATGGCTCTTTCGACACCATTTTCATCCTCTTGTGCTAACATACTACCTATTGTCATTTCTGACGCTGCTATGTACAATTTCAATACCCTATTCCTCATAGGGGAAGCAACATAGGTGGTTTAATCAAGTAAGACTTGATCTCGTCGAAGGCTTTCTGATGTTCTGGATCCCATCTGAACACATCCTCCTTTTTCAGTCGAAGTAATGGCGAAAATACTTGTGTCTTGCCAATTAAGTTTGAAGTAAACCTTTTTAGGAAGTTAATCTTTCCTAGTAAAGACTGTAACTCTTTTTTTGTCGAAAGGGACTTTGTTTCCAAGATCGCTTTCTCTTATTTTGATGGTTCTCAATGCCTTTTTTGTGCACAATAAAACCCAAAAAATCACCTGCACGAACACAAAAGGCACATTTGATTGGATTCCTTTTCAATCCATATTTTCTCATTCTTTCGAATGATTGTCGAAGGTGGTCTAAATGACCACTTTCCATTGAAGACTTAACAACAATGTCGTCTATGTATACTTGCATAAAATCTTCTATAAAATGATGAAACATAGACTTCATTGCCCTTTGGTAAGTTGCACCAGCATTTTTTAGGCCCAAATGTAACGCCCCAAAATAATTTAATTATTTATTTAATTAAGTTATTTAAGGCTTACAATATTTATTTAATTTAATTAAATAATTCAAAGTTTAATTATTTTATTGTATTTATTAGGAGGTGTTGTCACTAATTAAGTGGTGCGAGCAAGGGCCCGTGATCCACAATTAGGCCCGTGGCCCATTGCCTAGTCAAGGAATTCGACTCACAAGGGGTCTTAGAAGTTAGTTTTCATTTTTGACTCAAGTGGGAAAAGAAAGAAAAGAAACGTAAAAAGGAGAGAGTGAGAAGAGGAGAAGTGCGAAGTGAAGAGGAGAAGAAGAGAAAGGGGCGAATCACTCAAGGAGGAGGAAGAGCTTGATTTGAGTCTTGCATTTTCCTTGGAGCTTTGCTAGCAATTTCGACTTCTAAGAGGTTAGGGGGTCCTCTTTTTGTTTTTAATACCTTATGCGAATTTGTGATGCCTAGGGTTAGGGTTCTAGGGTAATTTCTATGAATGAATTGTGATGTTGATGATTAAATTATAGTATTGTGATGCTTGATTATGAATTGTGTAACACCCCTTTTTCTACCCATTAATTTAATTGCATAAAAATCAGAGTTTTCAAATTTTAAATACACCACAAGGGATGTCACACTTACTTCGTTAAACATCACGCGCCAAATTACTCGCTTTTCGAAAACAGTCTTATAATACTTACAAAACGTCATTGTAAATTAAAATATAACCTCACAGCGGAAAATCCAACAAATTTAATCGTAATAGGCATTGCAACCAGGCAAGGCTGACAATACTAAAATCCAACAACAACAACAACCATAAGTAACTTAAACAACATCATTTCCCCCTAGTGTTACATAATCAGAGCAGACGACCCGACTCAGCTAGTGAAGATACCTAAGCCTTCACTCGAGATCACCTGCACGTTACCGCATAGGGGTAACATTCAAACAGAAGGGGTGAGTTCATCTAGCAATATAATAAAGCTTATGATAAGCACTATGCTAGGGTTATGACACTATATCAACCGCAACACGAATTATCAATCATCAATATTAATCACCACAACAAATCATCGCAATGCCAGCTATATAGACCACATCACAAACATCAATTCAATCACTACCAAAGCTCATCACAATGTTATGTAAGTATGTGAAGTGCAACCCACTCGCGCGCATATGCATGATGGTACCATATTCATCACAATTAAGAGGCCGAGCCTATTCTTCACAGTCAACAAGGTGACCCGTCACTTACCAATTTGCCAAAAAGGGCACATCACCTGTCAATTCATAACTACACACAACATCGTTGCTATAATTCATCGTCGCTTATTATCATCGTCGCTTAGCCTTTTAGGCCTTAACATCACTTAGCCTTTTTGGGCCTCAAAACGTCACTGGGTTTTCATCGTCACTCATTCATAAACATCATCAACTCACACTATAGCCACCAAGGGCAAAAACGTCATTTACTAGCCACTAAGGGCATCATCGTCATTTACACATCATTATAAATAATGTTAGCCACTAAGAGCAAAACAGTCATTTACACATCATTATAAATAATATTAGCCACTAAGGGCGAAACAGTCATCTACACATCATTATAAATAATATTAGCCACTAAGGGCAAAACAGTCATTTAACTAGCCACTAAGGGCATCATCGTCAAAATCATCACTTTTGACACTAAAACGTTAAACCATTGGTTACACGCGAAAAGGGGATTTTTAAAGACACCAAAATGATTTTTCAACGTCACAGCAACGACCACCGGGAACAGCCACTTGGGCGCCCAGCAACCTTCAGAAATAGTAAGTTTTTATTTTTAAAAATGGGACACACAGATAGACAACTGAAAAGGCTTCACAACGCTTTTTGAAACACTTAAAACGGACACCCGAGTCAAAAGATATAGCGAAAACAGTTTTCCAAAAAGTTTGGGAACATCCAGCAAAATGGCGCCCTTGGCGCCCCAGCGCCTGGCGCCTGGCGCCCAGCGCCCAGCAACACGCACGCAACACACACACTGGCGCCCTTGGCGCCCAGCGCCCAGCAACACGCACGCAACACACACACTGGCGCCCTTGGCGCCCAGCGCCTGGCGCCCAGCGCCCAGCAACACGCACGCAACACACACACTGGCGCCCTTGGCGCCCAGCACCTGGCGCCCAGCGCCCAGCACACACGCACACACATGCAGTTTGGCGCCCATGGCGCCCTGCTACAGTAACCGTGGAGAAAAAACCTTCAAGCAACATCAAAATTCATCAAAAATCACTTATATGATCACATCAACATATTAAACACCAAATTCCATCATCAAGGCTCAATCCAACAATACCAACATCAAATTATCATAATCATCCCCAATCATTATAAATCACAATATTCATCAACAATTACTCAAACACTTGGCACGCAGAACATGATTTTCCAACAACAAGTCTTCATATGCCTAGGGTTCATCAATAATCACTAAGAATACATAAAAATGCATACATAGAGCCTAGCCCCTACATAATCCCCATCATAAAACCCGATTATAGAGAAGATGAGACCCACCCTTACCTTAGGTTATGACGAACACGCTATCCACTTATACGTAAGCTCCAAGAATCGCCGCAACCCGATCCCTCTCTCCTCTTGCCTCACGCCCCTTTCTCTCTCTCCCTCCAAGTCGCGCCTCCTCTTCTCTTCTCCTCACTCTCTCAATTCGCCCCTTTTCTTTCTTTTCACAAAAAAATGAGCTAAAATCTAATTTTTCACTTTAAATATGCGCCTAGATTAGTGGGCTTGGATTGCGGGCTTTCCCCGCAGCTTAAGCCCAATTTAATTAAAACACCACCTCCAATTACAATACCACTCCCCATTTTATTTAAAGCACCTTATAATTATTTTAATAAATAATTATATTATTATATTATTACTCTACCACCAAAATCTCTTTTTAATTAATTAAAATTTATTCTATTATTTTTGGGGCGTTACAACTCTCCCCCACTTAAAGGAATTTCGTCCACGAAATTTTTATCCGCCAAGGCTAACACTCTCCCACCAATGACTAAGCCATCTAGACAACTAATGCTATCTATCATGCTGATTACCATTTCTCTGATTACCGGCGGTAAGTGATTGGGCGGCCGTCCCTCCTACTTATTCAGCCAGGTAGCTTTGAGAAATGACAACCAGACACATCCTCTCCCTAAGTATCTCCGATAGGGATTTGAGCGTAATCACGTTGGTACCACGTGATCACCCCCCAAGCTCTATTAAAGTTCCTTCCCAATACGACATGCTAAGACTCCGCTGCGCTACTCTGATACACTAGCTCGCATTCTACCTCACTCACCTACCCTCAAGGATAACAAAATACATCAATCATCACAGCATCACGACGAAACTCACAGGGTGCATAACAGTCGTACAACAAGCCTCATAATTTAGCAACACGACGACAACATCAACAAACAACTTTGCCACTCAGGCGACATCAATAACTAAAATTGCCACTCAGGCGACATCAACAACGACAAACCAACAGCAAAGCAACATCATCAACAACAACAACGCATGTGGCATAGTGGCGGAGACAACAACACATCAACAACTTCGGGCACCAAGGTGCCGACACTGCAACAACGACTTGGGGCACTAAGCCACCGACAACACAATAACAACTTGGGGCTCTAAGCCACCGACAACACTACAACAATTTAATTCGACCGACACGCCTAAAAATCAACGACACCAGAAACAGTCAATTTTGCCTTGAAATTAGAATATTCAGTTAGGCCTCTGAATAAGCTTTCCGAAACATTTTAGTTTACTCAAATCGGACTCCTGGGTCATAAAATATTGCAAAAACATTTTTCCGTTACAATGACAGCATAAACTAAGCAACGCAGGAATTTCCAGCACTCACACATAAACTTCAACAATTTATTTACCCTACCAAACGACACCGGAATTTAGCAAACAACCCCTCTACGGAAAACTTACGGAGTTTAGTTTCTGGCTATATTTTTAAAATTTCAAAATGATGAGTCCAATAGCACAGTTTTCGCAAACAAGGCAGTAGGTCCAGAAATGGGGCAGCGACTGTGTCCAAAGTTGTGACTCTTCTACATTGCCCAAAGAAAACCCAAATAACACGAAACTTCAGCATAAACAGTAAATAATTTTGTCTAGTTTTCAAAGAAATTGGATTCATTCGAAAAGGAATTCATTTGAAAACACCACAACCAAAACACTGACCCTATGTCCAGACAGTCCCCAGAATTTTATCCTAACTTGCGAAGCCCATAACTGGAGTTATACTACTCCAAATGCGATAAAACCAAAGCCAAAATGACAAGAGTACAGTCTAGTTTCTAAAATTGTGAGTCATATGATTTATCAACTAGTAAAACAGTCCCAGTTTAGCCGGAAGTCAAACAATACATAGAGCACACCAAGGTCTCATACATACTAATACATACTAATACACTTCTGCTCCCAAAGAAACCCAATAATAGTTTTCAAAATCGTGATCAAATCATTTTTGACAAGGTTTTCAAAACCCACACCACCACAAGTCGCTACTCTTTTTTTTTTTTTTAAATAAAACCAATTAGAGAAAAAGGTCATTTTTTTTTTCCAATTCCACAAAACTTCAACACCTACACTTCCTTCATTTAAAATCCTAAGTCCAAAATAATTCATTTCTTTCAATTTCTACAACAACAATACCTACGTTCATTCGTTAAAGTAGATTTTATCACCAATATCAGTTTCCAACCGTAAAATCGTCCATTTGACTTTTCAAAAACAATTTCAGAAGCCCTTTTTTCCTTTCAGATCACAAAATTACATAGCACACGGCATTAGTGTCGCTCAAATAAAATGGTTTTCAAAAACATCAATAATTAAACAGCAACACTAATCCTTAGAAAATGGTACAATATTTCCAACAACAGCAACATCGATCTTTTAAAACGGCAATTAAACAGTAACAGCAATAATATTTCCAGCTAACAGCAACAGTAGTTTAATGGTACAATAACACAACTATGTAACAATAAACAAACAGCAATGGCAATGATAAAATAATAAAGAAAAAAAACACAGTATTTACTTTGCAGCACAACAGTAACTTAATTTACAGCAGCAGCAATCACCAAAAGCACATAAGCACAACAACAGGGTCAAAATAAAAGTCACAACCAAACGACACAGGGTTCACACGGAGCACAACATAGCAACCAGCACACAATACCGGTAGGGGCGTCTCCCCCACTAGTTCACTTACCATTAGCAACTTCCGTTTACCTGTACCTGCAGGAACATCACTACAACACAAACCAATGGTCAAGACTAAAAGACAACAGTTGGTCGTTAACCGACACAACGACTCTACGACTTGGCCGGACGGACCAACCATTGCTCTGATACCACTAATGTAACACCCCTTTTTCTACCCAGTAATTTAATTGCATAAAAATCAGAGTTTTCAAATTTTAAATACACCACAAGGGATGTCACACTTACTTCGTTAAACATCACGCGCCAAATTACTCGCTTTTCGAAAACAGTCTTATAATACTTACAAAACGTCATTGTAAATTAAAATATAACCTCACAGCGGAAAATCCAACAAATTTAATCGTAATAGGCATTGCAACCAGGCAAGGCTGACAATACTAAAATCCAACAACAACAACAACAACCATAAGTAACTTAAACAACATCATTTCCCCCTAGTGTTACATAATCAGAGCAGACGACCCGACTCAGCTAGTGAAGATACCTAAGCCTTCACTCGAGATCACCTGCACGTTACCGCATAGGGGTAACATTCAAACAGAAGGGGTGAGTTCATCTAGCAATATAATAAAGCTTATGATAAGCACTATGCTAGGGTTATGACACTATATCAACCGCAACACGAATTATCAAATAAATCATCAATATTAATCACCACAACAAATCATCGCAATGCCAGCTATATAGACCACATCACAAACATCAATTCAATCACTACCAAAGCTCATCACAATGTTATGTAAGTATGTGAAGTGCAACCCACTCGCGGGCATATGCATGATGGTACCATATTCATCACAATTAAGAGGCCGAGCCTATTCTTCACAGGAGGCCGAAGCCTATTCTTCACAAGAGGCCGAAGCCTATTCTTCACATTATGCACATGGGATGCATGGGACACTACGACATGCAACACACACAAACACACACAAACACAGTCAACAAGGTGACCCGTCACTTACCAATTTGCCAAAAAGGGCACATCACCTGTCAATTCATAACTACACATAACATCGTCGCTATAATTCATCGTCGCTTATTATCATCGTCGCTTAGCCTTTTAGGCCTTAACATCACTTAGCCTTTTTGGGCCTCAAAACGTCACTGGGTTTTCATCGTCACTCATTCATAAACATCATCAACTCACACTATAGCCACTGAGGGCAAAAACGTCATTTACTAGCCACTAAGGGCATCATCGTCATTTACACATCATTATAAATAATATTAGCCACAAAGGGCAAAACAGTCATTTACACATCATTATAAATAATATTAGCCACTAAGGGCGAAACAGTCATCTACACATCATTATAAATAATATTAGCCACTAAGGGCAAAACAGTCATTTAACTAGCCACTAAGGGCATCATCGTCAAAATCATCACTTTTGACACTAAAACGTTAAACCATTGGTTACACGCGAAAAGGGGATTTTTAAAGACACCAAAACGATTTTTCAACGTCACAGCAACGACCACCGGGAACAGCCACTTGGGCGCCCAGCAACCTTCAGAAATAGTAAGTTTTTATTTTTAAAAATGGGACACACAGATAGACCACTGAAAAGGCTTCACAACGCTTTTTGAAACACTTAAAACGGACACCCGAGTCAAAAGATATAGCGAAAACAGTTTTCCAAAAAATTTGGGAACATCTAGCAAAATGGCGCCCTTGGCGCCCCAGCGCCTGGCGCCCAGCGCCCAGCATCACGCACGCAACACACACGCTGGCGCCCTTGGCGCCCAGCGCCCAGCAACACGCACGCAACACACACACTGGCGCCCTTGGCGCCCAGCGCCCAGCAACACACACACGGGCGCCCTTGGCGCCCAGCGCCCAGCACACACGCACACACATGCAGTTTGGCGCCCATGGCGCCCTGCTACAGTAACCGTGGAGCAAAAACCTTCAAGCAACATCAAAATTCATCAAAAATCACTTATATGATCACATCAACATATTAAACACCAAATTCCATCATCAAGGCTCAATCCAACAATACGAACATCAAATTATCATAATCATCCCCAATCATTATAAATCACAATATTCATCAACAATTACTCAAACACTTGGCACGCACAACATGATTTTCCAACAACAAGTCTTCATATGCCTAGGGTTCATCAATAATCACTAAGAATACATAAAAATGCATACATAGAGCCTAGCCCCTACATAATCCCCATCATAAAACCCGATTATAGAGAAGATGAGACCCACCCTTACCTTAGGTTATGACGAACACGCTATCCGCTTATACGTAAGCTCCAAGAATCGCCGCAACCCGATCCCTCTCTCCTCTTGCCTCACGCCCCTTTCTCTCTCTCCCTCCAAGTCGCGCCTCCTCTTCTCTTCTCCTCACTCTCTCAATTCGCCCCTTTTGTTTCTTTTCACAAAAAAATGAGCTAAAATCTAATTTTTCACTTTAAATATGCGCCTAGACTAGTGGGCTTGGATTGCGGGCTTTCCCCGCAGCTTAAGCCCAATTTAATTAAAACACCACCTCCAATTACAATACCACTCCCCATTTTATTTAAAGCACCTTATAATTATTTTATATAATTATTTTAATAAATAATTATATTATTATATTATTACTCTACCACCAAAATCTCTTTTTAATTAATTAAAATTTATTCTATTATTTTTGGGGCGTTACAAATTGCCTATGTTGAAAATCGCATGACCAATGGTTGAATTGTTGCTAATATGAATTGTATGTCATATGTTTGAATATATGACT
The DNA here is from genome assembly GCA_039519185.1 of Astragalus membranaceus. Taxonomy (NCBI): domain Eukaryota; kingdom Viridiplantae; phylum Streptophyta; class Magnoliopsida; order Fabales; family Fabaceae; genus Astragalus; species Astragalus membranaceus. The sequence continues at coordinate 116,401,261 of CM076849.1, read as the reverse complement.
TGTTGGTGCTTACTTGGTGAAAATTGAGAATCATGGTGATACTTGAATCATATATATATATAATTGAGTGTTTGGTGAATTTAAATTGGTGATTGAATTTGAAAAATTCTGTTTTTGCAAGCTCCTAGGCGCCTTGGGCGCCATAGGCATGTTACTGTGTTTTGTGTTCTGCGCCTCAGCCATGGGCGCCAGGCGCCCAGCAGTGTGCCTGCGCCAGTTTTCCAATTCTGCTGCCCCTGTGTTGCTGTTTCTGTGTCACTGTGTTGCTGTGTCTGTTGCCACTGTGTTGCTGTGTTGGGCGCACTGCGCCTATGCGCGCTGCTGTTCCCTGGGCGCCGAGCGCTTATGCGCGTTACTGTCTCCTGGGCGCCATGCGCTTATGCGTGTTGCCGTTCCTGGGCGCCAAGCGCCCATGCGCCAAGAGCTGTGCTGCGCCTGTGGTGTCGAAGTGCTGAGACAGAAGCTGTCGAAGTGCTGAGACAGAAGCTGTCGAATTTGCTGAGACAGAAGCTGTCGAATTGGTTGAGGCAGAAGCTGTCGAATTTGTTGAGACAGAAGCTGTCCAATTTACTGTGTCTCATTTTCCCCCCTATTCTGTTTTTGACGTATCTTTTGACTCGGTTATCAAAATTTGACGGTTCAAAATGTGTTTCGAAGCTAATTTCAGTGTCTATCCAAATGTTCTAATTTTATGCAAAAATGAATTATTTTACTGGTGTTTCTGGGCTGAGGTGTTCAAGTGTCTAAATGGCAATTTTTATCCATTTTCCCTATGTCGTGTCAATATCCAAAGTTTGCCTAATTGAAATTGGTGTTGGTGTAAGTGGTAGGCTGAATTGGTGAGTGTGCTATGGTGAGATTGGTGAGCAGAGGCTTCGGCCTAATTTTAATTTGGTGAGCTGATTAATGCACTATGGTGAGTATATGAATTAGAATGGTGAATTTGATTGAATGGTGGCGTGTTGTGATGCATTCCCATAGCATCTCATGAAACATGTGCATTATTGGTGAGCAGAGGCTTCGGCCTAGTTTTATTTGGTGAGCAGAGGCTACGGCCTATTTGTATTTGGTGACGGATCCGACATGCATGTGCCCGTGGAGTTTGGGTTGCATTTCATGCATAACCATACCTTTTTGCATTGTTGTTTGGTGAATGTAGTTGTGATATGGTTATTGCCTTTGTTGGGAATTGGTGTGTCTGGTTCCCTTTTCCTATGCAATGCTTATTCCCATATGTTAGTAATTATGAAAAGAGACTCACCCTACTGCTTTTATGTTGCTTCTTATGTCGGCAACGTGCAGGTAATAACGAGTGAAGGTTACCTTATACCTTCGTTTGGTAGGAAGTGTCATGCTCTGATACGTAGCACCGGGGGGCGTCTTATGTTTTAATGTTATTGTCTTTATACTGTTGGACCATTTTTTTTGGTGATGTATTGTTTTTGTTTTCGAACTTAATTATTATTCCGCTGCTGGTAGTAACTGAATTTAGTTGATGTGAACTAAACGTTTTTTTTTATGGTGCTATGTATCTTGTGGCTCTAATTGAACTATGAAAGTTGAAGTTTTGATTTTAATGGAACAAGTGTAGCACTCGCTTATATTCTTTTCAAAAAAAAAAAAAAGAAACTCTGATTTTTATTAAATAGTAAGGTTATTAGAAAAAGGGGTGTTACACCAAACGCATTACTACCCATTCATAAACGCCTAAAGCCCAGGGCAACGAAATGTTGTTTTCGACACATCTTCTTCCGCAATATAGATTTGATTATAACCTGAGTACCCATCAAGCATACTTAAATAATCGAACCATGTTGCTGAGTCGACCAACAGTTCTGCCACTGGCATGGGGTATTCATCCTTTGGTGTAGCACTGTTTAAGTCTCTAAAATCTATGGAGACTCTGAGACTGCCATTTTTCTTAATTACAGGAACTATATTAGCTAACCAGTCAACATACCTTGCAGTCCTGATGAACCTGCTCCTGAGTAGCCTTTCGATCTCTTCTTTGATATTCGATAAGATTTGGGGTGCAAACCTTCTAGGTGTTTGTTTCACAAGTTTCTTATCTGGTCGAATTGGTAGCTTCAATTCCAACACTTCTCGACTCAGACCAGGCATTTCATTATAAACCCATGCGAAGCAATCTTTGTACTCCTTCAAGAGCTCGATTGTTCGATCTCTCAAACTTTTGTCGATTTTAGCACTAATAAATGTTGGCCTCTTTATAGAACCATCTCCCAAGTCAATTTCTTCCAAGGGATCTTGTGCTTGAAATCTTTTGGTCGAACACATTGGGTCTTTTTCAAATCCCAAAGGTTCGTCATCATAGATACAGTCTAGCCTTTGGTCTTCGACCATACTTTCTTTATCATCATGTCTAATGGTTTCACGTACCATTTTTTGTTGCATTTCGGCTTCTAAAACCGCATTTTGCTTGTTCTCGGCCACATAGGCCGTAATCCTTTCCCATGCACTGGGTTGAGACATTCCCAATTATTTAGGGTCCATCCCACCCAATAGGTTTGTTGTAACCTTTTGGGCAGCTTGCTTCACCAATTACCTCCCTTTCCCAAATAAATCCATGAGTAGGGTGAAGGTCTAGTGAAGCATAAACATTGTCTTGGGGTACATAGGCACTGTCAGAAGGTGTACATGGTTCAATGTTTGCCAATTTCATGTCGAAAGTCTTCTTTGTGACGTGATCTACTTCTGCTAAAAAGTAGCTTTGATCACCTTCCCTATTTTCGACCAGTCCATCTTCTCTCCAAATGGAGATTCTTTGGTATAGGGTCGAAGGGACTGCTCCTATTCCATGTATCCATTCCCTGCCAAGCAACAAGTTGAAATTTTCCTTGGTTGGAATAACCATGAACAATGTTAACCTCTTAACGCTGCCAACAACAAGTTCGACCTCAATTGCCCCAAGTGAATAACCAGATTTTCCTTCGTAGTTAGTGAGCACTACATTGTGTGGCCTTAAATCTGTGTCAGACTTGCCAATCTTTGTGAGCATACATTGGGGCATTAAGTTAGCACCTTGTTGACACCCACATTGTTGACCTTAGCTTGAATGAACAATGGTTTAAGGTGGTATTTCATCCCCCCCATCTGGTCGTTCAAAAACAGCACTCTGCTCTTCAATGCAGCCATTGTTCAGAACATAGTAGCATATTGGCTTATGTTTAGCCATGTCTTCATCGAAGTCTTCTTCGACTTCGTTTACTTCCGAAACCACGTCGAACTCAATTGGGAGAATGGAGACCATGTTGCATATCACGTCGAAGTCAGGTTCTGAATTAGTGAAACCAGAACCCATTTCCTCATCAAAGTTGAGGCACTCTTTTGGATCAAGACCTTCCTTAATAACCAACAGTGGAGGAAATATTCTCTCCGTTGCAGGCTTTCTGGGAATTTCGACAAAAGAGGCTACTTGCTTGCCCTTGTTTTTATTGGAGTTCTCACCCTTTCCTGCAGCAGCAGCAGCTTTCTTTTGGCGTTGATACCTACGCCATTGTGTTCTTGTCATCGGATTCTTTCCCTTGTTGTTATTGTTGTAGGCATACTTATTCGACCTAGTTATCTTGCTCTGTTTTGCAGTGCTTGTACTTCCTTTGACCGTAGTTGAATGATGACCTGTGTCTTTGCCATCTGAATACACCCACTTCTTGACAGGTGACTTAGCTGGTGGCACAAAGGTTTTGATTTGCGCCTTCTGAGGATTCTTGGTCGAAGTTACCTTATATGGTATTCCTCTGTTGTTGAAGCTGAATTTTGGCCTCTTGTCGACCCCATTGCCTTTCCTCTTCCATTGAGGCTTGAATCCTTCTAGGTTCTCTGCAGCCTTCTTGTCGAAAACAGAACTACACCTTGGACACAACATGACCTCAGTGATGTTAATTTTGCAACGGTTAAGGAATTCGATCAATTCTTCTTCAGCTTTAGGGTAAACCACTTACATTTTCTCGTTGTACTGGTCCTCAGTGACCACTTCGACGTTGTCCTTTGAACATTCAATTGTTACTTTCTTGTCGACATTTGCAGCAGCAAACTCAGTGGCTTCCACCATATTGATTTCGACTGGTTCAGCATACATAGCATCTGCTACTGGAAAAGGATCAGTGCCAATCTTCATTGGAGGCTTAGACCTGTCTCCAAATTTCAGCCTTCCTTCATTCAGTGCCTTTTGGACCAAATCCCTGAAAAGAACACAACGATATGTATTATGGCCTAAAAAATTATGATACTTGCAATAACCTCTTTTCTTTTGTTGCTCTAATGGTGGTATCTTTAGGCCCTTCGGCACTATAATTTGACCATCATTAACTAAAAGATCAAATATTTGATCACATTTAGTAACATCAAATGTATATGTTTTTACAACAAATCTATCCGACAGGATTTTTCCCATCTAAAGGCTTCAATAATTTACAAGTATAAGGAGGTCCAGGTTTTAGTTCAGCCATATTGACCTCTTCTTCGACATCCTCATAAGACACGTCAAATTCTTGGTCGCGTTCATTATTTTCGACGTATGCAACCTTTTATTTTTTATTAAACCTACTGGTTCTAGCCTTTTCAGCTTTTAACCTTTTGACTTGTCGAACCCTATCCTCCAATTGGGCCATATCTCTTAAGTGCAATGTGTCTAACTTCTTTCTGATAGAATAGTCGAGGCCACCAGCAGCCATTTCCACTAACTCATTTTTCAGGCACTTGTGTAAAGCACCTTGCCTTGAGAAGTCTGAATCTATTGAGATAGTCATCAATAGACTCTGCCACTTGGCGTCGAACACTAGCCAATTCTTTAAGACTAATCTTCGACTGGACCATGTAGAACTGTTCATGAAATGCTTTCTCTAATTGCCCCCAGTTAAATAAGGAATGTGGGGGTAAAGTTGTAAACCAAGTGAAAGCATTTTTTTGTAAGGGAATTTGGGAAGTATTTTAACCTCAAATTCTCATTATGTGCTATGTCACCAGCCTCAGTTAAATAACGGGCAACGTGTTCGACAGTGGATTCGCTGGTTTCCCCTGCGAATTTTGTGAACTTGGGAATTTTCCAACCCCTAGGCAACTCAGTTTGTAACACATAATCTGAAAAGGGTGAAACAAAATTTGGCCTATGCAGGCCCAAATTGAGGGCATTCGGGGCTAAAATGGTTTAAACGAGATTAGCCAAGTTATTTTGGAGCCCAAAATTGTTTTGCTGAACTTGTCTAACCACTTCATCAGCATTCTGGCCTCTGTTGACCAACACAACCTCAGGGTTTACTTCGACTTCCCTTCGTGGAGGTGGTTCGACAGCAATTTGCTGTCCTTGACCCACAAGGTTTTCGACATGCCTTATATTCTGAATTTGAGGCACTTGTTGGTTTTACAATGGTGGCGTGCCAAAGAAATCTGCTATTCTCCCCATTTGATTAGCCAACATCTGGTAACTATAGTTTGTGTTTTGAATTAAAGGGTTAAACACCGTACCAATTTGTTGGGTCAGCATATTGACCATATCATGGTTACTCTCATCCATTTGTTGCCTTAAGGCCAGCAACGATGATGTGGTTAAGTCAGGTTGAGCGTTTCGACCAAAAGTGCTCTCTGGTGAACCATGGAGAGGGAAAAACGCTGTGACTGCAGGGTCTGCATAAGTAGACATATTTGTTTGAAGGCCTGCCATCATGGCTATTGGCATACCATATGGGTAACCCCTAAATTGGGAGTTATTTGGAAACCTTGTATCGAAAGTATTTCCAACTAAGGGATTAGCCATTATAGGGTTGGTCGAAGACCCTAATATCAATGGCTGTGTTAACGCCGCTGTAGTCGACATTGTTACAAGAGAAGTTACCCTTGCTATTGTCGAAGAGGGCGTAGGAGCAGTTACTCCTGTGACATTTGCAACACTAGCGTCACCCATTGACGCTTGTTCTTGTGAATTTTGTGGGTTCTGTGCATTAGACGTCGAAGCGTTGTTTGAACCAGAACGTGTCATCTCTGACAGATGTTTTCCACTCCTTAAATGCATACACACAACAGATCACAAGTTTATGTTTTAAGAACCAATTTGGAAATTGTTTCAAATTGTTCTGAAACTTAGCACAAAGGGTCCCACCGGGTGTGCCAATTTGTTTACCGTGGATTTTGGTAAACAACCGCTGGTTTAAAATTTGTTACTTGCAAGATCAACCAGTAAATCTTAGGACATTTGTGCTATAGGTTTTTCCAGAAAATTTATGAATGTTGCGGATGCTATTAGTAATAAGAGTAAAGGCCCAAATTGGTCCTTGACAAATTTTTCGTGGGACGAATTCGTCCCTCACAATTTTTTCGAGACACATTGGTCCCTGACAATTCCAAAACGGGACACGTTAGTCCCTCCATCCATTTTGACGTTACCAGCACAGTAAACGTGTCCTGCGTGGCACGTTAAGTGCCACGTGTCACGTTAAGTGCCACGTGTCACGTTAAGTGCCACGTGTCACGTTAGATTTAAAAAAGGGACGAATCGGTCCCTGATAATTTAAAAAAGAGACGAATCAGTCCTCTGTTACTATTCATCGTCTTCTACCTCCAAACCTCCAAATCCCCAATCAACGAAGGTTCCACCCCTCCCCCCTCACCGATCCTCCTCTCTCACAGCCCCCCTCTCTGGTTCGCTCTCCCCTCTCCCCTCCCTCTCTGGTCCGTGCTCCCCTTACCGATCCTCCTCCCCCTCTCTCTTCGCATCTCGCTGTTCCCTCTCCCGCCGTTCTCTCTCTCGTCGCTCTCCCTCCTCTCTTCTTCTCCTCCTCTCCTCTATCCCTTTCGTTCCTACGGCGAGGGTTTGGTAAGTGATGGCTTACGGTGGTGAGAGGGGAGAGCGAGATCTACGAGAGGCGGTGGTGAGAGGGGGGAGTGCGATCTGCGAGAGTGAGAAGGAGATGGAGAGGAGGAGAGAGAGAGAGAGGGATGAGTTCCAGATTTAACGTGAGTGAGGAGAGAGAGATGAGTTCCAGATCTGGGGGGAGGGGTTCACGGTGCGGGGAGGGGTGAACAGTGCAACGGAGGGGGGAGGGGGGGAACAGGAACAGTTGGTGGAACCTAGGGGGAGGGGGTGAACAGTGGAACGGAGGGGGGAGGGGTGATTTGTCCCCTTTTCAAAAAAGTCAGGGACTGATTTGTCCCATTTTCAAATTTGTAAAGTCAGGGACTTATTTGTCCCAAAATAAACGTGGCAGTTAACGTGACACGTGGCACTTAACGTGCCACGTAGGACACGTTTACTGTGCTGGTAACGTCAAAATGGATGGAGGGACTAACGTGTCCCATTTTGGAATTGTCAGGGACAAATGTGTCCCGAAAAAATTGTGAGGGACGAATTCGTCCCACGAAAAATTTGTCAAGGACCAATTTGGGCCTTTACTCTAGTAATAACTAACAATTTCACCATTGTTGAAACTGTCGAATTTGTTTATGTATGTTCGAATTCGATCAAATGCAGAAAACAATTAAATTGCAGAAATATTTAAGAAAACATAACTGGATTGCTTTGAAATAAAAGAAATTAGTACACAATGTCATACATATGGATTGCCTTCAAACAATGTCGAAGTATTGCCTTCAATGCCTCAATTTCACCGTCTTTGTGAAGTAGTCGAAAGTCGAAGATCACCTTTGAATTACCATCCCAATGTCGAAAATCAACATTTCTATTTTAAAGTGACAAGTCAAACCTCATTGACTGCATTTAATTGAGCCTGTCGAAAATGTAGGCTAACACCCGGACGACACCTCCTTCAATCCATTGATCTGATTCTTCAGGTCTTGGTTTCGGGTCGCTAGCTCCTCCAACTTTCTCTTCAGCTCGAGCACTTGTACGGCAAGCTCGGCTTTCTTCTTCAGCTCGTCCCGCTCCTTTTTGAGCGCCCCCATCTCCTCCTCGACTTTGGTAAGGCTATCCAACCGAGCCTGCAAGGTATCCCTCAATAGCCTCAGCGAATCCACCTTGTCCCAAGCCTCTGAAAGAGATTTCAAACCATCGGTTAGTTTTATTTGTACAACGCAGTTCACGAGCTAGCAGTACATTCTCGGCCTCAAAATCAGTACCTTGTTCCCTCTTGGAGACGGTAGCATTCCACTTGATAAATAGCTCCTGTCCGAGCTTCCCGACCTTGGCACAAACCTCAAAGTTTTCCAGGGAGAGCAGAGTGGTATGGGACTGGGTGACACGCAGTCTCTTACTTCCGGAGCTCGAGCTGGGAGGAGGGTGCTTCTGCGGTGTCTTCATGGTACCCTTCTGCTTAGGGTCATGGGTCTCCTTCAAAACCACCGACGGGCTGGCTTGGTTGGTCACGACACCCACGGCAGAGGAAACAAGGGTTGGACCAGAAGACGGGTTACCAGCAGCGTCAGAACTCCCGGGGCCGACAAGGTCACCCTCTCCTTCAACCCCGGCGGCATCCAGGTTGTCGGACAAGCTAAAGTCGTCTGTCGTCTTATCTGTAAAACAATGATAACAACCAAAGTCAGAAATTGGAAAACAAACAGAAGGTAGAGGAATATTAATAATAGCTCTTCCAAGGGCGGCCCTGGGTTCCTTGGGAGACTTGGCCTAGGCATTTAAGATCTTCCTACATTCAATCTTCTTACTCTTCTAGGGGAACTTGTCCACCCAACGGAGTAACAAATTGAAGGTCCGGGCCTCTTCCCCTGACAGGGCAGAAGTCGGGTAAGCGTAATCAGCAGCCTCGCATTCAAAATGCTTCTCGCTCCAAGACAAGGGAAACAGAGGTTTGATGGCCTTCCCACTCTCGTCCAACTCGGCAACTTCCTTCTTCGCAGCATCGTTCATTGGCTTGACATAAAAGAACTTGTACTTAAAGTCTTTGACTGAGTCCGTGACAGAGACGAACAAGCTACACGTGGCCCTGCTTCTCTCTACCAGCTCCGATCTCTACTTGACGGAAGACTTCAAATAAGGCAAAGAATACCTTGTGCCGGCAAGCTCTCCCTAGGGCGCCCATCACGATCTCAAACGTCCGAATAAAGCCCCAAGTGTTGGGGGTAAGTTGGGATGGTGCAACCTCAGGTACCGGAGGATCCGCTTTTGGAACACCAAGAACGGGATCCCAATCTTCATCATTTCAAAGAGGGCTGAATACACGAAGAACCGCAACCCAGAAACTCCCTGACATACCACGTCAGAGTCGGATACGGGCTCGAACTTCCACTTCCGCCCTCCACCGCCAAGAAACCTCTCAAATTTCTTGAAGTCCTTCTGGTCACCACGACCGGGTCGATACACTGAGCCCTTGTTGCGGACATTCTGGGAAACCCAGTGGTACGGATCGCCTACGTCAATACCGTCGCCATCACCGTCATGCTCCTCTGGCTCGAGTTGATGAACAGACTCACCCTTGGGGGTCAGGTCTCTAACAACCAAGGGTGACACAGAGCCAACCGCTTCGGCCATGTCCGGCTTCACCGAAGACGACATCAGATCATCGGCCAGACCCGCCGGGATCGGAAGCCCATCCGCTGATTTCTTCAAAAGCGGTTTCCCTGAAAGAACGCTGCGCGACCTCTCGGAATCTCTTGTTCTCACCATTCTTACCTACAGGGGAGGAAGCCAAGGTCGGAAGCAATAATCAAGCGACAGGTTCGGCCCCATGGGGGGTTAGGGCCGGGTATTGACCAACCTCCTCCCCAAAGTGAGCCATAAGGGGAACGAGTTCGACAACCCGTTCCACGAATACTCGAGAAATAAGATGATACAGTGAAAAAACTAACCTCGGTGTATTATTCAGGCACAGGTCTCAGTAGGGTGCTCTGGAGAATGTCGGTCGGAACATCAACCTCGTTCAAACTGGGATGCATTTCGCAATAAAGCCTTCGGACTCAGAAGAATCGCTCGAAAGGTCGAGAAAATCAAAGCTCAAAGTGCGAGAACATTCAGCCTCCCAAACCTATTTATAGGCATAGCAAGCGAAACAACACATCTCCCGCCAAAAGGTAATAAACGATGATGATTGAGAGGAAAAATATATACAGCCATGATGACGCAACAGATCGTTTAAGTCAAACGCCACCTCACTCTGACAAATCATTACGTGCCACGTGGGTCCAACTCAGACAGATGAGAGAAGAATAACTTCCCTCCAAGGACCGACTTCAATTCAAGTCGACGCCTCACTTTCGTGAACGACCTCGGCTTGGGGGGAAATTGTTCCAGACTGGGCCAAGAGACCCAATCCGCATGAAGAAACGGCCCAAAATCGGCGTTGGGTCTTGCCCAACAGAGCAGATCCACTCCAGAACCAAGATCAATGGTCCGGATCGCCACTCTCCGATCCAACAGAAGCGGTTCTGCTCCCTGCTCCACGTCTATAGATATGGGTCTACCCACCAGATTCAGGTACGCTTTGCTCATTTGTGCCTCTCACTGACTCCTGATTGCTGACTTTGGCATCGAAGTGTCTGCAGGTACCCGACCCCCTGAGTTCAACCTCTGAGGAAGACGACGCTGACGATAACAATCTCCGAAGATTCTGATTCTCAAAGTACTCGTCTGACCTTGGACCAGGAATGGACTCTCACTGGACACAAGATGCTGACAGCAGATTCCGGATCCCAGATCCCGAGGCAATGTACACAACAGTAGTTTTTTGGCAGCTTAGAAATAGATGGAATAATTATTTATACTTGACTAGACAGTGAACTTCATTTACACTCACAGTTATAGAGAAGGCAATGCCTGCGCTGATAAGCTTGCAGCCATGGAACTAATTTAAGTGGCTTTCTTTGGTGGGATCTTATTCCAAGCTTCATTGCCGGGGTTTTTTCAGGAACAGTGTAACATCCCCTAATTAGCTAATTTAAATTATTTAAATTAGCAAAGAGGTTAAGGTAAATTATTTAATAGATAAAATATTTAGCACAACAGTTTAGCATGAATCTATTAATTAGCATAATTACTAAATTATGTGATGTTGAAATGAATATTATTTTAGTCATACATAATTGAAATGATTATGTTAAGTCAGTAGATTGTGGTATTATAACATGTTAAGTGTGTATTAAGAGAATATTAGAGGGAAGGGGCGTTCTGGTCTTTTAACTCACTTAAGTGAGTGACCAGCTAGCATAGAGCAAACACACACCTCACTTGTGCAATCTGAATCAAAAACACAGCAGAGGGAGAATAGAGAGAAAGAGAGAAGGGTTGCGAGAGAGAGGAAGAGAAGGAGAGGGAGGGGAAATTCATAACCCTTAATGCATGTAACATCCAAGAACACCATTCAACACAGCTTTTCCTCCTCTACTCACTGACATAAATAGTTTCTTAGATACCTTCCCCCAACTCAGAAAATCCCATATCCTCACTTTCAAGCCCAAGTGCCATCAATGGAGTTGTAGAGGCTTGCATGTCCTTGTTATAGTCCTATATTCAGTACCAAAGCTTATAACAGCCCAGGTCCACCGCAGCGGCCACCCCGGTCCCACTGTTACCTCACGGTCTTCTCTACCCCTCTTGTAGAATTTTTGCCTTCCGTGGGAATCGAACCTTGCACCTGAGGCATAAGTGCAAGTTAAACCCCCTTCCCACTACCAATTGAGCGCGCCTTTTTTATGTAACAGCCCAGGTCCACCGCAGCGGCCACCCCGGTCCCACTGTTACCTCACGATCTTTTCTACCCCTCTTGTAGAATTTTTGCCTTCCGTGGGAATCGAACCTTGCACCTGAGGCATAAGTGCAAGTTAAACCCCCTTCCCACTACCAATTGAGTGCAAGTTAAACCCCCTCTTGGGAACATTTCAGGCAGGTATTTTTGGAGCAGTTCTTTCCGACAGCCATGAGGTTCGACAAGGAGAATGAATTTCTGACTCTCACTCAAGGAGGTTCAACTGTGGGTCAGTACGCGGCTAAGTTTGAAGAGTTATATCAATTCTTCGGTTTGGCCGGGTATGCTCCCAATGACAAGTGGAAAACCGAAAGGTTCAAGTATGGGCTAAGGGAAGACATTGCTCGGAGTTTGAGTTCTTTTGCCTATACCAATTATGCTGCCATGGTTCAACAAGCACACATAGCTGAGAGTGACTTGAAGAGGTTATATGCAAGCAGAAAAGTATTCCATCAGAATAAGAAGAATGTTGGATCATCTAACCATCAGACGGGTCCCAGGCACAACTCCAAGAAAGGGAAACAGGTTCAGTCATCGAACTCCTCAAGATTCAGTACGTGTTCCAACTGTGGAAAGTACCATCAGGGTAAATGCCAGATGGGATCCAACCAGTGTTATTTCTGCAAGAAAGATGGTCATTTTGCACGGGACTGCCCAGAGAAAGAGAAGAGTCAAGGAAGTAACCCTGCTACTACTACAACTCATGGAAGAGTTTACACCTTGGACGCCCAGAAAGTCACACCGTCAGATAATCTACTAAGGGGTATGGGATCTCTTTTTAATAACTCCGTTAGTATTTTATATGATTCGGGTGCGACCCATTGTTTTATATCTCAAGTTTGTGTCGATCGGTTGGGATTGGCTTTGACTCCTTTGCCTCAACCAATCTCCATTAAGACTGTTGCTGAAGGTAGTGTTCAGACCCAAGCAATATGTGAAAATTGTCTTCTATCCATTGGAGACAGGGATTTTGTAGTAGACTTCATTTGTTTATCAATGAAGGGCATGGACGTTGTCCTAGGCATGAGTTGGATGACGGCCAATCATGTGACTATAGATTGTTTCCATCGAACTATCGGTTTCGCCTCCGAGTCAGTAGAGCTACAACCGCCAAATTCTGAAGCTGTTATTTCTTTCACGTCGGCCAGTAATTATCAGTTCCAAGGCGCGGAAGCTTACGTCATGATGCTGTCTGCATCCACTGAGACAGGTCAGGATTTATCTTCTGTGCAAGTTGTTAATGAATTTCTTGATGTGTTTCCCGATGAAGTTCCTTCATTTCCTCCGGATCGTGAGGTGGAATTTTCTATAGAGTTGGTTCCAGGCACTGGACCTATTTCTATACCCCCATATCGAATGTCGCCATTAGAGTTGAGGGAATTGAAAGTTCAACTGGAAGAGCTAATTTCCAAGCGGTTCATCCGGCCGAGTGCCTCACCATGGGGTGCTCCAGTGTTGCTTGTCAAGAAGAAGGACGGAAGTATGAGATTGTGTATCGATTATCGTCAGTTGAATAAGGTGACTGTCAAGAACAAGTACCCTCTACCGAGAATTGATGATTTGCTAGATCAGTTGAGGGGAGCTTTTGTATTTTCAAAGATTGATTTAAGGTCCGGTTATCACCAAATCAGGGTTCGAGCTTTGGACGTCCCGAAGACCGCTTTCCGTACGAGATATGGACACTATGAATTCGTAGTGATGCCCTTCGGTTTGACCAATGCTCCGGCTGTATTCATGGATTATATGAATCGGATTTTTAATCCTTATCTGGATCAGTTTGTGGTAGTGTTCATCGATGATATCTTGGTGTTCTCTAAGACGATTGAGGAACATGTGCAACATCTCCGAATTGCTCTGAACGTACTCCGAGAGAGGAAGTTGTATGCTAAGCCATCCAAATGTGATTTTTGGATGCCCGAAGTTAAGTTTCTGGGTCATGTGATATCTCAGGAAGGTGTTGTAGTGGACCCCAGTAAGATCGAAGCCGTATTAGACTGGGAGGAGCCGTCTACGGTTACTGAGGTAAGAAGTTTCTTAGGATTAGCTGGGTATTATCGAAGATTCATTCAAGGATTTTCCCAGTTGGTCCTTCCACTCACTCGGTTAACTCGCAAGGGTCAGCCGTTTGTTTGGGACTCAGACTGTGAAAATTGTTTCACGGAATTGAAGGGTCGTTTGACTTCTGCACCTATCCTGATTCTTCCGGATCCGTCAGTAGGATTCCAAATCTACTGCGACGCCTCTGGTAAGGGTTTAGGATGTGTCCTAATGCAGAATCGACAAGTAGCTGCGTATGCCTCCAGGCAGTTGAAGCCGCATGAAGAGTATTACCCAACTCATGATTTAGAGTTGGCGGCAATTGTGTTTGCCCTAAAGATTTGGAGACATTACCTGTATGGGTCTCATTTCGAAGTCTTTAGTGACCACAAAAGTCTCAAGTATTTGTTTGACCAAAAGTAGTTGAACAACAGGCAGAGGAGATGGGTAGAATTCCTGAAGGATTATGATTTTGAATTGAAGTACCATCCTGGTAAGGCTAATGTGGTTGCCGATGCTTTAAGCAGAAAGTCTATCCATACTGCAAAGTTGATGATGCACGAGATGTCATTGTTGGAATCATTCAGAGACCTCAATTTAAGAGTTAAGTCAAGAAGGGACAGGTTGGTGTTGAGTCACATTCAGATTTCAAGTTCATTGAGGAATCTGATTCGCTCAGCCCAAGAAGGTGATGTAGAGCTGCAATCGCAGAAGAGATTGCCGAGTTACACAGAAGACGGTGATGGTGTAATTTGTTTTGATGGCAGAATCTGTGTGCCGAATGATGAGGATGTGAAGAGGCAAGTTTTAGAGGAGGCACATAAGAGTCAGTTCTCAATACATCCTGGGTCTACCAAGATGTATCAAGATCTGAAGCAATTGTACTGGTGGTCGGGTATGAAAGTGGATATTGCAGAGTTTGTGTCTCAATGCTTGACTTGTCAAAAGGTTAAGATAGAGCACCTGAAGCCAGGTGGCCAGTTACAACCGTTGAATGTACCTGAATGGAAATGGGAAAGCATATCTATGGATTTTGTCATGGGATTGCCACGGTCCCAAACCGGAAATGATTCTATTTGGGTAGTGGTGGATCGCCTGACCAAGTCCGCTCATTTTATTCCAGTGCGTTCGACCCACAAGATTGCTAGGTTAGCAGATGAATATCTCAAGTATATTGTGAAGTTGCATGGAATCCCTACGAGTATCATCTGTGATCGAGATCCCAAGTTCACATCTCGATTTTGGAGAGCATTGAATATGGCGTTGGGAACAAAGGTGTGTGTTAGCACTGCGTACCATCCTCAGACAGACGGGCAGACTGAGAGGACAATCCAGACATTGGAGGATATGTTGAGAGCTTGTGTACTCGATAGTGGAGGCAGATGGGAGGATCATCTTCCATTGGTGGAATTCTCGTACAACAACAGTTATCATTCTAGTATCGGAATGGCTCCATACGAAGCATTGTATGGGAGAAAGTGTAGAACACCATTGTGTTGGTGGGATGTAGGTGAACAAAGATTGTTGGGACCGGATTTAGTTCGTGAGACTACGGAGAAGATCCGTCAGATAAAAGAAAGGATGAAAGCCGCGCAGAGTCGGCAAAAGAGTTATGCGGATAAGAGAAGAAGGCCGTTAGAATTCGAAGAAGGAGATCATGTCTTTTTGAAACTTTCTCCAACCATCGGAACCGGTATTGCCTTGCGAGCGAAGAAGCTCAGTCCTCGGTATGTCGGACCCTTCCAGATTATCGAGCGACTTGGGCCGGTAGCGTATCGCATTGCCTTACCTCCAGAATTGTCCAGATTACATGATGTGTTTCATGTATCGCAGCTAAGGAAATATATTCATGACCCGAATAAACCATTAAGTTATGAAGCGATTGACATCAGACCGGATTTATCTTATCAGCCTACTCCAATCAAGATCATCGAACGTGGCGAGAAAACGCTCCGGACGAGGTCAATTCCTATTGTTAAGGTGCTTTGGGGCGGTGCGTCACCTGACGAAGCGACATGGGAAGTAGAGGAGAGCATGCGGGAGAAATATCCGTATTTGTTCGAGTAAGGTATGTTTTGTCAATTTTGAGGACAAAATTTTAGAAGTTGGGGTGATTGTAACATCCCCTAATTAGCTAATTTAAATTATTTAAATTAGCAAAGAGGTTAAGGTAAATTATTTAATAGATAAAATATTTAGCACAACAGTTTAGCATGAATCTATTAATTAGCATAATTACTAAATTATGTGATGTTGAAATGAATATTATTTTAGTCATACATAATTGAAATGATTATGTTAAGTCAGTAGATTGTGGTATTATAACATGTTAAGTGTGTATTAAGAGAATATTAGAGGGAAGGGGCGTTCTGGTCTTTTAACTCACTTAAGTGACTGACCAGCTAGCATAGAGCAAACACACACCTCACTTGTGCAATCTGAATCAAAAACACAGCAGAGGGAGAATAGAGAGAAAGAGAGGAGGGTTGCGAGAGAGAGGAAGAGAAGGAGAGGGAGGGGAAATTCATAACCCTTAATGCATGTAACATCCAAGAACACCATTCAACACAGCTTTTCCTCCTCTACTCACTGACATAAATAGTTTCTTAGATACCTTCCCCCAACTCAGAAAATCCCATATCCTCACTTTCAAGCCCAAGTGCCATCAATGGAGTTGTAGAGGCTTGCATGTCCTTGTTATAGTCCTATATTCAGTACCAAAGCTCACATCCAAGCAACAAACCTGTTTGAAGTTCATTTGTGTAACACCCCATTCTACCCGGCTATTTATTATAGAGATCAGAGTTTCAAAATTCTTTTTGAATGGAATGCTACACGTAAGCTTAATCTAACAACGGTCAAATCGGTGTAAACCTTCGTTACACATTTATAATACGCAACACCATTAAATAATTTAGGGTACACGTGACTTCACCAATAAAATCCACACATTGTAATTTAGATGTCTCGCAGCGGAAAATAACACAATCTCCAAAATACGCCGAACAACAGGCTCATCAAAAATCATTAACTCAAAGCATATAAAATTCAACGACAAATGAATAACATTAAAATCCCTAATCCAACCCCCTAGGTGTCACGTATCAGAGCAGACCGACTCGGGAGTGAAAGGAGTAAGCCTTCACTCAGGACTACCTGTGGTAAACAACAACAGAAGGGTGAGTCTCAACTACATAATAAAGACTATAATAAGAAGTATATTCCATCATAGCAGCACACTCACACAGTCACACAGTAGCATAGTCCATACAATCACCAACTAGCATGCTTATCATGAGGATGTATGCAATACAGTTATGCATGTGGTACCATTTTCCCAGACCGCAGCCTTATCATCATAATATCAACTCAGACCGCAGCCTTATCATTTCAATTTAGAACTCAGACCGCAGCCTCATTATCATAATTAACAACTCAGACCGCAGCCTTATGTATGCATGAGACTCCATGACAAAACCACAATCATAATTATTAACAACACGGTCCATGTATCCTATATCACCTCTTTAATTAATCTTAGTTTTAGCCCCCATGGCCTCATCATCAACCAACTCATTATTTTCTCCTCACAATCACGTCCCTAGGACTAGGATAACACTTAGGGACCAATCTGTCACCATTAGATCCGAAACCCAAACACAGGGCATGGGCGCCCCACTTGGCACCCTGGGCGGCCACACTTGGCGCCCCACACAACACCCAAACGCACAAACATAGTAGGCCACCTTAAAAATTGAAACCGCTCTAGCCAAAATGTTCAAAATGGGATTTGGTCACGTGAATACAGAATTTGGCTTGGGAAAATATGTTCAGAACTCACAGCTCACCCCTAGGCATCACAAACATAGTCAAAACAACGCTCTCTAGGACAATTTCAAAACCACAAGTGCAAATCTGGAAATTCTTTAGCCAAAGTGCTTAAAATATGATTTGGTCAGGTGAATGCAAAGTTTGGCTCGGTAAAATATGCTCAGAACATGATGTGTGCACAAGGCACCCCTTAAACAAGCCAAAATGATGCCCAATAGGACAATTTCAAAACCACAAGTGCAAATCTGGAAATTCTTTAGCCAAAGTACTTAAAATGTGATTTGGTCAGGTGAATGCAAAGTTTGGCTCGGTAAAATATGCTCAGAACATGATGTGTGCACAAGGCACCCCCTAAACAAGCCAAAATGATGCCCAATAGGACAATTTCAAAACCACAAGTGCAAATCTGGAAATTCTTTAGCCAAAGTGCTTAAAATATGATTTGGTCAGGTGAATACAAAGTTTGGCTCGGTAAAATATGCTCAGAACATGATGTGTGCACAAGGCACCCCCTAAACAAGCCAAAATGATGCCCAATTGGACAATGTCAAAACCACAAGTGCAAATCTGGAAATTCTTTAGCCAAAGTGCTTAAAATATGATTTGGTCAGGTGAATGCAAAGTTTGGCTCGGTAAAATATGCTCAGAACATGATGTGTGCACAAGGCACCCCTTAAACAAGCCAAAATGATGCCCAATAGGACAATTTCAAAACCACAAGTGCAAATCTGGAAATTCTTTAGCCAAAGTGCTTAAAATATGATTTGGTCAGGTGAATGCAAAGTTTGGCTCGGTAAAATATGTTTAGAAACTGAGTTTACCCAAAAACATGATTTATGCGCCTTGCCTAAGCATAGGCAGCAACCTGGCGCCACCCCAGGCGCCACAGGCAGCAACATAGGCGCCCTGCCCAGAACACACACACGCCCAGCAACAGAAAACAGCGCCCAGGGCGCCAAGTCCCCCCCCCCCCAGCAACTAGCGCCCAGGCGCCCCCAACACAACCAAAACACCAAAATTCTTAATTACTTTTCCAAACCCAATTACCACAGCAATTACAAAACTCATTATGCTCAGTCCAACGACATTCAATTTCACATATATATATATTAAGAACACATCAAGGCACAAAATCAACACTTGAAATCTAACATCAACATAGGGAAAATCGAATTAATCACCAATTATCAATTTCAACTAACTTAAACAAATCTAACAATTAACAAGTAAGGTCAAGTGAGATCCTATGGTTTACATACAACCTATTATACTCTCTATTATAGAGTGAGACTCCCCTAACCTTGATTATGACGAGCTAGAGCCTTTCCCACCGAAGCACCGACAAATCACCGCAACAAGGAAGCTCCTCCTTTTCTCACGATCACGCCCTTTCTCTCTTTCCCTTGGACCATTGCGAATTGATCAAAATAGAAAGGGTTAGGGAAATTCGAAACCTAAGCACTTGATAGAGAAAGGAAATCGAATCATAGAAGATTAGGAACCCTTACCTAGGATCAAGATGCACAAACCCTAACTCCAAGCTTGAAGTCGCCTCCTTCCTTCCCTTCTCCTCTCCTTCGATTTTCTTTTCTCACTTCTCCTCTCCTTCGACTCACTTGCTCACTTTTGGCACAATTGGGGCGCAACCTAGACCCCTAGCGCCTAAGGAGCGCCTAAGCCAACGGGCTTGGGCTTCTTGGGCCGTTACTTGCAATTCCGGTATTACCAACGCCATCCCCTTCAATTAAATAAAAATACTACATTATCATATAATAAAATAAAATAGTGCAACACTTTAAATAATTTAATCGATTACTTAATTAAATTATTTTAGGGTTATCCACTAACCAGTCCATACCAAGAATAACATCCATGGCCTCATCATCAACCAACTCATTATGATTTGGTCAGGTGAATACAAAGTTTGGCTCGGTAAAATATGCTCAGAACATGATGTGTGCACAAGGCACCCCCTAAACAAGCCAAAATGATGCCCAATAGGACAATGTCAAAACCACATGTGCAAATCTGGAAATTCTTTAGCCAAAGTGCTTAAAATATGATTTGGTCAGGTGAATGCAAAGTTTGGCTCGGTAAAATATGCTCAGAACATGATGTGTGCACAAGGCACCCCTTAAACAAGCCAAAATGATGCCCAATAGGACAATTTCAAAACCACAAGTGCAAATCTGGAAATTCTTTAGCCAAAGTGCTTAAAATATGATTTGGTCAGGTGAATGCAAAGTTTGGCTCGGTAAAATATGTTTAGAAACTGAGTTTACCCAAAAACATGATTTATGCGCCTTGCCTAAGCATAGGCAGCAACCTGGCGCCACCCCAGGCGCCACAGGCAGCAACATAGGCGCCCTGCCCAGAACACACACACGCCCAGCAACAGAAAACAGCGCCCAGGGCGCCAAGTCCCCCCCCCCCAGCAACTAGCGCCCAGGCGCCCCCAACACAACCAAAACACCAAAATTCTTAATTACTTTTCCAAACCCAATTACCACAACAATTACAAAACTCATTATGCTCAGTCCAACGACATTCAATTTCACATATATATATTAAGAACACATCAAGGCACAAAATCAACACTTGAAATCTAACATCAACATAGGGAAAATCGAATTAATCACCAATTATCAATTTCAACTAACTTAAACAAATCTAACAATTAACAAGTAAGGTCAAGTGAGATCCTATGGTTTACATACAACCTATTATACTCTCTATTATAGAGTGAGACTCCCCTAACCTTGATTATGACGAGCTAGAGCCTTTCCCACCGAAGCACCGACAAATCACCGCAACAAGGAAGCTCCTCCTTTTCTCACGATCACGCCCTTTCTCTCTTTCCCTTGGACCATTGCGAATTGATCAAAATAGAAAGGGTTAGGGAAATTCGAAACCTAAGCACTTGATAGAGAAAGGAAATCGAATCATAGAAGATTAGGAACCCTTACCTAGGATCAAGATGCACAAACCCTAACTCCAAGCTTGAAGTCGCCTCCTTCCTTCCCTTCTCCTCTCCTTCGATTTTCTTTTCCCACTTCTCCTCTCCTTCGACTCACTTGCTCACTTTTGGCACAATTGGGGCGCAACCTAGACCCCTAGCGCCTAAGGAGCGCCTAAGTCAACGGGCTTGGGCTTCTTGGGCCGTTACTTGCAATTCCGGTATTACCAACGCCATCCCCTTCAATTAAATAAAAATACTACATTATCATATAATAAAATAAAATAGTGCAACACTTTAAATAATTTAATCGATTACTTAATTAAATTATTTTAGGGTGTTACAATTTGGGTAGCTGGAATTCGAGTCTTGCTGCTGTTCAGTCAATCTTGGGTAGCTGGGTTGTTGTTGGATAGGATTTGAGAAGGTTCGTGAGGCTACTCGAACGTGGCAGCTGCTAGATTCGTCGTTCGAGTGATTTTCATCACTTCGGGTGAGTTCTATAACTCACTTAGGGATTGTGTTTGTGTCCTGAGTTTATTTTCGAAAACCATGGTCACACGTTTTTGTTATCGAAAGGAAATTTATTTCAAAACCGTTTTCTCCAAAGAATCGTGACTTAAGTCATATGTTGTGTGATTGATTGTGTTGGAACGCTATGATATATTATTTTAATGTGTGATTAAGATTGGGTCTCGATCGGAAGGGATTTTGGAATCGGAACGGAATGGATTACTCATGAAAATACTATTTTCTGGAAAACTGATAGAGACGCACGGATCGTGTGTCTAGGAGCACGGGTCGTGCGCCTCCCTCTGATACGACAGGAACTGGGTTTTTAAAAAAAACGCACGGATCGTGCGCCTAGTCGCACGGGTCGTGCGTATGTCTCTGGAACTTTATAAAATTTTAATGGATCACGCACGGATCGTGCGCCAAGTCGCACGGGTCGTGCGTATCTTTCTGGAAATCTTCTGTAAGCTGTTCAAAAACGCACGGGTCGTGTGCCTATACGCACGGGTCGTGCGAGACCTTCTGACCCTCAATTTTAAAGTACCTTTTTATCCATTCCAAATGATTCCAATCCTCTTCTAATCCATTCCCCAAGGTTCCACAACAATGAAAAGGTAACAATGGTATGAGATTGAACATGTTCGATAGAAAGTTGTGTGTTATGAATAAAATGAAAGACCGTACTTAGAAAACGCGAGAGTACACGTGTCAAGAATGATAATAACACACGGTATATGACTGATATTATACACTGAAATTGACTGATATGGTACATGGTACTTGACTGGAATGACTAACAGCCCAATGCGGGTACACAGACTGAAAATGTATAATAAATACAAGAGGAAAAAAGGGTGACGACCCTAAGAGGTTAGCATACTAGGGGAGGGGAAGTCATGAGCCCCAAAACCTAGACTCAAGAATGTTTCCCCTGCTAGAAATAGCGGGATGGGTTCACCAAAAGGTCAAGAGATGCCTATAAAATAGGTAGACTAAGGTGTTATGCTAAAAACATGGAACAAAGATTGCATGCTTCATGTGTCGCTTAGGAGGGCCATGAGCATGAAGGTTACAGGAACTGAATGTATTTCCACGTGGTTGCTTTTTAGGACCACGAGTTCAAAACAAGGCATAATGAACCGCTAGAGTTGTAAGGGGTCTCGATAGGACTCACTGAGATAATGTTTATCTCACCCTTCATATTTGTGGTTTTTACAGAGAAACAGGGGAAAGCAAAGGCGGTAAAGCATGGTTAGCTGGTGTGACTCTTGGAGTCATTGAAGACCTAGTTTAATGTTTTAGACCTTTGTTCCGTTTATTGTTTCTATGTTCCGATTGTATAACTTTCGTTGTCAAGTTGTAAAATCGTTTCCGCTACTTTATGTTTTGAGTATTGAACACCAGGATATGTACAAGTCTTAAGTTTTGGAACTTGAGCATTTTCAGAAAGTTTATGAGGTTCAGAGAACCAGTTATTATGTTTTATCTAAAGTTTTAGATGTGTTCAATATTCCAATAACAGGAAGTTACTCTGATGTATGCCATTTAGTGGATTTCGGTGATTCTATATGTTAGAATCAATCAGGGTGTTACAAATAGGTTAAGTTTGCCTAGCTATAGGTTTTGCTAATTTCTTTCTTCCTTTTGATGGATTGAGTTTTCCTTTTTCTTCCTGGGCTTGATGTGCTGCAAATGATTGTTAATGACTTTCTTGCCAATCTGGTTTGGATGAGAGTCGTAATAGTGATGCTATCACACACCTCTATATGATTATTTATATTAATGTTATTTATGCTTATGGGTATTGGTCAAGTCCGCCCATGTTTTCTGCTTATTTTCAATTTTTTGTCAATAATATTTAAGGGGAGTACTCTTTTTCCTTCTTGACGTTTTTTCCCTAAGGTTTTAACGAACCTCCATATCCCTTTCTTTTGCAAAAAAAAAATAGTCTCCTTTTGGTCTTTTATGTATTTAGCCTTAATTGTTTTCTCTTCAATAAAATGAGTAGGAGTGCTATTTTTCCTTACTAATGATATTTCTGTAATGAGGGTTTGCATCAGAAGGTTTTAACGAGACTACTACTTTCTTTGAAAAAATAAATAAATGATTTTCAACAAGAAGAACAAACATACAAACTATTTTCCTTATAGAAAAAAAAAATGTTTTTATATCTATGAACACTCTTTCATAAAAATCTAATTTTCCAAAAAAGTAGGAGATTAAGTCGGTGGTACAACCGGATTAATCCGTGTTTTAGGACAAATGGGATATACAGCTCAAGAGTCCTAAAATACCTATAAAAACAATAAAAAACATCATCACACAAATTTTTTCTAACCAAGAGGGACAATCACTTTTATAGAGAGGTCAATCATATTTATAGAGAGGTCAACCACATTTATATCAACCAACATACCACATTTATTGGCACAATCATTTCACGAGGCATGTGCTGCGTCGTAGCGTGGTGCGCCTGTTCAAAAGAATTGGACTCCCACGTCAATACGACATAAAATATGAACCACATTTGTATTCCGATCTAAAAGCGCCAAAAGGGATTTTATCTCTTGAATAAGAGGAAGAAGGAAGGCGTTACTAGATAATCCAGCATAACCGTATCAACAATAACCTTAGTGTCCATCTCAAACTTAACTAAAGCTAACTTGGCTCCCTTGCCAAATTTATGTCAACTCGAAGTGCCCAAAGTTCAGCCCCAAAGATGTTACTCGAGTCCACATTTCTTTTAAATCCTTTGACAAAGTGACCAAGCGAATCTCTTATAAGACCTTCAGAAGTTGTACTTCCTTTTGAACAGGCAAATAATTCATCAACATTAACTTTCAACAACCACCTAGGGGTCCAAGATATCTTAGCATTACGACGAGGATAGCACTAGATGATATAAGAGTGATTATTGTTTGAGAAAACAATAGAATTCTTATCATTCCAAATTTCGTAAACTGCCTCTACAAGGAAGGTCTATCGATTTTTCAAGTTCCATCTAATAGAATTGGTAGATAAATTCCAGTCAATCACTAGTGCAAAAATGAGATTAGAATTAGACATTTAAAGTCAGACGCTCAGATGCCTGACTACATAGGTAGACACGGTGGCAAACTTGTAATTAAGTGGCAAAACTCGCGAGTATTAAGGTCAAGCGGATACACGCCTGACGTCTAAAGTGAAGAAATAAGGAAAAAATAAGACTTTAGAAGTCAGGCGTGTATGCGCCTGACTACATAAGTGACACGGTGGCAAACTTGTAATTAGGGGTGAATTTTTTTTCTTCTGTTCTAATACTTTAGACGTCAGGCATCTATTCTCGCTTGACCTCTAAAGTCTAAAAATAGAAAAAAATAATTTTCTTACGCGTATTTTCTCCACTCTCAAACCCTTCATTCTCAGAAGAACCAACATTTCTCTCAGAGCTTCATTCTCCGCCGTGCCTCACTCCTCTCGCGTCCTCTTCATCGTCTCAACCTTGCTCCTTCCTCTTCATCGTCTCAACCTTGCTCCTTCCTCTTCATCGTCTCAGGAAGTAAGTACCCACTCCATCTCTCTCTCTGTGAGTTGCTCTCTCTCTCGGTCGCTCTCTCTCTCGGTCGCTCTCTCACTCCGTTTTCCTCTAGAATGTAGATTGGTTTCGATCTGGGGTTCTCAGTGCCGTTCATCTCTCACTCCGTTTTCACAACCCCTCAGGTTGATGTACGATTTGAAGGTTTCTCAGAAACCCTAGGTTCGTAACAATGGTGAGAATGAAGATCTGCTTCCAGGGTTTTGAATCGGACACCCTCAGGAAGGTAAATCACTTAACTGTTTCTTTAAATGCTTTCTTTAGCTGCTTGTTTTAACGAAACCCTAATACCTGCGTTTTCTTTGCTGTTTGAGGTTGCTGTGAACACTGATGGTTGAAACCCAGAGACTGACTGAACGAACAACAAACACAGGTAATTCATATGATGCACTCAGTACACTCCATTGACATTATCGTTGTGATTTTTTTCCATACTTTTTGTTACTTTCAGTTTCATTTACCCTAGACAATATTTGTGTTGTGAATACGACTTTGAATTTCATTTACTCAATAGGTAATATTTTTGTGTTTAGAGCATGAAAGTGAAGCAATATAATAGAAAATATTTGTAAATGTAAAAAGAGAAACATGGAGTTTTTCTTTATTCTGTGTAATTCTAGTTATGAAATGAACTCACGATCGAGCTTTCATATTTATGAATTATACAGTCAATCTAGAAACTGAGTCTCAGGGTAATTTTCAGTCTGTTGTAACAACTCTAACAACAAAATCAACTATCTGATTCTGTTTGTATATGCTGTAAGCCTGTAACAATGGCCATATATGATAACAGTTTGCTGCTTGTATTACTGGTCACTTGGTTTCAGATCTTTCATACGCCTGAAGGAATGCTTTCCACTGAGCAAGGAGTTTATGTTGCTAAATCTGTTGCTTCTAAGAACACAAGACAGGCAAAGGGCCGCTTCCGGATGTACGATGATGAAGATAGCTTGGTACATCTTAATTTTGCTGTTTTTTTTGCTCAATTACCCAGTGAGTTTTGGTTAGTTACACTCTGTTACTTTGACCAGGATCATGTCCGATCTAACCATTCAGTGAAGAGAGATCAACCTAATAAGGAAGCTGCTGGTGCAGGAAAAAGGGATACCGGAAAGGCAACAAAGAAACCTGGCAAGTGTTGCACTTGTCTTTGGCCTTGGCCTTAGTTTTCATTTTCTGAATTGAAGTTTGTATAGGTTTTTATTGATGACATTATTGTTATTCATTTAGACATAGGTTTAATTACTACTGTACTGAAAGTGAAAAAGCATCAGAGTGCTACTTCTCTGCCACTCCATCATCCTTGTGTGTCTACAACATCATAGGCATTGGCAACGCTTTCTGGAGCTAAGACGGGTCGTTCTCCGAGAGACAAGCGCGTCGTTAAGGATGAGGTTACTGAGAATGACCTTTGGTGGGGAAAGTGAGTATACTAAGTTTAATTACTAATTTTTGATTTCATGTTTCTATATATCTCTTGTTTTATTTTGAGTTAATTTCTTTGTCCTTATTTGTATTTGAGTATGCCCAAACTTTGTACTCATTTTGTAGGGGTTCCCCTAATATCGAGATGGATGAGCAAACTTTCATGGTGAATAGAGAAAGGGCTGTTGATTACTTGAACTCTTTGGACAAGGTAATTTAATAAATAATAAAATATATTTAAAAAGTGATAACTTTTTTTTTAATATTTTTACTTTTTAAATATTAAAAAATTAAAAGGGGCTTATGTATGTCATTCATGGTTGCTGCCTAAGATAGTGATGTGGGGATGGTAGTGCTTTTGTTGTCATTTTGTCCAAGTGGGATGGGGGAGAAATATTTGGCTGATCCCTTAGGTCACAAGCCACTATCTTCTATTTTCTACTGACTTTTCTCCCATATGGTGTTTTATGGCCTGTCCTTTTTATGTTTGTGATGACTGATGAGTTGATTACATCCGTTGGAAAAGAATCTGCCTGCTCCTTCGTGTCAGTGATGCTATTTTCCCGAACAAGACACTACAATTTATTGTGTTGATGAGATATTTGTTTTGTTTTTATTGATTGGAACTAATTCAATCCAATTGGATAAGTTTTTGTCATCAAGTTGCTTTTTCTATTTTTGTTAACAAATTTCACTAAAACAATGTCATCTTGTATTGAGTTTTTCAAAAAATTAAAATAATATTATTTAATAGTAAAATAATTTTAAGACACAACAAGTTGTAATAACTGAGTTACTTGGAATTTGATCTGGTTAAAACTTGAATCCAACACCTGACTTACTTGAGGTTCGGTTGAAGTAAAATAAGCCAAACTTTCCAACCCAATTCATGTTTTTCATACTCATTCAGTTCAAATTGACCTGGTAATCTGGTATAACTTCTTTTGACAGGTTGTAATGCATTCCTTGACAAAGCATTGGTGTTCTAAAAATTGTACTTGTGTCTATGATTTGATTTGCAGGTGTTTGTGAATGACCAATTCTTGAACTGGGACCCAGAGAATAGAATCAAAGTCAGGATCGTGCCGGCCAGAGCTTACCATTCCTTGTTCATGCACAACATGTAAGTGAAAAGTAGAGAATAATTTACAATTACCAACACTAGTTGTTGTTTCTCTCTTGTTCAGACAAAAAAGGTTCAGTATAAGCCTCACCAGATAAATGCCCTATCGATGAAAGCCTTTAATTTTTTTATATATTTAGTATATCGTATATGGTGAATGAATGGAGGAAAATTAAGGTTCCTCCTAAGTTAAGTATACAAGTGGATATATTTACAGGATCAGTCAAAATAATGCAGCTCCAACCAGCTGCATTCCCTCCCTACGATATGTTCCTTCCTTTCCTCTAAATTATATAACTCCACACGCTCACTTTTGCAGGATATGCTGCCAGAATATATACCTATGTGCGTTGGAGAATCAGTTCTTTTTGCTGGCAAAGCTGTCAGGATTCTGCGGAATCCAAGTCATTCCTTCCTGTCTAGGGATGCTGTGTATCCTCAACTGCCTAAAAGCTTTCAGAAAATACATGGATTTGCAGGGGGTTTTCATTTTGAAAGAGAGCCTGCAATCAATACTGGAGTTGGAGGAGAAGATTTACTTCCACAATCTGAGGCAGATAAGATTGAATCTATGCTTCTGGACCTAAAGGTTTTTGTGTCCCTCCACTTCAGTATATCATTTAGATGCTAATTTTCCGGAACCTTTTTTTGAAGTAGTTGGACTGTTGGAGTTTTATTGGTTTATTTCTCCAGTTCTAACTTGTAACTGGCTAATAAATCATGTGTTGGGATTCAGATTACGTTCCCACTAATAACTCTGATTAGTGTTAACGTAAACTCATGGTTAGCTTCCTGTAGGAATCATCTGAATTTCATAAAAGATCATTTGAATATGCTGTGGACTCTATTCAGGCTATTGCAGCCAGTCATCTCTGGCAGGTGCTTAAGATGAACAAAGTTCATTAATTTTGGTGCATTTATGTTCAGACACATCATTTTCTATTCCCTCCTTGTCTGCAGCTTGTGGTTGTACGCGCCGACTTGAATGGCCACCTGAAGGCTTTGAAAGACTATTTTCTTTTGGCAAACGGAGATTTCTTCCAGGTAAAGCATGAAAGATGATCTATACTAACGTTTTGACTGGCATGTGACCATATGACTGCCACATTTGCACTTTTTGTTTTAACTTTTATGTGTTAAAAGAAAATACTTTATCATATTCTAAGTTTGTCCCTTGTTTGAATGGAAGTGATGAAGAACAAACATTTGGTTTTTTGGGTGGGCAGGAGTTTTGAATTATGAGCACTGTGCATGAGATAGTGATTTGAAAGATCTGTTTTCCGAGTTGTTTTAACCCTTGAAAATGGCATGTGACTTTTAACAAATAACAAGTCATACCGTACTGACAAGTACTTTTAATCAATCAGTACGTATTATGTATAAGTTGATGTGATTTGCTTATATTTTTCATGGTAGTTTGTGTAATTTGCAATGAGTTATGGGTAGGTATGGGTTTCCCCTATTATCCCTAAATCTCTAACCTCTACATTGTTCTTTATTTTGGATTTATCTACTTGGATTTCCTAGTAAAGAATATTCTCTGGAATTGGCGAATCGGCTTGAATTTTTGTACCAGTAAATGATTCACTTGCAAGATAGGAGGTTCTGCAAATTAGTTTAAACTTAAAATGCATAATCAACAATGGGTAGTTCTTCCTCAATATTCTGTGCCTTGAATATGCATCAATTACTCAGTGAATTTCAAACTTGAGTTTATCTTATAATTTCTATGAAGGTATACTGACATCCTTCATTTACTTATGATTTTCTGTGTATGTGTTTCCTTGAGGAAAGTTGTCAGCTAATGCGATTGCCACCTCGCCAGTCAACTGCTGAAGCTGATCTTTTGGTCCCATTTCAGCTGGTATATTTAACTTATGCTTTTATAGGTTAATGTCATTCACATCAGTTACATAAGCATGTTCATGTTTTAGATGCATAAACAAAAGACTAATGCAATTTCTCTGCAATGCAAGCTGCACTAAAAACTACTAGTGAAGAAGACAAGTATTTCTCCAATACTTACTGCGGCTCAAAAGAACACAAATGGAGTTGGAGAAGTTATGGGCATCTGTAATGCATCAATATCACATGGTGTTTGCCAAAAACCATAGTGATCAAGACAAGAGCACGACGACACAGCAGAGGCGTCAGCGGTTTCGACCAATGTGGCGTGTTAGAGAACATATGGCATTCTTGATCAGGATCTCCAATTTTATATTCAGGTTCTTGTTCATATCTTTCCATCATATATGTTTAATTTATTGGATTACTACTATAAGTATTGTTTGAACTTTGAAGTAGTTGTGTAATCTTCACACTTGTTAAGTAGTGATGTTTGTTTGTATGCACATGCATGCCAGTGCAGCTTGTAATCTATAAATGTT
This sequence comes from Astragalus membranaceus, assembly GCA_039519185.1. Taxonomy (NCBI): domain Eukaryota; kingdom Viridiplantae; phylum Streptophyta; class Magnoliopsida; order Fabales; family Fabaceae; genus Astragalus; species Astragalus membranaceus. The sequence continues at coordinate 116,371,755 of CM076849.1, read as the reverse complement.
AACTTTTTTAGTATTAGATAAATACATTGATTTGTGTTGAATTGGGCAAAAGAAGTGCACTGATGGTAGCATATATAATGACAATTTTTTGGTGAGTACAGTATCTTTTTATATAACAAATGAAATGTTTGTTTCACATTCAAACTTTTGTGCTTTCCTTTGCAGGTGGATGTGATAGAGTCTCAGTGGAATATTTTACAATCTCGTATTCAAGATTCTCACGACTTCTGAACATTGAATTGGATGAAATCATGAAAGTATTTATTCTCCAATGTAAATTTGAAATATGATTATGCTACTAAGTGAATGAAATCACTGAGATTATTGAAATTGTATTTGTAGGAGGATTGAAACCAAGTACAATGATTTCTACATGGTGGGAGGATTGTGAGCATCATTGTCAAAGTAGAATATAAAGAATAGATAGATCCTTTGATTGGCAAAAACTAGCATTGATATATGACTCCATGGCCCAATGGATAAGGCGCTGGTCCACGGGACCAGAGATCTAGGTTCGATCCCCAGTGGAGTCGCTTCTTTTTAACGAAAAATTTGTATAACCAGGGTGTATAGATTAAACCAAAATTTAAAAAAAAAAACTTTTAAGGTCAGGCGCAATAATGCTTGACCTTAAATCATACATACGAAGTCAAGCAATAATAAAAGCTTGACCTTAAATCATACTTACGAAGTCAGGCAAGAATTAATGCTTGACTTCGTAAGTATGATTTAAAGTCAAGCATTTATTCTTGCTTGACTTTAAATCATACTTACGAAGTCAGGCAATAATAAATACTTGACTTTAAAACAGACTTACGAAGTCAGGCGCAATAAATGCTTGACTTTAAATCAGACTTACGAAGTCAGGCTATCGCTTGACTTTAAAACTCTAGACATACAAAGTCGACTTAATAAAAGTCAAGCGCCCGCCTGACTTTAAATCCCCTTTTCGCCTGACTTTAAATCCCTTTTTTGCACTAGTGAATCCAATCTTTCAAGCCAATGCTGAGAAATTTACTCCACTCCTCATTGTTGGAATATCACACTCAGTATACACAAAGAGAAAGAGAGGTCGAAAGAAAGAGAAGCTGTCGAAGAGAAGGGGGAGGGTGTCGCAAGAATAGGGAACAACTTTCACATTCAATTGGTATTGACTTCTTACAATGTGTATTTATAACACTTGGGCAAAGCTAAACAGAATTTACCATTGCCTAATTACAGTTAAATGGATTTTAACAAATCACTTAAAACTAATACATAAAGTCTTCTTAATTGCTAATAAGTCCTACACAAGTTTGTAATTACATCACAATACTCTTCCTTAATTCAAACTTGCAAGGCTTAGCATTCCTATCTTGCTCCTCATAGCTTCAAACTTGCTGGTCTTCAAACCCTTTGTTAGCATGTCTACTAACTGCTCTTCTGTACTGCAGTGCTCTACTGCTAGTTTCCCTTTGGCCATTTGATCTCTTAGGAAATGATACTTGATCTCTATATGCTTGCTCCTTCCATGAGCAATTGGATGCTTTGCTAAATCAATAGCTGACTTGTTATCCACCTTCAATCTCATAGCACCTTCACACTTCACTTTCAGTTCATGCAGCAACATTTGTAGCCATTGTGCCTGACTTGCACCAAATGCTGCAGCAATGTACTCAGCTTCACAACTCGACAGGGCTACAACATTCTGCTTCCTTGAACACCATGCTATTGGAGCTTGACCCATCATGAACATGTAACCAGAAGTACTCTTCCTGTCTTCTGTATCTCCACTCCAATCAGCATCAGTGTATTCTACTAACTCAGTAGTTTCAGGCCCTGCTGTACTGGGAAACAGAATTCCCCAATCGATTGTGCCCTTGAGATATCTAAGTATTCTCTTTGCAGCCACCATGTGAGCTCTCTTAGGCACTTCCATGTATCTGCTTGCCACTCTGTAACATCCTCAAAATAATTAGTAGAATTATTTGGGTGTTAAACCAATTAAACCAATTTAGTACTTGACTGGTAAATTTATTGAGTGCTAAAATTAATTATCGGTTGTCATCGGATCGTTAACCGAATAATACGGGTCAAGGAAGTTTCGGAATCGAAATAGGAGATTTCGATCGATATAGTAATTTGACCGCGTTACAACTTATATAATAATAAATATATATATGTATACGCGTGTGTGTGTGTGAGTGAAGGGAGAAAGAATTAATAAAAGAAAGAAAAGAAGAAAGAAGAAGAGGAGAAACAGAGAGGAGAAGAGGAAAAAAAAAGAAGAGAGAAAGAAAGGGGGAGGAAGAAGAAGAGGAGAAGGGGGGTGCTTCCGCTCAACAAAACGACTTCCTTCCAACACGAAAAATGCTCAGCGTTACTTCCTCTTCGATTTGGTACCAAGATCTTCATCATCAACTCACTCTCTCTCACTTTACCATTTTCGAATTTGAGAGGAACAAATTGAGGTTTTGATGGTTGAAGCTCAAGGATAGCTCGGGATGGTGGTTGGCGCGAACCCAAGGATGATGGATCGTTGATTGGAAGCGAGTTGGGTGATTTGGGGATTGAAAATCAAATTGGGGTTTTTGGTGAATAGTGGTTTGAGGTTGAAGAAGATGATGAATAGTGTCCATGGAGGATTTCGAGGAATTCGGCATTCCGGTCAAAAGCGGTTTTGTGATCGAGTGGGAAGCTTTGGAAGCGGATTGGGTGTCGCCGGAGCGGGGAGCGTTCGTGTGGCTACTCGGTGATTTCGGCTCGATCGTGGTTCACGCTTCAAGGGTGAGTTTTACTCGCGCTTAGGATGTTTTTGCGTTTCGATAATTGTTACGTTTATTGATTTCGAGGGATTTTGAGATAAAAACCGTTATTTGAAAATATGTCGCGTTTTGATACAATTCGTTTACAATGAGTTTTTGATGATTTGATTGATTGTGATATGTTGAATTCTTATGTGATGTTGTGATTGCTTGGGCTGTTTTCGGTCGAAACGAGAATCGTTCGAGAAATTTTGGGTCTAAAACCGTTATTTCGGAATATGTCGTATTTTGGTAAAATCCGTTTTGATTGAGTTTTTGATTGGATAGATTGATTGTGTGACTTTGATTGGGACTGTTTTTATGGTTGTCAAATCTGTTTTCAATCGGAACGAAAATCGGAATTGAGCGGAATCGCGGTTTTCGCGCGAAACCGCCAAAATATGCCCTTGACAGACCCCCCCTACTGTCTGTTTGCGCGCCGTTTGCGCGCCGCGCGCCACTCGCGCGCCACTGGACAGAACCTTACTGTCAGCTCGCGCGCCGCGCGCCACTAGCGCGCCAGTTGGCAGAATTTCAGCAACCAAACACTGTTTTTCGTTTCGCGATAACTTTTGATCCGGGAACCCGATTGAGGCGTTCTAAGATGCGTTGGAAAGCTTATTCAGAGGCCTAACTGAATATTCTATTTTTAAGGCAAAATGAACTGTTTTTGATATTGAAAATTGTGTCGAAAAGTGGTCAACTAGAGTGCGAGTGTGAACTTGGATTTTATAAAATGTGGATTAAAGTGTTTCTTTGATTGTCTGATTTGATGGACTGTGGGTTCATAGTACTGTAGATATATATGTTTATATATATATATCGAGTTGGGTGACGACCCATGTTTTGACATACTAGGCGGGGCAGTCATGCTCCCCCAACCTAGGCTCCGTGCCAGTAGGAGACTGTACTATTGGTAAGGGGGTTCACCGGGATTAGCACTGGATTTGCAGTCGGTGTTATGTCATGAGTTTGTTGTACGTACACCGGGATTAGCACTGGATTTGCAGTCGGTGTCGTACTGTGCGATACACCGGGATTAGCACTGGATTTGCAGTCGGTGCCGCACTTTGTTTGTTCACGTTCACCGGGATTAGCACATTATTGCAGTCGGTGTCGTGTTGATTTTAAAAAGGTTATGTCATGAGTTTGTTGTACGTACACCGGGATTAGCACTGGATTTGCAGTCGGTGTCTTACTGTGCGATACACCGGGATTAGCACTGGATTTGCAGTCGGTGCCGCACTTTGTTTGTTCACGTTCACCGGGATTAGCACTTTATTGCAGTCGGTGTCGTGTTGGTTTTAAAAAGGTTTATTAATTGAACCGAGAGAGTTAGTAGGGGTCTCGGTAGAACTCACTGAGATTGTATCTCATTGTTTAAATGTTGTTGTTTTACAGAGACACGGGGACAGCGGATATCCAAGAGGCACGAGTAGGTTGAGCTCAGACTGGATGCAGATAGCCTAGCTTTATGTTTAAGCTTATTTCCCTTTTGTTGTCTGTATACTAAAGCATTATGTATTTAGTGTATATCTTTCTTCCGCTTTCTTGTATGATACTGAATACTATAATTGCTGATGGTATATGGTCTGAGAACCATATTGTCTTGTTGTAAATAAGACTGTTTGAGTTATATTCAGCGAAAAATTTATAGTGATATTCAGTGTCTAAGCAGGAAATATATCTCTGATGTGTTACTAATGTGCACCTGGGTATTTTTGGTCAATAGAAATATCGGGGTGTTACACACTCCAACACTATAGACTATGTCTGGCCTTGAGTAACAGACATATCTAAGTGAGCCAATCAACTGCCTAAACAGTGTCGAATCAACACCTTCATCAGTGGCATCTTTCTGCAACTTCACAGTAGTATCAGCTGGTGTAGATACAGGCTTGCACTCAAGAATTTTAAACCTCTTGAGTACATCTGTAATGTACTTCTTCTGATGCAGGAAAATTCCTTTTTCACAGGACACCAATTCCATGCCAAGGAAATAAGACAGTTTTCCTAGATCAGTCATCTCATACTCGGTCATCATCTACCTCTTAAGCTTCACTATCTCTTGTTCATTGCTTCCTGTCACTAACAGATCATCCACTTACAAGCAAATGATTATCAAGTCCTCATTCATGTTCGATCTTACATACACACCATGTTCAGTCGAACACTTAGTGAAGTTTAGCTTCTGCAGTGAGGCATCAATCTTCTTATTCCAAGCACGAGGTGCTTGCTTGAGTCCATATAAGGCCTTCTTCAACTTCATTACTTTGTTTTCCATGCCCTTCTTCTCAAAGCCGGGTGCCTGCTTCACATAAACCTCCTCTTCTAATGGCCCATTGAGGAATGCAGATTTGACATCAAGTTGATTCAAACTCCATTTTCTCAAACTTGCCAATGCTACTATCAATCTCACAATCTCAATCCTTGCAACTGGAGCATATACCTCATTAAAGTCAAGTCCAGGTTGTTGCAAGAAGCCCTTTGCAACCAACCTAGCCTTATATTTTGCAATCTCACCATTTGGCTTCATCTTAGTCTTGTAGACCCATTTCACATCAATGGCTCTCTTGTTACTTGGTAGATTCACCATCTGCCAGGTTTCATTCTTTTCAATTGACTTTAATTCATCCACCATTGCTGCTTTCCACCTTGGATTTGAAAGAGCTTGATCAATTGATATAGGTTCTGACTCTGCCATTAGAACCAAGTGCATTATATCAGTAACATCTTCACACAAGCCTGCAGGGTACAGGGTATAGCCTTGCAGTCTCACTGATGGGAATCTTGCTCTATCAGATCTTTTCAATTGTTCCACATTGTCATTATCCATATTCTCGACATTATTTTCATCGACATTGTTCACATTATCATTATCAGGAACAACTAGTTCAGGCACATTCACTTCTTCCTCATCTTCGACTTGGTCACAGTCGAGTCGAATGCTAGTTACTTTACTAGTAGCTTGCTTAGTTGATTCCTTCCAGTTCCATTCTTTTGTTTCATCTATAATCACATCATTACTCACTACTATCTTCTTGTGAATTGGATCATACAGTTTATAAGCACCAGTGCTATGATAGCCTATCAGTATCATTGCTTATGCTCTAGAATCAAGTTTCCTTCTATTTTGTTCAGGCACATGCCTGTAACATAGTGAACCAAACATTCTGAAGTGCTTTACACTTGGCTTCACACCACTGCATGCTTCTTCAGGTGTGATGCCTTCTAGTCTCTTGGTTGGACATCTGTTCAGTATATGAGCAGCTGTATATACTGCTTCAGCCCAGAACTTATGTGGAAGATTCTTCTCTCTCAGCATACATCTTACCATATTAAGCAGAGTTCTATTTCTTCTCTCAGTTGTGCCATTGTGTTGAGGAGTATATGGAGCCATTACTTCATGAATTATACCCTCATTTTTACAGAAATCTTCAAACTCATGTGAAGTGTATTCACCACCACCATCAGTTCTAAGCAATTTAATTGAACTATCACACTGTTTTTCGACTAACAGTTTAAATTGCTTAAAAATGTCGAACACTTCACTCTTTTTCTGTATAAGATAATTCCACATCTTCTTAGTATAGTCATCTATAAAGGACACAAAATAGGAGTTACCTCCAATGGATTTGGCTTCAAAGGGCCCACACACATCTGAATGGATGATAGCAAGCTTCTTTGTTGCTCTAATTGGTATTGCAGATTTATATGACTTCCTTGGTTGCTTTCCTTCACAGCATTTTCCACATATCTCCTTTGGCTCTTGTTGCGCCCGAAAAAGTCCCCGAGGGAGAACCTTCCTCGTTCACAACTTTTCCTAAGACAATGAAGCCGCCACCAATATTTATTAAGGAAAATATTAGGAAAACCTTTTTTGGAAAGCGATTGGTCTTGCGAAACTAGAGAATAGGGTTCGGGGGTCGGTTACGCGCAGGGAAGGTGTTAGCACCCCACACGTCCTCTCTACTGAGAGGGAACCTTTAATTAAATGTGTGGTTTTAAGTGTTGATTTGAAAAATATCTGATTTGTCTATTTATTTCTTATTGAAAAATGAATTAAAGAACTTAATAAAAATTTTTATTTTTGGCGTGAAAGGAAGAAAAAAGGGTTTATAGAAAGAAGTGCTTGACGGGACATGGCCCGCTCCTACGTATCTCCCGGTGCGATGGAGAATTCAAAGCTACGTAGTTCTTGTGTAGAAAATGTTCGCGTGTTTGGTGTTTTTTAATATAGGGGTTTTAGGATTGTGAGATCTGTGTTGAAGGACCACTGGGGGTCTGAAGGGCCGCTGGGGGCTGAAGGAGCGCTGGGGCTCTGAAGGACCACAGTTCACTTATCCTAAAACAATGATTAACCCGGCCGTACGACCGACTTAATCCCCTACTTTGAAAATAAGATTTTTGATTTTTGAAAGAGATGTGTTTGTATTTTTTATTTAGGAATTATTTGTTTTTGCGCTTGACAGGGGCGTGGCCCTGCTCCTACGTATCTCCGGGTGGAGAATCAAAGGCGACGTAGTTCTAGGTTCTTTTGAAAATAATTGTTGAAAACTTATTGTGAAAATGATTTTTATTTGTTATGCTTGACGGGATGTGACCCGCTCCTACGTATCTCCTGATGCAATGGAGAATTCAAAGCTACGTAGTTCTTCTGTAGAAAATGTTCGCGTGTTTGGTGTTTTTTAATATAGGGGTTTTAGGATTGTGTGATCTGTGTTGAAGGACCACTGGGGGTCTGAAGGGCCGCTGGGGGCTGAAGGAGCGCTGGGGCTCTGAAGGACCACAGTTCACTTATCCTAAAACAATGATTAACCCGGCCGTACGACCGACTTAATCCCCTACTTTGAAAATAAGATTTTTGATTTTTGAAAGAGATGTGTTTGTATTTTTTATTTAGGAATTATTTGTTTTTGCGCTTGACAGGGGCGTGGCCCTGCTCCTACGTATCTCCGGGTGGAGAATCAAAGGCGACGTAGTTCTAGGTTCTTTTGAAAATAATTGTTGAAAACTTATTGTGAAAATGATTTTTATTTGTTATGCTTGACGGGATGTGACCCGCTCCTACGTATCTCCTGATGCAATGGAGAATTCAAAGCTACGTAGTTCTTCTTTGTTTGGAAAACGGTTTTTGTTATTTTATTATTTATTTTTTTTTATCTTGTTTAATTGTGAAAATTAGGCATTTATGATGATCAATTGAGCAAAGGCTCCAAGTGATCACCACTAGTACCTCATTGTTAGTAATCATGCAAACAAAGGCTTCACAAGACTATTTAACAAAGTATTTAACTTAGTGAACTTTTCAGGAAAATTCAGGCATTCATGATGATCAATTGAGCAAAGGCTCCAAGTGATCACCACTAGTACCTCATTTTTAATAATCATGCAAACAAAGGCTTCACAAGACTATTGACAAAGTTTTTAATTCATGAGAAATTATTTTGTTTTGAAGAGAATTAAATTAAATTAAAAAAACGAGAAAGGGGGTGAAATGGTAAAATAAGGGTGTGAATAAAAGGCGAGCTGTATTATTGAAATTGGGGTGTAAAAAGTGGCAGCCCATATGGTAGACTGTCCACGAATCCGTGGGCTTTCAATAGGGGGTGCGTATTAAAATGGGTGGTGTATAAAGTAATCTGAGGTTTTTTAAAATTAAAATTAAAATTAAACTTAAAAATGGGAGAGGGTATAAAAGGCAGCTAGGTTTTTTAGAAAACCTAATTTCAATTCCTCTTCTCCCTCAGCTGCGCCGCACTCCCCCCTCTTTCTAACCCTAAAAAAAAAGAATCTCCTTCTCTCTCTCTTCTTTGCCTTCTCCGTCTCTCTCTCTCATCCAACCCGTCGCTTCCCCCTTTCTTCCGCCTCTTCCTCGCCGTCCCCACCCTCTCTCAACCGTGACCTCGCCTTCCTCCTCTCCTCTCCTTACACCGCTCCATCTCTCTCTCCTTATGCGCCGTGCGGCGCCTCTTCTCTCAAACCCAGCCTCGATCTCTCCCTCAAACTCAACTCCGCCTCGCCCACTCTTCCTCTCCACGGCGCTGTGTTCATTTCTCTCTCTCTCTCTCCACCACTGAACTCTCTCAAACGGCGCAAAGTTTCCCCTCCCTAGCCGTAGATCTACCTTTCATGGCACCGATGACAAAAAATGGGTAGAGAAGAGTGGATGTGGTAGCGGTGCGGTGGTTGATGGTGGTTTGGTTTGCGAAGGTGTGGGCGGTGGCTGTTCATGGTGGTCAGCGCGAGAGAGGGGCGACGCGAAACGAAAACCCGTACGATGATGGGCTGTTTGCGGTGGTGCAGGGGGACGACGCGCCCGTGGCGAAGGGGAGGGTGCGACAGCATGTTTGGCCTGATGACGGTGTCTTTGCATCTTTTTTGGGACGAACGATGACGCCGGTGCGCGGTGGACGGCCACCGTCTACGATGGTCGGAGGTGGTACGTTTCGTCTTTTTTTCTATTTTCTGTTCTGTTCCCTCTTTTTGTGTTTGTCTTCTTTATTTTTTGATTAATTATCTCTTAATATTTTGTTTGAACCCTAATTTCTAACTTATACTAATTAATATTTTTTTACAGAATACTAACCCTAATCCCTTATTCCTAATCCTAAGTTAAACCTCCATTTGTTCGTAAAAATAAAACGAAAAACTGAAACTGACTAATCTAGCCATGGAAACATAAACTGAACTATTTTCCTTAATTCATGTATATTATTTTGATACTGATTTGAAAACAAACTATTAATAACAATTACAGTTCTAAAGAAGAGCCTATTATGTACAGAATTGAGGAACACGAAATTTGTTATTACCAACCTCTTTTCCAGCTTCTGAATAATCTCTTATTGTTTGCTGCTAATACCATTTACTGTTGTTTCTCTGCTAGTGTGGAACCCTAACTTTTTTATTCTGATTTTCTCTGTAATTTCGTCCCCCTTTTCTGTCTGTGGATTGTTGATTTTATAGGCATTTTTAGGTTTTTTGCATTAAAATCCTGATTCTGATTTGATCCTATTTCCTGTTTCAGGTACCGGGCTTGCTGAGAAACCTTGGGGAGCAAGAACAGCCCAATTTGAAGCTGTCGATGCTGCTCTGATTATTTTTGTATTTTTCGTTTTCCTATTTTTTGTATTTTTGGATGATTATTATTTTTTGTATTTTTTGGATTTTTGGATAATTGTAATATTATTTTTGTAAATAAAAACAAATAGCAATTTTTGACATTTTTAGACTATATATACTACTCAAAATAAATGAATAGGCAGAGTAAAAATAATAAAAGAAATTGGGCCAAATACAAAAGTGATATCGGACCCAACTAGAGAAGTGCGTGAGAACGAGACCCAAATAGAATAAATAAGGCCGTTGACCATTAAACGCTAACATTATCTTAGAATCGCGTTCTTAAGCCCAAATTGAAACGACAAGTCCAATCGCGAGAAAAATGACTTTGTTAGTCTCAATTAGGTTCGACTAAATCCAAATACGACGATTAAATTGAAGAACGCACGAAAAGATCGATCATTCGCGTGCATGCCTAATTTAAAACAACGGTATTTCGATTTAGTTGAACAGGGTAATTGAAATTGGCCAGGGTTAGTAACTGAGACGCCGTACTGATAATTCTCGTAACCACGCGACTTCAAAACACGATTTAAGTAAAATAAACGACTAAAACTAGAAAAGGAAGACAGACAAAATTGGGGTATAACAGCTGCCCCTCTTTATTTGGATTTTGACAAGGAATATGAATTGGCCGAAACAAATTCCGAGGCAAAATAGAAATAAAGAATTCAGAAATTATACCAATTTTGTCTACCTAGAGAAACCTGAGGCAAAAAAGGTAAAACGGGCACTTGGCGTGCAGAAAGCGGTAAACGGGCACTTGGCGTGCAGAAAGCGGTAAATGGGCACTTGGCGTGCAGAAAGCGGTAAATGGGCACTTGGCGTGCAGAAAGCGGTAAATTGCCCAGGCTGCCTAAAACCTGTAATCCTTAAACGAACTCTTGATGAATCCGAGTTTGCACGTGGCTTTGAGGAGCACGCTTCCTGTTGGCCTTTTCGAGCGACCGGGGGGATCGTTATCAGCTCCGGAACTGATATACTGATCAATGCACGGCGTCCACTGTATCTTAGGCTGATACAACTATTCCGTTGAACCTCAAATGGGGCTGCGGTCCATCGCGTTGCTCGTACGCGACGTGAGACCTGGGCAGAAGGGAGCGATGATCTCTGTGCTCCAATCCGCAATGCGCGCTTGAGCGCTCTCTTTTCTTTTCTCTCTTTCTTTTCTATTTCTCTCTTTTCTTTTTTTCCTCTTTCTGAACTCCCAACTTGGGGAACATTTTCTGGAATCTGGGGGCGAGGGCTAACACCGAAGTGCTCGTCCTTTTTTGTACCTGTAGCTGAAAATGAACAAATGCATGCAATGCAAATGCCATGATTGTTGTTTTCTTTTTTCTTATGATGAATGATGAGTTTCTTATTTCCTTTGTCTATGTCGGATGAATGCATGATCTTCTACTGTTCCTATATGCTTGATGAATGCAATGATTTTCCTTTTCTTCTCTTGTCTGTACGCAATGCATGATTTTCTTTTTCTTTTGCTTATGAATGCATGATTTTCTCCTGATCTTATATGTCTTTTTCTCTTTCTCTAGCTTCTCTTTTTTCTTTTTCTTTCTTTTCTTTTCTTTTTGTTGCTCTCTTGGCTCTTCTCTTTTCTCTCTTTTGGCTTCTCTTTTTGCTCTTTTAAGAATCATGGGTATGTGAATGCAAAGTTTTGATGAATGCTCATGTATTTTAATGGAATGACAGATGACATGTAATGGAAAATTTTTCTTCTTTGCCCTTTTTCTATGAAGTGTGAATATTGCTGATGAATAACATGAAATGATAAATGACATGGGACGCTTTAGCTTTCTTTTCTTCTATGAGATGCAAGTATTGATGTGATTCAACTGTATTGCTTTGATGTTTGAATGCAAATGTATGCGGTGATTGATGTTTTGATGAATGAAATGCTCCTGTTCTAACTTCTGTTTGTTTCTTTTTGCTTCTTCTATGAAATGCAAACATTAATATGATGCAATGCTCTGATGTTTGATGCAATGATTCTTGTTTGTTTTTTCTTTTATGGAAATGCTAACGTTAATATGATGCATATGCACTGCTTTAATGTTTGATGATTGGATGACAAAGGAATGCTTTGTGAAATGATGAATCACATGGAATGCTTTTGTGTTGCTTTTGTGGTTTCTTTTCTTTGTTTTCTTTTTGCTTTTTCTATGAAATATCTAATGCAAAATGTAATGCTCTAATGATGGATGACATGCAATGATTTTGTTCTTTTCCCTTTTTTATGAAGTGCGAACATTAATATGATGCCACTGCAATGAAAAGATTTCTTCTTTTTCTGTGCAACTGACGTGGAATGTTTTTTTCTTTTTGCTATGTGATGAATGCACAAAATGTGAAGATGCAAATGTAATGCTTTGATGCATATGCTATAATGCCTAGATGCATGAGGTAAACATTTTTGTGATGATGAGATGCGAGACTTTGAATGCAAGGACTTGAGATGATTATTGACCATTCTGTTGAAAAATTGAATTTGTTCAAACTCTAGTGTTCTCAAGGTTTTTATTTACAAACAACCTCACTTGTTTTCTCTTTCTTTCCATGATGACTGAATTTTAGATATCACGTAAACAACTTGTGTTCTCTCTTTTTGAAGCATTGTCTAGTAAGCATGCATATGAGTGCAAGTGTGAATGAATGAGTCAGTTAACTTGGAATTGGTTTAGGGCATGGACTTTTTATGGCAAGTGAAGGAATGACAGACATGGTTGTTGCCGAAGCTCATGAGGGCTCAAGAGATACAAGATTGCCCCAATTCAGGTCTTTGACGAGTGAATAACTTGCCCCTGTCTAGTGGTGACAACAACTAGGGGTGTAGAAGATGATGAATTGGGAACGCTTCGGCTCTTGGGATGAAAGCTGGAATGAAAGGGGTTTTGCTTCAACCCACAGAATTTGATGTTGCCCCAGTCATAACAAGGACAAACCTGCCCCAATCAGAATGACAAGGTCTTGTTTAGGATAGTGAGTTGAGAGATTGCCCCGGTGACGTTTTTATGGGAATGAATGATATGAAGGAATGGGAATGCACTTGCCCCACTTTAGAATGACATTGACAACTGGAGTGACATGGGATGGGCATTGAACAGACTTTCCCAAGACTAGGGTGTATGGGTGGTAAAGAGAATGCCCCAACTTTTGGGTCTGAGTGGTATTCTCAGTGCAAATCTTTGGTTCTCTACTGATGTCTTGACTTTTGGTGCGCAAGAATCCTTACCTGGTGATCACTAAACCTTGTTTTAATGCATCTTGAATGTGTTTTGGAGTGCAAGTCCCTCTTTTTTATTTTGTCAGCTTTCTTTTTTCTGACTGTTCGTTTTTGTTTCCTCAGTTCTCTTTTTTCTGAGGGTTTATTCTTTCTTGATCAGCTTTCTTTTTTCTGGTCGTTTGTTTTTCTTTTGAGCAAACACATTGTACATAGATAAACATGTTTGTCCTAAGATTAGAATTCGAGTGAACAAAAGCAATCGGTCATTGATCGGAATGGACTTTTCGGGATTGTGGTGTTTTGTGGAGGAAAGAGGGTTAGGCTTAATGAAGTGTTTGAGGCTAAAGGGAGGATGAGTTTTGTTCGGCGTTGATTGACGGTTAATGGTCTATGAGGAAGATGGTTATTGGGCTTGTTTGGGCTCTGTTAAAGCAAATTCGTGTCTCATGGTAGAATGACTAAGGGGTTTGATGTTGAGGCCAAAGGAAGTGTTTGAAGGTTTATGGAATCAGGTGTTGGAATGATGAAGTGTTTGAAGGTTTATTTAGACAAGGATCTCATGTACCAGCTCACCACTTACATTTCTTTTGTATTTTCTTTTGTTTCGGGATTTTCATTTTTGAATCCCCTTTTTTTGATTTTCTCTTTTCCTTTCTTCTTTTTTTCCGACTCGGGTGAGCTGATAAAAAGTGATGCACTGTTTTTTTTATTTGGGGTGATCCTTGTCTAGGGTGATTTATGGATTTTGGTTTTTCTTGGCTCAAGGTGGGTAGGAAAGGGACTTTCTGGGATTTTGGGGTTTTTGAGGAGATGGCCAAACTTCATTTCAAATCCCGATTGCTTATTTCTATAAGATTTAACCTTAGGACAATAACTTATCTATCTTCATGTGTTTGCTCTTTTTTCCTTTTTGTGCCCTAATTTTTGCCTGGACCGCTCTTTGCGAGTTTTCAGCCCACCGGGCGCTCCTTTTTGCCTAGGCCGCCCTTTGCAGGTTTTCAACCTAGCGAGCTTGTTTTCTTGTTTATTATATTATTATTATTATATTTTTTTTTGAGAGACTTGCACTGAAGGAATATGACATTAATCAAGGGGTATTAATGATCACAGACTTGCCCTAGCATGGAGGACTTGAACCAAAAGTCAAATACGCACTGATGGGGAGAATATGCACTTTATGGGTGGACGGGGTGGGACTAGACTTGGACGGGAAACTGTGGTAAGGGAGGAAAACCAACGGACTCAAACAAGAGAATGTACTCATAGCATGCACGCTCATTAGAAGAATGCTTCACAGAGAGTTAACATCAGTTAAAAATTTGTTTTTCTTTGACACACTATTTCAGTATTTTGTCATAGAATGGATGGGATGCAGTGCCTTTGAAAGAAATGCAAATGAGCTAATGATTTGAAAAACTGAGTGCCTTGGAACACCTTGAGTTTGCAACCAAGTAAGGATAAACTTTTTCAAAAAGGATGATTGTTTCGCAAGAACGTCTCGCTTCTCATCACAACTCTTATTTTTATGCAATGAATGAATGAGCAAATTATGATATGCCAGTATGATGCAAATGCGTGGAGAATGACCACTCGAAGAGTGTGGCTTATTCTAAATAATTTTGTTATTTTTTAATGCAAGACAAAATATGGAATGCCAATGCAAATGATGCAAGAATGATGCCCCTCTTTTTTTCAAAATAATTTTTGATTTTGATTTTTTTTATTTTTTAGAGGCGAGACAAGGTATGAAATGCCAATGCCCTTTTTTTTTTCTTTTGAATGCTGAAAGATGCAATGATGATGATTTTTATTCATGATTATGAATGAGATGCTTTTTTGTTTTCATTTTTTTTTGTGCAATGAAAGGCATGATACTCACAATGATTTTCTTTTTTTGTTTTTTTTTAGTTTTGGAACATGATTTTGAAAATTATTTGGAGATGCAAATGATTTTATTGGAAAAAAGGTTTTAGAAAAATGTGCTTGACGGGGTATGACCCGCTCCTACGTATCCCCATTGTAATGAGGAATCAAAGCTTACGTAGTTCTACTGTGTCTCTTTTTTTGAAATAATGCTTATGCATGAACGCCTCGTCTTGGGTGAACTCGACGAGGATTTTTTGCATGATTATAAATGAAATGCTTATGCTATGCAGATGATAATTATTTTTTGTTTTATCTTTATGTAATGAAAGGGAATGCAAGATGAATGTTTTTTTTTTCAAACTTTTGTTAGATGCAAATGCAATGGTGCGAAACGATGTGAATGCGAAATGATGTGGATGCGAAATGATGTGTCACTTACATAAAAAGAGGGTAAGAAAATAAGGATATTATTTTCTACGATTTTGAAATAGAGTTTAAGAAAAAGGAATGTCTAAACTAATGCAACAAACAAAGGCGTGCCCCCGTGTCCTACAAAGGGTGGGAATCCTAGGGTCTAAAGTCGACGAAAGGGGTAATCCTCCCATGTAGGTTCTAATCACTTCCTTACAATGGCAACCAAGAGCTAAAGTCTCTCTCATGATGGCACCCACAATCGTAGAAAGCTACCGAGTGTGAGGCATCATGACAAAGCGCACTCTTGGGCGGAACTTTCATGAGAGCCATACAGACAAAGGTCTACGAATGGCAGTCACTAATCGTTCCCACTCTCCTAGGTTTTTTGTTCAGACCTTGGGTTTTAGGCCCCACTCAATGCTCACAAGTATAGGATGTGAAGTGTGTGTCGAGGGCACAACACCTAGGAATAACTACCCTTCCCCACCTGCAAATGAAAATCCAGAGCAGTCCAGACAAATAGCATGTTGTTTATCCTAGGGTTCAATATCGATCCAATATAAACTAATCTAGGGTGCCAATAACAATGCACTACTTACCTCAAGAAAGGGAGCAAAGAAGAAGGGGACATGATAAGAAAGGGGAAGTATGCATGTGCTTACCATAGGAAAGGGAGCAGAGAAGAAGGGGACATGATAAGAAAGGGGAAGAAATGCATGAGAGAACTAAGCAAAAAAGTAATTATCTATTGCAAAAACAAACATAGAAGAAGAATGCACATGGACGTAACATGCTTATGAAAAAGGAAGAAGAAGAGAGGCAAAGCAAGATATTCAAATCAATCATATAAACCACGCATTTAAATAATTAGGCTTGACCCACTTTTGAAAAAATGTTTTTTAGTGTCCCCAGTGAAGTCGCCAGCTGTTGCGCCCAAAAAAGTCCCCGAGGGAGAACCTTCCTCGTTCACAACTTTTCCTAAGACAATGAAGCCGCCACCAATATTTCTTAAGAAAAATATTAGGAAAACCTTTTTTGGAAAGCGATTGGTCTTGCGAAACTAGAGAATAGGGTTCGGGGGTCGGTTACGCGCAGGGAAGGTGTTAGCACCCCACACGTCCTCTCTACTGAGAGGGAACCTTTAATTAAATGTGTGGTTTTAAGTGTTGATTTGAAAAATATCTGATTTGTCTATTTATTTCTTATTGAAAAATGAATTAAAGAACTTAATAAAAATTTTTATTTTTGGCGAGAAAGGAAGAAAAAAGGGTTTTTAGAAAGAAGTGCTTGACGGGACATGGCCCGCTCCTACGTATCTCCCGGTGCGATGGAGAATTCAAAGCTACGTAGTTCTTGTGTAGAAAATGTTCGCGTGTTTGGTGTTTTTTAATATAGGGGTTTTAGGATTGTGTGATCTGTGTTGAAGGACCACTGGGGGTCTGAAGGGCCGCTGGGGGCTGAAGGAGCGCTGGGGCTCTGAAGGACCACAGTTCACTTATCCTAAAACAATGATTAACCCGGCCGTACGACCGACTTAATCCCCTACTTTGAAAATAAGATTTTTGATTTTTGAAAGAGATGTGTTTGTATTTTTTATTTAGGAATTATTTGTTTTTGCGCTTGACAGGGGCGTGGCCCTGCTCCTACGTATCTCCGGGTGGAGAATCAAAGGCGACGTAGTTCTAGGTTCTTTTGAAAATAATTGTTGAAAACTTATTGTGAAAATGATTTTTATTTGTTATGCTTGACGGGATGTGACCCGCTCCTACGTATCTCCTGATGCAATGGAGAATTCAAAGCTACGTAGTTCTTCTTTGTTTGGAAAACGGTTTTTGTTATTTTATTATTTATTTTTTTTTTATCTTGTTTAATTGTGAAAATTAGGCATTTATGATGATCAATTGAGCAAAGGCTCCAAGTGATCACCACTAGTACCTCATTGTTAGTAATCATGCAAGCAAAGGCTTCACAAGACTATTTAACAAAGTATTTAACTTAGTGAACTTTTCAGGAAAATTCAGGCATTCATGATGATCAATTGAGCAAAGGCTCCAAGTGATCACCACTAGTACCTCATTGTTAATAATCATGCAAGCAAAGGCTTCACAAGACTATTGACAAAGTTTTTAATTCATGAGAAATTATTTTGTTTTGAAGAGAATTAAATTAAATTAAAAAAACGAGAAAGGGGGTGAAATGGTAAAATAAGGGTGTTGTAACACCCCGGTAATTTTATCGACTAAAAATACCCAAGTGCACATTAGTAGCACATCAGAGATACACAATTCCTGCCTAAATACTGAATATCGCAACATAGTTCAACTGAATAATAACACAGCGGTCTTAACACAAATAAGACCATAAACTGCCAGCAACTATAGTACTCAGTATCGTACAAGAAAGCGGAAGAAATACATAATACCACATCATAGTGTCGTATTACACAGACAACAAAGAGAATATAAACTTAAACATAAAGCTAAGTCTTCAGTAGCCAGTCCGAGGGCAACCTGCTCGTGCCTCTGTGGATCTCCTCTTTCCCTGTTTCTCTGTAAAACAACAACAATGGATTGGGTGAGACAACTTGTCTCAGTGAGTTCTACCGAGACCCCTACTCGCACTCTCGGTTCAATTATAAAATCCGGTTTTAAGTCAATACGGAATCGGCCGCGCGAACGCTCCATCTGATGAACCGCATAAAAACAATCACACAAAAACAGATTACCGCTGACGCGAACGCTGCAAGCCGGTAACCCGTTAACTCAGTACGACACCGCTGACGCGAACGCTGCAAGCCGGTATCGCACTACAAACAACATAACACCGCTGACGCGAACGCTGCAAGCCGGTGAACCCCCCTACCAATAGTACATTCTCCTATTGGCATGGAGCCTAGGTAAGAGGATCATGACTCCCTCCCCCTAGTATGTTACAACATAGGGTCGTCACCCAACTCGATATATAAACATATATCTACAGTACTATGAACCCACGGTCCATCAAATTAGACAATCAATGAAACACTTAATCCACATTTTCTTTTTATAAAAACCAAGTTCACACTCGCACTCTAGTTGACCACTTTTCGACACAATTTTAAATATCAAAAACAGTTCATTTTGCCTTAAAAATAGAATATTCAGTTAGGCCTCTGAATAAGCTTTCCAACGCATCTTAGAACACCTCAATCGGGTTCCCGGATCAAAAGTTATCGCGAAACGAAAAACAGTGTTTGGTTGCTGAAATTCTGCCAACTGGCGCGCGAGTGGCGCGTGGCGCGCAAACGGCGCGCAAACGGCGCGTAAACGGCGCGCAAACAGACAGCAGGGGGGTCTGTCAAGGGCAGATTTTGCCGGTTTCGCGCGAAAACCGCGATTCCGCTCAATTCCGATTTTCGTTCCGATTGAAAACAGATTTGACAACCATAAAAACAGTCCCAATCAAAGTCACACAATCAATCCATCCAATCAAAAACTCAATCAAAACGGATTTTACCAAAACACGACATATTCCGTAATAACGGTTTTTGACCCAAGATTTCTCGAACGATTCTCGTTTCGACCGAAAACAGTTTTCACACACATATAATCAAACCCAATCAACATCGAACAATCAATCAAATCAATCAAAATCATAATCAAATCGAATTTATCAAAACGCGACGTATTTTCCAAATATCGGTTTTAAATCAAAATCTCTCGAATCAATTCACCAAAAATTCCATTTTTAACGCGACGCAACCCGAGACTCGCCCCAATCGATTCCTAACCCGAATCAGACAGTATCACATAATATTCCAGTCCAGCGAAAGCGATAAAACAGTTTATCAATTAATTCGAAACGTAAAATCCTAAACGCGAGTAGAACTCACTTTTGAAGCGAGAGCCGACACCGAGACTTCGCCAAATCACCGAGACTTCGCCAAAATCCCAAATCGAGTCCAATCGACACCAAACCGTTCCTAACTTCGTTTCGAGCTCCAAATCGCGTTCCACCGCTCTTGGCTTCGATCCTAATCATGATTCAATTATCAATTTCAACTTACCATTTGAGATTCCAACAAATCATCCCAAAAACCCCTAATTTTCGTGGGTCCACAAAAGGGAAAAAAAATGGAGGAGAAGCTTACCTAGCTATGGGGTTATGATGAGGGAGAGGAGGTGATGAAGATGATGAAGTTTGGTTGGCTGGGTTCACCCCTTCCTCTTCCTTTCTCTTCTTCTTTCCCCTTCTTCTTTTCTTCTCTTCTTTCTTTTTCTTCCTCTGATTCCTTTCTCCTCTTCACGCGTCCTTTTCTTCTTTTCTTTCTTTTAATTCCTTTCTTTCTTTTCTTTCACGTGCACACACATATATTTATATATATAAGTGGTAACGTGGTCAAAATACCATATTGCCCTTAATCTCCAATTTCGATTCTGAATCGTCCACGGTCTGTATTATCCGATTAACGATCCTATGCCAATCCAATAATTATATTTGGCACTCAATAATTTTACCAATTAAGTACTAATTAATTCAAATGGGTTAACCTTCAAATAACTCGGTTAATTATTTTGAGGATGTTACATTCTCCCCAACTTGAAAGAATTTTGTCCTCAAAATTCCATCAAGTCTTTCATTTGACTAATCGAGAATCGACATTCTCCGAAAGGTTCTAAGTTGCTGGGACACAATCTTGAATTAACGAAATGAGTGTAGAAAATCTTCCCAAGTTGCCACGTCAATCCTCAAGTATGTTGGACCAATACTCTAGAACGCTTCTAAGATTACAGTCCGAACTCTCTTGTTACCAATTAACACGAGAAACTTCTCTTTCGCCTACAAAGGCTGGGCACCGCATTTGAAAAACACTTCTGAAGCTTCATTCCAATTATCCTCTCTTGCGCCTCAACTTTGATTAATCTAAATCAAATGGTCTAATACCAGACACTTGATAGAAATATATGTTGAAAAACGAGATCCACGAACTGGTACTCCTTGATAGAGGTAAAAACAACCACGATTCCCTCGAAGGGTGTAAACACGCTCACAACAAATCTTCAAAAAATCTATTACAGTTCCCATACACATTGGCAAATGTGATGGAAAGTCATTTGTGAAACTTCTTGACTCGCCCCAAATACTTCGAGATAACGCTTTTCAAAAGGATGGAATGAGGGTTTTACCACAACTCTGACCATAATGCAGAAATAGACCGTGGGGACCTCAATAAACTTGAAAACAATGAAATTTATCTTAGTTGTTCTCAAAACAACTTTCCAACAGAACTCAAAACTCATTTCCCTCTATTGCAACTTTCTCACGAGATTCTTACCAATAACGCACCCGATTACTTTCCACATAGTCGATAGCATTGAGAGCTTCCCCTCAACCTAAGTAATCCTCCAAGGATCTTCTTCCTCTATCAAATTTTATTAGCTTCTTCTTTCGTTCTCAAAATTAATCTCAGCATGCGGGTTTTCACAAAAATGATTTCTCAAAACTACTCTACCGCACGCCAAGCTTCACCTTGGAAATTCCAGACTCTCGCAAGCAGGTCCTTCAATTAATTCCTTTGCTGGTTGTCCGCAATGTGAAAAACAGTCAGCTGTTACTTCACTTTGTTCTTTAGATATTCCTCAGCCAGCTTAGATACCTTACTACTCAAACGATCTTAGAATTAAATGAGTTGATTCGGTTAACCGGTCCACAACTACCCAAATGGAGTCGTTACCGGTTTGGGACATTGGCAACGCCATTACAAAATCCATGGAAATGTCCTCCCATTTCCAAACGGGTACTACAAGCGGCCGTAACAGACCAACGGGCTTCTGATGTTCTATCTTAACCTTTTGACAAGTTAAGCATTGTAACACAAATTCAGCAATCTCTAACTTCATCGCCGGGCACACAGATTCTATTCTTGAAACAAAACACTATCAGTGGTAAAATCTGGAAATAATCTTCGTGATTGTAGTTTCACATCAACTTCCTGTGCTAAGCGCATCAACTATAACAATGGCCCCTCCCTGTGGCACTTCAACTTGAAGTCGCAATCAATACACAATCTCGTAATACCAACCTTCTTTTGAACAGCAACACTGGACACTCCAAGGAAGCGCACTCGGTCGAATGAACTTATTTGGTATCAACTCTTTAAGTTGGGATTTCAATTTTTGATAATTCCAAAGGAGACACTCAGTAAGGAACTATAGAGGTTGACCCGGAATCAAGGCTATAGAGACTTTTACTTCCCGCTACGGAGGCACGGAAGAAACTTCATCCGAAAAAAAAAAGCATACAGAAATTCAATCACTATCTGAATGGACGGCAACCCTAAACCCGGAAAGATGTCGTACTTCTCATAGGCAACCAAATATACTCTACCACAAGATTTCTGTCTCCTATGACAAGTAGACAATTTTTGGCACTATGCTTTGAGTTATAAAACAATGAGTTGCACCCAAATTCTAAAGTATATTGACAGAGTTATTGAAAAGGGACCTCATACCTCTCTGCAGATTGTCATTAGGTGCGGTAGTCCGAGCATCCAAAGTGTTGACTCATCCCTGACCAGGAGCATTTGGTGCTCCTCGGAAATTCTTCCTTGCTGGGCACTTATTTGCATAGTGACCCTCTTCATTACAAGCATAGCATCTATCAGGCCTCGGCGGACACTCGCCACGGTGGTGCCTCCCACACCTTGTACAATTCTTCCTCGTTGGTGAGTCGAACAATTGTACCTGCTTTCCTTTATAATCATCCTCCTCGCCAAAGTCATGCATGGGACCCATTTGGGAATTAGATGGCCCATCACTCCTCTTATTCCGATGGAATCCCTTCCTGCTTGCATACAATCTTGACAAATCGCTTTCGGCAATATAGGCTTGTTGCACCATGGCAGCATAGGTGGTCTTCGGAAAAGAACTAAGACTTTGAGCAATATCCTCTCTCAACCCATGTTTGTACCTGTCGGTCTTCCATCGGTCATTGGGGGCACATCCAGCTAAACCGAAGAATTGATACAACTCTTCAAATTTAGCCGTGTATTGGCCCACGGTCAAGCCTCCTTGTGTAAGAGCCAAAAACTCATTTTCCTTATCCAACCTCATAGCCGTGGGGAAAAATTGTTCCAAAAATGATGTTCGGAAATTTTCCCAAGTCGGGGGAGTTCCCATTGTCTCCATCATGGCCCTAGCATTTGTCCACCAGTTATTGGCCCCTCCCTTCAACATATGGGATGCCAACCTCAACTTATCTTCATCGGTTACTTGCATTGTTACGAAGATCTTTTCAATGTCATCCAGCCAATGTTGTGCTCTCATGACATCCGGCCCACCTCTAAACTCGGAGGGTTTCATTTTCAGGAACTCTGTGAAAATTCTCCTTGGGTTCACTTGTGGCTCTGGAGCTTGATGCTGCTGAGCATTTTGCTGTTGGATTTGTTGCTGCTGATGCATAAGCATCATGTCTTGCATCATTTTCTGCTGGTTCTCAATGACATTCTGCATCCACTCAAAATTTGGATCAACAGGAGGAGGAACGCCTCTACCTCTTCTGGCCATGATTCTGCGAAATATGCACAAAGTATTAAGTTGATCAAGCTCAATGTCTAATAGCATACTAAGAAAATCACGACTGGAAAAAGCAAAGACCCTATAAGCTAAGTCCGACTAGGTCGAACCGCTCTGATACCAACTGTAACACCCCGGTAATTTTATCGACTAAAAATACCCAAGTGCACATTAGTAACACATCAGAGATACACAATTCCTGCCTAAATACTGAATATCGCAACATAGTTCAACTGAATAATAACACAGCGGTCTTAACACAAATAAGACCATAAACTGCCAGCAACTATAGTACTCAGTATCGTACAAGAAAGCGGAAGAAATACATAATACCACATCATAGTGTCGTATTACACAGACAACAAAGAGAATATAAACTTAAACATAAAGCTAAGTCTTCAGTAGCCAGTCCGAGGGCAACCTGCTCGTGCCTCTGTGGATCTCCTCTTTCCCTGTTTCTCTGTAAAACAACAACAATGGATTGGGTGAGACAACTTGTCTCAGTGAGTTCTACCGAGACCCCTACTCGCACTCTCGGTTCAATTATAAAATCCGGTTTTAAGTCAATACGGAATCGGCCGCGCGAACGCTCCATCCGATGAACCGCATAAAAACAATCACACAAAAACAGATTACCGCTGACGCGAACGCTGCAAGCCGGTAACCCGTTAACTCAGTACGACACCGCTGACGCGAACGCTGCAAGCCGGTATCGCACTACAAACAACATAACACCGCTGACGCGAACGCTGCAAGCCGGTGAACCCCCCTACCAATAGTACATTCTCCTATTGGCATGGAGCCTAGGTAAGAGGATCATGACTCCCTCCCCCTAGTATGTTACAACATAGGGTCGTCACCCAACTCGATATATAAACATATATCTACAGTACTATGAACCCACGGTCCATCAAATTAGACAATCAATGAAACACTTAATCCACATTTTCTTTTTATAAAAACCAAGTTCACACTCGCACTCTAGTTGACCACTTTTCGACACAATTTTAAATATCAAAAACAGTTCATTTTTCCTTAAAAATAGAATATTCAGTTAGGCCTCTGAATAAGCTTTCCAACGCATCTTAGAACACCTCAATCGGGTTCCCGGATCAAAAGTTATCGCGAAACGAAAAACAGTGTTTGGTTGCTGAAATTCTGCCAACTGGCGCGCGAGTGGCGCGTGGCGCGCAAACGGCGCGCAAACAGCGCGTAAGCGGCGCGCAAACAGACAGCAGGGGGGTCTGTCAAGGGCAGATTTTGGCGGTTTCGCGCGAAAACTGCGATTCCGCTCAATTCCGATTTTCGTTCCGATTGAAAACAGATTTGACAACCATAAAAACAGTCCCAATCAAAGTCACACAATCAATCCATCCAATCAAAAACTCAATCAAAACGGATTTTACCAAAACACGACATATTCCAAAATAACGGTTTTTGACCCAAGATTTCTCGAACGATTCTCGTTTCGACCGAAAACAGTTTTCACACACATATAATCAAACCCAATCAACATCGAACAATCAATCAAATCAATCAAAATCATAATCAAATCGAATTTATCAAAACGCGACGTATTTTCCAAATATCGGTTTTAAATCAAAATCTCTCGAATCAATTCACCAAAAATTCCATTTTTAACGCGACGCAACCCGAGACTCGCCCCAATCGATTCCTAACCCGAATCAGACAGTATCACATAATATTCCAGTCCAGCGAAAGCGATAAAACAGTTTATCAATTAATTCGAAACGTAAAATCCTAAACGCGAGTAGAACTCACTTTTGAAGCGAGAGCCGACACCGAGACTTCGCCAAATCACCGAGACTTCGCCAAAATCCCAAATCGAGTCCAATCGACACCAAACCGTTCCTAACTTCGTTTCGAGCTCCAAATCGCGTTCCACCGCTCTTGGCTTCGATCCTAATCATGATTCAATTATCAATTTCAACTTACCATTTGAGATTCCAACAAATCATCCCAAAAACCCCTAATTTTCGTGGGTCCACAAAAGGGAAAAAAAATGGAGGAGAAGCTTACCTAGCTATGGGGTTATGATGAGGGAGAGGAGGTGATGAAGATGATGAAGTTTGGTTGGCTGGGTTCACCCCTTCCTCTTCCTTTCTCTTCTTCTTTCCCCTTCTTCTTTTCTTCTCTTCTTTCTTTTTCTTCCTCTGATTCCTTTCTCCTCTTCACGCGTCCTTTTCTTCTTTTCTTTC
This sequence comes from Astragalus membranaceus, assembly GCA_039519185.1. Lineage (NCBI taxonomy): Eukaryota > Viridiplantae > Streptophyta > Magnoliopsida > Fabales > Fabaceae > Astragalus > Astragalus membranaceus. Next base: position 116,346,569 of record CM076849.1, on the reverse strand, counting down.
TTTTAATTCCTTTCTTTCTTTTCTTTCACGTGCACACACATATATTTATATATATAAGTGGTAACGTGGTCAAAATACCATATTGCCCTTAATCTCCAATTTCGATTCTGAAACGTCCACGGTCTGTATTATCCGATTAACGATCCTATGCCAATCCAATAATTATATTTGGCACTCAATAATTTTACCAATTAAGTACTAATTAATTCAATTGGGTTAACCTTCAAATAACTCGGTTAATTATTTTGAGGATGTTACAGGTGTGAATAAAAGGGGAGCTGTATTATTGAAATTGGGGTGTAAAAAGTGGCAGCCCATATGGTAGACTGTCCACGAATCCGTGGGCTTTCAATAGGGGGTGCGTATTAAAATGGGTGGTGTATAAAGTAATCTGATGTTTTTTAAAATTAAAATTAAAATTAAACTTAAAAATGGGAGAGGGTATAAAAGGCAGCTAGGTTTTTTAGAAAACCTAATTTCAATTCCTCTTCTCCCTCAGCTGCGCAGCACTCCCCCCTCTTTCTAACCCTAAAAAAAAGAATCTCCTTCTCTCTCTCTTCTTTGCCTTCTCCGTCTCTCTCTCTCATCCAACCCGTCGCTTCCCCCTTTCTTCCGCCTCTTCCTCGCCGTCCCCACCCTCTCTCAACCGTGACCTCGCCTTCCTCCTCTCCTCTCCTTACACCGCTCCACCTCTCTCTCCTTATGCGCCGTGCGGCGCCTCTTCTCTCAAACCCAGCCTCGATCTCTCCCTCAAACTCAACTCCGCCTCGCCCACTCTTCCTCTCCACGGCGCTGTGTTCATTCCTCTCTCTCTCTCCACCACTGAACTCTCTCAAACGGCGCAAAGTTTCCCCTCCCTAGCCGTAGATCTACCTTTCATGGCACCGATGACAAAAAATGGGTAGAGAAGAGTGGATGTGGTAGCGGTGCGGTGGTTGATGGTGGTTTGGTTTGCGAAGGTGTGGGCGGTGGCTGTTCATGGTGGTCAGCGCGAGAGAGGGGCGACGCGAAACGAAAACCCGTACGATGATGGGCTGTTTGCGGTGGTGCAGGGGGACGACGCGCCCGTGGCGAAGGGGAGGGTGCGACAGCATGTTTGGCCTGATGACGGTGTCTTTGCATCTTTTTTGGGACGAACGATGACGCCGGTGCGCGGTGGACGGCCACCGTCTACGGTGGTCGGAGGTGGTACGTTTCGTCTTTTTTTCTATTTTCTGTTCTGTTCCCTCTTTTTGTGTTTGTCTTCTTTATTTTTTGATTAATTATCTCTTAATATTTTTTTATGAACCCTAATTTCTAACTTATACTAATTAATATTTTTTTACAGAATACTACCCCTAATCCCTTATTCCTAATCCTAAGTTAAACCTCCATTTGTTCGTAAAAATAAAACGAAAAACTGAAACTGACTAATCTAGCCATGGAAACATAAACTGAACTATTTTCCTTAATTCATGTATATTATTTTGATACTGATTTGAAAACAAACTATTAATAACAATTACAGTTCTAAAGAAGAGCCTATTATGTACAGAATTGAGGAACACGAAATTTGTTATTACCAACCTCTTTTCCAGCTTCTGAATAATCTCTTATTGTTTGCTGCTAATACCATTTACTGTTGTTTCTCTGCTGCTGCTATTTCTGTTTCTGAACTTGGTGATTAGGGTTCCAGTGTGGAACCCTAACTTTTTTATTCTGATTTTCTCTGTAATTTCGTCCCCCTTTTCTGTCTGTGGATTGTTGATTTTATAGGCATTTTTAGGTTTTTTGCATTAAAATCCTGATTCTGATTTGATCCTATTTCCTGTTTCAGGTACCGGGCTTGCTGAGAAGCCTTGGGGAGCAAGAACAGCCCAATTTGAAGCTGTCGATGCTGCTCTGATTATTTTTGTATTTTTCGTTTTCCTATTTTTTGTATTTTTGGATGATTATTATTTTTTGTATTTTTTGGATTTTTGGATAATTGTAATATTATTTTTGTAAATAAAAACAAATAGCAATTTTTGACATTTTTAGGCTATATATACTACTCAAAATAAATGAATAGGCAGAGTAAAAATAATAAAAGAAATTGGGCCAAATACAAAAGTGATATCAGACCCAACTAGACAAGTGCGTGAGAACGAGACCCAAATAGAATAAATAAGCCCGTTGACCATTAAACGCTAACATTATCTTAGAATCGCGTTCTTAGTCTCAATTAAACGCTAACTTTGTTAGTCTCAATTAGGTTCGACTAAATCCAAATACGACGATTAAATTGAAGAACGCACGAAAAGATCGATCATTCGCGTGCATGCCTAATTTAAAACAACGGTATTTCGATTTAGTTGAACAGGGTAATTGAAATTGGCCAGGGTTAGTAACTGAGACGCCGTACTGATAATTCTCGTAACCACGCGACTTCAAAACACGATTTAAGTAAAATAAACGACTAAAACTAGAAAAGGAAGACAGACAAAATTGGGGTATAACAGCTGCCCCTCTTTATTTGGATTTTGACAAGGAATATGAATTGGCCGAAACAAATTCTGAGGCAAAATAGAAATAAAGAATTCAGAAATTATACCAATTTTGTCTACCTAGAGAAACCTGAGGCAAAAAAGGTAAAACGGGCACTTGGCGTGCAGAAAGCGGTAAACGGGCACTTGGCGTGCAGAAAGCGGTAAATGGGCACTTGGCGTGCAGAAAGCGGTAAATGGGCACTTGGCGTGCAGAAAGCGGTAAATTGCCCAGGCTGCCTAAAACCTGTAATCCTTAAACGAACTCTTGATGAATCCGAGTTTGCACGTGGCTTTGAGGAGCACGCTTCCTGTTGGCCTTTTCGAGCGACCGGGGGGATCGTTATCAGCTCCGGAACTGATATACTGATCAATGCACGGCGTCCACTGTATCTTAGGCTGATACAACTATTCCGTTGAACCTCAAATGGGGCTGCGGTCCATCGCGTTGCTCGTACGCGACGTGAGACCTGGGCAGAAGGGAGCGATGATCTCTGTGCTCCAATCCGCAATGCGCGCTTGAGCGCTCTCTTTTCTTTTCTCTCTTTCTTTTCTATTTCTCTCTTTTCTTTTTTTCCTCTTTCTGAACTCCCAACTTGGGGAACATTTTCTGGAATCTGGGGGCGAGGGCTAACACCGAAGTGCTCGTCCTTTTTTGTACCTGTAGCTGAAAATGAACAAATGCATGCAATGCAAATGCCATGATTGTTGTTTTCTTTTTTCTTATGATGAATGATGAGTTTCTTATTTCCTTTGTCTATGTCGGATGAATGCATGATCTTCTACTGTTCCTATATGCTTGATGAATGCAATGATTTTCCTTTTCTTCTCTTGTCTGTACGCAATGCATGATTTTCTTTTTCTTTTGCTTATGAATGCATGATTTTCTCCTGATCTTATATGTCTTTTTCTCTTTCTCTAGCTTCTCTTTTTTCTTTTTCTTTCTTTTCTTTTCTTTTTGTTGCTCTCTTGGCTCTTCTCTTTTCTCTCTTTTGGCTTCTCTTTTTGCTCTTTTAAGAATCATGGGTATGTGAATGCAAAGTTTTGATGAATGCTCGTGTATTTTAATGGAATGACAGATGACATGTAATGGAAAATTTTTCTTCTTTGCCCTTTTTCTATGAAGTGTGAATATTGCTGATGAATAACATGAAATGATAAATGACATGGGACGCTTTAGCTTTCTTTTCTTCTATGAGATGCAAGTATTGATGTGATTCAACTGTATTGCTTTGATGTTTGAATGCAAATGTATGCGGTGATTGATGTTTTGATGAATGAAATGCTCCTGTTCTAACTTCTGTTTGTTTCTTTTTGCTTCTTCTATGAAATGCAAACATTAATATGATGCAATGCTCTGATGTTTGATGCAATGATTCTTGTTTGTTTTTTCTTTTATGGAAATGCTAACGTTAATATGATGCATATGCACTGCTTTAATGTTTGATGATTGGATGACAAAGGAATGCTTTGTGAAATGATGAATCACATGGAATGCTTTTGTGTTGCTTTTGTGGTTTCTTTTCTTTGTTTTCTTTTTGCTTTTTCTATGAAATATCTGATGCAAAATGTAATGCTCTAATGATGGATGACATGCAATGATTTTGTTCTTTTCCCTTTTTTATGAAGTGCGAACATTAATATGATGCCAATGCAATGAAAAGATTTCTTCTTTTTCTGTGCAACTGACGTGGAATGTTTTTTTCTTTTTGCTATGTGATGAATGCACAAAATGTGAAGATGCAAATGTAATGCTTTGATGCATATGCTATAATGCCTAGATGCATGAGGTAAACATTTTTGTGATGATGAGATGCGAGACTTTGAATGCAAGGACTTGAGATGATTATTGACCATTCTGTTGAAAAATTGAATTTGTTCAAACTCTAGTGTTCTCAAGGTTTTTATTTACAAACAACCTCACTTGTTTTCTCTTTCTTTCCATGATGACTGAATTTTAGATATCACGTAAACAACTTGTGTTCTCTCTTTTTGAAGCATTGTCTAGTAAGCATGCATATGAGTGCAAGTGTGAATGAATGAGTCAGTTAACTTGGAATTGGTTTAGGGCATGGAATTTTTATGGCAAGTGAAGGAATGACAGACATGGTTGTTGCCGAAGCTCATGAGGGCTCAAGAGATACAAGATTGCCCCAATTCAGGTCTTTGACGAGTGAATAACTTGCCCCTGTCTAGTGGTGACAACAACTAGGGGTGTAGAAGATGATGAATTGGGAACGCTTCGGCTCTTGGGATGAAAGCTGGAATGAAAGGGGTTTTGCTTCAACCCACAGAATTTGATGTTGCCCCAGTCATAACAAGGACAAACCTGCCCCAATCAGAATGACAAGGTCTTGTTTAGGATAGTGAGTTGAGAGATTGCCCCGGTGACGTTTTTATGGGAATGAATGATATGAAGGAATGGGAATGCACTTGCCCCACTTTAGAATGACATTGACAACTGGAGTGACATGGGATGGGCATTGAACAGACTTTCCCAAGACTAGGGTGTATGGGTGGTAAAGAGAATGCCCCAACTTTTGGGTCTGAGTGGTATTCTCAGTGCAAATCTTTGGTTCTCTACTGATGTCTTGACTTTTGGTGCGCAAGAATCCTTACCTGGTGATCACTAAACCTTGTTTTAATGCATCTTGAATGTGTTTTGGAGTGCAAGTCCCTCTTTTTTATTTTGTCAGCTTTCTTTTTTCTGACTGTTCGTTTTTGTTTCCTCAGTTCTCTTTTTTCTGAGGGTTTATTCTTTCTTGATCAGCTTTCTTTTTTCTGATCGTTTGTTTTTCTTTTGAGCAAACACATTGTACATAGATAAACTTGTTTGTCCTAAGATTAGAATTCGAGTGAACAAAAGCAACCGGTCATTGATCGGAATGGACTTTTCGGGATTGTGGTGTTTTGTGGAGGAAAGAGGGTTAGGCTTAATGAAGTGTTTGAGGCTAAAGGGAGGATGAGTTTTGTTCGGCGTTGATTGACGGTTAATGGTCTATGAGGAAGATGGTTATTGGGCTTGTTTGGGCTCTGTTAAAGCAAATTCGTGTCTCATGGTAGAATGACTAAGGGGTTTGATGTTGAGGCCAAAGGAAGTGTTTGAAGGTTTATGGAATCAGGTGTTGGAATGATGAAGTGTTTGAAAGTTTATTTAGACAAGGATCTCATGTACCAGCTCACCACTTACATTTCTTTTGTATTTTCTTTTGTTTCGGGATTTTCATTTTTGAATCCCCTTTTTTTGATTTTCTCTTTTCCTTTCTTCTTTTTTTCCGACTCGGGTGAGCTGATAAAAAGTGATGCACTGTTTTTTTTATTTGGGGTGATCCTTGTCTAGGGTGATTTATGGATTTTGGTTTTTCTTGGCTCAAGGTGGGTAGGAAAGGGACTTTCTGGGATTTTGGGGTTTTTGAGGAGATGGCCAAACTTCATTTCAAATCCCGATTGCTTATTTCTATAAGATTTAACCTTAGGACAATAACTTATCTATCTTCAGGGGTTTGCTCTTTTTTCCTTTTTGTGCCCTAATTTTTGCCTGGACCGCTCTTTGCGAGTTTTCAGCCCACCGGGCGCTCCTTTTTGCCTAGGCCGCCCTTTGCGGGTTTTCAACCTAGCGAGCTTGTTTTCTTGTTTATTATATTATTATTATTATATTTTTTTTTGAGAGACTTGCACTGAAGGAATATGACATTAATCAAGGGGAATTAATGATCACAGACTTGCCCTAGCATGGAGGACTTGAACCAAAAGTCAAATACGCACTGATGGGGAGAATATGCACTTTATGGGTGGACGGGGTGGGACTAGACTTGGACGGGAAACTGTGGTAAGGGAGGAAAACCAACGGACTCAAACAAGAGAATGTACTCATAGCATGCACGCTCATTAGAAGAATGCTTCACAGAGAGTTAACATCAGTTAAAAATTTGTTTTTCTTTGACACACTATTTCAGTATTTTGTCATAGAATGGATGGGATGCAGTGCCTTTGAAAGAAATGCAAATGAGCTAATGATTTGAAAAACTGAGTGCCTTGGAACACCTTGAGTTTGCAACCAAGTAAGGATAAACTTTTTCAAAAAGGATGATTGTTTCGCAAGAACGTCTCGCTTCTCATCACAACTCTTATTTTTATGCAATGAATGAATGAGCAAATTATGATATGCCAGTATGATGCAAATGCGTGGAGAATGACCACTCGAAGAGTGTGGCTTATTCTAAATAATTTTGTTATTTTTTAATGCAAGACAAAATATGGAATGCCAATGCAAATGATGCAAGAATGATGCCCCTCTTTTTTTCAAAATGATTTTTGATTTTGATTTTTTTTATTTTTTAGAGGCGAGACAAGGTATGAAATGCCAATGCCCTTTTTTTTTTCTTTTGAATGCTGAAAGATGCAATGATGATGATTTTTATTCATGATTATGAATGAGATGCTTTTTTGTTTTCATTTTTTTTTGTGCAATGAAAGGCATGATACTCACAATGATTTTCTTTTTTTGTTTTTTTTTAGTTTTGGAACATGATTTTGAAAATTATTTGGAGATGCAAATGATTTTATTGGAAAAAAGGTTTTAGAAAAATGTGCTTGACGGGGTATGACCCGCTCCTACGTATCCCCATTGTAATGAGGAATCAAAGCTTACGTAGTTCAACTGTGTCTCTTTTTTTGAAATAATGCTTATGCATGAACGCCTCGTCTTGGGTGAACTCGACGAGGATTTTTTGCATGATTATAAATGAAATGCTTATGCTATGCAGATGATAATTATTTTTTGTTTTATCTTTATGTAATGAAAGGGAATGCAAGATGAATGTTTTTTTTTTCAAACTTTTGTTAGATGCAAATGCAATGGTGCGAAACGATGTGAATGCGAAATGATGTGGATGCGAAATGATGTGTCACTTACATAAAAAGAGGGTAAGAAAATAAGGATATTATTTTCTACGATTTTGAAATAGAGTTTAAAAAAAAGGAATGTCTAAACTAATGCAACAAACAAAGGCGTGCCCCCGTGTCCTACAAAGGGTGGGAATCCTAGGGTCTAAAGTCGGCGAAAGGGGTAATCCTCCCATGTAGGTTCTAATCACTTCCTTACAATGGCAACCAAGAGCTAAAGTCTCTCTCATGATGGCACCCACAATCGTAGAAAGCTACCGAGTGTGAGGCATCATGACAAAGCGCACTCTTGGGCGGAACTTTCATGAGAGCCATACAGACAAAGGTCTACGAATGGCAGTCACTAATCGTTCCCACTCTCCTAGGTTTTTTGTTCAGACCTTGGGTTTTAGGCCCCACTCAATGCTCACAAGTATAGGATGTGAAGTGTGTGTCGAGGGCACAACACCTAGGAATAACTACCCTTCCCCACCTGCAAATGAAAATCCAGAGCAGTCCAGACAAATAGCATGTTGTTTATCCTAGGGTTCAATATCGATCCAATATAAACTAATCTAGGGTGCCAATAACAATGCACTACTTACCTCAAGAAAGGGAGCAAAGAAGAAGGGGACATGATAAGAAAGGGGAAGTATGCATGTGCTTACCATAGGAAAGGGAGCAGAGAAGAAGGGGACATGATAAGAAAGGGGAAGAAATGCATGAGAGAACTAAGCAAAAAAGTAATTATCTATTGCAAAAACAAACATAGAAGAAGAATGCACATGGACGTAACATGCTTATGAAAAAGGAAGAAGAAGAGAGGCAAAGCAAGATATTCAAATCAATCATATAAACCACGCATTTAAATAATTAGGCTTGACCCACTTTTGAAAAAATGTTTTTTAGTGTCCCCAGTGAAGTCGCCAGCTGTTGCGCCCAAAAAAGTCCCCGAGGGAGAACCTTCCTCGTTCACAACTTTTCCTAAGACAATGAAGCCGCCACCAATATTTCTTAAGGAAAATATTAGGAAAACCTTTTTTGGAAAGCGATTGGTCTTGCGAAACTAGAGAATAGGGTTCGGGGGTCGGTTACGCGCAGGGAAGGTGTTAGCACCCCACACGTCCTCTCTACTGAGAGGGAACCTTTAATTAAATGTGTGGTTTTAAGTGTTGATTTGAAAAATATCTGATTTGTCTATTTATTTCTTATTGAAAAATGAATTAAAGAACTTAATAAAAATTTTTATTTTTGGCGAGAAAGGAAGAAAAAAGGGTTTTTAGAAAGAAGTGCTTGACGGGACATGGCTCGCTCCTACGTATCTCCCGGTGCGATGGAGAATTCAAAGCTACGTAGTTCTTGTGTAGAAAATGTTCGCGTGTTTGGTGTTTTTTAATATAGGGGTTTTAGGATTGTGTGATCTGTGTTGAAGGACCACTGGGGGTCTGAAGGGCCGCTGGGGGCTGAAGGAGCGCTGGGGCTCTGAAGGACCACAGTTCACTTATCCTAAAACAATGATTAACCCGGCCGTACGACCGACTTAATCCCCTACTTTGAAAATAAGATTTTTGATTTTTGAAAGAGATGTGTTTGTATTTTTTATTTAGGAATTATTTGTTTTTGCGCTTGACAGGGGCGTGGCCCTGCTCCTACGTATCTCTGGGTGGAGAATCAAAGGCGACGTAGTTCTAGGTTCTTTTGAAAATAATTGTTGAAAACTTATTGTGAAAATGATTTTTATTTGTTATGCTTGACGGGATGTGACCCGCTCCTACGTATCTCCTGATGCAATGGAGAATTCAAAGCTACGTAGTTCTTCTTTGTTTGGAAAACGGTTTTTGTTATTTTATTATTTATTTATTTTTTATCTTGTTTAATTGTGAAAATTAGGCATTTATGATGATCAATTGAGCAAAGGCTCCAAGTGATCACCACTAGTACCTCATTGTTAGTAATCATGCAAGCAAAGGCTTCACAAGACTATTTAACAAAGTTTTTAACTTAGTGAACTTTTCAGGAAAATTCAGGCATTCATGATGATCAATTGAGCAAAGGCTCCAAGTGATCACCACTAGTACCTCATTGTTAATAATCATGCAAGCAAAGGCTTCACAAGACTATTGACAAAGTTTTTAATTCATGAGAAATTATTTTGTTTTGAAGAGAATTAAATTAAATTAAAAAAACGAGAAAGGGGGTGAAATGGTAAAATAAGGGTGTGAATAAAAGGGGAGCTGTATTATTGAAATTGGGGTGTAAAAAGTGGCAGCCCATATGGTAGACTGTCCACGAATCCGTGGGCTTTCAATAGGGGGTGCGTATTAAAATGGGTGGTGTATAAAGTAATCTGATGTTTTTTAAAATTAAAATTAAACTTAAAAATGGGAGAGGGTATAAAAGGCAGCTAGGTTTTTTAGAAAACCTAATTTCAATTCCTCTTCTCCCTCAGCTGCGCCGCACTCCCCCCTCTTTCTAACCCTAAAAAAAAAGAATCTCCTTCTCTCTCTCTTCTTTGCCTTCTCCGTCTCTCTCTCTCTCATCCAACCCGTCGCTTCCCCCTTTCTTCCGCCTCTTCCTCGCCGTCCCCACCCTCTCTCAACCGTGACCTCGCCTTCCTCCTCTCCTCTCCTTACACCGCTCCACCTCTCTCTCCTTATGCGCCGTGCGGCGCCTCTTCTCTCAAACCCAGCCTCGATCTCTCCCTCAAACTCAACTCCGCCTCGCCCACTCTTCCTCTCCACGGCGCTGTGTTCATTCCTCTCTCTCTCTCCACCACTGAACTCTCTCAAACGGCGCAAAGTTTCCCCTCCCTAGCCGTAGATCTACCTTTCATGGCACCGATGACAAAAAATGGGTAGAGAAGAGTGGATGTGGTAGCGGTGCGGTGGTTGATGGTGGTTTGGTTTGCGAAGGTGTGGGCGGTGGCTGTTCATGGTGGTCAGCGCGAGAGAGGGGCGACGCGAAACGAAAACCCGTACGATGATGGGCTGTTTGCGGTGGTGCAGGGGGACGACGCGCCCGTGGCGAAGGGGAGGGTGCGACAGCATGTTTGGCCTGATGACGGTGTCTTTGCATCTTTTTTGGGACGAACGATGACGCCGGTGCGCGGTGGACGGCCACCGTCTACGGTGGTCGGAGGTGGTACGTTTCGTCTTTTTTTCTATTTTCTGTTCTGTTCCCTCTTTTTGTGTTTGTCTTCTTTATTTTTTGATTAATTATCTCTTAATATTTTTTTATGAACCCTAATTTCTAACTTATACTAATTAATATTTTTTTACAGAATACTACCCCTAATCCCTTATTCCTAATCCTAAGTTAAACCTCCATTTGTTCGTAAAAATAAAACGAAAAACTGAAACTGACTAATCTAGCCATGGAAACATAAACTGAACTATTTTCCTTAATTCATGTATATTATTTTGATACTGATTTGAAAACAAACTATTAATAACAATTACAGTTCTAAAGAAGAGCCTATTATGTACAGAATTGAGGAACACGAAATTTGTTATTACCAACCTCTTTTCCAGCTTCTGAATAATCTCTTATTGTTTGCTGCTAATACCATTTACTGTTGTTTCTCTGCTGCTGCTATTTCTGTTTCTGAACTTGGTGATTAGGGTTCCAGTGTGGAACCCTAACTTTTTTATTCTGATTTTCTCTGTAATTTCGTCCCCCTTTTCTGTCTGTGGATTGTTGATTTTATAGGCATTTTTAGGTTTTTTGCATTAAAATCCTGATTCTGATTTGATCCTATTTCCTGTTTCAGGTACCGGGCTTGCTGAGAAGCCTTGGGGAGCAAGAACAGCCCAATTTGAAGCTGTCGATGCTGCTCTGATTATTTTTGTATTTTTCGTTTTCCTATTTTTTGTATTTTTGGATGATTATTATTTTTTGTATTTTTTGGATTTTTGGATAATTGTAATATTATTTTTGTAAATAAAAACAAATAGCAATTTTTGACATTTTTAGACTATATATACTACTCAAAATAAATGAATAGGCAGAGTAAAAATAATAAAAGAAATTGGGCCAAATACAAAAGTGATATCGGACCCAACTAGACAAGTGCGTGAGAACGAGACCCAAATAGAATAAATAAGCCCGTTGACCATTAAACGCTAACATTATCTTAGAATCGCGTTCTTAAGCCCAAATTGAAACGACAAGTCCAATCGCGAGAAAAATGACTTTGTTAGTCTCAATTAGGTTCGACTAAATCCAAATACGACGATTAAATTGAAGAACGCACGAAAAGATCGATCATTCGCGTGCATGCCTAATTTAAAACAACGGTATTTCGATTTAGTTGAACAGGGTAATTGAAATTGGCCAGGGTTAGTAACTGAGACGCCGTACTGATAATTCTCGTAACCACGCGACTTCAAAACACGATTTAAGTAAAATAAACGACTAAAACTAGAAAAGGAAGACAGACAAAATTGGGGTATAACAGCTCTTAAATTTGAGGCAAGCCAACCACCATATTCTTTTTCTGCAACATCTTCAAGCTATTGAAATTCAAATGTCCCATCCTCTTATGCCATTTCCAGACTGCATCATCCACTTGTGCAACTAGACATTTTTGATCGATAGAGTTCACACCAACCTTGAAAGTTCTATTGCTTGTCATAGACACTTTCAATACAGCCTTCTCTTTGCTGTCGAAAACTTCCATGTAATTTTCCTTCATGTTCATTGAATAGCCCTTCTCTAGCAATTGCCCCAAACTAAACAAATTACTCTTCATTTGTGGAATATAAAGCACATCACTCACTATTACTTTTGTTCCATCTTCCCTTCTAATGGCTACCTTTCCAATGCCTTCTGCAATGACACATCTGCCATCACCAAATCTGATCTTTCTTCTCACAGTTTTGTCAATTTCACAAAACTATTCTAAGTGGCCTGTCATGTGATTAGAGCAGCCCGTATCCAAGTACCACCATTCCACTCCACCACCTTCAGTAACTGTCATCAACATCATCACCTCTCCATCAATTGTTGCCATTAATGCAACAGCTTCTTCATCAGAGTCACGCGCTAACTGTGCCTCTTCATTCCTCTTCCTAGGTACTTTAGGATTCACACATTCATCTGCAAAATGGCTCCATTTTTTACAATTATAGCATTGAATGTGTTCCTTGGATTTCTTCTTTCCCTTGCCATCACTCTCACCTCCTTTCTTCTGAGATTCTTGCTTAGGATTTCCACCCTCATTCTTGTTACTCTACCACTTTCCTTTACCTTTCTTCTTCCAAGATTCATTACCACCACTTCCTTTCTTTTTGGGATTGTGTAAACAATGCCTTCTCAGTTTCTTTCTCATTTTTCTTGACACCATCTCTGTTCTTCAACTTCAATTCATGAACTTCTAAAGAACCTATTAATTGTTCCAATTTCAGCGTATCTAGGTCCTTTGATTGTTCAATTTTAGCAACTATATTGTCGAATTTGGGTGTTAAACCCATGATAACCTTTTCGACCTTCATTGAATCAGTAACTACTTCACCACAACTCTTCATCTAGTTGGTTAATACAGTTAACCTATTCACGAATTGCGCTACTGTTTCATTTGGTTCCATTTGCAATTGACCTAATTGACGCCTTAAAGCCATCAATTTCACCTTCTTGGTTTGGTTGTCGCCGGCGTAAGTGGTTTCAAGAACATCCCAAGCTTCTTTGGTCGTCTCATACTCAAATATCTTTTCCAAGACATTCGAATCTACACATTGATGGAGGAAGTATATCGCCTTGTCGTCTTTCTTCAATTGTTCACGGTGAGCTGCCCTCGCCGTCTCCGTTGGTGTTGCACCAAGCGGTGTCACTCCACTGCGAATGACATCAAGAACACCCCGATACCTAAAGACAACCTTCATTTGCGCCGTTCATCGTTCATAATTGTTGGCGTCAAAAATTGGAAGTTTCGCATGCATCTGATCACTGGTTCTTGAAGCTTCCGCCATGTTGCTGTCGCGTTCTCCGTCGTGCGTGGCCGTGGATCGTCTTGCTCTGGATGCCAATTTGTTGGAATATCACACTCAATATACACAAAGAGAAAGAGAGGTCGAAAGAAAGAGAAGTTGTCGAAGAGAAGGGGGAGGGTGTCGAAAGATTGCAAGAAGTGTTTTTACGAGAGTGAATGCAAGAATAGGGAACAACTTTCACATTCAATTGGTGTTGACTTATTACAATGTGTATTTATAACACTTGGGCAAAGCTAAACAGAATTTACCATTGCCTAATTACAGTTAAATGGATTTTAACCAATCACTTAAAACTAATACACAAAGTCTTCTTAATTGCTAATAAGTCCTACACAAGTTTGTAATTTACACCACAATACTCATGAGTCATAACATCAGTCCAAATGTCTCGAATATCATCACAACTCTTAAGCAATGCATTATAGGTAGGGGTGTCAGAATCGATGGATTAGATGAATTTGGACTTGGATTATAATGGATGGATTGGAAAAATTTTATTTATCAATTTATATGCATTTAAAGTGTACTAAAAATATTCAATCTAATTCATCCATTAAGGCTATGTTTGGTAAAAAGTAGCTGATAGTCGATAAGCTAGTGGATAGTGGATGAGCGAATAGCGGATAGCGGATGAGCTAGCGAATAGCGGATAGCGGATGAGCTAGCGGATAGCGGATGAGCTAGCGGATAGCAAAAAATGGATAAGCTAGCTGATAACAAATGATGTGTTTGGTAAAACAAGCAGTTGAATTAGCTGATAAATGTAAAATAACATAAAATGATATATTTTTTTAATTCATGATTATATTTATTGCTTGCTTATTTTATTAAGGATAGAAAAGGAATTCAAGAAAAATAATAAGGATAAAAATGCCAAAAAAAGTAAAATGCTATACGCTATCTGCTCAAACGCTACTTGAAGTAGCGTTTCAAAAACGTTAAACGCTACCCGAAAAACGCTAAACGCTAATACGTACCAAACACCCGTACTCGTCAACCGCTAGTCAAATATGCTTGTTTCATCCACTATCCGCTAGCGGATGGGACGCGTCAAATAGAGCCTAAACAAAAAAAACCATCCAATCCATCCATTATATTTTTAACACATAATTTTTTTTAATAAAAGAATACTTTAATCATAATTTTAATATTTTTTTACAGAATTTAAATGTTTTATATTTATATATAAGGGTGCTTTTAGGGTGAGGGAGCAAATCAAATCCCTTACCAATGAACCATTAAATATGACCGTAGGATGTAGTATAAAAATTCATCAACGATTGAGATTTAATACTGGTTGATTCAATCTTAACCACTCATAGCATTTTACACAATTTCCTACTGTCAAGTTTAGAGATTCACAAATGAGGGATTTGATTTGCTCCCTCACCCTATAAACACCCTAAATATAATTATATAATATATATATATATATATATATATATATATATATATAATATTGTTGTGGTCATGTGGTGGCACCGTTCCGACGATCCGACGACCGACGACTGCTCGGAGCTCCGATGGCCACGTCGAAGTTCTGACAACCTTAATGTCTTATTTTTTTATATATATTATATATCTATTTATATTATATTTTGTTCTGAATTATTTTTTAAAATTTTGTTTTTTTGGAAGAATTTTAATAAACAAATTGAGAAGTATTTTTAAAAATATTTTTTATAATTATCCAAAGAATTTTGATTTTATATCCAATGGATTTAAAAAAAATAGATGGATTACAACCATCCACAAAATCAAGCAGATGGATCCAATCTAATCCATTAATATACTTTTTTGGTAATTGACGCATTGGATCAATTTTGTTATAGACTGACCGAATATCAAGTGGACAAATAGACAATATTGACACCTCTAATTAAAGGTCGATAAATTAAGACATCTGGAGCATAAATCAGATGAAGTCATATTCTTAAGCTTGCGTTCTTCATTTGTCATTATTTTTAATACAGGATTCTGTTAAATATTTTTATTTTGCTTCTGTAACATGAGAGGAAAGTTTACTTGACCTTGGGGAAGAGAAGTTGCCAACTGATCTTAAGAAGAATCATCAATATTTTATATTTTTTCCGTCAAGATCTACCACTTTGTGCAACATACATCACATCAAAGTATCAAACTCATAAATGCAAGTTATTCATATTCGTATTGTAGAGCAATCAACGAAATATTTAGGTTAATATCCCAAATCACTTCATTAACTAAAAGCAAGTATAGTCCATATTGGTTAAGAAACCTAGAATCAAAACCCAGAATAAAAGGTTATTAAATACTAATTATATAGCACATTCCACTAGAAGCTTATTAAGCAAAGAGAGAAGTATATGAAACTGAACAAATATTTTTAGACCTAAAGTTTATACCAAGGCAATGCTACTCTCACCACCAGGTGGCTTCCGTACACCACCTAGATAATCTCTAGATTCTGCCTTGCCGTCAGCAAATATGTTGCTGCCACTTATCTCTCGCAGTTTAGCACCGCTTAATGTTTTCTCGACGGATAAAGGTGTAGCGTCACTCTTGAATATGTTATTTCCTGAAAGTTCTGAAAATTTCTGGTCATTAATCTTCTTAGCTGTCTTCATAACTGGTTCCTCAGCAGCAGACATGTCAATGCCTTGATTTCCATCATTCTACTTAAACCAATGTGAAAAGTAACTCTGTTATTTAAGCTGTACAAAGATATAAGTATATAGATGGATGTATAACGCACAAATTCTCTCCAATCTATAACACAAGGTCACATAAGCAACTGTCACTTAAATTAAGTAAATTTATCAAACAGTGTGTTTGTCACTTGAAATTCTCTCCATCATGTCAGACAGTGTTTTTTGTCAGAAACTTACCAACACTTTGGACAAATCTACTTGTCTAAAATGAGGTTTTATATTGCTACAATGATTCATATTAATTCTAAAATATTGATAATCTCTTGATTTGTGTTTTTATATTGATTTTATGTTGTATTGTACATGTCATACCCCATCATGACAGACATGAGCTTATAACATCCCTGCAGCACTTTTTTTTTTCTGTGCTTATTCACAAATAATCACTTTATATTGGCAAAGTGCATTACACGGTTCTCAAATTATAATATTCACATTGCATGATCTGAGAAATCTAGTTTCCTTTCTTATTGATAGGAACCAACTAGTTTATGGCAGAAAAAGTATGAACACAATAGTATTCTCAAGATATACGAGAGATCCAACCTTCTCAAAATGCCACAATGGCCCTCAACAGGCATTCCTAACGCCGCCTAACCAACTCAAAGTAATTAATTAACTAACTAACTCAACCTAATTAACTAATTGTAATTAACAGGGACAAACCTATCACTTACAAAATTAATGCATGTTTGCTTAAACAGAGTCCTATATGTCATTTTCCAATAGACAGAAGCTGCAAAGCACAACAACCAGCACAGCAAAAAAAAAACAGTAAGAACTAAACAATGGAAAACGGTATGAGTATTTATTTCTGAAATGAGAGAACTATAGTGGAATAAGTATCCCTAATGTTGCATAGCTAGGCTCCTAGAGAAAGCTATTGCTCTCCATTCATAACGTACATAGGCAATTCCAAAACATTCGACCTATTTAATAGCCGCAAGCAACAAATCAGTAAGCAGTAGCATCCTCTTTTTCCTAATATTGCATTATAGCTCTCCAAATCCTAGACGTGCTTGTTAATGCTTCCCCTTTATGTAGAGCTATTACTTCCTATGAGAATTTACAATATAGCAGTAAAAACAGCTATGGATGGAGGAACAACCTACTTGAAGAAATGGAACAGAAAAAGAAAGTAAAATGATATCCTCAAATGAGAATACCCCCTTACTGAGATGGAATGACTTCCCAATGCTCAGCACCCACAGTTAACTCTATCATCGTCGACTCCTACAAAAGAACTATGGATTCCATGTACAAACATCATAATTATTTTCCCCAAAATATATTCCACTACCACTCACTCAACCTATTTGATAACTTCAACCCACAAATCAGTAACCATTCTGCTTTTCTCCTTCTCTCACTGCCAGGTTAGTACTTTTCCCAGCCCTCCCTCTAGTTGTTCTATTTTAAAGGATCTAGACCTTGAGCCCATGTGACCGATGGCGAATCAGCTGCCCTTTTGGACTCAACTACTCATTTGGGCCCCAAGTAACAGAAGTTATGAAAGTATTACACAAATATTATTATTAACATATCGGTGTATGCGTGTTCGCGTGATGCAGACAACATACTTTCATGTGTGTTCATGTGCCAGAAATAGAGAAATCAAAAATTGACAAGTAATCACAGAAATCATATAGGTTAGCAATTTAGAGAAGCGCATACATGTAGTGCAGCAGGTTCTCCAATATGCACGCTTCCTTTTAAATCCAGTACGCGAGGAGTTACGGCTCGGGGCTTAATTTCTGGCGGTGGAGCAAATATGTCATGACCACTAAGCTCTCTGGTCTTTGCATCAGAAAGCTGTTTCTTTGTCTTAGAATCTTCACTTTCCAGTGTTCCACTTAGCTCACGTTGCTTGGCAAACTCAGGCAAAGTGGTCGGTTTTCTTGGAGAAACACTCTCCTCCTCACCAAAGGAAATATGACTAATTCCTGCAACCGCTTGCTACAACAATAAACAATAATAATACGAGTTAGGAGAGATCCACTACATAACTATGATTAATACAAAATGTAGAAAACAGTGTTCATATAAATTCTAGGCCATAGATATCAAATTATACCTGGTACATTCGTACTCCTGCTTTAGTTGAGGGACTTTTGACACTCCCATCTTCGTTGGTATCATTTTCTCCATTGGCAGCAAAGATTCCACTACCAGTGATCTCCTTCATTTTATACTCTGAACAAGGCTTGCTGCAAATTTCAGCACAGACAATCGCAGATTCCATAAGAAGTTGCACAGAGCAAATTGATCAAATTACATTATTATATTTATATTATATAACAGACATAAGAAGGATAAAGTTTTAGTTCATAACATAATTCAAATACTTATTTCAAGTTCATATCTCACCCCTTAGGAATCAAATTCTAGAACAAAATGTAGATGACTGAATAAATGAAGTATCTCATTTGATTTGACCACTCATTTTCTATAATGGAAATTCAACTTTGATTCTGAAAGACAGGTATCAAGATTGACTAGAAAAACAATTAAGTAAGAATGTTATAAATGTTAATAAGCCATTCATCCAAGTTAAGCAATTCAATCTATCCTTTAACCCAACATTTACTTACTATCATGTAAAAGAAAACCACCACAGAGCACGTTACATAATGTGAGAACTATACATATTAGTACCACTAGAAAAAAAATTAGAAACAAAGATTTTGAAAGAATTCTGAAAAAAAGAAACAAAAGGCAAGATATAAAGAAACAAAAGGCAAGATAAAAAGAAGGAACAGCAGATCTCACACACCGTTTGTTTAAGCTCTCAACTTCTTCATCCGTGACTTGACCACCAAACACGACCTTGGTGACTCCATCCGACGGCTGACATTTCACCCCCAACCCAACATAAAAAACAATCCCAAATCAAAAAACAGAAGAAAAAAAACACAATTTTTTCTTTTTGAATAAAAGAATGGAAGAAAAAAAAAGTTACTTGATGAGAACGAGGAGCAGAAGTTGGAGGTAGAGAATGAGGAGGTGGAGTTTCAGACCAAGTAAGCAGATCTGCAGTGGAAGTATAAGGCTTCCTCACTGGAGTGTTTTTCTCCATCAATCAAGCTAATTGCAAATTATTTATATTTCTCTCTAATTTCTTTTTTAAAAAATTTCCGTGCATTCAACACAGCAACAACAAAAATAGGAACAGAAAAAGCGACAACGAGGTTGTTTCTGGCGTGGGACAACGAGGGACTAGTACTATGTTAGTAACGTTTATCTCCGACTCAGTCTCGAAATGACCACCGTGACCCTCCTCCGTTCTCGAAGATTCTTTATTTATTTATTTGGTGTTGATGGGTTTGGCATTGAATCGAATGATTACTTGGGTAGTAGTAGTTCAAAAGTAGAGGGACAGATAGAGAGAGAGTCAATGGTAGGAGTAGAAGTAGTAGAAGCAAAGCTACTATTCTTCTGTTTTAAAACAAAGCAAGCTCCAAGAAAACCATACGTTTTCTTTTCCTTTCAAGGTTTCATTTTGAATTTTTTTGAATTTATTATTATTTATAATTTATAATGCGTACTCTCTCTCCTCCAAGATGAAATGTTTCGATTGTCGGGGAGAATAGCATTTTAGTGGAGGATGTTGAGAAAGTGAAGATGCGGGTTAAAAATCATTTTCAACGGTGTTTTGTTGAACCAAATTATGACTGTCCTTCTCTTGATGGTCTTACCTTCAATCAGCTATCGGCTTCCGAGTCGGATACTTTAATTCAGCCATTTTCCGAGGAAGAAATAAGGATGGGTGTGTGGGATTGTGACGGTGACAAGAGTCCGGGGCCGGATGGTTTCAACTTCAATTTCATCAAAGCTCGTTGGAATATATTGAAGGAGGAGTTGGTGAGTTACTTTAATGAATTTTTTGCTAATGCCTATGTTTCCAAAGCCATCTCGACGTCTTTCATATCCTTGGTTCCAAAGACGGACAATCCTCAAGGTTTAGGTGAGTTCAGGCCTATTTGCTTGATTGGTTGCCTCTATAAAATTTTGGCCAAAGTATTGGCAAACCGTCTTAAGAAAGTGGTGCCTAGCATAATCTCCAACCACCAATCAGCTTTCATAGGGGGAAGACAAATCATTGACGGGGTCGCTATTGTTAATGAAGTGGTGGATTTCGCAAAGAGGGGTAAGGAAGAGTGCTTGTTGTTTAAGGTAGATTTTGAGAAAGCTTATGACTCCATCTCTTGGGGCTTCTTGGTCTACATGTTACAGCGTATGGGTTTCCACCAAAGATGGATTTCGTGGATAAAATCTTGTATGTGCAATAGCTCCATGTCGGTTCTTGTGAATGGTAGCCCTACTCACGACTTCAAAGCACATACGGGGTTGAGGCAAGGGGACCCTTTGTCACCTTTCCTCTTTCTAATCGTTGCCGAAGGATTGTCGGGATTAATGCGGAAAGCGGTGGAGATTGGTTCCTTTCAAGACTTTACCATTTCTAATGAGGTACGGTTTTCTATTCTACAATTCGCGGATGACACAATGTTGTTGGGCAAGGCCACGTGGGAAAATCTTTGGAGTATAAAGTCTTTACTTCGTGCTTTCGAATTAGTGTCCGGTTTGAAAGTTAATTTCCATAAGAGTAACTTAATTAGCATCAACACCTCGGATGATTTTTTGGAAAGAGCTAGCGTCTTCCTTTATTGTAGAACGGAAGCTTTACCGTTCATGTTTTTGGGTATTCCGATTGGTGCAAATCCTTGACGGGAAGTTACTTGGAGCCCCGTTCTTGCTGCGCTTAGAAAACGTTTGGCTTTGTGGAAGGGTCGTTTCTTGTCGATTAGTGGTCGGGTTGCTCTCATCAACTCCGTCTGGAATAGCATCCCCTCTATACATGCTATCATTCTATAAAGCTCCGAAAGTGGTGATTAAGAAGATGATCAAAATTCAAAGGGATTTCCTTTGGGGTATCAAAGAAAGGAGACAAGGGAATGTGTTGGGTTGCTTGGGATAAAGTTTGCAAAGCAAAAATGGATGGCGGTCTTGGTATTAAAAATCTCGAGTTATTCAATATTTCTTTGTTATCTAAGTGGAAATAGCGGGCTTTGACGGATACTAATGTCTGCTGGAGCCGTTTGTTGAGACATCATTATGGGGACTATGCTACTACTTTTGTTCATAACTCGGCTGAAGGTATATCTAGCCGGAACTCAGGATCGATTTGGTGGAGAGTCTTGGTAAAGCTGGATGACAATCTTGAGGAACGGCGAAGGTTCACGTGGTGTATTAAAAGGGGGCTTGGTGACGGAACCTCCATTAATTTTTGGAAGGATCAATGGCTAGGCATAGAGCCTTTATTCAAAGTTTTTCCACTGTTATGTGATGGGGAAGGGCAGCAGCAGCTCTTGGTGGCTGACTTGGGTGCATGGAAGGGTGACGTTTGGGTGTGGTCAACACCGTGGCAGCATCACACGGATTCGGTTCGGGTGGCTGAAGGCCAAATTTTGGACAGCATTTTACAGTCAGTTAAGCCGACTAAAAGAAGGAAAGACGCATGGCTATGGCCACATGATACTTCCAAGAATTTCACGGTAAAGTCTTTTTATCATCAGCTGTCTTGTAGTGACATATCTTCCAACATTTTGAACCATCAGTGTAACACCCCGGTATTTCTTTAGCAAAGAAATAATTAAATATACAATTTGGTTTACATCAAAGTATAAAAATTCCTGTTCAGATAAACATCCTTACAAGAAACAGCGGAAACTATGAAACAACATAAGACAATTTCGAGTCATAAGACCGAATACAGAGACGATGACGGGAAAACATAATAACTATGGATAAGTCCATCTTCTATCTTCACCTCGAGCGTGACAACTGAACATCACGTTTACTTCCTCGTTCCCTGTTCTCTGTAAAAACAAAAACAATGATTGGGTGAGACAACTTGTCTCAGTGAGCTCTACCGTGCCCCCTCACTAACACTCGGTTCAATTATTAAACCGTTACCATAAGTTAAATAGCAATGTCCAGCTAATAATCGAAACGCCGACTGTGCAACAACCACTAATCTCGGTGAATCGTGTACATAATTTAGCATAAACCGGCTATGCAACAACCACGAATCCCAGTAACCCACGTTTGACCATGCCATAACATTTCAGGGCCTAGGGTGAGGGCTCATGACTTCCCTTCCTAGTATGCTATTCCGTCAGGTCGTCACCCAACTCGATATAATTTATATATATCATACCCGCATTGGGCCGTCACATAAAGTCTAGATAATATTTATCTATGGTTGATCTATAACCCGTTTTGATGAATTCAAAGTTAGACATCCGGCATTATAATCACAATACAAGGTTAGACATATAGTCCGGTTAGTTATTGAAAGGTGAACACACACGCGATCTAATCATTGGGTTCTTTCCAGAATGATCACTTTCAAAAACAGGCCATTTTATAGTTTAAACCACTTATTAGATTAGGTATTTTCATAAGCTTTCTAACGCATCTAAAAACACGTCAATCGGACACCCGAGTCAAAAGTTATAGTAAAAACAATTTCAATTGGGGTCGTTGAACACTTTCACTGCGTCGCGACGCGGAAGGGTTCTGTCGCGATGCTAGAACTCACAGTGACGAAATTGTCACAAAGTCTAGCCTCGTCGCGAGGCGACGGGCACGGGTCGCGACGCGACCCTTGACAGAAAGGTTAAAAATAGTTGTTCTGAAAACCAGTTTTTCCCAATGCGGTCCCAAATCGTTACCGAGACTTTCCGTGGACACCGAGACATAAAAACAGATGTTTAGTATCATTTTTCAGACCATATTTCAAACTTATTTTCAGTTCACATACATCACATATGGGTATATATTTGGATAAAAACCGTAAAACGACTTTTTAACGAAGACGGTTTTCTCGACTCGATAGAACGCCTCGGACACAGAATTTTGCCAAAAGGCCAAAACACAATTATTCCAGAACATCATTATATCCCTAATCGTGAGTACAACTCACCGGTATGACGAGTCCCCGAGAAGTCGCGTCCTCGCTTGAACAATCGAACTGTTAACCACTCGAACAATCCCTGTAATCAGGAACACGCTCCGAATGCCTCCGTGACTGAACTCAGTGGGCCCCACTTGCACAAACAGCAAATCGATCAATCGTTCTTACTACTGAACTCCTCTCCGGTATATTGAACTGATGACCCTCGAGACTTTGACGAGCCGAACCCAAATTCGACGAGCAAACATTTTCCAGTTTTGTTTATGATTTCCAGTATCAGGGTACAGTTTTGCAACAAGCGTAACTTGGTCAGTTCGTGACCAAAACTCCTCAAATCAGTTCCCATTGCGAAGAGAATTTTGTCTACTTTCCAATGGTTGAAAAATCACACGCATGCAACCAATGTTAAGGGAGATATCACCAAAATAAAGGGACTGGTCCAGTACGGTGCTTGATTCTCTACCGAAAATTGCGGATGGTTCTTGTGCCCAAAATGAAGAACTTTATATCTAGTTTCCAGAGGAACAAAAATCACTTTCATCGGAGTTGTGTACAGGGAGATCCGAAGCAATCACCGAAGGTAGGTAAAACGGGTTTTACCCAGAATTTCTGATTAGCTTGATTATCATCTTCAATCACTTGCCATTACGAATTTGAGCTTCCATCCTCTGTACCAGCAGCTCTATAACCTTCAAAACACCTTCCACTCCACAATGTAGGTTCAGGTTTGCTTCACCTCAAGCTCCTACTGCACATGCAAGGTCATCTATCACTCAAACTCCATTTCTTCAAACTTGGAGCTTCAAGACTTTGAAAATGGTAACATGCAAAGGAGGATGAGGGAGAGTTGGGTTCAAAATGTAGGTTCATTGCGAAGAGCATGAAAAAATGAAAGGGAATGGTGGAGGAAAATCTTACATGCATTCAGGTTGAAGGTGGATCCGTCTCCTTCTTCCTCCCTCACTCTCTCGCCCTCCTTTCTTCTTTTCTCCTTTCTTCACTTTCTGTTTTTCCTCTCTTTTGTGTTGCTGGGAGTGGTAAGTGAGTGAGGAAAGGGTCAGATGGGTTAGGATATGGGGCTGAGGGTAAGTGGTGGTGAAAAGACCAAACTACCCTCGGCCCTTAAGTCATGGTTAGGTGCTGAAAATCTTCAAGAATTTTACGGTTAACCATTTGGTTAGATTTCACGACCGCCCTTCGTTCGAGTTGCGACTAACTATTTCACTCAATTGATACATCTTCGATGTCAGGTGAAATGTCGATTTTACCCTTTTTCTCAATTTCCCAAAACGATGCATACAATCCGAATAAATTGCGTGCACTTCATATGCTTGAGCGAATAAACATTGTTTTCACGTAATCATCATATTCATGACCCGATTTATCATCAAATCGAATGATAAATCATTAGTTAATTTTGTAAACCGAAATTAACAAAAACTAGGGATGTTACACTCACCCCAACTTGAAAGATTTTGTCCTCAAAATTGTTTATAATTCGTACGCCTTGTTGACACAAACTTCATCCGATAATCAACTACGTACTCCGACCCTTTGGATGGCAGACACTAGTTGTTATGGATCAACGGTATACCTACAATCTGTTGAGAACACAACTTATAGTTTAGGGTATCTATACATCCTGCACTATCAAAGTCAAGAACTCAGAAGGTTCCGGCTTAGCCGTTACTTGAATTGGAAGGAAAGATATCTGTGAGAGGATCACTTTGAAATCAAATCATGCGGTATCCGGAAGAAGAGTTTTCTTCCGTTCTTGGGCTACGCTTACAAAAGCGCTTGACTCATTTTACTAAAAATCTTAACTGAAGTAAACAGAGCTATTTTATAAAATAGGTTGACTCTCAGTTCAAAGAATGTAGAAAATGGTTTTCCTCGCAACATGACTCGAGAAGACTCTCAAATAAATGTAAAATATTCCTCCATTAAATCTTTTTCCAAAAGTTGAAAGTACCATCGCTTCACTTGTATAAAATTCTTTTCAATAGGGTTTTCAAATAATGATACCTCGGTAAATACGACTATAAGAAAAACGTTAATTCACCCCAACTTATAAATGACCTTACTCGATGCATGACGTTTCCACAAAGTGGAATTTCATCTTCTTATTTTTAAAATTTACAATGTCAAAAGTGAGAATAAAAGTGTTGCTTTGTTGGAACCCATCATTTGTGTGATCAAAACCTCACAAACTTCCATTATCGTGCTTGAGTTTGGCTCCGTTAAGATAAAATAATTGGATTTGTTCGAGGGAGGGATCGGGAAAGATATTGAGCCAAAGGAAAAGCCGGTATTTGCTTTTAAAATTGTTCTCAAACCGCTATTCTATTCGATTCAAATCATTTCCTTTCAATTCCTTTCTCGAATTAGTCCAAGATAAAACTTCGAGGTTAAAACAAGGGCTTGTATTTCGTGATGAAAAATAGGCATGACTCAATTGTCTTAGGAGACTACACAAAAGGTCATAGGGCTCACTATCAAGGACTCATGTGTTATACACTCATTGTCTAATCTTTTAGTCTCAGACCGACATATGGTTCATCCTCAGACATTCTTCCATCATACGGTTGTAGTAAGTGAAAAGGGGAAAGCACTACACGTACCCAACTCATCGGATTTTTAGAAACAACCTCGTGTGCTGAACTACAATCAGACAACTCTGAATTCAGCACATACTTGCATTATTGGCGTCTAACCCAGAGGTTATTAGAATGGAGAAAACTAGCCTTGATCCATCCGATGGATCAAAGTCACAACAACTTACTTCTGACTCTAACGAGGTCGAGATTACGATTGGAGTTTTACCTCAGTAGTGGAAGCTTGAACACTATAACTGCCGAAAGGTAATTGCTTTCACATGGCTTGATACCTCTCCTACTAGAAATTATATTCATATGTCAATTCGGTCTTCCATTACTTCTGAGTAGATGTTTGAGTAACTTACATCTTCAGTTGTCTTAGAAACATTTCCAGTATTTCAGGCAGTCACCGATACAAATGATGTTTTTGACCAACTCAATTTACTAATAAGCGTGTGTCCTTCGACCCTTATAATTCGGTCCATGGAATTCAACCCTACAGCTTGATGCCCTTACACAGGCTATAGTTTCCTCTGAATTGTCTAAGTCATCGACTTATCTAATCTCCGCTGTCTTTCTAGATCAACCAGGCTAGAACTTTGATACCTATGCTTTCTTAGGTCTTGATCACTCAGACGCTAAGTGAATAAGAATTTCGGTATTAGGAATCTTACTAGAACGACATAAGGTTTCCTTAGAAGGTACGGTTTAGTGTCATCCTAGGTCAGTCCATGGTTTCCCGATTAACTTCGACGTAGCAATTATTCTCGGGTTAGTTACGAAATTGGAACTGCGGTGGCACCAAGGGAATTTTGAAAACAAAAAGTTATTTTGGGAATCAAACGAGCACACCTTAAGTGTTTTCGTATTGATCCATAAAAATCAAGTATATGCTATTTGAACGCTTCTTTGGTCCAGCTTCTTTCCGAACTTCCGTAACTATACAGATATAATGATTACTATCACGTAAATCAATCAAGTTTCCGAACGAGTTCTATTCTCATGACCACGTCGTGTTCGTCACTTAGGTGGCCTTAAGCTCCTTGTCCCTCCAACTTCTCGCACACAGGGAGGTTCACACTCCACGAATGCTTTAGGGTTTACGGCTCATATTTAAAACAGAGGTACACTTCACAATACAATTGGAGATATGGTTCACAACCCATCCATCGGTGTAGATATTTTCGTTAGCTTTCCAACGCCTCTCAAAACATAAAAATCGGAGTTCTAGAGCAGAAGTTACGAACAAAATGAGTCGGAAAACTAACAAGAATTTCTCACAGACCGCGATCGGGATGCTTCTAGTCAGAGGATTGAAATAAGGTCACTTCTACTGATTCCACATACTAAACTGCTTTAAAGGATTTGAATCGTAATTCCTGATCGGGACTTAACCTGATCGGCACATTATGACTCTGCTAGGGATAAGTCCATCTTCTATCTTCTCCTCGAGTGTGACAACCGAACATCTCATTTACTTCCTCGTTCCCTGTTCTCTGTAAAAACAACAACAATGATTCGGTGAGACAACTTGTCTCAGTGAGCTCTACCGTGCCCCCTCATTAACACTGGGTTCAATTATTAAACCGTTACCATAAGTTAAATAGCAATGTCCAGCTAATAATCGAAACGCCGACTGTGCAACAACCACTAATCCCGGCGAATCGTGTACATAACTTAGCATAAACCGGCTGTGCAACAACCACGAATCCTGGTAACCCACTTTTGACCACGCCATAACATTTCAGGGCCTAGGGTGAGGGCTCATGACTTCCCTTCCTAGTATGCTATTCCGTCGGGTCGTCACCCAACTCGATATAATTTATATATATCATACCCGCATTGGGCCGTCACATAAAGTCTAGATAATCTTTATCTATGGTTGATCTATAACCCGTTTTAATGAATTCAAAGTTAGACATCTGGCATTATAATCACAATACAAGGTTAGACATATAGTCCGGTTAGTTATTGAAAGGTGAACACACACGCGATCTAATCGTTGGGTTCTTTCCAGAATTATCAATTTCAAAAACAGGGAATTTTATAGTTTAAACCACATATTAGATTAGGTCTTTTCATAAGCTTTCCAACGCATCTAAAAACACGTCAATCGGACACCCGAGTCAAAAGTTATAGTAAAAACAATTTCAATTGGGGTCGCTGAAAATTTATACTGCGTCGCGACGCGGAAGGGTTCCGTCGCGACGCTAGAATTCACAGTGACGATATTTCACAAAGTCTAGCCTCGTCGCGAGGCGACGGGCACGGGTCGCGACGCGACCCTTGACAGAAAGGTTAAAAATAGTTGTTCTGAAAACCAGTTTTTCCCAATGCGATCCCAAATTTTTACCGAGACTTTCCGTGGACACCGAGACATAAAAACAGATGTTTAGTATCATTTTTCAGACCATATTTCAAACTTATTTCCAGTTCACATAAATCACATATGGGTATATATTTGGATAAAAACCGTAAAACGACTTTTTAACGAAAACGGTTTTCTCGACTCGATAGAACGTCTCGGACACAGAATTTTGCCAAAAGGCCAAAACACAATTATTCCAGAACATCATTATATCCCTAATTGTGAGTAGAACTCACCGGTATGACGAGTCCCCGAGAAGTCGCGTCCTCGCTCGAACAATCGAACCGCTAACCACTCGAACAATCCCCGTAATCATGAACACGCTCCGAATGCCTCCGTGACTGAACTCAGTGGGCCCCACTTTCACACACAGCAACTTGATCAATCGTTCTTACTACTGAACTCCTCTCCGGTATATTGAACTGATGACCCTCGAGACTTTGACGAGCCGAACCCAAATTCGGCGAGCAAACATTTTCCAGTTTTGTTTCCGATTTCCAGTATCAGGGTACAGTTTTGCAACAGGCGTAACTTGGTCAATTTGTGACCAAAACTCCTCAAATCAGTGCCCATTGAGAAGTTAATTTTGTCTACTTTCCAATGGTTGAAAAATCACACGCATGCAACCAATGTTAAGGGAGATATCACCAAAACAAGGGGACTAGTCTAGTACGGTGCTTGATTCTGTACCGAAAGTTGTGAACACGATATCTCTCTCATTTCCGAATCAAACCCGATGGTTCTTGTGCCCAAAGTGAAGAACTTTATGTCTAGTTTCCAGAGGAACAAAAATCACTTTAATCGGAGTTGTGTACCGGGAGATACGTTGCAATCACCGAAGATAGGTAACACGGGTTTTACCCAGAATTTCTGATTAGCTTGATCATCATCTTCAATCACTTGCCATTACGAATTTGAGCTTCCATCCTCTGTACCAGCAGCTCTATAACCTTCAAAACACCTTCCACTCCACAATGTAGGTTCAGGTTTGCTTCACCTCAAGCTCCTACTGCACATGCAAGGTCATCTACACTCAAACTCCATTTCTTCAAACTTGGAGCTTCAAGACTTCGAAAATGGTAACATGCAAAGGAGGATAAGGGAGAGTTGGGTTCAGAATGTAGGTTCATTGCGAAGAGCATGAAAAAATGAAAGGGAATGGTGGAGGAAAATCTTACATGCATTCAGGTTGAAGGTGGATGCTTCTCCTTCTTCCTCCCTCACTCTCTCTCCCTCCACTACAAGAAAATGTTGAATTTCCGGCCAGGAATTTCCGGCGGATTCGGAGCCGGCGCAAACTTTCCGGCGGATTCCGTGGATTTTGCGGCGGATCTGTTTTCGCCGTGGACTTTCCGGCGGATTCCGTGGATTTTGCGGCGGATTTGAGATTACAAAAATATTTTTTTTTACGAGATTTTAACAATCCGCTGGTAAGGTTATTTGCGGAGGATATTTGCCAATTTTGAATTTCAGAAAACCGCCGCAAATCCCCCTAAGTCCGCCGCAAATCCCCTAAGTCCGCCGCAGTGCCTATAAATCCGCCGGTAACCACCGTTTCCGGCGGATCCCACCTTTTGACCGTTTGACTTCGTTTCTCCTATATAAACCCCTTCTCCCCTTCTTCGTCTTGACACCTCTACCAAGAAACAGAGACATACGCCACTCTCTTGATACGACACTCTCTTGGGCATTATCGGCAGCGGCTCCAAGAGAGTGGCGTATGTCTCCATTTCTTTGTAAAAAAACTTCCACCTTTAATTTAATATTCACTATTCACTATTTACTGTCGGGAAGATCTTGATCGTTAATTTAGTGTCGGCAATATCTTGATCGTTAATTAGTGTCGACACTAATCACCATTGACTATTCAATAATCACACTACACTATTCACTATTTAATGTCCAGTTCATCTTTTTCGTTAAAAGTAACCCCTTTATAAGCAAAAAACTCCTCCTCGTTATTTCCACCACAAGAGACATCTACACTCATCAAACACTCGGTATCATCCTCCAACTTAACAACCAGTTCTTGCAGTTCCTCAAACTTTCTATTTAGAGATTCAACCATCTTTTCATACATGCACTTCTCATCCTCCGTAACTTCACTCTCTAGTTGGAGGATGAGAAGTGCAAGTATGAAAAGATGGTTGAATCTCTAAATAGAAAGTTTGAGGAACTGCAAGGACGAGTTGTTAAGTTGGAGGATGATACCGAGCGTTTGATGAGTGTAGATGTCTCTTGTGGTGGAAATAACGAGGAGGAGTTTTTTGCTTATAAGGGGTTACTTTTAACGAAAAAGATGAACCGGACATTAAATAGTGAATAGTGCAGCGTGATTATTGAATAGTCAATGGTGATTAGTGTCGACACTAATTAACGGTCAAGATATTACCGACACTAATTAACGGTCAAGATATACCGAAGAATTTTTTTGACAACGTATTTAACACAGTCATGAACGTGAAATGCAAAACGAAAGACAATGAGAAAGCTAGGAAGGATATAGCTCATTATTGTAGACGAAAGGATTTGTTGTTGGTTGAGCAAGGTACTAGGACTTTGAAACCCAAAGCCAATTTTACTTTATCTACTGAACAAGTGAAAGCAGTTTATCAGTGGATAAAAGAGTTGAAAATGCCAGACGGTTATTCTTCCAATTTATCTAGATGTGCGGATGTGAATAATGGGAGGTTGCATGGGATGAAGAGCCATGATTGTCATGTATTCATGGAGTGCTTACTTCCTATCGCTTTTAGTTCGTTGCCAACACACGTTTTGAATCCGCTCATTGAAATAAGTCAATACTTTAAGAATTTGTGTTCTGCAACGCTAAAAGCTGATGATCTTTCAAAAATGGAACAAGACATCCCACTTATCTTATCCAAGTTGGAGAGAGTATTTCCGCCTGGTTTCTTTGATTCTATGGAGCATCTACCGGTGCATCTCGCATATGAAGCTAAATTTGGCGGACCTGTCCATTACAGATGGATGTATCCGTTTGAAAGGTCAACTAATTTTTATAATATAAGAAACAAGTTTAAAATATTAGACTATTATATATTAATATCATTTTCTCTAGGTTCATGGGTGATTCAAAAAGATCGGTGAAAAACAAAGCTAGAGTTGAAGGATCAATATGTTCTTCTTACTTACACCGTGAAACAACACATTTTTGTTCTCATTATTTCAAGAATGGTCAGTTTGCTCCTGGAAGCAGTCGAAATGAAATGGATACTGAATGGCCTAGACATCCTTTGGCTTTGTCTGTCTTTTGTCTACCCGGTTGTTCATCTGGGAAGGAGTCAATTCACTGGCTAACAGATGAAGAGTTAAGTTCGGCACATGTTCATGTGTTGATAAACAGTACTGAGGTGCAACCATTTATTGAGTATGTTCCTCAACATTAACTATCGATCTTAATTAGTTAATATAAAGTAGACAAGTGTAACAATTAAATTATTTCTTTTTAGGGAGTTCTTGTCATTAGAGGCAGTAGTGAAGACCAATCTTCTGCTCATACTCATGCTCATTTTCCAATGTGGTTTAGTCAATGTGTGTATTCCCTCCTTCCAAATGCTACCAACCAACACTTGAGGAACATATCAGATGGTCCTCGAAGATGTGTTAAAGAATGGCACACATACTTTGTCAATGGATACAAATTTCACACCAATGAATGGACACAGGGTAGAGAGACAGTCAATAGTGGAGTGTGCATGAAGGCCGGGGTCACTGGACGAGGTGAAGATGATTTTTATGGTGTGGTTCAACACATATATGAACTTGAGTACCCCCATCTAGATTTTAGTCCAAAGGTAGTGGTTTTTTATTGTAATTGGTTTGATCCGTCTGCTCGAGGAACAATGGTGAATCCAAAGTCAAATACAGTGGACATTAAAATGAGTAGTAGATATCGACTGTATGATACGTTCGTCATTGCACAAAATGTGAGACAAGTCGATTATGTCCCTTATCCATCAATGCGGACTGATAGGCGTGGTTGGTGTGTCGCAATTAAAACAAAACCAAGAGGTCGCATTGAGACAAATGATGACACGGTGGAAGATGTGCCATATCAAATGGAAGAGATGTCTAATGTAAATGAAGTGATTGAAGTTGAACCCATTGGTCGTTTATGTGATGAGCCAAACACCGGCGATGAAGTTGATGACGAAGAAGATGCTGATGAAGATGCAGCAGACCACATTGGTGTATCAAGAATTCACTCCTCCGATGATGATTTTGACAATGAATGGGATTCAAATTAATTAGTTATTTATGTTTCAATATCAAGGATGTAATTTATGTTTCAACAATTCTATTTTTAATGAAGGATGTTGTTTGTTTAATTAGTATGTTTATATATATATATATATATATATATATATATATATATATATATATATTAATGAGTTTTAAATGTTTATGTTAACCTTGTTTGGTATATGTTTGTTTGTTTAAATGTATATGTCTAGATATAGATATGGCATCTCATGACTCAGGATCCGATCGCGATGACGGCGCATATGTTCCTCCACCTGTCGATGCCGCCAGCACTAGCAGGCGGAAGAGATCTACTCGCCTAGGACGTCGTGTTCAGCCTGCGCGTGTTGTTGTTACTGCTGGCGGATATTTGCCACCACCTGTGTCTGAGGATGGTGCTAGTACTAGTACTGCAGGGGACTCATCGATGGCAGAGGGCTTAGCCCCGACACATGTTGATGCGGATGGGATACGCACATTCGTTGATGGGACTGATGTGGTGAGGTGTACACCTGATGGGTGTATCATATTGCAGATTGTTGGCGATTCGTATGTATATATATATATATATATATATATATATATTATATTATTATTTATTAATTTATTTTTGTTGCTTTTTATGTAACTTATATATATTTGGTGTAAAAAAATTCATTTTTTTAATGTAGTTTTCTTCCTTCGAAGGCTTCAGGTACCGCCATCACAAAAACAATCAAGGAGAATTTTACCAAGAGCTGGAAGAAGTGGTCGGAAGTTAGAAAAGATGATGTGGCAATTAAGAAGATGTTAAGATCATTTTTGGTAAGTTATTCTACGAAATAAGTTACTGACTTGATTAATTAATTTGTCTTATAATCAAGGTGGCTGCACACACACAGTGGGGAGTGTGAATACTGCAACGCATCACATGCGTATGGTAAATTTTTTACTTTATTACTTGATTAATTAATTATTTATAATATTTAACTAGTCATTTTCAATATGCGTATTAATTTAATTAATAATATATATGTACATATATAGGTGGAGACGGAACAAAGGCCAATTACTTTACCTGAGTTGCATTGCCACATGCATATGGTGGAGGAGACTGGTGAGTACGCTACAGATCGGGAGAGGCGTATTCAGGTAAAACTACGTACTTTTACAATTATATTATATATTATTATTAATAATTAGTTATTTATTTGTCGAGTTATTTTTTCAGGAGAGCTTCCAGGCCGGGCTGGCTGAGTACCATGAGTCACAGCAGAGCAGTGGGGCAGATATCGATCATGTGGAGGAGGCTAGAGTAGCTCGGGATATTTGGGAGAGAGCAGTTGGTCCCCAAAAGTCTAATCGTCTGGTAGGATCAGGTGGTATTGGACCGGCTCCTTTTCGAACAAGCATTATTCCGAGTCTATCAGCTTCACATTCTGGATCCTCGACTGGTCGCAATTATGTTCCCAATGCTGGTGAGATGGATGCTGTTAGGCAATTGATGACGCAGCAACTGGGCGAGGCTCAGCGTCAGTTTGTCGAGCGGCAGGAGCAAAGTGATCGGGAAGTGCAGACGCTTCGGGAGCAAGCTAGGGTAGTTGCGGAGCAAGCTAAGCTAACTGAGGAGCGCATGGAGGAGCGCTTTAAGTTTTTGCGGGATCAGCTGATGTCTCAGCACTAGAGGCCATCCTCATCAGCATCCTACCCGCAGCCGCCGTAGCAGCATTACAGCGGTGCATTTCAGCAGTTTGCACCCGAATATTCCCATCAGCAGTATGCACCCCAATATCCCCAGCAGTATGGGGCACCTCAGTATTCCCAGCCATACCAACAGGCCCAGGCGCCATTCTAGCCATACCTACAGCAGCAGCAGCAGTCACCCCGCCAGCCAAACCAGCAGCACCCCCAGGCGCCAGTCCAGTCACACCAGCAGCCCCAGCGCCAGTCACCCCACGAGGACATTGATCTTAATATTAGTACTGCATCGCTTTCTGCTATTCTTGAAGATGATACATATTATAATTTTGATGACATTGGCCAGCAGCCACTCCAGTAGCTTTAGATTATTTTATTTTTTTGTATGGATATTATATTTTTTGTATGGATATTTTTTTTGTGATGATATTTTACTGCTCTTTCGAATTTTTATTTTTTTAAATAGTAAATTAATTAATTATTGAATTTTATTTTTTTTATCAATAATTAAAAATTTTAATAAAAAAATATATTTTTTAATTAAAACGATTTTTTTAAAAAAATATTATTTATTTTTTTTAAAAAAAGGATTTTGCGGCGGATTTTTGTAATTTCCGGCGGAATTTTAAATAAAACGATTTTTTTTAAAAAAACAGTCTATGCGGCGAAATCATGGTCTTTGCGGCGGATAAATTTCCGGCGGATTTATGGTCTTTGCGGCGGATAATTTGCGGCAAATATTTTTGGCATTTCCGGCGGATTATCCGCCTGAAACTTGCGGCGGATTTATCGGCGCCACGAAATCTGCCGCAAGTTTCCGGCGGAGAATCCGCCGGAAAGCGTTTGCTGCGACCTGGCTACCGGTAGCAAAAATCCGCCGCAAAGTCCAATTTGCGGCGGAAAGACCATAAATCCGCCGCAAAGTCCTGTTTTTCTTGTAGTGCTCCTTTCTTCTTTTCTCCTTGCTTCACTTTCTGTTTTTCCTCTCTTTTGTGTTGCTGGGAGTGGTAAGTGAATGGGGAAAGGGGTCAGATGGGTTAGGATATGGGGCTGAGGGTAAGTGGTGGTGAAAAGACCAAACTAGCATCGGCCCATTAAGTCATGGGTTGGTGTTGAAAATCTTCAAGAATTTTACGGTTAACCATTCGGTTAGATTTCACGACCGCCCTTCGTTCGAGTTGCGACTAACTATTTCACTCAATTGATACATCTTCGATGTGAGGTGAAATGACGATTTTACCCTTTTTCTCAATTTCCCAAAACGATGCATACAATCCGAATAAATTGCGTGTACTTCATATGCTTGAGCGAATAAACATTGTTTTCACGTAATCATCATATTCATGACCCGATTTGTAACACCCTTTTTTTTCACCCATCGTTTATTCATAATTTATCAGAGTTTTTCGCGCCAAAAGAGTGTCGCATTTTTCAACGTAAAACAAAACCTCGTAGTTTTCTCAAAACATGCAGCGGAACTATTCAACATCGTTAAAAACATCAACAACCGACAAAGTGCAAAGTGCACCAATTACTAAAAGATTCAACATCAACCGAAATATAATTAAAAACAGTAATCGACCCTTCCCCAAGTGCTACCTATCAGAGCAGACGACACCAGGCCAAAGGAAGACTACAATCTTCACTCGGGCTCACCTATAAAGTAACAACCACAAAAAGGGGTGAGATTCCATACAATATAAGAAGTGTATGAAAGACCACATACAAAACTCAAGACATCAATTAATCACAGCAAGCAACATCACTCTTAACAGTTAAGAACAGCTAAGTATACATCAACACGTCACTTTCACAACAACACATCACTTTAACAACACATCACAATGGCCAAACAACTTCATTCAATCAGTCGTGCAATATGAATGCGATATGAGACTCAAGCAATGCACATGCATGTGGTACCAACCTACGTCACTGGCCAAAGGCCTAATTTATGTCACTGGCACAAGGGCCTAAGGCCTAATTTACGTCACTGGCACAAGGGCCTAAAATATCGTCGCTGGCCAAAGGCCTAATTTTCTCGTCGCTGGCCAAAGGCCTAATTTTCTCGTCGCTGGCACAAGGCCTAATGTTCATGGTATGCATGCGACTCAATGATGTATGCACAACAGTCAAACAATCACACATCAACGTCACTGGCCATAGACCTAATTCACATCACTGGCCGAAGGGCCTAAAACAATAGACAACGCTGTAGTCCAACAATCACACATCAACGTCACTGGCCATAGGCCCAAATCACATCACCTGTCCATAAATAGAGGCAACTCGTCGTCGTAATAGAAACATCATCGTCAACAATTACAACTTAACAATTTATAGCGCTTTGGCCACATCACCACAATTTGCAACATCACAACAATTTGGCTTAATCACATACTCAACATCATTTTAATTGACAACACCTAGGACAGCACCTACCGGGCAGCCACACAGACACCCAACTACCAACAATTATCAACCAACTAATTTAACAAATTAACAATTAATAATTGACAACTTAATTGGAGCAACAAACCCTACAAAATTCGGAGCAACAAACCCCACAAATTTCGGACAGAATTATTAGTCATTTTGAAATCAAATCTTCTCCCTCAATTCTCAATGAAATTTAGAGAAATCAGTGCCTATTCAGTAGGAAATTAAGTCTAATTTCCAACAAAAGAAACCCCACGAAATTTGGAGGATCAGGGCATTCACAATTACACAAAAACTGAACCTATATCCCAAACCGTCCCAGATTTTTGACCCAATTTGCAACCAAGAATTCTCCCATTATACTTATCCAAATTGAGTAAACTCAGTGCTTAATTTGTAGACAATTGTGTCTAGTTTCCAGAAAAACAAACCACATAATTTGTAGACAACTATATTGTTCCCAGTTACTGTATAACTGAACCTATCCTCAGATCGTTTCCAGAATTTTAACCTAACTTGCAACACCTTTAACTCGAGCTATACAACTCCAAATGCAACCAAACTATCGCCAAATTAACAAGCATTAAGTCTAGTTTCTAAAAAAGTAAACCACATAATTTACGGACAGCTAGATTGTTTCCAGAATACACGCAGAATGCGCCCTATGCGCCCTACAACCAGAAATTTTGCTTAAAATCAACAACACACAACACCAAACACCAACAATCACATCCAAATCATCATCAAACATGTTAATCATAAATTCTCAACAACAAATCATCATATGGCAACAATTATTACTATGAGCATAACAACATATCATTTAGGCATAGGAATGTGAGGAAATCAAGCATACATCAAATTACTCAACAAGGCACACAGTCATAGGGCATGCAATTTTTCAAGACAACAATATGGTGATCAAGACACCCTAAAACCCCACATGTAGATCCCTCATAAACCCTTATATTGAATTAAATCTCACCCTTACCTTAGATTGGAGAAAACGAAACCTTAGATTAGGAGATGTGTGAAACCCTAGCTTTCCTTCTCTCTCTCTTTGGTTGTAGATCACGCCTCTCTCTCTCTTCTAGCTTGTGGATCACGCCTTCCCTCTCCTCTTCTCACTTCTCTAATCCTTATTTTTCTTTTTCCTTCTAATGACAACAAAACCCTAACCTAGCCCTTTTATAAACTCACTTAACCTCATGGGCTTTTTCTTATCTTATGTTACCTAATCATGGGCCTCCACTTAACACTTCTAATTTACTAATACTAACACTAATAATTAGGTCCACATATACTAATAAATAATTATTTCTATTATTTCTACCACATAAATCCTAAATAATTAATTAAATTAATTAATCAATTATTTTGGGCTGTTACACGATTTATCATCAAATCGAATGAAAAATCATTAGTTTTATAATCAGCACTTGTTAGGGGGACTATGGAAATCTATTGTCCCTTCGAAGGTTGTAGTCTTCGGGTGGAGGTTACTATTAGATTCCTTACCAGTGTGTGAGCAGCTGTTGCACAGGAACGTCATCCACTCCGAGCTAGAAGTTGGTTGTTCGTTTTGTAATTCCTCTCGCGAGTCTGTCGAACATCTTTTCATCACTTGTGGTTTTGCGCGTTCTGTTTGGAATATTGTTGGTACTTGGCTAGGTGTTGACGTGGATGTCTCTCTGGGTGTGGAGGATTTATTTAGTAATTGTGGCCAGTGGTGTACAGGGAAGAAAGCAAAGCGGGTGAAACATCTCTTCTGGTTAACTACTTGTTGGAGCATTTGGCTAGCTAGGAACAGAGTCATAATCAAAGAGGAGGAACCAAATATAATTGAGTCTTGCAATGTAATTGAGTCTCCCCAAAAAGCCTCTTACTTCACGTTCACTTTTGGGGGTAGGCATCTCTTGAATAGAATTTATCTTATCCGGATTCACCCTTATACCATCCCTACTTACAATGAATCCGAGTAACTTCCCTGAGGATGCCCCAAAGACACACTTATTGGGGTTCAACCGCACTTTATATTTCCTGAGCCTTTCAAATAACTCCTGCAGTACTGCCACATGACTTTCTTGCTCTTGAGATTTTGCCACCATGTCATCCACATGCACCTCGATCTCTTTATGCATCAAATGAAGTGTGCGACCATGGCACGTTGGTAGGTTGCCCCAGCATTTTTTAAACCGAAAGGCATCACCCTATAACAGAAGGTTCCCCAGGGGGTAATGAATGCCGTCTTTTCTTTATCTTCAGCATTCATGGGAATTTGGTTGTATCCAGAGTAACCATCCATGAAGGAAAACCTGTGGTTCTTGGAGGTATATTCAACAAGCAAGTCAATATGCGGAAGAGGAAAGTCATCCTTCGGACTGGCCTGGTTTAGATCTCGGTAATCCACACACATCCTAACTTTTCCATCCTTCTTGGGTATTGGGACGATGTTGGCCACCCATTCTGGATGTACTGAGACCTCTAAAAATCCAGCCTCCCATTGTTTAGTCACTTCCTCCTTGATTTTCAAAGACATATCCGGATGCATCTTCCTCAGCTTTTGTTTCTTTGACTTTACATCCGGAAAAAGAGGAATATTATGTGCTGCTATTTTTGGGTCAATCCCGGACATATCTTTGTAGGACCATGCGAAAACATCAAGATATTCTTTAAACAAGGTAATCATCTCCTCCCGTTCAGGGTTGTTGACCAACTTCAACTCCTTCTTATCCTCTTCAGTCCCCATATTAATGATTTCTACCGTGTCATCATTCAAACCAAAC
Source organism: Astragalus membranaceus (assembly GCA_039519185.1). NCBI lineage: Eukaryota > Viridiplantae > Streptophyta > Magnoliopsida > Fabales > Fabaceae > Astragalus > Astragalus membranaceus. The sequence goes on along the minus strand of CM076849.1, from coordinate 116,307,398 downwards.
TCCTTTTCATTGTGCCCTAGCAGTTTAGAGAGCCTATCAATTGCTTCATTATCTTCTTCCGACTCAACATAGTCTTCACCAAAAGCATTATTGACGTTCTCATAATGAGGCAAAGCTTTAGCGAAATTGGGATCCTTGGAGAGTAGTTAGCGAGGTTGAGGGGGGATAACCAGAATAAATGACAATAGAAAAAGAAAAAATGAAAATAAAAGGGATAAACAAACGAACGTGAGAATGCAAAACGTAACAACACAAATGGATAGAAATGCATGCAAATCAAGTTTCAAGACCTTCTTGATGGGCTTTTGGTCTCCTTCTACCATACTCACTGCCCTATTTCCATCGTGATGACGGAGAGAGTTGCTATTGATATTTGGTCCCGTCTCTTCCTGGATGTCGAGTTTCCCATGAGCGATCAATCTTCTTACGGCCGTCTTGAAGGCCTCGCAATCCTCAATTGAATGTCCTGCGGCCCCCATGTGGTACTTACAAGTCAAGTTTGAATTATACCATGCTGGAAATGGAGGCTCCCAATCCTTCACGGGGATTCCTACAATCAAACAGGCGTCTGCCAGTCGTTGGAACAGTTCGATGTTGGTAATGGTGGGAAGTTGACTTGGGTTTGGCGGAAATTCGGACGGGTCTGCTGGTAGTTTGGCCGTGGCTGTGGGTAGGTTCCTGGGATGCTGTTTACAGGAAGTGTTTGCATGGGTGAGGGGTTTGTGTTTGGGTTCATTGTGTAAGGTGTATTCGGGCGGGGTCTATTATAGTATGGCTGTTGGGGAGTGATATTTGGTGGTGCTCGGATGAAACTGATTTCTGGATCTTTCTTCTTTTGAGTGTAGTTCTTTCTAGATTGCCCGCCTTCTGATTGCTCCACCTGAAGTTTTCCAGCTCTTGTCAGCATCTCAATTCTTTCTCCAGCAGATATTAAATCTGCAAAGTCCCGGTACGCAGCCCCTGCCATTGCTGCCACATAGGGAGATCCTAACGTTCCCAGGAAATAGGAGCACATCTCAGATATAGTGAGTGGTGGTTGTACTTGTGCAGTGAGAGTTCTCCACCTTTGGGCGTAATGCTTAAAGGCCTCATCATTATTCTTCTGCATGATTCCCAGTTGCTCGCGAGTTGGAGCCATATCCATATTAAACCTATACTGATTCATGAAGGCATCGGCGAGGTCCTTCCAGCAATCAATCTTAGAGTGGTCCATTTGGATATACCATTCCAATGCCGGCCCAGTCAAACTCTCATGAAAAAAACTAATGAGGAATTTTTCATCCTTGGACCATATTGACATTTTGGTGCAATGGGTCCTCAGATGCAGAAGAGGACTGGTGCTTCCATCGTACTTCGTGAAATCAGGCACCTTGAAGTCTCGAGGTATGACTACGTCTGTAGTAGGGCAGAGTTCGTCTACCCCCAAGGACCCGAAAGTACCAGATCCCTGGATTGCCTTGATCTTTTCCTCCATCTTATCCATCCATGATTGTCTGACCCTGTCCTAGAGCGTCGCTCCATGCCTTTCACCTTCCCCATTTTCAACGAGGAATTGTCCCCCCACCTCTGTCCCCAAGGTATTGGTTTTCAGGTCCAGTAGGTCCCATAGCTTCATAGCCCATCCCGATGGGTATATCGAGCGCTATGTTATGTGGACCCTCACCTTAGTTCGGGAACCTTCCGCCCTCACCTCCAATTACTCCTATTACCCTTATTGTCAACAGAGCAATAGTCTCCCTTACTGCCTGCAGGGTCTCTTCCATCCGCGTCTGGGTCACTTCCATTTCTCCCATTCTTTCTCTGACTTCGTCCACTTCCTCGGTCAAATTTCTTCCATGTTGTTCCTCTTGCTCAGCCATTCTTGCTCTAGATCTGGTGAAGTACACTCGAGTTTGATTGGCCTTTTCTTTGTTAGTTCGAGCAATGGTTGCTAAGTTCCTTTTTAACAAAAACGAGAAAATTTATTATTATTATTTTTTGTTTTTTATGCAAGAAATAACTAAATTACCAGTTAGTTGCCGAGGAATCATTATAGATTGTTCTTGGGATCTGAAGTGAGTATCTTTGGTTTGATAAATAGATCGTAGACATGGAACTTATGGAGAGTTAAACAAACGAGCCTCCTCAACAGATAACATTCAAAACAATAAGTCCAAAATCCAAAATCCAAAATCCAAAACAATAACAAACGAGTTCTTCCAAACTACATAACTATAATTCAATATCAAAAGGAAAACATTCAAACATCATTCATGACGACGTCCTTCATGGCCTGCTTGACCAACTTCTCGAAGTCTTCAACAAGTCTCTTGCAAATGTCGATCAACTCGATCGCCTCATGGGGGGTGGTGAGTGGGTTGACCATAACTTCCGTGTCACGGACTAGTCTAGGGATTCTTCGAACATCTTCCAATTTGTGGGTCCAATACCCAACTTCATACCAGGCTTCTATGCGATTTACCTCTACCGCTCTAATCAGTCCCAAGAGACTCAGCTCTTCATTCTTCCTATCGATAGTAGCCCGATACAAGTGGATCGAATTCCTGAACTCCAAGTTGTCATTTCTGATCTTTTCTTCATATTGGGCAATTGTTTCTTTCAACCTTAAATCGAGGCTAAGCAGGCGCTGCTGAGTTTCGGCATGGGTTGCTTCAGAGTTCCTCAATTCTCCCTTTAGTTGCCAAATTTCCTCCAACACATCCTCCTTTAGTTTGAGGAGTTCTTCCATTTCTCTATGTTTCTTCTCAAGGTGCTCCTGGTACTCTCTCCTGGTTTCACTGTGAGTATGCTCATTGAAACTTCTATCTACATCATACTGGGCTGCTTGCTCCTCCATTTAGGCCTTGAAGGTGTCCATTTGATACTCCTTCTCCCTAAGGACCAATCTTAGATGTTCATCTTTCATAGCTTTGTCACACTTGGCAATTCGTTCTTTCAGATCTTGGTTCGCGGCACTTATATGATGCCTGGAATTTTCCTCGCTTCGGGCTCTTTTGTTAGCCCGTGCAAGCGATTGGGATTTCGTATCGCACTCCATCTTTAGGTCTTCGAGAGAGGTGCGGACTTCCTTCAGTTCGATTCCTAAGGCCTCTTTCTTACCTTCTGACCTGATTAATTTTTCCTTCAAAATCTTCACCTCATCACTTTCCTCTAAGACTGTATCTGTTTCTTTTGGCGGGTTGGGTGTCAATGTCGGAAATGGCACCTTGATTTCTTCCACTTTGCTTCGTACCCACTCTTTATAGGTAGCTGTAGCCCCAATACCTCTATTTCCCAACTCTCCTGCCTTATAGGTGACGTTCCCCCATGCCTTGCAGATTTTGCATAGCATAATTTCATTTTTGAGGTCAGTTGTGAATGGAAGTAACAATTCTTTAGCCGGTGGGCCTGTCAAAGGATAACGCAGCTGCCACAATGCCAAGATGGGGTTGTAGTTTATACATCCCAAGGTCCCCATAAGTGGTACATTCGAGAATTCGCCACAGGAGACAAGTACTCGTACCACACCCGTTGCCAGTGCGTACCAACGCACCGAACCTTCACTGAGCCCCATGAACATCTGCTTCCACTCTTTCTCACTGTAGGTTTGTGATTCCATGTTTGTCAATTCAGAAACAGGGCAGAACGAACTATTTTTCCTTTTGAGCACATGAGCAGTCAACCACACATACAGCACCAGAAGACAACATACAATCCTTCTCCCATTCAGTTCATGGCAGTAATTCAATGTATGGTACATGTCTGCTAAGATTTGGAACGTGGAGCTTTCCCCTCGACATTTACGGGCCATGAATACATCAGTTGCTGCAAGGCTTACCAAATTTCCCCTACTCGGGAACAAGACCCGGTCATAGATTGTAAGAGCCAAGACATCTACAAGAGTTCCCCACCTTTTCTCATGTATCAACTTTTTTATTAATTCTTCCAACCACACCCTCGGTATACCCTTAGGACGCATCTCTTTGGTTTTCGTATAGGTCAACCAATTTGAATCAATTCCTGTAACACCCCGATAAATTCTAACATATAGAATCACCGAAATGCACTAGATGGCATACATCAGAGTAACTTCCTGTTATTGAAATATTGAACACAACTAAAACTTTCGATAATACATAATAACTGGTTCTCTGAACCTCATAAACTTTCTGAAAATGCTTAAGTTCCAAAACTTAAGACTTATACATAATCCTGGTGTTCAATACTCAAAACATAAAGTAGCGGAAACGATTTTACAACTTAACAACGAAAGTTATACAATCAGAACATAGAAACAATAAACGGGACAAAGGTCCAAAACATGAAACTAGGTCTTCAATGACTCCACGAGTCACATCAGCTAACCGTGCTTTATCGCCTTTGCTTTTCCCTGTTTCTCTGTAAAAACCACAAATATGAAGGGTGAGATAAACATTATCTCAGTGAGTCCTATCGAGACCCCTTACTACTCTAGCGGTTCATTATGCCTTGTTTTGAACTCGTGGTCCTAAAAAGCAACCACGTGGAAATACATTAAGTTCCTGTAACCTTCATGCTCATGGCCCTCCTAAGCGACACATGAAGCATGCAATCTTTGTTCCATGTTTTTAGCATAACACCTCAGTCTACCTATTTTATAGGCATCTCTTGACTTTGGTGAACCCATCCCGCTATTTCTAGTGGGGGAAACATTCTTGAGTCTAGGTTTTGGGGCTCATGACTTCCCCTCCCCTAGTATGCTAACCTCTTAGGGTTGTCACCCTTTTTCCTCTTGTATTTATTATACATTAACAGTCTGTGTACCCGCAATGGGCTGTTAGTCATTTCAGTCTAGTACCGTGTACCATATCAGTCAATTACAGTGTATAATATCAGTCAAATACCGTGTATCATTATTATTCTTGACATATGCACTCTCGCGTTCTCTAAGTGCGGTTTTCCATTTTATTCATAACACACAAACTTTCTATCGGACATGTTCAATCCCATACCATTGTTACCTTTACATTGTTGTGGAACCTTGGGGAATGGATTAGAAGAGGAGTGGAATCATTTGGAATGGATAAAAAGGTACTTTGAAATTGAAGGTCAGAAAGTCTCACACGACCCGTGCGTGTAGGCGCACGACCCATGGGTGGTTTGAACAGTTTGTAGAAATTTTCCAGAAAGATACGCACGACCCGTGCGACCAAGCACACGATCCGTGCGTTATCCACTAAAATTGTAGGAAGTTCCAGAGACATACGCACGACTCGTGCGACTAGGCGCAAGATCCGTGCGTGTTTTAAAAATCCAGTTCTTGTCGTATCAGACGGAGGCACACGACCCGTGCTCATAGGCACACGATCCGTGCGTCTCTATCAGTTTTCCAGAAAATGGGTTTTTCATGAGTAAGTCCATTCCATTCCGATTCCCACTTCCCTTCCGATCGAGACCCAAACTCAAACACACATAGAAACAGTATATTATGGCAATGTATATCAGTTCAATCCAGCACATCCAAACAACCGATCAATAGTTTTCATAATTTGAATCACAATCTTTTCAATAAAACGGTTTTCGAAAAGCGAAGACTCGGAAGCACAAACATATTCCCTAAGCGAGTTATAGAACTCACCTATCGTGATGAAAATCACGCAAACACCGAGACTCCGAGAACTCAACCGCTCCGACAACAACGAACTCTCTTCGAACACGCTCCAACAACGAACTTAGCCAATCCAAATCACTTGGACAGCAGCTAATTCTGAATCCTAGCTACCCAAATGACTTCAAACTGAATGGTGGCTTGAATATGAACCTTGGTACTGATTGTATGCCTACAACAAGGACATGCAAGGTGGGTAACTCAGATTTTTCTCAGGTTGAGCTGGCTTGCTCTCAAATGGTGATTTGATGGAGAAGAGAGTGTGGCTGATGAAGTTTGCATCATTGGATAGAAGAAAGGAAATGGAAAAGATTGGTGGTGTTATCTTTCACATGCAGCAAGGAATCATGGAGATCCTACCTCTTCTTCCTCCCCCTCTCTCGAGCTCTCTCCCTCTCTCTCTCAAGCTCTCTCCCTTTTATTCTTTCTTTTTGCTGAAGACTGAAAATGATGTGGTGTTGTGGTGTGTTCAGCTGGCCTTCAATAAAAGGGTTGCAAGGACCAATATACCCCTACTCTCTAATATTCTCTTAACACCACATTAATTCCCATGACTCACTAACTTAACATAATATTGCAATTATGCATAACTATTATTTATTAATTTGCCACATCACATAATTATTGCCAACTAAACCACTTGACCTCGCGCTAATTTAATTAATCTAATTAGCTAATTAGGGGATGTTACAATTCCCAACACCTTCACAACCTTTTCAACAACGGGATAATTCCCACGGTAATGATACGGTCTCACGGCCAGGGGTTGTCCAATGATCAGTGCGAACTCCTCCAGGGTAGGGGCCAGCTGAAAGTTGGAGAAAGTGAAGCACCTCAACTCGGAGTCATAGTACTGGGCCAACGCAGTGATTGCTCCTACTTGAAACTTTACGTCCAAAAGGCCCAATAGATTCCCATATACCCTCTTGAATTTGGATTTCGACTGCTCGGGTAGATTGGAAGCATAGTCTCTCAGTTTGGACATTTCAGGAATTTGGACTTTGAATTGGATAGTTTTCTTTGTTGAAGACGTTTCTCTCTCCTATGGTAGTTCCATGTCTTGTTTTTCAAAGTTACTCACATTCAGATCTAGAACTTGGATACCTCAGCAAACTTTCCTCTACAGATTAGTAACAAACGTTAGGATGGTAAAAACAAAAAATGGAAAAATGCATGTGAAAGAGGTTTTTCTGTTGGACATTCTTTTTTTTTGATATCCAAAAATTTGTTGATGGAGAAAAGTGTTTTTTTTGAGTAAGGTAAGAGATAGAGTAGCTCCCTTTGTGACCTAATTTGGTTAGCCCATGCTATTGGGATTTGGGCCCTATAGATCTAATGTATTCTATTGTGAATACTCACAAGGTAGGCTTGTTCTAAGATTTAAGGTCTCTAGAGTCAAGTACTCTTCTAGCAGGTTAAACACACTAGGATGTACATCCAAAATGTGGAAACCCGCGTAGAAGAGTCGTACTCTAGATGAGGAATTCATGGAAGTCACACAGGATGTACATCCATAATGAGTCCCACTTATCCTCGTTCTAACTTATGTGTTTTTTGCGGCTCAGGTGCGAGCTCAACTCTCAATGTGTGCTCACGGTGTATGTGTAGTGTGTGAAGGGAGCATACAAACCTCAAACCCTAAAATAAACAGAAACCAAACAGTACCTGCAAAATAACCAGAAAAATACAACCAGGCAGCAATATTTAACGTCTCCTGCTGGTCCTGCTCTAGTCTTCTCAGATAGCCAATCTGCTATCCATTTGGCTTCCAATCCCACCTTCCATGAGAGGTCTAAACATATTGAAATCGACTGCCACTTCACTAGAGAGAAAGTCTTGACTGGTGTAATTCGATTGGTGCATGTCAAATCCATTCACGAACTTGCTGATATTCTTACTAAACCAGTTGCTGCTACTCTGTTTCATAGTTTATTATCCAAGTTGGGCTTGCACAATATCTACCTTCCAACTTGAGGGGGGGGGGGGGGTATTAGACTGTAATATTTAATTTTATTTAACTCATGTATCTGATTGTATTTAACTAGAGTTAGTACAGTAGTTAGCCCTTTTTCAGTTTCACCTTCAGTGCTTCCTTCCTTTTGGTTTGACAGTTACAGAGTTTGTTGATTTTCAGTTTCTCATAACTGAATCACTTTGTATATATAAACTGTTTGTACCGATATCAAATATCATGAATTCATTTTCTCTAATTTTCCAATTGACGAGTTTTGAATTCAATAATTACTCATAGCCACTCCAGGCTCTTTTACACACCACACTAGTATTGGCTAATTTCCTAGTGAGTAAGAAGTGTTTAAGTTCTCTTCAGACCCCTTATGTCAAATAAATTTTGTTACCACTACAAAGCCAATTACATTGACTGGGCACTAATCAGAGGACATGATAGTGAGACTGAAGAGAGTGTCAATTGCCAGCAAGGGTTCTCTATCATCAGTCTTAGTGGCCTATAATTGAACACTTGAGACTCGAGGATCGCCAGGGACATACTTCAGTTTGAAAGATAGGGAAATGAATTGAGGAAAGTACAACAAAGCCCATAGTTGTGAGAACCAAATGGGACCTTTGAGATATTTATAGTAGACATCATTTTGGATCTGTTTAATGGCTCTATAAAGAATGGAAAGAGAGATGGCTACCCATAAATAAGGTTTGCCAGGAATCAGGATGGCCACAAGGACTTGTAGTTCCTGGACTACTACCACAGAACTAGAGCAGTAGAGCATTTGCATTCTTGCAAAAGGTTAAACCTAAATAAGGAATGGTCATAGCATGAGCCAATGTGACACCCTTTCCCCCAATGACGACCAATGCCCGTTTTCGTTTTAGTGTTGGAAGTTATTAGCAATAAGAGAGCGTTGATTGTTTCTATTGTCATGATTTAAGACTTTTTAATAATGTATTAATAAAATCGACTTCGTCGCTTTTTATGTTTTATTGAAGAGTGTGGTTACTTTTTTTATTTATCTTTTCTTTCTTTTTATTTCTAGTTTGTTTTTTATTTATTTTAATAATCGATTACTAGTTGCATCCTAATTCAACTCACCACACCCTCGTCGATTAATGGTACAAAATAATCTTTTATATTCTTATCAAACACCACCACTCCGTTCTATTAGCCAATTCCTCATTCCTCGATTAACATTTTTTCTATTTTATTGAGTTATCGAATTGAACCAGTAAGGAAATTTGAGATTTTACAAACTACAAATACCTATTGCAGCTAAAGATTTTCACTAACCCAAATAAACCAGACCCTATCAAAAGGAGCATAGACTAAATTGGCTGCACAACCGACTTAAATATCCCCTTCCGTTGTATTATTAAATTTCCATTTGCTACTTTTGAAGTACGGATTTTATAGACTTTTGAGAGGTTTGACACATACGCCTCAATAATATAATTAATAGCTGACTTAATATTCTTATTAATTGTTTTTCTAATGATTATTTTTAATTTTGGGTTTTATCCTTTGTGGAATAATTGGTTTTGAATGTGAAAAATTAATGTGACCTAATAATTTGTTTAAAAATAATACAGGTAGTAAAAGTGAGGGGGTTGCAATTAGAAATGACATTACACAAGAAGGGGATTTGAATTGTGTCGACCAAACTTTAAAACAACTCGCACAAAAACAAAGGCAGAAACAACACTGAAAGTAGACCAAACAATGATCATTTGTTGGGCGGAACAGAAGATACATGTCTTAAGCATAAGGACATAGACCATATAGTTTACTTACCATTGCTTTAAAGGGAAAACCAAAAACACATAGTAAAACATATTATATGGGTAGGAGAATAATACGTAGGTATGTTTATCCTAGTTCAAAACAACTTGTTGCTACATCTAGTCCACTTCTTATAGAGTGGTTTTGTCTTAACCTTTAAATATGTATTCCGCAAAAATTGAGAATTCTTATCTTCTGCCTCTCCAGGATTAACAAATATTACTCATAGCCTATCCAGACTCTTTGAAAACCAGACTAATACTAGCTAGTTGCCTAGTGAGTAACAAATGTTTAAGTTCTCTTCACATCCCTTTTTTCAAATAAATGTTGTATCCACTACTGGGCCAAATACAATGACTAGGCACGAATCAGAGGCAATAACGGTGTGATTGAAGAGTGTTTCAATTACAACCAAGGGTTCTATATCATCAACCTTAGGGGTTAACAAGTCAATCCTTAAGACTCCAGGATCTGCAGGGACAGACCTGAGTTTGAAAGTTAGGGAAATGAATTGAGGAAAGTAAAACAAAGCCCAGAGTTGTGAGAACCAAATGGGACCTTGGAGATTTTTATAGTAGCCATCATTTTGGATATTTCGAATAGCTCTATAAAGAGTGGAAAGATAGAAGGCAATCCATGAATAGGGTTTTGCCAGAAAGCTGGATGGCCACAAGGACCTGTAGTTCCTGCAGTACTGCCACATTACTAGAGCAGTAAGTGTTCTGTTAACAAAAAAAATAAATTAAGTTGTTGGCCGAGGGAAAATGGAGAGTTTAGGGCTACGACAAGGCCGAGGCAGCCATAAGAGCACTAGGGTAGAGACAATTTAACACTTGCCGTGACATAGGAAAAGTTCAATCTGGAGGCATAAGGACAAATATTTGAGGAGGTTGAAGCCCTAGGAGAACAAGAAGAATCATTGAGGTGCAACAGGGACTCGGCTGGAGGGTGCCTCGACTACAGAGTGACTCGACTGAGGCCTAAAAGGCCGAAAGTGAGACTTGTCAGAGAAGGGTTGTGGCTGAGGCAAGGAATACTTGCTTGGAGCGCAAGTATTCAATGCACGTGGACATACAACGGTGGAGCGGCTAAGGTCAATGAACAGAAGACTCCGTGGAAACAGGAATGACTAGGGCTTTACCCTACTAACCCGTGCTAGTGTGGTCATGGAAGAGTGGACTCTGAGTTTCTATGCTTAGGCTTAATTATGACCGTTGATCTTAATTAATTCTAACGGTGAGCAGATATAGGCCCGCATGGCCATTGAAGGCTCATGTATATATATAGTAACACCTGTACAATTTTAAAACACACATCAATCAATACACAAGTCTTTACTTTACTCTATCTTCTCTTTATGTTTTCTTTGTCTCGTAGATAATCCAAGCCACACGTCCCTTTCACACCTAACCTAACACTCTTTGGAGGAGTTAGGGAACCCATAGTCGAGGAACATAGTTTCTTCCTAGGCGCAATTGCTTGAAGAAAAGAGGAATCACATATTGTCCAAATCTCTGGCCGATTCCACGGCTAGGACTTAAGTGTTTGAGCACAACAAAATTGGCACACCCGGTGGGACAGACACATGTAAACAAACCTTCGAGTTTAGCTCGCTTGGCTTGAACTATCATTGGCATATGTACTTACAGTCTGGTCGAAGCCTAAGCATGGAACCGAATTCTGCATCTAAAAAGACGGTTGCGGCAAAGGCTAAAAACACAGAGCTAGCCGGTACTTTGGGGGCCACGCCTCATACGGTAGCCATGGAGCCTCATGATCAATCGCAGCCGATATAGGAAGAACCCGTGGTTATGACTACGTCATTCATTCATACAATGACGACGTGTCTTGGCTATGCCAACCCATGTTGTACTCTCCTCTCAATAGAATTTTTGTTAAACCCAAGTCTCAAACAAGAGACCTTAAAATGTGATCAGAACTATATTACCGCTAGCTAAAGAATATAATAGCAAAGGCAGAGAGTCAATAAATGTCATAATTAGTAGTTAGTGGAACAATCTTAATAACAATAAAATTAAATTTAGTAGAGTTATAATTGTTGATGGAAAAACAAATTGGTAAAATTAAAATTGCCCAACTTTTAACAATTTCGTATTTTATAGTACATGTATGTACTAAACAATGTCATTAAAAGACAATTATTTGATTCACAATTATATTTCTTTTTAATTTTTTTCAATTGCATAATTTTTAAAATCAACTATAAATATTCATTTTAAACCTCGCTTAGTTCCTCATTTTCTTTATGTTTGAAAAATGAGCTATATTATGTTTCCTGATGGACTTTATCTTGAAATATATTATTTCACTAAAAGCTTGGATTCAAAAAAATAATACACTTTTTCAACCATTTTTTTAATCATGTATGTTTCTGCTCTCATAATTTAATTCGAATAAAAAGTGTGGTAGAGTGTTAATGTGGAGTCAAGTTAAAAAGATAAAATAATTTTGAGACTCATGCTAAAAATACTCATGTATATTGATAACCTCTTACACGTTCTTATTGACATCCATAAGCAATAGAGAAAACATTCACCCTCTCCTTCTCCAAAATCTGTAAAAAAAACCCTCAGGATACACTCCTGTGAGATCCATCACACCTTCGATGACATTACACATCATTGAAAGCCTAATCACCCTAGCTCGACAGTATAATGCCGACCTCACAGTTCTAAACGGTTCAGGTCCTGTGTAAAACATTGACCTTCATAACTCAATGCCACATGCCCAGAATTTACTTATCCAAGGAATCGTCCAAATGATCAATGTAGGTAATTTCTTCATCACAAATCCTACTTTTTCCAATTTAGTTATTTACCTATCTGGTGTCCCAGGACAACTATGATGAGGTGTTGTTGCAGGGAGAGTTATGGCAGTTGGCCCTGATATTGTCCATGTCACTCTTTCTGTGAAGCCAGGGTTTTGAAGGGTGGTTTTTGTTGATGAAAGCATTGAGGATGTCAAAGATGATGATGTCGAAGATGCTTCTGGGGTCGTCATCAATAATAATCATGTTGGCTAAACCCAGTTGTGGCAACAATAATATGACGACCAATGCCCGCTTTCATTTTGGTGATGGAAGTTATTAGCAATAAGAGAAGGTTGATTGTTTCTCTTGTCATGTTTTAAGACTTTTAATAAAGTATTAATAAAATCGACTTTCTCGCTATTTATATTTTATTGAGCAATTTGGTTACTTTTTTTATTTATCTTTTCTTCCTTTTTATTTTCACTTTTCCTCACAATATTCCCCTATTCTCATATCACTTATCCTTATTTCTAGTTTGTTTTTCGTATCTTTTAATAATTGATTACTAGTTGCATCCTAATTTAACTCACCACACTCTCGTCGATTAATAGTACAAAATAATCCTTTATAATCTTATCAAACACTGGCGCTCAGTTCTATTAGCCAATTCCTCATTCCTTAATTAATATTTCTTCCCTTTTATTGAGTTATCCAATTGAACCAATAAGGAAATTTTAGATTTTACAAACTACAAATACCTATTACAGCTAAAGATTTTCACTAACTTAAATAAACCACATCCTATCAAAAAGGAGGACAGACTAATTTGGCAGCACAACCGACTTAAATATCCCCTTCCATTGTATTATTAAGTTGACATTTGCTACTTTTGAAGTACGGATTCTATAGACTTTTGACAGGTTAGACACATATGCTTCAAAAATATAATTAATAGCTGACTTAATTTCCTTATTAATATTTTTCTAATGACTATTTTTATTTTTTGATTTTATTATTTGTGGAATAATTAGTTTTGAATGTGAAAATTGAATGTGACCTAATAGTTTATTTAAAACTACTACTGGTAGTAAAAGTGAGGGGGTTGGAATTAGCAATGACATTACACAAGAAGGGGCTTTGAGTTGTGTCGACCAGACTATAAAACTACTCGTACAAGAACAAAGGCAGAAACAACACTGAAAGTAGACCAAACAATCTTCTTACCATTGCTGTAAAGGGAAAACAAAAAAACCTAGTAAAGCATATTATATGGGTAGGAGAATAATACGCAAGTATGGTTATCCTAGTTCATAACAACTTGTTGCTACATCTAGTACACTCCTTACAGAGTGATTTTGCCTTAACCATTAAATACGTATTCCTCAAAAATTGAGTATTCTTATCTTCTGCCTCTCCAGGCTTTAGAAAGTATTATTCATAGCCAATTTAGACTCTATGACAAACCACACTAATACTAGCTAGTTGCCTAGTAAGTAACAAATGTTTAAGTTCTCTTCAGACCCCTTTTTTCAAATAAATGTTGTTACCACTACTGGGCCAATTACAATGACTAGGCACGAATGAGAGGCAATCATGGTGAGATTGAAGAGTGTTTCAATTACAACCAAGGGTTCTGTATCATCACCCTTAGTGGTCTACAAGTCAACCCTTAAGACTCCAGGATCAGCAGGGACAGACCTGAGTTTGAAATTTAGGGAAACGAAGTGAGCAAAGTACAACAGAGCCCAGAGTTGTGAGAACCAAATGGGACCTTGGAGATTTTGATAGTAGCCATCATCTTGGATCTTTCCAATGGCTCTATAATGAGTGGAAAGATAGAAGGCAATCCATGAAAAGGGTTTTCCCGAAAGTGGGATTGCCACAAGGACCTGTAGTTCCTGGACTGCTGCCACAAGGACCTGTAGTTCCTGGACTGCTGCCACATTACTAGAGCAGTAAATGTACTTTCTAACCAAATACAAGAGAAAGGAACTGTGTTCAATTACTGAGACTAGACATCAAAATTTAGCATTGGTAGAGATGAAAAGGGAGTATCCATTTGCCTTCTTTACAAAGGTATAACCTAAGTTAGGAATGGTCATAACATGATCCGATGTTGAGCTTGTCCCAAGGAACGACAAAGGCATTGACTATGACATACAAGAAACCCATGATAGGGAAGATTTGTTAATTCATTTTAGGGTTTAAGACAATATCTATATATGTTTAATGATTTATGGACCTTTATATGTTTTATATTTTATGTTTTATGTTGGATTTATTATTTAATGTTTTAACTTTGAATACTACCTCAATTGTAGTGATATTATGTCTAAAGTGCCTGTTAGTTCGTTTGCTCAAGAGTGTTTAGATTCCTAGTAGATCTTTACCTCTACTTTGGACAGTTATGGTTGATGTCGAGCACTATTTATTGAAGTTTGTCCAATGTGGAACAAAGGTTTTGCCCTTGTCATTTTTACGTAGCCAAAGGCATCTTGTGAGCCTGATCTTCTTAAGCTGCCTGTGCAATTTTTGAGGGTGGCAAAACTTTCCAACCTGGCAATAAATAGGATTAGTGTGACCCCGACCAATAAACCCAATATGCTTAGAGGTTTGATGATGTGACACCCGCTATCCCGTTTGAAAAATGTGACGTAAATAAAAGAATTAATAGAAAATACGTCTTTATAAAAAAATTTAAGTCAAACGAAATAGCAAGTATCACCAAGAAATGTGAAAATACAAATCAAACAAATAACAAAAGTAAAGTAAAAATCACATGGAACCCCTATGTCACATGTCTCAGAGTTTTTACCATTTATTACAACTTTTGAGGAACAGGTTCATCACCATTTGCTTGCTCATCAACTAAACGTTTGCAATGACACACGAGTAGCCACAAAGAAGAGTGAGGTAATCACATAACATAGGAAACAATCAATTGTAGTGGATACAACATACATAACACGCATACACAAACAATCATCAACTAATTGTCATCTAATCCTCAATGTCGCGATCTCACGTACGGTCCTAGGATTACTCCAACGTCAGACTCAAAACGTCAACTACTTTGTCGATACATCTGGATCCATCTAACTCTGAGTAAGCGGATACAAGTGCCCTCACATCCTGGGAAATAGATAGAGTCTAGTCAGGGTACCCTAGTGTTTTGTGGAACACCCCAGCAGTGCCCATATTGCGACAAGGATCCTTAAACGAGTAAACCCGTTGAACATCATCATCATCAGCGTCCCTAAGGAATCCTAAGTCCAAGGGTATCATCATGAACTGGGTGGTTACCACTACAAGAAAAACTGATTTTTCAGGCCAGGACTTTCCGGCGGATTTGTATCCGCCGAAAAATTTCCGGCGGATTTTATCCGCCGAAAAATTACCGGCGGATTTGTTGGATTTTCCGGCGGATTTTTAGGTATTTCCGGCGGATTTGGGTCTACGAAATTTTTTTTTTAAAAAAATCCGCCGGTAAGGTCATTTCCGGCGGACAATTAAAAGAACCGCCAATTTTGAATTTCGGAAATCCGCCGAAATGCGTAAAAATCCGCCAGAAATGACAACCCGACTAAAATTTGCCGGAATCGTCATTTCCGGCGGATTGTTTTGAAAAAAGTGGGGGATTTGATTTTTGAAAATCCGCCGGAAATCCTTGAAAATCCTCCGGAAATCTCCTGACCCCCTAAAATCCGCCGGATTTGATTTCCCACACCCCTCCCTACTCACCCCACACCCCCAAACCCCCTAAAACCCAAAAATACCCCTAACTCAAAAACATTCTTTCTCCCTCTCAAACCCCTCACACCCCCTCACACCCACCATAAACACACCCAGTCGAAACCCTCTCCCTCTCCCTCTCCCTCTCCCTCTCCCTCTCCCTCACCCTCTTCGACTTTTCCCTCTCCCAAACCCACTAAATATTCGATTTTAACCTTCAAACTCATTTTTGGAACATAAGGTACACGATTTCTAACCCTCATTTACTTGCATTTTGCTTGATTTGCTGTGTTTTATCGTTTTTTCACTTCTGCATTTTCGCGAAGCATTCGGTTGACGACAACCGAATGCTCCTGGGGACGAAGCAAAATGGACCCATTCGGTTGAGGTCAACCGAATACGTTCGGTTGAGTTCAATCGAATCATACCGATACTGATTGTGTTTGTTCGGTTGCAGGTTTGATCCAATTCATTACCCTCATTAAACGAAATGCTGGGAGGATTTCCATTCCAAATGAGATTTGGAGACTAGAGTTGCCTTGTTCCTTTTATTTCGTTTTGGAAGTTGGCCATTGTATTCGTGGTGTCAACAACATGCGATATGGCAACATCCTTACTAATACGCATGCCATCTGCCAAGCGTATGGGGGTGTTGAGAGTGTGGAAGCCTCGTTAACATACTATCAGACCGGGAGCTTCAAGGTCGCTAGGATTATGCGGGCGGTTGCCTCTGATGGGAGTGGGAGCGACAGTGATACTGCGAGTGATGCTGGATCCGGCTCCGTTGTTACCCAGTTGTAGTTTTTTACTATTATTTTGTTTATCAATAATTGTAATTGAACGTCACTGATTTAGTAATGAATAAATATTGGGTTGATTATTTTTTGGTTTACAATACCGTTTAAATTAAACAACAATTTTATTATGAAAAAGTGTCACCGTACATAAAATGACAGAAACTACTGAGCTGGTTGGACTTAAACGACTAAGGATCTCAGCGACGGTCCGTGTGGTTTCCACGTACAAATGCAGATAACCCTTCCATTTAAACAAGACATAAATGGACATCATTGCTTGGACGTCATCGTCGTTCTTGACATCCATTGTAGACCAGTGCACACGTCCATCAGACCAATCAGGTTTTCGATAAACTATACGAGTTATCTCTCGCTCGTCGCCCTCCACTTGCATCTTACCCAGTAGTTTATCTTTTAGGGCAGCGAATGTTATGTTGTGTTTAAGCCTACACTGCATTATGTCTCGCCCCTCGAAACAGACACCATCGGCTTTGTTGGTGATGATGCCCTGATGATGAATAATAGTGTGGGAAGAATCCTGAGTATTGTGTTAGGGGGATTTTTTTTGTGTTTATACGATTTGGTGGAGAAGAAGCAGAGAAGGGGTTAGGGTTTTTGTGAAGTAGAAGGGAAAGCTGAAGCCCAACTTATAATAGGCGTGGGGAAACATGAGCCGTTGATCAAAATTTTAGATCACAAATTTGAGCCATTTATTTTCTATCTGTTGGGTCACAATTTCCAAAGGAAATGCCATCCACTCCTTTTCCTGACACGTTTGACTGGTTGTGAGCCGTTGGCTAAAAGTGTCGGTGGAATCTGAGCCGTTCAATATTTTTTTTAAAAAAACCCATAACCGGCGGATTTGTTGAATTTTCGTGTGGATTTTTTTCCTCCGCAACATTTCCGGCGGATTTTTAGGTATTTCCGGCGGATTTGGGTCTACGAATTTTTTTTAAGAAAATCCACCGGTAAGGTCATTTCCGGCGGATAGTTAAAAGAACCGCCAATTTTGAATTTCAAAAATCCGCCGGAAATGCGTAAAAATCCACCGGAAATGATGACCCGACTAAAATCCGCCGGAAACGTTATTTCCGGCGGATTTTTTTGAAAAAAGCGGGGGATTTGATTTTTGAGAATCCGCCGGAAATCCTTGAAAATCCGCCGGAAATCCCCTAAATCCGTAGGTAAATGACATTTCCGGCGGATTCTGCCTTTTGACCTTTGACTTCATTTCTTCTATATAAATCCCGTTAATCGGAGTGGGTTCCCAGGAAAGAAAGGTGGGTCACAATGGACACTCTTAAGTACCAAGTCTTTCCTAGCCAGAACTTTCCCCAAACAACACTGGTTTCAAGAACAAAGCGAAGAGAATACTGGGATGAGTCACGGACTAGGTCACTCTCTTTAAGACGTTTCGTGGCACTGCTCCAAGGTGCAAGCAGGCTATCAACCACGACGTCCCCAGGATAAAACAGCGCAGTTGAAATTACTACGAAAGTTCACTCCACCGTGAAAATTCGCTCTAAGATATACTGTAACACCCTAAAATTATTTAATTAATTTAATTAATTAAGTAATTGGGGATTTTATTTAAATTATTTGATATAACGTGATTAATTAGAATTTTATTTATTTTGGTGGTATTAGGAGGGGGTGGAGGCGCCACTTGCATGACTTGGGCTTAAGTGGAAAGCCCAAGCCCATGATCCACAATATAGGCGAAGTGGTTAGTTAGTGGGGGCTAGGTTTTTGGTGGCCATTCGCGAAAGCAAGAGAGAAAACGCAAGAAAGAAAGAAAAATAGCGTGAGATAGAGAGAGAGAGCAAGGAAGGGCGCCGTAAGGAGAGAAGAGGAAGAGGAGAGAAGTCGCAACCAAGGAAGAGCAAGAACGTGATCTTGTTGCTGTGGTCCTGTACGTGACTATCTCCAGAGCCTCCGTTCTTCAATTTCGAGGTTAGGGGAGCTCTATCACTCTATCTAATACATTCTATGATAGGTCCTAGATCTAAAGTTCATGCTAGATTCGTGATGCTCTTGATTGTTCCTTGCGTTCTTGATATTCCTTGTGTTTTGGTGATCTTTGCGTTCTTGATGTTTCTTTGCGTTCTTGATGTAAATTTTCGTATATATATATATATACCATGAGTTCATGCGATTTGATTTATTAATTGGTGTGATCTACGAATTTGTATTATTGATGGTGCTATGCGTATGTAATGAGAAATATGGTGTTGATCTATGTGTTGATTTTGTTGGAGGTGAAGTCGCATGATGGGGTTAGTGATGTTGTTTGGTTTCTTTTTATTGGGTTTTGATAAAATTGAATTTTGGTGTTTTTGAATGAGACAAGTGCGTGTTTAGTTGCTGGGAAAAAATGGAGTTTTTGCATTTTAAAATGTGTTAGGAAACCAGTTTTTAGTGTTGAAAAATTGTTGAAAGGAATTCTGGACGTTGCTGCTGTGTTCTGGGCGCTAAGCGCCTGTGCTGGGCGCTGGGCGCCTGATGTTGTGTTGCGCTGCGCGTGTGTGCGCGCCTGGGCGCTAGGCGCCCGTGTTGTGTGTGCGTTGTGCGCGCCTGGGCGCTGAGCGCCTATGGCGCTGTGTTGTGCGTGCGTTGTTGCCCCTGGGCGCTAGGCGCCCGTGTCTGTGTTGTTTGTTGCGCTGTGTGGCGCACTGTTGCTCCTGGGCGCCTGTGCACTTGTTGCCTGGTTGCCTGGGCGCCTAAGGCGCCTGTTCCCAGGATGTTGCCTAATTTTTCAAAAATTATTTTTATCATAACTTTTGACTCAGACGTCCGTTTCGAACGATTCAAAAAGTGTCGTGAAGCTTTTTCCGCTGTCTATCTATGTGTTCAATTTTTAAAATGGAAAATTGTTATTTTCTGACTGTTTGTGGGCGCCCAAGTGGCTGTCCCCGGTGATCGTCCCAGTGACATTGAAAAATGACGTGGAACTCTTTAAAAATCCCTTTTGGTGTATAAACAACAGTTTTAACACGGTAGTGTCAAAATGACTATTTTGCCCCTAGTGGCCAAAGTTAATGATAATGATGTGTAAATGACGAGGATGCCCTTGGTGGCTAGTCAAATGACTGTTTTGCCCCTAGTGGCCAAAGTTAATGATAATGATGTAAATGACGAGGATGCCCTTGGTGGTTAGTCAAATGACGTTTTTGCCCTCAGTGGCTAATGTTTGAGTTAAATGATGTTTATGTGTAAGTGACAATTGGGGCCTGAGTGGCTAAGTGATGTTAAGGTCTAAGTGGCCTAGTGATGTTGTATGATGATTATGAATTTGACAGGTGCTGTGCTCCGTGCGAGCAAACAGGTAAGTGATGGGTCACGTTGTTGGCTGTGATTTGAGTAATTGTGTACTTGTGTATTGTGAGTGGTGCATGTCATAGAGTCTCATGCCCATATGCATAAAACCCAGTGATGTTTTGAGGCCTGAGTGGCTAAGTGATGATGAGGCCTGAGTGGCCAAGCGACGTTTTGTGAAACGGTACCTTCATGCATATACCCGCGAGTGGGTTGCACTTCATAAACCTATATGACATGAGATGAGTTTTTGTACATGATGTGAATGATGACTGTGATGTGGATGTCTTGTGTATTGGATGCTGATTATTCTAGTGTGTAGCCTATGATTAGTGCTTATCATATTTTCTATTATATAGACTGAAATGATGCTCACCCTTTCCTGTTTGAATGTTACCCCCGTGTTGGTAACGTGCAGGTGATTCCCAGTGAAGGTATTAGCTTCACTTTTCGAGTCGAGTCGTCATGCTCTGATACGTAGCACTCAGGGGGGGGGGGTAACGAACTCGGCCTTTATTAATGATTTTTGATTATTATGTCCATGTGGACTATTTGGTTATGTTTTACTAATTTCCGCTGCGTAGTTGATTGTGTTATGAGGAGTGTTATAAGTGACGTTAACCATGAGGCTTGAGTTTTTGATATTGTGATGTGCTACGTGGACGTATGAATTTGAGTTAAACTGTTTTTAAAGTTTGATAAGCGACGTTTGATTTGAGTATGTGTAACATTTCCTATGAACGAGATTTTTTTCAAACTCTGATTTTTATAAACAAAGTGACGGGTAGAAAGGGGTGTTACATTAGTGGTATCAGAGCAGTTCGGTCTGTCCGGCCGGTAGTTGAGTCGTCGTGTTGAGTAACATTGAGTTTGTTACTCGTTTCTGAATTCTGTTTTCTGTTGCAGTGCTAGAATGGCCAGACGAGACGACGCTGCTCTTGCTGCTGCATTGCAAGCTATGGCTCAGGCGATGCAGGGTCAGCAGAATGCTGGGGATAATGCTGGTTTTAGGAGTCTGACAACCTTTCAGAGGGAGAATCCGCCCACCTTTAAGGGCAAATATGATCCAGATGGTGCTATGGCTTGGCTGAAGGAGATCGAGAGGATTTTCAGGGTGATGAACTGTACTGTTGAACAGAAGGTCCGCTTTGGTACCCACATGTTAGCCGAGGAGGCCGACGACTGGTGGTTGGCTACTAGGCAGAGGTTAGAGGCTGTGCAGGAAGAGATTACTTGGGAGGTTTTCAGCAGGGAATTTCTGAGAAAGTACTTTCCTGAAGACGTCCGCGGGAAGAAAGAGATAGAGTTTTTGGAGCTGAAGCAAGGTGGTATGTCTGTGACTGCCTATGCGGCAAAATTTGTGGAGCTAGCAAAATTTTATCCACACTACAGTGAGGCTACGGCTGAATTTTCAAAATGCATCAAATTTGAGAATGGGTTGAGGCCTGATATTAAACAGGCCATTGGTTATCAGAAGATTCGTGTGTTCGCAGATCTGGTTGATAGTTGCAGGATCTTCGAGGAGGACAGTACTGCTTGCTACAAAGCTACTTCTGAGAGAAAGGGCAAGTTTCAGAGTCGAAGCAAGCCGTATGAGGTTCCTGCGGGTAAGAGTTATCAGAAGGCTGCTGGAGGTAAAGGTCCTAGTGGGGGAGATGCCCCTGCTAGCATTGTCTGTTATAAGTGTGGCAAGCCTGGCCACAAGAGTACTACATGTAGGTCGGATGACAGGAATTGCTACCGTTGTGGTAAAAAGGGTCATATGGCAGCTGAGTGTAAGGTCAAGGATGTGGTGTGTTTCAACTGTGGTGAGTCTGGGCATATCAGTACAAAGTGTACAAAGCCGAAAAAGGAAAGGTCTACTGGGAAGGTATTTGCATTGGCGGGAGAGGAGCCTGATGATGATGATGGTCTGATTAGAGGTACGTGTTTTATTAATGGTACTTCTCTGAAATCTCTTATTGATACTGGTGCTACCCATTGTTTTATATCTGTTGATTGCTGTAAACGATTGGGTCTTGTTTTATCTGCTATGTGTGGGGATATGGTTGTCGATACTCCTGCGAAGGGGTCGGTGATTACGTCCCAGGTGTGTTCTCAGTGTCCCGTGTCGATCTTCGGCAGGGACTTTATTGTGAATTTTGTATGTTTGCCATTGAGAGGTCTGGATGTAATCTTAGGCATGGACTGGTTAGAGAATAATCACGTCCATATCAACTGTCGTAGCAAGTCGGTTAGTTTCGGTGAAGAAAGTTCGGTTTTGGTGTCTGCTGGTCAGTTGAAGAAATTGAAGAAAGAAGGAGTTCAGTTATTTGCGTTGATGGCTTCGTTGTCTGCTGAGAGTCAGGCTGTTATTGAAGAACTGAAGGTAGTACGTGAATTTCCTGAGGTTTTTCCTGATGAAATTCCGGGTGTGCCACCGGAGAGAGAAGTTGAATTTTCGATTGATCTTGTACCTGGTACGAGGCCTGTGTCTATGGCTCCGTACAGAATGTCGGCGTCGGAACTGTCTGAGTTGAAGACGCAACTTGAAGAATTGCTTGAGAATAAATTTGTAAGACCGAGTGTATCACCGTGGGGAGCTCCGGTATTGTTAGTGAAAAAGAAAGATGGGAGCATGAGGTTATGTGTGGACTATCGTCAGTTGAATAAGGTAACTATCAAGAATAAGTATCCGCTTCCGAGGATCGACGATCTGATGGATCAATTAGTAGGTGCCCGTGTTTTCAGCAAAATTGATTTGAGGTCCGGATATCATCAGATTAAAGTAAAGGATGAGGATGTTCAGAAAACGGCGTTCAGAACAAGGTATGGGCATTATGAGTATTCAGTGATGCCGTTCGGTGTGACCAATGCTCCTGGTGTATTTATGGAATATATGAACCGTATTTTCCATGATTACCTAGATCGGTTTGTGGTAATCTTCATAGATGATATTCTAGTTTATTCTAAGTCAGATGAAGAGCATGCTGATCATCTGAAGTCAGTATTGGAAGTTTTAAAAGAGAAAAAGCTGTACGCCAAGTTATCGAAGTGTGAGTTCTGGCTGAAAGAGGTGAGTTTTCTTGGGCACGTGATTTCTGGTAATGGTATTGCGGTTGATCCGGCAAAAGTAGAAGCAGTGTTGGACTGGGAGTCTCCGAAGTCCGTAACAGAGATTAGGAGCTTTTTGGGTCTGGCTGGGTACTACAGGAGGTTCATCGAGGGTTTTTCCAAGTTGGCCCTTCCATTGACTCAGTTGACTTGCAAGGGTAAAGTTTTTGTTTGGGATGCTCGGTGCGAGGAAAGTTTTATGGAACTGAAAAAGAGATTGACGACGTCGCCTGTTTTGACGTTGCCTAATCCAGAGGAACCGTTCGTTGTGTATTGTGACGCTTCGAAGATGGGTCTCGGTGGTGTGTTGATGCAGGATGGGAAGGTCGTTGCGTATGCGTCGAGGCAATTGCGGATTCATGAGAAAAATTACCCTACGCATGATTTAGAGCTGGCTGCTGTGGTATTTGTGCTTAAAATTTGGAGGCACTACCTTTATGGTTCAAGGTTCGAAGTGTTCAGTGATCATAAGAGTCTAAAGTATCTGTTCGATCAGAAAGAGTTGAATATGAGGCAGCGTCGGTGGTTGGAACTCTTGAAGGATTATGACTTTGGTTTGAATTATCATCCCGGCAAGGCTAATGTCGTGGCTGATGCTTTAAGCAGAAAGTCTTTACATATGTCGGCCATGATGGTGAAAGAATTAGAGTTAATTGAAGAATTCAAGGATTTGAGTTTGGTTTGTAAGATGACACCTCGCAGTGTCAAGCTGGGAATGTTAAAGATCGACAATGATTTCCTGGGCAGCATCAGAGAAGCTCAGAAGACAGATGTCAAGCTGGTGGATTTAATTAATGGGGTCGGTAAATCTGAAGATGAAGATTTCAAATTAGATTCCAGTGGTGTGTTGAGGTTCCGGGGTAGGATCTGTGTTCCAGACGATGAAGAGATGAGAAAGGCAATTTTAGAGGAAGGTCATCGTAGCAAGTTGAGTATCCATCCTGGAGCGACGAAAATGTATCAAGATCTGAAGAAGATGTTCTGGTGGTATGGTATGAAGAGAGATGTGGCTCAGTTTGTGTATGCCTGCTTGACCTGTCAAAAGTCGAAGGTCGAGCACCAGAAGCCAGCAGGGTTAATGCAGCCGTTGGAAGTCCCAGAGTGGAAATGGGATAGCATAGCGATGGATTTTGTGACGGGGTTACCGAATACAGTTAAGGGTCATGACGCTATTTGGGTGATCATTGATAGGTTAACGAAGTCTGCGCATTTCATTCCTATTAATATCACTTATCCGGTGTCGAGATTGGCAGAGGTATATGTCAAAGAAATTGTGAGGCTGCACGGTGTTCCGAAGAGTATTGTGTCAGATAGGGATCCGAGGTTCACTTCCGAGTTTTGGAAGAGTTTGCAGAAAGAATTGGGTTCTAAGTTAAAAATGAGTTCGGCGTATCATCCCCAGACAGACGGTCAGTCAGAGAGGACAATTCAGTCGTTAGAGGATTTGTTGAGGGCTTGTGTATTGGAACAGCGGGGTTCATGGGATTCCTACCTTGAGTTGATTGAGTTTACCTATAACAACAGTCACCATTCCAGTATCGGGATGGCACCGTTCGAAGCATTGTATGGTCGAAAGTGTAGGACACCGTTATGTTGGTATGAGTCGGGAGAAAGTGTAGTGTTGGGTCCGGAGATTGTCCGGGAGACTACGGAGAAGATCAAGATGATCCGTGAGAAGATGAAGGCTTCGCAGAGTCGTCAGAAGAGTTATCATGACAAGCGGAGGAAGGATTTAGAGTTTCAGGAGGGTGAGCATGTGTTCTTGAGGGTTTCTCCTATTACCGGTGTTGGTCGGGCGTTGAAATCGAAGAAGCTCACTCCTCGATTTGTTGGTCCTTATCAGATATCCGAGAGAATTGGAAATGTGGCTTATAGAGTGGCTTTACCGCCAAATCTTTCGAACTTGCACGACGTGTTTCACGTGTCGCAACTCCGGAAGTATGTTTCGGATCCATCTCATGTGATCCAAGTGGACGATGTAGAGGTGCGGGATAATCTCACTGTGGAGACGATGCCCGTACGGATTGAGGATCGTGAAGTGAAGGCGCTTAGAGGCAAGGAGATTGCATTGGTGAAAGTGGTCTGGCTAGGAGCTGCCGGCGAGAGTATGACTTGGGAGCTGGAGGGCAAGATGCGAGAATCCTACCCAGAGTTGTTTGATCAGGTAAATTTCGAGGACGAAATATTCTAAGTGGGGGAGAGTGGGAAGGCGCCTTTTTATGTAACAGCCCAGGTCCACCGCAGCGGCCACCCCGGTCCCACTGTTACCTCACGGTCTTTTCTACCCCCCTTGTAGAATTTTTGCCTTCCGTGGGAATCGAACCTTGCACCTGAGGCATAAGTGCAAGTTAAACCCCCTTCCCACTACCAATTGAGCGCGCGCTCAATTGGTAGTGGGAAGGGGGTTTAACTTGCACTTATGCCTCAGGTGCAAGGTTCGATTCCCACGGAAGGCAAAAATTCTACAAGGGGGGTAGAAAAGACCGTGAGGTAACAGTGGGACCGGGGTGGCCGCTGCGGTGGACCTGGGCTGTTACATATACACCCTCAATATGGTTATGAAAAGCCACTCTTTAGAAACTAAGCTTGGAAATGCTTAAACTTTCTAGAAAAGAAAGAAGTTTTGGTTATGAAAAAACACTCTTTAGAAACTAAGCTTGGAAATGCTTCAAGCTTTCTAGAGAAGAAAGAAATTTAGGGAGAAGAGAGAAAACTTGAGGAATGGTTTATCGTCAAGTGGTGTGAGAAATAAGTGAAGAGGAGTCTCCCTTTGATAGGCTTTTTACACTATAGAAGTTTTAAGTCTACCCAATGTGGGACTTTATCCAATTCACACTTAACACAGTTTCAACAATCCCCCACTTGAATTTAAAAAAGAGTTTCAGAAGTAGCGTCAAATGCTTCCATAAGATTGTGCATAAACAGTGGTGTCTTACGACTTGAACCTTTGCATAGCGGTTAAGATTTAGATTCAACAAGAGTGACTCGTAGTCTTGAACTCTATCTCTAATCATCAAAACCAGACACAACCTTTTCCATGGGTGTATTCTTATAAGCCCGTGCTTTTATGGCCCTGCACGTCTATCCCAGTTTAGTGAACGCTCTAGGAATCCTGCCAACGATTCCATAGGAAGCGGCCCCACTTCCACATTCACAAAGGTGAGTCTATCAAGAGTACTCCTGTAGCTAGGTACTCCACTCCACATAGAGTATAGATCTCATTAAGAGTTTCTATTACCTCACCCTTACGTCGCTTCAGGAATCATGCTTCTTTACTTATAATAGCATGTTCATCTCGTATCACTTCACAACTTGTTATTACCCATTGAACCTAATTCTCGGGTTACCATCGTGAGTGACTCATGATTCTAAATGCAGTAGTCCCATCCTTTGAGATGTATTTTGGATTTTCTCCCTAGCTAATCCTTTCGTCAAAGGATCGGCTAAGTTCTGATCATTGCGTAAATGATCCACTCTCACAGCTGGGATTGGTTTTTCCCATAAAGAGATCTCTGCTAGTAAGCATCTCAACTAGCTAGCTTCTTCACTAGCGGTTGCCAATGCTATCATTTCAGACTACATAGTGGACTGAGCTAATATGGTCTGTTTCTTAGATTTCCAAGAGACAACACCACCAGCTATACTAAATATATAACCACTAGTTGCTTTGGAATCATCTGATAGAGTATTCCAATCTGCATCATTGTATCCTTCAAGTACAGCAGGAAATCTCAGATAATGTAGTCCGAGATTCATGGTCCTTTTAAGGTATCTCATGACTCTCTCGATAGCGTGCCAATGCTAGGTCGACTAGAAAACCTGCAAAGCAATCCCACAACAAAGGCAATGTCAGGTCTATTACAATCAGTGGCATACCTTAGGCTGCCAATGATGCTCGCAAATTCCGTTTGTCTAACACTGTCACCAGTGTTCTTAAAAAGTTTGACACTCGGATCATATGGTGAACATGCAGGTTTACAATTGAAATAATTGTATTTCTTTAAGATCTTCTCAATATAATGAGATTGATCAAATGAAATTCCTTTATCGGACCTTGTGATCTTAATACCAAGTATTACACTTGCTTCTCCGAGGTCTTTCATATCAAAGTTATTGCACAACAGTGATTTCACTTTATTTACAGCATGAATGTTTGATCCAAATATGAGTAATTCGTCTACATAGAGACATATGATAGTGCCAATGTCATTCTCGGTTTAGTAATAAATGCATTTGTCACTTTCATTCACTTTAAACCCATTCGATAAAATCAGATTATCAAACTTCTCATGCCATTGTTTAGGAGCTTGTTTGAGACCATACATAGACTTATCCAACTTACAGAACTTGTGTTCTTGCCCAAGAACTACAAAACCTTCAGGTTGCTCCGTATAGATTTCTTCTTCTAATTCACCATTTAAAAAAATCAATTTTGACATCCATTTGGTGTACTTCCATATTGTAAATAGCGGCCAACGAAATTAGTACCCTTATGGATGTAATTCTAGCAACAGGTGAATATATGTCGAAGAAATCTATATTCTCTCTTTGTCTAAAACCTTTGGCTACAAGGCGAGCCTTGTATTTATCAACAGTGCCGTCAGGTTTTAGTTTCTTTTTCAAAATCCATTTACAACCAATTGGTTTGCAACCAGGAGGCAAGTCCACTAAGTGCCATGTCTTGTTAGACTCTAGAGAATCCATCTCATCGTTTATCGCATTTTTCCACAAGTCGGCATCCAAAGAAGACAATGCTTCTTGAATGCTAGTTGGATCCTCTTCTAACGTATAGACCATATAATCGGGTCCATAGTCCTTAGCAACACGTGCCCTCTTACCTCTTCGAGGTTCGATTTCCCTTTGTTCGTTGTTTTGAAACGTTCCTAGGCACAGAAACTTGACTAGTTCCGGTGCCCCCACTATTTCTATATTTAAAAGGGAATTCATTTTCATAAAAGTCAACATCACTTGACTCTATGATCACTTTAGCTTTAAGGTCATAAAACCTGTAAGCTTTACTGTTTACTGCATACCTGATGAATACACATTCATAGGCTCTACTGGCGAGTGTAACTCTTTTTGGATCTGGGATCCTGACATAAGCCAAGCAAACCCCAGATTCGGAAATAAGACACATTTGGTTGTCTTTTCTTTATGATCTCATAAGGAGAAATTTTGCTCTTAGACTTTGGAAGTCTATTCAGGAGATAACATACAGCTATCAAAATTTCCCCCCACCAGTGAGATGCAGTGCCAGAATTGAGCATAATAGCAACTACCAATTCGGTAAAAGTTCTATTCTTTCTTTCTGCTTTACCATTCCTTTCGGGAGAATATGGTGCAGTCGTTTCATGTATAATTCCATTAAATTAATGGGAATCATACTCCATTTCTCAATTGCTATAAAAGCTCTTAACCTTTCTATTTAATTGATTTTCAAAATTTGTAATGGAAAACTTTGAATATGTCAAGCACTTCACTTTTATTTTTCACAAAGTATATACAATGTAGTCAAATAAATTATAAATAAAAGTGGCAAACTATCGTTTTCCATTTCTGGTTAACGTTCTATCTTATTCGCATATATCTGAGTTAGTCAAAACTAATGCCCAGATTTCCTTTTTTTCCAGCAATGATCTATGTTCGAAACATAGCATGATCACATCGAGCAAAGCCAGTGACCATCCACCAACCTTCGCAATTATCAACAATGTTGATTTCATAAACTATAGCAACCAATTGCTATTCAGTCATGTTAGCCTGCGGGGCAGAGCTTGGCCTATTCCTACACTTGCATGTCATATAACCTGGTCACTCGCAACAATTAAATGGAGGAGCAGCATCATTCTTAGGTTGTGGTTGTGGTTGAGGCTTAGGATATGGGGACTTTAGAGGGTTCTATGATATCAAAAGCATAATATAAAACCATTAACTGTTAAATGTTAACCACTAACGACAACAAAAGATATGAATAAAAAATAATTTCAAAAAATATGAATTAAAAAAATTCATTCTTATAGGGATGATTATTCTCTTTCCGTAGAATTAAAAATTATAGAGATAATCATTCTCTTTCTATTCTTATACCGTATAGAGAAAACAATTCTCTTTCTATAAGAATATTTCCTTTTCAGAGCATCACAGACATCCCTGGCAAACTTACAGGTACTTTAATAATCATAAAGATCATCAGTTAGTCCGTTCAGAATAAAATTCTTACAGAATAGATATGCTCCTTCCATAGATATGCTCGGAGAAACGGGTGTCAACAGATACATAATGTCTTAAAGTCATTAAACTTATAATTTAAAATAATAATATTAACTCATGACTAAATATTTAAAAATAAAATAATAGAATGATAATATAATATTAATATATGCTAATTACTAAAATATGTACACACAAAACTAATATACCCACACATATATACACACATAATAATAAGAAAATCGAGGTGTTACAGATGATACCACCAAAAAAAACCAATCTAATTAGTGTGGTTTCCTAACTCCTCCGAGTTGATCCTCACTCGTGTTTCCAATAACGAAACCCTGAAATAGGAATGAGATTGAAGATGTTTAAAAACAAGAATTTGTATACTTTCAATTTTGGCATGGATTTTATTTTCCATAGACTGATGGATGGGGGATTAGGTATTGAATGTATGTTGCTTGACACTGTTAGTATCTATACTTACATTCTAGTATAGATTCTAACAATGTCTAGAGATTTGGACGCTCAATTCCTTATATCCCCTCCATCTGTCAATGGATAATAAAAACTATGCAAAGATACAAAGGTATACAAATTCAGGGCTCAGAACTTCTTCATCACAAATTCTACTTCTTGGGTTGGTTTCGACGAAACACATGTAAGGATGACCTCCGAGGAGTCAAAGATCTACCCAATTCTAGACTGACCATGTTATCCTTTAGAATCAGAACTAGGCGTTTATCATGTTGGGGAAAAATATCAAAAGTATCTAATCCAACAAAATCTGGGTTTTAAGCGTTTAAAAGGATCTTATTACATGTTTTGATAAATGTATCGACGTTAAAAGCCCAACTTCCCACACCCTAGGAAACTACACCGCTCTATAACTTGTGTAGAAAGTTCTGTTTAACAGGCGTTGTATACCTTTATTTTAGTAGTGCTGGCTAACGACATGTCCAGCCCTTGCCAACCCAGTTGGTAGTCTCCTCTCAATAGAATTTGAACGACACCCAAGTCTCAAACTAGAGACCTTAGGATGTGATAAGAACCCAATTACCGCTAAAAAATAATTTTTAAAGAATATAATTGCAAAGGCAGAGTCAATAAATGTGATAGATAGTAGCTAGTTGAACTATCTTAATAACAGTAAAATTAAATTTAATAGAGTTATAATTGTTGATGGAAAAATAAATTGGTAAAATTAAAATTGTCAAACTTTTAACAATTTCGTAATTTATAGTACATGTATGTACTAAACAATGACATTAAAGGACAATTATTCGATTGACAAATATTTTTTTTTTTAAACTTCTTTTCAAATGAGCGATATTATGTTTCCTGATAGACTTTATTTTAAAATATATTTTTTAACTAAAAGCTTGGATTAAAAAAAATACATTGTTTCAGCCATTTTTTTAATCATGTATATATAGTTCCGCTCTCATCATTTAATATTGTGGTTGAGAGTTCCGCTCTCATGTATAATGATAACCTCTTACACATTCTCATTGACATCCATAGCAATAGAGAAAACATTCACCCTCTACTTCTCCAAAATCTGAGAAAAAACCCTCAGGATACACTCCTGTGAGATCCAACACACCATCGATGACATTACACATCATTGAAGTTGCTGCGGGGAATGATATCCCCGAAAGCGTAATCACCCTAGCTCGACAGTATAATCCCGACCTCACAGTGCGAAACGGTTCGGCTCCTGTGTCAAACATTACCCTTTGTATAATCTGTAGTTTCTCGCTATTTATGTTTTATCGAAGAGTTTGGTTACTTTTTTTATTTATCTTCTCTTCCTTTATATTTTCACTTTTCCTCACAATATTCCCCTATTCTCATATAACTCATCCTTATTTGTAGTTTGTTTTTCATTTCTTTTGATAATTGATTACTAGTTGCATCCAAATTCAACTCACCACACCCTCGTTGATTATACAAACTACAAATACCTATTTCAGCTAAAGATTTTCACTAACCCAAATAAACCAGACCCTATCAAAAAGGAGCATAGACTAATTTGGCAGCACAACCGACTTAAATACCCCCTTCCATTGTATTATTAAATTTACATTTGCTACTTTTGAAGTACGGATTTTGTTCTAGACTGGGTCATGGGACCCACTCCAGCAATTCGGCCCATATCCACAACAACTCGGCCCATTTGTGTCTATCATACCTCAATGACTCAGATTCACTCAATCGATGTAAAGACTTAGAGTTGGCACGGATCCCTATAAATACTGACACCAATGTCACTAATAGGTACATTTTCATTCTTTACTATACTACTCTACTATCCTCAATACTAACTTGAGCGTCGGGGTGACATCGCAGGTACCCCACCCGGGAACACTAGGAAACTACCCAGGAGCACCTGGGGGCCCGGTCTTTCTAAGGCCCGGTCACCTTGCCGCATCTCAATCCTACACTCTAAGGCCTGGTCACCTCGCAGCATCTCGAGCCAACTTCCTGAGGCCCGGTCACCCAGCAACATCCCGGTCCTACACAAGATCCAAGCAAACCAAGCAGGAGCTCTACCGACTACCTACCTGGTCCAACCCGTGATAAGGTAAAGGTACTGAACATTGGAGACCACAGTGGGAGGTGTCTAGCTTTCACCTCATCTCTCCCTCTTAAGAATTGTCTCCTAAATTCCAATGGTACGACGAGGCAGACCCAAGGTCCAAAGCATTGCCATGTCTCAACCCCAACCAAAAGACACGACACAAGGTGTTGCTGTCACTCTTCCAGACGACACCATCCAAGTCCCGGCTCCACAACCGACCCAAGACCCTGTCCACCCTGAGGATGCTGCGACTATCCGTCAACTCCAGGACCTCCTGAGCAACCGCACTCAAGTTATACGGCAACAAGAAGCGTACCTTAGGCAGATTGAGAGGCGTGCGACTTCCATGCCCGAGCAGCCTCATCCTGATTGGGGGACCTCTCCTCCAAGGAATGTAAGCTCAAGACGTCACAGGTCTCCACCTTGGCGGCATTTGAACAATCGCTCTCCACCCAGATGGTAGCGAACTCGTCAGCCTCCTCCCCGATGCCGTAGGTCCCAAAGGTCGGGCTCATCTCCAAGTACTCCTCCAACTTTGCCCGATGGTACCTATTGGCCTGAAGATTCTCCTTCCAGGGCATCATCACTCACATCCTCTAATTCTCGAGAGAGGTCTCGAAGCCAAGCCAAGACCCACAAGAGGCGTCGCCAAAGATCTACCTCGAGGAGATCTCCAGCCAGAGGTGACCTCCGAGACAAAGATCTCGGGGATGGGTCCCCTCACTACTCACTATGGATCTCCAATGAGGGACCATTCACTAGAAAAATTGATGACTGCCCAATACCGAGGGCCCTAGAGAAGCTGCCAGCCCTCAATATGTATGATGGGACTGTGGACCCTAACAGTCATCCGGCCTACTTCTCTCTCATGATGCGCTACCGGGGGGCAAGGGAACCTATCCACTGCAAGATCTTCCCCCTCACCCTCGAGAACTCAGTACTAGCTTGGTTCTAGGAGTTGAAACAAAAGTCGGTCTCATCATGGGGACAGCTAGCTATGATGTTCACAACTCGTTTTGCCGCCTCCCACTTGAAGCCTAAATCTGAAGAGGTTCTCAAGGCGATCAGGCAGGGAGAGAAAGAAACACTCAGGGATTATCTGGAATGATTCAACGAAGTAGCTGCGAATGTTAGGAACCTTGAAGACAAGAGGAGACATTTTTGGATGAAAGACGATCTCCGAAAAGGAAGCTTATTACAAATAGAAACCGGGATCATCAAGCCCCGCGACTTGGGCAATTTCTACGAAGATCCCAGAAACACATGGACTATGAAGAGGACGAGCTGGCCTACAAGACCATTGACAAGCCAAAGACAAAAAGGGAGCCCAAGCTGAGGGAACCATGGCAGAAACGAGCCCAAGCTGAGGCAACGTGAGTCACAACACCGACAAGGTTGCTTCACAGAGTACACCTTGGTTAATGCATCTCAGGCAGAGATCCTCGCCGAATGCGTCGACGCGGAGTTCTGAGACGTCAAACAACCAGAACCTTATGTGCAAAGGAAAGGTCGACCTCTAAAAATACTGTCTTTATCACAAAAGTTACAGGCACGGTACCAACAAATT
This sequence comes from Astragalus membranaceus, assembly GCA_039519185.1. NCBI lineage: Eukaryota > Viridiplantae > Streptophyta > Magnoliopsida > Fabales > Fabaceae > Astragalus > Astragalus membranaceus. The sequence goes on along the minus strand of CM076849.1, from coordinate 116,273,953 downwards.
CAACACCCTAAGGGACGACATTGAAGAGCTAATTCGCGAGGGGAAACTCGCCCAGTTTGTGGTAGAAGAAGAAGAAGACGGGACTCCTGACTATGAAGAGGGAGCCGATCACCAAGACTTGAACCTAAAACTCAGCTTAGTTGAGAAAGTTCGTTGTGTGAACACAAATGCAAAATGTAAAACCTCAATATCATCAATGACTAACTGAAGTTCATTTTGCAATTATCGTCTTTTGCTCTAGTTCATTGTTGTTAGCATTTGTTCCAAAAATTTCTTTAAGAGTAAGAAAGATAAAGGGTTAAACCCCATAGTTAAGAATAAAACGAGGCGAGTTTGAGACCCACCATAGCCTATAGGGGTGACATAGCTTGTAGGGGCAACATAGACTGTAGGGAGGAACTGCCTAACTTGCAAGGGCAACCTCAACGACGGCTTCAAGGGTAGACCATCCTCCAGAGACGATGTTTTTTCGAATACATCTCTTGAAGGCACGTTCGCACGGAATAGGTCGACACTGACGTGTACCTTGAATCCTGGTAAAGGAATCAAGTATGCCTTGGCATGCCTAAACAAACGAAGTCGTTCGGCAAAGAAGGAGGCATGAGGTCGGTGCCACGATCAGTTGTGTTTTTCCTGGATACCGAGGCAGGAGTCTCATGACTCTCTCCACTTAGTGACTCTAAAAGATATCGCAACCCCTTCGGACGAGTTCAATTCAGGCCGTGTCCCGATAAAGTTTCCTAAGGGTGTATTATGAGCTGGCCTTGGTGGTCACAACCCAATTGGAACGAGTTCGATCCGGGTCGAGTCCCGGTAAACTGTTTCCAAGGGTGAACCTCACTATAAGCTGGCCATAGCAGTCACAACCCCGTTGGAACGAGTTTGACCTGGGGCGAGTCCTGGTGAACTCTTGCCAAGGGTGAACCTCATTGAAAGCTGGTCGTGGATTCGACGGAACGAGTAAAAATCGGGCCAAGTCATGTGAACTGTCCCCAGGATATGACGTTGGTGTTACGTTCTCAAAAATACATGCGGCACGATCTAAGCCCGGTGTCATTTGAGGTCACACCAGTCAAGGTTTGAGATGGCAAGATCTCACCCTATCTCTCTCCTTACTTTGACTACCCGCAAGTTAGCATTTGGTGAAACAAAGACCATCATTAAACGACATCAACAAGTCAATTAAACGAGGGTACGAAAGCAACGGTCACCCCGGAGGCGACCTAGTCCTCAAATACATGGAATTGTATAGTGAAGAAAAAGAAACATAGAGCGCAAAATGAAAAATTTCTAAGGCTGAACACATGGAGATAGTGATCCTGAAAGCTGAAAGTCACTAGACAAGGACATACATACATAAGTCTACTCACAAAGCACAACAAAAACTTAAAGCACAAAGCAAGCAAACGAAAAAGTACCTTGAAATTGGAGGACATGGGCGTTGGTGAAATGTTGGGTTTGACTTGGTCAAGAGGCGTCAGGTCTGGCTTGAATAGGAGTGTCGGGTCTTCTCTCACAGAGATCGGTCCTCCCACTCTTTTGAAAATCAGAGATTCACTAGATCTACTCCCCAACACGTCGATCCGTGGCACGATAACGGATACGTGGACTCTGAGTTTTGAAGGGGAAAGATTTTGACGTTGAAACAACGCTACCCTCCCTTCCTCTCGCAACAAACAAGATCTCGGTGCTCGCTCGAAAAGAAGAGGGACGTCGGTCCTATGATATGTCTTATATATCTTTATCAAAGTCAAGAGTATAAGTTTGCAATTGACCTTAATTGTGGTAGGGACGTCGGTCTTATGTAATTGTGAAGCATTTGATTTGTAGAACAAATATGAAATTGAAAGAAAATACATAAAGTGTTAAAATAAGTGGAGTAGGTACGGGAACATTGCTTTGGCAAATGGGAGTTAAGAAGTCTCTTCACAAAGGACAAAAACCAAGACAACTAATCTATATTTATACTACTATAATAAAAACATGTGCTTGCAAAATCCCATTTGTATACATTTTACAAATTTGCCATCTGTCCAATTTCAGAGGCAAAATAATAAAAGACCCATTTATAATAATAAAAAATACAACTTTTAGTTTACTTTTTCTCTTGCTTCTCTCTTCTTTCCTTTTTACTTTTACTTTTTCCTATTTTCTCTCCTTTTTTTTTATTATTTTCCTTACTCCTCTCTCTCTCTCTCTCTCTCTCTCTCTCTCTCTCTCTCTCTCTCTCTCTCTCTCTCTCTCTCTCTCTCTCTCTCTCTCTCTCTCTCTCTCTCTCTCTCTCTCCTAAAGTCTTCTCTTTCCTCTTTTCTTTCTTCTTTTATCTTTTTTCTTTATTTACTCCATTTTCACTCTTTTATCTTTATTTCTTCTACACAAAAAATCATAGCACTAACAAAAATTTTAGAATAATTTTTAAAAACAAAATCAATAATTCTATTAAAATAATTAATTAATAATAAATGACGTAGAATTTACTATTTACTACTTCTACAGAAATTATCAACAAAAATTGCAACCACTAACAATTGTCAACAATAATTTAACCTCTATAGAAAATTCCAAACAAACAATTTAAACAAGTGGCAATAGGACCGGCAACGATTGACTGACAATGGGATTGACAACGGGGGAGGCAATGAGAGCGACAACCAGAGATTGACAACGGGATAGGCAACGAGAGAGGCAACGGAGAGCGGCAACGGGGAGGAATAACGGGAGCAGCAACAAAAGTGGCAATGAGAACAACAGGTGAATATTTTATATTATATCTCATTTTCTTTTTTCCTTATTTTTACTCCATTATTAAGATTAGAATAAGATACTGACTTTCTTTTTACTTTTTGCAACACAAGTATTTTAATTAAATTTTACAATTTTCAAAATATTTATTAGTTAATAACAAATTATAACACATACAGTGTCACCCATGCGGATGTACGGATAAAATCTAGTTCCAAAACCTATGGACATCGGTCCTACTACTGTCATGACATCGGTCCTCCCTCTTTCGCTATATATTTAATCCCAAGACTTCATTTTTACGTCTCTGCTTTACTCTTTAAGATGTCATAAAAGGTGGGCATAGCTATAAAAATGATGAGGAAGAGTATAGTCATCCAACCCGTGTCTTGGAATTAAACACGAAATTAGAAACTATGGAACCAAGGACCTCGGTCCCCTATCTCACTCAGCTCCTCGGTTCTCTCTCCCAGCACCTAGGTCCCCTATCTCACTCAGCTCCTCGGTTCTGGCAGCAAAGCACTATGTGTTTGGTATTTTTATTACAAGTATGTGCTTTGGTATTATGGGCATTATGTGCAAGTTAGCATGAGAAGAATGCTTTGGGACATCGGTCCTTGTCTCTGTAATCGGTCCTCTCTCCCCAAGGACATCAGTCCTATCAACTTAAGAAAAGAATAATCGGTCCTATCAGCTACTCATGACATCAACTAGACAAAGAAGACATCGATTTATTTCTTCGCTTCGCTCCTCGGTCCTCTTGCCTCAACACCTCGGGCCTATTCTATTTATACGGCGGATCACTTAGCTTAAAGCTTCAGGTAAGGGAACTCACCGGGTATGGAAGCACCTCGGGCCTGTACTATTTTTGAAGCCAAGTCGTGGTGCTTGACGGAAGAGAAATCCGTGATAAGCACCTCGGTCCTATCTCTCTGCACCTCGGTTCTCTCCCTCTCAACGCCACTCCCAACAACCCGGTTCTCTCCCTCTCAACGCAACTCGGTCTATTGATCGGGCCTATGTTAGAAGTAATATATCAAATGAAAGAGAGAAAGGTACCTCAACTTCTAAAATAGACGAAGACGTCGGGCTTGGGTGAGATACGCACGCCGAGTTTGATTGCAAGCACGTCGAGTCTGGACGAGGAGCGAAGCGAAGAGCGTCGTCGGGCCTCCTTAGTACCACGGAAGAGAAGATCGCGATGAGGAGCGCCGCAAGCACCTCGGTCCTCTCTCTCTCTCTCTCTCTCTCTCTCTCTCTCAGCACCTCTGGCCTCCTCCACGACAACACATTGCCTCACACTCTTTCTTTCTCTATGAAGTCTTTTTTTGGCACTTGTGAGAGGCAAATGGGAGGAGGGACCACCTCCTATTTATACACGGTGAAAAATCATAAAGAAATTACTTACCATCAATCACATCGATCAAGGCGAATTAGTGAAAATTATCAAGAGACGGACAAGTTAATTACTGCAATCAACCGTCAAACAAGACAGGCCCGACGTCGGTACGAGCCGCAGTGGCAACCTGGCCTACGAGGGCACCCTTTACGACGACTTCAAGCCAAAATCATCCTTTAGGGGGCAACAGTTTTGGACTGGGTCATGAGACCCGCTCCAGCAACTGGACATGGATCAGCCCAATAACTTAGGCCCATATCCACAATAAATCAGCCCGCTTGTGTATATCATACCTCAATTGCTCAGATTTACCCAATCGATCTAACGGCTTAGAGCTGACACGGATTCCTATAAATACTGACACCATTGTCATTAATAGGTACATTTCCATTCCTTACTATACTACTCTACTATCCCTAATACTAACTTGAGCGTCGGAGTGGTATCGCAGGTACCCTACCCGGGAACACTAAGAAACTACTCAAGAGCACCTGGAGGCCCGGTCACTATAAGGCCCGGTCACCTCGCAGCATCTCAGTCCTACAGTCTAAGCCCCGGTCACCTCGCAGCATCTCGAGCCTACTTCCTGAGACCCAGTCACGCAGCAACATCCGGTCCTAACCAAGCAGGAGCACTACCAACTACCTAACCGGTCAAACCCATGATAAGGTAAAGGTACTGAACAGATTATATAGACTTTTGAGAGGTAAGACACATATGCCTCAAAAATATAAATAATAGCTGACTTAATTTCCTTATTAATTTTTGTTCTAATGACTATTTTTAGTTCTTGATTTTATCGTTTGTGGAATAATTGGTTTTGAATGTGAAAAATGTATGTGACCTAATAATTTATTTAAAAATAATACTGGTAGTAAAAGTGAGGAAGTTGGAATTAGAAGTGACATTACACAAGAAGGGTTTTGAGTTGTGTCGACAAGACTATCAAACAACTCGCCCAAGAACAAAGGCAGAACAACACAGAAAGTAGACCGGACAATCTATTTACCATTGCTTTAAAGGGAAAACGAAAAACAATTAGTAAAGCATATTATATGGGTAGGAAAATAATACGCAAGTATGTTTATCCTAGTTCATAACAACTTGTTGCTACGTCTAATCCAATCCTTACAGAGTGATTTTGCCTTAACCTTTAAATACTTATTCCGCAAAAATTGAGTATTCTTATCGTCTGCCTCTCCAAGCTTTTACAAAGTATTACTCATAGACAATTAAGAGTACTCATTCACAAACCACACTAATACTAGCTAGTTGCCTAATGAGTAACCAACGTTTAAGTTCTCTTCAGACCCGTTTTTTCAAATAAATGTTGTTACTACCGCAATTGTTGTGATATTATGTCTAAAGTGCGTGTTAGTACGTTTGCTCAAGAAGTGTTTATACTCCTAGTAGATCATTACCTCTGCGTTGGACAATTATGGCTGATGTCGCGTGTTATTTATTGAAGATTGTCCTACGTGGAACAATGGTTATGCCCTTGTCATTTTTACGTAGCCTAAGGCTTCTTGTGATCCTGATCTTCCTAAGTTGCCTGTGCAATTTTTAGGGCGGAAAAGGTTTCCAACCTGGCCAATAAATAGGATTAGTGTGACCCCAAACAATAAACCCAATATGCTTAGAGGTTTGATGATACCAACCAAAAAACCCAATCTAATTAGTGCCGTTTCCTAATAACGAGTTCCAAAAGTAGGAATGAGATTGAAGATGTTTAAAAACAAGAATTTGTATACTATCAATTTTGGCAAGGATTTTCTTTTCCATAGACCAACGGATGGGGGATTAGGTATTGAATGTAAGTTTCTTGACACTGTTACTATCTATACTTACATTCTCGTATAGATTCTAACATTGTCTGGAGATCTGAACGCTCAATTTCTCATATCCCCTCCATCTGTGAATGGATAACAAAAACCATGCAAAGATACGAAGGTATACAAATTCGTGTCTCAGAACTTCTTTATTACAAATCCTACTTCTTGGGTTGGTCTTCGACGAAACACCTGTAAGGATGACCTCAGAGGAGTCAAAGATCTACCCTATTCTGGACTGACCATGTTATCCTATAGAATCAGAACTAGGCGTTTATCATGCTGGGGAAGAATATCGAAAGGATCTAATGTAACACCCCAATTTCTCAATCCTTTCATTTTCAATTCTTTTACGTGTATTGTGTCATACTTATTGTTGTGAATGTTTTTGATGTGTCTTTAATTAGTGTTAGGTGTCGTAAATTGATATTTTAATGATTTCTAACTATTTTCTTATCTCAACTATCGACTTTAATAATAAATACTTTTTAAATTATTAATATTTCATGATTTACGTTCTTGTTAGAGAATTGTTAGAATGAGTTTTTTTTGGTTTTTAAAGTCCTTCAAAAACAATTTAAAATGGATTTTAAAGTAATTTAAATGTTTTATATTCTTCTTGGGTCTCGATTGTTCACCCTATATCACTTTTTACATTTTATTCACAAAATCTAATTCCTATTATTATTCCTTGATGGATGTAACAGTTGTCAACTCGAAAAATGGATGTTATTTTTGGATTCCTCTCATCGAAACTTATTGGAATCACTATCCGTTCGTGTATTATGACGAAGTAGACGTCCCTCTTATTGTATCGGTGAGACTATTTTCCGCCGTTCTTCTTGTGTCTTTTAAAGCTATTTTTATCCATAATATTTTATTAAATATTTAATACTAGCTTTTAAACTCCGCGAAATTTTACAGCTCCAATTCATTATATCTATGATATTTGTTTTAGTTGTTATTACATTATTATATTATATATTATATTGGTATCAAATGATTAAATTGATTTGTTCGATTGGATATTGACTCTGGTTTAGGTGTCTTATATGGAGATTAGTTTTATCAATATAATATGAAACATGTTATTGCCTTATAGAAGGATTTAGAGAGCCAATGAGTAGTGTAAGATTTAAGGTCTAAAAATGTTGTAGGCTATATATTAAGAGAGGAAACAATAGAATTAGAGTTAGTAATTAAACTATATTAATATTTTGATGTTTTAATATTTGAATAAGAAATACTATTGGTGAATTTGAGAGTATATGTAAAGAATTATATGGATTCGAATGAGTAAATGTGTGGGTAAAACATGTGTGTCCTTGTTACTATCTTCCAATACCATGTGATGTATGATTATGAGTTGATATCATTGTGATGAGCTACCTAGCCTGTAACAGGTGAGAATGGTGCTCAGGTGATATTGTGACTACACTGTGATTGTGTTTGTGATATGTGGTTGTGCGTGTTGTGATATGGTATCCTTGAGTCTGAGTCACCTAGCATGTGAGAAGCGAGAATAATAATCAAGTCGTGTTATGGCAAACCTAGTATCTTTGAGTCTGAGTTACCAAGTCTGTGAAAGGCGATTCGGTACTCAAGTGATGCCATAGTTGACCCGGTGTGGTTGAGTCTCAGTTAGCTAGCTTGAGAGAGGCGAATAGAGTCTCCAAATTTGAGTTACTTAGCCTGTGATGAGAGGCAATAATGGTGTTTAAGTGAAAAATAACTTGTGGATACCTTGTATTGCAGGTAACCTAATATTGCAGGTTAAGTTTTGATGATGAAAAAGGCAAAGCCAAAGTTGAAGGCCAAAGTTAATGAAAGTGACAAAACATCAAAGTCACAATCCAAGACAATCAAGCTCAAGAATTGAAGATTAAAGGTTAAGAGTAGTCCTTAAATATAAAGTCCTTGGGTTTTGGGGTTGTCTTAGGAAAATGTGTAAGCTCTTCCGAAGGTCAGCTCGCCTCTCAAAGTCTCACACACTCACACAAGTTTTTCAAAATACATGCATACTCACATAAACATAAAAAGTATTTTTGAAAAGCATAAAATCGATTTTCTCTATTTTATTCTATATATCAAAATCGATTTTCAGGTCAATACAAAAGCTAAGAATCGATTCATACTAGTTTCACTAAGTATGCAAATCGATTCCCAAGTATTTCTAAAAAGGAAGAATCGATTCATACTATTTTATACTAAGCCTAAAATCGATTCTCAAACACAATGGCTAAGCTCCCAATCGATTTCATAAGCATACAAGTGATTCATATTGTTTCCATATTTGAAGAAATCGATTTCCACTTATTTTCAAAATTGAAGGAATCGATTCACACTTATCTCTTAAATTGAAAGAATCGATTCACACCTTTTTCCATACATGAAAGAATCGATTCTCCTCCTGAATATAATCAGGCAAAGAATCGATTATACACTTAGATTGTGTCAGGCAGACAGTCGATTATACACTTAGTGAATTTAAGCACATAATCGATTTCTATCATTTAAGGAAGCACAAAATCGATTTCATTATCTTTTAAAGAAGCACATAATCGATTCCTTATCCTAGATCTAATCAAGCATGAAATCTATTATCCATCTTAGGCAAATCAGGCACACAATCGATTTCAACATTTCTTCATTTCACTCAACGGTCATATTTTCTATACGCCTATAAATAGAGGCTTTACAATTCATTTTCAACAATCAACCCATTTCACGATTCAGAATCACATTTGAGAAAAACTCTTCATATTTTATTTTTGCTCTTCTCGTATCGCTGGTCCGTCAAAGTTGATCTTTCGCTAAGAGTTAGTTGGGGTTGCATTCTTCAAGTTGTATTATCTGCCTACATTAAGAGGTATTTCGGTCTTTAACTTTGTTATTGTTTATTGGTTGTATTCTGTACTAGGGAGTGGGGTATCTCTCTAGGGTAGCTGTTTGTACTAGGAAGTGGGGTATCTTTCTAGGGCAGCTGGTTGTAACAGGGGTGGGGTATCTCTTGTTATTGTTGTAATAGATTTGAGGGCTCTCCATAGGTGGGGTATCCTAGGAGGAGAGTGCCTGAGTCTGTAAAGGTTTCCAAGGCACCCGTAAGCCTTGTTGTGTTAGTGGAAAATCTCACAAGGGTGTGAGGACTGGACGTAGGTCACTGGGAGGTGACCGAACCAGGATAAATCTCTGCGTGCTTTACTGCTTTATTTCTAATTCCTTCGCTTCCATTTAACCTGCGCGATAATTAATCTAAGTCATTGAAAAAGGGGAAAAAGTTTTCAAAAGATCTGAAAAGTTTTTAAATCTCAATTCACCCCCCCTCTTAAGACTGAAGCCACTTGGCAACAAGTGGTATCAGAGCTAGACTCTTGTATAAAAAGCCTAGCAGCTTCAAGAGTAATGGCTTCAGGTTGGTATACGCAAGATGGTGCATCTCTTTTCCGTCCTCCGGGATTCAACGGAGAAGACTATGCATATTGGAAAGAAAGAATAAGAATATTTATAGAAGGGGTAGATATAGATATATGGGATACTGTGGAAATTGGTCCTTTTGTTCCCACGCACATGGTAAATGGCACACTCACTGTAAAAGAAAAAGACGAATGGACAGACAATGAGAAAAGGAAAGTTTAACTTAATTTCCGAGCCAAGAACATTATCACTTCCGCACTTAGTCCCGATGAATTCTTCAGAGTGTCAAATTGTAAAACTGCTAAAGAAATGTGGGACAACCTTCAATTCACTCATGAAGGTACCAGTGAGGTAAAAAGAGCAAGAACAAATACTCTCATCCGGGAATATGAAAATTGTTCAGAATGGATCAAGGAGAATCCATACAAGAAATGAAAAAGAGGTTCATTCACATAGTGAACAAATTGGGTTCATTAGGAAAATCATTTCCTCCCGAAGACTTGATCAACAAAGTGCTGAGATGCCTAAACAGAGAATGGCAACCAAAGGTAACTGCTATAGCTGAATCGAGAAATTTAGCTACCATGTCACTTGCCACTCTATTTGGGAAACTACTAGAGCACGAGTTAGAGCTCACTTGCCTAGCAGAGCATGAAGGAAAAGAAAAGAAGAACAAAAACTTAGCTCTCAAAGCTTCCAGTTCAAGCTCATCCGATGATAGTGATGATTCGGAAAATGAAGATGAAGACGAGGAGAAAATGGAACTAATGGTTAGTAAATTCAAAAAGTTCATGAGAAGGGAAAGATCTCTCAAAAAGAATTCTCCAACCAAAAGAGGCTCAAGCAAGGAAAACCTCTCAAATCCACCAACTTGCCACGAATGTGGAAAATCCGGACACATAAAGATAGAGCGCCCAAAATTACAAAGAAAACGATCAAGGTTTGAGAAAACGGGATCCAAGAGAAACAGGAGTAGAAAAGCCAACACAGCATGGGAAAACAATGACATGAACTCATCAGATAAATCAGAAAGTGAAAAAGATCAAATTTCTCTCATGGCCGACCACGACAACAAAAGTGAAACTGAGGTATCTTCTAACTCTGAAACTTTGCAAGATGATTATGATGAACTGTATGAAGCATTTGCTGAGTTGCATGATAAATCCTTAAAACTAGGTAAAGCATTAGATAAATCTAAGAAAGTTATCACGCATCTTGAAAATAATGTTACTGCTTTAACTAAAGAAAAATTAGAGCTTAGAAAAGAAAATGATAGCCTTGCATGCTTTAAAGAAAATTATACTTGTGATAAATGTGCTGATTTTGAAAAGAAAATTCATGAACTGGAATGGACTGTTGGGAAATTGTCTAGTTTACAAAATGTGCATCATAGATTCCCTAGAAACAAACCCATAGAAAGGCATGTTCATTATAAACCAAAATTTTCCACTAGACCTTATATTACATGTTATTACTGTGGTAAACCTGGACATACTGCTTCCGTTTGCAGAGCAAGAGGTAATCAAACTATGAGAAAGGTATGGGTTCCCAAAAGAAACATACCAAGTACTAACCCACAAGGACCCAAAGAGATTTGGGTACCTAGAACCTTGTTTTAGATCATTGCAGGTATGCTTCAAGGTATGGGGGCAGATTGATACCTTGACAGCAAAGACTCAAAGCGCATGACCGGAGACGCAACAAAGCTCTTAATACTCACCCCCGAAAAAAGCCGTCATGTGACTTGTGATAAATAGAGGAAGAATCACCGGGAAAGGTTAGATTGATAAAGTATTATTCACCTCTAGTAAAAATGTCCTTAAAGTATATTAAGTCAAATATGTGAATAAAAGTAATCCATGAATCTTATGGTAAGAAGAAAGACCATTCGTGAAGGTTAGTCCTTATAATCGATCCATTCATTATGATTGGCATGTATGCGAAAAAAATAAATGATTGATTTTTATTTCATGCATCATCAAAGAACAATGTTAGAATAACAAGAAAAGTATTCTGGTCAACCCTCTAGGACTAAGCATACAGAAATTACAGATCACCTTCTTAGAGGTTATGGTTAGAAAGGCGACAGTATGATTGAATCAGTTGAGTCGTCACAATCAGCTAGTTGATGTTTTCACAAATCCATTGCAAAAGAAAACCTGGTTCCTCAAATGATTTTTCAATTAAATGTATCTCAAGTGATTTTATAAAATGTGAATTTAAATTGTGACTTGTGAATTTCTGTGTGCTCCAAAAGCGTTTTCTAAAGCAGTTAAAGTACTACCTTCTCTTGAAATCTATTTTCTCCTGTCACAATCAATTGCTAGCTCTGGTATTAATTTTCAGAATTCATACTCACAATCGTTGTTTACCTAAAATAATTTTTCCCAAAACTCTACTTCCCACCTTCTGGCTGCCGTCACCAACTCTCAAAAACTAAGCAGCATGAAACGTGCGAAGGTTAAACAACTGCTCCACAGATTTTTGAGACTCATGATTAGCTTTTACCAGTTTTGATGAAATATTCTCTTCATGGTTTCAAAAAAAATGATTTTCCTTTGGTTTTGATGATCACTTATAAATCTGCAATGGTTCTTCAAATAACTGTGTCATTCGATTCGCAAACACTATCTTACGTCGACCCTTTTGATCATGACAAAAAGGGGGAGAGAAATATAGGGTTGCATAAAGCATATAGAATGAGCATATAGAATTGTCATAGCATTGTCACTATGCATCTAGTCAATAAAATAGGGGGAGCATCATGATAGGAGGAGTATCATATATATGCATTATGTGTTTGAACTAACCTCCCACCTTGAGATGAGTTAATGTTTTGTCAACATCAAAAAGGGGGAGAATGTGGATACCTTGTATTGTAGGTAACCTAATATTGCAGGTTAAGTTTTGATGACGAAAAAGACAAAGCCAAAGTTGATGGCCAAAGTTAATGAAAGTGACAAAATGATAGCCCCGCAAGTGCACGGGTCGTATCGCGTAATAAAAGAGTATCGGTCCACAGGGAGAGCCTAAGTGAATACCAATTTAATTTTTCAAAGTTTGATTAACTGAAAAGAAAGTGTTTTTAGAAAGAATGAATGTTTTAGTAAAGTCTACTCACTCATGATCATTGTAGACAAAAGAGGAGAAGAGGAAATAAAAGAAGAAAACATAAAGTTAAATAGCGAGAAATAAAAGAAAGCGGTAAAGTGCAAAATTATAAATAGCAGAATTGTAAATGACAAGAAAGTAGATTGCTTGAAAAGAAAATTGCCAGTAATTTACTTGACTTGCCAGTAATTTACTTGACTTGCCAGTGATTACTTGACTTGCCAGTGATTTACTTGACTTGGAAATTTAAAGGGCGAAAAAGTAAATAACAAGGAAAATAAAAGAGCGGAAAAGTAAAGAGCGAGAAAGTAAAGAGCGAGAATTTAAATAGCAATGAAAGTAAATGACTTGGAAAATAAAAGGGCGAAAAAGTAAATAGCAGGGAAAATAAAAGAGCGGAAAAGTAAAGAGCGAAAAGTAAAGAGCGAGAAAGTAAAGAGCGAGAAATTAAAGGGCAATGAAAGTAAATGACTTGGAAAATAAATAGCAAGAATTTAAAGGGCAAGAAAGTAAATAAACAAGAATCATAAAAAGCATGAAGAGTAAATTGAAGTCATGAATAATTAGAGAGCCTTTGTCATTGATTTTCTAACAAAATTCAAGCTTAGTTACAAGTGAGGATCAAGCCTCTATTTATAGGAAAATATGAGGGGCGAAATGGTCCTAAAGAGGAAAAAGTGGCAAATCAAGTTGGCCAAGGTAGTCATCAAAAATATCCATCAACAAGTGGGCAAAATATCCATCAGCAAGTGGGCAATTCCAATTTTGACTGTACAGTCGAAATCTGGATAGCAGAAGCAGGCACAGTCGAAATTTGGATAGCAGAAGCAGGCACATGAGAGACAGATGCTGTCGAATTCTAGCCTGCTGAGACAGATGCTGTCGAATTCTGGCCTGCTGAGACAGATGCTGTCGAATTCTGGGAGATCCAGTCGAAATCTGGAAGATGCAGTCGAATTCTGGGAGATCCAGTCGAATTCTGACCTGCTGAGACTTTAAGCAGCCCAAATTGCTTCAAAATAAAACCTGAAGATAAAAAGTAAACATTTGCAGTAAAATAGATCAAAAATATAATTAAAATACTAAAAAGACTTAATAAAACAACTATTAAAAAGACTCTAAAAATAGACTTATCACAAAACATCAAAGTCACAATCCAAGACAATCAAGCTCAAGAATTGAAGATTCAAGGTTAAGAGTAGTCCTTAAATATAAGGGTAGTCCTTGGGGTTTGGGGTTGTCTTAGGAAAATGTGTAAGCTCTTCCGAAGGTCAGCTCGCCTCTCAAAGTCTCACACACTCACACAAGTTTTTCAAACTACATGCATACTCACGAAAACATAAAAAGTATTTATGAAAAGCATAAAATCGATTTTCTCTATTTTATTCTAAATATCAAAATCGATTTTCAGGTCAATACAAAAGCTAAGAATCGATTCATACTAGTTTCACTAAGTATGCAAATCGATTCCTAAGTATTTCTAAAAAGGAAGAATCGATTCATACTATTTTATACTAAGTCTAAAATCGATTCTCAAACACAATGGCTAAGCTCCCAATCGATTTCATAAGCATACAAGTGATTCATATTGTTTCCATATTTGAAGAAATCGATTTCCACTTATTTTCAAAATTGAAGGAATCGATTCACACTTATCTCCTAAATTGAAAGAATCAATTCACACCTTTTTCCATACATGAAAGAATCGATTCTCCTCCTGAATATAATCAGGCAAAGAATCGATTATACACTTAGATTGTGTCAGGCACACAATCGATTATACACTTAGTGAATTTAAGCACATAATCGATTTTCTATCATTTAAGGAAGCACAAAATCGATTTCATTATCTTTTAAAGAAGCACATAATCGATTCCTTATCCTAGATCTAATCAAGCATGAAATCTATTATCCATCTTAGGCAAATCAGGCACACAATCGATTTCAACATTTCTTCATTTCACTCAATGGTCATATTTTCTATACGCCTATAAATAGAGGCTTTACAATTCATTTTCAACAATCAACCCATTTCACGATTCAGAATCACATTTGAGAAAAACTCTTCATATTTTATTTTTGCTCTTCTCGTACCGCTGGTCCGTCAGAGCTGATCTTTCGCTAAGAGTTAGTTGGGGTTGCATTCTTCAAGTTGTATTATATGCCTACATTAAGAGGTACTTCGGTCTTTAAACTTGTTATTGTTTATTGGTTGTATTATGTACTAGGGAGTGGGGTATCTCTCTAGGGTAGCTGTTTGTACTAGGAAGTGGGGTATCTTTCTAGGGCAGCTGGTTGTAACAGGGGTGGGGTATCTCTTGTTATTGTTGTAATAGATTTGAGGGCTCTCCATAGGCGGGGTATCCTAGGAGAAGAGTGCCTGAGTCTGTAAAGGTTTCCAAGGTACCCGTACGCCTTGTTGTGTTAGTGGAAAATTTCACAAGGGTGTGAGGACTGGACGTAGGTCACTGGGAGGTGACCGAACCAGGATAAATCTTTGTGTGCTTTACTGCTTTATTTCTAATTCCTTCGCTTCCATTTAACCTGCGCGATAATTAACCTAAGTCATTGAAAAAGGGGAAAAACTTTTCAAAAGATCTGAAAAGTTTTTAAATCTCAATTCACCCCCCTCTTGAGACTGAAGCCACTTGGCAACATAACTCACTTAGTTTCATTGAGTCTGAGCTACCTAGCCAGTGAGAGGTGAAGATGGTGCTCAGTTGCTATGGTGTTTGGTTACGCGTCATGGAGTCCGAGTCATCTGGCCCTAGGGTGAGGCAAAGATGATTCTCTTTTTTTTCTCTTGAGTCTAGGGAGAGACATTTTTGTGTTGGCATTATTAGACATGCATATCATACCTTCGTGACATTTGATGATTGGTGATTTATGACTCGTGATTATGTCTGAAAAAGATTGATGTTTGGACTTGCTGGATTTACCTTATATAATGGTTTATAAAATTCCAGCCGTTTGTTATTAAATGAACAGAAGGTGTGTAACCTTAATGTATTTTGAAATACATGTTTCACGTGTATGTTATTAAGTGAATTTATTGTTGTGCGTGATTTGATGAGACTAGTGTCTTCCTTGATATTTATCTTATAGTGTTAATATGGCTCGAATGCGATTCTCACCGTACAACCACATTTTTCAGATAATTTTGACGGGTTGCGTGTCTTGCCTGGGAGTCCGTTTCAGTCGGACGTTTTTGGATATGGGACGCAGGTCCTCATGTCCTCTTGATTATATGGTGTCAAGCTCTGACTAGGTCTAATGTCGGGATGATGGGTTTTATTTCGATGTAGTTTTATTAAAAGCGAATTAACTATAAGTTCTATAGATGTAAAGAAAGAATGATGCACGTGGTGCCTTTTTCCCGAGTGCGGATCCAATATGTAAATATTTTCTAATATTATTTTTATTCACGTTATTTTATTTATTTCAAGAAGGTCCTCTAACTTTCTATAAATCTCTTTATTAAATTATTTTTGGGAAATGGGTGTCACATCTAATCCAGCAAAATCTGGGTTTTAAGCGTTTAAAAGGATCTTATTACATGTTTTGTTAAACGAATCGACGTTAAAAGCCCAACTTCCCACACCCTTGGAAACTACACCGCTCTACAATTTGTGTAGAAAGTTTATTTTAATAGGCGTTGTATACCTCTATTTTAGTAGTGCTGGTTAACGACATGTCATGGCTTTGCCAACCGATGTGGTACTCTCCTCTCAATAGAATTTTTGCGACACCCAAGTCTCAAACTAGAGACCATAGGATGTGATAAGAACCCAATTACCGCTTAAAAATTATTTTTAAAGAATATAATAGCAAAGGCAGAGAGATAATAAATGTCATAATTAGTAGTTAGTGGAACTATCTTAATAACAGTAAAATTTAATTGCTTAAAAAAAACAGTAAAATTAAATTTAATTGAGCTATAATTGTTGATGGAAAAATAAATTGGTAAAATTAAAATTGCAAAACTTTTAACAATTTCGTAATTTATAGTACATGTATGTACTAAACAATGACATTAAAGGACAATTATTTGAATGATAATTATATTTATTTTAAATTTCTTTTCAAATGCTTAAACTTCAAAGTCAACTTTAAATATTCTTTTTAAGTCTCGCTTATTTCCTCATTTTCTTTATTTCAAAAATTAGCTATATTATGTTTCCTGATTTACTTTATCTTAAAATATATTTTTGAACTAAAAGCTTGGATTAAAAAAAATACGGTGTTTCAGCCATTTTTTTAATCATGTATCTTTTCGCTTTCACCATTTAATTCGAAAAAAAAGTGTGGTAGAGAGTTAATGTGGAGTCAAGTCAAAAAGGTAAAATAAGTTTGAGACTCATGCTATAAATACTCGAGTATAATGATAACCTCTTACACATTCTCATTGACATCCATAAGCAATAGAGAAAACATTCAACCTCTCCTTCTCCAAAATCTGAGAAAAAACCCTCAGGATCTGTGAGATCCATCACACCCTCGATGGCATTACACATGATTGAAATTGCTGCTGGGAATAGTATCCTCGAAAGCCTAATCACCCTAGCTCGACAGTATAATGCCGACCTCACAGTTCTAAACGGTTCCAGTCTTGTGTCAAACATTACCCTTCATAACTCTATGTCACATGCCCAGAATTTACTTATCCAAGGGCCAGTCCAAATGATCAATCTAGAGGGTAATTGCTTCATCACAAATCCTAATTTTTCCAATTTAGTTATTTACCTGTGGTGTCCCAGGACAACTATATGGAGGTGTTGTTGCAGGGAGAGTCATGGCAGTTGGCCTTGTTATTGTCAGTGTCATTCTTTCTGTAAAGCCTGGGTTTCGAAGGGTGGTTTTTGTTGATGATAGCATTGACGATATCAAAGAAGATGACGTCGAAGATGCTTCTGGGGTCGTCATTATTGGAATATACCTTGTAATTGTGTATTGCTTGTATTTGTAATAAGTAGCTGTCATAATACTACCTAGTCGAAGTTATAGTTAGCTGTAGAAGTTGCAGTGTAATTAGTAACAGTAGAAGGTGTAGTTAGTAGTTGGCATATTGGGCCTAGTCGAAATATGGGCCTGGGCCTGACTTTAGGTTTTGTGTATAAATAGGGATCACTAGTTAGTGAATAATAATGCTTTTGATTGCCTTTTAACCTAATCCTATCACTTTACAGTCTCACTGTTTTATTGCTCCCTTTTCTCTCTCTAGCGCCGTCGCTCTCCCTTCCCTCTCCTGTCTGCTGCGCCGTAGAATTCCCAACAAACTGGTATCAGAGCTTTAAGATCCATGGCAGCGAGAGATAACTATGGTGGAGGTATTCCGGGGAGCCTCCCCATTTTCGATGGAAAGGACTTTGAGAGATGGTGTTCGCAGATGAAGGTGCTGTTCAGATATCAAGATGTACTTGACATCGTGAACGATGGAGTTCCACCCGTGGCAGATGACGCCACAGAAGCGGTGAGAAACAGCCACAATGCGATGAGAAAGAGAGACGGAAAAGGGCTGTTTTTACTTCACCAGTGTGTCGATTCGAATGTCCTGAACCTGATCATCGACTGTGAATCAGCAAAGGCAGCGTGGGACATCCTCAAGAGCTCGTATGGCGGAGCAGACAGACTGAAGAAGATTCGACTCCAGTCGCTCAGAAAGCAGTTCGAAGCCCTGAAGATGTCAGAAGCAGAATCGATTGGCGAATTTATTACGAGGTTAGTAGCATTAACTAATCAAATGAGGGGAAATGGTGAGACTGTCGAAGAAGTGAAGAAGGTCGAAAAGGTGCTTCGATCCTTAACCGAGAAATTCGACTACGTTGTTACAGCCATTGAAGAATCCAAGGACCTAGATACATTGAAGTTAGATGAACTTCAGGGTTCCTTAGAGGCACATGAATTGAGGATAAGGCAGAGAAGTTCAGAGAGAGAAACTGAACAAGCCTTACTTTCATATTCCTCTAAGAAGAATTGGAAGGCAAGTAACAGGGTCGAAAGAGGTAGAGAAGAAGGATCAAGCAGTAAGCAGAATGATTTCGACAAGAAGAAGGGATCTTTCGACAAGAAAGGTGACCTGTCGAAAGTGCAATGCTACAACTGTCAGCAATTTGGGCATTATAGAAACAGGTGTAAAAACAAGAAGGTTTCTAGAGATGCTGAAGCCAATTTTGCGAGTGACAGTGACACAGACTCCGACTCAGATGGGCTAGTGCTGATGGCAGTCGAAGATGAGATTGAAGATAACACTCATCTTGACGAAATTGCTGAAAGTAGCGAGCAGAACAGTGTGAACACTTGTATAAGTGGATACACTTGTAATGCTCAAAATACTTGTGCTATGTGTGTGTGGCAGGCCAGTCGAAACACTGGGGATATCTCCAACATAGCCAGCAACGATGATGAGGAATTATCATTCATGACGACTATAGACCCAGAGTTGCTGTTGTTGAAACCAGATAAAATTTCGACCGAAGAGAAGTGTGTCGAATTGCAGGTTGTCGAAGAACATTGCTTGAAGAGAACTGTCGAAGAATGTTTTGAAAAACCGACAACAATGGACTTAGAAGAAGTTCATGATCAGAGTGATCAGGATGTCGACGAGGTCGAAACTGAAGAGCCAGAAGAACCCATTGCTGTCGAACCTCTCAGAAGGTTGCAAAGGGAAAGGCAGAAATCAGTAGAGCTAAATGATTTCGACACAATCCCAGATTCTGCTGTAACTGCAGAGGGAGAGTTAACTCAATTCGAACTGATGGCTGAAGCAAAACCAGTGAGTCTGGAGCAAGCTCTTAGTCGAAAGGAGTGGAAGGAAGCTATGATTGATGGGTCGAAATCAATAGAGAAGAATGATACCTGGAAGCTAGTCGAACTTCCAGCGCAAAAGAAGGCAATAGATGGTGAAGTGGCCAAGGGTAAGGCAAAATTAGTAACCATTGAGAAAGAACCCTTGTATTGGGCACCAAGTATTGAAAGTTGCAGCCCGGTTCGACAGAGTTCGAAACAGTTCGACAAGGGGCAACACAGGTTCGACAGGGTGTGGGCAAGATCAGGCAACACACTTTGGGCACATGGGTGCCGAATTCCTCTCGACAGGAAAGATTCGACAGAGGAACAAGAACTCTGGCTATATGCAGAGTTGCCGCCTGGTGGCGGGGGGCCAAAACTGAAGTGTCACTTAGCAATGACCAATGCATTGCAGAAAGGACATTTCGACAGAAACAATGACCAAGCCATTGCAGAAAGGAAGATTCGAAGAACTGAGGACAATGCTTGGAATGATGTCACGTAGCAATACAAATTAGGAGGGAATATTGGAATATACCTTGTAATTGTGTATTGCTTGTATTTGTAATAAGTAGCTGTCATAATACTACCTAGTCGAAGTTATAGTTAGCTGTAGAAGTTGCAGTGTAATTAGTAACAGTAGAAGGTGTAGTTAGTAGTTGGCATATTGGGCCTAGTCGAAATATGGGCCTGGGCCTGACTTTAGGTTTTGTGTATAAATAGGGATCACTAGTTAGTGAATAATAATGCTTTTGATTGCCTTTTAACCTAATCCTATCACTTTACAGTCTCACTGTTTTATTGCTCCCTTTTCTCTCTCTAGCGCCGTCGCTCTCCCTTCCCTCTCCTGTCTGCTGCGCCGTAGAATTCCCAACAGTCATCAATAATAATTATGTTGGCTAAACCCAGTTGTGGCAATAATAATATGACGACCAATGCCCGCTTTCGTTTTGGTGTTGGAAGTTATTAGCAATAAGGTAGCGTTGATTGTTTCTATTATCATGTTTTGAGACTTTTAATAATGTATTAATAAAATCGACTTTCTCGCTATTTATTTTTTATTGAAGAGTTTGGTTACTTTTTTTATTTATCTTTTCTTCCTTTCTATTTTCACTTTTCCTTCTTCCTCATTCCTTAATTAATATTTCTTCTCTTTTATTGTGTTATCCAATTGAACCAATTAGCAAATTTGAGATTTTACAAACTACAAATATCAATTATAGCTAAATTTGGCAGCACAACCGACTTAAATATCCCCTGCCTTTGTATTATTAAATATACATTTGCTACTTTTGAAGTACGGATTCTATAGATTTTGAGAGGTTAGACACATATGCCTCAAAAATATAATTAATAGCTGACTTAATTTCCTTATTAATTATTTTTCTATTGACTATTTTTATTTTTGATTTTATCATTTGTGGAATAATTGGTTTTGAATGTGAAAAATGAATGTGTCTTAATAATTTATTTAAAATAATACAGGTAGAAAAAGTGAGGGGGTTGGAATTAGTAAAAGTCTAGGGGCTTTGAATTGTGTCGGCGAGACTTTAAAGCAACTCACACAAGAACAAAGGCAGAAACAACATTGAAAGTAGAACACACAATCTACTTACCATTGCTTTAAAAGGAAAACGAAAAACACATAGTAAAGCATATTATATGGGTAGGAGAATAATACGCACTTACAGAGGGATTTTGCCTTAACCTCTAAATACGTATGCCGCAAAAAATGAGTATTCTTATATTCTTCCTCTCCAGGCATTACTGTAGCGACCGAAAAATCCGTAGGAGGGATTCTTCGAAGTTCTTGAAATGAAGCCGCCACCAAAGTTTAGTTTAAGGGCAAACATCGGAAAATCCCTATCGAGTGGATAAGGAGGTCTTGCGGACCAGGTTTAGGCTCGGGAGTCGTTTATGCGTAAGGAAGGTATTAGCACCCTACGACATCCTTCCTAAGGAAGGTTACCTTTTAACTGAATATGTAAACATTTATTAATTCAAAAAAATAATGTTTTTACCCTTATAATAATAATAATAAAAAAGGAATCGATGAACAGTTAGTTGTTTTTGCACTTTTTGAGAAAAAGGAGAAAAGTGAATTAAAAGAGAAAAAAAAAGGTTTTTTATTAATGCAATTGACAGAGGTCGGCCGCCCTCTGCTCCTACGTATCTCCTGGTAGAGAATCAAATCAGACGTAGTTCTAGGTAGAAAATGTTTGTGTGTTGGTGTTTTTTAAGTGTTTTGAAATTGGGATAGGCGTTCGTGACGACCAAACAAGTGAAACTCAGAGTGGTCATTACTCAAAACCCGTTTGAAAAATATAGTTGCTATTGACGATCAAACAAGTTAAACTCAGAGTGACCGTTAATAACAATCTACTTTTATGTTTGGGAAAATATTTATTTGTTATTTGGGAAAATATAGGTTTGTGAAAGAAAATGTTTATTTGTAGAAAATAAATTTAAAATAGGGAAAGAAAAATGGGGTGCATATTTAAAAAGAAGTGTGAAAAGGGGCAGAAGGTTGTATTTTTTAAAAGGGAGGTGTAAATATTAAGCAGCCCAGTTCCTATACTGGGTTCAGCAGCCCACGAAACCTGGGCCTCTCAAAGGGGGTCTCACGCAGCAAATGGAGGGGTGTACGAAGTAGGCGCAAAACCCACTATAAAAGCCTAAATAAAAATGAAACCCTAATTTTCAAACCCTAAATCCTCTCTTCTTTCTCGCGGCGCCGCGTCAGCCCCATCAACCCTAACTTTTGTTTTCTCTTCTCCTCCCCAAACCGCAACACTCCTGTCTTCTCCTCACGGCGCCATTCATGCTTCTCACAAATCCGATCCTCACTTTCTCACTCATTCTCTCTTGTGATCCCACTTCCTCTCCGATTCTCTCTTCCGATCTCAACTTCTTCTCTGATTCTCTCTCCCGATCTCAACTTCCTCTCCGATCGTCGCCCTAATCACGTTTTTCTTTTCTCTCCACTGACCCTGATCCTTTACTATAGCGACAGAGCCGCAACTAGGTACAAAAGGGGAGAGGGGGAGTCAAATAAAGGGAAGAGGGAGAAGGGCGTAGAGGGACGGTGAGCGAGGGGGGACAAGATGGTGCTGCCCTCGGTAAGGGGGAGGCGTTTGGTGGTTCGGTGTGTGACGATTTGTGTTGGGTTGTTGCGGTGGAAAGAGAGAACGACAGTGGTGGCTGGACGATGTCGCCCGAAGGGACGCAAACACGGTGGGGAGCCGTGGAGGTACCGACGATGTTGACGTGACGGAGATGACGGCGAACGGAGGGGGTCACGGCGGTGGTGCGCGGTATGGTTATCAGTGGTTGGATGTGGCCTTTCGGTGGCAGTGGTTCGGTTGGTGGTGTTTGGGGGTTGACTGTTCACGCAGAGGGGTGGCGTGTGGTGACTGTGGGAAGTGAGGGGTTGGTCACAGCGGTAGTTGGCTGTTACGGTGGTGTGGGGGTGGCCAAAGGTGGTGAGGCGGTGGCTCTGTTGTGGTGACGTGATGGTTATGGTCAGTAGGAGTAGTGGTTAGGTGGTGGCTGACAGTGGAGACGGTGGTGGTTCACGATGGTGATCACCACCTGTTGCCCGGAGCTCCCAGCTCCTGTTTTCTTTATTTTTTTGTTTTCTGATTCTCCCTTTTCTTTTGTGACTGTGTGTGCGCGTCTGTGTGTATTGTTGTTTTTTGACACTGTCCTCTTCCCCCCTCTTTCTTTACTGTTTGTTGGCTTTTATAGAAAAGGCAAATTAATGAGACAAAAAATTATTGTTATGCTTTTGCAGAGAATCCGAGTAGTGGAGCAGAGGAGGTTAATGGAGCAGAGGAGCAGCAGCAAGGTGGTGCCTGCAAAGCTATCCTGATGGGGCAAATTGGGAAAGTGACAAAGGAGCAAGAGGAAATGAGCATTGGCTTAATTCTTCAAATGGCAGCAGCATTGCTGCCCCTAGCAGCAGGGGCGCCCCTGCCCTTTATTTTATTTTATTTTATTTTGATTTAAATTTTTGTACTTTCTTCTATTTAATTTTTGTCTACACATATGTACTATAGTTGACTTTGTAAAAAAAAACTATTTATAAAAAGCATTTATTCACAATCTGATTTTTATTAGATTTTTAGAAGAAACTTAAATTGATAACAACGACGAAAAACAAATGTACACGACGAGACGCCAACGCGCGTCCACAACGAGAATACGCGAATTCACGTACTAAAATAAACACTCGTACACAACAATACGCAAACACCTGTCCGCAACGGGGCCTAAAATGTGTACATTATTAACAATAGCACACACGCACCAATGAGAAGTAACACGCCTATACATGACTGGGAACGTCACACATAAACGATAAAAACAATACTTTGGATGTTCTAGTAAGCTTTAAATTAGCCGGACAAAATTAGGGTATGACAGCTGCCCCTCTTTATTTATATTTTACTAGGAAATATGAAAGATTTCAAATTCCTCGAGTAAAATAGAAATGAAGATAAAAATACACCAATTTTGTCAAGACTATTTTTAGAAATTATTGAAAGATAATGAGTTGAGATAGAATAAAAGTAAAAAAGGATCACCGAGGATCTGAAGGAGCACTAGGCTCTGATGGCCTAATTCGCGGTCGATGCATGGCGCATTGATTGGAGTTAAACTGAAGGACCGACGAGGTCTGAAGGGCATGCCTAAGCCTGATCGACCCATAGGTCTGATGGAGCACAAACTAGCAACGGTACTAGTAAAACGGTCTGCTTGGGGGTGGCCTTTTTTGAGCGGCCATGGGTGGCAAGGTCAGGTCGTTGACCTGATTTGTGCACCTCGAAGGACGTGCAGTGTTTTTTAGGCGGACACAGCTAGTCTGAAGGGCCTGGGGCCGGATGATCCGTCAGTTGCTCGATAACGCGACGTGCGATCTGGATTGAAGGACCATTGTTGGTCTGAAGGAGCGCTTGGGCTCTGAGGGACCACTGGGGGTCTGGAGGGGTACTGAGATTCTGAATTGTAATATGAGACCAGCATTTGGAGTGCTGACTTTGGGGGAACAAAATATTGGGATTAACAGATGGCGTACTTGCCTAGAACACACCTAATGAGCGCATTTACCTGAGAAGGGAAAAGCTATCTATATTTGGTATGTCTAAAAATGCAATGAATGATGTATGCGTGCAATATAGGTATGTGAAATGGTAAGTGTTCGATGGGGTGAATGAAATGTGGCAGATGCTGTGAGTTGAAGTTGATTGGACATGGAGGTTGACGAACAACGTGTGTGAATGCAGATAAAGTAGGAATGTGGTCGTGCTGATTGATTTTGGTGGAATGATGAATGTAATGGAATGAGCAATTTTCTCTTTTTGTTTTCTTGCGTTTTTTCTTAGTATATAAATGGTGTATGAAATGCAAAGTGCGAATGTGATGCAAATGTAATGCTTTGATGCGAATGCCATGGTGAATAAAGGTAAACACGTGAACACGAATGCATGGTACAATGATATGATTAGTGATGTAAAAACCTTTTTCTTTGGGCAACGATGAGACCGGCATTCGACACATCTATCGAAGCAAACAATGTCGTGTATGTAATGTGATGAACGTGCAATGATTGGTATCTGATAGGATGATGAATGAAATGGGTATACCATGGGTGTTGTACCTGATGGAATGAGAAAGTCGACAAAAAGTTGTATGTGGATGCAGATAAGATATGAATTGTATTGCTTAGATGCGAGTGCTGCGATGAAATGCATGGTTGCATGTGGAATGATGTGATTGCAACTGTAAAGATTATATACAAATGCTATGGTGAGTGACAGGAAAGCACACAAATGCATGGTATAATGACTAATGATGTAGAAGCTTTTTTGGCAATGATGAGACCGGCACTCGGCACGTCTATCGAAGAAAGAAAAAAAATGTTATATGTGTGCATGCATGCGACGGGTGCAATGCAGTTTATATGGATGCAGACGAGATATGAATGTGATTGCAATGGTTTTAATGCAAATGCCATGGTGAATAGAAAGAGCCACATGAATGCATGGTGGATAAGATGATTGGTGTTGTAGAAATTTTGGCAATGATGAGACCCGTGCATGGCACGTCTATCGAAGCAAAAAAAATATTATATGCGTTCATGCGAAGTGATGAATGTGCAATGCAAAAGAAAATGGACTACAAAAGCCCATGAACGATGGATGCTGAAGCTGGTCGGGAACAGAATGGATAAGCCGTGTATGCGGATGCATATAACATGCGAATGCCAATATACTGTTGATTGCATGATGGAATGATTTATGCTTTGTGGATGAATTTTTTTCTTGTTTTCCTTTTTTGCCCCTTTTTATGAGTGAATGAATGAATGACTGTGCACACGTAATGCCTAGATGCAAGAGTTGTGTGGTGCCATGATCAGATGTTTGTTGGGATGTGGAAGGACTTTTTGTCTTTTCGCTTTATTGCCTTTTTGGTATTTGATGAATGCATGAAATGAGAATGTGAGTGTGACGGATACGTAATACTTTGATGCAAACGCCATGGTGAATAAAAGGAAATGCATAAATACATGGTGCAATGATGTGATTGATTGGGATGTAGACAGACTTTTGGGTAATGATGCGACCAAATTTGGCGTTTTTATTGAAGCAATACATGTTATGCGTGCCGATGCATGTCCGCATACGCAATGCGTAATGCAAAGGAAGCAAAATTGTGTAGGCAAAAACAAATGGAATGTGAATGCATGTACAATACTTACATGAAAGAGTTGTGACGAGTATGATCATATGCATGCATGATTTGTTGGTAACAACACTATTTTGGTAAGGATACCAAAATGTTTAATGAGAATCAAAACTTTGATGTTGGAAACAGAGAGCTGAACATTTTGAATTGATCGTTCTTTGGAAGGAAGATTTTTGATGGCTTGGACTTGAACTCTGGTAAGCTCAAGGTGACAATCTTGAAAAGTGTGGCTTGCGGTAATGTATTAGTGCCCTTTCTAGAGATCGAGATGTGTATTTGCAGATGGATTCTCATTTGGTTATGATGAACCATGATGGCTAAGCTTTCAAGTCTAAGATGTTAACTTAGAGGGATTGTCATTATTGTGTGTCTCTCTCTTTGAAGCATTTGCTTAATAAATATGAAAAACCGTGTGAATGCAAATGAATGTGCCAGTTGACTCAGGGTTCAAGAAATGTAGGGTATAGTCAAGTGTGACACATGAGTGGAGTGGAGGATGAGGTTTATTGGCTCAAGCTTATGAGAGATAAGCTTGCCCCAAGGTAAAAATGCTTGACTGCCCCAATTTTGACTTCAAATAGTGAGGAGCGAAACAGTCTGCCTTTGTCTAGGGAGGACAATGACAACTAAGGATATAGACTGATTGAGGGATTGGGAAATATGATGGTATTGAGGGTGACAAGTGACTAGGAATGAATAGAATGGGAGGCAAAAAGATTCTTTCGGCCCAAGGTATATGATGCCCTGGTCTATAAGAGGACAAGGTTACCCCAATCCATGAAAGATGAGAATTGCCCCATCTCGAGTGGGATTGTGACAGGGTGCAAAGTTAGAATAATGGTTTGGAAATTGGTCTGGTATGGCTATATGGGTGTAGTATATGAACGAGATGAAAGATGAGGGTATTTTGGGGATGCTAAAAAAAATCTCCCTGAGTTTGAGTGGAATGGAGGGTGGGGTATTGCCCCATTTTGATATGATAAGTCAAGTAACTGCCTTAGTAGGGATTTGTGGTTTTCCTTGGGAAGGAGTCCACAAGCTAAGACAGTCAAGAGTTTTTGGTTCGACGAAAATTCACTTTGTTGATGATCACTGTTATCTTCTCTTGATGAACTTCGAGCGTGCAAGCCCTTTTAAGTTTTTTTTTTCTTATTTTCTTTTGTAATAATATTTTTCTCTTTGTTTTTTTTTTTGAGCAAATAAATTATTCTTATTATTTTGTCCTATAGTATAAGCTTTGAGAAAAATGGAAGCAACCAATCACTGATCAGAATAGGCCTTAGGATTGTAATATGGCTAATGGCTAATGATTCATGAAGGAAATGATTACTTTGCTCCTGAGAGTGTTCGGGGTTGGTTGAGACAAAGAATCTTTTATGCGCTTCATGGTAGAATGAACCTGTTTTAGGGTTGTAGCGCATTTGAGGGTTTATTTCAGACAATGATCTTTTATATGCTCGATGGTGTGAAGTATCAGCTCACAATTTCTACCGCTTTGGTCTTTTTCTTTGAGGATTTCTTTTTCAATCATCTTTTTTGAATTTCACTTTCTTTTTTGTGATCTTTTTTCTCTTTTTTTTTTTTTGAGTTGAGTGAGCTGATAAAAGTGACACACCATTTTTGATGTGGAATTGATCCCTGTCTAGAGTGACTGAGAGATTTTTGATATTCAGCTCGAAGTGGGTGGCAAAGGGTATTTCTCTTTTCAGGATGCGGGAAAGTTGCCAAACTTCACTTCAAATCATGATTGCTTGTTTTCTCGAAATTGTAATTACAGGACAAAACTTCATTTTAATATATTTGCTTTTTCTTTATTATCCTTTTTTATATGCCCTAATTTTTGCTTAGATTGCTCTTATGAGTTTTGTAACATCCTGGGCCCTTTTCTAACTTAGTAGGCTACCCAGCGATGCACTCATGACATTCTCTACCCCCCATGTAGAGTTTTTGCCTTCCGTGGGAATCGAACCTTGTACCCTGAGGTTTAGGTACAAGCTCAATGCATTCCCACTACCAATTGAGCTAGTAGATCAATTGGTTGTGGGAATGCATTCAGCTTGTACCTAAGCCTCAGGGTACAAGGTTCGATTTCCACGGAAGGCAAAAACTCTACATGGGGGGTAGAGAAGGTCATGAGTGCATCGCTGGGTAGCCTACTAAGTAAGAAAAGGGCCCAGGATGTTACAAAAAAGGCGCCTTTTATTGTAACATCCTGGGCCCTTTTCTGACTTAGTAGGCTACCCAGCAATGCACTCATGACCTTCTCTACCCCCATGTAGAGTTTTTGCCTTCCGTGGGAATCGAACCTTGTACCCTGAGGCTTAGGTACAAGCTCAATGCATTCCCACTACCATGGGATCTTTCTCACTGTCCTCATAAATGCTCCCTTCAGTAGGAGCTACTATTTTGATTTGACTCCCTTTAGTAGGAGTCTCCTCATCTTTCTTGAGAGCTTCTTCCTCCAGATTATATTCCATAGAGACACATTCATCTCTTGAAGGAATACTTTCTTTGTATTGCTCAGCTTCTTCATTTTGGGTAGACTTAGTTTGTGAAGGAGTTTCTTGGGCCTCTTGAGATAACAAAGCAACGAGAGTTGAGATTTGACCCTTCAGGCTTCCAAATTCGTTGTTCATGGCTCCAATTTGACCCTCCAAGCTTTCAAATTTGTTGTTCATGGCTCCCTTCAAGCTTTCAAATTTTTCATTTGTCTGCTGCATAAATTTGGCCAAGACCTCATTGACATCCGACTTTTCCTGCTCTTGCCCTTGCACTTGTAGTGACTCATAATTATCCAAGTGGGAGGAATAAGGAGGTGGCTCATCGTCATCCCAATAGTCTGAATAAGGTTCATAAGGAGGAGGAGGAATTTGAATCTGGCATTGAGACATATACCAATATGACTTCTCTAAATTTCTTTCTGCCTCTGCCTCTCTAATGTAGTCTCCAAGAGTTTTAACCATGATTTAGACTTTTCTCTGCAAAACAAGGTAACTTGCAGTGGTCTCTTGGGAAAGTATTAGTAATAAAAAAAATACAAAATTTAAAATTAAAGCAAAAAAAAAATGTCTAAAGCAATAAAAATCTTTTTTGTTTAATATTGCTAAATTAATCCCCGGCAATGGCGCCAAAAACTTGTTGCGTTAAAAACACACTTAGAGCAAGTGTACTCTACCATAGAAGTAGTATAAAAGATTATCTTCTCCACAGGGATTAATTAGCAAGTACAAAACTAATTGATAAGTCTATTTTTAGAGTCTTTTTAATAGTTGTTTTATTAAGTCTTTTTAGTATTTTAATTATATTTTTGATCTATTTTACTGCAAATGTTTACTTTTTATCTTCAGGTTTTATTTTGAAGCAATTTGGGCTGCTTAAAGTCTCAGCAGGTCAGAATTCGACTGGATCTCCCAGAATTCGACTGCATCTTCCAGATTTCGACTGTGCCTGCTTCTGCCATCCAGATTTCGACTGTGCCTGCTTCTGCTATCCAGATTTCGACTGTGCCTGCTTCTGCTATCCAGATTTCGACTGTACAGTCAAAATTGGAATTTCCCACTTGCTGATGGATATTTTGCCCACTTGTTGATGGATATTTTTGATGACTACCTTGGCCAACTTGATTTGCCACTTTTTCCTCTTTAGGACCATTTCGCCCCTCATATTTTCCTATAAATAGAGGCTTGATCCTCACTTGTAACTAAGCTTGAATTTTGTTAGAAAATCAATGACAAAGGCTCTCTAATTATTCATGACTTCAATTTACTCTTCATGCTTTTTATGATTCTTGTTTATTTACTTTCTTGCCCTTTAAATTCTTGCTATTTATTTTCCAAGTCATTTACTTTCATTGCCCTTTAATTTCTCGCTCTTTACTTTCTCGCTCTTTACTTTTCGCTCTTTACTTTTCCGCTCTTTTATTTTCCCTGCTATTTACTTTTTCGCCCTTTTATTTTCCAAGTCATTTACTTTCATTGCTATTTAAATTCTCGCTCTTTACTTTCTCGCTCTTTACTTTTCCGCTCTTTTATTTTCCTTGTTATTTACTTTTTCGCCCTTTAAAATCCAAGTCAAGTAAATCACTGGCAAGTCAAGTAAATCACTGGCAAGTCAAGTAAATTACTGGCAAGTCAAGTAAATTACTGGCAATTTTCTTTTCAAGCAATTTACTTTCTTGTCATTTACAATTCTGCTATTTATAATTTTGCACTTTACCGCTTTCTTTTATTTCTCGCTATTTAACTTTATGTTTTCTTCTTTTATTTCCTCTTCTCCTCTTTTGTCTACAATGATCATGAGTGAGTAGACTTTACTAAAACATTCCTTCTTTCTAAAAACACTTTCTTTTCAGTTAATCAAACTTTGAAAAATTAAATTGGTATTCACTTAGGCTCTCCCTGTGGACCGATACTCTTTTATTACGCGATACGACCCGTGCACTTGCGGGGCTATCACTAATCGAGATTATTTATTATTTAGACGAACAAATATTTGAATTGTATTGGAACAAAAATAAAAAAAGAAATAAATAACAAGAATTAAAATACTAGACTTAATAAATGAGGAGAGGCCTAGGATCACGGTTTCACTTGCAAGCTTCGATTCCCCCTATGTCTATTCCTACCTGAATTCCCTTATTTTACTTAATTACCAATCCCTTTACTAAAACTATTAATCCGTTTGGTCATTCGCGGTTAATATTCTTTTTCCTAAATTAACCCTCGTTTGGTCATGCAAGAATTTAAATTCAGGAAAAGCATAAAGAGCAAAAAGGTTGAATGATTGGAAGACTAAATTATGGTTTGGTCATGCCCTAATTATAGCCCCAATTATCCTCTAGGTCCACTGTAACACCCCATTTCTACCCGGCAATTTAAAATTAAAAATATCAGAGTTTAAAAATTATTTTTCAATTCATCCAAACGGGATGCTACATTTACTTCAATTTCAGCATACACAATTGATAATAAAATCCATCATTTCAAAGAAAGACATAATACGTAGCTCTTCAATAAATTGGGCGAACCCTCAAGTACTCAAAAGTCTACAACAAATAGTTCATCAACACGCAGCGGATTAAAAGAAATAGTTTCCAAAATGTAGTTGTAGTAACACCAATACAATCCATCAGTGTCACATAAAATAAAACTAAAATAACTAATATTCGCCCCCCCAGGTGCTACGTATCAGAGCATGACCGACTCGAGGGATGAAGGGTTAAAAGCCTTCACTCACGATTACCTGTAGTAATAATCAACATAAGGGGTGAGTCTAAACCGTATAATAAAACTTATAATAAGCAGTATGCCAGAGTACAGAAATATACCAATCACCGCAATACATCTATATACATTTATTTGTATATATAACAATTTATATCTGCCACTCAAATATAATGCACACCGACCAAAATAATAATTGTCAAGGATGAAAATGAATGTATGAAGTGCAAGTATGCATGTGGTACCATCATCGTCACTAATTCCGCCAATTGGGCACATCGTCACTTTTGAGCCTTATTCATCGTCACTAGCTCGAGACCGCAACCTTACATCGTCATTATATGCACATGTATGCATGTGACTTCATGAACAACCAACAAAATAAAATCATCACAACAACACGTCATCAATAACATCATCGTCATTTTGGTCATTAGACCCATTGTCAATAACATCATCATTTTAATTTGGACAATAGACCCATCGTCATTTAACAACATCAATAATATTTGGTCAATAGACCCATCATCATTAACATCAACATGACAACACAATATTGGTGCCCAGAAGCTATCAGAAAAATAATCATTTTTCACCTTAAAGTAGCATATACAGGTAGAGGACTGAATAAGCTTCGAAACGCACTTTGAAGCACTTAAAACGGACACCCGAGTCAAAAGATACGTCATAAACAAATTAGAAACAAAACTGAGACACATGCTGAAAATGGCGCCCAGGCACTGGGCGCCTAGCAGGGAACAACAGCACACAAAACTGGCGCAGGAAAACTGGCGCAACTTAGACAGAAACAGCAACACAGCAACACAAAAACTGGCGCAACTTAGACACAAACAGCAACACAGAAAACTAGCGCAACTTAAACAGAAACAGCAACACAGCAACACAAAAACTGGCGCAACTTAGACACAAACAGCAACACAAAACTGGCGCAGGCAGCAACATTGGCTCCCATAGGGGATCCTAGTAACATTTCAGAATACGCAACCTATGAACCAAAATTCAACACCAATGACATCCAGGCAACATAACTATACGGAAACACAACTTAGGGACTCAACACGGGCAGCCCAAAGTAGGCGCCCTCGGCGCCCATGGACAGGGATCCGAAAACAGCAACACAACACAGAATTTGGCTCCTAGGGACAGGGAACCAACCAGAATGACACAACAGTGAAAAATTCTCCCAGGAGCAAGGACCATTCAACAACATACAATAAGACATTGGGTTCTGGGCGCCTGGGGCGCCAGAACCATCGACACACGCGCGGGGACAAGTGCATGGGCGCCTAGGGCGCCTTCCCCAGCACCACCGGAACAGCAAGGAGCAAAACTGGAAACGCTTAGAATCAATAGGTAAGGCTTCCAGGGGCAGGACGCCTTCAACCAGGCACGAAACAAAACTTTGACATGGCGCCCGGCCAAGGGGATCCAAATCCAGCAACATAAAAACACAACAATGGCAACAACAATGGCGCCTAAGGCGCCTAGGGTCCTTCTAATTCAATTTTCTCCAAATTTTTGTATGTTCAATCATCAACAATAACTTCAAACATTACAAACTCATTCTCACCTATTCAAACACACATTTTAACGAGTACCTATCAATCATCACATACGCCTAACAATTCATGTACTTTTCAACAAGCACTTAGTGTGCGTCAATTCATCATCCAAACAATCATACATTACAACATCATCAAAAATCATACAAGATAGCGATATAAGCCCTAAACCCACATACATCCTATTATGAACCCTATTATAAGGTAAGACCCACCCTTACCTTAGATTTCCGAAGATGAAGATTCCTCTACGAAGACACCGAACTAACCACAGCAACAAAAGCTCTCCTCTTCCTTTCTCTCTTGGCCGATCGCACCTCCTCTCTCTTCTCACTCTCTTCGCAAACTTCTTTCTCTCTTCTCTCTTCTCTCTTTTGCGATTTCTTTCTTTCTTTCTCCTCTCCGTATGCGAAATGCACCACCCTCACTAACCCTCCCTCATGCGCCTAGGAGCCTAAGTCAATGGGCTTGGGCTCTTGGGCCAATCTTACTGCTCCGTAATTACCGGATACTACTCCATTCATTTAAATAATTCACTATTAATAAAATTATATAAATGTAATACCTAAATATTTAAATCAAATAATTAATTAAATTATTTTGGGTGTTACATCTACCAACTAATTGCAGTACGATCGCTGATCAACTAATTGATTATAAACATGCAAAGGGTAGCTAATCCTAATCATGTGATAAAAACAATAGGACAATATTAATTAAAATAAAAACAGGAATTCAAACCAGAAATTAGAACATAAAAAGGTCTCTAATCATGCAAGATCCACCTAAGACCCTAGAAGAGGATTTAGCTATCCATAGTGTTCGAGAACAATAAAATAAAATTAGGAGTCATAAATTACAGAGATAAAAATAACCCGGAATAGAGAAATTTCTGATCCTGAAAATTTAGTCTCATTTTTCTGCTCCAGAGCTCTCTCACGGTGTCAAGAACGGGTACCAAAAACTCCCTCCTCTCCTTGCCGGCTACTATTTGTGCGCGGCTTCTGTTCCTGATTGATGTGTACGCGCGGCTCTTGCTGTTCTCCTCATATTGATATTGATGCCTTCTTTTATAATAGCTTGTAACCTAATTTAATATGGGCTTGGATTTCTTTTTGCTCAAGTCAAGGGCTTTTAGCCCTTTTCTTTTAACAATTGCCAATATATATATATATTGACTTTTTTTGTATTTTCTATCTTTCTGCAAAATAAAGAGGAAACTAAGTCAATGATTTATATAATTAGTAATACTTCTTCTAAAAATGACTTAAAGTGTCTCTAAAAAATGCACTAAATTGGAGCTTATCAACTCATGTATCCCCATATCAATTTGTTCAGAAATGAAGGACGTGGTCATGACCATGGGCTTCTCCCCGCCAACAGGCTGATTTGGTTATGTAGAATAATCGGGGTTACATCATGTACAATAAGGCCTGATGTACCAGGTTGCTTGTGGTTTTTTGCTTCGTAAGTAGGTTCCTTCTTAGAAGTCGAAGACGGTTCCATAATATCGTTTCTACCAGAGTGTAGTTACATATCCTGGCGATAATCCAAACCAAATGAATCAAACCCTGGAGTCTGTTTACCTAAGTGGGTCCCACCGAGCGTGCCAAACTTTGTTGACAAACTCTTTTTTCAGCCATCACTAGTACAAAATAGGCTTTTTGAATCGGTTGTTTGGCACATTTGGAATCGGTTATTTGCCGATTCGAATACCCCCGATTCTAAAGGTGAGAACATTTCGAATCGGTTAAATAATCAATGCAAAATGGGTCATTCCGAATCGGTTGTTGTAAAACTCGATTCCAAATGCTATCTTAGATAACAATTACAACCTGCCAAACAGGACATTTTGAATCGGTTATATAAATAACCGATTCTAAATGACTGTATTTTGAATCGGTTGTTTATATAGCCGTTTCTAAACGTCTGTTAATAAATAGACATTTACAACCTGTTCTTTATATAACTGATTCAAAATGTCTCGTTTGTCAAGTCAGTAGTTCCTTTTTTCTTTTCTACCCTTTTTTTTCAATCACATCTATTAACATTTTTACTTCCAGCAACTCAAACAACAACTATAAGTAACATACACTTTACCAAAAAAAAAACTATAAGTAACATACAGCAACTCATAATAATACATAAATATGTTTCAAAGTAATTCAATTCAGCAACTACATGTTTCAATACATGTTTCTTTCAATTCAGTAACTACACACCATCAAACTTAAAAGTACTATAACAAATACATGTTTCTTTCAATTCAGCAGCTAAATGTTTCTTTCAATTCATAATACCAAACTTGTTAGCCAATCATATATTTCCTACTGGACGAATCTTCAAATAAAATTCTGCCCAAAGCATGCAGACCTCCAAAATTTCCTTATGAGTGTATGCCTTTGGGTTATCAAATATCTACAAAGGTCCATAAAAAAACTCAGCACAATGAGAACCAAAAGACACAAAGAGGTCTATACAAACAGAGACAGAGCAGTATATAACAAGCAGAGTACAGTGTTAATGACAATAGTGAAAGAGAAATGAATATAAGAACAGAAGGAATGCTTGAATAGAACTAAAACAATGGTGAATAGAATTAAAAACAGAGATAGTGTTCAACAAAAGAATAAAAAACAGAGGCTAACAGAAGAGCCAAATATAGTATTCTTAGATGGAATAAAAAGCAGAGGCTAACAGTAGAGGCTAACTGTTTCTACTATATTTGTTTCTACTATATTTGGTTCTAAGAATAAAAAGGAAGAAAAAACAGGTTCATAGAACCAAATATAGTAGAAACAGTAGAGCAAAATGAATGACAGAGATGCCAAATGAAGGTGAAATGAAACATAGTAGAAACAGTAGAGGTGAGAAACGAAAAATAGAGGTTTCTATAGATGGAAAATAGAGACAAGCAGCAACGAAGAAGAAGCAGCACACAACACGCGAGTTTAACTACATTGCTTAAACTAACTCATAAAATAGACAATATATGTTCAATAGCTAATGGTTAACACCAACATGAACGAATATGTTAAACATAAATAAAATGTACTTTAAAACTATTGTATACCTCCTCCCATCTATTTATGATATCGGCATTCACAATCGTCATCATATACTTCATCACAAAGTACCCACAATGATACCTATTTTCTTGTCGTGCCACCTACACATATACAAACTTAGCTTCACTTGGGTCATAGTCATTGATTCAATAAATAAATTGTTATACAAAAGAACAATAGAAGCATTCCACATAATTCCTATCACCTGGGATATAAACACACCCCATTGAACATAATTCCTATCACTCAGCAAAGAGTAATGAGTGCAGTAAATAATGGTTATTTACCTTAGGGAGAAACCATATGGTGTCCAGTGTAGCCATTGCTCTAATAACATCAAAAGTTAATTATAATTAATTTTAAAAAATTTATCATAGTTAAAATATTACAATGTAAACAGAGGTAAACAATTAAACACTTACTTGTTAATCATCTCTTTGATTCTTTTGGCTGGTTTTTTACCATCTAAACACATCCAGACAACAGTATTTTGCTCAGGGACCAAGACAATCAGTTGCCAATGGTCTCTAAAGTATTGGTAAAGATAATAAGATGTAAGAAAAGAAACAAACAAACGAAAATGTATTATCAATTTGTTCAAATATGCAATTACGTACTCATTGCAAAACAGAGCCAAATATACTTTCTTATGATTGCTGGCCATTTTCTTTTCAATATAGGCAGAAACAATGCTTGAGGAAGAGCCCTTCAAGGTAATCTTATATGGACACATAAATCCATATAAGTCACCAACACTTCTTTCAGCACATTTACGATGTAGATATCTATTAGCACGTAAAAACAGTTTTATGAAATTAATATATATATATAGAAACACGAAAAATTTATTTACGAAATAAATTATACTACTTACGTGCACCATATAGCCAAGTGGGATAACTCAAGCCACCTATCACCGGAGCCGTGTCGCTCAGCTCTCTGAAAGACATAAAGCAATAATGCTCTTCATGCTCCAACATTATTTGGACGTTCCCCTCATCATAACCCTTGAAGACTATCTCTCTCACCCAATCGGTTTCGACCAGCTCCTCAACATGAGATGGTGAGCAGCTACCCTTAGATCTGATAGTGCTTATGTGAGACGGAACCTGGACAGCTGCATTTTGACCGCAACTGCCCATAGGAGCCATTTGTTGTACATCAGTTCCAAATTGAAATCAGTTTCTTTATCATGTATCTCATAATAATAACATAACAGAGTCAGCAAAAATAGTGGTTCTAATTTGCACCACATTATTCAAGAACCTAATAATAATAATATAACATATACCTTTGCCACCTCCTTGCTAACTTGTTCGTCCAATTTCTTCTCGAAGAATTGCTCCATTTGTTTCATCATCTGCATTGGATCAAATTGTGAACTTCTCGAGCACGGACGAGCAACATCTCGAAAGTATTTTTTAGCCCACCTCCTTTTCCAGCTGTTCGAACACGACTGGGATGGTCAGGTTTTCCGATGGCAGTGGCTAAAATATCATTTTTTCCTCTCGTAACAAACGATCATTGGCTGCTCAAATCCACAATATCATCCTACAATAAAAGAATGTTCGCGTGTTAGGATTAAATAAATTAAAATCAGGGTCAATTGAATATGTGATTAATTGAAATTTTTACTTACAATCTTAGATGCAACTGATTCTGACTCCTCAGTTACATAAGATCCCGGTTTCTTTTTATGGGCAGCCATCCACAGCTCATGTCGCTCTGGAGATGTAGGCACCACCTCCAAATTAGGATCACCAGACTCCTCCCGCATTTTTTGTACTTGCTCTTCCTTCGTATCTTGCTTCAACTTTTTATAACTGCCCTACCCTACTGTGTGATAGTATTTATTATTACTTTGATTTTTCTGAGCAGATTCTTTTTTCACTTGTTACAAAGAACACACACCATCATATATAATAAATGAATAATATTTAGGAAACAAAAATAGTTGTGGTGAAAACAATACCACAAATTCCTAAGTAAGGCGACTTTTAACAAATGCGGTCCATGTCTCACTAGATATACTACTATACTTGTGAAATGGGGTTGTTTCGCCGGACTTATCCCCCTTGCCAAAGACATATTTGGTCATGAGTGTTGTCTTGAATTGTTTCCAACAAAGACCTATATAAACCATCCAAGTTTTCTTGAATTCCTCATCATCAGGAACATCAAATGTTTCCTTAACACAAGAATAAGGTGGTGTTAGCACAAGAAATAAGGAAAGATGAATAAACCCAAGATTTCTTTCATTAGTGTATATACATACAAAAAAACTATCCCAAACAATCTTCTTTGTTTGCTCATCCACTTCATCCCAAGCCATGGGCAATATGCTTACTTTTGTCCGCGCAACCACCCCTAAATAGCTCCTGAATTTGTCAGCATACGGACCAATAGGTTCGCCGTCACTATCAAACTCCACTCTATACCTTTGACCAACCGGACACCTAGTAAGGAACCACTTTAATGATGTCGGACGCCTTGTCATCTTCTTTTTGGGAAGGTCAGTGTGGGAGTCACCCATGATATCTGTTGAGCAAAGAAGAAAACACAAATATAAATAACCAAATATAAATATGAATTAGGTAAGCAAGTATAAATATGTATTAGATAACCAAATATAAATATGAATCATATAACGATGAATAAATATGAATCAGATAACCAAGTATAAATATAAATTAAAGAACCAAATATATGTACCCATACTCATTTATGGGTTAATCAGAACTCCTTTGCATAAAATTCCTTCATTATGATCATTGCGAGTGGCATGTACATCACCAACTTCATTATCACCCATTAAATCAGGCACTCGTCATATCCTCCATTCAGTCATTCATATCCTCCATTCGGTCATTCATATCTTCATCGACTTTCTCTCTTCTGGACACACTTGGGGTGTCTCTTGATGCACCATGCCATATCCATGTGGTATAACCCATGCAGATCCCATGAACAAATAGATGGTCCTTTATTATGGAAAGTGGTTGTGGGGTTTGATTAACACAAATAACACAAGGACAAGAAAAGTTGACAACAGTTTTGGGAAGCTTTGCTTGAGCAAAATTTAGAAACTCTTCAACTCCTTTCGCGTACTCATCACTTATACGATTACTTTGCATCCAGCTACGATCCATGGCTATGCTCCAAGTAAGTACTTCATGTCAGACACATATAGCGTCAGTTACTATACTTGGGCATTAAAACTGAAATAATAAGACTCGGTCATTAAAATGGAAATAACAGTTCCTTCTAAATTTACTATGAGTTTAGTGACAATAACTAACAACAAAGCCAACTTGACACAAAATTCATGTTAGTTAACTCCATGAGGGAGCAATATTGATTCAATAATAGTCCCTTTTGTTTTTGAAGATTATCATTACTAGAAGAAATGCATATAGAATGCTCCCTTCAACTTCAATCAAAGTAACAAAATGCGCATTTCTATGTGCAATATAGCCAACCATTTTAGTTAAAATCAAAGTAACAAAATGCACCCTTAATTATTGAAATCCAGTTCAAAACTAACAGCTCAATTATGTAAGCTTGATAACACAATCTAGTCCTAAAATCAAATGAAACAGAATTATCCAACATCTATTTAGATGTATTATATATAAATTATAGTTTCATCAAATGAAACAGAATTATCCAAATAATAACTTTGCCAAAATTAAAAACACATTTAACTAGACTACGATTTCAATAGTAACAGAATGCTTTCTCTCGAAAACCAAACATATCAATGATTTCATACAGCCAAAAATCTTAGTACTAAAAATAAAAAACGAGGCGAACCTCATAGCAACGAGATGAGGGAACGACGTGAGGAAAATGTGTGACGGCAACGTTCTGCACCTGAAGACAGCAACTGAGGAAGTGAGCTGAGAAAGATAACGCACTATAAGGGAATAGATGCTGAGAATAAGAGAAATACCGCGTGAGAAGGATGCGACAAAGTGAAGAGATGCGAGAGAGCGATGAGGAAACCGATGCTGAGATGTTGAGAGGGATGCGATAGGGTGAAGAGATGCGAGAGAGCGATGAGGGAGAACAAAGGGGGAAACTGAAATGCGACAGAGTGATGAGCTGCGAAGAGATGCTGCTTGAGGGATGAGCTACGAAGAGATGCGACATAACGAAGGGATTTGCGAAGGGATGAGAACGTGTGAGAGGGATGAGAACGAGTTAGGGTTTGAGAGGTAAAGTGTGAGAGGGAATGTAACACCTTAAATATTTATTTAATTTATTTAATTAAGTATTTAGGAATTTAATTTAATTAATTGGATATAATTTAATTATTAGAAATTATATTAAAATGGTGTAGGTGGTATTAGGAGATGATGGCGCCAATTAGCTAGACTTGGGCTTAAGTGAAAAGCCCAAGCCCATGACCCAAGTGATATGCGAATACACAAGGTCTTGTGAGTTATGGTTTTGTGTTGGCTTTTGCGAAATTGAGAGAGAAGAATAGAGAGAGGAGAGCGCCGTAGAAAGAAAGGAGAAGAGAGAAGAGAGTCGCGTGGAGAGGAGGAAAGAAGGAAGGAGGCCGCGAGCTCAAGAGGAAGAAGGACGTGATCGTGTTGCTGTGGTTTTGTACGTGACTGTCTCTAGGGCTTCCGTTCTTCAAATTCGAGGTAAGGGGAGTTCTATCAATTTATATAATAGGTCGTATGATAGGTTTTAGGTAGTGATAGCCTAGATATATCCATGACCATGAATATGTATGTGAATTCATGTTTTTGTTGATGATGTATGCGTGATGTTCATGATTTGTGGTTAAAAATCCATTTTTGGTTGTGGCATGGGCGCCTAGGGCGCCATATGTTGGATGTGTGTTGCTGGATTTTGTGCTGAATTGTGCTTGCTGTTGTGCTGAATTGTGCTTGCTGGGCGCCAGGCCCTGGGGCGCCAAGGGCGCCGTGTCCGTGTTGTGTGTGTTGCGTGTTGCGAGCGCTGGGCGCCAAGGGCGCCAGTGCGTACGGTGTGTGTGTGTGCGTTGCGTTGTGCTGGGCGCTGGGCGCCAAGGGCGCCAGTGTTGTGTGTGCGTTGCGTTGTGCTGGGCGCCAGGCGTTGGGCGCCAAGGGCGCCAGTGTTGCGTGTGTGTTGTGTTGCTGGGCGCTGGGCGCCAGGTGCCAGGCGCTGGGCGCCAAGGGCGCCATTTTTTCAGGATGTTCCCAAATATTTATGAAAACGGTTTTCGCTATATCTTTTGACTCGAACATCCGTTTTAAACGTTTCAAAAAGTGTTGGGAAGCTTTTTCAGTTGCCTATCTGTGTGTCCCATTTTTAAAAATAAAAACTTATTATTTCTGAAGGTTGCTGTGCGTCCCAAGTGGCTGTTCCCGGTGGTCGTTGCTGTGACATTGAAAAATCGTTTTGGTGTCTTTAAAAATCCCCTTTTGTGTATAACCAGTGGTTTTAACGTTTTAGTGTCAAAAGTGATGATTTTGACGTTGATGCCCTGAGTGGCTAGTTAAATGACCTTTTTGCCCTTAGTGGCCAATGTTGTTGATATTGATGTGTAAATGACGATGATGCCCTTAGTGGCTAGTTAAATGACCTTTTTGCCCTTAGTGGCCAATGTTGTTGATAATGATGTGTAAATGACGATGATGCCCTTGGTGGCTAGTAATTGACGTTTTTGCCCTCAGTGGCTGTTGTTTGAGTTGATGATGTTTGTGAATAAGTGACGATGAAAATAAGTGATGTTGAGGCCAAAAGGCTAAGTGACGATAAGGCCCAAAAGGCTAAGTGACGTTGTTGTGTGTAATTGTGAATTCACAGGTGCTGTGCCACTTATTTGGCAAATGGGTAAGTGACGGGTCACATAGTTGACCGTGATTGTGTGTTTTGTGCGTGGTGCATGTCATAGTGTCTCATGCCTCCCATATGCATAAACCCAGTGATGTTTGAGGCCCAAAAGGCTAAGTGACGATGAGGCCATAAAGGCTAAGCGACGTTTGTGAAAAGGTACCTCATGCATATGCCCGCGAGTGGGTTGCATTTCATATGCCTACATGACATAGTGATGAGTTATTGTAGTGATGTAATTGATAATTGTGATGTGATTACTCTAGAGCTGTGACTTGACTTATTGCTTATCATGTGATTTATTATATGGAATGAATTGGACTCACCCTTCTGTTTGAATGTTACCCCTATGCGGTAACGTGCAGGTGATCACGAGTGAAGGACTAGGTACCTTCACTACTTCGAGTCGAGTCTTCACGCTCTGATACGTAGCACTCAGGGGGGGAGGGGGGGCGAACTTGATGTTTATGAATAATTTCGGTTGTTATGTCTTTGTTGATGATTCTGTTTTATTTTGTTATTCCGCTGCGTAGTTGGTTTTATTGACGTTAAGTTTTATTTGTGATGATAACTGTGGTTTTTGAGGCTCTCCGTTTAGTGACGCGCTACGTGATGCATGATTGTTGTGTTTGAGCTGTTTTATTGAGAAGCGTCATTTTATTGAAGTATGTGTAACATTCCTCGTGCGAAACAAATTTTTGAAAACTCTGATTTTTCCAATTAAATTAACGGGTAGAAAAGGGGTGTTACATTAGTGGTATCAGAGCAGTTCG
The DNA here is from genome assembly GCA_039519185.1 of Astragalus membranaceus. Taxonomy (NCBI): domain Eukaryota; kingdom Viridiplantae; phylum Streptophyta; class Magnoliopsida; order Fabales; family Fabaceae; genus Astragalus; species Astragalus membranaceus. The sequence continues at coordinate 116,231,450 of CM076849.1, read as the reverse complement.
GTCTGCCCGGCCAATGTTGTCCTGTCATAGTGTCTTATGACAATAGATTAGTTCTGAATTTTTGGTTGTGCTGCAGTGATAATTTGAAATGGCTGGGAGAAACGATGCTGCTCTTGCTGTTGCGTTGCAAGCTATGGCTCAAGCTGTGCAGGTTCAGCAGAATGCTGGGGAGAACGCTGGTTTTCGGAGTCTGACTACCTTCCAGAGAGAGAATCCGCCCACATTTCAGGGCAAATATGATCTAGATGGTGCTATGGCTTGGTTGAAGGAGATCGAGAGGATTTTCAGGGTGATGGACTGCAGAAGGTCCGTTTTGGTACTCACATGTTGGCTGAGGAGGCCGACGACTGGTGGTTGGCTACTAGGCAGAGGTTGGAGGCTGTGCAAGAAGAGGTTACCTGGGAGGTATTCAGCAGAGAATTTCTGAGAAAGTATTTTCCTGAAGATGTCCGAGGAAAGAAAGAGATTGAGTTCTTGGAACTGAAGCAAGGTGGTATGTCTGTGACTGCATATGCGGCGAAGTTTGTGGAATTGGCAAAATTCTATCCGCACTACAGTGAGGCGAAAGCTGAGTTTTCGAAATGCATCAAGTTTGAGAATGGTTTGAGGCCTGATATCAAAAAGGCCATTGGTTACCAGAAGATCTGTGTGTTCGCTGATCTGGTTGATAGTTGTAGAATATTTGAGGAGGACAGTACTGCACATTACAAAGCCACGTCTGAGAAAAAGGGAAAGTTTCTGAGTCAAAGCATTGGCTGTTATAAGTGTGGCTGGAGGTAAGAGTTCTAGTGGGGGAGATGCTCCTGCGGGTAAGAGTTATCAGAAGGCTGCTGGAGGTAAGAATTCTAGTGGGGGAGATGCTCCTTCTAGCATTGGCTGTTATAAGTGTGGCAAACCTGGCCACAAGAGTACTACATGCAGGTCTGATGAGAGAGTTTGCTACCGTTGTGGTAAAAAGGGTCATATGGCGGCCGAGTGTAAGGTCAAGGATGTGGTGTGTTTCAACTGTGGTGAATTTGGGAACATTAGTACAAAGTGTACGAAGCCGAAGAAGGAAAGGTTCAGTGGGAAAGTGTTTGCATTAGCAGGAGAGGAGCCTGATGAGGGAGATGGTCTTATTAGAGGTACGTGTTTCATTAACGGTACTTCTCTAAAATCTCTTATTGATACTGGTGCTACCCATTGCTTTATATCTGTTGATTGTTGTAAAAGATTGGGTCTTGTATTATCTGCTATGTGTGGGGATATGGTTGTCGATACTCCTGCGAAGGGGTCGGTGATTACGTCCCAGGTGTGTTCTCAGTGTCCCGTGTCGATCTTCGGCAGGGACTTTATTGTGAATTTTGTTTGCTTGCCATTGAGAGGTCTGGATGTAATCTTGGGCATGGACTGGTTAGAGAATAACCACGTCCATATCAACTGTCGTAGCAAGTCGGTTAGTTTCGGGGAAGAAGATTCTGTTTTGGTATCTGCTGGTCAGTTGAAGAAGTTGAGGAAAGAAGGAGTTTAGCTATTTTCTTTGATGGCATCGTTGTCTGCTGAGAGTCAGGCTGTTATTGAAGAACTGCAAGTGGTACGCGAGTTTCCTGAGGTTTTTCCTGACGAAATTCCGGGTGTGCCGCCGGAAAGGGAAATTGAGTTTTCGATTGATCTTGTACCTGGTACGAGGCCTGTGTCTATGGCACCGTACAGGATGTCGGCGTCTGAATTGTCTGAGTTGAAGACGCAGCTCGAACAATTGCTTGAGAAAAAGTTTGTGAGATCGAGTGTATCACCGTGGGGAGCTCCGGTATTGTTAGTGAAGAAGAAAGATGGGAGCATGAGGTTATGCGTGGACTATCGTCAGTTGAATAAGGTAACTATCAAGAACAAGTATCCGCTTCCGAGGATCGACGATTTGATGGATCAGTTAGTGGGTGCCCGTGTTTTCAGCAAAATTGATTTGAGGTCCGGATATCATCAGATTAAAGTGAAGGATGAAGATGTTCAGAAGACAGCGTTCAGGACAAGGTATGGGCATTATGAGTATTCAGTGATGCCGTTCGGTGTGACCAATGCACCTGGTGTATTTATGGAATATATGAATCGTATTTTCCATAATTACCTAGATCGGTTTGTGGTGATCTTCATAGATGACATTCTAGTTTATTCTAAGTCGGAGGAAGAGCATGCTGAGCACCTGAAGTCAGTATTGGAAGTTCTGAATGAGAAAAAGCTGTATGCTAAGTTATCAAAGTGTGAGTTCTGGCTGAAAGAGGTGAGTTTTCTTGGGCACGTGATTTCTGGTAATGGTATCCGGCAAAAATAGAAGCAGTGTTGGAGTGGGAGGCTCCGAAATCTGCAACAGAAATTAGAAGCTTTTTGGGTTTGGCTGGGTACTACAGGAGGTTCGTCGAGGGTTTTTCCAAGTTGGCCCTTCCGTTGACTCAGTTGACTTGTAAGGGTAAAGTTTTCGTTTGGGATGCTCGGTGTGAGGAAAGTTTTATGGAACTGAAAAAGAGATTGACAACGTCGCCTGTTTTGACGTTGCCTAATCCGGAGGAACCGTTTGTTGTATATTGTGACGCTTCGAAGATGGGTCTTGGTGGTGTGCTGATGCAAGATGGGAAAGTCGTTGCGTATGCGTCGAGGCAGTTGCGGGTTCATGAAAAAAATTACCCCACGCATGATTTGGAATTGGCTGCTGTGGTATTTGTGCTTAAGATTTGGAGGCACTATCTTTATGGTTCGAGGTTTGAGGTGTTCAGTGATCATAAGAGTCTGAAATATCTGTTCGACCAGAAGGAGTTGAATATGAGACAGCGTCGGTGGTTGGAGCTCTTGAAGGATTATGACTTCGGTTTGAATTATCATCCCGGCAAAGCTAATGTCGTGGCTGATGCATTAAGCCGGAAGTCTTTGCATATGTCGGCAATGATGGTGAAGGAATTAGAGTTGATTGAGGAATTCTGAGATTTGAGTTTGGTTTGTAAAATGACACCTCGCAGTGTCAAGCTGGGAATGTTAAAGATCGATAATGACTTTCTGGGCAGCATCAGAGAGGCTCAGAAGTCAGATGTCAAATTGGTAGATTTGATTAATGGGGTTGGCCAATCTGAAGATGAAGATTTCAAATTGGATTCTCGTGGTGTGTTGAGGTTCCGGGGTAGGATCTGTGTTCCGGATGATGCAGAGATGCGAAAGGCAATTTTGGAGGAGGGTCACCGTAGCAAGTTGAGTATCCATCCTGGAGCGACGAAAATGTATCAAGATCTGAAAAAGATGTTTTGGTGGTATGGCATGAAGAGAGATGTGGCGCAGTTTGTGTATGCCTGTTTGACCTGTCAAAAGTCGAAGGTTGAACATCAGAAGCCTACAGGGTTAATGCAACCGTTGGAAGTTCCAGAGTGGAAGTGGGATAGCATTGCGATGGACTTTGTGACGGGATTGCCGAATAGAGTTAGGGGTCATGACGCTATTTGGGTGATCGTTGATAGGTTAACGAAGTCTGCTCACTTTGTTCCTATTAATATCACTTATCCAGTGTCGAGGTTGGCAGAGGTCTATGTCAAAGAAATTGTGAAGTTGCACGGTGTTCCGAAGAGTATTGTGTCAGATAGGGATCCGAGGTTCACTTCTGAGTTTTGGACGGGTTTGCAGAAGGAATTGGGTTCAAAGTTGAAAATGAGTTCAGCATATCATCCTCAGACAGATGGTCAGTCAGAGAGGACAATTCAGTCGTTAGAAGATTTGTTGAGGGCTTGTGTCTTGGAACGAAGGGGTTCATGGGATTCATACCTTGCGCTGATTGAATTTACCTATAACAACAGTTACCATTCCAGTATCGGGATGGCACCGTTTGAAGCATTGTATGGTCGAAAGTGTAGAACTCCGTTGTGTTGGTATGAGTCGGGGGAGAGTGTAGTGTTGGGACCGGAGATTGTCCGGGAGACTACAGAGAAAATCAAGATGATCCGTGAAAAGATGAAGGCTTCGCAGAGTCGTCAGAAGAGTTATCATGACAAGCGGAGGAAAGATTTAGAGTTTCAGGAGGGTGAGCATGTGTTCTTGAGGGTTTCTCCTATTACCGGTGTTGGTCGAGCGTTGAAATCGAAGAAGCTCACTCCTCGCTTTGTTGGTCCTTATCAGATTTCTGAGAGAATCAGAAATGTGGCTTATAGGGTGGCTTTACCGCCAAATCTTTCGAATTTGCACGACGTGTTTCATGTCTCGCAACTTCGGAAGTATGTTTCGAATCCATCTCATGTGATCCATATGGATGATGTAGAGGTGCGGGATAATCTCACTGTGGAGACGATGCCCGTACGGATCGAGGATCGTGAAGTGAAAGTGCTTAGAGGCAGAGAGATTGCATTAGTGAAAGTGGTTTGGCTAGGAGCTACCGGTGAGAGTATGACTTGGGAGCTAGAGAGCAAGATGCGAGAGTCCTACCCAGAGTTGTTTGATCAGGTAAATTTCGAGGACGAAATATTCTAAGTGGGGGAGAGTTGTAACACCCTAAATATTTAATTAATTTATTTAATTAAGTATTTAGGAATCTAATTTAATTAATTGGATATAATTTAATTAATAGAAATTATATTAAAATGGTGTAGGTGGTATTAGGAGATGAAGGCGCCAATTAGCTAGACTTGGGCTTAAGTGAAAAGCCCAAGCCCATGACCCAAGTGATATGCGAATACACAAGGTCTTGTGAGTTAGGGTTTTGTGTTGGCTTTTGCGAAATTGAGAGAGAAGAATAGAGAGAGGAGAGCGCCGTAGAAAGAAAGGAGAAGAGAGAAGAGAGTCGCGTGGAGAGGAGGAAAGAAGGAAGGAGGCCGCAAGCTCAAGAGGAAGAAGGACGTGATCATGTTGTTGTGGTTTTGTTCGTGACTGTCTCTAGGGCTTCCGTTCTTCAAATTCGAGGTAAGGGGAGTTCTATCAATTTATATAATAGGTCGTATGATAGGTTTTAGGTAGTGATAGCCTAGATATATCCATGACCATGAATATGTATGTGAATTCATGTTTTTGTTGATGATGTATGCATGATGTTCATGATTTGTGGTTAAAAATCCATTTTTGGTTGTGGCATGGGCGCCTAGGGCGCCATATGTTTGATGTGTGTTGCTGGATTTTGTGCTGAATTGTGCTTGCTGTTGTGCTGAATTGTGCTTGCTGGGCGCCAAGGGCGCCGTGTCCGTGTTGTGTGTGTTGCGTGTTGCGAGCGCTGGGCGCTAAGCGCCAGGCGCTGGGCGCCAGTGCGTGCGGTGTGTGTGTGTGCGTTGCGTTGTGCTGGGCGCTGGGCGCCAGGCGCTGGGCGCCAAGGGCGCCAGTGTTGTGTGTGCGTTGCGTTGTGCTGGGCGCCAGGCGCCAGGCGTTGGGCGCCAAGGGCGCCAGTGTTGCGTGTGTGTTGTGTTGCTGGGCGCTGGGCGCCAGGTGCCAGGCGCTGGGCGCCAAGGGCGCCATTTTTTCAGGATGTTCCCAAATTTTTATGAAAACTGTTTTCGCTATATCTTTTGACTCGGACATCCGTTTTAAACGTTTCAAAAAATGTTGGGAAGATTTTTCAGTTGCCTATCTGTGTGTCCCATTTTTAAAAATAAAAACTTATTATTTCTGAAGGTTGCTGTGCGTCCCAAGTGGCTGTTCCCGGTGGTCGTTGCTGTGACATTGAAAAATCGTTTTGGTGTCTTTAAAAATCCTCTTTTGTGTATAACCAGTGGTTTTAACGTTTTAGTGTCAAAAGTGATGATTTTGACGATGATGCCCTGAGTGGCTAGTTAAATAACCTTTTTGCCCTTAGAGGCCAATGTTGTTGATATTGATGTGTAAATGACGATGATGCCCTTAGTGGCTAGTTAAATGACCTTTTTGCCCTTAGTGGCCAATGTTGTTGATAATGATGTGTAAATGACGATGATGCCCATGGTGGCAAGTAAATGACGTTTTTGCCCTCAGTGGCTTTTGTTTGAGTTGATGATGTTTGTGAATAAGTGACGATGAAAATAAGTGATGTTGAGGCCAAAAGGCTAAGTGACGATAAGGCCTAAAAGGCTAAGTGACGTTGTTGTGTGTAATTGTGAATTGACAGGTGGTGTGCCACTTATTTGGCAAATGGGTAAGTGACGGGTCACATAGTTGACCGTGATTGTGTGTTTTGTGCGTGGTGCATGTCATAGTGTCTCATGCCTCCCATATGCATAAACCCAGTGACGTTTGAGGCCCAAAAGGCTAAGTGACGATGAGGCCACAAAGGCTAAGCGACGTTTGTGAAAAGGTACCTCATGCATATGCCCGCGAGTGGGTTGCATTTCATATGCCTACATGACATAGTGATGAGTTATTGTAGTGATGTAATTGATGATTGTGATGTGATTACTCTAGAGCTGTGACTTGACTTATTGCTTATCATGTGATTTATTATATGGATTGAATTGGACTCACCCTTCTGTTTGAATGTTACCCCTATGCGGTAACGTGCAGGTGATCACAAGTGAAGGACTAGGTACCTTCACTACTTCGAGTCGAGTCGTCACGCTCTGATACGTAGCACTCAGGTGGGGGGGCGAACTTGATGTTTATGAATGATTTCGGTTGTTATGTCTTTGTTGATGATTCTGTTTTATTTTGTTATTCCACTGTGTAGTTGGTTTTATTGACGTTTAGTTTTATTTGTGATGATAACTGTGGTTTTTGAGGCTCTCCTTTTAGTGACGTGCTACGTGATGCATGATTGTTGTGTTTGAGCTGTTTTATTGAGAAGCGTCATTTTATTGAAGTATGTGTAACATTCCTCGTGCGAAACAAATTTTTGAAAACTCTGATTTTTCCAATTAAATTAACTGGTAGAAAAGGGGTGTTACAGGGAAACTGAAAAAACAAGGGGGATCGTGAAAACTTTAGTAATGAAACACACCTTATGAATTAGTTGTTTAAAGAACCGATTCTGAATGTACTTATTCGGAATCGGTTGTTCACTCAACCGACTCAAAATGTCTAAATTGGCACATATCGAATCGGTTGTTTAAACAACCGATTCGAAATGTCTAAAAAAATCTGTCACAACTCCATTTAATTGCAAAATTGCCACCGCATCCACATTTGGAATCGGTTATCCAAACAACCGATTCAAAATAGTGCTTTTTAAAGATAATTTTGCATTAGTGCATAAATCAGCTAACAGCTTGAATCTTTGATACCTTGTTCTGCAAGCGATTTCACTAAGGGATCCTGAGGGTTTCCTAACACCTCCAAAGAGTTGTTAGGTTAGGTAAGAGGGACTTCAAATTGGATCCTGAGGGTTTTTTCTCAGAGGAGTGTATCTGGGGGGTTTTTTCTCAGATTTTGGAGAAGGGGAGGTTGAATGTTTTCTCTATTGCTTATAGATGTCGATGAGAATGTGTAAAAGGTTATCATTATACATGAGTATTTATAGCATGAGTCTCAAACTTATTATACCTTTTTGACTTGACTCCACATTAACTCTCTACCACACTTTTTATTCAAATGAAATGATGAGAGTGGAAAGATACATGTTTAAAAAATGGCTGAAAAATGTATTTTTTTTTAATCCAAGCTTTTAGTTAAAAAATATATTTCATGATAAAGTAAATCAGGAAACATGATATAGCTATCTTTTCAAATAAAGAAAATGAGGAAATAGCGAGGTTTAAAAATATTTAAAGTTGACTTTGAAATTTAAGCATTTGAAAAGAAATTTAGAAAAAATATAATTGTCAATCGAATAATTGTCCTTTAATGTCATTGTTTAGTACATACATGTACTATAAATTACGAAATTGTAAAAAGTTTGGCACTTTTAATTTTACCAATTTATTTTTCCATCAATAATTATAACTCAATTAAATTTAATTTTACTGTTATTAAGATAGTTCCACTAACTACTAATAATGACATTTACTGACTCTCTATTTTTGCTATTATATTCTTTAAAAATTATTTTTAAGCAGTAATTGGGTTCTTATCACATCCTAAGGTCTCTAGTTTGCGACTTGGGTGTCGCAAAAATTTTATTGAGAGGAGAGTACTACATGAGTTGGCAAAGCCGGGATATGTCGTTAGCCAGCACAACTAAAAGAGAGGTATACAACGTTTGTTAAACTAAACTTTCAACATAAGTTATCGAGCGGTGTAGTTTCCAAGGGTGTGGGAAGTTGCGCTTTTAACGTCGATTCGTTTAACAAAACATGCAATAAGATCCTTTTAAACGCTTAAAATCCAGATTTTGTTGGATTAAATCCATTCGATATTCTTTCCCAGCATGATAAACGCCTAGTTCTGATTCTAGAGGATAACATGGTCAGTCTAGAATTGGGTAGATCTTTGACTCCTCTGAGGTCATCCTTACAGGTGTTTCGTGGAAGACCAACCCAAGAAGTAGGATTTGTGATGAAGAAGTTCTGAGACACGAATTTGTGTACCTTCGTATCTTTGCAGGGTTTTTATTATCCAATGACAGATGGAGGGGATATAAGGAATTGAGCGTCCAGACATTGTTAGAATCTATACGAGAATGTAAGTATAGAGAGTAATAGTGACAAGCAACATACCTTCAATACCTAATCCCCCATCCATCGGTCTATGGAAAATAAAATCCATGCCAAATTTGAAAGTATACAAATTCTTGTTTTTAAACATCTTCAATCTCATTCCTACTTCAGGGTTTCGTTATTGGAAACACGAGTGAGGATCAACACGGAGGAGTTAGGAAACGACACTAACTAGATTGGGTTTTTTTGGTGCTATCATCAAACCTCTAAGCATATTTGGTTTATTGGTCGGGGTCACACTAATCCTATTTGTTGGCCAGGATGGAAAAGTTTGCCGCCCTAAAAAATTTCACAGGCAGCTTAGGAAGATCAGGCTCACAAGAAGCCTTAGGCTACGTAAACATGACAAGGGCATAACCTTTGTTCCACATAAGACAATCTTCAATAAATAGCGCGCGACATCAGCCACAACTGTCCAATGCAGAGGTAATGATCTACTAGAAATCTAAACACTTCTCGAGCAAACGAACTAACAGGCACTTTAGACATGATATCACTACAATTGCGGTAGTATTCAAAGTTAAAACATAAAACAAATAAATCCAAAATAAAACATGAAATATAAAACATATACAGGTCCATCAATCGTTAAACATATATAGATATTGTCTTAATTAACCCTAAAATGAATTAGCAAATCATCCCTATCATGGGTTGCTTGTCTATCATAGTCAATGCCTTTGTCTTTCCTTGGGGCAATGTAGACACCTCGGCTCATGTTATGACGGTTCCTAACTTAGCTTATACCTTTGTCAAGAATTCAAATGGATACTCCGTTTTCATCTCTACCAATGCTTAATGTTCATGTCTAGTCTCAGTTATTGAAGATAGTTCCTTTCTCTTGTATTTGGTTAGTAAGTACATTTACTGCTCTAATAATGTGGCAGCAGTCCAGGAACTACAGGTCCTTGTGGCAATCCTGCGTTCTGGAAAACCCTTTTCCTGGATTTCCTTCTTTCTTTCCACTCTTTATAGAGCCGTTGCAAAGATCCACGATGATTGCTACTATAAAAATCTCCAAGGCCCTATTTGGTTCTCACAACTTTGGGCTTTGTTGTACTTTCCTCACTTCATTTCCCTAAATTGCAAACTCGGGTTTGTCCCTGCTGATCCTAGAGTCTTAAGGGTTGACTTGTAGACCACTAAGGGTGATGATGCAGAACCCTTTGTTGTAATTGAAACACTCTTCAATCTGACCCTGATTGCCTCAGAGTCTCAAAGTTATTTTACCTTTTTGACTTGACTCCACATAAACTCTCTCTCACACTTTTTATTCGAATAAAATGATGAGAGTGGAAGGATACATAATTAAAAAAATGGCTGAAACAATGTATTTTTTTTTTTGAATCGAAGCTTTTAGCTAAAAAATATATTTGACTATGAAAATGACTATGAAAATGACTATGAAATTTAAGAATTTGAAAAGAAAATTTAAGAAAAATATAATTTTCAATCGAATAATTGTCCATTAATGTCATTGTTTAGTACATACATGTACTATAAATTACGAAATTGTTAAAAGTTTGACAATTTTAATATTACCAAATTATTTTTCCATCAACAATTATAACTTAATTAAATTTAATTTTACTGTTATTAAGATAGTTCCACTAACTACTAATAATGACATTTATTGACTCTCTGTCTTTGCTATTATATTCTTTAAAAATAATTGTTAAGCGGTAATTGGGTTCTATCACATCCTAAGGTCTCTAGTTTGAGACTTGGGTGTCGCAAAAATTCTATTGAGAGGAGAGTACTACATGAGTTGGCAAAGCCAGGACATGTCGTTAGCAAGCACTACTAAAATAGAGGTATACAACGCCGGTTAAACTGAACTTTCTACACAAGTTATAAAGCGGTGTAGTTTCCAAGGGTGTGGGAAGTTGGGCTTTTAACGTCGATTCGTTTAACAATACATGTAATAAGATCCTTTTAAACGCTTAAAACCCAGATTTTGCTGGACTAAATCCTTTCGATAATCTTCCCCAGCAGGATAAACGCCTAGTTCTGTTTCTAAGGGATAACATGGTCAGTATAGAATAGGGTAGATCTTTGACTCCTCTGAGGTCAACCTTACATGTGTTTCCTCAAAGACCAACCCAAGAAGTAGGATTTGTGTTGAAAAAGTTCTGAGACTTGAATTTTTATACCTTCGTATCTTTGCATGGTTTTTATTATCCATCGACAGATGGAGCGGATATAAGGAATTGAGCGTCCAGATCTCCAGACATTGTTAGAATCTATTCGAGAATGTAAGTATAGATAGTATCAGTGTCAAGCAACATACATTCATTACCTAATCCCCCATCCATCGGTCTTTGGAAAATAAAATCCATGCCAAAATTGAAAGTATACAAATTCTTGTTTTTAAACATCTTCAATCTCATCCCTATTTCAGGGTTTCATTATTGGAAACACAAGTAAGGATCAACTCGGAGGAGTTAGGAAACCGCACTAATTATATTGGTTTTTTTTGGTGGTATCATCAAACCTCTAAGCATATTGGGTTTATTGGTCGGGGTCATACTAATCCTATTTATTGGCCAGGTTGGAAAATTTCCCCCCCCCCCTCAAAAATTGCACAGGCAGCTTAGGAAGATCATGCTCACAAGAAGCCTTAAGACAATCTTCAATAAATAGCGCGTGACATCAGCCATAACTGTCCAACGCAGAGGTAATGATCTACTAGGAATCTAGACACTTCTCGAGCAAACGAACTAACAGGCACTTTAGACATGATATCACTACAATTGTGGTAGTATTCAAAGTTAAAACATAAAACGAATAAATCCAACATAAAACATAAAATATTAAACATATAAAGGTCCATCAATAATTAAACATATATAGATATTGTCTTAAACCCTAAAATGAATTAACAAATCACCCCTATCATGGGTTTCTTGTCTATCGTAGTCAATGCCTTTGCCTTTCCTTGGGGCAATGAAGACACATCGGCTCATGTTATGACCGTTCCTAACTTAGCTTATACCTTTGTTAAGAATGCAAATGGATACTGTGTTTTCATCTCTACCAATGCTTAATGTTCATGTCTAGTCTCAGTTATTGAAGATAGTTCCTTTCTCTTGTATTTGGTTAGTAAGTACATTTACTGCTCTAATAATGTGGCAGCAGTCCAGGAACTACAGGTCCTTGTGGCAATCCTGCGTTCTGGAAAACCCTTTTCCTGGATTGCCTTCTTTCTTTCCACTCTTTACAGAGCCGTTGGAAAGATCCACGATGATGGCTACTATAAAAATCTCCAAGGCCCTATTTGGTTCTCACAACTTTGGGCTTTGTTGTACTTTCCTCACTTCATTTCCCTAAATTGCAAACTCGGGTTTGTCCCTGCTGATCCTAGAGTCTTAAGGGTTGATGTGTAGACCACTAAGGGTGATGATGCAGAACCCTTTGTTGTAATTGAGACACTCTTCAATCTGACCCTGATTGCCTCAGAGTCTCAAACTTATTTTACCTTTTTGACTTGACTCCACATAAACTCTCTCTCACACTTTTTATTCGAATAAAATGATGAGTGTAACATCCCTAAATTTTTAAGGACTCGCATTATGATGCCTAGGACCGATTATTTATTTGTGGGAATAACTAGTCGTGTCTCGGGGATTATTATTCGAGGGAAAAGTCCAAAGAAGCCCTATTCATTTATTAATTATGGCTTAATCATGATTAATTAAAGTATTTAAGCTGGAGGGCAAAATGGTAATTTAGCACCCCTCATATAAATACATATATTCTGAAGCCTCCTAGCCACATCACCCTCATTCAGCAATTTCTGAAATCCAGAAGAAGCAAGGAGTTGTGGAAGGAGGGAGAGAGGGCGCGAAAGTGGAAGAGAAGAGAGGAGGAAGCTCAGATTTTCTTCTTGCATGTAAGTCCTTCTTCAACATTCCTACTCCATTTTCCAATTCCTTTCTAATGATCCAAGTTTCATAGCCTGATTCTCCCTATATCCCTCTCTACCATTTTCGCATATCAAAGCTCCAAGTGAGGAAGAAGATGGAGTTTTGAGCAATAGTTGTCTTGCATGTTCAGTGGAAGCTTCTAAGAAGGAGATTTCAGACTTGCATGGTTGATTGAAGGGAGGATTTGAGTAGTGGTGCAGCTGGGTTCGAGATTGGATAGAAGAGAGTTGCTGCCTTGGAATCGATTGAAGCTCAGTTCGGGGATTTTTCGTGTTCGGTTCGGTGACTTCGTTTTTCGGCTCAACTCTCGGGATTTCGACTCACCGGTGAGTTCTACTCACGGATTAGGGACATTTTGTGTATTCTGAAAATTTGTGGTTTTCAAATAATAAGGCAACAATCCCGTTTTCAAAAGACTTAGAAACGAAAAGCGATTTTCGAGTCAAAACGGCGTTTTACGGTTTATTGAGAATTTTAACGAATAATTGAAATAAAACACTTTATATATATTCTGGAATAGTTGGATATTTTCTGGATTTCAGGTGATTGGAATTAGTAATCGATTTGGACGAGAACGGAGAGCGAAAAAGGGGAAAAGTGCGAAATTCTGGTAACAGACACAGGTCGCACGGACCGTGCGCCCCTGGGCACGGATCGTGCGCCTGCTTCGGGTTGGAAATATTGGAAACAGAATAGGACGCACGGGTCGTGCGCCCCTGGGCACGGATCGTGCGTTTCCTTCTGGTAGATGGGTCCTAAGTAGTGCACCACGCACGGGTCGTGCGCCCCTGGGCACGGGTCGTGCGTGTGGTTCTGTTACCGGCTTCCGTTTTCTCGTTTTGGTCCTCCGTTTGATCCCGAACCTCTTCTAATTTCTTTCTCAACCATTCAAAAAGGGATTGCCTCACTGAAAACCTTATTTTAAACTCATGCAACTCATGATTTGAAAAAGAGCTTTGAAAGCCCATCGGATTGATAAAACCGCAACCCTAGTGCGCGTGTGAGTACACCGACTGATGGATTGATTGAACAGATATGTTTATATATGTCAAATGAAAATGATTATAATGCCGGAGGTCTAACTTATGAATTCCTCAAAACGGGTTATAGATCGATATAGATATTGACTATCTAATTGTTATGTAATTGATCCATTTGGTGATCGAAAAGATATAAAATATCTAACTCTCGAGAATTTGATGCATATTGTCATATGTATTGCGTTGGGTGACGACCCGACAAGTAGCATACTAGGATGGGAAGTCATGAGCCCTCACCCTAGGCCTTGAAAGTGTTTTGGCGTGGTCAACTCACGGGTTACCGGAATTAGTGGTTCTTGCACGGCCGGTTTATGCTAAGTTAAATACACGATTCGCCGGGATTAGTGGTTCTTGCACGGTCGGCGTTTCGATTAATAAATAAGAAATTCACGATTCGCCGGGATTAGTGGTTCTTGCACGGTCGGCGTTTCGATTAATAAATTATGAATACGGATTGCCGGGATTAGTGGTTGTTGCACGGTCGGCATTTCGATTAATGAATAAGACGTTGCTATGTCAGCTTTTATTATAACGGTTTAATAAATTGAACCGAGTGTCAGTGAGGGGGCACGGTAGGACTCACTGAGATATTGTTATCTCACCCTATCCATATTTGTTGTTTTTCAGAAAAGCAGGGAAAAAGGAAGACTATTGTGCACGAGTAGTTGGTATACTCTTGGAGGTGCCGAAGACTTAGTCACGTGATCCTTTGTTCTTTTGTTGTTCTATTGGTTGTATAAACTTGTATTGATTATGAGTTATATGAACCGTTCTATGTTTCTGTTTGGTTGTTGGACTTGGATATGGTAATCCTTTCGGTGTGGAATCGATAATCTTCTATTTTGTGAAGTAATGTTATTTCCGATTATGTTTTATTTCGGAAAAAGTTTGTATGTCCAAAACTTAAACAGGAACTGTGTCCTCTGAATATTCCGCATCCGTGCACTTTCAGTGTCTCTACATGTTAGAAATACTGGGGTGTTACATTTGGTATCAGAGCGGTTCGACCTAGTCGGACTTAGATGCTAAGAGTCTTTTACGTCTTCTAGGTCTGATTTTTCTTAGTATGCTATTAGACATTGAGCCTGATCAACTTAATACTTTGTGCATACTTCGCAGAATCATGGCAGGAAGAGGTAGAAGAAACCCACCTGTTGATCCTCATCAAGAATGGATGCAGAATGTCATCGAGACTCAGCAAAAGATGATGAATGACATGATGCTAATGCAACCGCAACAGATGGCTCAAATGGCTCAAATGCAGCAGATGCATCAGATGCCTCAACCACAACCAGCTGAGCCAGTCAATGTGCCAGCACCTGAGGATCCCAACAGGGTGTATTTCCGGTTTCTGAAGATGAAACCCCCAACCTTCAAAGGGGGATCCGAGGCAGTGAAAGCTCATTTCTGGGTAGATGCCATGGAACGGATCTTTGACACCTTACAATGCAATGAAGGAGAAAAGGTAGTTTGTGCTGCTAACCCTCTGGACGAGGATGCTCACACTTGGTGGGTTAACGCTCGTAGAATGCTTCAAAATCAAGGAACTCCTCTTGAGTGGAATAACTTCAAGGAGTTGTTTTTGGGTCATTATTTTCCCGACTCCCAACGACTTGACAAGCAGTTAGAGTTTTTGAGTTTGAAACAGGGAGAGATGACAGTTGGGGAATACGCTGCAAAATTTGAGAGGTTGTCACAATTCTATGAATTGGGGACCACCGCTCCTGATGATAAGTGGAAAATGGTGATGTTCAAACAAGGTCTTAGAGGCGATGTAAATCAAGGTCTCAGTTCTTATTCCATGACCAGTTATCCTACTTTGGTACAACAAGCTCATTCAGCTGAGAGCGATCTTAAAAGAATGTATGCTGAGAGGAGAGAATTCTGGAAGGATAAGAAGAAGGGTAATGAGCCAACTCCTTCAAACCCTAAATATAGAGGGAATAGGGATAAAGGGAAACAAATCCAATTAAGTGACCCTGTCAGGCCTAACAAGTGCGACTTCTGCAAGAGATTTCATAGAGGCAAATGTCAGGGGGGACCGAACCAGTGTTACCTTTGTAAAGAAGTGGGCCATTATGCTAATAATTGTCCGTCAAGGAAAGCTTTCTTAGAGTCTCCTGATTCTCCGAGACAGGCTCGAGTCAACACTCTGGATGCTAAGACCATCAAGCCAGCTGATAATCTTATAAGGGGTACATGTTCTATCTTTCATCAAACTGTTAATATTCTGTATGACTCTGGTGCTACTCATTGTTTTATCTCTGAAGCATGTGCTGAACAGCTAGGATTAATAGTATCTCCTATATCCGAGCCAATATCTATCCTTACTGCTGCAAAGGGTCGTGTGCGAACCCAACCTTTATGCCTTAATTGTCTGCTCACCATAGGAGGCAGGGACTTTGTTGTTGATTTTATTTGTCTGCCTATGAGAGGGATGGAGATCGTATTGGGAATGAATTGGATGACTTCCAATCACATTACGATTGACTGTTTTAATCGTGCAATTAATTTTCCTTCCGAAGTAGCTGAACATTCACTACCTGCAGATGATGGTGTGATTTCGTTCACTTCAGCCAGCCAGTCTCTATTCCAAGGTGCGGAAGCTTTTATTGTTATTTTATCTGCATCAACCGAAGCTGATTTGGATTTATCATCTACCCCAGTCGTTAATGAATTCTTAGATGTTTTTCCTGAGGAAGTCTCCTCTTTGCCTCTGGAACGAGAGGTAGAATTCTCTATAGATTTGGCGCCTGGTGCAAGGCCAATATCCATAGCACCATATAGGATGTCTCCTCTTGAACTGAAGGAATTGAAGTCCCAACTTGAGGAATTAATTTCCAAGAACTTTATTCGACCGAGTGCTTCTCCATGGGGTGCTCCGGTATTGCTAGTCAAGAAGCAGGACGGAAGCATGAGATTATGCATAGACTACCGTCAGCTGAATAAAATCACTATCAAGAACAAGTATCCATTACCTAGGATAGATGATCTACTTTATCAACTTCGAGGTGCTAAAGTTTTCTCCAAAATTGATCTAAGGTCAGGGTACCATCAAATCAGGGTAAGAGCCTTAGACATCCCGAAGACTGCTTTTCGTACGAGGTACGGGCACTACGAGTTTGTGGTGATGCCCTTCGGATTGACTAATGCTCCAACCGTACCGTTTACTTGGGATACCGATTGTGAAGAGTGTTTTCTTGGATTGAAAGAAAAGCTAACTTCTGCCCCAATCCTAATTCCTCCGGATCCGTCATTGGGATTTCAGATTTACAGTGATGCATCTGGGAAGGGTTTAGGATGCGTTCTCATGCAGAATCAACATGTTGTGGCCTATGCATCGAGGCAATTGAAGACGCATGAACGGAATTACCCAACTCATGACTTAGAGTTGGCGGCTATTGTGTTTGCACTAAAAATTTGGAGGCATTACCTTTACGGTTCTCGTTTCGAGGTTTTTAGTGATCACAAGAGCTTGAAATATCTATTTGACCAAAAGGAGTTGAATAACAGACAGAGAAGGTGGACTGAATTTTTGAAGGACTATGACTTCGAATTGAAATATCACCCTGGGAAAGCCAATGTGGTAGCAGATGCTCTGAGCAGGAAGTCCATCCACACGGCAAGGTTAATGGTTCACGAGATGGCTTTGTTGGAGTCATTCCGAGACTTGAAGCTCAAGGTAGCAAGAAAAAGGGACCGCATAGTATTGCGGCTTGTACGGATAGCCAGTGTGCTAAGGGAACAAATCCGTGTAGGTCAAGGAGCTGATATGAAGTTACAGTCTCAGAGGGGGTCGCCAGATTTCACTGAGGATAGTGATGGCATGATTTGCTTTAATGGGAGGAGTTGTGTTCCCGATGATGATGACATCAAAAGGCAAGTATTGGAAGAAGCTCATAGGAGTCAGTACTCTGTACATCCGGGATCCACTAAGATGTACTGAGACTTGAAGTTAATGTATTGGTGGCCTGGGATGAAGACCGAGGTTGCAGAATTTGTTTCACGGTGCTTAACTTGTCAGAAGGTTAAGGCGGAACACCGAAGACCGGGCGGTCAGTTACAACCGCTAGATGTACCAGTTTGGAAGTGGGAAGATATCTCAATGGACTTCGTCATGGGTTTGCCGAGGTCACAGGCAGGCAATGATTCTATTTGGGTAGTAGTGGACCGATTGACTAAATCCGCTCACTTTATTCCCGTTCGCTCGACTTATAAGGTTTCCAAGTTAGCAGATGAATATGTGAGGAACATTATCAGACTGCATGGAGTCCCAACGAGCATTGTGTCAGACCGAGATCCCAAGTTTACTTCTAGGTTCTGGAGAGCACTGAATGAAGCTTTGGGAACAAGGGTGCTGGTAAGCACTGCTTATCATCCTCAGACTGATGGTCAGACGGAGAGGACTATTCAGACTCTGGAGGACATGCTACGAGCTTGTGTGCTTGATAGCGGAAGGAAATGGGAGGACCATCTTCCGTTAGTTGAATTCTCCTACAACAACAGTTACCACTCCAGCATTGGAATGGCACCGTTTGAAGCACTTTATGGTAGAAAGTGTAGGACTCCGTTGTGTTGGTGGGAGACTGGTGAAGATAAGTTTTTGGGACCTGACATGGTTCGCGAGACTACGGAGAAGATTAAGTTTATTCGAGAAAGGATGAAGGTTGCTCAGAGTCGGCAAAAGAGCTACGCTGACGACTGGAGGAGACCGTTGGAGTTTGAGGTTGGTGACCATGTGTTCTTGAAAGTTTCTCCAACCATAGGCACTGGGAGAGCCTTGCGAGCTAAGAAGCTCATTCCTCGATATGTTGGACCGTTCCAAATCATCGAGCGGATTGGGCCAGTTGCTTACCGCCTCGCATTGTCTCCGGCTCTATCAAACCTCCATGATGTGTTCCACGTGTCTCAGTTGAGGAAGTATATTCCCGACCCGCATCAGCCGTTAAGTGTTGATACAATTGACCTGCGACCGGATTTGTCATTTCAACCTCATCCTAGTTATATCTTGGAGCGGCGTGTGAAGACTCTGCGTTCTAGGACTATTCCGATTGTCAAAGTAGTCTGGGATGGATTCTCAGTCGAAGAGGCTACATGGGAACTGGAGGAAGACATGAGTGCTCGATATCCCTACCTCTTTCAGTAAGGTATGTTTCGTCAATTTTGAGGACAAAATTTTTAAAAGTTGGGGAGATTGTAACATCCCTAAATTTTTAAGGACTCGTATTATGATGCCTAGGACCGATTATTTATTTGTTGGAATAAGTAGTCGTGTCTCGGGGATTATTATTCGAGGGAAAAGTCCAAAGAAGCCCTATTCATTTATTAATTATGGCTTAATCATGATTAATTAAAGTATTTAAGCTGGAGGGCAAAATGGTAATTTTGCACCCCTCATATAAATACATATATTCTGAAGCCTCCTAGCCACATCACCCTCATTCAGCAATTTCTGAAATCCAGAAGAAGTAAGGAGTTGTGGAAGGAGGGAGAGAGGGCGCGAAAGTGGAAGAGAAGAGAGGAGGAAGCTCAGATTTTCTTCTTGCATGTAAGTCCTTCTTCAACATTCCTACTCCATTTTCCAATTCCTTTCTAATGATCCAAGTTTCATAGCCTGATTCTCCCTATATCCCTCTCTACCATTTTCGCATATCAAAGCTCCAAGTGAGGAAGAAGATGGAGTTTTGAGCAATAGTTGTCTTGCATGTTCAGTGGAAGCTTCTAAGAAGGAGATTTCAGACTTGCATGGTTGATTGAAGGGAGGATTTGAGTAGTGGTGCAGCTGGGTTCAAGATTGGATAGAAGAGAGTTGCTGCCTTGGAATCGATTGAAGCTCAGTTCGGGGATTTTTTGTGTTCGGTTCGGTGACTTCGTTTTTCGGCTCAACTCTCGGGATTTCGACTCACCGGTGAGTTCTACTCACGGATTAGGGACATTTTGTGTATTCTGAAAATTTGTGGTTTTCAAATAATAAGGCAACAATCCCGTTTTCAAAAGACTTAGAAACGAAAAGCGATTTTCGAGTCAAAACGGCGTTTTACGGTTTATTGAGAATTTTAACGAATAATTGAAATAAAACACTTTATATATATTCTGGAATAGTTGGATATTTTCTGGATTTCAGGTGATTGGAATTAGTAATCGATTTGGACGAGAACAGAGAGCGAAAAAGGGGAAAAGTGCGAAATTCTGGTAACAGACACAGGTCGCACGGACCGTGCGCCCCTAGGCACGGATCGTGCGCCTGCTTCGGGTTGGAAATATTGGAAACAGAATAGGACGCACGGGTCGTGCGCCCCTGGGCACGGATCGTGCGTTTCCTTCTGGTAGATGGGTCCTAAGTAGTGCACCACGCACGGGTCGTGCGCCCCTAGGCATGGGTCGTGCGTGTGGTTCTGTTACCGGCTTCCGTTTTCTCGTTTTGCTCCTCCGTTTGATCCCGAACCTCTTCTAATTTCTTTCTCATCCATTCAAAAAGGGATTGCCTCACTGAAAACCTTATTTTAAACTCATGCAACTCATGATTTGAAAAAGAGCTTTGGAAGCCCATCAGATTGATAAAACCGCAACCCTAGTGCGCGTGTGAGTACACCGAATGATGGATTGATTGAACAGATATGTTTATATATGTCAAATGAAAATGATTATAATGCCGGAGGTCTAACTTATGAATTCCTCAAAACGGGTTATAGATCGATATAGATATTGACTATCTAATTGTTATGTAATTGATCCATTTGGTGATCGAAAAGATATAAAATATCTAACTCTCGAGAATTTGATGCATATTGTCATATGTATTGCGTTGGGTGACGACCCGACAAGTAGCATGCTAGGAAGGGAAGTCATGAGCCCTCACCCTAGGCCCTGAATGTGTTTTGGCGTGGTCAACTCACGGGTTACCGGGATTAGTGGTTCTTGCACGGCCGGTTTATGCTAAGTTAAACACACGATTCGCCGGGATTAGTCGTTCTTGCACGGTCGGCGTCTCGATTAATAAATAAGAAATTCACGATTCGCCGGGATTAGTGGTTCTTGCACGGTCGGCATTTCGATAATGAGTAAGACGTTGCTATGTCAGCTTTTATTATAACGGTTTAATAAATTGAACCGAGTGTCAGTGAGGGGGCACGGTAGGAC
This sequence comes from Astragalus membranaceus, assembly GCA_039519185.1. Classification (NCBI taxonomy): domain Eukaryota; kingdom Viridiplantae; phylum Streptophyta; class Magnoliopsida; order Fabales; family Fabaceae; genus Astragalus; species Astragalus membranaceus. The sequence goes on along the minus strand of CM076849.1, from coordinate 116,210,792 downwards.
TCACTGAGATATTGTTATCTCACCCTATCCATATTTGTTGTTTTTCAGAAAAGCAGGGAAAAAGGAAGACTATTGTGCACGAGTAGTTGGTATACTCTTGGAGGTGCCGAAGACTTAGTCACGTGATCCTTTGTTCTTTTGTTGTTCTATTGGTTGTATAAACTTGTATTGATTATGAGTTATATGAACCGTTCTATGTCTCTGTTTGGTTGTTGGACTTGGATATGGTAATCCTTTCGGTGTGGAATCGATAAACTTCTATTTTGTGAAGTAATGTTATTTCCGATTATGTTTTATTTCGGAAAAAGTTTGTATGTCCAAAACTTAAACAGGAACTGTGTCCTCTGAATATTCCGCATCCGTGCACTTTTAGTGTCTCTACATGTTAGAAATACTGGGGTGTTACAATGAGAGTGGAATGATACATAATTAAAAAAATGGATGAAACAATGTATTTTTTTTTGAATCGAAGCTTGTAGCTAAAAAATATATTTGACTATGAAAATGACTATGAAATTTAAGCTTTTGAAAAGAAAATTTAAGAAAAATATAATTTTCAATCGAATAATTGTCCATTAATGTCATTGTATAGTACATACATGTACTATAAATTACGAAATTGTTAAAAGTTTGACAATTTTAATATTACCAAATTATTTTTCCATCAACAATTATAACTTAATTAAATTTAATTTTACTGTTATTAAGATAGTTCCACTAACTACTAATAATGACATTTATTGACTCTCTGTCTTTGCTATTATATTCTTTAAAAACAATTGTTAAGCGGTAATTGGGTTCTAATCACATCCTAAGGTAGAGAGTTTGAGACTTGGGTGTCGCAAAAATTCTATTGAGAGGAGAGTACTACATGAGTTGGCAAAGCCAGGACATGTCGTTAGCAAGCACTACTAAAATAGAGGTATACAACGCCGGTTAAACTGAACTTTCTACACAAGTTATAAAGCGGTGTAGTTTCCAAGGGTATGGGAAGTTGGGCTTTTAACGTCGATTCGTTTAACAATACATGTAATAAGATCCTTTTAAACGCTTAAAACTTAGATTTTGCCGGATTAAATCCTTTCGATAATCTTCTCCAGCAGGATAAACGCCTAGTTCTGTTTCTAAGGGATAACATGGTCAGTATAGAATAGGGTAGATCTTTGACTCCTCTGAGGTCAACCTTACATGTGTTTCCTCAGAGACCAACCCAAGAAGTAGGATTTGTGTTGAAAAAGTTCTGAGACTTGAATTTTTATACCTTCGTATCTTTGCATGATTTTTATTATCCATTGATCTCCAGACATTGTTAGAATCTATTCGAGAATGTAAGTATAGATAGTATCAGTGTCAAGCAACATACATTCATTACCTAATATCCCCCATCCATCGGTCTTTGGAAAATAAAATCCATGCCAAAATTGAAAGTATACAAATTCTTGTTTTTAAACATCTTCAATCTCATCCCTACTTCAGGGTTTCGTTATTGGAAACACATGTAAGGATCAACTCGGAGGAGTTAGGAAACCGCACTAATTATATTGGGTTTTTTTGGTGGTATCATCAAACCTCTAAGCATATTGGGTTTATTGGTCGGGGTCACGCTAATCCTATTTATTGGCCAGGTTGGAAAATCTCCCCCCCCCCCCCCCCCCCCGTCAAAAATTGCACAGGCAGCTTAGGAAGATCATGCTCACAAGAAGCCTTAAGACAATCTTCAATAAATTGCGCGTGACATCAGCCATAACTGTCCAACGCAGAGGTAATGATCTACTACGAATCTAGACACTTCTCGAGAAAACGAACTAACAGGCACTTTAGACATGATATCACTACAATTGTGGTAGTATTCAAAGTTAAAACATAAAACGAATAAATCCAACATAAAACATAAAATATTAAACATATAAAGGTCCATCAATCATTAAACATATATAGATATTGTCTTAAACCCTAAAATAAATTAACAAATCACCCCTATCATGGGTTTCTTGTCTATCGTAGTCAATGCCTTTGCCTTTCCTTGGGGCAATGAAGACACATCGGCTCATGTTATGACCGTTCCTAACTTAGCTTATACCTTTGTTAAGAATGCAAATGGATACTCTGTTTTCATCTCTACCAATGCGAAATGTTCATGTCTAGTCTCAGTTTTTGAACATGGTTCCTTTCTCTTGTATTTGGTTAGTAAGTACATTTACTGCTCTAGTAATGTTGCGTCAGTCCAGGAACTACAAGTTTCTTGTGGCAATCCCGCTTTCTGGCAAAACCCTATTCATGTATTGCATTCTTTGGTTCCATTTGGTTCTCACAACTTTGGGCTTTGTTGTACTTTCCTCACTTCGTTTCCCTACTAATCTTGGAGTCTTAAGGGTTGAGACTTGTAGCCCACTAAGGGTGATGATACAGAACCCTTTGTTGTAATTGAAACACTCTTCAATCTCACCCTGATTGCCTCAGATTCGTGCCTAGCAATTGTAATTGGCCCAGCAGTGGTAACAACATTTATTTGAAAAAAGGGGTCTCAAGAGAACTTAAACATTTGTTACCCACTAGGCACCTAACTAGTATTACTGTGGTTTGTCATAGAGTTTGGATTGGCTATGAATAATACTTTTTAAAGCCGGGAGAGGCAGAATATAAGATACTCAATTTTTGCAGAATACGTATTTAAAGGTTATGGCAAAATCACTCTATAAGGAGTGGACTAGACTAGACGGCAACAAGTTGTTATGAACTAGAATACACATACTTGCGTATTATTCTCCTACCCATATAATATGATTTCCTATGTGTTTTTCATTTTCCCTTTAAAACAATGGTAACTAGATTGTATGGTCTACTTTCAATGTTGTTTCTGCCTTTGTTCTTGTGCGAGTTGTTTTAAAGTCTGGTCGACACAATTCAAATCCCCTTCTTCTGTAATGTCATTTCTAATTCCAACCCCCTCAAATTTACTACCTGTATTATTTTTAAATAAATTATTAAGACATATTCATTTTTCACATTCAAAACCAATTATTCCACAAACGATAAAATAAAAAAATTCAAATAGTCATTAGAAAAATAATTAATAAGGAAATTCAGTAAGCTATTAATTATATTTTTGAGGCATATGTGTCTAACCTCTCAAAAGTCTATAGAATCCGTCATCAAAAGTAACAAATGTAAATTTAATAATACAATGGTAGGGGAAATTTAAGTCGGTTCTGCTGCCAAATTAGTCTAAGCTCCTTTTTGATAGGGTCTGGTTTATTTGGGTTAGTTAAAACCTTTAGCTATAATTGGTTTTTGTATTTTGTAAAATCTCAAAATTCCTTAATATTGGTTGAATTGGATAACTCAATAACAGAGAAGTAATATTAATTAAGGAATGAGGAAGAGGAAAAGTGAAAATAAAAAGGAAGAAAAGATAAATAAAAAAATTAACCAAACTCTTCAATAAGAAATAAATAGCGAGAAAGTCGATTTTATTAACACATTATTAAAAGTCTTAAAACATGACACGAGAAACAATCAACGCTCTCTTATTGCTAACAACTTCCAACACCAAAACGAAAGCGGGCATTGGTCGTCATATTATTGTTGCCACAACTGGGTTTAGCCAACATGATTATTATTGATGACGACCCCAGAAGCATCTTCGACGTCATCTTCATTGACATCCTCATCGCTTTCATCAACAAAAGCTACCCTTTGAAACCCAGGATTTACAGAAAGAATGACACTGAGAATAACAGGGCCAGCTGCCACGACTCTCCCTGCAACAACACCTCCATATAGTTGTCCTGGGACACCAGATAGGTAAATAACTAAATTGGAAAAGTCAGGATTTGTGATGAAGCAATTACCCTCTAGATTGATCATTTGGACGGGCCCTTGGATAAGTAGATTCTGGGCATGTGGCATAGAGTTACGAAGGGTAATGTTTGACACAGGACCCGAACCGTTTAGAACTATGAGGTCGGCATTATACTGTCGAGCTAGGCTGATTAGGCTTTCGGGGATATTATTTCCTGCAGAAATTTCAATGATGTGTAATGCCATCGAAAGTGTGATGGATCTCACAGGAGTGTATCCTAAGGGTTTTTTCTCAGATTTTGGAGAAGGAGAGGTTGAATGTTTTCTCTATTGCTTATAGATGTCAATGAGAATGTGTAAGAGGTTATCATTATACATGAGTATTTATAGCATGCATGAGTCTTAAATTTTTTTTACCTTTTTGACTTGACTCCACATTAATTCTCTCTCACACTTTTTATTCGAATAAAATGATGAGAGTGGAAAGATACATGATTAATAAAATGGCTGAAACAGTGTATTTTTTTTTTTTGAATCCAAACTTTTAATTAAAAAATATATTTCAAGATAAAGTAAATCAGGAAACATAATATAGCTAATTTGTCAAATAAAGAAAATGAGGAAATAAGCAAGGTTTAAAATGAATATTTAAAGTTGACTTTGAAATTTAACCATTTGAAAAGAAATTTAAAAAAAATATAATTGTCAATCGAATAATTTTCCTTTAATGTCATTGTTTAGTACATACATGTACTATAAATTACGAAATTGTTTAAAGTTTTGCAATTTAAATTTTACCAATTTATTTTTCCATCAACAATTATAACTCCATTAAATTTAATTTTACTGTTATTAAGATACTTCCACTAACCACTAATTATGACATTTATTGACTCTCTGCCTTTGCTATTATATTCTTTAAAAATAATTTTAAAGCGGTAACTGGGTTGTTATCACATCCAAAGGTCTCTAGTTTAAGACTTGGGTTTCGCATAAATTTTATTGAGAGGAGAGTACCACATGGGTTGGCAAGGCTAGGAAATGTCGTTAGCCAACACTACTAAAATTGAAGTATACAACACCTATTAAACTGAACTTTCTACACAAGTTATAGAGCAGTGTAGTTTCCAAGGGTGTGGGAAGTTGGGAATTTAACGTCGGTTCGTTTAACAAAACATGTAATAAGATTCTTTTAAATGCTTAAAACCCAGATTTTACTGGATTAGATTCTTTCGATATTCTTCCCCAGCATGATAAACGCCTAGTTCTGATTCTAAAGGTTAACACGGTCAATCTAGAATAGGGTAGATCTTTGACTCCTCTGAGGTCATCCTTACAGGTGTTTCGTCGAAGACCCACCCAAGAAGTAGGATTTGTGATGAAGAAGTTCTGAGACACGAATTTGTATACCTTTGTATCTTTGCATGGATTTTATTATCCATTGACCGATGGAGGGGATATAAGGAATTGAGCGTCCTGATCTCCGGACATTGTTAGAATATATTCGAGAATGTAAGTATAGATAGTAACAGTGTCAAGCAACATACATTCAATACCTAATCCCCCATCCATCGGTCTATGGAAAATAAAATCCATGCCAAAATTGAAAGTATACAAATTCTTGTTTTTAAACATCTTCAATCTCATCCCTACTTCAGGGTTTCGTTATTGGAAACACGAGTAAGGATCAACTCGGAAGAGTTATGAAACCGCACTAATTAGATTGGGTTTTTTGGGTGGTATCATCAAACCTCTAAGCATATTGGGTTTATTGGTCAGGATCACACTAATCCTATTTATTGGGCAGGTTGGAAAATTTTTCCGCCCTCAAAAATTGCACAGGAAGCTTAGGAAGATCATGCTCACAAGAAGCCTTAAGACAATCTTCAATAAATAGCGCGTGACATCAGCCATAACTGTCCAACGCAGAGGTAATGATCTACTAGGAATCTAGACACTTCTCAAGCAAACGAACGAACAGGCACTTTAGACATGATATCACTACAATTGCAGTAGTATTCAAAGTTAAAACATAAAACGAATAAATCCAACATAAAACATAAAATATTAAACATATAAAGGTCCATCAATCATTAAACATATATAGATATTGTCTTAAACCCTAAAATAAATTAACAAATCATTCCTTTCATGGGTTTCTTGTCTATCATTGTCAATGCCTTTGCCTTTCCCTGGGGCAATGAAGACACATCGGCTCATGTTATGACCGTTCCTAACTTAGCTTATACCTTTGTTAAGAATGCAAATGGATACTCTGTTTTCATCTCTACCAATGCTAAATGTTCATGTCTAGTCTCAGTTATTGAACATAGTTCATTTCCCTTGTATTTGGTTAGTAAGTTCACTTACTGCTCTAGTAATGTGGCGTCAGTCCAGGAACTACAAGTTTCTTGCGGCAATCCCGCTTTCTGGAAAAACCCTATTCATGTATTGCATTCTTTGGTTCCATTTGGTTCTCACAACTCTGGGCTTTGTTGTAGTTTCCTCACTTCGTTTCCGTAAATTGCAAATTCAGGTTTGTCCCTGCTATTCTTGGAGTCTTAAGGGTTGAGACTTGTAGCCCACTAAGGGTGATGATACAGAACCCTTTCTTGTAATTGAAACACTTTTCAATCTCACCTTGATTGCCTCTGATTCGTGCCTAGTAATTGTAATTGGCCCAGCAGTGGTAACAACATTTATTTGAAAAAAGGGGATTGAAGAGAACATATGTAACATCCCCTATTTTTTTAACCATAATACATATATTTCCATGAAATTATATTGATTGATTTATCGAGTTTATTGAAAATAAAATGATTTGAAAATAAACTATTTAATTATGTGATGTTTGAAATAAATAATCTTATTGTTTGTGCTTGATTGATAAATTATTCTAAGTATGGGAGTCAAGTCTAATTGTTGAATTAGAGGTAGCTTATATGAGCATTAGTGAGGGAGGACATTTTAGTCCTTGTACATGTTAAGTAACAACTGAAGGGTAATTGAGTCTTTTCCCAACCCACTTAACCCCCAACTGACCCCAAGTCATCCACATTCCCTCTCACTTCACAAGATCAGAAAATTAAAACAGAAATTTAGAGAGAAAGAAGAGAGGAGTTCGTGAGAGAGGGAGGGAGAGCTTGGAGAGAGGAGAGGACATGAGAACCTGAATGCATGTACCAACCAAGCCCACCATTGTTCTCCATTTTTTCCCCTCTACATTTTGATACCCAGAAGTTCCCTAGCAGACCATCCTCTCCCAAGTCACCATTAAAGAACCTTGAGCTCAAAGTGAAAGAGAAGAGTGTTGCATGTGGTGTCTAGACTTCATACTCTGCACTAGAGCCCTTACCAAGCATTATGGAGGTCATTTGGTAGCTAGATTCGAAGTGGAGGAAGCTAGGTTCGATCAGTCCACCCTAAGAGTCATTTGGAGCCATTTCGGTCCACGGTGAGTTCTATACTCACTAGGGAATTATTTTCAAGTTTATAATCATGTGTTCTGAGTTGGTATTCCGTTTTATTAAACTCAGTGTCAAAAACCGCTTTGCGAAAATAACGTCCCGAACGATAAAATTATGCGGATTGATTGATTGTGTGGATTGATTGTGTGGTATTTGATAGATGTTTCGTTGGTTGTTTTGGACTGGAAATATTGATTACTGTATCTATTTTTAAGTCTCGGAGGACATAGAAAGTCTCAGCACCGGATTGAAAGCGAAACGGAACAAAACGGAATTTTCGAAAAACCAGTTCCAGCACCTCTGGCTACGGTCGCGTCGCGACCCGTGCCTGTCGCCTCGCAACCAGACATTATTTTGCAACGAAAATCTTTCTGTTACTTTTCGTGTCGCGACAGAATCTGTTCGCGTAGCGACGTAGTGCAATTTTCAGAAAACCTTTCCGATTTTGTTTTCGCGATAACTGTTGATCCGGTGGTCCGATTTAAGTGTTCTCAGGTGCGTTAGGAAGCTTATTGAAAGGCCTAACCAATAATGGAATCAGAATTGTATCATGTTATGATAATATTGTCATGAGTTTGGTTATGAGTGATTATGATTAAGTTATGTTATCATAATGTTGAGTGTGGGTGATACATTATGATTTGGATTGAATGATGGATACTTATAAGATAAGCTAACGACGTTAGTAATTCCATGTGAGATCACATAATAACAAGATCATGCTAAATATAAGATTAGGTTAAGATTTAGATTATGTTAAGTATAAGTTCGTTGTTATGTTCACAGATCATTGTTCACTGTTCATCGTTCAAGGTATATTATATACATCAGTTCAGTTAGGATGACGACCTTATTTTCAGTTTCGTGTGCTAGGGGAGGGGAAGTCATGAGCCCTATAAACCTAGGCCCCATGAGGGATCTAGCCAATTAGTATAATGGGTTCACCGGGAGCTTATTTTGCCAAGTTACCGGTGACACGCTAAAACTTCAGTTCAATTTATGTGTTGCCTCTCGTAACCAGCTTGAGGGTTATGAGGACAACGTTAGTTCAGCCACATAGTCAATATTGAGGACTATGATTTTTGAATCAAGAATATTGAATCAAGCATAATTGAACCGAGAGGGTTAGTAAGGGGTCTCGATAGAACTCACGGAGACAAGTTGTCTCACCCATCATATGTTGTTGTTTTTCAGAGTTGCAGGCTAAGTTGAAGACGATGAGGCATGGTCATGGAGACGCTTGAGGAGTTGCAGATGCTTTATTTTATCCTGTCATGTATTTTCCTTTTGTATTTTAGAATATTCGATTGTACGACTTATGATGTTAAAGTTGTAAATCGCTTCCGCATACTTTCTATTTTGGTACTGAACACTAGTTTGAGTGATGTAAGAACGCTTTATGTATTTTATGTTAAGTTATGTAAGCGCACTTGATGGGTTTTTAGCATCGAGTATTAGTATGTGTTCAGTATTTAAAAAGGAAGTTACTCTGATATATGCCAGTAGTGCATTTCGGTAAATTCTACAAGTTAGAAATTATCGGGGTGTTACAACTTAAACATTTGTTACTCACTAGGCAACTAACTAGTATTACTGCGGTTTGTCAGAGTTTGGATTGGCTATGAATAATACTTTTTAAAGCCGGGAGAGGCAGAATATAAGATACTCAATTTTTGCGGAATACGTATTTAAAGGCTATGGCAAACTCACTCTATAAGGAGTGGACTAGACTAGACTAGACGGCAACAAGTTGTTATGAACTAGGATACACATACTTGCGTATTATTCTCCTACCCATATAATATGCTTTCCTATGTGTTTTTCATTTTCCCTTTAAAGCAATGGTAACTAGATTGTAAGGTCTACTTTCAATGTTGTTTCTGCCTTTATTCTTGTGCGAGTTGTTTTAAAGTCTGGTTGACACAATTCAAAGCCCCTTCTTCTATAATGTCACTTTCTAATTCCAACCCCCTCAGATTTACTACCTGTATTATTTTTAAATAAATTATTAAGACATATTCATTTTTCACATTCAAAACCAATTATTCCACAAACAATAAAATAAAAAAATTCAAATAATCATTAGCTATAGAATCAAAAGTCTATAGAATCCGTCATCAAAAGTAGCAAATGTAAATTTAATAATACAATGGTAGGGGAAATTTAAGTCGGTTCTGCTGCCAAATTAGTCTAAGCTCCTTTTTGATAGGGTCTGGTTTATTTGGGTTAGTGAAAATCTTTAGCTATAATTGGTTTTTGTAGTTTGTAAAATCTCAAAATTCCTTATTGGTTCAATTGGATAACTCAATAAAAGAGAAGTAATATTAATTAAGGAATGAGGAAGAGGGAAAGTGAAAATAAAAAGGAAGAAAAGATAAATAAAAAAAGTAACCAATCTCTTCAATAAAAAATAAATAGCGAGAAAGTTGATTTTATAAATATATTATTAAAAGTCTTAAAACATGACACGAGAAACAATCAACGCTCTCTTATTGCTAACAACTTCCAACACCAAAACGAATGCCGGCATTGGTCGTCATGTTATTGTTGCCACAACTGTGTTTAGCCAACATGATTATTATTGATGACGACCCCAGAAGCATCTTCGACGTCATCTTCATTGACATCCTCAATGCTTTCATCAACAAAAACTACCTTTGAAACCCTGGTTTTACAGAATGAATGACACTGACAATAACAGGGCCAGCTGCCACGACTCTCCCTACAACAACACCTCCATATAGTTGTCTTGGGACACCAGATAGGTAAATAACTAAATTGGAAAAATCAGGATTTGTGATGAAGCAATTACCCTCTAGATTGATCATTTGGACGGGCCCTTGGATACGTAAATTCTGGGCATGTGGCATAGAGTTACGAAGGGTAATGTTTGACACAGGACCCGAACCGTTTAGAACTATGAGGTCGGCATTATACTGTCGAGCTAGTGTGATTAGGCTTTCGGGGATATTATTCCCTGCAGAAATTTCAATGATGTGTAATGCCATCGAAGGTGTGATGGATCTCACAAGAGTGTATCCTGAGGGTTTTTTCTCAGATTTTGGAGAAAGAGAGGTTGAATGTTTTCTCTATTGCTTATAGATGTCAATTAGAATGTGTAAGAGGTTATCATTATACATGAGTATTTATAGCATGAGTCTTAAACTTTTTTTACCTTTTTGACTTGACTCCACATTAACTCTCTCTCACACTTTTTATTCGAATAAAATGATGAGAGTGGAAATATACGTGATTAAACCAATGGCTGAAACAATGTATTTTTTTTTGAATCCAAGATTTTAATTAAAAAATATATTTCAAGATAAAGTAAACCAGGAAACATAATATACCTAATTTGTCAAATAAAAAAATGAGGAAATAAGCAAGGTTTAAAATGAATAATTAAAGTTGACTTTGAAATTTAAGCATTTGAAAAGAAATTTAAAAAAAATATAATTGTCAATCGAATAATTGTCCTTTAATGTCATTGTTTAGTACATACATGTACTATAAATTGTTACCAAGTGGCTTCAGTCTCAAGAGGGGGGGTGAATTGAGATTTAAAAACTTTTCAGATCTTTCGAAAATGTTTTTCCCCTTTTCAATGACTTAGATCAATTTTCGCGCAGGTTAAGTGGAAGCGAAGGAATTAGAATATAAAGCAGTAAAGCGGTATAACAGTAAAGCAGGAAAGCAGTAAAGCACGCAGAGATTTATCCTGGTTCGGTCACCTCCTAGTGACCTACGTCCAGTCCTCACACCCTTGTGAGATTTTCCACTAACCAAAACAACAAGGCTTACAGGTGCCTTGGAAAACCTTTACAGACTCAGGCACTCTCCTCCTAGGATACCCCACCTATGGAGAGCCCTCAAATCTAACAATACAATAACAAGAGATACCCCACCCCTGTTATAATCAACTGCCCTAGAAAGATACCCCACTTCCTAGTACATGCAGCTACCCTAGAGAGATACCCCACTCCCTAGAACAAAACACAACAATTAAATAATAAACAATTGAAAAGACAGAAATACCTCTAATGAAGGCAGATATTACAACTTGAAGAATGCAACCCCAACTAACTCTTAGCAACAGATCAGCTCAGACGGACCAACGGTGCGTGACGAGCAAAAGTAAAAGCGTAAAGAGTTTTTCTCAAAAAGTTCTCTGATTCGTGAAATGGGTTGTTCTGTGAAAATGAACGTGAAGCACTGCCTATTTATAGGCTATGAGGAAATTAAGTTTACGTTGAAAATATTGTTGGAATAGATTCTTTGTTGAATGCATTTGATCTAGGAATCGATTTATTTAAGTGAGGAATCGATTTATCTTTGTTTGAAAAATAGATACAATCGATTCTTGAGTACCCTGGAGAGCTAGGAATCGATTCTATACTTAGTGAAAATATGTATAAATCGATTCTCAGCTTGCCTGAGACATGTGGGAATCGATTGTCAGTTAAGTGCAAAAGAGTGGGAATCGATTCTTCCCTTAAAATTGTTTGGCTCAGAAATCGATTTATGTACTGAAAATACATGACCTGACAATCGATTCTTCCTTTTCTGTTTTACCTGAAAATCGATTTTGATGTATGTTTATGCATGAGAAAATCGATTTTGTGTTTTTAAAGATGATAGGTATGTTTACGTAAGTATGCATGCATCTTTGAAAAACTTGTGAGTGTGTGAGACTTTGATATACGAGCTGACCTTTGAAAGAGCTTACACTTTTTCCTAAGACACACCCAAACCCTAAGGACTACCCTTATATTTAAGGACTACCCTTAAACTTGAATCTTCAATTCTTGAGCTTGTTTGTCTTGGATTGTGACTTGGATGTTTAGTCACTTTTCTTTACTTTTGGCTATCAACTTTACCTTTGCCTTTTTCATCATCAAAACATATTCTGCAATATTAGTTTACCTGCAATACAAGGTATCCACATTCTCCCCCTTTTTGATGATGACAAAACACTAACTCGTCTTCAAGGTGGGAGGTTAGTTCAAACAGAAAATGCATATAAAATGCTCCCCCTATCATGATGCTCCCCCTGTTTTATTGACTGTATGCGAGTGAATGTAAATGCATGCTGAATATAAAAACGCTATTCTTCTCCCCCTTTTTGTCATGATCAAAGAGGGCAACATGTAATAAACTTGCGAATCTAACAGCACAGTCATTTTAATTTAGAAATAATTTAATCATTGCATTAAAACAATTTGGTAACCAACAAAAGAGCTAATAGTCATAGGCTTATAAGAAAAGGGTGATGCCAACAGGGCACACTGCATAAAATACTGACAGGACACACTGCATGAAATGCTGACTCCTAATTTTATCTAAGGATCTTGCATCCAATATGAAAAGGAATTGTTACGAGCCTCAAATTCCGATAGCCGATTGTTTAAGGCAGTAATTTCGCGACTGTGGGTCTCTCTAGAAAGGATGATTTCTTGTTTCAAATCTTCCTGCATTTCGCGTTGTTCTTCTTGAAAGATGTTCAGTGCGGACAAGAAGTGATTGAGGGCTGTGGATGGGGCTGCAGCAGCAGCAGTTTGGTTTGGTTCTGTTTGACCATCCTCATGTATGGTGGGGTTTGTGTTTGGACCAGGTGGCCTGTTTGGATCATATTCTTGGGAGGATGCTATGCCTATGGAGGAGTTATGCAATGTATCTCCAGATTGGATGAATTGCATCTGGTTTAAGGTGGAGGTGTTTATCATGTGGTAGGCTGCTTTCCCTTTTATGATTTTCTCCCCTAAGAATGGAATGTTGAAATGTTGGAGGATTTTTGTAATGAGAACGCAGTATGGAAGAGGTTTGTCACTTGACTTTGTATGTTTGACCATGTGGCTCACAATCGGATGTGCCCAGTTTATGTTCTTCTGGTGTTTGATTCCCCAAAGTAGGATAATTTCTTCCTGGGTTACTTGAGCGATGTTTGAGGTTTTGGGAACGATTGTTCGGGCGATGGTGTAGTGGAGAAGCCAGTTTTGGGTAGTGAGGGATTTTGCTAGGATAGGCCGCTTCCCAACTTTAGCCAGAGCGTGGCATATGGATACACAAGTATCTCCTAGGTTGAATTCGGGCCAAGATTCCGGAGGATTCATATGGATCAATTTCTCACCATCACAGGGTAAGCTGGTGAGATTACTGAACTGAGCTAGGGTGAGGTGGATTTTGGTTCATTTTAGTTCAGCTGATAGCGTTTCAGTTGTATCGTTGTAGCTAAGTGTGGTGTAGAAGGCTCTAACCATGTCTGGAGCGACTGGACCTGTTTCAGTTGCAAAGTCTAGCAGTTTATGGTACTCTAACCAGTTAATAAATTCAAATCCCTTTTGACTTTGAAACCAGGGTAAGTCCAGAGCAAAGGTGGTTCCTAATCCTCTAAGAGAGAAGTTTTTGCAGTAAAGGTCAGCTTGTTCAGAACTGGTGAAATATCTGGAGTGGAAGGAGCTTTCACCATCATGTACCCTTTTCCTTTTGACACAGAGGTTCTTGGTTCTTGGAGACATTGGGAATTTTTGGAGAGTTGCGAATTTTTCTATGAGTTGCTCTAATGGAAGGCGTGATGTTATTTTTGGATGGTTTATGCGCCCTAAAAAATTGGTTTAGATATGATAAGATAACATAGGAGGATTATGCGCTTTTCTTGTTGGAGAGGTTAAGTGATTAGCGCTAGTTTTCCTAAGTTTTAGGAAGAGATTGATTTGTTGGAGATTTTGCAAGATCATGATCGATTGAGAGATCCTATATAATCGATTTTAAGCTAAATGATAGGCCATGGGAGAGACTTGAAAATCGATTTATGTCATGGAATAATGCCCAAAAAGAAAGCTCTATGAAACTTTATAAAAATAGAGAAAATTGTTTCTTTTGCAATGGTTCAAAAATAATTTTGACTGCCCGTTAAAAGACTCACTAACTTTAATCATGTATGCACATATTTGAGTCATGAGTTCTAAGATGATGGTTCTTTTATTTTTAAAACATGAATAAGATATGGAAACAAAATTTCGTACAGAATAGACCACTTTTTATGTTAAATTGATAGTTTTATAAATGCGGACTAACCTTTACTGAGGATTCTTTTCTCAGCTTTATTTTTTTGATGTAAGTCACATGACTGCTTAACCTGGGGTGGAGTGTTTAAGGATCTGTTTCTTCCCAGTCATGAGCTTTTGTAATTCTGCTTTCAAGGTACCAATCTGTCCCCCATACCTTGAAGCATACCTGCAATGATTTAAACAAGGGTTCTAGGTACCCAAATTTCTTTGGGTCCTTATGGGCTAGTACTTAGTATGGTCCCTTTGGGAACCCATACTTTCTTCACATTTTGTCTTCTTCTTGTCCTGCAAACAGAAGCTGTATGTCCATTTTTACCACAATAACTACAACCGATGCATGGTTTTGATCTATGATGCATATGCCTTTTAGTGTAGTTGTTTCTAGGATATGTAGGATGTGCCTGTTGTCGGCTGGATAGCTTTCCTACTGTCCATTCTAGTTCATGGACTTTCTTTTCAAACTCAGTACATTTGTCACAGACATAATTTGCTTTAAGATAACCTAGGCTGTAGTTTTCCTTTCTAAGTTCTAGCCTTTCTTTAGTTAACGCAATTACTTCATTTTGGAGATGATTAATAACTTTCTTTGCTTTACCTAATGCCTTAGTTAATTTCATAGAGTCATCATGCAATTCAGTGAAAGCTTCATATAAATCATCATATGCATTTTGTAAAGAGTCAGGGTTAGATATTACCTCGTTTTCATTCACGCTTTCATGATCAGCCATTAATGCAACTTGAGCTTCTTCATCCTCTGATTCATCTGATGAATCCATGCAGTTTTCTTCCCATGCGATGTAGGCTTTTCTACCTTTGTTATCCCTGAATGCCTTCTTTTCATTTTTGGAGTCCTTTTTCTGTAGATTAGGACATTCCATTTTCATGTGCCCGGGTTTCCCGCATTCATAACAAGTAGGAGGACCGGATGTACTTTCTTTGCTTGAGAACTTTTTTGATTTGACGTTCTTTCTTGGATAGTTGTTGCCTTTCATGACCCTTTTGAACTTCCGAACCATAAGAGCAATATTCTCTTCACTTTCATCAATTTCATCATCTGAGTTGTCACTATCATCAAACCGACTAGAACTAGATGCTTTTAGAGCTAAGCTTTTCTTTTTCTTATCTGTATTTTCGTACTCAGCTAGACGGGTGAGTTCTAGTTCATGCTCTTGAAGTTTACCGAACAGAGTAGCCAGAGTCATAGTAGCTAAATTTCTTGATTCAGCTATAGCAGTAACCTTGGGTTGCCATTCTCTATTCAGACATCTCAGAACTTTGTTGATTAGATCCTCTGTAGGAAATGACTTCCCCAACAAGCTTAATTGATTCACTATGTGAGTGAACCTTTTCTGCATTTCTGGTATTGTTTCACCTGTATTCATTCTAAACAGTTTGTACTCTCTGATAAGAGTATTTGTTCTTGCGCTTTTCACTTCATTTGTACCCTCATGAGTAACTTGGAGATTATCCCACATTTCTTGGGCAGATTTACAGTCTGAAACTCGAAAAAATTCATCAGGACTTAAAGCAGAAGTAATAATATTTTTCGCACGTAAATTATGTTGCACTTTTCTTTTCTCATCGTCAGATCATTCATTTCTACTTTTAATTGTAAGACTACCATCTACTATGTGTGTGGGGACATAGGGTCCTTTTTCCACAGCATCCGAAACATCTAAGTCTACCCCTTCAATAAAGATTCTCATTCTTTCTTTCCAATATGCATAATCTTTCCCGTGTAATCCCGGAGGACGGGTAAGAGAAGCACCCTCTTGCGTAAACCAACCTGAAGCCATTTCTCTTGAAGCTGCTACGCCCTTTATACAAGAGTCTAGCTCTGATACCACTTGTTACCAAGTGGCTTCAGTCTCAAGAGGGGGGGGGGGGTGAATTGAGATTTAAAAACTTTTCAGATCTTTCGAAAATGTTTTTCCCCTTTTCAATGACATAGATCAATTTTCGCGCAGGTTAAGTGGAAGCGAAGGAATTAGAATATAAAGCAGTAAAGCGGTATAACAGTAAAGCAGGAAAGCAGTAAATCACGCAGAGATTTATCCTGGTTCGGTCACCTCCTAGTGACCTACGTCCAGTCCTCACACCCTTGTGAGATTTTCCACTAACCAAAACAACAAGGCTTACAGGTGCCTTGGAAAATCTTTACAGACTCAGGCACTCTCCTCCGAGGATACCCCACCTATGGAGAGCCCTCAAATCTAACAATACAATAACAAGAGATACCCCACCCCTGTTATAATCAACTGCCCTAGAAAGATACCCCACTTCCTAGTACATGCAGCTACCCTAGAGAGATACCCCACTCCCTAGAACAAAACACAACAATTAAATAATAAACAACTGTAAAGACAGAAATACCTCTAATGAAGGCAGATATTACAACTTGAAGAATGCAACCCCAACTAACTCTAAGCAACAGATCAGCTCAGACGGACCAACGGTGCGTGACGAGCAAAAGTAAAAGCGTAAAGAGTTTTTCTCAAAAAGTTCTCTGATTCGTGAAATGGGTTGTTCTGTGAAAATGAACGTGAAGCACTGCCTATTTATAGGCTATGAGGAAATTAAGTTTACGTTGAAAATACTGTAGGAATCGATTCTTTGTTGAATGCATTTGATCTAGGAATCGTGTAACATCCTCAAAATAATTAATGGAATTATTTGGGTGTTAAACCAATTAAACCAATTTAGTACTTAACTGGTAAATTTATCGAGTGCTAAAATTATTTATTTGTTGTCATCGGATCGTTAACCGGATAATACGGACCAAGGAAGTTTTGGAATCGAAATAGGAGGTTTCGATCAATATGGTAATTTGACCGCGTTACAACTTATATAATAAATAATTATATATGTGTATACGTGTGTGCATGTGAGAGGAGAAGAAAAGAATTAATAAAAAGGAAAGAAAGAAAGAAGAAAGGAAGCACGAGACAGAGGGAGAAACAGAGAAGGAAAGGAGAGAAAAGAGAAAGAAAGGGGGAGGAAGAAGAAGGGAAAAAGGGGGCACTTCCGCTCAACGAAACGACTTCCTTCCAACACGAAAAATGCTCAGCGTTACTTCCTCTTCAATTTGGTACCAAGATCTTTATCATCAACTCACTCTCCCTCACTTTGCCATTTTCGAATTTGAGGAGAAAATTGGAGTTTTGATGGTTGTAACTCAAGGGAAAGCTAACGATGATGTTTAGGAGCGAGCACAAGGTGGATTACTCGAGTATTGAAGATCGATTGGGTAATTTGGAGTTGAAAATCAAGATTGGGGTTTTCGGTGAATAGTGGTTCGAGGTTGAAGAAGATGATGAATAGTGTCCATGGAGGATTTCAAGGAATTCGGCATTCCGGTCAAAAGCGGTTTCGTGATCGAGTGGGAAGCTTTGGAAGCGGAATGGGTGTCGCCGGAGCGGGGAATGTTCGTGTGGCTACTCGGTGATTTCGGCTCGATCGTGGATCACGCGTCAAAGGTGAGTTCTACTCACGTTTAGGATTTTGTTTTTCGAATTAATTGATTTAATGTTTTATCGCTTTCGCTGGACTGGAATATTTCTGGATATTGTCTGTTTCGTGTTAGGAATCGATCGGAGCGAGTCTCGAGTTGTGTTGCGTTGAAATGGAGTTTTTGGTGATTTGATTTCGAAAGATTTTGACTTAAAAACCGTTAATTGGAAAATATGTTGTTTTTGATAAAATCCGTTTTGATTGAGTTTTTGATTGGGTTGATTGATTGTGTGGTTCTAGTTGGGTCTATTTTGTTGGTTGTTTGGTCTGTTTTCGATCGGAACAAGAATCGGAATTGAGCGGAACGAGTATCGGGATCAATCGGAAAGCAATTTTTCATAAAACAGTCCATTTTTGCAATGCTGTCAAATGAGCACGACCCGTGCGTCCAGGGGCACGACCCGTGCGCCCTGTTCTGTCCAAAATTTTCAAAGTGCCCAAAATGATTCCGTTTCGATTCCAATCCTCTCCCAATCCTTTCCTAACCCTTCTATAATGATATTGGGCTTCTAATGCCATGATTTTGGGTTTGTTTCAAAAGGGTTTTATAAAATACTTTTGAAGTTGAAATTGTTTCGAAAAGCCGAACAATAGTACACGTGTGCGGATATGTTTTATTGATAATAAAATGAATTATAAGTTCTATGTGGGGTTGTACCATTGACGCGGAATGATTATTATTCATTCGTCTAAACCGGATAATAATTCACGATATATAAATTATATCGATTATAGGAGTCAGCCCAGCGTGGGTGGTTATATATGATGGTAGATATATATATTATATCGAGTTTGGGTGACGACCCATGTTGACATACTAGGCGGGGCAGTCATGATCCCTTATCCTAGACCCTGTGCCATTAGGGAAAGTACTATTGGTAAGGGGGTTCACCGGGTTTCAGCGTTCGCGCAGGCGGTGTTATGTCAAAAAGTTGTTGTGCGATACACCGGGGTTAGCGTTCGCGCAGTCGGTGTCGTACTGAGTCATAACATGTACACCGGAGTTTAGCGTTCGCGCAGGCGGTGTCATGTTAAAAGTTTGTTGTGCGATATACCGGGGTTAGCGTTCGCGCAGTCGGTATCGTACTGGATTATAACACGTTCACCGGGTTTTAGCGTTCGCGCAGGCGGTGTCGTGTAAGTTAAAAAGAATTCATAATTGAACCGAGAGTGTAGATAGGGGTCTCGGTAGAACTCACTGAGATTGTATCTCATTGTTTATATGTTGTTGTTTTACAGAGAAACAGGGACAGCGGAAATCCAAGAGGCACGAGTAGGTGGTACTCGGATGGTGGCTGAAGACTTAGCGTTACGCTTAAGTTTATATTTCCTTTTGTTGTCTTTGTACTACAACTCTATGTATTAATGTTATGTATTTATTTCCGCTTTCTTGTTTGATATTGAACACTGTATTTCACTGATGGTTTATGGTCTTATTTATGTTTAAGACTGTTCTGTGGTTATCCAGTGAAAATTTTATAGTGATGTTCAGTATTTAAACAGGAAATATATCTCTGATGATTTAGGTTTGGTACACTTGGGTATTTTTACTCGATAAAAAATACCGGGGTGTTACAGTTGGTATCAGAGCAGTTCGACCTAGTCGGACTTAGTTTAGGGTTGAGTCGATTCCTTGCTAGTTCTTTTTGTAATCACACTTGTGATGCTAAGAGACATTGAGCCTGATCAACTTAATACTTAGTGCATCATAAGCGGAATTATGACTGGATGACCAAGATGCAATCCTCGACCACAATCGGAATCTTCAACCGGTGCATCCTCAGGAAAGGTGGCATGACGGTGGGAGAATACACCGCTAAGTTTGAGAAGTTGTCTCAGTTTTACCAAGTGGTAATGTAAGCTTCGGATGACGAATGGAGAATGCAGAAGTATAAGACGGGCATAAGTACTTTTATGAATTATGGTCTCAGTTCTTATACTATTACCGGTTATGTTGCCTTAGTGCAATCAACCTATGTCGCCGAGGATGATCTCATAAGAAATATTGGAAAGGAAAGAAGGTAGTCGATTTATCAACTCTGAATACAAAGTCCTAAGATAATTTCATCGAAGGAAAAACAGATGCAATTCTTTGATTCTTCAAAGGTCAGAAGATGTTCTAACTGTGGAAGGCCTCACAGTGGTGATTGCAAGCGAAGATCTAATCGGTGCTATTGCAGTAATGTAGAGGGTCACTATGGTAAAGAGTGCCCTGCCAGGAAAAATTCCAAGGAGTCACAAGCAGCTCCAAGACAAGGACGAGTCAACATTCTGGATGCTTAGGCAGTTACGACTGCAGACAATCTACTGAGGAGTATGAGATCAGTTTTCAATAACTCGATCAGTATATTATATGATTCGGGTGCAACCTATTGCTTTATATCCCGATCGCATGTGAATCGGTTGGGATTAGCCTTATCATCGCTATCCGAGCCGATAACTATTTTAACTGCTGCTAAGGGTCGTGTCCAGACATAATCTTTGTATAGAATTCTCTACTTGTCATAGGAGGCAGAAATTTCATTGTAGAATTTATTGTTTGCCTATGAGAAGGGTGGACACCATTTTGGGTATGAATTGGATGACTGCAAATCATGTTGCAAACAACTATCAGTTTCTCTTCAGAATCAGTTGAATTGTCTAAGACAAATTCTGAAGCGGTTACCTAGTTCACCTTAGACAGTCAATCTTCATTCCAAGGTGCGGAAGCACATGTTAGTATGTTATCTGCATCCACTGAAACTAGTTTAGATTTGGCGAACGTTCAGGTCGTGAATGACTTTCTGGATGTTTTCACGATGAAGTTCTTCTGAACCTCCAGGGCGAGAGGTCGAGTTTACGGTAGAATTGGTTCCTGGCACGGGATCAATATCTATTGTTTGTTTCTTTAGAGTTAAAGGAAATGGAGTCTCAACTTGAAGAGTCGATGTTAAAGAAATTCATTCGACCGAGTGCTTCTCTGAGGAGTGCTCTGATGTGGTTAGTCAAAAGGAAAAATGGTAGCATGAGATTGTGCAATGATTATCGACAACTCAACAAGTGACGATCAAGAACAAATATCCTTTTCTAAGGATACACGAATTGCTGGATCAACTTCGAGGTGCTGCAGTGTTTCTAAAATTAATCTGAAGTCAGGATATCATCAAATGAAAGTTAGAGCCTTAGATATTCCGAAGACAGCTTTCCGTACTAGGTATGAACATTACAAGTTAGTAGTGATGCCTTTCGGTCTACCTAATGCTCCAGCGGTATTCATGGATTACATGAACCGAGTCTTCCACGCGTACCCTGATCAGTTTGTAGTCATTTTCATTGATGATGTCGTGGTGTACTCGAAGACCATTGAGGAGCATGTTCAACACCTCCGCATTGTTCTGAGTGTACTCCGAGAAAAGGAGTTGTACTTGAAACCTTCGAAGTGTGATTTTTGGGTGTCAGAGGTAAAGTCTTTGGGACATGTGATTCCCCAAGTCGGGAGTTTCTGTAGGCCCCAGTGAGAAGGAAGCGGTGTTGAATGGGAGTGACCGACGTCAGCCGTAGAGATCAAAAGTTTATGGGTCTAGCCGGTTACTATCAGAGATTTGTTAAAGGGTTCTCACAGTTAGATTTCCACTTACTCGACTAACTCGAAAGGGTCAACCGTTTACGTGGGATGCTGATTGTGGAGAATGTTTTCAAGAATTGAAGGTTAGATTGACTTCTGCTCCAATCCTGATTCTTCCGGATCCGTCATTAGAATTTTAAATTTTCGATGACGCTTCAGGGAAGGGTTTAGGATGTATCCTAATGCAAAGATCAACAAGTGGTAGCTTAGGCGTCCAGACAATTAAGGTCTCGTGAAGAGAATTACCCAACTCATGAATTGGAGTTAATAGCTATTGTGTATGCACTGAAGATTTGGAGACGTTACCTGTATGGGTCTCGTTTCGAAGTCTCTAGTGGTCACAAGAGTTTAAGGTATCTGTTTGATCAGAAAGAACTGAATAGCAGGCAGAGAAATGTGTTGAGTTTCTGGAGGATTATGAATTTGTGCTGATGTAACATTCAAGAGAGGTCAGTGTTGTAACTGATGCACTGAGTAGGAAGTCCATCCACATGGCTGAGTTTATTGATGCATGAGATGGAATTATCAGAGTCTTTTAGAGACTTAAGTCTGAATTCAAGATCAAGGAGGAACCGGTTAGTGTTGAGCCATATGAGGATCTCCAGTTCCCTAAGGGATTCCATACGCTTAGCACAGGAAGTTGATGTGAAGCTACAATCACAAAAGGTATTTCCAGATTTTACCATTGATAGTGATGGAGTCAGTTGTTTCAACGGTAGAATCTGTGCGGCCGATGATGAGAACAATAAAAGGCAAGTGTTAGAGGAAGCATACCGAAGTTTATATTCTGTTCCAGGGTGTACAGAATATAAAGCAGATGTATCAGTGGCGAGGTATTAGTTTGTTAACCTCTCCTTTGTGAAGGTTAACAAGGAGATAGTATTATGTGATTCCGTTTGACAAGCCAAACGTGAATACGAATATGAAAATGAGGTGTCTGCTGATTGTTTTCGCGTTACGAATAGCCATCAAAGGATTAATTGATGGATCTGCTTGTAAGTGACTGAAATTTCCGAAGTGAAGCTTGGCGTGCGGTGTAATAGTTTTGAAAAAAATCATTTTTGTGAAAACCCGCATGCTAAAGTTAATTTTGGGAACGAATTAAGAGGCTAATAGGATATGATTAAGGAGGAAAATCCTAGGAGGATTACTTAGGTTGAGGGGAAGCTCTCAACGCTATCGAATAATTCGGAAAGGAGCTCCGAGTTCTGTTTGATAGTTGTTTGGAGAACAACTGAGCTGATTTTCATTACGTTCAATTTATTTGATGTCCCCGTGGTTTATTTCTACGCTTAAGATAAACGTTTCCGGTAAATCCTTATTTCATCTTCCTTCGAGGAGTATTATCTCGAAATCTTGGGGGCGAGACGAGAAGTTTCACAAGTGACTTTTTCGTCACATTGTCGGTATGTACGAGAACCGTTAAGGATATTAGAAGATTTGTTGAGAAAGTGTTTACACCTTTCGAGGGAATCGTGTTTATTTTACGTCTACCGAGGAGTACTTTGATTTGGATTAATCAAAGTTGGGGAGCGAGTGAGGAATGAAGCTTCGGAAGTGTTTTCAAACGCGGTGCCGAGCCTATGTAGGCGAATCATGGGTTTCTTGTGATGATTCGTAACCAGAGAGTTCGTATCAAGGTAGTAGTGGATCATACTTGGAGATTGATGTGCCAACTTTGGGAAGATTTTCTACACTCATTTCGTTAATTCAAGATCGTTTTCTCGCAAATTTAGACCTTTCTGGGAATGTCAACCCTCGGTAAGTCGGATGAAAGACTAAGCGAAATTTTGAGGACAAAATTCTTTCAAGTTGGGGAGAATGTAACATCCTCAAAATAATTAATGGAATTATTTGGGTGTTAAACCAATTAAACCAATTTAGTACTTAACTGGTAAATTTATCGAGTGCTAAAATTATTTATTTGTTGTCATCGGATCGTTAACCGGATAATACGGACCAAGGAAGTTTTGGAATCGAAATAGGAGGTTTCGATCAATATGGTAATTTGACCGCGTTACAACTTATATAATAAATAATTATATATGTGTATACGTGTGTGCATGTGAGAGGAGAAGAAAAGAATTAATAAAAAGGAAAGAAAGAAAGAAGAAAGGAAGCACGAGACAGAGGGAGAAACAGAGAAGGAAAGGAGAGAAAAGAGAAAGAAAGGGGGAGGAAGAAGAAGGGAAAAAGGGGGCACTTCCGCTCAACGAAACGACTTCCTTCCAACACGAAAAATGCTCAGCGTTACTTCCTCTTCAATTTGGTACCAAGATCTTTATCATCAACTCACTCTCCCTCACTTTGCCATTTTCGAATTTGAGGAGAAAATTGGAGTTTTGATGGTTGTAACTCAAGGGAAAGCTAAGGATGATGTTTAGGAGCGAGCACAAGGTGGATTACTCGAGTATTGAAGATCGATTGGGTAATTTGGAGTTGAAAATCAAGATTGGGGTTTTTGGTGAATAGTGGTTCGAGGTTGAAGAAGATGATGAATAGTGTCCATGGAGGATTTCGAGGAATTCGGCATTCCGGTCAAAAGCGGTTTCGTGATCGAGTGGGAAGCTTTGGAAGCGGATTGGGTGTCGCCGGAGCGGGGAATGTTCGTGTGGCTACTCGGTGATTTCGGCTCGATCGTGGATCACGCGTCAAAGGTGAGTTCTACTCACGTTTAGGATTTTGTTTTTCGAATTAATTGATTTAATGTTTTATCGCTTTCGCTGGACTGGAATATTTCTGGATATTGTCTGTTTTGTGTTAGGAATCGATCGGAGCGAGTCTCGAGTTGTGTTGCGTTGAAATGGAGTTTTTGGTGATTTGATTTCGAAAGATTTTGACTTAAAAACCGTTAATTGGAAAATATGTCGTTTTTGATAAAATCCGTTTTGATTGAGTTTTTGATTGGGTTGATTGATTGTGTTGTTCTAGTTGGGTCTATTTTGTTGGTTGTTTGGTCTGTTTTCGATCGGAACAAGAATCGGAATTGAGCGGAACGAGTATCGGGATCAATCGGAAAGCAATTTTTCATAAAACAGTCCATTTTTGCAATGCTGTCAAATGAGCACGACCCGTGCGTCCAGGGGCACGACCCGTGCGCCCTGTTCTGTCCAAAATTTTCAAAGTGCCCAAAATGATTCCGTTTCGATTCCAATCCTCTCCCAATCCTTTCCTAACCCTTCTATAATGATATTGGGCTTCTAATGCCATGATTTTGGGTTTGTTTCAAAAGGGTTTTATAAAATACTTTTGAAGTTGAAATTGTTTCGAAAAGCCGAACAATAGTACACGTGTGCGGATATGTTTTATTGATAATAAAATGAATTATAAGTTCTATGTGGGGTTGTACCATTGACGCGGAATGATTATTATTCATTCGTCTAAACCGGATAATAATTCACGATATATAAATTATATCGATTATAGGAGTCAGCCCAGCGTGGGTGGTTATATATGATGGTAGATATATATATTATATCGAGTTTGGGTGACGACCCATGTTGACATACTAGGCGGGGCAGTCATGATCCCTTATCCTAGGCCCTGTGCCATTAGGGAAAGTACTATTGGTAAGGGGGTTCACCGGGTTTCAGCGTTCGCGCAGGCGGTGTTATGTCAAAAAGTTGTTGTGCGATACACCGGGGTTAGCGTTCGCGCAGTCGGTGTCGTACTGAGTCATAACATGTACACCGGAGTTTAGCGTTCGCGCAGGCGGTGTCATGTTAAAAGTTTGTTGTGCGATATACCGGGGTTAGCGTTCGCGCAGTCGGTATCGTACTGGATTATAACACGTTCACCGGGTTTTAGCGTTCACGCAGGCGGTGTCGTGTAAGTTAAAAAGAATTCATAATTGAACCGAGAGTGTAGATAGGGGTCTCGGTAGAACTCACTGAGATTGTATCTCATTGTTTATATGTTGTTGTTTTACAGAGAAACAGGGACAGCGGAAATCCAAGAGGCACGAGTAGGTGGTACTCGGATGGTGGCTGAAGACTTAGCGTTACGCTTAAGTTTATATTTCCTTTTGTTGTCTTTGTACTACAACTCTATGTATTAATGTTATGTATTTATTTCCGCTTTCTTGTTTGATATTGAACACTGTATTTCACTGATGGTTTATGGTCTTATTTATGTTTAAGACTGTTCTGTGGTTATCCAGTGAAAATTTTATAGTGATGTTCAGTATTTAAAC
Source organism: Astragalus membranaceus (assembly GCA_039519185.1). Taxonomy (NCBI): domain Eukaryota; kingdom Viridiplantae; phylum Streptophyta; class Magnoliopsida; order Fabales; family Fabaceae; genus Astragalus; species Astragalus membranaceus. Next base: position 116,185,151 of record CM076849.1, on the reverse strand, counting down.
AGGAAATATATCTCTGATGATTTAGGTTTGGTACACTTGGGTATTTTTACTCGATAAAAAATACCGGGGTGTTACAAATCGATTTATTTAAGTGAGGAATCGATTTATCTTTGTTTGAAAAATAGATACAATCGATTCTTGAGTACCCTGGAGAGCTAGGAATCGATTCTATACTTAGTGAAAATATGTATAAATCGATTCTCAGCTTGCCTGAGACATGTGGGAATCGATTCTCAGTTAGGTGCAAAAGAGTGGGAATCGATTCTTCCCTTAAAATTGTTTGGCTCAGAAATCGATTTATGTACTGAAAATACATGACCTGACAATCGATTCTTCCTTTTTTGTTTTACCTGAAAATCGATTTTGATGTATGTTTATGCATGAGAAAATCAATTTTATGTTTTTAAAGATGATAGGTATGTTTACGTAAGTATGCATGCATCTTTAAAAAACTTGTGAGTGTGTGAGACTTTGATATACGAGCTGACCTATGAAAGAGCTTACACTTTTTCCTAAGACACACCCAAACCCTAAGGACTACCCTTATATTTAAGGACTACCCTTAAACTTGAATCTTCAATTCTTGAGCTTGTTTGTCTTGGATTGTGACTTGGATGTTTAGTCACTTTTCTTTACTTTTGGCTATCAACTTTACCTTTGCCTTTTTCATCATCAAAACATATTCTGCAATATTAGTTTACCTGCAATACAAGGTATCCACATTCTCCCCCTTTTTGATGATGACAAAACACTAACTCGTTTTCAAGGTGGGAGGTTAGTTAAAACAGATAATGCATATAAAATGCTCCCCCTATCATGATGCTCCCCCTGTTTTATTGACTGTATGCGAGTGAATGTAAATGCATGCTGAATATAAAAACGCTATTCTTCTCCCCCTTTTTGTCATGATCAAAGAAGGCAACATGTAATAAACTTGCGAATCTAACAGCATAGTCATTTTAATTTAGAAGTAATTTAATCATTGCATTAAAACAATTTGGTAACCAACAAAAGAGCTAATACTATATGACCTTGATTACAATTCAAGGATTTAAACCTAGGCAAAGTACATCATAAAGATCACCAAAGGATATTCCCTATAACTAAGCAGCTACAACAAAACCCACTTCTCCTCAATCTGCTTTGCTTTCCCTGCACATCTGAAAACACCACAACATAAACAGTGAGATTATAAATCTCAGTGAGTTCTTTCGCACCCCCTCACATTTCCTCTCTCGGCGTTTTCCTTGTCTTAGGAGTTGTTCTTCCTCATTTCTTATTCTTGTCTGTGAATTATCATGTCTGTCTTTTAATCTTGTCTGTGGCTTAGCATAATCCGAGAAATAATGCTAGGTATTCTAGAATACCCAATTTCAACGGAAACCGCAGTTCGTATATCTATACCGAAAAATGCTAGGGCCCTAGCATCGGGGTCATGACTCCCCTCCGGTAGGTATGCTACATGAACTCGGGATCGTCATCCCCCTCAATATCTTTTATTAACCTCTCGGACATTAAGTCTGTTACTCGACACAAAGTCGTATTCTTATCCTCTTGGACATTAAGTTTGTTACTCGACACGAAGTCGCATTCCTATCCTTTTGGACATTAAGTCCGTTACTCAACACGAAGTCGCATTACTTAATTATTACATGAACTTAGACTTTTAGGTCTATTCTTGATACTTGATTGTTTTTCACACTCGGTACCACAATTACTCGGTTTGTATACGAACCTTAACATGAACTTACGTATGTTGCACCATCAATATACTTTGCATGATTGAAAAACCATTCATTTCATCCAAACATAAGCAAAACAACTTCTTAACCAATCAAAGGATGATACTTAGTTGTATTCTCTGTTGATACAAAACTATTCGGTTTGCGGTTATACATAACATATCATTTCTCATTTTTTTGCCAATATAAATAAGCGATTCGGGACATAAAAACATTCAATCATCAATGGGAAGGGTTAAGGAAAGGATCGGGAGAGGTTTAGAATCAAAAGGAATAGCTTCGGACGCTTTTAAAATTCGGTGTCAGAGGTCAGGGCCTGGACCGGGCCCTTGGGCGCACCGGCCGGGCTCACAAAATAATTTTCAGTGTAAGCTTTCAGCAAGGGGCGCACGGACCGGGCCTGAGGGTGCACGAACCAGGCCCTCCTGACAACATTGCAAAAATTTCCTTTTTCTGGAAATCCACTATTCCGATCAATTTCGGATACTCGTTCTTCTCGATTCCTAACTTAACTACAACACCAAAACAACCCCAAAACATGTCCGATCAACAAGGTAAACAATCAATCATTTCAATCAAACAAGATTGGGCTATCAGTTCACATTAAACTGATCAAACATCAATCTTGGCAAACAAGTCACATCAACTCATGACATTCAGTCAATCAAACTATCAATTTCATCATTACTTTCAACAATTAAAACTCATTTTGGCAACCAGTTCACATAAATCATAACCTTCAATTTTCATAAACTTTCAACAACTAAACAATAAACGAAACCTCAACTAATTCGAAGAACTCACCTTGAATGTTGATTCCAACACATCAGACACGCGAGAAAACCTAGCTTTGAGCATCAATTCGACCTAAGGCACCAACAATTCTTCATTTTTCCCAAAATCCCAATTCAAAACCCTAGACACCAACAAAGCTTCCAATCAACAATTCAAGCTTCAATCCTCCATTAATCTACTATAGGTTTACACCTAAACACTTAGGAACCTTCAAATCAACATTTAACTCAAAAATCACATCTCACCTCACTCTCAAAACTCACTATTTTCGCAGGGTTCAAAGGGAAGGAAAAAGGGAGATAAACTTACTTTGTGATGGGAATCCGAAAATGGAAGGGAAGATGAGGATGATGACTTGAAACTTAGGGTTTGGGTTGTAGTGAAGAGCTTCTCTTCTTCTCCTTCTTCTCTTCTTTCCCATTTCTTCTTTTCTCTTTTTTTTTTCTCTTCTCTTTCTCGACCTCTTTCTTTCTTTTTTCCTTAATTCTCTTCTTTTCTTTTCCTTTTATAAGAACACTTAAGTGAGGATGTGGGGGTAAATGACCTCTATTCCCCCAGTCAATTATAATTCCCTAAAATACCCTTTCTATCTATTATTCACTTAAAAACCCTACACCAATCAACAATTAATCTAACACTCAATTAACAAACTTTATTAATCAAGCACTAAATTAAGTTAATTGGGTTAATCATCAAAATAATTAACTTACTTATTTTGGGGATGTTACATTACACCCCAACTTGGAAAAAATTTTGTCCTCAAAAATTCGTCAAATCTTACGATTGACAAACCGAGAATAGAATTCAGAAGGATCTTAACTTACAGGAAAACAATCTTGAAATAACGAAATGAGTATAAAAACTCTTTCTAAGTTTGTACATGTCAAGTAACTTATGTCAAACTTTAGGTACGTGCCATTACTACTCTAGAACAGTCCAAGGTTACAATCCGCACTCTCTTGCTATTAAACAAAGCCAGAAACTTATCATATGCCTACTTAGGCGTGATACCGTGCTTGAAAACCCTCTCATAACTTTATTCTGCCTTAAACTTTGAATTTGTGGTAAAACAACTTGAAAATTTATTCCAATCAATATGACTCACACCCCAACTTTGATTAACCTTACTCGAAACATGTAATATGAGGCTCTAAATAGAAATACACGTTTCAAATAATATTCTCATATCTGAGTTTCTAGAGTGAAACAACTTTCTTGAAGGGGAAAATTTTCCGTTAAACACATTTTCCACCAATCCTTTAAAATCCAAAATAGTTCTTGTACACATTGAAAATTGTGACGGAAAAGAAAACTGTGAAATTCTTAATCAATGGGTAACAAACAATGCAGGAACCTCCTCACTCGTTCCCAAGTTTTCGAGATAGAAATATTTCAAAAGATGACATGAGGGTTTATTAAAATCCTTTACATTAAACAGAGAAATGGGCCATGATGGCACCAAATAAGTTTATAAAACAATCAATTCACATTAGTGTTGTTTTCAAAAATATCATTTGCTCTTCGTAGTGCAACCAATACTTATGCCTCAACTTAGTTAAACTAACAGACATTTCTACTTCACGCGAAGGTGTAACACCCCTTTCTACCCGTCACTTTATTTATAAAAAATCAGAGTTTGAAAATTTCGTTCATAAGGAATGTTACACATACTTCAAACAAAACGTCGTTTATCAATTTCAAAAACCGTTTAACTCAATGATCATTCATCCACGTGGCACTTCAACATAAAAATCTCAAGCCTCATTTAACGTCGCTTATAAACTCAACTTAACACAACCATCTACGCAGCGGAAAATAGTAAAACATAACCAAATAGTCCACATCGACATAATAATCAAAAATCATTAATAAATGCCGAGTTCGTTTCCCCCCTGAGTGCTACGTATCAGAGCATGACGACTCGACTCGAAAGAAAAGTGAAGCTAAGACCTTCACTGGGAATCACCTGCACGTTACCAACACGGGGGTAACATTCAAACAGGAAAGGGTGAGCATCATTTCAGTCTATATAATAGAAAATATGATAAGGACTAATCACGGCTACGCACTAGAATAATCTGCATCCAATACACAAAACACCCACATCACAGTCATCATTTACATCATTTACAATAACTCATCCCATGTCATATCGATTTATGAAATGCAACCCACTCGCGGGCATATGCATGAAGGTACCTTTTCACAAAACGTCGCTTAGCCACTCAGGCCTTATCATCACTTAGCCACTCAGGCCTCAAAACATCACTGGGTTTATGCATATGGGCATGAGACACTATGACATGCACCACTCACAATACACAAATACACAATTACTCAATTCATGGTCAACTATGTGACCCGTCACTTACCGGTTTGCCGAATAAAGGCACAGCACCTGTCATTTCATAATTCACACGCAAATAACGTCACTTAGCCTTTTAGGCCTTAACATCACTTAGCCACTCAGGCCCCAAATGTCACTTACACATAAACATCATTCAACTCAAACATTAGCCACTGAGGGAAAAAACGTCATTTGACTAACCACCAAGGGCATCCTCGTCATTTACACATCATTATCATTAACTTTGGCCACTAGGGGCAAAACAGTCATTTGACTAGCCACCAAGGGCATCCTCGTCATTTACACATCATTACCATTAACTTTGGCCACTAGGGGCAAAACAGTCATTTTGACACTACCGTGTTAAAACTGTTGTTTAAACACCAAAAGGGGTTTTTAAAGAGTTCCACGTCATTTTTCAATGTCACTGGGACGATCACCGGGGACAGCCACTTGGGCGCCCACAAACAATCAGAAAATAACAATTTTTCATTTTAAAAATTAGACCCATAGATGGACAACGTAAAAAGCTTCACGACACTTTTTGAATCGTTCAAAACGGACGTCTGAGTCAAAAGTTATGATAAAAACAATTTTGGAAACATCAGGCAACATCCAGGGAACAGGCGCCTTAGGCGCCCAGGCAACCAGGCAACACGGGCACTGGCGCCCAGCGCCCAGGCGCGCAACAACGCAACACAACCCAGCGCCACAGGCGCTCAGCGCCCAGGCGCGCAACAACGCACGCACAACACAGACACGGGCGCCTAGCGCCCAGGCGCGCCCCCACGCGCAGCACAACACAACACAGGCGCCCAGCGCCCAGGACAGGCACTCAGCGCCCAGGAAACTGCAACAACGCCCAGAATTTCTGTTCAACCCTTTTTAACACAAAAATTGGTTTTTCTTAACAATTCTAAAGCATAAAAACTCCAATTTTCCAGCAAACACAAAAACACACTTTTCTCATTCAAAATTACCAAACTCAATTTATCAAAACTCAAATTAAACAAAACAACCTCACTAACACTATCATGGCGCCCTAGGCGCCCAAGACACTCATAACCCCTATGCGAATTCACTTCCAACGAATCAATGCATAGATGAACATCATATTTCTCAACATATGCGCATATCACCACCCATAAGACAACTTCATAGATCACACCACACAAAAAATCGAATTCGCAAAACACATTATAATTAACATATATGGAAGTCAACATTCAAGAACATCAAGAAACGCAAAAGAATCATCAAGAACGTCACGAAATCTAGCATGAACCTTAGATCTAGGACCTATCATAGAATGTATTAGATAGAGTGATAGAGCTCCCCTAACCTTTTCAAGAAGAAATCGATGCCTAGGATGCAGTCACCTACAGATTCACAGCAACAACGGAGATCCCCTCTTCTTTGCTCTTCGAATTCCTCTCCTCCTTCTTCTCTTGGCCGCCTCCTTCCTCTCTCTCTATCTCACGCTCTTTTCTTTCTTTCTTGTTTTCTCTTCTGATTTCGCGAATTGGCCACCAACCCTAGACCCCAACTAAACTAACCCTTCGCATATGACAAGAATAACGGGCTTGGGCTTCTCACTTAGGCCCAAGTCCATTTGGTTTGGCACCTCCACTTTCTAATACTTCCTACGCATATTAACATAAATTCAATTAATTAAATTACATCAAATAATTTAATTTAAATCCCCAATTACTTAATTAAATGAATTAATTAAATAATTTTAGGGTGTTACAACTCTCCCCCACTTAGAATATTTCGTCCTCGAAATTTACCTGATCAAACAACTCTGGGTAGGATTCTCGCATCTTGCTCTCTAGCTCCCAAGTCATACCCTCGCCGGCAGCTCCTAGCCAGACCACTTTCACTAATGCAATCTCTTTGCCTCTAAGCGCCTTCACTTCACGATCCTCAATCCGTACGGGCATCGTCTCCACAGTGAGATTATCCCGCACCTCTACCTCGTCCATATGGATCACATGAGATGGATCCGAAACATACTTCCGAAGTTGTGACACGTGAAACACGTCATGCAAGTTCGAAAGATTTGGCGGTAAAGCCACTCTATAAGCCACCTTTCCGATTCTTTCAGAAATCTGATAAGGACCAACAAATCGAGGAGTGAGCTTCTTCGATTTCAACGCTCGACCAACACCGGTAATAGGAGAAACCCTCAAGAACACATGCTCACCCTCCTGGAACTCTAAATCCTTCCTCCGCTTGTCATGATCACTCTTCTGACGACTCTGCGAAGCCTTCATCTTCTCACGGATCATCTTGATCTTCTCTGTAGTCTCCCGGACAATCTCCGGTCCCAAAACTACACTCTCTCCCGAATCATACCAACACAACGGCGTCCTACACTTTCGACCATACAATGCTTCAACCGGTGCCATCCCAATGCTGGAATGGTGACTGTTGTTATAAGTAAACTCAATCAACGCAAGGTAGGAATCCCATGAACCCCGCTGTTCCAATACACAAGCCCTCAACAAATCCTCTAACGACTGAATTGTCCTCTCTGACTGACCGTCTGTCTGGGGATGATACGCCGAACTCATTTTTAACTTAGAACCCAATTCTTTCTGCAAACTCTTCCAAAACTCGGAAGTGAACCTCGGATCCCTATCTGACACAATACTCTTCGGAACACCGTGCAGCCTCACAATTTCTGACATATACCTCTGCCAACCTCGACACCGGATAAGTGATATTAATAGGAATAAAATGAGCAGACTTCGTTAACCTATCAATGATCACCCAAATAGCGTCATGACCCTTAACTGTATTCGGTAACCCCGTCACAAAATCCATCGCTATGCTATCCCATTTCCACTCTGGGACTTCCAACGGTTGCATTAACCCTGCTGGCTTCTGGTGCTCGACCTTCGACTTTTGACAGGTCAAACAGGCATACACAAACTGTGCCACATCTCTCTTCATACCATACCACCAAAACATCTTTTTCAGATCTTGATACATTTTCGTCGCTCCAGGATGGATACTCAACTTGCTGCGATGACCTTCCTCTAAAATTGCCTTTCTCATCCCTTCATCGTCAGGAACACAGATCCTACCCCGGAACCTCAACACACCACTGGAATCTAATTTGAAATCTTCATCTTCAGATTGACCAACCCCATTAATTAAATCCACTAACTTAACATCTGACTTCTGAGCCTCTCTGATGCTGCCCAGGAAATCATTATCGATCTTTAACATTCCCAGCTTGACACTGCGAGGTGTCATTTTACAAACCAGACTCAAATCTCTGAATTCCTCAATTAACTCTAATTCTTTCACCATCATTGCCGACATATGCAAGGACTTTCTGCTTAAAGCATCAGCCACGACATTAGCTTTGCCGGGATGATAATTCAAACCAAAGTCATAATCCTTCAAGAGTTCCAACCACCGACGCTGTCTCATATTCAACTCTTTTTGATCGAACAGATACTTTAGACTCTTATGATCACTGAACACTTCGAACCTTGAACCATAAAGGTAGTGCCTCCAAATCTTGAGCACAAAAACCACAGCAGCCAACTCCAAATCATGCGTAGGGTAATTTTTCTCATGAATCCGCAACTGCCTCGACGCATACGCAACGACTTTCCCATTCTGCATCAACACACCACCGAGACCCATCTTCGAAGCGTCACAATACACAACGAACGGTTCCTCTGGATTAGGCAACGTCAAAACAGGCGACGTCGTCAATCTCTTTTTCAGTTCCATAAAGCTTTCCTCACACCGAGCATCCCAAACAAAAACTTTACCCTTGCAGGTCAACTGAGTCAACGGAAGGGCCAACTTGGAAAAACCCTCGATGAACCTCCTGTAGTACCCAGCCAAACCCAAAAAGCTTCTAATCTCCGTTACGGACTTCGGAGACTCCCACTCCAATACTGCTTCTACTTTTGCCGGATCAACCGCAATACCATTACCAGAAATCACGTGCCCAAGGAAACTCACCTCTTTCAGCCAGAATTCACACTTCGACAGCTTAGCGTACAACTTTTTCTCTTTTAAAATTTCCAACACTGACTTCAGATGCTCAGCATGCTCTTCCTCTGACTTGGAATAAACTAGAATGTCATCTATGAAGATTACCACAAACCGATCTAGGTAATTATGGAAAATACGGTTCATATATTCCATAAATACACCAGGAGCATTGGTCACACCGAACGGCATCACTGAATACTCATAATGTCCATACCTTGTCCTGAACGCCGTCTTCTGAACATCTTCATCTTTTACTTTAATCTGATGATATCCGGACCTCAAATCAATTTTGCTGAAAACACGGGCACCCACTAACTGATCCATCAGATCGTCGATCCTCGGAAGCGGATACTTATTCTTGATAGTTACCTTATTCAACTGACGATAGTCCACACACAACCTCATGCTCCCGTCTTTCTTTTTCACTAACAATACCGGAGCTCCCCACGGTGATACACTCGGTCTTACAAACTTCTTCTCAAGCAATTCTTCAAGTTGCGTCTTCAACTCAGACAGTTCCGACGCCGACATTCTGTACGGAGCCATAGACACAGGCCTCGTACCAGGTACAAGATCAATCGAAAATTCAACTTCTCTTTCCGGTGGCACACCCGGAATTTCATCAGGAAAGACCTCAGGAAATTCACGTACTACCTTCAGTTCTTCGATAACAGCCTGACTCTCAGCAGACAACGAAGCCATCAACGTAAATAATTGAACTCCTTCTTTCTTCAATTTCTTCAACTGACCAGCAGACACCAAAACCGAACTTTCTTCACCAAAACTAACCGACTTGCTACGACAGTTGATATGAACGTGATTATTCTCTAACCAGTCCATGCCTAAGATTACATCCAGACCTCTCAATGGCAAACAAACAAAATTCACAATAAAGTCCCTGCCGAAGATCGACACGGGACACTGAGAACACACCTGGGACGTAATCACCGACCCCTTCGCAGGAGTATCGACAACCATATCCCCACACATAGCAGATAACACAAGACCCAATCGTTTACAGCAATCAACAGATATAAAACAATGGGTAGCACCAGTATCAATAAGAGATTTCAGAGAAGTACCATTAATAAAACACGTACCTCTAATCAGACCATCATCATCATCAGGCTCCTCTCCTGTCAATGCAAATACCTTCCCAGTAGACCTTTCCTTTTTCGGCTTTGTACACTTTGTACTGATATGCCCAGACTCACCACAGTTGAAACACACCACATCCTTGACCTTACACTCGGCTGCCATATGACCCTTTTTACCGCAACGGTAGCAATTCCTGTCATCCGACCTGCATGTAGTACTCTTGTGGCCAGGCTTGCCACACTTATAACAGACAATGCTAGCAGGGGCATCTCCCCCACTAGGACCCTTACCCCCAGCAGCCTTCTGATAACTCTTACCCGCAGGAACCTCGTACGGCTTGCTTCGACTCTGAAACTTGCCCTTTCTCTCAGAAGTAGCTTTGTAGCGAGCAGTACTGTCCTCCTCGAAAATCCTGCAACTGTCAACCAGATCTGCGAACACACGAATCTTCTGATAACCAACGGCCTGTTTAATATCAGGCCTTAACCCGTTCTCAAATTTTATGCATTTTGAAAATTCAGCTGTAGCCTTACTATAGTGTGGATAAAATTTTGCTAGTTCCACAAATTTTGCCGCATAGGCAGTCACAGACATACCACCCTGCTTCAGCTCTAAAAACTCTATCTCTTTCTTCCCGCGGACGTCTTCAGGAAAATATTTCCTCAAAAATTCCCTGCTGAAAACCTCCCAAGTAATCTCTTCCTGCACAGCCTCTAACCTCTGCCTAGTAGCCAACCACCAGTCGTCGGCCTCCTCGGATAACATGTGGGTACCAAAGCGGACCTTCTGCTCAACAGTACAGTCCATCACCCTGAAGATCCTCTCGATCTCCTTCAGCCAAGCCATAGCACCATCTGGATCATATTTGCCCTTAAAGGTGGGCGGATTCTCCCTCTGGAAGGTAGTCAGACTCCTAAAACCAGCATTATCTCCAACATTCTGCTGACCCTGCACAGCCTGAGCCATAGCTTGCAATGCAGCAGCAAGAGCAGCGTCGTTCCTTCCAGCCATTACGAACTATCACTGCAGCACAAACTAAAGATTTAGAACTAATCTATTGTCATAAGACACTATGACAGGACAACATTGGCCGGACAGACCGAACTGCTCTGATACCACTAATGTAACACCCCTTTCTACCCGTCACTTTATTTATAAAAAATCAGAGTTTGAAAATTTCGTTCATAAGGAATGTTACACATACTTCAAACAAAACGTCGTTTATCAATTTCAAAAACCGTTTAACTCAATGATCATTTATCCACGTGGCACTTCAACATAAAAATCTCAAGCCTCATTTAACGTCGCTTATAAACTCAACTTAACACAACCATCTACGCAGCGGAAAATAGTAAAACATAACCAAATAGTCCACATGGACATAATAATCAAAAATCATTAATAAATGCCGAGTTCGTTTCCCCCCTGAGTGCTACGTATCAGAGCATGACGACTCGACTCGAAAGAAAAGTGAAGCTAAGACCTTCACTGGGAATCACCTGCACGTTACCAACACGGGGGTAACATTCAAACAGGAAAGGGTGAGCATCATTTCAGTCTATATAATAGAAAATATGATAAGGACTAATCACGGCTACGCACTAGAATAATCAGCATCCAATACACAAAACACCCACATCACAGTCATCATTTACATCATTTACAATAACTCATCCCATGTCATATCGATTTATGAAATGCAACCCACTCGCGGGCATATGCATGAAGGTACCTTTTCACAAAACGTCGCTTAGCCACTCAGGCCTTATCATCACTTAGCCACTCAGGCCTCAAAACATCACTGGGTTTATGCATATGGGCATGAGACACTATGACATGCACCACTCACAATACACAAATACACAATTACTCAATTCATGGTCAACTATGTGACCCGTCACTTACCGGTTTGCCGAATAAAGGCACAGCACCTGTCATTTCATAATTCACACGCAAATAACGTCACTTAGCCTTTTAGGCCTTAACATCACTTAGCCACTCAGGCCCCAAATGTCACTTACACATAAACATCATTCAACTCAAACATTAGCCACTGAGGGCAAAAACGTCATTTGACTAACCACCAAGGGCATCCTCGTCATTTACACATCATTATCATTAACTTTGGCCACTAGGGGCAAAACAGTCATTTGACTAGCCACCAAGGGCATCCTCGTCATTTACACATCATTACCATTAACTTTGGCCACTAGGGGCAAAACAGTCATTTTGACACTACCGTGTTAAAACTGTTGTTTAAACACCAAAAGGGGTTTTTAAAGAGTTCCACGTCATTTTTCAATGTCACTGGGACGATCACCGGGGACAGCCACTTGGGCGCCCACAAACAATCAGAAAATAACAATTTTTCATTTTAAAAATTAGACCCATAGATGGACAACGTAAAAAGCTTCACGACACTTTTTGAATCGTTCAAAACGGACGTCTGAGTCAAAAGTTATGATAAAAACAATTTTGGAAACATCAGGCAACATCCAGGGAACAGGCGCCTTAGGCGCCCAGGCAACTAGGCAACACGGGCACTGGCGCCCAGCGCCCAGGCGCGCAACAACGCAACACAACCCAGCGCCACAGGCGCTCAGCGCCCAGGCGCGCAACAACGCACGCACAACACAGACACGGGCGCCTAGCGCCCAGGCGCGCCCCCACGCGCAGCACAACACAACACAGGCGCCCAGCGCCCAGGACAGGCACTCAGCGCCCAGGAAACTGCAACAACGCCCAGAATTTCTGTTCAACCCTTTTTAACACAAAAATTGGTTTTTCTTAACAATTCTAAAGCATAAAAACTCCAATTTTCCAGCAAACACAAAAACACACTTTTCTCATTCAAAATTACCAAACTCAATTTATCAAAACTCAAATTAAACAAAACAACCTCACTAACACTATCATGGCGCCCTAGGCGCCCAAGACACTCATAACCCCTATGCGAATTCACTTCCAACGAATCAATGCATAGATGAACATCATATTTCTCAACATATGCGCATATCACCACCCATAAGACAACTTCATAGATCACACCACACAAAAAATCGAATTCGCAAAACACATTATAATTAACATATATGGAAGTCAACATTCAAGAACATCAAGAAACGCAAAAGAATCATCAAGAACGTCACGAAATCTAGCATGAACCTTAGATCTAGGACCTATCATAGAATGTATTAGATAGAGTGATAGAGCTCCCCTAACCTTTTCAAGAAGAAATCGATGCCTAGGATGCAGTCACCTACAGATTCACAGCAACAACGGAGATCCCCTCTTCTTTGCTCTTCGAATTCCTCTCCTCCTTCTTCTCTTGGCCGCCTCCTTCCTCTCTCTCTATCTCACGCTCTTTTCTTTCTTTCTTGTTTTCTCTTCTGATTTCGCGAATTGGCCACCAACCCTAGACCCCAACTAAACTAACCCTTCGCATATGACAAGAATAACGGGCTTGGGCTTCTCACTTAGGCCCAAGTCCATTTGGTTTGGCACCTCCACTTTCTAATACTTCCTACGCATATTAACATAAATTCAATTAATTAAATTACATCAAATAATTTAATTTAAATCCCCAATTACTTAATTAAATGAATTAATTAAATAATTTTAGGGTGTTACAGAAGGTATCTCATAACCTAATTGGTTCTCACTACGCAAACTCTATCCTTACATGTAACCGTAAACCGTTGTACACTCTCGCGACACTAAACATGAATCCAATTAGTTGATTTCAATGGAAATTATCTCAACTTAGGTTAAGGACATGGTTAGGCAAGCAATGGTATCGAAACGGAATGATTTGGTCTTAATATGAAAAGAGGGTGGCAAAAATTCACGCACGGTCTATGCCTCTCTGGCGCACTGTTTGGGCTCTTTGTCCTTTTCCAACATCAACTTTTACTTCGAAATTATGCATTCTGTTGGTTACCACACTTATCCTAATTCATACCTTAACCTTAACTTCTAACACGCTAAACGTCGTCTTTCTCTCTCTTGTCATAACACATATAAGTAAGAATTCAACAACACAATCATTGAACCTAAACTTTCAAAATCACACGAGTTGTGTTATCATTTCAAAAAATCAAATCATCGAACAACCATATGCAATGCTAACAACATTTAAACAATGTGAGGAACTCACTATGAGTTCATCATTTCAGCACATGAATCCTTACAAACAAAAAAAAATAATTTTCAGTCAAGTGCAAGTAATTCAATCAATTTACCTTTGGGTGACTATTCATAGTATTAAACACTATAAGCAGTCACATCACTTTTCATAACCGTATTCCCGTTTGACTTGTCAAATGGAAGTCACATAAATACAATCTAATCGTTAACCTTCACAATGAGAGGTTAACAACTAAAACCTTGCCACCAAAGTGGAGACTTGGGTAGACACCATGGCTTAGGGATAATGCCCCACTCAATGCTTAAAACCTCTACTTTTTCGTTATTGGTCAATGCACTAACAAAATTTTCTACGCAACGGAAGAAAATTTTGGGACATTACCTTTTGGTCCTATTGGAGATATATCTAGTACTTTGGGCTAGACTCGGGAACCACCATTGTTCTCAGTGACTCATATAGTGATAGGATTTTATAAAATAATCTTTCCATGACCTATCGGAGTCGAATATAGTGTCCCACTGACTCGTATAATGATAGGATTTTACAAAATAAGATTTTCATGACCTATCGGAGTCATTCTACCGTCTAACCCAAATTTACTAGTGTGAGTGAATCTTCATAACTCATGAATTTAGCTTTAAACTTAATAACCATAGAATTCTAAATTATAAAACTAGTGCAAGGACCATTGGGGAATCTTCTGGTCAGATGAAGTCCTACAAGACGGGTTATCCTTCTTGATAGAACTTGTCTGAGAATCTATCACTCATCCTTTCAGACCAATAGCCCTCTTAGGGCCTCAACTACCCATACTCTAAGATACGAAAATCTATATACGATAGGGATCTCACTGGTGAGGCATAACGGTTTCCCTAAAAGTAGGGTTTACTAGAATCCTATTGTAACATCCCTAATTTTTAAAAATAACATTTTAAGCGAATTTTATATAATCGCTAATCAAAGGAATTAATAATTCGCAATTCGGAAATGGATGAGTCGAGAAATTTTATGCCGAGTAATTAACCGTAGAATTAGTGGGGGTCTTGGCCTTAAAACCATGAGTTAATGAACTAAGGGCATTATGGTCTTTTCCCAACCATAACACCCTCAGCCCTTACACCCTCCAACTGAAACCATCTCATCACTTCCAGCAAACTAAAAACAGAAAAAGAGAGTGAGAGAGAGAGAGAGAGAGGAGAGTGGGGCGAAAGGATTAAGAAGGAGAAGAGAGGAGAACTTCTTCCATGGTCCTTGCATGTTAGTATCCTCATCACCTTCCCAATCCATTTTCGATTTCCTTTCCAATGAACCCAATTTCAGAAGCTGATTCTCTCTCAATCTCTCAATCCCATTTTCGAAACTTGATGCTCCAATGGTGAAGATGAAGGAATCCTGAGTTGTTGTGGCTTGCATGTTCAATTTTTGCTGTCAAGGGTGAAGTCTCACGCTTGTGTTTCGAAGTTGGAGGGAGTGGTGAAGATTCAGTGCTGGTTCAGTTGCTGCTTCAGTTGTTAAGAGAAGAGAGCGGCTGTGTCGACTTGTGTTGGTGCCTAGCGAGGATTGTTCGTGGTTATCGTATTCTAATTGTCGCGGGTTTCATTGGGGCTCCTCGTACGATCGTCGAATAGGTGAGTTCTACTCACGTATTAGGGATATTTGATTATTCTGGACCTTGTTCGTTTTAGTACCTTGACAAAAAAATACCGCTTTCGAAATTGTTGAAGAGTCGAAAACTGTTTTTGAACAATATCGCATTTTTACGGTTTATGAAACTATAAGCGTTCAAAGATGATTTTTGAATGTATTTATGTACTGGATATATTATCTGGATTGGCTGGGATTTTCTATTTTTCAAGAGGGATTGAGATTGGAAATCGAATTGGGCGCGAACGGAGAAACGATTTTAAGAAATTGGTGTTGATTTCTGTTACAGAACAGGACGCCCGGGTCGTGCGCCCCTGGGCACGAACCGTGCCCCTGCTTCGCAATTGGCTGAATTAAGGAATAAAACAGGACGCACGGATCGTGCGCCCCTGGGCACGAACCGTGCGCCTTCTTCGGGTTGGCTGTGTGATTTTGGTAAATCACGCACGAGTCGTGCGCCTCTGGGCACGGACCGTGCGTGAGCTTCTGTTACCGGTTCCCAGTTTCTCGTTTCATCGCTCCTTTAGATTCCAAATCACTTCCAATCTTCCTCCCAACAAATTTTAAGGATATTGCCCTAATAAAATTAATGTTTTGAGCACGTTCGACATTATTTTGGAAAAAGGGTTTTGATGGTTTAAATTATTGAAAAACCGAAACTTAGACCGCATGTGAGATAATGTTTATGGCATAACAAACCGGATCGTGGATCCTTCTCGACGCTACGATTATAACGCCGGATGTCTAACTTTTAGTTCATCAAAACGGGTTATAGATCGATAATAGATATAGATATATAAAACTTGAAAGACGGTCCAATGCGGACACGATATGTATTTTATTACCTATCACGTTGGATGACGACCCGACAAGTAGCATACTAGGGAGGGAAGTCATGATCCCTTAACTAGGCCCTGTATACGTTTTGGCGTGGTCAATTCGTGGGTTATCGGGATTCGTAGTCGTTGTACAGCGGATTTATGCTAAACTCAGTTAAGAACATGATTTATCGGGATTCGTTGTCGTTGTACATCCGATTCATGTTAAATCAAGTTAAGAACACGATTTGCCGGGATTCGTAGTCGTTGTACAGTCGGCATTTCGATTTGTAAGCTTGTGATAGCTATTGTGAATATGTTGTAACGGTTTAATAATTGAACCAAGTGTTAGTGAGGGGGCACGGTAGAGCTCACTGAGATATGTTATCTCACCCTATCATTGTTGTTGTTTTTCAGAGAAGCAAGGAAAGAAGAAGACTGTCAGGCACGAGTAGGTGACATGCTCTTGGAGATGTCAAGGACCTAGTCTTGATCCTCTTATGTTTTCTTTTGCTGTCTTTGTCAAGGTTGTATGACTTGTAACGTTATGAGTTGTACGAACCGTATTTGTTTCCTGTTTTAGTTATTGAACCTGGATGTTGTAATCCTTTCGGTTGTGGACCGAGTAACTTCTATTATACGAAGTCGGGATGTTCCGAATTTTATGTGTAATTTCGGAAAAAGTTTATTTGTTCAATAATTATCCAGGAACTGTGTCCTCTGATCATTGCTTAGCTGTGCATTTCAGTGTATCTACACGATAGAAATACTAGGGTGTTACATTTGGTATCAGAGCAGTTCGACCTAGTCGGACGTAGATGTTAAGAATCTTTTACGTCTTCTAAGTCTGATTCTTCTTAGTATGCTATTAGACATTGAGCCTGATCAACTTAATACTTTGTGCATATTTCGCAGAATCATGGCTGGGAGAGGTGGGAGAAACCCACCTGTTGATCCTCATCAAGAATGGATGCAAAATGTCATTGAAACTCAACAAAAGATGATGAATGACACGATGCTAATGCAACAGCAACAGATGGCTCAAATGGCTCAAATGCAGTAGATGCATCAAGTGCCTCAACCACAACCAACTGAGCCAGTCAATGTACCACAACCTGAGGATCCCAACAGGGTGTATTTTTGGTTTCTGAAGATGAAACCTCCAACCTTCAAAGGAGGATTCGATGCAATGAAAGCCCATTTCTGGGTAGACGCCATGGAAAGGATCTTTATGACTTTGCAATGCAATGAAGAAGAGAAAGTAATTTGTGCTGCTAACGCTCTGGATGAAGATGCTCATACATGGTGGGCGAATGCACGTAGAATGTTGCGAGCCCAAAGAACTCCTCTCGAATGGGGTAATTTCAAGGAACTATTTTTAGGACATTATTTTCCGGATACTGAAAGGCTTGCTAAGCAGATGAAGTTCGTCTGTCTGAAATAGGGAGATATGTCGATTGGTGAGTATGCCGCCAAGTTTGAAAGGCTATCTCAGTTTTATGAATTGGGGACTCATGCTCCCGATGACAACTGGAAAATGGTTATGTTCAAGCAAGGTCTTCGAGGCGATGTGAATCAAGGTCTTCGAGGCGATGTGAATCAAGGTCTCAGTTCTTATTCCATGACTACTTTTCCTGCCTTGGTTCAACAAGCTCATTCAGCTGAAAGTGATCTTAAGAGAATGTATGCTGAGAGGAAAGATTTCTGGAAGGATAAACGAAAGAGTAATGAGTCAACTACATCAAACCCTAGGTATAGGGGAAATTCAAGTAAAGGGAAGCAAGTATAGTCAAGCAACGCTGCAGGGTTTGGCAAGTGTGATGTGTGCAAAAAGAATCATCGAGGGAAATGTCAAGTCGGGCCAAATCAATGCTACTTTTGCAAGGAGGCGGGCCATTATGCTAATACCTTCCCGGCAAGGAAAGCTTTCTTGGAGTCTCCTGACGCTCCAAGACAGGCTAGAGTCAATACCCTAGACGCCCAAACCATCACACCAGCTGATAATCTCAAAAGGGGTACAGGTTCTCTCTTTAATCAAACTGTTAATATACTGTAAGATTCTGGTGCTACTCATTGTTTTATCTCAGAAGCATGTGCTGAACGGTTAGGATTAATAGTATCTCCTATATCCGAGCCAATAACTATCCTTACTGCTGCAAAGGGTCGTGTGTGAACCCAGTCATTGTGTAGTAACTGTCTGCTTACCATAGGAGACAGGGATTTTGTTGTTGATTTTATCTGTTTGCCTATGAGGGGGATGGAGATTGTTTTGGGAATGAATTGGATGACTTCCAATCATGTTACTATTGACTGTTTCAATCGTGAAATTGAGTTTCCCACTGAAGTAGTGGAACATGCACCGCCTGCAACCGATGGTGTTATTTCGTTCGCTTCAGCTAGCCAGTCTCTATTCCAAGGTGCGGACTTTATCCCACTGAATTGGTTTGGACTTATCGTCTGTTCAAGTTGTTAATGAATTCTTAGATGTTTTCCCGAGGAAGTTTCCTCCTTGCCTCCGGAGCGAGAGGTAGAATTCTCTATAGATTTGGCGCCTGGTGCAGGGCCAATATCCATAGCACCTTATAGGATGTCTCCTCTCGAATTGAAGGAATTGAAGTCCCAACTTGAGGAATTAATTTCCAAGAAGTTTATTCGACCGAGTGCTTCTCCATGGGGTGCTCCGGTATTACTAGTCAAGAAGAGGGACAGAAGTATGAGGTTATGTATCGACTACCGTCAATTGAACAAGATTACCATCAAGAATAAGTATCCGTTACCAAGGATAGATGATCTGCTCGATCAAATTCGAGGCGCTAAAATATTCTCCAAAATTGATCTGAGATCGGGATACCATCAAATCAGGGTAAAAGCCTTGGATACTCCAAAAACCGCTTTCCATACTAGGTATGGACACTACGAGTTTGTAGTGATGCCCTTCGGACTAACTAATGCTCCAGGCATTTTTATGGATTACATGAACCGAGTTTTTCATTCCTACTTGGATCAGTTTGTGGTTGTCTTCATAGACGATATCTTGGTGTATTCGAAGACGTTAGAGGAGCATGCTCAACATCTCTGTTTCATTTTGAAAGTACTTCGAGAAAAGAAGTTGTATGCAAAGCCGTCGAAGTGTAACTTCTGGATGTCAGAAATAAAGTTTTCGGGTCATGTGATTTCCCAAGAGGGAGTAGCAGTAGATCCTAGTAAAGTGGAGGCTGGGTTGAGTTGGGAACGACCAACGTCAGTAACGGAAGTAAGAAGCTTTTTGGGATTGGCAGGTTATTACAGGAGATTTATCGAAGGATTCTCCCAGTTGGTTCTCCCGCTCACCCGGTTAACTCGCAAGGGTCAACTGTTTACATGGAATACCGATTGTGAGTAATGTTTCCTCGGATTGAAGGAACGGTTGACTTCTGCCCCGATCCTGATTCTTCCAGACCCGTCTCTTGGGTTTCAAATCTACAATGACGCCTCTGGGAAGGGTTTAAGATGTGTTCTCATGCAGAATCAGCATGTTGTGGCCTATGCATCAAGGCAACTGAAGACTCATGAACGGAATCACCCAACTCATGACTTAGAGTTGGCGGCTATTGTGTTTGCACTAAAGATTTGGAGACATTACCTTTTTGGTTCTCGTTTCGAAGTTTTTTGTGATCACAAGAGCTTGAAATATCTGTTCGATCAGAAAGAGCAGAATAACAGACAGAGAAGACGGATTGAATTTCTGAAGGATTATGACTTCGAGTTGAAGTATCATCCTGGAAAAGCTAATGTTGTGGCAGACGCGTTAAGCAGGAAGTCTCTCCACACCGCAGAATTAATGGTTCATGAAATGACTTTGTTGGAGTCCTTTAGAGACTTGAATCTCAAGGTGACGAGGAAAAGGAACTGATTAGTGTTACGACATATTCGGGTCACCAGTGTATTGAGAGATCAGATTCGTGTGGCTCAAGAAGTTGATATGCAACTACAATCTCAGAAAGGATTACCAAACTTCACCGAAGACAGTGATGGCATTATCCGTTTCAATGGTAGGATTCGTGTACCGGATGATGAAGACGTCAAGAGGCAGGTATTAGAGGAAGCCCATAGGAGTCAGTATTCCGTACATCCGGGATCCACCAACATGTATCGGGATTTGAAGCAGATGTATTGGTGGTCTGGAATGAAAGCCGATGTTGCTGAATCTATATATCGATGCTTAACCTGTCAGAAGGTTAAGGCAGAACACCAGAGACCAGCTGGTCAGCTGCAACCACTTGATGTGCCAGTTTGGAAATGGGAAGATATCTCAACAGACTTTGTTATGGGTTTGCCGAGGTCGCAAGCCGGTAATGATTCCATTTGGGTAGTAGTGGACCGATTGACAAAATCCGCTCACTTTATTCCCGTTCGCTCAACTTATAAAGTTTCCAAGTTAGCAGATGAGTATGTGAAGAACATTATCAGACTGCATGTGGTTCCAGCGAGTATCATGTCAGACCGAGATCCCAAATTCACTTCTAGGTTTTGGAAAGTATTGAACTAAGCTATAGGGTCGAGAGTGCTTGTTAGCACTGCATATCATCCTCAGACTGATGGTCAGACTGAGAGGACTATACAGACCCTTGAAGACATGCTTCGGGCATGCGTACTTGATAACGGGTCTAAATGGGAAGACCATCTTCCATTGGTGGAATTCGCCTACAACAACAGTTACCACTTCGGTATTGGAATGGCACCGTTTGAAGCACTTTATGGTAGGAAGTGTAGAACTCTGTTGTGTTGGTGGGAGATTGGTGAAGATAGGTTTTTGGGACCCGACATGGTTCGCGAAACAACCGACATGATTCGGGAGAGAATGAAAGTTGCTCAGAGTCGGCAAAAGAGCTATGCTGACAGCCGAAGGAGACCGATGGAATTTGAAGTTGGTGATCATGCATTCTTGAAGGTTTCCCTAACCATAGGTACCGGTAGAGACTTGCGAGCAAAGAAGCTCAGTCCTCGATATGTTGGACCCTTCCAAATCATCGAGCGGATTGGGCCAGTTGCCTATCGCCTCGCATTGTCTCCAACCTTATCAAATCTCCATGATGTGTTCCATGTGTCTCAGTTGAGGAAGTATGTTCCCGATCCACATCAACATTTGAGTGTTGATACGATCAATCTTCGACCGGATTTGTCATTCCAACCATATCCTAGCTATATCTTGGAACATGGTGAGAAGACGCTACGGACAAGGATTATCCCCATTGTCAAAGTGGTCTGGGTTGGCTTCTCAATCGAGGAGTCTGCCTGGGAGCTGGAAGATGACATGCGGACTCGATATCCATATCTCTTCCATTGATGTACGTCTTTCAATTTTGAGGACAAAATTTTAAAAGTTGGGGTGATTGTAACATCCCTAATTTTTAAAAATAACATTTTAAGCGAATTTTATATAATCGCTAATCAAAGGAATTAATAATTCGCAATTCGGAAATGGATGAGTCGAGAATTTTTATGCCGAGTAATTAACCGTAGAATTAGTGGGGGTCTTGGCCTAAAAACCATGAGTTAATGAACTAAGGGCATTATGGTCTTTTCCCAACCATAACACCCTCAACCCTTACACCCTCTAACTGAAACCATCTCATCACTTCCAGCAAACTAAAAACAGAAAAATATTGTGTGAGAGAGAGGAGAGTGGGCCGAAGGGAGTAAGAAGGAGAAGAGAGGAGAACTTCTTCCATGGTCCTTGCATGTAAGTATCCTCATCACCTTCCCAGTCCATTTTCAATTTCCTTTCCAATGAACCCAATTTCAGAAGCTGATTCTCTCGCTATCTCTCAATCCCATTTTCGAAACTTGATGCTCCAATGGCGAAGATGAAGGAATCCTGAGTTGTTGTGGCTTGCATGTTCAGTTTTTGCTGTCAAGGGTGAAGTCTCATGATTGTATTTCTAAGTTGGAGGGAGTGGTGAAGATTCAGTGCTGGTTCGGTTGCTGCTTCAGTTGTTAAGAGAAGAGAGCGGCTGTGTCGACTTGTGTTGGAGCCTAGCGAGGATTGTTCGTGGTTATCGCATTCGGATTGTCGCGCGTTTCGTTGGGGCTCCTCGTACGTTCGTCGAATAAGTGAGTTCTACTCACGGATTAGGGATATTTGATTATTCTTGACCTCTTTCGTTTTAGTACCTTGACAAAAAAATACTGCTTTCGAAATTGTTGAAGAGTCGAAAACTGTTTTTGAGCAATATCGCGTTTTTACGGTTTATGAAACTATAAGCGTTCAAAGATGATTTTTGATTGTATTTATGTACTGGATATATTGTCTGGATTGTCTGGGATTTTCTGTTTTTCAGGTGGGATTGAGATTGGAAATCAAATTGGGCGCGAACGGAGAAACGATTTTGAGAAATTGGTGTTAAGTTCTGTTACAGAAATTGGTGTTAAGTCGTTGTACAGTCGATTCATGTTAAGTCAAGTTAAGAACACGATTTTCCGGGACTCGTAGTCGTTGTACAATCGGCATTTCGATTTGTAAGCTTGTGATAGCTATTGTGAATATGTTGTAACGGTTTAATAATTGAACTGTGTGTTAGTGAGGGGGCACGGTAGAGTTCACTGAGATATGTTATCTCACCCTATCATTGTTGTTGTTTTTCAGAGAAGCAGGGAAAGAAGAAGACTGCCAGGCACGAGTAGGTGACATGCTCTTGGAGATGTCAAGGACCTAGTCTTGATCCTCTTATGTTTTCTTTTGCTGTCTTTGTCATGGTTGTATGACATGTAACGTTATGAGTTGTACGAACCGTATTTGTTTCCTATTTTAGTTATTGAACTTGGATGTTGTAATCCTTTCGGTTGTGGACCGAGTAACTTCTATTATATGAAGTCGGGATGTTCCGAATGTTATGTTTAATTTCGGAAAAAGTTTATATGTTCAATAATTATCTAGGAACTGTGTCCTCTGATCATTGCTTAGCTGTGTATTTCAGTGTATCTACACGATAGAAATACTGGGGTGTTACACCTATAATCTTAATCTTATCATGATGGATTGTCGACTAGTCTAGGTGTAATCATTTACATTTGGACTACGTACGGTATCGGGATAATTGTAGCATCAAAGAAATGAGAAAATAGAAGAACTCTTTTAAGGAATCAAATAGGCGCACGAGTAGTGCATCCTGTGTTGATTTGGAAAATGAATTCTAACTACTTTGAACATTCCTTAGGTCCTTCATCTTTCTGAAATCCGTACACAATACAGACGGAATTATTACAACTGTCGTGAACAACCTAATCTGAAACTTGACCTTCACATAGACTATCAACAACATTTGGCGCTTGGATAAACCAATCTCTTTCCTTTTTCAACATGGAAACTGCGTGCCTATCGTATAGGACTTTCAATAAATACTTCGTACGCCAATCTACGGTTTCCATTCTACTAACATTTAAAGCTTAAAGGCTTAGGTAAAGTAAGAATACTTTTTGGAACTAGGATAAAACATAGTCCAAAAATTCATTGGTATGTGTAGACAATTTTGTTAGCTTTCCAACACATCCCGAAATACCTAAATCGGAGTTCCGGATCAAAAGTTATGGATAAAACAAGTTGGAAGACTAGCACAAATTTCCCACGGAGAGAAACGAACATGCTCCAAATCGGAGAGTCGTGATATGGTTACTTTCATTGACATGAATTACCATTCCCTTTCTGATAGGAACCCAACTAGGGATTTTGATAAGGTAACTAGTCTATCATACACTAGGTCGTACTACTTAGCAAAATTGAAAGTACAATGATAGCTTATTAGTTTGGTTTCATAACATTGGAAAGGTGTTTCTTGGAAAAGGAAACATATTCTAGAACTGTGACTATCCCGAAGGATCTTATTTGGCTGAAACAGAAGTTAGAGTGATTCTTTGCTACACAGTAGGGTTGAACACTAGACGTCATCTCAGTAACTGAGAGACTGGTCAAGCAGCAATTTGTGCTCTATGGGTGAACAAATCTAGGACACTAACACTTCTTCTATCGGAAGGTTTCACCGCTCATAATTCTCTGGGTGACCCTTTTTACAACTTTCGGAATGACACAACAGTCAAGCCGGCTCCAATGACTGGACGGTCGGCCACAATTTCTCGAACCAACTTCGATGCCCATGACTTCCACTGCATACTCTGATGAAACAAGACGTCTAGGAATCCTAGGGTTTATGGTTTCGGATATTTTCGGGGCCGAGGAAACCAGTTGTCATTATTCTCAGTACGTTGCATGAAATATCGAGTGGATCCAGGCTCAATGTCTCACACAAGATACTAAAAGGTTTTGACAGTCAATTGTCTAACTCCCTGGCTGACTCAATCTATCTAATCTTTTGACCGTTAGGTCTCTAAGCTCGACAAGTTTGAACTGCTCTGATACTAAAATGTAACACCTTAAATTTCATAATTAGCGATCAAAAAGGCATTAACATAAGCATAAACATCAGAGTATAACCTGCTCATAACAATGGACCAAATAAAATCTAAAGCGGATTAAAACCACTTACATAACTTTGATATGGGAATTTCTCAATTACAATTCTGAAATAAGTACACAATAGGTACAAATACGGTAAAATAACATAACTATGGTCCATCTACAAGACACGATTATAACATACTATATGACCTTGATTACAATTCAAGGATTTAAACCTAATAATACATGAGGAAGGAATAAGCAAAGTACATCATAAAGATCACCAAAGGATCTTCCCTCTAACTAAGC
This sequence comes from Astragalus membranaceus, assembly GCA_039519185.1. NCBI lineage: Eukaryota > Viridiplantae > Streptophyta > Magnoliopsida > Fabales > Fabaceae > Astragalus > Astragalus membranaceus. The sequence goes on along the minus strand of CM076849.1, from coordinate 116,159,797 downwards.
AGCTACAGCATATGCCACTTCTCCTCACTCTACTTTGCTTTCCCTGCACATCTAAAAACACCACAACATAAACAGTGAAATTATAAATCTCAGTGAGTGCTTTCGCACCCCCTCACATTTCCTCTCTCGGCGCTTTCCTTGTCTTAGGAGCTGTTCTTGCTCATAACTTATTCTTGTCTGTGAGTTATCATGCCTGTCTTTTAATCTTGTCTGTGGCTTAGCATAATCTGAGAAATAATTCTACGTATTCTAGAATACCCAATTTCAATGGAAACCCCAATGCGTATAGCTATACCGAATAATGCTAGGGCCATAGCATCGGGTTCATGACTCCCCTACGCTAGGTATGCTAGATGAACTTGGGATCGTCACCCCCATCAATATCTTTTATTAACCTCTTGGACATTAAGTCTGTTACTCGACACGAAGTCGTATTCATATCCTCTTGGACATTAAGTCTGTTAAGCACCGGGTTCATGACTCCCCTACGCTAGGTATGCTACATGAACTCGGGACCGTCACCCCCCTCAATATCTTTTATTAACCTCTCGGACATTAAGTCTGTTACTCGACACGAAGTCGTATTCATATCCTCTTGGACATTAAGTCTGTCAGTCGACAGGAAGTCGCATTCGTATCCTTTTGAACATTAAGTCTGTTACTCGACACAAAGTCGCATTCTTTAATTATTACATGAACTTAGACTTTTAGGTCTATTCTTGATACTTGATTGTTTTTCACAATGGGTACCACAATTACTCGGTTTGTATACGAACCTTAACATGAACTTACATATGTTGCACCATCAATACACTCTGCATGATTGAAAAACCATTCATTTCATCCAAACATAAGCAAAACAACTTTTTAACCAATCAAAGGATGATACTTAGTTGTATTCTTTGTTGATACAAAACTATTCGGTTTGCGTTTATACATAACATATCATTTCTCGTTTTGTACCATTATAAATAAGCGATTCGGGAGATAAAATCATTCAATCATCAATGGGAAGGGTTAAGGAAAGGATCGGGAGATGTTTGGAATCAAATGGAAAAGCTTCGGACGCTTTTAAAATTCGGTGTAAGAGGTCAGGGCCCGAACCAGGCCCTTGGGCGCACGAACCGGGCTCACAAATTAATTTTCATTGTGAGCTTCCAGCAGGGGGCGCACGGACCGGGCCTGAGGGCGCACGGACTGGGCCCTCCTGACAGCATTGTAAAAATTGCCTTTTCCATGAAATCCGCTATTCCGATCAGTTTCCGATACTAGTTCCTCTCTTATGGCTAATAACTTCCAACAACAAAACGAAAGAGGGCATTGGTCATCATATTATTGTTGCCACAAATGGGTTTAGCCAACATGATTATTATTGATGACGACTCTAGAAGCATCTTCAACGTCATCTTCTTTGACATCCTCAATGCTTTCATCAACAAAAATCACCCTTTGAAACCCAGGCATCACAGAAAGAATGACACTGACAATAACAGAGGCAGCTGCCATGACTCTCCCTGCAACAACTCCTCCATATAGTTGTCCCGGGCCACCAGATAGGTAAATAACTAAATTGGAAAAATCAGGATTTGTGATGAAGCAATTACCCTCTAGATTGATCATTTGGATGGGCCCTTGGATAAGTAAATTGTGGGCATGTGGTATTTGGGCCCTTGGATAAGTAAATGATGAGAGCGGATAGATACATTATTAAAAAAATGGCTGAAACAATGTATTTTTTTTTTGAATCCAAGCCTTTAGTTAAGAAATATATTTCAAGATAAAGTAAATCAGGAAACATAATATAGCTAATTTTTCAAATAAAGAAATTGAGGAAATAAGCGAGACTTAAAATGAATATTTAAAGTTGATTTTCAAATATAAGCTTCTGAAAATAAATTTAAAAAAATATAATTATCAATCGAATAATTGTCCTTTATTGTCATTGTTTAGTACATACATGTACTATAAATTAGGAAATTGTTAAAAGTTTGGCAATTTCAATTTTACCAATTTATTTTTCCATCAATAATTATAACTCAATTAAATTTAATTTTACTGTTATTAAGATAGTTCAAATAACTACTAATTATGACATTTATTGACTCTCTGCCTTTGCTATTATATTCTTTTAAAATAAATTTTACGCGGTAATTGGGTTCTTATAACATCCTAAGGTCTCTAGTTTGAGACTTGGGCGAAAGGACATGTCGTTTGCCAGCAGTACTACAATAGAGGTATACAATGCCTATTAAACTGAACTTTCTACACAAGTTATAGAGCGGTGTAGTTTCCAAGGGTGTGGGAAGTTGGGCTTTTAATCTCGATTCGTTTAACAAAACATGTAATAAGATCCTTCTAAATGCTTAAAACCCAAAATTTGCAGGATTAGATCCTTTCAATATTCTTCCCCAGCATGATAAATGCCTAGATCTGAATCTAAAGGATAACATGGCCAGTCTAGAATTGGGTAGATCTTTGACTCATCTGAGGTCATGCTTACAGGTGTTTCGTCGAAGACCAACTCAAAAAGTAGGATTTGTGATGAAGAAGTTCTGAGACACGAATTTGTAATCCTTCGTATCTTTGCATCGTTTTTATTATCCATTTACAGATGGAGGGGATATAAGGAATTGAGCATCCAGATCTCCAGACATTGTTAGAATCTATACGAGAATGTAAGTATAGATAGTAACAGTGTCAAGCAACATACAATCAATACCTAATCCCCCATCAATCGGTCTATGGAAAATAAAATCCATGCCAAAATCGAAAGTATACAAATTCTTGTTTTTAAACTTCTTCAATCTCATTCCTACTTCAGGGTTTCGTTATAGGGAACACGAGTGAGGATCAATTCGGAGGAGTTAGGAAACCGCACTAATTAGATTGGGTTTTTTAAGTGGTATCATCAAACATCTAAGCGTATTGGGTTTATTGGTTGGGGTCACACTAATCCTATTTATTGGCCAGGATAGAAATTTTTCCGCCCTCAAAAATTGCACAGGCAGCTTATGAAGATCAGGCTCACAAGAAGCCTTCGGCGACATAAAAATGACAAGGGCATAACCTTTGTTCCACATTGGACAATCTTCAATAAATAGCGCGCGACATCAGCCATAACTATCCAACGCAAAGGTAATGATCTACTAGGAATCTAAACACTTCTTGAGCAAATGAACCAACAGACACTTTAGACATAATATCACTACAATTGCGGTAGTAAACAAAGTCAAAACATAAAACAAATAAATCCAACATAAAACATAAAATATAAAACATATAAAGGTCCATAAATCATTAAACATATATAGATATTGTCTTAAACCCTAAAATGAATTAACAAATCATCCCTACCATGGGTTTCTTGTCTATCATAGTCAATGCCTTGTCTTTCCTTGGGGAAATGACGACACATGGGCTCATGTTATGACCATTCCTAACTTAGCTTATACCTTTGTCTAGTCTCTGTTATTGAACATAGTTCCTTTCTCTTGTATTTGGTTAGTAAGTACATTTACTTCTCTAGTAATGTGGTAGTAGTCCAGGAACTACAGGTCCTTGTGGCAATCCCGCTTTCTGGAAAACCCTATTTATGGATTGCCTTCTTTCTTTCCACTCTTTATAGAGCCATTGGAAATATCCAAGATGATGGCTAAAATCTCCAAGGTCCCATTTGGTTCTCACAACTTTGGGCTTTGTTGTACTTTCCGCACTTCATTTCCCTAAATTGCAAACATAGGTTTGTCCCTACTAATCCTGGAGTCTTAAGGGTTGACTTGTAGACCACTAAGGGTGATGATACAGAACCCTTTGTTGTAACACTCTTCAATCTCACCCTGATTGCCTCTGATTCGAGCCAAGTCATTGTGATTGGTCCAGCAGTGGTAATAACATTTATTTGAAAAAAGCTGTCTGAAGAGAACTTAAACATTTGTTACTCACTAGGCAACTAGCTAGTATTAGTGTGGTTTGTCATAGAGTCTAGATTGGCTATGAATAATACTTTGTAAAGCCTAGAGGGGCAAAATATAAGAAAACACAATTTTTACGGAATACGTATTTAAAGGTTAAGGCAAAGTCACTCTGTAAGGAGTGGACTAGACTAGACGTTGCAACAAGTTGCGTATTATTCTCCTACCCATATAATATGCTTTACTATGTGTTTTTCGTTTTCCCTTTAAAGCAATGGTAAGTAGATAGTACGGTCTACTTTCAATGTTGTTTCTGCCTTTGTTCTTGTGCAAGTTGTTTTAAAGTCTGGTCGACACAATTCAAAGCCCCTTCTTGTGTAATGTCATTTCTAATTACAACCCCCTCACTTTTACTACCTTTATTATTTTTAAATAAATTATTGAGACACATTCATTTTTCACATTCAAAAACCAATTATTCCACAAATGATAAAATCAAAAAATAAAAATAGTCATTAGAAAATAATTAATAAGGAAATTAAGTCAGCTATTAATTATATTTTTGTGGCATATGTGTCTAACCTCTCAAAAGTCTATAGAGTCCGTACTTCAAAAGTAGCAAATCTAAATTTAATAATACATTGGAAGGGGATATTTAAGTCGGTTGTTCTGCCAAATTAGTCTATGCTCCTTTTTGATAGGGTCTGGTTTATTTGGGTTAGTGAAAATCTTTAGCTATAATTGGTATTTGTAGTTTGTAAAATCTCATATTTCCTTATTGGTTCAATTGGATAACTCAATAAAAGAGAATAAATATTAATTAAAGAATGAGTAATTGGTTAATAGAACTAAGTGACGATGTTTGATAAGAATATAAAAGATTATTTTGTACCATTAATCGACGAGGGAGTGGTGAGTTGAATTAGGATGCAACTAGTAATCAATTATTAAAATAAATGAAAAACAAACTAGAAATAAGGATAAGTGATATGAGAATAGGGGAATACTGTGAGGAAAAGGGAAAATAAAAAGGAAGAAAAGATAAATAAAAAAAATAACCAAACTCTTCAATAAAAAATAAATAGTGAGAAAGTCGATTTTTTTAATACATTATTAAAAGTCTTAAAACATGACAAAAGAAACAATCAACACTCTCTTATTGCTAATAACTCCCAACACCAAAAAGAAAGAGGGCAATGGTCGTCATATTATTGTAGCCACAACTGGGTTTAGCCAACATGATTATTATTGATAACGACCCCAGAAGCATCTTCGACGTCATCTTCTTTGACATCCTCAATGCTTTCATCAATAAAAACCACCCTTCGAAACCCAGGCTTCACGGAAAGAATGACACTGACAATAACAGGGCCAGCTGCCATGACTCTCCCTACAACAACACCTCCATATAGTTGTCCTGGGACACCAGATAGGTAAATAACTAAACTAGAAAGATCAGGATTTAGGATGAAGCAATTACCCTCTAGATTGATCATTTGGATGGGCCCTTGGATAAGTAAATTCTGGGCATGTGGCATAGAGTTACGAAGGGTAATGTTTGACACAGGACCCGAACCGTTTAGAACTGTGAGGTCGGCATTATACTGTCGAGCTAGGGTGATTAGGCTTTCGGGGATATTATTCCCTGCAGCAATTTGAATGATGTGTAATACCATCGAAGGTGCGATGGATTTCACAGGAGTGTTTCTTGAGGGGTTTTTCTCAGATTTTGGAGAACGAAAGGTTGAATGTTTTCTCTATTGGTTATGGATGTCAATGAGAATGGGTAAGAGGTTATCATTATACATTGTCAATGAGGATAGCATGAGTCTCATTTTACCTTTTTGAGTTGACTCCACATTAACTCTCTACCACACTTTTTATTCGAATTAAATGATGAGAGCGGAAAGATACATGATTAAAAAATGGGCTGAAACAGTGTATTTTTTTTTTGAATCCAATTTTTAGTTAAAAAATATATTTCAAGATAATGTAAATCAAGAAACATACTATAGCTAATTTTTCAAATAAAGAAAATAAGGAAATAAGCGAGGTTTAAAATGAATATTTAAAGTTAACTTTGAAATTTAAGCATTTGAAAAGAAATTTAAAAAAAATATATTTGTCATACGAACAATTGTCCTTTAATGTCATTGTTTAGCACATACATGCACTATAAATTACGAAATTGTTAAAAGTTTGGCAATTTTAATTTTACGAATTTGTTTTTCCATTAACAATTATAACTCAATTAATTGTTATTTTACTGTTAGTAAGATAGTTCCACTAACTACTAATTATGACATTTATTGACTCTCTGTCTTTGGTATTATATTCTTTAAAAATAATTTTTAAGTGGTAATTGGGTTCTTATCACATCCTAAGGTTTCTAGTTTGAGACTTGGGTGTTGCAAAAATTCTATTGAGAGGAGAGTACTACATGAGTTGGCAAAGCCAGGATATGTGGTTAGCCAGCACTAGTAAAATAGAGGTATACAACGCCTATTAAACTGAACTTTCTACACAAGTTATAGAGCGGTGTGGTTTCCAAGGGTGTGGGAAGTTGGGCTTTTAACGTCGATTCATTTAACAAAACATGTAATAAGATCCTTCTAAACGCTTAAAACCCAGATTTTGTTGGATAAAATTGTAACATCCCCTATTTTTGCTATTTAAATTATTTGGCATGAAATAATGTTTATTGATTTATTGAGTTTGGTTGAAAATAAAAATTAAATTGTTTGATTTATTAAGTATGAATATTGTGTGATTAACATTTAATTATGTTAAGTAAGTTGATTAGGGTGAAGAGTAGTCATAGGGAATAGAATGTTTAGTGACGGGTAAGACTGTCCTTTCACATGGCCCATATATATGGGTATCCCTTCTGTAACAGCCCAGGTCCAACGCATTGGCCACCCTGGCACTATTACCTCACGGTCTTTTCTACCCCCCTTGTAGAATTTTTGCCTTCCGTGGGAATTGAACCTTGCACCTGAGGTAATAGTGCCGGGGTGGCCAATGCATTGGACCTGGGCTGTTACACCTTCAACTGAAACACAAGGGAAAACACTTCCTCCTTTTGCCCAGAATTTTTGAAACAGAAACAGCATTAGAGAGGGGAGAAAAGAGAAGGGGGCGCGAGGGAGAGAAGGGAAAAGATGAGAGGAGAGTTCCTCGAATATTCATTGCATGTGTGATCCATCCCCACCATCAGAATCAACTTTCCTTCCTCTTTCCACTGATTCTAATTTCGAAATCAATTCCCCCTCCAAGCCAAAATCACCATTGAAGACCACCAAAGCTTCACTTGACCCAATTCTGAAATCTGTCTTTTGCATGTTCAATTAGAGAGTGCTAGAACTCACTTCAGTCACTGAATCGCATATTGAAGCAACCTAAGTAACATTTCAGTGTTGGATTCAGAATTCATACATTTGGGAAACTAGGTTTTCGGTAGGGAGCTTTTAGAGCGTGTTCGGGAAAGTTCGGAGTCCGTTCGTAGCGTTCTTGGTGATTCGTCTTGCTGAATTTCTGATTGTATCAATTTCTTTTGTCTCCAAGAGGTGAGTTCTATACTCACTAGGAATTTACGGACATGTGTCATGTGTTCTGAGATGAGCCACGCGTTTTACGAAACACCGGTATCGAAACGTTTGTGAAAACCTCGCGTTTGAGTTATCGAGTCATGAGGTTGTTTGATTTGGAATTATGAAATTGTGATTGGGATTGTTGATTGATATGTGATATTGTTGGACTGGAATTACGGGATATTTTACCTGTTTTGTTGTTTCGGAGGTCATAAAAAGTCTCGGCCCCGAATTGAAAGCGAAACGGGACAAAATCGCTTTTCGAAAAGTCTGTTTTTCTCATTATCATGTACCCATCACGTCGCGACTTGTGCCTGTCGCGTCGTGACGGACACTGTCCGCGTCGCGACGCAGTGTAAATTTTCAGCAAAACTATTTGATTTTGTTTTCGCTATAACTTTTGATCTGATGGTCCGATTTAAGTGTTCTCAGGTGCGTTAGGAAGCATACTGAAAGGCCTAAAAAATAAGAATTGTATGATGTTATGATGCTATCTCCATGAGTTTGGATGATGATTGATGATTAGTTGAATGTTGTAAATCAGGTTTATATTATGAGATTGATTATGATTAAGTTATGCTATCATAATGTTGAGTGTGGGTGATACATTATGATTTGGATTGACTGATGGATAATTATACGTCAAGTTAACGACGTTAGTAATCCCATGTGAGATCACATAATAACAAGATCATGCTAAGTATAAGATTAGGTTAAGATTTAGACCATGTAAGTATGAGCTCATTGTTATGTTCACAGATCATTGTTCACTGTTCATCGTTCAAGGTATATTAAAATATATACATAAGTTCACTTAGGGTGACGACCCTATTTCAGTTTAGTGTGCTAGGGGAGGGGAAGTCATGAGCCCTATGAACCTAGGCCCCATGAGGGATCCACTAGTGATTAGTGGAGTGGGTTCACCGGGAGTTTATTTTGCCAAATGACCGGTGACATGCTAAAAATCGTTGTTCATGTGTTGCCTCTTGTAGCCGGCTTAAGGGTTATGAGGACAACGTTAGTTTCAGTCACATAGTCAACTCTTAGGATTATGAGTTATGAATCTAGAATAATGAATCAAGCATAATTGAACCGAGAAAGTTAGTAAGGGGTCTCGATAGAACTCACGGAGACAAGTTGTCTCACCCTTCATATGTTGTTGTTTTTCAGAGTTGCAGGCTAAGTTGAAGACGATGAGGCATGGTCATGGACACGCTTGAGGAGTTGCTGACGCTTTTATTTATCTTGTTAAGTATTTTCCTTTTGTACCTTAGAATATTCGATTGTACGACTTATGTTTATAAAGTTGTAAATCGCTTCCGCAGGCTTTCTGTTTTGAGTATTAAACACTAGTTGAGCGTGTAAGGAATGATATCATGTACTTCTCATGTTCAGTTATGTAAGCGGACTTGATGGGTTTTAGCATCGAGTTTTAGATTTTGTTCAATACTTAAAAAGGAAGTTACTCTGATATATGCCAGTAGTACATTTCGGTGATTTCTACAAGTTAGAAATTATCGGGGTGTTACAAGAAAATCCTTTTGATATTCTTCCCCAGCATGATAAACGACTAGTTCTGATGCTAAAGGATAACATGGTCAGTCTAGAATAGGGTAGATCTTTGACTCCTCTGAGGTCATCCTTACAGGTGTTACGTCGAAGAAGTTCTGAGACACGAATGTGTATACCTTCGTATCTTTGCATGGCTTTTATTAACCATTGACAGATAGTGGGGTTATAAGGAATAGAGCGTCTAGATCTCCAGACAATGTTAGAATCTATACGAGAATGCATGTATCGATAGTAACAGTGTCAAGCAACATACATTCAATACCTAATCCCCCATCCATCGGTCTATGGAAAATAAAATCCTTCCCAAAATTGACAGTATACAAATTCTTGTTTTTAAACAATCTCAATCCCATTCCTACTTCAGGGTTTCGTTATTGGAAACACGAGTGAGGATCAACTAGGAGGAGTTAGGAAACCACACTAATTAGATTGTGTTTTTTTGGTGGTATCATCAAACCTCTAAGCATATTGGGTTTATTGGTCGGGGTCACACTAATCCTATTTATTGGCTAGGTTGGAAAATTTTGCCGCCCTCAAAAATTGCACAGGCAGCTTAGGAAGATCAGGCTCACAAGAAGCCTTAGGCTACGTAAACATGACAAGGGCATAACCTTTGTTCCACATAGGACATTCTTCCAAAAATAGCACGCGACATCAGTCATAACTGTCCAACGCAGAGGTAATGATCTACTAGGAGTCTAAACACTTCTCGAGCAAACGAACCCCCCTCGTCACATCCCGGGCGCAAATTTTAGCTGAATGCGCTAACACTGAGTTCAAGAGCGTGAAGAGACAAACGCCTTTGGTGCTAAAAGATGGCCAAAACCCCCCGAGGGGGTGGTGCCGCTATCATCAATGCGGAGGCCACGACACCAATGGTTGCCAAGCTTTGAAAGACAATATTGAGGAAATGATTCAGAGTGGGAAACTATCACAGTACGTAAAAAGGGAGGGGGAACCAAATAGCACCCGCAAAAGAGCCCGATCCCCCGCAAAAAGATCCAGGTCCCCGAGGAAAAGAAAGGCCCCAGACGGCGAAGGGGTCAAAAACGACGACAGTACATCTACCGAGAAAAAGGACACCCGAAGGTCCAAAGGAATGCCAGTGGCCATGGTGATTCACGGAAGAAGCCCCCGTGATGATTGGGGGTTTCGCAAGTTAATGAAAAGGAAGTTGAAAAAAATCTTGAGCGCTGCATCAACCTCAGCCCCCAGGAAGGGACCTACCCGGCTACCCTTATCCTTCGACGATAATGATTTGTTGTTTGGGAAACCGAACATGCATCTCCCATTGCTCATCATTGCCATTATGGCCAACGTTGAGGTAAGGAGAATCCTGGTCGACCAGGGAAGCGCGGTAGACATCATCTTTGAATACTTGCTGCATGCACTGAATAACTTCCCCGGCGACCTGAGTCCCTACCAAGGGGGAGCTTTAACCGGGTTCAACGGGTCGAAGACTAAACCCTTGGGCCAACAAGAGCTGATGGTCACCTAAGGAGACCCTGATAGTAAACCACCTTTGTTCAAAATTGTGAAAACATCCTTCCTAGTCCAACCATGCAAGTCGGTCCACCAATGCATCATTGGGAGACCCACACTGGGCAAGCTAGAGGCAGTCACCTCGACGGTTCATCTAAAGATGAAATTCTATAGTTTAGAGAATAAGGTTGTGACCCTTCAGGCGGACCTGGGAACAACGCGAAGATATTTCTATATGAGCCCTAAAGACGAAAGAGAAACTATCGACGTGAGAAACTCAGGCGGTGGATGTTCTCCTCAGGGAGGTGAGAATATTTGGGATCAAGTACGAAACAAGACCGGCCATGAAGGATCAAATTTTGGCAGACTTCGTAGCTGAGATGACAACGATACCGCACAAAGACAAAGCTGAAACGGCATAGACCCTCCACGTGGATGGGTCCTCAAGCAGCAAAGGGAGTGGAGTCGGGCTGATTCTTGAAAACTCAGAAGGACTCATGATAGAGGTGTCCCTGACCTTTTCGTTCTCCACATCCAACAATCAAGCGGAGTACGACGCTTGCATAGCCGGTCTACAACTGGCCAAAGATTTTGACGCCATGTAACTTGAGCTCCGCACCGACTCACTGTTAGTCATCTCGCAGATCAACGCAGCATTTGGAACCTATGATTCGGTGCTGCAGAAATATCTTGCCAAGGTACGTGAACTCCTTGGATGGTTTAATAAGGCGGAGGTGAAACACGTACCCAGAGGAGAAAATACCAGGGCTGACATAGTCTCCAAGCTGGCCAGCACCAGAACACCAGGGAACCTTCGGAGCGTCATCCAAGAAACCCTGTCTAGTCCCAGCATCCTCCTAAGCAATGAATCGCCTACCTCTGTTCTCACCGTCGAGGCGAGCCAGAACTGGATAACCCCGATCCGTCAGTATATTCTCGAGGGGCAAGAGCTTGCTGACACCAAAGAAGCAGCTTCCGTGAGGAGGCACGCAGCCTCATACTCGGTCATCGAAGGGCAACTTTTCCGTAGGGGCTTCTCGATTCCTCTATTAAAATTTGTAGAAGGACCAGAAGCAGATTACGTGCTCACGGAGATCCACGAGGGGATCTGTGCACAGCACCTGGGAGGACGAGCCCTCGGGCAAAAAGCACTCAGGGCAGGTTATTACTGGCCTACCATGACTGAAGATTCACAAAATCATGTAAAGAAATGCGGAAAGTGCCAAAGGTACGTTGACGTGCATGTCGCCCCCTCCTCTGAACTGACGTACCTAAGCTCTCCCTGGCCTTTTGCTTGGTGGGGAATCGACCTTTTAGGTCCCTTTCCGCCTGGCCAAGGGCAGGTAAAGTACTTAATAGTCGCGGTCGATTACTTTACCAAATGGATTGAAGCTGAGCCCTTGACCACTATCACGGTTAAAAATTGTATGAAATTCTTCAAGAAAAATATCATGACCAGATTCGGCATACCGGAGGTGGTCATCACCGACAACGACACACAATTTGCGGACAAAGGTTTCAGACAACTAATGGCCGACCCAGGCGTCAAGCACCGTTTCACATAAGTAGAACACCCCCAGACCAACGGACAAGCCGAAGCAGCCAATAGAGTAATTTTAAGCGGTTTAAAGAGGAGGCTCAACGAAGAAAAAGGATGCTGGCCGGAAGAGCTACCATATGTCCTATGGGCCTACAGAACCACCCCTCACTCGTCGACAGGTGAGTCACCCTTCCGGATGGCATACGAGACAGAGGCGGTCATACCCGTCGAGATCGGAGAGCTAAACTGGAGAACCAAGAACCCAAACCCCCCGGAGACCAATGATCAAAGACTCCGCGAGGAGCTGGACTTCGTCGAGGAAGTCAGAAACCAAGTATCACTAAAGGATTTGGTGATCAAACAAAAGATGGCTGCAAGATTTAACGACAAAGTGGTTCCCAGAACCTTAGAAGTCGGCGACCTAGTCCTACGAAGGGCAGACATAGGTTTGAAAAACAGATCCCAAGGGAAGTTAGCTCCAAATTGGGAAGGCCCATACAGAATATTTGCGGAAACCGAAAACGGAGCTTTCAAGTTGGAAACCCTGGGCAAGGAGCCAATACCGAGAACTTGGAACGCAGATAAGCTAAGAAAGTTTATTGTGTGAACAAAGTCAAAGAAAATGTTAAACCGATGTAACAACTCGGGATGTTGCTAAACGAAATTGTACTCTTGTGATTCAATAGACATCATGTTACAATTACAAGTTTTACTCTAACTCACTATCCTTTATCAGAGCCTGCATGGTTCAAGATATCATTTCGCAAATCACAACTTTTGCTTAGCACCATAGAAAAGATCAAGAGAAACTGGCACCCAATACAGAAGTAGCTAGCGCCCAGGAGGGCGCCTGGCAGGGCGCCTATAAGGAGCAGCCAGCACCCATGAGGGCACCTGGCAAGAGGTGGTCAGAGCTAGCTAGTTCATCCCCTTCAAGCTTGATTTTGAGATTAGACTTCTTGGAAGCTCAAGCTAGGGATTTGAAGACTTGGAGTTCAAATAGGAGCTTAGGAGTGGGATTGATACTTCAAACCTTTGATTTCTTCGCTTGATTGTTGTTGTTGCTACGGATTCTAGGTGAGTTCTCCACTAAATTCGATTGTGTGATGATTTTAAGTATTACATGTGTGTTTTCATCGTAAAAATCTGAAATAGGGTTCATTGGGAAGTCATAGTTTGAGTTGAGTTAAGTTGAAAAAGAGTATGTGATTGAAGCTTATGATATAATTTGATTTGGTTGCAAATTGATGTCTGATTGTTAAAATTCAGGACAAAAGTGATTGTTTGATGTGATTGTTGGTGCTGTTATGGACTGTTGTTAAGTTAGGAATCAAGTGGAATGAGTAACGGAACCGAACGGAATAGCGAAATTGCACGAAAATGGACATTTTTCAATGTTGTCAAACAGGCACGACCTGTGCGCCTAAGAGGCATGACCCGTGTGCCTCGCAAATTTTGCAGTGACCACGACCCGTGCGCCTACTTCTGTCACCGATTTTAAAACAAGTCTAATGCTATTGCTTTTGGTTCCAAACCTCTCCCAATGCATTTCTTAACCTTTCCCAATGATCATTGAATAAAGATATATTGCATTTCAAATAATATCATGATGCAATATGAGCTTCGCTATGTTAAGGTTTAATAATGAACCGAACAATGATATATCGAGTGTGAATACAACCAAGTGTCAAGTAAAAGACCTAAGTGTCTAAGTTCAAGTAAAAAGTAAAAGACCTAAATGTCTAAGTTCAAGTAAAAAGTAAAAGACACCATGGGGATGACGATCCCAATATTCATTGTAGCATACCTACTAGAGGGGAGTCATGACCCCGAAGCTAGGGCCCTGTCATTATTCCGTATATCTATAGGAATAGGGGTTTCCGTTGAAATTGAGTGATTTGATTTCTCGGATTGTGCTAAGCCAAAGACAAGAATAAGCCACAGATAAGAAAAAAATATAGACAAGAACAAGTCAGAGACAAGGAAAAGACCGAGAGAGGAATTGTGAGGGGGCGCGAAAGAACTCAATGAGATTATGTAATCTCATTGTTTATTGTTGACTGTTTTTCAGATTCACAGATATTGATTGAGGAATTCATGGGTCAAGCCAAGGGATTTTAAGTTGAGGATCACAGCTTCATGGAAGCTTAGCAAGATGTTGCTAATGTCATGTAATTTTTATAACATTGTCTTGTAGATTGGACCATAGTCATGTTTATTATATCGAATATGTACCTATTAAGTACTTATTTCGAATTTGTATTTGAGAAATTCTCACCCAAAGCTATGTAAGTGGTTTCAATCCGGTTTAGTTTTAATTTGGTCCAACTGTATGTGTACGTTATACTCTGATTTATTATGATTATGTGGATACTTTTTGTTCACCTAGTTAGAATCTTAAGGTGTTACATTTTTGGTATCAGAGCAGTTCGACCTTGTCGGGATTAGTGACCTTACGGTCAAGAGATTAGATAGATCGAGTCAGGTAGCGACTTAGACAATTGACTGTCAGAACCTTTTCGTATCTTGTGTGAGACATTGAGACCGGATCCACTCAATATTTCATACAACGTACTGAGAATAATGACTATTGGTTGCCTTTGCCCCGAAAATGTCCTAAACCCTAAACCCTAGGATTTCTGGTTTTCTCGTTTCATCAGAGCATCGAGCAGAAGTAGTGGGCTACAGACAATGCTATGGAACGAGAGAATGGACATTCGGGTTGGTTAGAGGAATTGTGGGCGACCGTCTAGTCATTGGAGCCGATTCGACCATTGTGTCATCACGTAAATCGTAAAGGGTCACCTAGAGAGTTATTAGTTGTGAAAACCTTCCGGTAGAAGAAGTGTTAGTGTTCTAAATTTATTCAGGACTATTGAGCACCGTAAAACCCAGATTGTTGTCCGACCAATCTCTCAGTTACTGAAATGATGTTTAGTAGTCAACCCTACTGTGTAGCACAAATTAGCTCTAACTTATGATTTGGCCCCAATGAGATCCTTCAGGATAGTCATGATTCTAGAACATGTTTCCTTTCATAAGAAACACCTTTTCCAATGCTATGTAACCGAACTAGTAAACTATCATTGCGCTTGCAATTTTGACAAGTAATACCACGTAATGTTTATTAGTCTAGTTTCCTTGTCAAAATTCCGAGGTGGGTTCCTATCAAAAAAGAGACTAGTATTTCATGTCAATAGAAGTAACCATGTCACGACCCTCCGATTAGGAGCATGTCAGTTTCTCTGTGAGAAATTTCCACTAGTCTTCCAACTTGTTTTAGCCATAACTTTTGATCCCGAACTCCGATTTATGTGTTTCAGGATGCGTTGAAAAGCTAACGAAAATGTTTACAGATACCCATGGATTTTTGACTATGTTCTATCCTGGTTCCAAAAAGTATTCCTACTCTACCCAAGCCCTTAGGCTCTACGTGCTATAGTATAATGTAAGCCTAGATTGGCATAAGAAGTATGTAGTAAATCCCCAATGATTAAGAATAAGCATTTAGGATCCAGATTTGGACAATTCCTTTTTGGTGTCTTAAGGAAGGCTATTTCTTGGAAATGGCCATTAGCACTTATATCTTCCCTTATGGAAATCTTAAGATTTAGTGAAAGTCCTATACGATTAGGCACTCAGTTTGTATGTTGAAAAAGGGGAGAGTTCAGTTTATCTAAGTGCCAAATGTTTTGTTAGTCCAGGTAGGACAAGGTTTCAGGTTTTATTGATTATGACAGTTGTAATGATTTTGTTTGCATTGTGTATGGAATTCGGAAAGATGGAGGACCAAAAGAATGTTCAAAATGGTTAGAATTCGTTTTCCGAATCATCACAGGATGCACTACTCGTGCGCCCATTTGATTCCTTAAAATAATCCTTCTATTTTATCGTTTCTTTGATGCTACAACTATCCCAATATCGTATGTAATCCAAACGTAAGTGGTTACACCTAGATTAGTCAAAGATCCATTATGATAAGATGAAGTCTATAGGCTTCTAGTGAGTCCTACTTTTCTAGGGAAGCCGTTATGCCTCACCAGTGTGATCCTTATTGTCTAGAGATTCTCGTACCTTAGTGTATGAGTAGTTGAGGTCCTAAGAGGGCTATTGGTCCGAAAGGATAAGTGATAGATTTTCAGAAAAGTTCTACCAAGGAGGATAACCAGTCTTGTAGGATTTCATCTGGCTAGAAGTTCTCCAAAGGTCCTTGCACTAGTTTTATGATTGAGGATTCTGTGATTATTGAGTTTAAGACTCAACTCAAGAGGTATGGAGATTCACCCATTCTAGTATTTTGGGTTAGTTGATAGAGTCGACTCCGATAGGTCACGGAAAAGTTATTTTACGTTCAAAGATTTCAAGTAAGATTTTATAAAAATCCTATCATTATGTGAGTCATTGAGAACAGTGATTGTTCCAGAGTCTAACTCAAAGTACTAGATGTATCTCCAAGAGGATCGAAAGGTAATGTCTCAAATTTTCTATCAGTTACAAAAGTTGTTAGTGCATCGACTAATAAGGAAAAGCAGAGGTTTTAAGCATTGATTTGAACTATAATCTGTAAGCCACGACGCCTACACAAGTCTCCTCTATGTTGGTGAGGATTTAGTTTGTTAGCCTCTCGTTTGTGAAAGCTAACCGTTAGATGGTAATTTTGCAATCCCGTTTGACAAGTCAAACGTGAGTGTACACTGTTATGAAAAAGTGATGTGATTGCTGATTGTGTTTTGTGTTGAGAGTAAACATAAGAGGATGAGTTGATTGAACTACTTACAAATTATTGAAATAAAAGTACATTTGAATTTTTAGCATGTTGATGATGGCATAGAGTACATGGATTTTTTAAATAATGACATGAGATTTGTTTTTATGAAATTGCATTGTGTCTTTGAATGATTGGATTGTGACTGAAAATGTTGAAGTGAAGATTGGCATGCCGAATTGTTGTTTGGAAACCGTTTTTATGAAAAAATGTACATGTGGGTATTATATTATGTATGAAGATTCTTGTCATGGTCTATGTTTTAGATTTAGATTGTTTTTCACTTATTTTATATGAGATACAGTTTAGTGTAAGTGAGTTCCTCATTGTTTGAATGGTGTTCGCATTGCATGTTGAAATTGAGAATGTATTCAGAGCTTGTATCACTTGCATGTGGTTGTTTTGTGATTTGAGTTTCTGAAATGATAGCGCAACTCCTATGACTTTGAAAATTTCATGTTCAATGTTTTGGTTGTTGAGATTTGTTTAACTTTAATGATTTACATGTGTTATGATAAGAAGAAGAAACTGTTTTAACAGGTTATGGTTTAAGGTATAGCTTAGGATAAGTGTGAGAAAGAATGGAATGTACATTTCGAAGAAAAATTGGTTTTTCGTAAACTGAACCAGGAACCCGGACCATGCGAAATATTTTACCACCCCTTTTCAAATTAAGTCCAAATCATTCTGTTTCGATTCCATTGCTTGCCTAATCCTATCCTTACCCTAAGTTGAGATAATTCACATTGAAATCGACTGATTTGATCTACGTTTAGTGTCACGAGAGTGTTTAAATGGTTTACGGTTATGTGTAAATATAGATTTTGTGTAGTGAGAACCAATTAGATCATAAGGTTATAAGATAACTTTGCATGAAGTAGAAATGTCCTTAACTTTACGATGAGGAAATTTTATTTTGAAAACAACCCCAATGCGATTTTGATTATTCTTCAAACTTATTTGGTGCCACCATGGCCCATTTCTATGTTTAAGGTAGAGGTTTTTAATAAACCATCATCTCATCTTTTTGAAATATTTTATTTCGAAAACTTGGGAACGAATGACGAGGTTCCTGCATTGTATGTTACTCCATGGATTAAGAAATTTCACAGTTGAATGTTCTGTCATATTTTTCCATTGTGTATAAGAACTATTCTGGATTTTTAAGGATTTGTTGAAAAAGTGTTTTAACGGAAATTCCTCATTCAAGAAAGTTGTTTTGCTTTTACCTTGATCAAGGAATTCAAATATATGACCTTATTTTCAAACTGTACTTCCTAATAAGTGTCTCATATTATATATTTTGATTAAGGTTAATCAAAGTTGGGGTGTGAACCAAACTATTTGAGATAATAATTTCGGAGGTACCCTTCTGACACAAATTGAAAGGGTTATTTTACTACAAATTTAAAGTTTTAGGTGGAATAAAGTTACAAGAGTATTTTCAAACACGGTATTAAGCCTAGGTAGGCACATAATAAGTTTCTCACCTTGTTTTAATTGAAAAAGCGTGTGGATGGTAGCCATACACTGTTCTAGGGGTAATATTGGTAGGTACCTAGAGTTGATATAAGTCACATGTCATGTGCAAGCTTAGAAAGAAGTTTTGGTACTCATCTCTTTACATAAAGATTGTTTGAATTTTATACCAAAGAGAAAAACAGGTTTCAAGTTAATAAGACTGTTTTCTTTTAGTTAAGATCCTTCTGAAAATGTCTATTCTCGGTTAGCGAATCGGTAAAATTTAAACAATATTTGAGGACAAAAATATCCAAGTTGGGTGTATTGTAACATCCCCAAAATAATTGTTTAAATTATTTTAGTTGATTGTTTTAATGACAGTGGTTAGTGAATAATTTTAATTGTAAGTCGGAAAATTATTGTTAAGTGAGTCAATATATTATGGTCAAGGTTACCTATATGTGACATAGTGTGTATTTTGTGTGGTTGCCAAATTAAATACTGATAGATGAGGGACCTGTATAGAAAATTAAAATAGAGTAAAGGAAGGCATCAATATCAATATGAGGAGAACAGCAAGAGCCGCGCGTACACATCAATCAGGAACAGAAGCCGCGCACAAACAGTAGCGCCGGCAGGGAGAGGAGGGAGTTTTTGGTACCCGTTCTTGACACCGTGAGAGAGCTCTGGAGCAGAAAAATGAGACTAAATTTTCAGGATCAGAAATTTCTCTATTCCGGGTTATTTTTATCTCTGTAATTTATGACTCCTAATTTTATTTTATTGTTCTCGAACACTATGGATAGCTAAATCCTCTTCTAGGGTCTTAGGTGGATCTTGCATGATTAGAGACCTTTTTATGTTCTAATTTCTGGTTTGAATTCCTGTTTATAATCAATTAGTTGATCAGCGACCGTACTTCAATTAGTTGGTGGACCTATAGGATAATTGGGGCTATAATTAGGGCATGACCAAACCATAATTTAGTCTTCCAATCATTCAACCTTTTTGCTCTTTATGTTTTTCCTGAATTTAAATTCTTGCATGACCAAACGAGGGTTAATTTAGGAAAAAGAATATTAATCTCGAATGACCAAACAGATTAATAGTTTTAGTAAAGGGATTGGTAATTAAGTAAAATAAGGGAATTCAGGTAGGAATAGACATAGGGGGAATCGAAGCTTGCAAGTGAAACCGTGATCCTAGGCCTCTCCTCATTTATTAAGTCTACTATTTTAATTCTTGTTATTTATTTCTTTTTTTCATTTTTGTTCCATTACAATTCAAATATTTGTTCGTCTAAATAATAAATAATATCGATTAGTTTGGTACTTGCTAATTAATCCCCGTGGAGACGATAATCTTTTATACTACTTCTACGGTAGAGTACACTTGCTCTAAGTGTGTTTTTAACGCAACAGATATCAAGTATCAAGTGTCTCAACAATAGGCTGACATAGTTAAACCTTGGGTGGACAATGAAGTGCAGCATGCCAAAGAAAAAGAGAATAGGCGAGCTGCTCAAGCTAGTAGTTTGATTAGCCATGGTACCTCTGGCCAAGGACAAGGAGTACCCCTGGCCCTAATGGGGAACGTACAACAGGCTCCACCATATCATAATATGATAGTGCCTCAGCAGGTACCACTTCATCAGGTAACTCCAAACATTTTTTTCCTCAACCTTGTAATTTTTGCACTCCCCACACTGGGGGCAGTTTATAGAAAATGTTACAACTAACTTGGTTTTTCTTCAACCTCGACAGGTGAAAATGGCCACAAGGCCGCCTGAGGCCATAGGGAAGATTGGTTTGCCACAAGGACCATCCTTTAGTCCCCCAATAGTGGCTAACATTCCACCCTATGCAGTGGGCCAAGCCTTCGGCCTAGAGTCTGGCCTCGGCAGAACTGGTGGTTACTACTCGGTTCAGCCGTCATGGATTCCTAATCCACCTAGCTCGGCTACTCTACAATACAACCAACAATACTTTGAAGCAGTTGTTCAACCACCAGTGGGCTAAATTCCATCACCAGAGGTGTTTGGCAGCCCTGGCAAGCAGACATGGTGAAACGTTCCACCTTTCCAGGCCTCTCAAGCCCCTATTCAAGGAATTGGCGTTGTAAGGCTCGACCAAATGGCTCCAGGGCAGCATGGGCTACAATTCCACCTTGGGTACCCACACAGCTAGGCATGCAAGGCCCCAGACCAACTATGGTGTCCCTCTATCCAAACCGATCCAAAGCCTCTAGGGTCCCAACTCTTAGATCCAAACCTTATCATCGACACCATTAAGAAGTTCCTTGTTGTACAACTGAAGCCTTTTTATAGGCTGGTTTACAACAAACCTTACCTTGAATGGGTGGCCAGAATGGTGCCTCCGGCAAGGGTGTTCCAGACCCCTGACATTACCACTTTTTTGGAGAAGATGGTAAATCAACTATGGAACACATTGGACGAATTACGGTTTACTGTGGGGGTAACAAACTAGAACGAGTATCATAAATTGCAGTTGTTTCCTTTATCTTTGACAAAAAAAGCTTTCACATGGTATTCCTGCCTTCCACCCAATTCTATTCAGATCTGGGAAGACATGGAAAGGTGCTTCCATGATATATTCTACTGGCCATAGGCCAAGTGATAGCAGCCGATCTCATGAACTTGAGACAGAAAATGGATGAGCCAGTAGATGATTTTATAGAAAGATTCAGGAAGATGGACGGAACATCAATGTACAGTTCCCTGAGACACAGTACACTTCCATGGCTATCAGAAGAATGCACCCTTAGCTCAAAGAGAAGCTTGTGGGACAAGCTTGTTCTGCAAAAGGTAAAGAGAAATAGAATTCTGAGGGGAGGTGGGATATTCCTTTGACATCTCTAAGGCAGACCAGATCATCGATTAACAAATGTAACCATTGATTCCCCTCTTCTTCAAGCGACTACACTTTGGAAGCAACCTGGTTCCTCAGTTATGAGTTCCCTAACTACACCAAAGATTGTTAGGTTACGTGAGATGGACATGTAGGATTATCTAATGGATAACATAAAGGAAAAATGCATATGAAAGATTGTAAAAGACTTGAAGAAATTTAGATTTGATTTACTGGTCTTGTGTTTAAGATTGTAAATGTACAAGCTACATATATATATATATATATATATATATATATATATATATATATATATATATATATATATATATATGTATGTATGATCTCTGTTGGCCACTAACAGTAGCCTACAGCTAACCACGGTTGGATCGGATAAGATCAACATACATTATCGCTTACGCGCCCCAAAAGCTAAGAGCAGCACTCCACTACAACCACTAGCCTATTTCGATGGCGCCTTTCCCACGTTTTCTTCAACCGCTTCACATTTTGATTGTCCACGTTCTTTGCTTACTTGATCGCAAAGCAAGATCCTTTTCCCCAGTCACCACGTCTTCAGCTGCCTAATACATTGTGCCATCAGCTATTAACTCCTCAGTTGAGTTATTCCTTAGCCGAGATGCATGTTCTTAGCAAGCAA
The DNA here is from genome assembly GCA_039519185.1 of Astragalus membranaceus. Lineage (NCBI taxonomy): Eukaryota > Viridiplantae > Streptophyta > Magnoliopsida > Fabales > Fabaceae > Astragalus > Astragalus membranaceus. Next base: position 116,137,948 of record CM076849.1, on the reverse strand, counting down.
CACCACTTTCTTGGTTTTTTAGCCTATGAGTTGACCTTAAGCATATTATTAAGGCTTTTTTACCAAGTCTCATTGAGAATATTTATTCTTGCCTCGGTAGGCAAACATCTCTTCATTGGAGTTCCTAGCTTAGTACTTCATGGGTTGTACCCCCTCAGGATTGATGATATTGATGATCTTTTCTTGAGAAGAGCCTGTTGTTTAGTTTTCGGTAGTACATACCCCTTCCCTCTTGGTCATATCTAGCTATGGCTACCAACCCTTCTCATGTGGTTGCTCTTCCTAGAAATAATAGTAGAGGGGTATAGTGTAACACCTTAAATTTCAACCGTAGAAGAAATAAAAGAGTACTAACAAATCATACAATCAGAGATGTAAACCTGCTTAAGAATTTGGACACAATACAACTTAGAGGGAATAAGCCTCCTCAAAATGCTCCTTAAGGTAAAATTACCAAAACCAGAACCAAACAACATGACGGATAATAGTGTATTACAGTCATTGTACCATGGATGTCCAAAATCAAAAGTAGAATTTACAGTACATCATAACTTTGATTATAACATCAACGATTAGAGTCTTAGAGTAATACTCAAATACATCTAAGAAATGCTAAGCAAACATAATAAAATTGATCCCAAAGGATCCCTCGATAATCTAAGCAACTACACCTGCAGCTGCTTCTCCTCGATTTTCTTCGCCTTGCCCTATCCACCTGAAAACACCACATAATAAATAGTGAGATTACAATCTCAATGAGTTCCTTTGTGACCTCTCACCATTAACCTCTCGGTGTTTTCTTATATTATCCTTTCCTTTTATCCTCTTAGCACACCCTAAGAGATTAACTTACTTAATCTCAACGGAGAACCCAATTCGTGATAGTTATACTGAGTAATTCTAGACCTTGGCTTTGGGCTCATGACTTCCCTCCACCAAGTGTGCTATTAAACCTCTTGGCATCGTCATCGCCCTCGTATATTATGAATTTAATTAACCTCTTTAATCATTCTCACTCGATCAACACATAATTCAACGAGATATAACACCGTAAACCAACTTAGTCATATGTATATCACCAAATGTATGCCAATTCAGTCAAAGTACACTTATTATAACTTAAATTAGGGTAAGAATAGGATTGGGTAAGCATTGGCATCAATTTGGAATGTTTTTGACAAAATTTAAATGGGGGTGGCAGAAACACTGGCACGGTCCGGGCCTCCCAGGCGCACGGTCTGGGCCTCCTAGCGAGTGAACCAATTTCACCACCAGTGTCCTGCGCACGGACCGGGCCCCAGGGCGCACAAACCGGGCCCCCTGTGCAGTTCACAAAACACTTAATCCAATCAATACCTTAACTCAATTATATCAATAACAGAACCATAAACAATCAAAGAACACTCCAAACATCAAAGTGTTCATTTTATTCTAGTTTCTAGACCATCATGCTTAACTCTCATATCCAATAATTTACATCAATCAAGGAATACAACTAAGTTCAGCACATCTGTGGTACCATTTCAATATTTCAGCACAATCAAACCAACCAAATTTACATGCATTCCATTATACTCAGAACCTACATGTTTCTAAGAATCAAATCTCATAAAAACACAAAATAAGACAAGGATCTTACCTCAAGTCGTGATACACACACAATCAAGCAAGAAAATGAACTCCCAACCCTCTACAAGCTCCTAGAACTTCAAATATTAGCTAGAGACTCCAAACCCTCTCCTCAAGTCTTTAAGTCAACAATGTAACTATAAGAAGGCCCTAATCAAGCTCCAATTTTGACATGCAACCAAGAAATCCAGCTCAATCAACTTCAACTCTTGGTATTTTCGAAAATGAGGGTGAGGATGGGGAAGGATTGTTGAACCAGCTATGTTTAGGCTTTGAACTTTCAATCTAAAGTAGAATGACAAAGGGAAGAGAGGGATTTACCAAGAATGTGCTTCAGTTTTGGTTCCATGCATGGGGTCATCTCTCTCATTCTCCTCTCTTCTCCCTCTTCGACCCTCTTCTCTCTTTTCCCTCTCTCAACACCTCTTTTATATTTAAAATGAAATTAAGAGGGAGTGTTTCACTACAAAAAAATCGACGATTTCCGACGGCGAAATCCGTCGCAAATACAGTGATTTTCGTCGCAAGTTAACGTTTCCGACAGACTTTCCGACGGAACAAATTTCGTCGCAAAATCGCTCGTCGCAAATCATTTCCGACAGATATTTTCGTCGCAAATGTCTCCATCGCAAAGTCATCAGAAATCCATTGCAAATATCCGTGGCAAAGTCGTCGCAAACACTGACACCCTTTCGTCGCAAATCCGTCGAAAATCCGTCGCAAATGATATGAGTTTTCTTAAATAACTGTCAAAATTCCGTTGCAAATTTTTTAAAATTTCGCCGTAAATTCAATAATTATCCATTGAAATTCCGTCGCAAATTCCGTCGGTACGCAAAAAAATTACATTCTTAAAAATTAGCCATTCGCAATAATTCCCTGCCAATTCAATTCAGACTCAATTTCACCAATTCAATTCAATCCAAACCACTAAAGTGTCAAACATACATAAACTACTTAATGTTAAAAGTGTCAAGCATACCAAATATCAAAACATAATCCGCCAACTTAGTTAAACATAAACTACACTAATGTTAAAAGTGTCAAACCAATCCACCAACTTAGTTAAAAGTGTCAAAGATACGAAATATCAAAATATATCAAAACATACCACTATATTTTCACAATATTCCTAACAAATCAAAAACGATAATCATTACTATATTGTATAATTCATTAAACTAAGATATTTTACACATTAATTAAAACATAAATTACCTATGTGCCGTCAATAACCCTTATCATAAGTGTAGTCTATGTGATCTCCACGTCTCCATCATCTGCAGCGTCGTCCTGGTCATGCTGGGCGTCCTGGTCCTGCTGGGCAGGGTGGTCCTGCTGGGCAGGGTGGTCCTTCTCGGGCGGCTGCCAATCAAGTGGAGGTACTGGAATCCCAGAATGGCTAAATACGTAGTCAAGAAGTTGTTGTTGTCGTGCAACCTTCTCCTCCTGCTGTGCCATCACCTCCTGCTGTCGTGCAAATTGATCTGTCAATGACCGGATGAACCTAAGGGCCTCAGGGGGCAGGCTCTCACTCGTCGAAGCTCCAGAGTCTAACTTATTGCCATATATGCCTCCTGTCCCATACAAACGGCTCTGATTGAGCCCCCAACAGCTTCCTGCCACAACATCCGCTTCAACTTCTCCAACTCAGCGGGATCTACTGGTAGATTAGTCTAAGACAACAGCCGGTGAAACTCCTCTTATTAAATTCACACAAAAAATACCAAAAGAATCTAAATTAAATACAACACCAGTGAAACCAAATGTAATTAAAACTAACTAAAATGCATCCAAATAGAACATCAACACCAGCAAAATGCACTTAAATAAAAGGCTAAAGTGCTCCCGGGGTCCCTTATCTTTATTTAAAGTACCGATTTGGTCCTTTATCTTTTTTTTGTCCCAAATCAGTCCTTTATGTTTTAAATTTTTGACACATAAAATTCAATAACATGATCCTTGAATTCTTAAAATTCAATAAACAAACGGTTAGCAAGTGGCTTCAGTCTCAAGAGGGTGGGTGAATTGAGATTTTAAAAATGAAGTCCCCTTTAACGACGTGATTGATTTTTCGCGCAGGTTTATGGAACGAATTAACGATAAACGAATACTGAAAATAAAGCAGGTTAGAATACAGAGTTTTTATACTGGTTCGGTCACCTCCAAGTGACCTACGTCCAGTCCTCACACCCTTGTGAGATTTTCCACTAACACAACAAAGATTACAGGTGCTTTGGAAACCTTTACAGACTCGGGCACTCTTCTCCTAGGATACCCCACCTATGAAGAGTCCTCAAATCTACCACAACAACAGCAACAAGAGATACCCCACCCTTGTTACAACCAGTAACCCTAGAGAGATACCCCACCCTTGTTACAACCAATAACCCTAGAGAGATACCCCACTCCCTAGTACCAACAGCAACCCTAGAGAGATACCCCACTCCCTAGTACTGCCAACAACGTAAAACAAATTTCAAACCCAACTCTAACCCTAGAGAGATACCTCTTATGAAGGCAGATTACATAATTTGAGGATCACCAACCCAACTCTAACCCTTGAGAGAAATCAGCTCTGACAGATGAAAAATACTTGAAGAACAGAAGTGTGTGTGCTTGGGTTTTTGAGTTTTGCGTTTCAGCGTAAGCGTAAGAATGGGTTGTGTTTTTCTGAGAAACACTAAGTCCCTATTTATAGATTTGGGAGAAATATGACCATTGAATGAGATCAGAGAGTTTAGAAATCGATTTTTGCTTGAAATGCTTAGGAGTGAAAATCGATTCTTGTCTTAAAAATAGGAATAACTCATAAGTGTGTGATCGATTGATTACTTCTAAAGGATAAGTGGAAATTGCTTCTTAGCTTAAAAATATTACCGTTGATGGCTTTTAAAAGGAAGGAAATCGATTTTATGCTTAGATGCATGAGGAGAAGAATTGATTCTTAGCTTGAAGTAGTACAGTTTATGAATCGATTCATTGCTTGATTAAAGTAAGAGGCAAATCGATTTATGGCTTTGGAAACCGGAAGGAAATCGATTTTGCTTCTTTAAAATTGGAAGGAAATCGATTTTGCTTCTTTAAAATAGGAAGGAAATCGATTTTGGTCTCAGAAATAATAGGAATCGATTCTTGGCTTTTGAAATAGTTTGGGAATCGATTCTTGGCTTTAGTAAATGAGTCATGAATCGATTTCTATCCTTTGCACAAGGCTGAAAATCGATTCTTGGCTTTAGGAAAGAAGTCATGAATTGATTTCTAACTTTCACAAAATAGTTTTTATGTTACGTGCCTTACCTATGTGCATGCATGCATTTTGAAAACTGTGAAGGCTATGAAACTGTGAGATGAGCTGACCCTCAGAAGCGGCTTACAATATATCCTAGGACACGACCCAAACCCTAGAGACTACCCTTACTTCTTGAGTCTTGTTTGTGCCTTGGATTTCCGCTTGGTCATTTTCCTCTTTGAACACATCATCAAAACCTAACCTGCTTGTCATTTTGACTTCGAACACATCATCATCAAAACCTCACATGCAAAAGCAATATAACCACACAAACCAGTAAAGTCTAAAATAAAACTAAAGTCTAAAATCCAGTAAACAAACCAATAAAGTCCTTGAATTATGGATATAGAATGAACATGGTCCTTGAATTCTTAAAATTCAATAAACAAACAAGTAAACAAACCAGTAAAGTCTAAAATAAAACTAAAGCCAAAAATCCAGTAAACAATTAGGCCAAAGGCTACAGATTTACAAAGTTACCAATCTCATTGCAAACTAAGATACAACACCTTGCAACCTTTTCATTAAAATCATAAATATACCTGAGTAACGCGAGCACGCTCCTCTACAAAGTCGTCTGTGCCCCCTCCGAATGTGGGTGTGGCGATGGAGCTCATCTACATGTGGCTTCTGCCCCAACTCCTTGGACTATAATTAAAAATATAAGTTAGAAAATGGTGAATTATAATGGCATAGGGAAAAGATAAGTTCAAGTATATACCAATCTCTCTACATGCTGCAACATGGAGATACAACCTCCAGTGTGCAAGTTTCCTCCTTTTTCTGATGCCCTATTCTTCTTATTCCGCTCACACCTAGCCAAGAATTTTGGATCATTATTCCAATGGTGAAGTAGACGATCATAGACTAGATCTCCTATCCAATCTAGTCGACGCCCCAGCACACGGACACCTCTTAGCATATCAGCGAGTCGAAGGGCAGCTTTCTTAAGAAAAAGATCCCAAACGGCGGCCTCCTGCGACTTACACCGTGCAACTTTCTTCTGCATTGTGAAAACATTTACAAGACAAGAATTGGGCCTAAACCCAACTCTCTTCAAGTGTTCAATGACCTCCGTTGGACTCTTAATCTTTCCACATTTACATTTGACGCACGGACATCGAATCCCACCTTCAACTCTAAATTGTTCTTGACTAAATGCAAAAAGAACAAACTCCCACACGCCATCTACAAAAGATTGTTTCAAACGCGCTCTTTTTGGAAACAACCTATCATACATCCAAAGGCGGTGCGAAGGAGGAAATTCCATTCTGCACATTTAAAATTGGTGATATATCAAATAGGGAACGATGGATGTCCATCAAGAGAGAGAACGAGAAATGTATTTAAACGATGGATGTCCACCGAGAGAGAACGAGACATGATACATTTCATATCATATTAGCTAATTTCAAGTTAAAACTATAGAGCTAATTTCAAATTCAAGTGACTTTACAAATTAAAGAAAGCAAATATAGAATAAATCAAGTTACTTAACAAATTCAATATACTTTTACTCATGCCCAAATATTGCATCCATCCATATTCAATCAATACTTTTACACATAACTATCTAGACAATGACATTAAATCAATCCCTCTTCCAACATCAATAAGTTGTCAAGAGTGGGAAAAAGGATTAAAAAAAGATGTAAATCATTTTATTATTGTAGTGTATAAGAAATCAAGCAATGTATAGATAAGAAGCCAAGCAAAGGACGAACTTCCTATTTGACTCAAAAGCAATGCATACACTTTCTTATGGTATATAACAATACAACTAGCAAGATGGCCAAGGAAACAAACACAAGACTAACAATTTCATCTCTAATGAGTAAAATCATTCCAAACATTTTCTAATGAGTAAAATCAACTTTTTCTAATAAGTAAAATCACTCCAGCTGCAGTTTCTGGCCACTTACCAGCTAGAACCGCAGTCCCAATGCAAGAAAGTACTCCCGAAAGGAAGGAGTTAAATGGAAGTAACCCACCAAAGCCATGTAAATTACCTGCTCATAAAGAAAAAAGAAAAATATTAGTTTCAATAAGTGGTCTGTCCACTCCTGGCAAGAAGCAAACATTACTTAAATTCCCTAAAAATACAAACATTAAATACTGCATGATTTCAATAGCAGAATGTGCCATCCAAGTAGCAACAGAATTCATAATTTCAATAGCTGGGCAACAATTGCAAAACACAAATTCCCTAAAATTCTGATTTAGTGGAATTAGTTGCTCAGGATCAAAGAAGACTAACATGAAAACAAGCACATTGTCATACATGCTAGTAGTGGCAGGCTTGTCATCAATAACAACAAAAGCTTTGGACAAAATAAATGTTGGATCAGTCAATGCCCAAGGTCCAATTTTACAACTGTCAATCATGTTTAAGAGATAATAGCAAGGGGCTCCAATATATAGGCTTTTGAATTGGAAGTATTTGAGATCACTAGTATGTGCCATGATAGAATTGAATATAACTTCATCTACCAGAATAGTTGGTTGGTGTAGGATATCACCAAACCCAATTAAAGCAACAATAGCATAATTAGTTTGAATGGAATTAGCTACCTCCTCGAAGTACTGTGTAAATCAATTTTTAGCAGCAAACAAGGCATTTAACTCAATTTCTAGTAGCATAAAGAGGATTTTAGTAGTTTTATGCATCCTTTTAGTAGTTTAAATCAATTTCTAGCAGCAAACCAGGCATTTAATAAAAATAGGAGCATTTAATAAAAACAGAACCAATCTCATTTAATAAGTACCACAATGCACATAACAGAACCAAACTCACTGAATCAAAGTAAAAAGAAAATAAAAATAGGAGTAGTAGATGCTTTTGAGTATAGTAGGTAAGAGCCCTTTTGGGTTCTAACTCAGTAGTTTGTGAAAGTAATCCCAATTAAAAAGCCAATCTTATACAAGACAAGTTAAAAAACCTTGTCATCTAGACAGGAAAGTTTCTTCAATCTTTGAACACAAGGAACATATTTTAAAACACTTTTTGGGATTTAAAATCACAATCAAAAGAAAAACTTGTTCCCACCCCAAACACATAATAGTGATGAAACACACATGACCCAAACAAATCTGACCATTAGCACACAGGAAAAACGAGCTGGAGAGACTACTATTGTCTTGTTTATATTTAATTACAAGAGAATATTTGTGAAATGCAAATTATAAGAGGAAAAAACTAAAAAACCAAAACAAAATTATGCAGTCCTTAGGAAAAAACTAACAAACCAAAATTTAGTACAAAAGCATAGCATGATAATGTACTAAACCCAGATTCACTAACCCGGTAGAAATTTAAACATAAGACAATATAATAAAACTCAACCAATTGCTACAATTGCATACTCAAAATTAGTTCAAATATTTTATGGCCAAACAAACATGAAAAGAAGTGATTTTAGATGTACATTTCTCATGCCAACAAATAGATCAAAACTGAAAGCATATTTACAAATTAATAAAAACAAAGGCAAATCACCTACATAAGACTGATCCACAAAAATCAGATAAATCCCTAAACTAAAACTTCTATTTTCAAATCAGACCAAGATTCATAATGAAAACTGTCATTTTCAACTCAAGGGAAGGCTTCAAAAAAAATTGGTACATTTAGGGTTTTTGAAAGCAAGTGAAATTAGGGACAAATTAAAGAAATTAATAGAAATTACATGCGGTGGAGAAGAGGTGTAGAAGCACCAGAGAAACGGAAGAGAAACGGGGGAGAAATGGTTGCCGGAGAAAGGAGGAGAAATGCGAGCGAGACTATCTTCGTGTCTATGGAGCACGTTTAGCGGCGGCGGCGGAGGGAGGAGAGTGGTGTTACTGGCAGGGTCGTGGGAGGAGAGACTGAGGGAAAGAACGAGAGTGAGGAGAGTGTGATTCTGAGGGAGAGAACGAGAGCGAGGTTAAGTTTTAATTTTGGATTGTTGGTTTGCGACGGATTTTAAGGGGTTTGCAACCAATAATTCCGTCGGAAATTAGCGGCGACTCTGATTCCGTCGGAAACTTGCGCGTGAATTTGTCCGCCTTTTTAATTTAACAGTTGCGACAGAATGTTTTACGTGGGAAATGTTCGCAGGAAACAAGCCTTATTCTTGTAGTGTTTGGTTGGGGTTCAGGTGAGCGTATTTTAAATTAGTGGGTAATTCCTATTTTACCCTTGTTTTCTTCTCACAAATTCTAAAACCCCAAAATTTATTTTTTAACTACTCAATCACCATTTACCATTCAAATAGACATAAAACAATTCAATCACAAAATTATCACTTCACACAACAATTAAATAATTCACTTAAAAATCAAAGTAATAAAAAAAATTAATTTGGGTGTTACATATAGAGGGTAGAAAGAATATGGTAATAACAGGCTATTGGGATCCTATTCCCAATTTTTCCCGTAATTTAATCAAATCGGCTCATTTGGACTCGGCCAGACTCTTTCCTTGGCTAAGCATTCCCTCGGCCAATCACTCAGCAAATTTTTGGTGTTAACAAATTTTTTGGTTCATGCACATTCCTTCCTAAGTGACTGGTGAATCTAAATTTTTGAATGGAATCCTTATAAACTCATCAGCCATGAATATTCGGAAGCTAATTTGGCGAAAGTTTTGAACAAAATTATTGTGTTATGTTCCTTTCAAAACACGATTTAATTTTATTTCAGCGAGATTATCCACGATTTGATTTTATCTCAGTGACATCCACCAATAGTTTGTTGTCTTCGGCCACCTCACGGTTGATGCCTCCCCATCTTCTCATATGTCTATACCCACATCGCATGTTTCTCTTCTCTCTCTTTAACTTTTTCCTCCTATTTCTTTCTCTACCTTTCTTTTAAGATGCATGGATTCTAATGAAACAAGTATAAAGAGCAAGTGAGAATGGGACAAAGTACTCGTTTTATTGACTATAAACAAGTACTGTGAAAATCAACTCCTAGCAGAATGCTAGGGAGGAATGAGTACAATTCAGAGAATGATGCCAGTACAGAGAGAGAGGAAGAAAGTAGAATACTACCCAGTACAAGCATACTCTAATTTCCCTTTCCCATTTCTATTTGTACTCTCAGTTGGTGATGAAGTCACGAAGGCGTGAGTTGCATTTCTTCTCTCTCATGCCACGCCCTTCTTCACAAGATTTGCTTTGGATTCCATTTTCTGTTGCGTTGCTCTCAGCACAAGTACTATTCTCCCCTTCATTTGCTGACTCAGCTAATTCTTTTGTCATATTACCGTTTGGATCCATTACAATACCATCCCCTTTAAACACAACCTTGTCCTCAAGGTTGAAATCACTACCAGCACAGTTCTTGTTGACAGCACAGCTTCTGGTTTCAATACAAGCCCCAATTCTGTTGTCTGCAGTGGTATTGGAACGTATTGATATGTTCCATTCCCCTTGAAAGCCTTCAATTGGGAAATATGAAGGATTACCCAACCTTTATAAGCTCTCACACCGGGCTTGGTCCACCCGATGTGGGACTCATTACATAGCACCCTCCTTCAAGGCCAACGTCTTCGGTGGCCCACGGCACTTCACTCGATGGCACTTTACTCGACGGGTTACACCGCCAGTCAGAACCCTCCGTGTCCGAGAGCCGTCAGCCTCTCAATGAAAGCACCAATGTAACTGACTCACGCCAGTTAAGCCTAACTCTACCTAAAACCATGGCTATAAGTGGAGGATTACCAAACCTTTATAAGCTCTCACACCGGGCTTGGTCCACCCGATGTGGGACTCTTACACTTCTCCTTCTTATTATTTAGAAGGGTAGCATTCAACAAGCCCCAAGAACAAACAAAGGCATTGATTGTCACAGACCAGAAACCCATGATAGGGATAATTTATTGATTCATATTAGAGTTTAAGACAATAGGTATATAGGGTTAATGAATTATGGACCTCTATTCGTTTTATGTTTTAACTTTAAATACAACCGCGTACTACCACCGATCAATCTACTAGGAATCTAAACACTTGTTCAGCAAACGAACTTAAAAAAATCTTATGGGAAATCCAACTTTACCCCATATCACCAACTCTCGGAGAGTTAGAAGAGAAAAAGAATAAATATGAAACTCAAAAGAGAGAAAGAACTGCTGAAGAAGAGGCTGCTAGAAGAGAAAGAAATAAGCTCAAAAGTTGAGAAGGCTACAAAAGAAAGAAGGTTGTAGTTGATGAGAAGGCTCATAGTGAAAGATCTTCTCGAGTTAAGCAATCCACCTAACAGGGTTCTCCCACAACACATGTAGCTGAGAAAGCTAGAAACTCTACTACTCCTTTGAAAGTCTTTGTTATATCATCAGCAAAAAGAAGGAATATTGACGAGAAGGATAATCAAAACACTAGCAACACATGGGCCACACCTATGAGGGACCTCATGGAAGAAGCTTTTGGAAAGGATGCATTTTTTACAACAGTAAAGGAACCTAGCCAAAAACCTTCACCTCCTCCAACATTAACCGTTACCTAAATTCTTCCCCAATCCATAACTCACATCATCCTCAATTGTCAACCTCACCATTACAAATAATCCTCTTCATATTCCATCTAGGTTTGGCTCCCATAACACTAAGTTCTTTCATGAAGGCCCTCAAAACAAGCCTTTTGAAGGCAACTTTGACCTTGAGGCGAAATCTCTCAAGTGCTTTTGATGGTTAACAAAAAATTTTGATGAAAAGCTTCAGCTTTCTAATTTCATATGTATCTAATGCATCTTATTGAGTAATCACTTAGAATAAGTAACCATAGCCAATGCTTTAAGAAGAGTACTCTTGTTGAAGTATTTTGAGAAGACTTGAAGCGATATTGAAAGCCAAGGATGCAAGAAGTCAAGCCATGGTAAGTATTCCATAAACTTCCAAGTAGGGGTGTCAAAATGGATGAATTGGATGGATATGGATATGGATTATAATGGATGGATTAGAGAAATCCATTCAAAAATTTATATCCATTAGGATTGTATCAAACAAATCCAATCCAATTCATCCATGGAAAAAAAAAGTCCATCCAATTCATCCATTAACAACTTCTTTATGGATGGATATCCAATCCATCCACTAATACCTTTAAAAAATAAAAAAATCTTTTAATAAAAAAATCTTTTTATGAAAAAAAATATATTTTTTAATGTTGCAGCAAAAAAATTTATGAAGAGATAAGAATACTCAAGAACATGCCCTCTCAACAAATCACTGAATGAAGAGTTAACATTTATGAAGACTAATAAATGCTATCATAGACAAAGAACTCTTAAATGATGTTTAGAACACTGGTTTTTAAGGTTAAGAATATTTGAGAAGACAGAGAATAAGAAGCCTATTTCCTTTTGCAAGTACAATTTTCTACAGAGTAACAAAAAGCATACAACGATTCTATTTGCTTCTGGACCACAACCAACAGATCTATCTCAACTCAAAAGGGTTGTATTAGGTGTGTAAATTAGGTAGAGTTGTCTGAAAAAAAATAACTAGAGAAATAGTAAAAATACTCACTAGGTCTGAGAAGTCGATGTAACCCACTATTTTTGGGTGAACTACTACAATTTATGTATGAAGATTTTGAAATCACTTTGGGTGAACTACTACTAGTTTTGCACTAACTACTACTATTTTTGCATTAAAAATCACTTTTATATAGAAGATTTTGAAAACAGAGAAGACTGAGCATTAATGCCTTCTTAACACAACACTGTTTTCTCGAATATTATTTTACTACCCTTCCTAAGCCTTTCACATTGTTAAAACGGAGTAAATTTTTTAAGTCACCTTGCTAATATATTATCCAATAATCACACATTGTGTCAAAAAATCCAATAATCACACTTGTGTACATAGTAAAAAATATTTGCAAAAAAAGTGTACTTTCTTATCCTATCTTGTCTTGAGAAGGTAGACTCAAGTGAGTCTTTTCATCTCAAAGTAATAATTAAGAAGGTTGTTAAATTTTAGTCATCTTAACTCACTCTTTATTCTAGCAATGTTTAAAACTACTTTTTTTTGAAGCAATGTTTAAAACTACTTGTGAAACTTCACATGTTTAAAACTACTTGTGAAGTTGTTTACACAATTTCAGATTAATTTTAGGATTATTTACACTTTTGGCCCCCTTATAACTCATCCACGATTTTTGTCTCCTAAATTTTTACTATTATTCAAAATTGTAAAATGCTTGCCTCTACCAAAATTGATGGACCCATTGACTCTCATGGTACTAAGCTAAATGATGTGGCATACCACAATTGACTGCAACGTGGTTTTTTTAAATTAAAAAATAATATTTAAATATAATATTTTGTTTTTTGAAAAATTGTTTTTATTATTTAAGTTATCTTAATCTTAATCTTAATCTTAACTATACTCATTTGAGAATCTGTCCACATCAGCTCCTGAAAATTACAATTCAGCCGCCACTTAATCGTTCAGATAAAAAACACGTGTCATCGAACCCCCGACCATTGGTTAAGAGAGGTTCAGCCCCAACCGCTGAACCCCACGCTCTGGGTTTGCATCAATTGTCGTTGTTAAACTACATTTAATTACATTCTTATTTAACATTTTAACCTTTGTCCAATTTATCAATTTGACGAAATCATTGAGCTTTTTATTGGAATATGAAACGTAAATTTCAAATTGTACATTTTGAATTCTGAAAATTCCAATTTAATAGTTTTGAGCATTTTACTAAATTCTTGAATTCTTGAATTTATTTCACATAGTCAATTAACGAAAAAGGAAACATTACAGCCCGTATAAAGAGTTCCATATGGCAATGCCAATTATACAAATACACTATTGCGCAAAAGTTTAAATATGCATTTAAAACAAAAGTTTTAAATGAAAATTATATTAAATTGTTGATCTGTTAATATTTATATTAAATGTTTATTCAAAAAAGTGTGATTTTTGACCGGGGTATTACAACATATGAATATGGAAATTGTTACGTACTGGGCCTTTTTAAGGCTTTCACCATGGCCCAACACCAAAATGCCAATTCTATTAAACAATGGTGAAGATCAAAGACCTAGATCCAATAGTTCTCACTGATCCCCAAAACCTATAAATAAGCATTCGATGTTAGCATTTAAGGTACACACTCTCCAATTATCTCACTTGCAACTGACCCACTTGCTGACTTGAGCGTCGGAGTGTCATTGCAGGTACCATCCCACCTCGGATCGGAGCCCAAACTCGGATTGACCAAGAACACCGCTACTGGTGGCTGGAAAAGTGTGCAAGGATACACAGTCACAAACAAGTAGTATAAAAGATCTGTTCTGGACTGGACCAGGAGGTCCATTCAGCAATACCGGGAGGTGCTTTTAGCAATTGGATATGGATTGGCCCAATCATTTCGGCCCATATCCACAACATACAAGTCCAGTTAAGGCCATCACACTTGAATGGATAAGATCGATTCTACTGATCCGACGATCCACAAACGGGCACGATTTCCTATAAATATCGGCTCACATGTAACATCCCCTAATTAGCTAATTAGATTTAATTAAATTAGCACGAGGTTAAGTTGATTAGTTTGCATTAATTATGTGATATAGAAATAAATAAAAACTATAATAATGCATAGTTAGAAAAATTGTGTTAAGTTAATAGAATTTGGCTAAGTTATTAGAGTAGACCATGTCATGGTATGAGAAATGAACTAATTGCTGAGGGATATTTTAGTCTTTGCAACCTTTTAGCTTGTGATAACCAGCTGAACACCACAACACACCTCATTTTTAGTTTCAGCAAAAGAAAGAAAGAATAGAAGAGAGGGAGTTTGAGAGAGGAGGAGGAGAGAACTCGAGAGAGAGAGAGTGGAAAAGAAAGAGAGGGATCCTACCTCAAACTTCTTTGCATGTCCAATCTGAATCCATCACCCTCCACCATTCTCCTTCTTCTTCCCATTGACCCCATTTTCTAAGCAAGCAACCACCTCAACTCCAAAACACCATTATTGTCCATATGAAGCTCCAAGCTCCAAAAATGGAGTCTAATAGCTGAATACAGTTGCATGTTCATTTTGGGAGCCACAAAGTGAGTAGCAACCCTCATAGGGTAGATTGGGAGTGAAGTTCGAAGTGGTAGAGGCCAAGCTCTATCGGTTCAGTTTTTGGAGCGTTTGGAGTAGCGTGGAGTCGAGTCCGAAGTCGTTCGTGAAGTCATTTCGTCGTTCCATCTCGCGGATTCGTTGAGTTTGCGATTTTCATCGCAACCGGTGAGTTCTATAACTCGCTTAGGGAATATGTTGTGTTTCCGAGTCTTCGCTTTTCGAAAACCGTTTTATTGAAAAGATTGTGATTATAACTATGAATTTTCTTGATTGATTGTTTGGATGTGCCGGATTGAATTGATAGACATTGCTATAATATACTGTTTCCATGTATGTTTGAGATTGGGTCTCGATTGGAAGAGAAATGAGAATCGGAGTGGAACGGATTTAATCATGAAAAACCTATTTTCTGGAAAACTGATAGAGACGCACGGATCGTGTGCCTATGAGCACGGGTCGTGCGCCCCCATCTGATACGACAAGATTTGGATTTTTAAACACGCACGGATCGTGTGGCTAGTCGCACGGGTCGTGCGAATGTTTCTGGAACTTTCTACAATTTTATTGAATAACGCACAGATCGTGCGCTTAGTCGCACGGGTCGTGCGTATCTTTCTGGAATTCTTCTACAAATTGTTCAAAAACGCACGGGTCGTGCGCCTACACGCACGAGTCGTGTGAGACTTTCTGACCTCCAATTTTAAAGTACCTTTTATCCATTCCAAATGATTCCAATCCTCTTCTAATCCATTCCCCATGGTTCCACAACAATGTAAAGGTAACAATGGTATGAGATTGAATATGTTCGATAGAAAGTTTGTGTGTTATGAATAAAATGAAATACCGCACTTAGAGAACGCGAGAGTGCATATGTCAACAATGATAATAATACACGGTATTTGACTGATATTATACACTGTATTTGACTGATATGGTACATGGTACTTGACTGAAATGACTAACAGCCCATTGCGGGTACACAGACTGATAATGTATAATAAATACAAGAGGAAAAAGGGTGACGACCCTAAGAGGTTTGCATACTAGGGGAGGGGAAGTCATGAGCCCCAAAACCTAGACTCAAGAATGTTTCCCCCACTAGAAATAGCGGGATGGGTTCACCAAAGTCAAGAGATACCTATAAAATAGGTAGACTGAGGTGTTATGCTAAAAACATGGAACAAAGATTGCATGCTTCATGTGTCGCTTAGGAGGGCCATGAGCATGAAGGTTACAGGAACTAAATGTATTTCCACGTGGTTGCTTTTAGGACCACGAGTTCAAAACAAGGCATAATGAACCGTTAGAGTTAGTAAGGGGTCTCGATAGGACTCACTGAGATAATGTTTATCTCACCCTTCATATTTGTGGTTTTTACAGAGAAATAGGGGAAAGCAAAGGCGGTAAAGCACGGTTAGCCAGTACGACTCTTGGAGTCATTGAAGACCGAGTTTCATGTTTTAGACCTTTGTTCTATTTACTGTTTCTATGTCACCGATTGTATAACTTTCATTGTTAAGTTGTAAAATCGTTTCCGCTACTTTATGTTTTGAGTATTGAACACCAGGATTATGTATAAGTCTTAAGTTTGAAACTTAAGCATTTTCAGGAAGTTTATGAGGTTCAGAGAACCATTTGATATGTATTATCGAAAGCTTTAGTTGTGTTCAATATTTCAATAACAGGAAGTTACTCTGATGTATGCCATTTAGTGCATTTCGGTGATTCTATATGTTAGAATTTATCGGGGTGTTACATTATGGTATCAGAGCAGTTCGACCTAGTCGGGCTTAGACAGTTAGGGTGGTTTTGTCCCTCGAGTAATTCTGCTATCTTGCTTCTTGTGATACTAAGAGACATTGAGACTGATCAACTTAATACTTGGTGTATCATTTGCAGAATTATGGCAGGAGGATCGAGGAATAACCCACCGATTGATCCGCATTCGGCATGGATGCAGAACGTGATCGAGAGACAGCAGAAGATGATGGAAGATATGTTGCAAATGCAGCAGAATGCCCAAGCTCAGCCTCAGCAAGTCCCTGAGCCTCAAGTTGACCCAAGGAGGGTTTTCTCTGAATTCCTGAAAATGAAGCCGTCCGAGTTCAGAAGAGGACCGGATGTCATGGAAGCCCAGCATTGGCTAGACGATATAGAGAAGATTTTCGTAGCTATGCAAGTCACTGATGATGACAAGCTGAGACTGGCAACTCATGTGCTGAAAGGTGAAGCTAACAACTGGTGGACTAATACCAAAGCCAGGATGGTAACTAATGATACTCCCCAAACTTGGGAACATTTCAAGCAGGTATTTTTGGAGCAGTTCTTTCCAACAGCCATGAGGTTCGACAAGGAGAACGAATTTCTGACTCTCACTCAAGGAAGCTCGACTGTGGGTCAGTACACGGCTAAGTTTGAAGAGTTATATCAATTCTTCGGTTTGGCCGGGTATGCTCCCAATGACAAGTGGAAAACCGAAAGGTTCAAGTATGGGCTAAGGGAAGACATTGCTCAGAGTTTGAGTTCTTTTGCTTATACTAACTATGCTGCCATGGTTCAACAAGCACACATAGCTGAGAGTGACTTGAAGAGGTTATATGCAAGTAGGAAAGTATTCCATCAGAATAAGAAGAATGTTGGATCATCCAACAATCACACGGGTCCCAGGCACAACTCCAACAAGGGGAAGCAGGTTCAGTCGTCGAACTCCTCAAGGTTCAGTACTTGTTCCAACTGTGGAAAATATCATCAGGGTAAATGCCAAATGGGATCCAACCAGTGTTATTTCTGCAAGAAGGAAGGTCATTATGCACGGGATTGCCCAGAGAAGGAGAAGAGTCAAGGAAGTAACCCTGCTGCTACTACAACTCATGGGAGGGTTTACACCTTGGACGCCCAGAAGGTCACACCGTCAGATAATCTACTAAGGGGTATGGGATCTCTTTTTAATAACTCTGTTAGTATTTTATATGATTCAGGTGCGACCCATTGTTTTATATCTCACGTTTGTGCCGAACGGTTGGGATTGGCTTTAACTCCTTTGCCTCAACCAATCTCCATTAAGACCGCTGCTGAGGGTAGTGTTCAGACCCAAGCGATATGTGAAAACTGTCTTCTATCCATTGGAGACAGGAATTTCGTGGTAGACTTCATTTGTTTACCAATGAAGGGCATGGATGTCGTCCTAGGAATGAGTTGGATGACGGCCAACCATGTAACTATAGATTGCTTCCATCGAACTATCGGTTTCGCCTCCGAGTCAGTAGAGCTACAACCGCCCAATTCTGAAGCTGTTATTTCTTTCACTTCGGCCAGTAACTATCTGTTCCAAGGCGCAGAAGCTTACGTCATGATGCTGTCTGCATCTACTGAGACAGGTCAGGATTTATCTTCTGTGCAAGTTGTTAATGAATTCCTTGATGTGTTTCCCGATGAAGTTCCTTCACTTCCTCCGGATCGTGAGGTGGAATTCTCTATAGAGTTGGTTCCGGGCACTGGACCTATTTCTATAGCCCCGTATAGAATGTCACCATTAGAGTTGAGGGAATTGAAAGTTCAACTGGAAGAGCTAATTTCCAAGCGGTTCATCCGGCCGAGTGCCTCACCATGGGGTGCTCCAGTGTTGCTTGTCAAGAAGAAGGACGGAAGTATGAGATTGTGTATCGATTATCGTCAGTTGAATAAGGTGATTGTCAAGAACAAGTACCCTCTACCGAGAATTGATGATTTGCTGGATCAGTTGAGGGGAGCTTCTGTATTTTCAAAGATTGATTTAAGATCCGGCTATCACCAAATCAGGGTTCGAGCTTTCGACGTCCCGAAGACCGCTTTCCGTACGAGCTATGGACACTATGAATTCGTAGTGATGCCCTTCGGTTTGACCAATGCTCCAGCTGTATTCATGGATTATATGAATCGGATTTTTAATCCTTTTCTGGATCAGTTTGTGGTGGTGTTCATTGATGATATCTTGGTGTTCTCTAAGACAACTGAGGAGCATGTGCAACATCTCCGAATTGTTCTGAACGTACTCCGAGAGAAGAAGTTGAATGCTAAGCCATCCAAATGTGATTTTTGGATGCCCGATGTTAAGTTTCTGGGTCATGTGATATCTCAGGAAGGTGTTGCAGTGGATCCCAGTAAGATTGAAGCTGTGGTAGACTGGGAACAACCATCCACGGTTACTGAGGTAAGAAGTTTCTTGGGATTGGCTGGGTATTATCGGAGATTCATTCAAGGATTTTCCCAGCTGGTTCTTCCACTCACGCGGTTAACTCGCAAGGGCCAGCCGTTTGTTGGGACTCAGACTGTGATGATTGTTTCACGGAATTGAAGGATCGTTTGACTTCTGCACCTATCCTGATTCTTCAGGATCCGTCAGTAGGATTCCAAATCTATTGCGACGCTTCTGGTAAGGGTTTGGGATGTGTCCTGATGCAGAATCATCAAGTAGTTGCTTATGCCTCCAGACAGTTGAAGCCGCATGAAGAGAATTACCCAACTCATGATTTAGAGTTGGCGGCGATTGTGTTTGCCCTAAAGATTTGGAGACATTACCTGTATGGGTCTCGTTTCGAAGTCTTTAGTGACCACAAGAGCCTTAAGTATCTATTTGACCAAAAGGAGCTGAACAACAGACAGAGGAGATGGGTAGAATTCTTGAAGGATTACGATTTTGAATTGAAGTACCATCCTGGTAAGGCTAATGTTGTGGCCGATGCTTTAAGCAGGAAGTCTATCCATACTGTAGAGTTAATGATGCACGAGATGTCATTGTTGGAATCATTCAGAGACCTTAATTTGAGAGTAAAATCAAGAAGGAACAGGTTGGTGTTGAGTCACATTCGGATTTCAAGTCCCTTGAGGAACCTTATTCGCTCAGCCCAAGAAGGTGATGTAGAGCTGCAAGCGCAGAAGAAATTGCCGAACTACACCGAAGACGGTGATGGTGTAATTTGTTTTGATGACAGAATCTGTGTGCCGAATGATGAGGATGTGAAGAGGCAAGTTTTAGAAGAGGCTCATAAGAGTCAGTTCTCAATTCATCCAAGATCTACCAAGATGTATCGAGATTTGAAGCAATTGTATTGGTGGCTGGGCATGAAAGTGGATATTGCAGAATTTGTGTCTCGATGCTTGACTTGTCAAAAGGTTAAGATAGAGCACCAGAAGCCAGGTGGCCAGTTACAACCGTTGAATGTACCTGAATGGAAATGGGAAAGCATATCTATGGATTTTGTCATGGGATTGCCACGGTCCCAAGCCGGAAATGATTCTATTTGGGTAGTGGTGGATCGTCTGACCAAGTCCGCCCATTTTATTCCAGTGCGTTCAAATCACAAGGTTGCTAAGTTAGCAGATGAGTATCTCAAGAATATTGTTAAGTTGCATGGAATCCCTACAAGTATCATCTGTGATCGAGATCCCAAGTTCACATCTCGATTTTGGAGAGCATTGAATATGGCGTTGGGAACAAAGGTGTGTGTTAGCAACGCTTATCATCCACAGACAGACGGGCAGACTGAGAGGACAATCCAGACGTTAGAGGATATGTTGAGGGCTTGTGTACTCGATAGTGGAAGCAGGTGGGAGGATCACCTTCCATTGGTGGAGTTTTCATACAACAACAGTTACCATTCTAGTATCGGAATGGCTCCATATGAAGCCTTGTATGGAAGGAAGTGCAGAACACCATTGTGTTAGTGGGATGTAGGTGAGCAGAGATTGTTGGGACCGGATTTGGTCCGTGAGACTACAGAGAAGATCCGTCAGATAAGAGAAAGGATGAAAGCCGCGCAGAGTCGACAAAAGAGTTACGCGGATAAGAGAAGAAGGCCGTTAGAATTCGAAGAAGGAGACCATGTCTTTTTGAGACTTTCTCCAACCATCGGAACCGGTATTGCTCTGCAAGCAAAGAAGCTCAGTCCTCGGTATGTCGGACCCTTCCAGATTGTCGAGCGAGTTGGGCCGGTAGCGTATCGCATTGCATTACCTCCAAAATTGTCCAGATTACATAATGTGTTTCATGTATCTCAACTCAGGAAATATATTCATGATCCGAATCAGCCATTAAGTTATGAATCGATTGACATCAGACCGGATTTATCTTATCAGCCTACTCCAATCAGGATCATCGAACGTGGCGAGAAAACGCTCCGGACGAGATCAATTCCTATTGTCAAGGTGCTTTGGGATGGTGCGTCACCTGACGAAGCGACATGGGAAGTAGAGGAGAGCATGCGGGTGAAATATCCTTTGTTATTCGAGTGGCGTACGTTTTGTCAATTTTGAGGACAAAACTTTTAAAAGTTGGGGTGATTGTAACATCCGCTAATTAGCTAATTAGATTTAATTAAATTAGCACGAGGTTAAGTTGATTAGTTTGCATTAATTATGTGATATAGAAATAAATAAAAACTATAATAATGCATAGTTAGAAAAATTGTGTTAAGTTAATAGAATTTGGCTAAGTTATTAGAGTAGACCATGTCATGGTATGAGAAATGAACTAATTGCTGAGGGGTATTTTAGTCTTTGCAACCTTTTAGCTTGTGATAACCAGCTGAACACCACAACACACCTCATTTTTAGTTTCAGCAAAAGAAAGAAAGAATAGAAGAGAGGGAGTTTGAGAGAGGAGGAGGAGAGAACTCGAGAGAGAGAGAGTGGAAAAGAAAGAGAGGGATCCTACCTCAAACTTCTTTGCATGTCCAATCTGAATCCATCACCCTCCACCATTCTCCTTCTTCTTCCCATTGACCCCATTTTCTAAGCAAGCAACCACCTCAACTCCAAAACACCATTATTGTCCATATGAAGCTCCAAGCTCCAAAAATGGAGTCTAATAGCTGAATACAGTTGCATGTTCATTTTGGGAGCCACAAAGTGAGTAGCAACCCTCATAGGGTAGATTGGGAGTGAAGTTCGAAGTGGTAGAGGCCAAGCTCTATCGGTTCAGTTTTTGGAGCGTTTGGAGTAGCGTGGAGTCGAGTCTGAAGTCGTTCGTGAAGTCATTT
Organism: Astragalus membranaceus; assembly: GCA_039519185.1. Taxonomy (NCBI): domain Eukaryota; kingdom Viridiplantae; phylum Streptophyta; class Magnoliopsida; order Fabales; family Fabaceae; genus Astragalus; species Astragalus membranaceus. Next base: position 116,115,938 of record CM076849.1, on the reverse strand, counting down.
CATCGTTCCATCTCGCGGATTCGTTGATTTTGCGATTTTCATCGCAACCGGTGAGTTCTATAACTCACTTAGGGAATATGTTGTGTTTCCGAGTCTTCGCTTTTCGAAAACCGTTTTATTGAAAAGATTGTGATTATAACTATGAATTTTCTTGATTGATTGTTTGGATGTGCCGGATTGAATTGATAGACATTGCTATAATATACTATTTCCATGTATGTTTGAGATTGGGTCTCGATCGGAAGAGAAATGGGAATCGGAGTGGAACGGATTTAATCATGAAAAACCTATTTTCTGGAAAACTGATAGAGACGCACGGATCGTGTGCCTATGAGCACGGGTCGTGCGCCCCCATCTGATACGACAAGATTTGGATTTTTAAACACGCACGGATCGTGTGCCTAGTCGCACGGGTCGTGCGAATGTTTGTGGAACTTTCTACAATTTTAGTGAATAACGCACGGATCGTGCGCTTAGTCGCACGTGTCGTGCGTATCTTTCTGGAATTCTTCTACAAATTGTTCAAAAACGCACGGGTCGTGCGCCTACACGCACGAGTCGTGTGAGACTTTCTGACCTCCAATTTTAAAGTACCTTTTATCCATTCCAATTGATTCCAATCCTCTTCTAATCCATTCCCCATGGTTCCACAACAATGTAAAGGTAACAATGGTATGAGATTGAATATGTTCGATAGAAAGTTTGTGTGTTATGAATAAAATGAAAGACCGCACTTAGAGAACGCGAGAGTGCATATGTCAAGAATGATAATAATACACGGTATTTGACTGATATTATACACTGTATTTGACTGATATGGTACATGGTACTTGACTGAAATGACTAACAGCCCATTGCGGGTACACAGACTGATAATGTATAATAAATACAAGAGGAAAAAGGGTGACGACCCTAAGAGGTTAGCATACTAGGGGAGGGGAAGTCATGAGCCCCAAAACCTAGACTCAAGAATGTTTCCCCCACTAGAAATAGCGGGATGGGTTCACCAAAGTCAAGAGATACCTATAAAATAGGTAGACTGAGGTGTTATGCTAAAAACATGGAACAAAGATTGCATGCTTCATGTGTCGCTTAGGAGGGCCATGAGCATGAAGGTTACAGGAACTAAATGTATTTCCACGTGGTTGCTTTTAGGACCACGAGTTCAAAACAAGGCATAATGAACCGTTAGAGTTAGTAAGGGGTCTCGATAGGACTCACTGAGATAATGTTTATCTCACCCTTCATATTTGTGGTTTTTACAGAGAAACAGGGGAAACCAAAGGCGGTAAAGCACGGTTAGCCGGTACGACTCTTGGAGTCATTGAAGACCGAGTTTCATGTTTTAGACCTTTGTTCTATTTACTGTTTCTATGTCACCGATTGTATAACTTTCATTGTTAAGTTGTAAAATCGTTTCCGCTACTTTATGTTTTGAGTATTGAACACCAGGATTATGTATAAGTCTTAAGTTTGAAACTTAAGCATTTTCAGGAAGTTTATGAGGTTCAGAGAACCATTTGCTATGTATTATCGAAAGCTTTAGTTGTGTTCAATATTTCAATAACAGGAAGTTACTCTGATGTATGCCATTTAGTGCATTTCGGTGATTCTATATGTTAGAATTTATCGGGGTGTTACATCACATAGCATTCATAAGGTACACTCTCTCATTCCTAGCTAAACCACTCACCTATTCTCAATACTGAGTTGAGCGTCGGAGTGGCTTTGCAGGTACCCCCCCCCCTCGGTCTCACACTAACCTCATGTCAGGTAGCAAGAGACCTACCAACTGCAGTCAACCCAATACTGCAAGGTACAGAACATTGGCGACCGCAGTGGGAGATATCTATCTTTCACATCATCACTACTCCTTTAACTTTTCTCTTGCTACTCCATGGCTCCCAGAGGCAGACCCCGGATTCAAAGCACTTCCATACCCGCACCCCGACTAGAGGGTACTCCTGAGGGCAACGTCGCCAGCCTGCCTGACGAGGGTACCAGTCAGCCTGCCCAGCCCTCGAATGTGAGCCAACTTTTGGATCTCCTGGCCAATCGCACTCAAGTTATGCTACAGCAAGAAGCTCGCCTAAGGCATATTGAAATGCGTATGGCTTCCCTGCCGGAGCAGCCTCCTCCGGAAACGGTGGCTTCAAGGCGCCATCGGTTTCCCCCTCAAAGGCACCACGTCCATCGTTCCCCCCTAAGGCGAAGACACGTGCATCGATCTCCCCCTCGGCAACGCAGGCATGAAGGATCGGGCTCACCTCCAAGGACCCCTCCATCCCCTCCAGAGGATACCTACCAGATTCACGACTCCCACTCTAGGACCTCCTCACTTACTTCCCCTGATTCTCGTGAGAGGCCAAGGAACCAGGTCAATACCCACCGGAGGCACCACCGGGGATCACCATCGAGGAGATCCCCCGACCGGCGCAGGTATCAAGATTTGGACTATGAAAATACCTCCCCTTGAAACTCAAGAAGGTTTTCCGATGAAGGACCTTTCACTCGAATGATGGATGAATGCCGAATCCCAAGGGCCTTAGAGAAGCTGCTAGCTCTCAAGATGTACGATGGAACCGGAGATCCAGACTGCCTTCTGGCACACTTCTCCCTGATGATGCGCTATAGAGGCGCCAAGGAGCCTATTCACTGTAAAATCTTCCCCCTCACTCTCGAAAATTCCGCATTAGAGTGGTTTCAAGAGCTAAGGCCAAATTCCATATCCTCATGGAGTCAGCTGGCGAAAATGTTCACAGCTCGTTTCACTGCCTCCCGGTTGAAACCCAAATCTGAAGAAGTGCTGAGGGCCGTCAGGCAGCGTGATAATGAGAAGCTAAGAGAATACATTGAGTGTTTCAATAAGGAGGCTTCATGTGTGCGAAATTTGGAAGATAAGCAAAGGTTATTTTGGATGAAAGACGGTCTAAGAAATGGAAGTCTTTTCCAGATTGATGTAGGGATCAACAAACCCAGGAACTTGGGCGAATTCTTTCAAAGGTCACAAAAATACATGGATTATGGAGAGGACGATATGGCTTACCGTGAGGCAGCTAAGGTTGGTAACGATAGGGGGGATGCCCTGGAGACCCGACAACGAAAGGAAGCCGGAGCCCGGGCAGATAAGGATTTGCTTGACGGAAGACCATATAAACACGTCCCATTGCTCATCACTGCTATCATGGCCAACATTGAAGTAAGAAGAATCCTGGTCGACCAGGGAAGCTTAGTGGACATCATTTTTGAAGACTTGCTGCAAGTTTTAAACATCTCCCCCGACGATCTGACACCCTACCGGGGGGTACTTATGGAGACCCTGATAGTGAGCCACCTTTATTCAGAACTAACAAAACGGCCTTACTGGTCCTCCCATGTAAGTCTGTCTACCAATGCATTATCGGGAGGCCCACTCTGGGCAGGCTAGAGGCGGTAACCTCAACAATTCACCTGAAGATGAAATTCTACAATTTAGAGAATAAGATTGTGACCCTCCAGGCATACCTGGGCGCGGCACGCAGGTGTTACTACATGAGCATTAAGGATGAAAAAGAAACTACTGAAGTAAGAGACTCAGGCAGGGGATCCGGGAAAGAAGCTGAAGTAAATTTGGCAGACTTAGATGCCTGATATGATCCAGACAGTGAAGAAGAGGAAGAAGACTCCACCCACACTAATGAGCTCAAGAAGCGAATGAAGAGGCCTGAGCCAGATGGCGCATTCATCTCCATCCAATTAGGAGAAGACCGTACCAGGACCATCAAGATAGGCTCCGACCTCCCTGAGGAGGTCAAGGAAAAACTCACCATCTGCCTGAGGGAGAATGCGGACCTGTTTGCCTGGTCTGCCGCTGACATGCCAGGGATTCCACCTGAGGTAGCCTGCCACCCTCTTGGTGTTAACCCCAACACTAAGTGGGTTGCCCATAAGAGGAGAGTCCAGAAGGGAGAGAAAGCTGAAACTGCTGCTAAGGCTATAATAGACCTCATAGAGGCAAATTTTGTAAAAGAAATTAAGTGTACCACGTGGTTGTCAAATGTAGTCCTTGTTAAGAAATCAAATGGAAAATGGAGGATGTGTGTTGATTATACTGATCTCAACAAGGCATGTCCCAAAGACGCCTTCCCCGTCCCTAGCGTTGATAAATTAGTCGATAGCTCCTCAGGTTTTCGTTTATTATCTTTCTTGGACGCATACTCGGGATATAACCAAATCCCAATGTTCCCGCCCGACCAAGAGAAAACGGCATTCATGACAGAGCAAGGGAATTATTGCTATCGCGTAATGCCCTTTGGGCTCAAAAACGTCGGGGCAACTTACCAAAGAATGATGAACAAGGTCTTTAAAAATCAAATCGGCCGGGTAGTCGAGGTATATCTGGATGACATGGTAGTCAAAAGTAAAAAAGACCCAGACCATCTCAAAGATTTGACAGAAGTATTTTCTGAAATCCGAAAGAACAGTATGAGGTTAAACCCGGAGAAGTGCACTTTTGGAGTTCGAGCGGGGAAATTCCTCGGCTTCTATCTCACTCAGAGAGGTATCGAGGCCAACCCTGACAAATGCAGGGTCGTGACCGAGATGGCTTCACAAACTACAAAGAAAGAAATTGAAAATCTCACCGGGATGGTAGCTGCGCTGTCCTGGTTCATTTCAAAAGCAGCCCACAAGTCCCTACCTTTGTTCAAACTTCTAAAGAAAGAAACAAAATTTGATTGGACCGCCGAGCAAGAGCAGGCGCTGACTCTGTTAAAAAAGTCCCTCTTTGAACCACCCATCTTAACACGCCCCGAGGAAGGAGAAACATTGTATTTATACCTCGCTGTGGCCGACGAAGCGTTAAGTGCAGTACTCGTCAGAGAAACCAACACTGGCCAAAGGCTGGTGTACTTTGTAAGTAAGGCACTTCAGGGCCCCGAGTTAAGGTACCAAAAGGTTGAAAAGGTCGCTTTGGCGATTGTAATCACAGTCAGGCGCCTCAGACCATATTTTGTGGCGCATCAAGTGGTGGTTCGAACCAATCAGCCAATCAGACAAATCCTCCACCGTCCCGACCTGGCTGGGAGAATGATCAAATGGGCGGTCGAGCTCTCAGAGTTTGGGATCAAGTACGAGACAAGACCAGCCATGAAGGCTCAGATTTTGGCAGACTTCGTAGCTGAAATGACAACGACACCACATGAAGACAGAGCGGAAACGGCGTGGACCCTCCACGTGGACGGGTCCTCAAACAGCAAAGGAAGTGGAGCCGGTCTGATACTTGAAAACTCAGAAGGATTAATGGTTGAGGTATCCTTGAGTTTTTCATTCTCCACATCCAACAATCAAGCAGAGTATGAGGCTTGCATAGCTGGCCTACAGTTGGCCAAAGACTTCGGCGCCACACAACTTGAGCTCCGCACAGACTCGATGTTGGTCGTCTCACAGATCAACGCAGCATTTGGAGCTTACGACCCGGTACTTCTGAAATATCTTGCCAAGGTACGTAAACTCCTTGGATGGTTCAAAAAGGCGGAGGTAAAGCATGTACCCAGGGGAGACAACACCAGGGCTGATATACTCTCCAAACAGGCCAGCACCAGGGAACCTTCGGAGCGTCATTCAAGAAACTCTATCTAATCCAAGCGTCCTCTTAAGAAATGGATCACCTACCTCCGTCCTCACCGTCGAAGCAAGCCAAAACTGGATAACCCAAGTCCGTCAGTACATTCTCGAGGGGCAAGAGCCCACTGACGCAAAAGAAGCGGCTTTCGTAAGGAGGCGCGCATCATCGTACTCGGTCATCGAAGGACGTCTTTTCCGTAGAGGCTTCTCTATGCCTCTATTAAAATGTGTAGAAGGAACAGAAGCAGATTATGCGCTCGCAGAAATCCACGAGGGAATCTGTGGGCAACACCTGGGAGGACGAGCCCTGGCAGCAAAAGCACTCAGGGAAGGTTATTACTGTCCTACCATGAATGAAGATTCGCAGAATTATGTAAAGAAATGTGATAAGTGGCAGAAGTACACCGATGTGCATGTCTCCCCCTCATCGTAACTGAGATACCTAACTCTCCCCGGCCTTTCGCTTGGTGGGGAATCGACCTTTTAGGTCCCTTTCCGCCTGGTCTGGGGTAGGTAAAGTACTTAATCGTCGATGTAGATTACTTTACCAAATGGATCGAAGCTGAGCCCTTGGCCACTATCACGGCAAAAAATTGTATGGAATTCTTTAAGAAAAATATCATGGCTAGATTCGGCATACCGGAAGTGGTCATGACCGACAACGGCACACAGATTGCAGGCAAACGATTCAGACAACTGATGGCCGACCTGGGCATCAAACACCGCTTCACGTTCGTGGAACACCCTTAGACCAACGGACAAGCTGAGGTAGCCAACAGAGTAATTTTAAGAGGGTTAAAGAGGAGACTTGACGAAGCAAAAGGCTGCTGGCCGGAAGAACTACCCTATGTATTTTGGGCCTACAAAACCACCCCACACTCGTCGAAATCGGAGAACTAAACTGGAGGACCAAGCACCCAAACCCCCCAGAGACCAATGACCAAAGACTCCGAGAGGAGCTGGACTTCGTTGAGGAAGTCAGAAACCAAGCACCACTAAAGGATATGGTGATCAAGAAAAGGATGGCTGCAAGATTTAATGCTAAGGTGGTCCCTAGAGCCTTAGAGGTGGGCGACCTAGTCCTACGAAGGGCAGACATAGGGTTAAAGAATGCATTCCAAGGGAAGTTAGCCCCAAACTGGGAAGGTCCATATAGAATAGTTGTAGAAACTGGGAACGGGGCTTTCAAACTGGAAACCCTGAGCAAAGAACCAATACCTAGAACTTGGAACGCTGATAAGCTAAGGAAGTTTGTTGTATGAACAAAACATAAGTCTTAAACCAATGTAAGAGCATGGACTGTTAATGCGCGCAAATGAATGAAATTTTACTCTTATGATTCAAAATATTGTTTTTGCAATACTTACTATTACTCACAGGATAGAAAGCCAGGTCCTAACACCAGGGGCGGGGGACCAGGCAACTAGTTAAAAGCCCGACGATAGAACGGGGTGGCATGAGATCGACGATACGATCGTTTGCGCTTCCACGCAAACCGAGGCGCGAGTAGACCAACTCGCTTCGCGAAGCGATTTTAAACGTGTCGCAACCTCTGATGGGCGAGTTAGAATAAGACCGAGTTCTGATAAACTGCCCCCATAGTAAACTCTGCCACGAGGCGATAAGGAATTATACATGGAGATGCGCAAGGTGGTGACTTGCGCCCGAGACCATCCAACGCGTGCCAGTTATAAGGATGAGAAACAAGCTAGACAAAGAGTAAACATGGATTTTTCAAAATGTAACGTAAAAAATCATCCCGAAGACAGTTAGGCTCCACAAAGCAAAATACATAACGAAATCCAACAAGTCAAAGAAAATTTACACAGTCAAAGCAACTGAACTGAAAGAAATAATCAAGGGGCAATGGCATCGAAGTCAACCCCGTTGAGGTGGTATTTGACAATCCTCCCGTCTAGAACCTCATGATCAAATTGAAAGATGCTCGACTCTAGAACGGCTTCCGGATACAGACACTGAACATGGCTAATCACCTTGTCATAGGCGGCAAAAGAAAAATCCACAGCCTTCCCGGGCAACATCCGCACCTTTTACTCAGCTTCATCTTTCATCTTCTTAGTACTGTCTAGTTCAGCTTGGAGCTCCTCCACTCCCTTCTTGCACTCATTCCTCTCAACATAGGCCTCCTCTCGATCATTCTGATAGTGGCAAGCAGCCTCTTTGGCCCAACGAGCAGATTCCAACGCTCCATGTAGATCCACCTGAAGCCGGTTTTTATCCAAGATAAGCCGATCCCTCTCTTCGCTCACCCCTATGTAAAGGAAGAAACAACACGACAAGGTTAAAGATTCCAACCTACAGTTATGTCGAATTCTTAGAAAAATAACTCAAAAGGATTACCTGAATGAGATCCACACCCCCTCTCAGCTCCACACTTCGCATGCAAGCTCTCCACAGCCTCGACCATGCGCATGGCAAGTTCGAATGGGTGCTCCCAGAGGTGATCACACTCATCAGCAGGAAAGCTAATTTCGGCTTCTGCATCATCAGGCACGAGCGGGGGACGCTTAATAGGAGAAGGGCGATCAGCAGGAGGAGGACCCCGTACACAACTTTTCTTGCGCTTGGACTTACTTTGGACCCCCGGGGTGGTAGAGTCAACTGGAACAACTGGCGCCCCAGAGAGATCTCTCCCAGCCCGACTTGGCGCTCCTAGGCTTAGGCGAGGTCCATGGAGGGACGGGCAGGAGCAGATGCTGCGGGAACTGGACTGCTTTCACTAAGTTCAACACCTAAAGGTTTCCTCCTCCCAGCCCAAGAAGCCAATTCATTAAAGGAAAGTGGAGCAGCCATCCTATCTGCAAGGCAACAATGAACGAGTCAGTAACATAAATGAAGAATAAAACAAAGGAGAAAATAAAGGCACACCAAACCAAACAAACGACCTAAGAGCTCAACAGCTTCAGGAATAGTTGAAACCTTGGACAGCTCACCACACAAAATCTTGTGTGGCGTAGTGGTCAAACGATTGACAATTCTCTTAAGCATACTTAACGTCCTAAGCTCGGATGCAGATAACTCAGACGGGAGGACCCGGTAAGAACGAGAAGTACGATCAACATCAGCCTTAAACCACCCAAAATGAAACTTATCCGGAATCAAACACCCTTGATCATCAAAGAAACCCATACTATCCACAGCCTTCTGGCTGGATGGGACAAGGTAAAAATACTTATACCTCCAATCATGCTGACTATCCGAATGCACTTGGAAGATAGCACAGCTTGCCCAACATTTTAAGCATACAAACTCGTAACAAGTGGTACCACCCGAAGAATCCCGACGACGTTGCACCTTGAAAATAGTCAAAAAGACCCTCAAATTGCACTTCCTCTGCAATACTTTAATCACCAATTCAAAACATTTCACAAAGCACCATGAAATTGGGTGGAGTTGGGTCAGATCTATCTGAAGATGGTTTAAAACTTCCAGTTTAAATGGCGTAAAGAGAGGGGAAACCCTTACCTTTTGAATAACATTGTGAAACATCATGAATTTCCTACCATCAGGAATCCTACACACTCTATCATTGGGGTCAACCACCTCAACCCGCCAATCATCTCCCAATGCCTCCTGTATATAGCGGGGGGGCTCTTTGCCTGGAAGGTAGGAACTCCTAGTAGAGCAAACAGTGCGAGCAACCCAATCATAATTAAGACCATCAATCTCAACCACTTCGTGCTCAAATGGAAGATCATCATCACCAGAAGAGGTAACAATAGAGCCAGGCATGCCCGCTTCCTCAGAAGACCCGATGTCACCACCTACTGCAGATGGCCCTCCCCCTACAGGATAGCCGGCCTGCCTTACAGTTGGAACAGGACCGGGGCACACCCCATTCGTCTGGGCTGTCTCCTTCTTGCTCGCTGTTGCGACCGAAAAATCCGGAGGAGGGATTCTTCGACGTTCTTGAAATGAAGCCGCCACCAAAATTTAGTTTAAGGGCAAACATTGGAAAATCCCTATTGAGTGGATAAGGAGGTTTTGCGGACCAGGTTTAGGCTCGGGAGTCGTTTATGCGTAGGGAAGGTATTAGCACCCTACGGCATCCTTCCTAAGGAAGGTTACCTTTTAACTAAATGTGTAAAAGTTTATTAATTCAAAAATAATGTTTTTACCCTTATAATAAAAAAAAGACTCGATAAACAGTTAGTTATTTTTGTACTTTTTGAGAAAAAGGAGAGAAGTGAATTAAAAGAGAAAAAAAGGTTTTTTATTAATGCAATTGACAGAGGTCGGCCGCCCTCTGGTCCTACGTATCTCCTGGTAGAGAATCAAATCACACGTAGTTCTTGAGTAGAAAATGTTTGTGTGTTGGTGTTTTTTATTTATTTTTGAAATTGGGAGATGTACTCGTGACGACCAAGCAAGTAAAACTCAGAGTGGTCGTCATTCATAGGTCGTTTGAAAACTAAAGCTGTTATCAGCGGGCAAACAAGCTACGCTCAGAGTGACCAATAGTAACAAACCATTTTTTATGTTTGGGAAAACATTTATTCGTTACTTGGAAAAAAAAGTGTCTCTGAAAGAAAATCGTTTATTTATGGAAAAGGGATTTAAAAAAAAAGAAACAGGGGGCGCAGTAGTAAAATAGGGTGTGATTAGCCACAGGGGCTGTATATCAAAATTGGGGGTGTAAATATTAAACAGCCCAGTTCCTATACCGTGTTCGACGGCCCACGAAAACTGGGCCTCCCAGGGAGGGTCTACGTAGCAAATGAAGGGGGTGCGAACAACAGAAACCGATTCAGGATTTGTTTAATTTGGTTTCCAAACACCTAGCCCACGAAATTGGGCTCAAGAAGGAGAGTTTTATTATGGAAAGCAGGGGGTGTAAGTAGGAAACCGTTTAAAATAAAGAAAACAAATAACATAAATATAAATATATATGATATGTGTTAAGATGAACCCTAATCCCCAACTCCCCCCTTCTCAGCGCCGGACACACATCATTGAGGGAGAGAGAAAGGAATTTGCGAACAAGGAAGAAAAAAAGAGAGAAAACGCGACAGAGAGGGAGGAGGGTGGCTGAAAGTTCGCGATGGATGGAGGGGGGAGAGAGCGGACACGACAGCGACGAGGTGGTCGACAGTGGTAGGGAGGAAGATGGTGACGGTATAGGAGCGGAGCGCGCGCGACGTGGAGAGCTTCGCGGGAGGGGACCGCGTGGAGCGATGACCGGTGGTGGTACACCAACCACCGTCGTTCTGTTCGCCGGAGGGGGAATCGACTGTGGGTGGCAGCGTTTGGGCGACGGTACTTTTAGCTCGTGGCGACAGTGGTGGCGTGATTCGTTTGGAGGGGAGTTTGGCCGCGAGTTGGTGGTTTACGGTGGAGGGGATTTGGTGGTGGTGCGTGAGGAGGGCAAACGGTGAAGGGTGGTTTTGACGGTGGGGTCGGTTTTGCGAATGGAGCGAAAAGGGGGTGGCTGTTGGTGCGCCGTGGTGGCTGTTTGGTAGGGGTTGACGGCTGGTGAGAGTTGGCTATGGCGGTGGTGGTCGGTTTGACGATTGAGACGATGGTGGTCGGTTTGTGCTGTGAGAGTGGGGTGTTTGGTGGTTGTTTGGGGGGCGAGGTGACAATGGGAAGGTGTGATGAGACGGTGGTGTACGGCTGTGGTTGAGTTTGGCCGTGGAGTGGTGCGCTGGTGGTGGGGGTGATGGTTCGGTTGGTGGTTGTGATGCTCTGTGGTGGCGGATGGCGATGGTCCACGGCGGCGCCCGGTGGTGGGGTGGAGCACCGCCGTGAGGTTCTTACTCTGCTCATTCTGTTTTTTTCTGTTTTTTCTCTTAATTTCTCTATGTTTCTGTCTGAAAGGCTTTTTTCCTTCTGTGACTGTGTGTGTGTGCGTCTGTGTGTATCCTCCCTTTTTTTATTTACTGTTGCTGTCTGTTGTATTTATAGGGAAATTTGTGTGGTGTAGGTGTGGAAGGAAGCAGGGGATTGAAACCCTTTGGGGACAAATTCTGCAGAGCCAAAACAAACCACCCAGAGGTGGTGGTACTGCTACTGCAAAAGGCTGTGTTGTTGGTGCTAAGAATGGGAAGACAGCAAGGAACAAGGAGAAAAAGGCTTGGGCTGGTAGCCAAAAATGAATTCCTGCCACTGCAACAACAAGGGCACCAGCGCTGCCTCCTATTTTTTCACTTTTGTTTTAATTTTTTTTGTACCTTTTGTATTTAATTTTTGTCCATAGGTGTAACAAAATTGACTTCTTGGCTGTACCCTTATTTTGTAAAAAAAAGTGTTTACAATAACAATAATAATACAGCATTCATCCCAAATCTGATTTTTATTAGATTTTTTTTTATAACAATATAACCAATTAAACTAACAACAATGACGATAAAAATATGTACATTATTAGGAATAAACATACGCACACGACGAGACGAGAACACGCGTTCGCAATGAGAATACGCGAGTTCGTGCACCAAAATGAACGCTTGTACACAACGAGACATGGATCCGTGAAAAGTGTGTACATTATTAAAAATAGCACGCGCGCACAAATGAGAAGTAACACGCCTATACACAATGACAAAAACAACATTTTGGATTTTCTAGTAAACTTTAAATTAGCCGGACAAAATTAGGGTATGACACTCGCCATCTCTCAACTTGCAGGACAGGGGGCAGAACATGCAATTACGTAACAAACAAAGAACTTGTAAACAACCCCCTCTCCAAAGGATGGAAACATGCCCGAAACAACACATGCTCGAAAACAAGAAAGCTAGAAATGTAAACTAAAGGTCAGCCAAAATTACCTTAGTAAATTAGAAGCAGCAAAGCTCGTGGAAATGTCAAACAGATAATGATGAGAACAGAAGAAGCAATTCCCCTCGGCAACAAGCAGCCTGAAATTTCATCAAGAAGAAAAACAAACTTAGAGACAGGATAAGCAACAACAAAACAAATACAAGCAGAATGCCAAGGACATGCCCAGCCAGGCACCCAGGAGGGCGCTAAATCACATCTCGCAAGGAGGCAGCCAGTGCAGGGCAAACCGGCACCCAGCGCCCAGGAGGGCGCTAAAACGCGTCGCAAGGGGCAGCCAGCGCTTTGCAAGCCACCGCCCAAGGCGCCCAGAAGGGCGCCAAACCCCCTCTCGCAAACCGGCACCCAGTGCACAGGAGGGCGCCAAACCGCGTCGCAAGGGGGCAGCCAGTGCCCAAGGCGCTTAGGAGGGCCCCAAACCCCCTCTCGCAAACCGGCAGCCAGGCTAGCGCAAGCCGGCACCCAGCGCCGAGGAGGGCGCCAAAACGCATCGCAAGGGGGCAGCCAGCGCTTTGCAAGCCAGCTCCCAAGGCGCCCAGGAGTGCGGCAAACCCCCTGTCGCAAACCGGCACCCTGCGCCCAGGAGGGCGCCAAAACGCATCGCAAGGGGGTAGCCAGCGCTTTGCAAGCTGGCGCCCAAGGGGCCCAAGAGGGCGCCAAACCCCCTCTCGCAAGCCGGCACCCAGGGGTGCGCAAACCGGCACCCAGCGCCCAGGAGTGCGCCAAAACTCGTTCCGTCAAGCAGGAAGCACAACGCACAGGCAGGCACCCAAGGCGCCCAGGAGGGTGCTAAATCCTGTTCCGCAGGCAGCCAAGCGCAGCACGCCTGGCAGCGCCCAAAGCGCCCAAGAGGGCGCGAACTCCCTCTCGCAAACCGGCACCCAGCGCCCTGGAGGGCACCAAAACGTGTTTTGTCAAGCAGGAAGCACAACGCACAGGCAGGCACCCAAGGCGCCCAGGAGGGCGCCAAATCCTGTTCCTCAGACAGCCAAGCGCAGCGGGCCAGGCAGCGCCCAAGGCGCCCAAGAGGGCGCCAACTCCCTCTCGCAAACCGGCACCCAGTGGTGCGCAAGACGGCATCCAAGCGCCCAGGAAGGCACCCAAGGCGCCCAGGAGGGCGCCAAATCCTGCTCCACAAGGCGGCACCCAGGCTAGCGCATGCGGGCACCCAAGGCGCCCAGGAAGGCGCCAAATCCTTCTTCGCAAGGAGGTATCCAGCGCCTAGCAACCAAGCACCCAAGCGCCTATGGGGGCGCCATCAACAACACAAACGAGAACAATAACGAACAACAACAAGGCACCCAGAAGAAAACGCTTACCAAGGAGGAGGGACGTTGAAGCAAGTAGATCCTACCTCCCTTCTCCTCTCCAATTGGGTGCTCCAAAGAAATCTTATCCTCACTCCTTCACAAACATTTTAAGTTCGGACCACAGGATGGAGACTCGCCTATTTATAGTAGGTAATTGTGGTGAGGCTGAAAAATTTATTATCTTTGCTCTAGAGAATAAAAAACCTAAAAACACGGTCGTTACAAGGACAGTATCACGCGCGGCCTCACAAATCTGGCAAATCGACAAAAATCCTTCAAGCCAAGACCATCCTCCGAAGTAATCTCGGCTTGGGTGGCAACTGCTCTGGACTGGACCAGGAGGTCCATTCAGCAATACCGAGAGGTGCTTTTAGCAATTGGATATGGATTGGCCCAATCATTTCGGCCCATATCCACAACATACAAGCCCAATTAAGGCCATCACACTTGAATGGTTAAGATCGATTCTACTGATCCGATGATCCACAAACAGGGCACGATTTCCTATAAATACCGACTCCCATTGCCTTCATAAGGTACACTCTCTCATTCCTAGCTAAATCACTCACCTATTCTCAATACTGACTTGAGCGTCGGAGTGGCTTCACAGGTACCCCCCCGGGCTCACACTAACCTCCTGCCAGGTAGCAAGAGACCAACCAACTGCAGTCAACCCAATACTGCAAGGTACATAACAAGATCGAACCCACAGGGATTGGATTAACTCTTGTAGCTTTAAAAGTGTATAAATTAGTGTGAACTATACTACTCATAAATTAGTGTGAACTATACTACTCAGAAATAAGTAATAGAATGTAGAGGAAATCAGTTGAGAATGAGAGTTGAGATGTCTTTACCAAATAAGTCACTTTCAAGAGTTTTGTGCATTTAAGTGGTGCAGGTGCACTGGATGCAGCTGCATCAGTATGTGTTTTTCAGTCACTTTCTTCAGAGTTTCATTATAAGCTTCCTATGTCTAGGCATGCTAAATAAGTTCACCTGCCTCTTAAGTACTCACTGAATCACCTTAAGGACTATGTTATCCTATGTCTAGGACTTAACATTGAATTAACAAATGTTTCTTTATTAAAAAAGGTTAATAAAGACTTTATTAAAATTCTCACCCTTATTAGTTCTTGATTTCTTATTTGTAAACCATGTCTGCTTTTACAAATATACTTATTTCAAGGGATCAAACTTAAAACAAGTGTTGAAAGAAGTATTAAACAAGAACTAAAATGCATATATCATTTAAAAGGATAACAATTTACATAAAATATCAGCATATGGTTAGAACATCTCAACTAAAGAAATTTAGCTCGTGTTAGACATTGCAAGACATATATAAACTGAATAGAACATGTTTATAAAAATGAAATCATAAAAGAAAGCAACAAGGTAAAGGTTACACAAGTTGAAGTTCCTTTGCATGAATTCCCAAGCAATTCAGGTGCACTGATTCCCTGCACTTAGCTAGTACTACGGGGAAATGAAGAAAGAAGTTGTCGATTCCTTCCTTACCTTCCTGAAACTTAAAAACTATCTAAAACTAATATTCTAAGGATATCTTGAGGTGTGTTTACAAATGAGAAGTGAGGGTCCTTTTATAGCTTTCTGAACTACAGACAGTAGATTGAATCGCACACTCAAACACAAATGGAGGTCCACTAATGGATGGCCAAGTGTCCCTAAGTGAGTGACTCTTCAAAGCTAACTTCTATGGTAGGCGCCAAAATTTGCAAGTTGCATGTGCCCCATGTGATCCATGCCTAAGAATGATGTCATCAATGAAGTGCTGGTGCATTGGTATGATTTTATGGTGCTTCTTGCATTTGAATTCTGTTTTCAGTGCAGGAGCATTAAGTGCAGGTGCACTGTCTTAATCTGGTGCAGCTGCATCAAGTGAAGGTGCACTGTTGTTTCCTGGTGCAGGTGCTTCAACTGCAGGTGCACCGAACAAACACATCAAACATACCAATATATATACAAAATGCTTAAATCATTATATAACCCTCTTTGAAACTTAGAATGTTGTTATTTTATTTATAAACTATATTTAACACCTAACTTACTTGAATTTGAGCAATTTATTTAGGTTTAGATGTATAAATAACTCTATATAAAATAGAGTTATCACACCCCCAAACTTAAACCATTGCTTGTCCTCAAGTATTGGCAAAAAAAAACACAAATAAGATTTTCATAATTATGAACTTTATTTTTCAGAAAATTCTGTCTTTGTGCTTTTGAATTCCCAAACATCCAAAGTTATTAAAACTCATTTATGTGAGTGTGTGCGCCACTGAGATTTCAATCAGTTCCAAAACTAAGTAAAAAGTTTTTCTTAGTTTTTCAAAAATTTAGATCACGTTTGGTCAAAGTAAAGATGTTTCAAAATAAATATTTAGACTAACAACATCCACAAGAGTTGGGAGGCTCTAAGCACAACAAAGGGCTTTGAATGAGTATTTCAGAACTGTTGAGTCAATGCACTATTCCTATTTTATTGGTGGCTTTTTCTTGATGCAGATTCAGTGGGTGCAGGTGCATCACATTTTTGAAGTGCAGGTGCACTGAACTTTTGTAGTGCAGGTGCACTATATTTTGATGGTGCAGGAGATTTGAGTGCAGCTGCACTGAGACTACTTTCAAGACTTTGTAGCACATATTGCCCTCCTCACTGACCCCCTTATGCATATTTTTTTTATTGTTTTTCTTTTCTTCTTTTTTTTCATGCACTTTGGAACA
This sequence comes from Astragalus membranaceus, assembly GCA_039519185.1. NCBI lineage: Eukaryota > Viridiplantae > Streptophyta > Magnoliopsida > Fabales > Fabaceae > Astragalus > Astragalus membranaceus. Next base: position 116,099,475 of record CM076849.1, on the reverse strand, counting down.
CGTACATTTTATGATTCAGTTCAATATAGCTATTTACATTCAATTTGACACTTTGTAATCTCTTTTGATAACCTATGGCATTGACTACTCTAAATTTCGCATACTCAGCCTTAGTATTCATGGAAACTCCCCCAATCTTAATTCTTTATGCTCTTTTATATTTTTAGTAAAAATTTAGCCTTGACCTTGGCTTTCTCAAAATTCCTCATGCATCAGATAGTTTTTTCAAATAGCAAGGTTCTTTTCAAAACTCAGTTTTGATGTGTCAAAGTAATAATAAAATTAGTCATTTGGGGAAAACAAGGCTTCTTTTCTTTTTCTTCTTACATTATTTAAATTTCAGTTCAAAGAATGCATTTGGCTAAGTTTGTGAAAAAGAATCTAAGCTGATCATGCTTCAAAACTATCAAATCCTATTTGGAACATAGAAACAATTTTTGTAACACCCCGATAATTTCTAACTTGTAGAAATAACCGAAATGCACTACTGGCATACATCAGAGTACCTCCTGTTTTAAATACTGAACACATACTAAAACTCGATGCTAAAAGCCATCAAGTGCGCTTACATAACTTAACATGAGAAATACATAATATTGTTCCTTACACCTCTCAACTAGTGTTCAGTACCAAAATAGAAAGTCTGCGGAAGCGATTTACAACTTTATAAGCATAAGTCATACAATCGTACATCTAAGACACTGAATAAAAATACAGAGATACATAACATGACAAAATAAACAGCGTCAGCAACTCCTCATGCCGTCTCCTTAGCCGTGCCTCACGGTCTTCAACTTTCCCTGCTTAACTGAAAAACAACAACAATGGATTGGGTGAGACAACTTGTCTCAGTGAGTTCTATCGAGACCCCTTACTAACTCTCTCGGTTCAATTATGCTTGATTTCATGAATCGTAGCCCTTAAGTCGACTACGGGGAACATACAACGTGTACTCGTGGCCCTTCTAAGCGACACACAAGGCACACACCATGACAATGATTCTTAGCATATCACCGGGTCTTATTTTAAAGATTCCGGCAAACCCAGTCCCCGGCCATTTCTTCTACCTTAGGGACAACAATGTAACGGGCCTAGGGGATAAGGCTCATGACTTCCTCTCCCACTAGTACGCTAATCCATGACCAGGGTCGTCACCCCAGCAATGATGTATATAATATATACCATGAACAATGAGCAGTAAACCGTGAACCGTGATCAGTGAACAATGAACTTAACCAAACCATGAGCTTATGCTTAACAGTGAACTTGTACTTAACTTAGTCTTGTACTAACATGATCTTATTATTAGGTGATCTCACACGACTTACTTGGATTTACTCTTCTAACTTGTCCTGATAAAAATCCAATCAGTCCAGCACAATATATCAATCACAATCATAGCATGACAATCAAATCCATAACACGTTCCGTATACCCGCATTGGGCCGTCAATAATCATTCAATCATGACATGAGGTTGTTATCATTAACTTAAGCAATTCCAACGAATTACGGTTATTTTATCATTTCATAACATTAGGAAGGGATTAGGATAGGTTTGGAATCAATTAGGAAGGTTTTGAACACATTTTGAAAATGTTAACAGAAGCATACGCACGACCCGTGCTTGATGGCGCACGGTCCGTGCGCGAAATCAACACTCAGCAATCCTGTGAATCAGAAGGCAACGCACGACCCGTGCTTGATGGCGCACGGTCCGTGCCTGTCTCACAGACTTGTTGAAATGCCATTTCGAGCCCTTTTTCGAATCCGTTTCGTGTCCAAACTCCGTTCGGATCGATACCTAACTCATCAACCTTCAAACAGAGAACATTATCCAGCCAAACAATCCACATATCAATCACATAACGATTATAATAATCAACCACAATCTCAATCAAACAACAACATAGCTCGGTATTTAAAACAGGTTTTCGCAAAGCGGCTTGTCGCCAATTTCTTTTAAAACGCAAGACTCAACCAGAACACATGATAGTTTCCCTAGTGAGTATAGAACTCACCTTTTGGCGATGACAATTGTAACACCCCGAAATTAATTAAATAGTTATTTAGTATTTATTTAATTAATTAAATAGGAGTTGGTGATAGTAATAATAATAATAATAATGATGATAATAATAATAATAATATTGGGTGGTTTTAATTATTTAGAGGGTGGTGATATTTAATTTTTTAAATGGGCTTAAGTGGATGGAGGCCCGCGATCCAGGCCCAAGAGTTGGCTTAGGCGCATGTGACTAGGGGTTGGGGGAGAGGCGCCTCACTTGAGAAAAAAAAAGAGAGAGGAGCGTGAAAGAGAAGAAAAGAAAAAAACGCAAAGGAGAGAAAGAAAGAGAAGAAAAATAGCGCAAGGGAGAGGAGAGGAGAAGGGAGAGGCGCAAAATCCCAAGGAGGAGAAGAGGAGCTCAGTTGCTGTGGTTACTCGGTGTGCACGTGGAGGAGTCCCTGTCTTCGGTGAAACTAAGGTAAGGGTGGGTCTTGCCTTATAATAGGGAGCATAATGGGATGTATGTAGGGGTTAGGTCCTATGTCCTGTTTATATTGATTTTTATGTTGTTCATGATATATGAGTATGTTGTTGTTATTATTGGTGCCCGTTGTGATGATATGCGAATTGTTGCTCTGTATGTTGAATTTGAGTTGCCTGCTAAGTGCTCGAATAATTGCGTAAACGATGTATTTTTGAACATATTATATAATTTGGTGTTGTTGATGAGATTGATGCATCCCATGTTTCTTGATGTTTCTTGATGCTCTTGATTTGTCCTTGATGATGAATTTATACGTACATATGTGTGTGCATAGGCGCCTAGGGTGCCATAGTGTTGATGTTGATAAAGAGTAAAAATGATTTTTGATGATGTGAATAAAGTTTGATTTTTGGTGGTTGGAATTTTGGGTGTGTCAAAAAGTATATTTTGATGTTTTGAAATTGGCAAAAATTAGTTTTTAGGTGTTTTTGATGTTGCTGGAAAACTGGCTGTGTTGCGCAGGATGTTGCCTCTGCGCCAGTTTTTGTGTGTTGTGTTGAGCAGAATGTTGCCTCTGCGCCAGTTTTTGTGTCTGGCTGTGTTGCGCAGGATGTTGCCTCTGCGCCCGTTTTTGTGTGCTGTGTTGCACAGAATGTTGCCTCTGCGCCAGTTTTCCATGTGTTGTGTTTGTGTTGCAGAATTGTGTTGCTCGTGTCTAGGCACCATGGGAACCGGGGGTCCCGGAGATTGGGTGTTCGGTTTGCTTTCAAATTTGGTATGGGGGTTCCTGGGCACAAAAAGAGTCAGCTTCTGGTGTTGGGTCAAAAATTTGGCCGTGTGCCTTGTGTCATGGGCGCCAAGGGCCCCAATTTTCTGTTGTTCATTTTGCGAAAATTGATACTGGGTTTTCATGTCCAAGCTAAATGGCTCGTGTAAAACAATTTTTGGAGTCATAGGAGTTGTGGTTTGTCCTGGCCTTAGGCGCCTAGTCCATGGGCGCCAAAGAGGCGTGTCACATTTTGCCAAAATTTTTGTTGGGTTCCCTTATTCTGAGCATTTGGCTCGTGCAAAATTAATTTCGAAGCTAAAAGAGTCTTATGGCGTGTTTTGGCAAGGCGCCTTGTGCATGGGCGCTGTGTTCCCTGCGCCTGTGTCTGGGCGCTGGGCGCCCTGCGCCAGTTTTTCCTGGGCGCCAGCGCCTAAGCGCGTGTTGCTGTTTCCTGGGCGCCAAGCGCCCATGCGCCAAGTGCTGTGTTGCCCCTGGGCGCCAGTTTCCAGGATGTCTAAGTATTTTTCCGGTTTTGTTTTTAACGTAACTTTTGACTCGGGTGTCCGTTTTGGGTGGTTCAAAGTGCGTTACGAAGCTCATTTAATTGTCTATCTGGTTGTCCAGGCCAAAATCAAAAATTTATATTTTTCCCCGGTTGTTTTCTGAAAGTCCCAAGTGACTGTGTACTAGTTGTTGTTTGGATTGGAAATCGCTACTGTCCCTTTTTAAATAAAATGTTGGTGTTATTCATGAGACTAAGGTACTGTTCCTTGTAATTTTAAATGGTGTTGTCACGGTGAAAGTAATGTGCTGTGTAACAGTGTGGTATGCAAATATATATATGGCGTATATTATTATTGGTGAATGGGGTATGTGATCCTCTTTTGGGTGTGGGTGAATAAACCAACTGTCGGTGAATATGCTATGACATACTTTTATTTGGTGATTCTGGTGTGTGATGCATTGTCATGGTGTCGCATAATCATATGCATGATTTTTGGTGAATAGGCTTCGGCCTCGGGCTTCGGCCTTATTATAAATTTTGGTGAATGCCCTCAAGGCTCATTTTTGGTGAATGGATCCACATGCAAGTTGTAACACCCTAAAATAATTTAATTAAGTAATTGATTAAATTATTTAAAGTGTTGCACTATTTTTTTTATTTTATTATGTGATGATATGGTATTTTATTTTAATTGAAGGGGATGGCGTTGGTAATACCGGAATTTCAAGTGACGGCCCAAGAGGCCCAAGCCCGTTGGCTTAGGCGCTCCTTAGACACTAGGGGTCTAGGTCGCGCCTCACTAGTGTCAAAGGAAAGAAAGAAAGTCGAAATAGAGAAGAAAAGAAAGAAAGTCGAAGAGAGGAGAAGAGAAGGAAGGGCGATTTCAAGCTTGGAGTTAGGGTTTGTGCGCCTTGATCCTAGGTAAGAGTTCCTAATCTTCTATGATTCGATTTCCTTTCTCTATCAATTGCTTAGGTTTCGAATTTCCCTAACCCTTTCTATTTTGATCAATTCGCAATGGTCCAAGGGAAAGAGAGAAAGGGCGTGATTGAGTGAAAAGGAGGAGCTTCTTTGTTGCGGTGATTTGTCGGTGCTTCGGTGGAAAAGGCTCTAGCTCGTCATAATCAAGGTTAGGGAAGTCTCACTCTATAATAGAGAGTATAATAGGTTGTATGTGAACCATAGGATCCCACTTGACATATTTGTTTTTGTTAGAATTGTTTAGGTTAGTTGGAATTGATAATTAGTGTGATTGATTTGATTTCCCTATGCTAAGGTTTGGATTTCATGTGTTAATTTTGTGCTTTGAAGTGTTCTTAATTTATATATGTGAGATTGGATGTTGCTGGAAAAAGTGCAGTGTGTTTTGTGATTGTTGTGACATTTTGAGTTTTGGAAAAATAATTGAGAATTGGTGTTGGTTGTGATGGGGCGCCTGGGCGCCAAGTGCTGGGGGGGGGGGGGGGGGGGGAAATTGGCGCACTGGGCGCTGTTTACTGTTGCTGGGCGTGTGTGTGTTCTGGGCAGGGCGCCTGTGTTGTTGCCTGTGGCGCCTGGTGGGGCGCCAGGTTGCTGCCTATGCTTAGGCAAGGCGCATAAATCATGTTTTTGGGTAAACTCAGTTTCTAAACATATTTTACCGAGCCAAACTTTGTATTGACCTGACCAAATGTTATTTAAAACACTTTGGCTAAAGAATTTCTGGATTTTCACTTGTGGTTTTGAAATTGTCCGGTTGGGCATCATTTTGGCTTGTTTTAGGGGTGCCTTGTGCACACATCATTTTCTGAGCATATTTTACCGAGCCAAACTTTGTATTGAACTGACCAAATGTTAGTTTAAACACTTTGGCTAAAGAATTTCTGGATTTTCACTTGTGGTTTTGAAATTGTCCGGTTGGGCATCATTTTGGCTTGTTTTAGGGGTGCCTTGTGCACACATCATTTTCTGAGCATATTTTACCGAGCCAAACTTTGTATTGACCTGACCAAATGTTATTTAAAACACTTTGGCTAAAGAATTTCTGGATTTTCACTTGTGGTTTTGAAATTGTCCGGTTGGGCATCATTTTGGCTTGTTTTAGGGGTGCCTTGTGCACACATCATTTTCTGAGCATATTTTACCGAGCCAAACTTTGTATTGACCTGACCAAATATTATTTAAAACACTTTGGCTAAAGAATTTCCAGTTTTGCACTTGTGGTTTGAAAGTTGTCCTATTGGGCATCATTTTGACTTGTTTTAGGAGTGCCTTGTGCACACATCATTTTCTGAGCATATTTTACTGAGCCAAACTTTGTATTCACCTGACCAAATCATATTTTAAGTGTTTTGGCTAAAGAATTTCCAGATTTGCACTTGTGGTTTGAAAGTTGTCCTATTGGGCATCATTTTGACTTGTTTTGGGGGTGCCTTGTGCACACATCATGTTCTGAGCATATTTTACCTAGCCAAATTCTGTATTCACGTGACCAAATCCCATTTTGAACATTTTGGCTAGAGCGGTTTCAATTTTTAAGGTGGTCTATCATGGTTGTGCGTTTGGGTGTTGTGTGGGGCGCCAAGTGTGGCCGCCTAGGGCGCCTAGTGGGGCGCCCGTGACTTGTGTTTGAGTTTCGGGTCTAATGGTGCTAGATTGGTCCCTAAGTGTTATCCTAGTCCTAGGGACGTGAGTGTGAGGAGAAAATAATGAGTTGGTTGGTGATGAGGCCATGGGGGCTAAAACTAAGATTAATCAAAGATGTGATATATGGTACATGGACCGTGCTGTTAATAATTATGATTGTGGTTTTGTCATGGAGTCTCATGCATACATAAGGCTGCGGTCTGAGTTGTTAATTATGATAATAAGGCTGCGGTCTGAGTTCTAAATTGAAATGATAAGGCTGCGGTCTGAGATGATAATATGATGATAAGGCTGCGGTCTGAGAAAATGGTACCACATGCATAACTGTATTGCATACATCCTCATGATAAGCATGCTAGTTGGTGATTGTATAGTCTATGTGTAACACCCCTTTTCTATACGGTAATTTGTTTTATAAAATATCCGAGTTTTCAAAATTTGTTTACACCACAAGGGATGTCACACTTACTTCACTAAAACGTCACTCTTCAAATAACTCGCTTTTCGAAAAACAGTCTTATAATAACTTCAAAACGACATTATCAAAAAAGATACAACTTCACATCGAAAATTCAATAGTTTAGTCATAAAGGGCATTACACTATGCCAGGCTTGCAATACTAAAATCCGATAACCACAACATGTCATAAATGACTTAAAACAACATTCATTCCCCTCCCTAGTGTTACATATCAGAGCATGACGACTCGACTCAAAAGTGAAGCTAAGACCTTCACTGGGGATCACCTGCACGTTACCAACACGGGGGCAACATTCAAACAGGAAAGGGTGAGCATCATTTCAGTCTATATAATAGAAAATATGATAAGGACTAAATCATAGGCTACACACTAGAATAATCAGCATCCAAATACACTAAACATCCACATCACAGTCGTCATTCACATCATTTACAATACTCAACTCATGTCGTGTAAGCTTATGAAAATGCAACCCACTCGCGGGTATATGCATGAAGGTACCTTTTCACAAAACGTCGCTTAGCCACTCAGGCCTTATCATCACTTAGCCACTCAGGCCTCAAAACATCACTGGGTTTATGCATATGGGCATGAGACACTATGACATGCACCACTCACAATACACACATACACAAATACTCAATTTATGGTCAACTATGTGACCCGTCACTTACCGGTTTGCCGAATAAAGGCACAGCACCTGTCATTTCACAATTCACACACAAATAACGTCACTTAGCCTTTTCAGGCCTTAACATCACTTAGCCACTCAGGCCCCAAATGTCACTTACACATAAACATCATTCAACTCAAACATTAGCCACTGAGGGCAAAAACGTCATTTGACTAACCACCAAGGCATCCTCGTCATTTACACATCATTATCGTTAACTTTGGCCACTAGGGGCAAAACAGTCATTTGACTAGCCACCAAGGGCATCCTCGTCATTTACACATCATTATCATTAACTTTGGCCACTAGGGGCAAAACAGTCACTTGACTAGCCACCAAGGGCATCCTCGTCATTTACACATCATTATCATTAACTTTGGCCACTAGGGGCAAAACAGTCACTTGACTAGCCACCAAGGGCATCCTCGTCATTTACACATCATTATCATTAACTTTGGCCACTAGGGGCAAAACAGTCATTTTTGACACTACCGTGTTAAAACTGTTGTTTATACACCAAAAGGGATTTTTAAAGAGTTCCACGTCATTTTTCAATGTCACTGGGACGATCACCGGGGGCAGCCACTTGGGCGCCCACAAACAGTCAGAAAATAACAACTTTTCATTTTAAAAATTGAACCCACAAATAGACAACGTAAAAAGCTTCACGGCACTTTTCGAATCGTTCAAAACGGACGTCTGAGTCAAAAGTTATGATAAAAACAATTTTGGAAAAATCAGGCAACATCCAGGGAACAGGCGCCTTAGGCGCCCAGGCAACACAGGCACCCAGCGCCCAGGCGCGCAACAACGCAACACAACCCAGCGCCACAGGCGCTCAGCGCCCAGGCGCGCACCACGCACGCACAACACAGCGCCACAGGCGCTCAGCGCCCAGGCGCGCACAACGCATAACACAGACACGGGCGCCTAGCGCCCAGGCGCGCCCCCCACGCGCAGCACAACACAACACAGGCGCCCAGCGCCCAGGACAGGCACTCAGCGCCCAGGAAACTGCAACAACGCCCAGAATTTCTGTTTAACAATTCTTCAACACTAAAAATTGGTTTCTTAACAAATTTTAAAGTGTAAAAACTCCATTTTTCCAGCAACTAAAAAAAAACACCTTTCTCATTCAAAAACACTAAAACTCAATTTTATCAAAACTCAATTAAAACCAAACAACACCACTAACCCCATCATGGCGCCCTAGGCGCCCAACACCCACAACCCCTTTTTGCGACCCCATTCTTCAACAAACCAACGCATAGATCAACATTCTAATTCACATCACATACGCATAACACCACCAATAACGAAATTCATAGATCAAACCCAAGCAATAAATCAATTCGCATAGACTCATGATATACATATATATGAAAGTTAACATCAAAACATCAAGAACGTAAAGAACATCAAGAACGCAAAAGAACATCAAGAACGCAAAGGAACATCAAGAACGCAAAAGAACATCAAGAGCATCATGGATCTAGTAGGAACCTTAGATCTAGGACCCATCATATAATTTATTAAATAGAATGATAGAGCTCCCCTAACCTTTTTTCAAGAAGAACTCGATGCCTAGGATGCAGTCACCTACAGATCCACAGCAACAACGGAGATCCCTTCCTCTTGATCTTCGAATCCTCTTCTCCTTCCTCTCTTGGCCGCCCCCTTGCTCTCCCTCTCTTCCTCACGCCCCTCTCTTCTTTTCTCTCTTTCTCCACTTTCGCAAATGATAGCTAGGAAACCCTAACCCCTTGTGCCTTGCTACTTCGCATATGACTTAATTCATGGGCTTGGGCTTCTCACTTAAGCCCAAGTCCATCTAATTTGGCACCTCCATCTTCTTAATACCCCCTACACCTTTTAATATAATTTCTAATAATTAAAATATATCCACTTAATTAATTTAAATTCCTAAACACTTAATTAAATAATTTAATTAAATATTTAGGGTGTTACACTATGCTACTGTGTGACTATGTGAGTGTGATGCTATGATGTAATATACTTCTTATTATAATCTTTATTATGTAGTTGAGACTCACCCTTCTGTTGTTGTTTACTACAGGTAGTTCTGAGTAAAGGCGTAAGCCTTTCACTCCCGAGTCGGTCTACTCTGATACGTGACACCTAGGGGGTTGGCTTAGGATTTCTATTGATATTTAATTGTTGTTGATTTTCGTGTGCATTGACCTAATGATTCCGATGAGGCCGTTGTTTGGCATTTTGAGTTTATGTTATTTTTCCGCTGCGAGTCGTCTAAATTATAATGTGTGGATTTTGTTGGTGAAATCAAGAGTACCTTAATCTATTTAAATGGTGTTGCGTATTGTAAATGGTTACATCAAGTACGTGTGTAGCATTCCATTCAAAAAGAAATTTTGAAACTCTGATCTCTATGGAAAATAGCCGGGTAGAATGGGGTGTTACATTAGTGGTATCAGAGCAAAAAGTTCGGTCTGTCCGACCAAGTGTGTCTGTCTGTCATATTGTGTATGACAATTAGGTGTTTTGTTTTTAGTTCTAAATTGTCGTTTATGCTGCAGTGCTAGGTTGATATGGCTAGAAGGGATGATGCTGCTTTGGCTGCTGCTCTGCAGGCCATAGCCCAAGCTGTTGGGAATCAACATAATGCTGCTGATATGAATGCCCGTAATCTGGCAACGTTTCAGAGGGAAAACCCACCCACCTTCAAGGGTCGGTATGATCCCGATGGAGCCTTGTCGTGGCTGAATGAGATAGAGCGGATATTCCGTGTTATGGATTGTACTGCTGCCCAGCAAGTGAAGTTTGGGACGCACATGCTGGCGGAAGAGGCTGACAAGTGGTGGTTAGGGATGCTGCATAGGTTGAACACTGCTGGTGAAGAGATTACTTGGGAAGTCTTCACAAGGGAATTTAAAAGAAAGTACTACCCTGAAGACGTTCGGGCCAAGAAAGAGGTGGAATTTCTAGAATTGAAACAGGGAAATAAGACTGTGGCTGAGTATGCAGCCAAATTTGAAGAGCTGGCCCAATTCTGTCCTTACTACGCCAATGATGCTGATTCAGAGTTCTCTAAATGTGTGAAATTTGAAAGTGGCCTGCGACCCGATATTAAGAAGGCAATTGGATATCATGAGATTCGAGATTTTGCTAGACTAGTTGACAAGAGTAGAATTTATGAAGAGGACAGTTCTGCTGCCTACAAGATTGGGAAAGAAAAGAGGAATAATCAGTTTAGGGGAAAACCATATGATGTGTCTGGAGGTAAAAATAAGTGGAAGGCAGGTGCTGGTAAGAAATTTTCTGAGGGTAAGAAGCCTAGTGGGGGAGGTGCTCCCGCTGATATAGTGTGTTACACCTGTGGCAAGCCGGGTCACAAAAGTTTCGATTGCAAGACTGAGGTAATGTGTTACCGTTGTGGGAAGAAAGGTCATATGGCGTCTAACTGTGATCGTAAGGAATCAGTGTGTTTCAATTGTGGTGAAGCTGGTCACTTCAGTTCTAAATGCACCAAACCGAAGAAAGAAAAATCCAATGGAAGAGTTTTCGCGCTAGCAGGCTCAGAGGGGCCCAATGAGATTCGAGGTACTTGTTTTATTTATGGTTCCCCTTTAATTGCTATAGTTGATACTGGTGCTACGCATTCTTTTATTGCTGCTGCTTGTGCTGAAAAGTTAAATCTAGTATTGTCTGATATGAAAAGGGAAATGGTTATCGACACTCCGGCTAAGGGTTCGGTGACTACTTCTCTATTGTGTGCTAAGTGTCCTCTGTCAGTATTCGGCAGAGATTTTCTGGTTGACCTTATATGTTTGCCTTTGGGAGGGTTGGATGTTATTCTTGGTATGGACTGGTTAGTGGATAACCATGTGCACATCAACTGTTTCAGCAAGTCTGTGAGTTTCTTTCCTCCTGGGGAGGGAGAGTCTGTTTTGTTGTCTGGGGATCAGCTGCATAAGGTAATGAAGGATGGTGGTCAACTATTTGCTTTGATGGCGTCTATGTCTGCTGAAAACCAAGCTATGGTTGAAGGATTGCAGGTGGTGTGTGAATTCCCTGAAGTGTTCCCTGATGAGATTCCTAGTGTGCCACCCGAGAGGGAAGTAGAGTTTGGAATTGATCTTGTGCCCGGTACTAGGCCTGTGTCCATGGCTCCGTACCGAATGTCAGCTTCTGAGTTATCTGAATTGAAGAAGCAGTTGGAAGAGTTACTTGAAAAGAATTTTGTGAGGCCTAGTGTGTCACCATGGGGAGCTCCGGTTTTGTTAGTAAAGAAGAAAGATGGGAGTATGCGCCTGTGTGTGGATTATAGACAGTTGAACAAGGTGACTATTAAAAATAAGTACCCTCTTCCGAGAATTGATGATTTGATGGACCAGCTGGTGGGTGCTAAGGTTTTTAGTAAAATTGATTTGAGGTCAGGGTATCACCAGATTAAAGTAAAAGATGAAGACGTCCAGAAGACAGCGTTTCGAACGAGATATGGACACTATGAATACTCTGTGATGCCGTTTGGTGTCACCAATGCACCAGGAGTGTTTATGGAGTACATGAACCGTATCTTCCATAGTTACTTGGATCGGTTTGTGGTAGTTTTTATAGACGATATTCTGGTATACTCCAAGTCTGAAGAGGAGCATGCAGAGCACTTAAGATTGGTGCTTGAGGTATTGAAAGAGAAGAAGCTTTATGCTAAGTTGTCCAAATGCGAGTTCTGGCTGCGTGAGGTAAGCTTTTTGGGTCACATTATTTCTAGTGATGGCATAGCTGTAGACCCAGCTAAGGTTGATGCAGTGTTACAATGGGAGAGCCCAAAGTCTGCGACTGAGATCAGGAGTTTCTTGGGGTTGGCTGGTTACTACAGGAGGTTCATAGAGGGCTTCTCAAAGCTAGCCCTTCCGTTGACTCAATTGACGTGTAAAGGGAGAGTTTTTGTTTGGGATGCTAAATGTGAAGAGAGCTTCCAAGAGTTGAAGAAAAGATTGACAACATCTCCGGTGTTAGTGTTGCCCGTGCCGGATCAACCGTTTGTGGTATATTGTGATGCTTCCAGAATGGGCTTAGGGGGCGTATTGATGCAGGATGGGAAGGTAGTCGCTTATGCGTCCAGACAATTGCGGACTCATGAGAAGAACTATCCTACTCATGATTTGGAATTGGCTGCTATTGTGTTTACGCTAAAAATTTGGAGGCACTATTTGTATGGCACTAGATTCGAGGTATTCAGCGACCACAAAAGTTTGAAATACTTGTTTGATCAGAAGGAGCTGAATATGAGGCAGAGACGTTGGTTAGAGCTGCTGAAAGACTATGATTTTGGCTTAAACTATCACCCCGGCAAAGCTAATGTCGTGGCTGATGCTTTAAGTCGAAAGAATTTGCATATGTCAGCAATGATGGTAAAAGAGTTGGAGTTGATTGAGCAATTCCGTGATATGAGTCTGGTTTGTGAAGTGACACCGCGGAGTGTTAAGCTGGGTATGCTGAAGATTGGTAATGACTTCTTGGTTAGTATCAGAGACGCCCAGAAATTAGATGTGAAGCTGGTTGACTTGTTAGTTGCGGGTGATCAGAATGTGGATGGGGATTTCAGGTTGGATTCCCAGGGTGTGTTGAGATTTAGAGACAGAATCTGCGTTCCCGATGATATTGAGATGAAGAAGATGATCCTTGAGGAGAGTCATAGGAGCAAGCTGAGTATTCATCCAGGGGCTACAAAGATGTATCATGACTTGAAGAAATTATTCTGGTGGCCTGGTATGAAGAAAGATGTAGCACAGTTTGTGTACGCCTGTTTGACTTGCCAGAAGTCAAAGGTCGAGCACCAGAAGCCTGCGGGGTTGATGCAACCTTTAGATGTTCCGGAGTGGAAATGGGATAGCATTTCCATGGATTTTGTGACTGGGTTACCGAGAACCGTTCGGGGATTTGATTCTATTTGGGTGATCGTGGATAGGTTGGCGAAGTCTGCTCACTTTCTTCCTATCAACATCACGTATCCGGTAGCGAGATTGGCCGAGATATATATTAGGGTGGTTGTGAAGTTGCATGGTGTCCCGAAGAGTATTGTATCTGACAGGGATCCGAGGTTTACTTCGGAGTTTTGGGGGAGCTTGCAAGAGGCATTGGGGTCCAGATTGAGGTTGAGTTCAGCCTACCATCCTCAGACTGATGGGCAGACAGAGAGAACCATTCAGTCATTGGAGGACTTATTGAGATCGTGTGTTTTGGAGCAGGGAGGTGCGTGGGATACACACCTTTCGTTGATTGAGTTCACTTACAATAACAGCTACCATGCGAGTATAGGGATGGCCCCTTATGAGGCACTGTATGGGCGGAGGTGTAGAACTCCTTTGTGTTGGCATGAATCGGGCGAAAGTGTTGTTCTTGGACCTGAATTGGTGAGAGAGACTACAGAGAAGATAAAAATGATCAGGGAGAAAATGAAAGAGTCTCAAAGTCGGCAAAAGAGTTACCATGATAGAAGAAGAAAGGATTTGGAATTTCAGGCTGGAGAGCATGTTTTCTTGAGGGTCACGCCTATGGCTGGTGTTGGGCGTGCACTTAAAGCAAAGAAGTTGACTCCTAGATTTATTGGACCGTATCAGATCACCGAGAGGGTCGGAAAGGTTGCTTATAGGGTGGCTTTACCGCCTAACCTTTCGAACTTGCACGACGTATTTCACGTGTCGCAACTTCGGAAGTACATTCCGGACCCGTCTCATGTGATCCATATGGATGATATTGAAGTGCGAGATAACCTCACTGTGGAGACTATGCCAGTGAGGATTGATGATAGAGAAGTGAAGGTGCTGAGAGGGAAAAGCATTGTTTTAGTGAAGGTGGTGTGGTTGGGAACTACTGGCGAGAGCGTGACTTGGGAGCTGGAGAGTAGGATGCGGGAGTCCTATCCAGAGCTATTTGACTCAGGTATGAATTTCGAGGACGAAATTTCCTAAGTGGGGGAGAGTTGTAACACCCTAAAATAATTTAATTAAGTAATTGATTAAATTATTTAAAGTGTTGCACTATTTTTTTTATTTTATTATGTGATGATATGGTATTTTATTTTAATTGAAGGGGATGGCGTTGGTAATACCGGAATTTCAAGTGACGGCCCAAGAGGCCCAAGCCCGTTGGCTTAGGCGCTCCTTAGACACTAGGGGTCTAGGTCGCGCCTCACTAGTGTCAAAGGAAAGAAAGAAAGTCGAAATAGAGAAGAAAAGAAAGAAAGTCGAAGAGAGGAGAAGAGAAGGAAGGGCGATTTCAAGCTTGGAGTTAGGGTTTGTGCGCCTTGATCCTAGGTAAGAGTTCCTAATCTTCTATGATTCGATTTCCTTTCTCTATCAATTGCTTAGGTTTCGAATTTCCCTAACCCTTTCTATTTTGATCAATTCGCAATGGTCCAAGGGAAAGAGAGAAAGGGCGTGATTGAGTGAAAAGGAGGAGCTTCTTTGTTGCGGTGATTTGTCGGTGCTTCGGTGGAAAAGGCTCTAGCTCGTCATAATCAAGGTTAGGGGAGTCTCACTCTATAATAGAGAGTATAATAGGTTGTATGTGAACCATAGGATCCCACTTGACATATTTGTTTTTGTTAGAATTGTTTAGGTTAGTTGGAATTGATAATTAGTGTGATTGATTTGATTTCCCTATGCTAAGGTTTGGATTTCATGTGTTAATTTTGTGCTTTGAAGTGTTCTTAATTTATATATGTGAGATTGGATGTTGCTGGAAAAAGTGCAGTGTGTTTTGTGATTGTTGTGACATTTTGAGTTTTGGAAAAATAATTGAGAATTGGTGTTGGTTGTGATGGGGCGCCTGGGCGCCAAGTGCTGGGGGGGGGGGGGGGGGGGGAAATTGGCGCACTGGGCGCTGTTTACTGTTGCTGGGCGTGTGTGTGTTCTGGGCAGGGCGCCTGTGTTGTTGCCTGTGGCGCCTGGTGGGGCGCCAGGTTGCTGCCTATGCTTAGGCAAGGCACATAAATCATGTTTTTGGGTAAACTCAGTTTCTAAACATATTTTACCGAGCCAAACTTTGTATTGACCTGACCAAATGTTATTTAAAACACTTTGGCTAAAGAATTTCTGGATTTTCACTTGTGGTTTTGAAATTGTCCGGTTGGGCATCATTTTGGCTTGTTTTAGGGGTGCCTTGTGCACACATCATTTTCTGAGCATATTTTACCGAGCCAAACTTTGTATTGAACTGACCAAATGTTATTTAAAACACTTTGGCTAAAGAATTTCTGGATTTTCACTTGTGGTTTTGAAATTGTCCGGTTGGGCATCATTTTGGCTTGTTTTAGGGGTGCCTTGTGCACACATCATTTTCTGAGCATATTTTACCGAGCCAAACTTTGTATTGACCTGACCAAATGTTATTTAAAACACTTTGGCTAAAGAATTTCTGGATTTTCACTTGTGGTTTTGAAATTGTCCGGTTGGGCATCATTTTGGCTTGTTTTAGGGGTGCCTTGTGCACACATCATTTTCTGAGCATATTTTACCGAGCCAAACTTTGTATTGACCTGACCAAATATTATTTAAAACACTTTGGCTAAAGAATTTCCAGATTTGCACTTGTGGTTTGAAAGTTGTCCTATTGGGCATCATTTTGACTTGTTTTAGGAGTGCCTTGTGCACACATCATTTTCTGAGCATATTTTACTGAGCCAAACTTTGTATTCACCTGACCAAATCATATTTTAAGTGTTTTGGCTAAAGAATTTCCAGATTTGCACTTGTGGTTTGAAAGTTGTCCTATTGGGCATCATTTTGACTTGTTTTGGGGGTGCCTTGTGCACACATCATGTTCTGAGCATATTTTACCTAGCCAAATTCTGTATTCACGTGACCAAATCCCATTTTGAACATTTTGGCTAGAGCGGTTTCAATTTTTAAGGTGGTCTATCATGGTTGTGCGTTTGGGTGTTGTGTGGGGCGCCAAGTGTGGCCGCCTAGGGCGCCTAGTGGGGCGCCCGTGACTTATGTTTGAGTTTCGGGTCTAATGGTGCTAGATTGGTCCCTAAGTGTTATCCTAGTCCTAGGGACGTGAGTGTGAGGAGAAAATAATGAGTTGGTTGGTGATGAGGCCATGGGGGCTAAAACTAAGATTAATCAAAGATGTGATATATGGTACATGGACCGTGCTGTTAATAATTATGATTGTGGTTTTGTCATGGAGTCTCATGCATACATAAGGCTGCGGTCTGAGTTGTTAATTATGATAATAAGGCTGCGGTCTGAGTTCTAAATTGAAATGATAAGGCTGCGGTCTGAGATGATAATATGATGATAAGGCTGCGGTCTGAGAAAATGGTACCACATGCATAACTGTATTGCATACATCCTCATGATAAGCATGCTAGTTGGTGATTGTATAGTCTATGCTACTGTGTGACTATGTGAGTGTGATGCTATGATGTAATATACTTCTTATTATAATCTTTATTATGTAGTTGAGACTCACCCTTCTGTTGTTGTTTACTACAGGTAGTTCTGAGTAAAGGCGTAAGCCTTTCACTCCCGAGTCGGTCTGCTCTGATACGTGACACCTAGGGGGTTGGCTTAGGATTTCTATTGATATTTAATTGTTGTTGATTTTCGTGTGCATTGACCTAATGATTCCGATGAGGCCGTTGTTTGGCATTTTGAGTTTATGTTATTTTTCCGCTGCGAGTCGTCTAAATTATAATGTGTGGATTTTGTTGGTGAAATCAAGAGTACCTTAAATTATTTAAATGGTGTTGCGTATTGTAAATGGTTACATCAAGTACGTGTGTAGCATTCCATTCAAAAAGAAATTTTGAAACTCTGATCTCTATGGAAAATAGCCGGGTAGAATGGGGTGTTACACATATGCCCAGTGGAGTTTTGGGTTGCATCTCATACATTAAACATACAGTTGGCGATTGTTTGGTGATTACTTTTATTTGGTGATTGTTTGGTGAATATTTAGTTGGTGATGAATTGGTGATTAATTTCGATTGACTGAACTGGTGATTAAAGTGAATATTGCTGTGATTGATGTAGTCCTGTATCCGTACATACTACTCCTTATGTACTTTATTATAGGGTTTGAGACTCACCCCTTTGTTGATTTTTACTTTACAGGTAACCGTACTTGAAGGCTTTGACCTTCATTCCCTTGAGTTCGAGTCGCTCTGATACGTAGCACCTGGGGGGCGTCTTATTAGATAGTGATTTTGTCTTGTACGACTTGTTGGATTTTATTTTAACGTTGTAACCGTATTTTTGAGTAATGGCCGCCCATGATGCCACGTAGTGATTTTAATTTAAGTTAAACAAATGACGTGTTTTTGAAGTAAATGTAGCATTCCGTTTCAAAAAATAATAATTTGTGCACTCTGATAATTGTTATAAATGAAAGGGGTAGAAACGGGTGTTACATAGTGGTATCAGAGCAGTTCGGTCTGTCCGGCCGGTAGTTGAGTCGTCGTGTTGAGTAACATTGAGTTTGTTACTCGTTTCTGAATTCTGTTTTCTGTTGCAGTGCTAGAATGGCCAGACGGGACGATGCTGCACTTGCTGCTGCCTTGCAGGCTATAGCCGGGGTGATGGGTAATATACCCGGTGTTGTTAATGACGGGATGCGCAATTTGGCTACATTCCAGAGAGAGAACCCACCCACCTTTAAGGGTCGGTACAACCCGGATGGAGCGTTGTCATGGCTGAAGGAGATAGAGCGGGTCTTTCGTGTCATGGAGTGTACTCCAGCTCAGAAAGTGAAGTTTGGGACTCATATGTTAACGGAGGAAGCTGAAGACTGGTGGATGGGAATGTTGCGAAGGCTAAGAGATGCCGGTGAGGAAGTGACTTGGGAGGTTTTCACAAGAGAGTTCAAGAGAAAGTACTACCCTGAGGATGTGCGAGCCAAGAAAGAAGTGGAGTTTTTAGAGCTGAAGCAGGGAGACAAGAATGTGGCTGATTATGCCGCCAAGTTTGAGGAGCTGGCCCAATTTTGTCCTTATTATGCTAATGATGCCAATTCTGAATTTTCAAAATGTGTCAAGTTCGAGAGTGGTCTACGTCCTGATATAAAGAAAGCAATTGGATATCAAGAGGTTCGGGTCTTCGCTAGATTGGTTGATAAGTGTAGGATCTATGAGGAAGACAGTTCTGCTGCTTACAAGGCTGTGAAGGAGAAGAGAAATTCTCAGTTTAGGGGGAAGCCCTATGATGTTTCAGGTGGTAAGGGCAAGGGAGAGGAGAGTTCGGGCAGGAAGCCAAGTGGGGGAGACGCTACTGCGGGCATTGTGTGTCACAAGTGTGGTAAGCCGGGGCATAAGAGTCCCGATTGCATGGCCTACAAGTGTTTCAAGTGTGGCAAGGAAGGTCACGTAGCTGCAAAGTGCGAGAAGAGAGACGTTGTTTGCTACAACTGTGGGGAGATGGGACATATTAGTACCAAGTGTTCCAAGCCGAAGAAAGAGAAGTCTAGTGGGAGGGTGTTTGCCTTGGTGGGCACTGAGTCTTCTGAAGAATGATGATCATTTCGGAGGTATGTGTTTCGTTAAAGTTTTCCGCTAAACCTATTGTCGATACCGATGCCGCTCACTGTTTTAATACTGCTGAATGTTGTGAATGCTTAAGTCTTGTGTTGTTTTCTCTGATTGGTCTTATGTTGCCTGGTGTGTTCTTTGTGTCCCTTGTCGATCTTCGACAGAGACCTTGTTGCGAGTTTTGTTGTTTGTTGTTGGGTGAATTAATTGTAATCGTGGGTACGGACTAGTTAGAGCATAACCGTGAGGATGTCAATTGTCGTAGCCAGCCGGTGAGTTAGGGAGATGTTGATGCGAATTTTCGAGGACGAAAATAATCTAAGTGGGGGAGAGTTGTAACACCCCGAAATTAATTAAATAGTTATTTAGTATTTATTTAATTAATTAAATAGGAGTTGGTGATAGTAATAATAATAATAATAATGATGATAATAATAATAATAATATTGGGTGGTTTTAATTATTTAGAGGGTGGTGATATTTAATTTTTTAAATGGGCTTAAGTGGATGGAGGCCCGCGATCCAGGCCCAAGAGTTGGCTTAGGCGCATGTGACTAGGGGTTGGGGGAGAGGCGCCTCACTTGAGAAAAAAAAAGAGAGAGGAGCGTGAAAGAGAAGAAAAGAAAGAAACGCAAAGGAGAGAAAGAAAGAGAAGAAAAATAGCGCAAGGGAGAGGAGAGGAGAAGGGAGAGGCGCAAAATCCCAAGGAGGAGAAGAGGAGCTCAGTTGCTGTGGTTACTCGGTGTGCACGTGGAGGAGTCCCTGTCTTCGGTGAAACTAAGGTAAGGGTGGGTCTTGCCTTATAATAGGGAGCATAATGGGATGTATGTAGGGGTTAGGTCCTATGTCCTGTTTATATTGATTTTTATGTTGTTCATGATATATGAGTATGTTGTTGTTATTATTGGTGCCCGTTGTGATGATATGCGAATTGTTGCTCTGTATGTTGAATTTGAGTTGCCTGCTAAGTGCTCGAATAATTGCGTAAACGATGTATTTTTGAACATATTATATAATTTGGTGTTGTTGATGAGATTGATGCATCCCATGTTTCTTGATGTTTCTTGATGCTCTTGATTTGTCCTTGATGATGAATTTATACGTACATATGTGTGTGCATAGGCGCCTAGGGTGCCATAGTGTTGATGTTGATAAAGAGTAAAAATGATTTTTGATGATGTGAATAAAGTATATTTTGGGTGGTTGGAATTTTGGGTGTGTCAAAAAGTATATTTTGATGTTTTGAAATTGGCAAAAATTAGTTTTTAGGTGTTTTTGATGTTGCTGGAAAACTGGCTGTGTTGCGCAGGATGTTGCCTCTGCGCCAGTTTTTGTGTGTTGTGTTGAGCAGAATGTTGCCTCTGCGCCAGTTTTTGTGTCTGGCTGTGTTGCGCAGGATGTTGCCTCTGCGCCAGTTTTTGTGTGCTGTGTTGCACAGAATGTTGCCTCTGCGCCAGTTTTCCATGTGCTGTGTCTGTGTTGCAGAATTGTGTTGCTCGTGTCTAGGCACCATGGGAACCGGGGGTCCCGGAGATTGGGTGTTCGGTTTGCTTTCAAATTTGGTATGGGGGTTCCTGGGCACAAAAAGAGTCGGTTTCTGGTGTTGGGTCAAAAATTTGGCCGTGTGCCTTGTGTCATGGGCGCCAAGGGCCCCAATTTTCTGTTGTTCATTTTGCGAAAATTGATACTGGGTTTTCATGTCCAAGCTAAATGGCTCGTGTAAAACAATTTTTGGAGTCATAGGAGTTGTGGTTTGTCCTGGCCTTAGGCGCCTAGTCCATGGGCGCCAAAGAGGCGTGTCACATTTTGCCAAAATTTTTGTTGGGTTCCCTTATTCTGAGCATTTGGCTCGTGCAAAATTAATTTCAAAGCTAAAAGAGTCTTATGGCGTGTTTTGGCAAGGCGCCTTGTGCATGGGCGCTGTGTTCCCTGCGCCAGTTTCCTGCGCCCGTGTCTGGGCGCTGGGCGCCCTGCGCCAGTTTTTCCTGGGCGCCAGCGCCTAAGCGCGTGTTGCTGTTTCCTGGGCGCCAAGCGCCCATGCGCCAAGTGCTGTGTTGCCCCTGGGCGCCCAGCGCCTGGGCGCCAGTTTCCAGGATGTCTAAGTATTTTTCCGGTTTTGTTTTTAACGTAACTTTTGACTCGGGTGTCCGTTTTAGGTGGTTCAAAGTGCGTTACGAAGCTCATTTAATTGTCTATCTGGTTGTCCAGGCCAAAATCAAAAATTAATATTTTTCCCCGGTCGTTTTCTGAAAGTCCCAAGTGACTGTGTACTAGTTGTTGTTTGGATTGGAAATCGCTACTGTCCCTTTTTAAATAAAATGTTGGTGTTATTCATGAGACTAAGGTACTGTTCCTTGTAATTTTAAATGGTGTTGTCACGGTGAAAGTAATGTGCTGTGTAACAGTGTGGTATGCAAATATATATATGGCGTATATTATTATTGGTGAATGGGGTATGTGATCCTCTTTTGGGTGTGGGTGAATAAACCAACTGTCGGTGAATATGCTATGACATACTTTTATTTGGTGATTCTGGTGTGTGATGCATTGTCATGGTGTCGCATAATCATATGCATGATTTTTGGTGAATAGGCTTCGGCCTCGGGCTTCGGCCTTATTATAAATTTTGGTGAATGCCCTCAAGGCTCATTTTTGGTGAATGGATCCACATGCATATGCCCAGTGGAGTTTTGGGTTGCATCTCATACATTAAACATACAGTTGGCGATTGTTTGGTGATTACTTTTATTTGGTGATTGTTTGGTGAATATTTAGTTGGTGATGAATTGGTGATTAATTTCGATTGACTGAACTGGTGATTAAAGTGAATATTGCTGTGATTGATGTAGTCCTGTATCCGTACATACTACTCCTTATGTACTTTATTATAGGGTTTGAGACTCACCCCTTTGTTGATTTTTACTTTACAGGTAACAGTACTTGAAGGCTTTGACCTTCATTCCCTTGAGTTCGAGTCGCTCTGATACGTAGCACCTGGGGGGCGTCTTATTAGATAGTGATTTTGTCTTGTACGACTTGTTGGATTTTATTTTAATGTTGTAACCGTATTTTTGAGTAATGGCCGCCCATGATGCCACGTAATGATTTTAATTTAAGTTAAACAAATGACGTGTTTTTGAAGTAAATGTAGCATTCCGTTTCAAAAAAAAATAATTTGTGCACTCTGATAATTGTTATAAATGAAAGGGGTAGAAACGGGTGTTACAACAATCTCTCCCAACGCCGAAGCTTCGCGAACTCGGGCGAACGGCAATCCCACGAATCTTCCCGAATCCGCTCCAGCTACTTCCAGCAACAAACCGCCAATTTGTAACGAGCGTAACTCACTCAAATCTCAGCCAAACTTAGCAAAACGAGGGTCTACGGTGAAGGGAATTTTGTCTACTCTCTGTTGGAGAAAGATTCACTTGCATGCAACCAGTGGTTTGGGAGATATTAACAAAACAAGAGGACTGCTTCGGAACAGTGGCTGATTCTTAATCCGAAAGTTGTGAGTGTGATATCTCTCTTATTTCTCAATGAAATCACGCGGTTCTTGTGTCCAAAATGAATATCTTTGTGTCTAGTTTCCAGAGGGACAAGAATCATGATCATCGGAGTCGTGCACAGGGAGATACGACGTAATTACCTAAGGTAGGTAAAACGGGTTTCCTGCTGAAGTTCAGCTGAACTTGAATCTTCCATCTCTTGGCTCACAAATTTGAAAAATGGTAGGAGATGAAGGAGGTGGAATCAGGTACTAATATTGGTGTCATTGGAATCAGAAAGGAAAAAGAAGAAGAATGGACTGAAGATCACTCACATGCATGAGATTTTGGGTTATTCTCTCCTCTCCTCCTCCCTTGCAACTTTCTCTCTTTCTCTCCTCTCTAACCATTCTGATTTTCTGAAAATGGAGGAAGTGAGGTGTGATGGGGATATACCTTCAGCTGGGAGAATATGAGTGGGGGTGGGAAATGACATTTCTGCCCTCACTTAATTGTCTCAAAATACTAAACTACCCCTATCCTAATATTCTCACTTAAAATTTCCAATTAGCTCACAAATAAATCAACAATTCAAGTTCCTCATATATTTTAGCACACAAACAAAATATACTTCACTTAATTAATTATGCTAATTAATTATCTAGATCTCTTGCTAATTTCTATTAATCCTCTTAGCTAGAAAAATGGGGATGTTACAATTTTGATGCACCTAACAACAGAATTTATGCACCTACTGTTTTTGAAAAGGAATTGCTACTTTTTGAAAACAGTTTAGTGCATTTCAAATTGCTTTGTTGAGTACATCTAATACTAAAATTTAATTAAAACTATTTCACATGGACAAACAAACACATATCTGTAACAGATACAAACATATATAAGTACTTAAAAACAAACACACATAACTATTTAAAACACACACATGCATAAAGTGCTCCCCCCAACTTAATGTTGAGCAGTGTCCTCACTGCTCTAAGTTGAGTTAAAAAAGGAATTTTGTTCAAAATGGGGAGAGGGGTTAGTACCTGTGGGACAAATCAAACATATTAAACAAAACACTCTTTGGCTCCACTCCTGAGCCTTGAGCTTGATTTCACAGGAATGTGTTTGACCTTCTGCTTCTTCTTCTTGGGCTCCTTGGCCTTTGGTGCATCTGCACTAGATGCAGTTGCACCAACCACCTCTGTTGTTGGTTCTGGTTTATCAGGTTTCTTTGATGCAGGTGCATCAAATGCTCCTGCACTAGCTTGCTCTGCCACAGTTGTTTCCTGTTCAGTAGTATGTTCAGTAACAGGCTCATCAATTGTTTTCAATTGTCATCTCCATCACAGCTTTTGTAACCTCAACAGGTTTCTTGAAGAATTTGAGTATTTCCCAGCTCTTCTCTTCTTTTTGCAGCAAGTTCTTCTTGGAAACTGCTGGGATGCACCTGCATCTGATGCAGGTGCATCGGTTGATTAGTGATCAGGGCCTTCTTCTGCCTTCTTCGTCTCAGGACCTATC
Source organism: Astragalus membranaceus (assembly GCA_039519185.1). Classification (NCBI taxonomy): domain Eukaryota; kingdom Viridiplantae; phylum Streptophyta; class Magnoliopsida; order Fabales; family Fabaceae; genus Astragalus; species Astragalus membranaceus. The sequence goes on along the minus strand of CM076849.1, from coordinate 116,075,403 downwards.
TTTTCACCTTCTGCTAGGGGATCTTCATGGATAACCTGCAATTTTTCTTTTTCAAAAACAATGTTAGTGGGCATAAGAATGGGTCCAGTGGTGAGGGGTGGAGAATGTGGTTGTTGGTGAGATTGTGTTGGGGTGGGAGATTGTTCTTTGGTGGCTATTTCACTTTCTTTTTCTGGTTCTGTTTGGGTGGTGGGTGGTGGTGAAGGTGGGGTTGGTGTTTTTTTGGGGGGTTTGGATGATGATTTGTTTTGGGAGGGTGGTGGTGATATGGGTGAAGTGTGTTGTGGTGGTGTTGGTGATTTGTGTAACACCCCTTTTCTACCCTTATATTACGCGTCATTTATCAGAGTAATCCCTTTCAAAAATATTATTTTCATTGAAAGAAAAGAAATTCTACAACTTCATTAAAAACAAACTCATCAATTGCACTCTTCAAATTCTTGCAACAAAACATCCTTCATGGAAAATCAAATCCTCAAAATTCACATCACAGCAGAATAAACAACAACTCACCAATAACTCTCAAACACGTCTCGAATATATCAATAAAATCGTTAAAACAACTAATTAAATTGTTTATCAAAATTCACCCACGCCCCCTAGGTGTTACAGTATCAGAGAGTGACACAAAATACATCCCAAGAGCTAAAAGGAAGGTAGCAGATCCTTCACTCGCGATTACCTGCAGCGTTGCCACAATCGAGCAACATTCCAAGCAGAAGGGGTGAGAATTTTAACAAAACATAATCAAGCATATGATAGAGAAATGGAGACAAACAATTCTACAACATCATTATTAACATCACATTTGGGTTGTGAAAAACATCCCGTTTTAATTTAATAAACACCACATCTTATTTGAAAGGACGTCACATTTTAAATTCGGTAAACACCACATTTATTAAGCTTGGGAAAACACTATATTTGGATTGAGAAAACGTCACATTTTTGCTAGTAGAAACGTCACCATTCTATGGAGGAATATCACTTTTGAATTTAAGGAAAACACCACATTTTTAATTGGGAAAAACTTCACATTTTTGTGGAGAAACATCACATCTACATTGGAGAAAAACTTCACATTTAATAGTGAAAACATCATATTTTTATTGGGAAAATGTCACATTTTTAATTGGAGAAAACGGTGTGAAAACAGCAAGAAAAACAGTGGAAAACAGTGGGAAACAATGGCTCGCGCTTGGGGCGCGAGCGGGGCGCAAAACAACAGCAACAACAGGCCCCAGCGCATCACGCTTGCGCTTGAGGCGCGACCCGAGCGCGACCGAGGCGCAAAACAGCAGCAACAACAGGTTGCTTGCGGAATGTTCAGATTTTCGAAATTTTCATCCAGACATCATCCAATCATCAAAACACAATTTCATCACACATTGTTCATTGCCCAATTCAACACAATTTCATCAAGACATCATCAAATTCATCAAAGAACAATCATCAAGAATTCATCAAGTAATCCCTCAAAAATGTTCATCAAAGCAAACTTCGAAATTCCCCGAAGGGAAACGTCAACAACTCATCAACAAAACCCCAACATTTCAATTACACTATTACACCCAAAAATCCCACAAAACCCCAATTACATACTCGATTTTGTTGAATTAAAACGCTCACCCTTACCTCGAATATGAATGATCTGAAGAAGACGAGTGGAAGCACGAACAAAATCACAGCAACACAACGATCAGCTCGCGATCCTTCTTCCTTCGAAACCGTAGCCACGCCCACTAACAAAACTCGAGAAAATTCCCTTCCTTCCTCTCTCCTCAGCGCCGTACGATGCTCTCTCTCTTCTCACTCTCTCCAATTTCGTTTTCTTTCTCTGATGCAAGGAGTGAGGCGCAAAACCCTAACCCCTTAACTTCAAGAGCCTCAGGAGCGCCTAAGCTATCGGGCTTGGCTTCCTGGGCCATTTTTCACCACCCCTGAGTTGCCAACATCACCCCCAATACTCGTTCCACTTCCTGAACCACACCCATCATTTTAATTAAATTAATCAGGCCTCCGACTAAAATTTAATAATTCAGCTAATCAAATTAATTAAATTAATTAAATTATTTTTCGGGGTGTTACAATTTGGGCGGGGATTGGTGAGGTGATATCTGCTGGAGGGGGTGTAGGTGATTTTGGTGATGATGGTGGAGTGGTTTGTTGTTCAGTTTGATTTGTGGAATGTGTGGTTGTTTTGGTGGCATATTTTTTTTCTTGCTATAGCCTCCCTGTTCAGTTCTCCTTATTCACTCTGCTCACTTTCTGTTTCATCCTCCTCAACATCCTTGTCTATGTCTCTCACAGTTTTCTTTACAGCCTCATCTTCCTCACTGTCCTCCCACTCTTCACTCAACATCTCTGGCTCTTCCTCAGTGATTTTTTTCTTTCCCTTCTGCTGTTTCTTTGTCACTCTCTTTCTTTTTGGCCTTACTTCCTTCTCAAACTCCTCTTCTTCATTAATTTCATCCTCCTCTTCCTTTCTTGGTGTTTACAAAACCCAACTAGGAAACACAAGGGTTTCCACTTGTGTTGGCACTGAAGAAACTTCTTGGAAAATCAGTTGCAGCCAGTCATGCTGTTCTTGTTGAAATTTCCTTACTGCTTGGTGCTTCTGCATTAAATGCTCCTGCACTACACTAGTGGATTCTTTTGCAATTTTCAGTTTTCCTTTAAACTCAGCAGACAATGGACCAGGGGGTATTTCCTTTGTTCATTTCCATCAATTGGGACACCAGCTTTCATATATAGTTCAGTAATCAAACATGGAAAAAATAAAAATCCCTTCTTCTTAATACTGCATGTTAAAATTTCCCTCGCAATTAATCTTCCTACATCCACATTGCTTTCAGTTAAGATTGTGTCCATGAGAAGCAATCTTTCTTTTGACAAAGTATATGTGTGTGAAATAGGAAGAATGGATGCACCAATGAACAAATGCCAATTTCCTAATTCTTTGATCATAAAACTACTTCTCATTTTAAATTATGTGTTAGTAAACTTCTCCCAAAGAGCATCTTCTTCAGCAATTCTGGACTTAATCCTAATCATATCTTTCTTTCCATATCTTTCAACATTTTCTTCAAACTCACTTCCATTATGTGTTAACATATAGTGGTCATTAATTCTTTTAGGGTCAAACAGGACCTTCCTACCTCTAACCAAAGAAAAGTATTGGGGCTTACCTCCCTTGGAATCAGGAATCCCAGCATAAAATTCTCTCACCACTTGCTCCACATAAGCTCCTTTATGTTGCACGAAAGTATCGCAATGAAGGTTAGCCTTTGTAGACATGAAAGAGGGGTTGGCTTTTATCAGATTGTAGCCTCGTTCTGGTAGCATCTCCATTTGCCATAGGTGAGCTTTTTCTGTTGTCACAGGTGTAACACCCCTTTCTACCCGTTACTTCGTTTATAAAAATCAGAGTTTGAAAATCTCGTTCATAGGGAAATGTTACACATACTTCAATAAAACGTCGCTTAGCAGTTTTGAAAAACAGTTCAACTCAATACTCATGCATTCGCGTAGCACATCACAAATAAAGAATCTCCAATCTCATTTCAACGTCATTTATAGAACTCAACATAACACAACCCATTACGCAGCGGAAAATAGTAAAACATAACCAAATAGTCCACATGGACATAATAATCAAAAATCATAAATAAATGCCGAGTTCGTTATCCCCCCTGAGTGCTACGTATCAGAGCATGACGACTCGACTCAAAAGTGAAGCTAATACCTTCACTGGGAATCACCTGCACGTTACCAACACGGGGGTAACATTCAAACAGGAAAAGGTGAGCATCATTTCAGTCTATATAATAGAAAATATGATAAGCACTAATCATAGGCTACGCACTAGAACAATCAGCATCCAAGCACCAAATACTCACATCATAGTCATCTCTTACATCATTTACAATAACTCATTACATATCATGTAGATTTATGAAATGCAACCCACTCGCGGGTATATGCATGAAGGTACCTTTTCACAAAACGTCGCTTAGCCACTCAGGCCTTATCATCACTTAGCCACTCAGGCCTCAAAACATCACTGGGTTTTATGCATATGGGCATGAGACACTATGACATGCACCACTCACAATACACAAATACACAATTACTCAATTCATAGTCAACTATGTGACCCGTCACCTACCGATTTGCCGATTAAAGGCACAGCACCTGTCATTTCATAATTCACACACAAATAACGTCACTTAGCCTTTTAGGCTTTAACATCACTTAGCCACTCAGGCCCCAAATGTCACTTACACATAAACATCATTCAACTCAAACATTAGCCACCGAGGGCAAAAACGTCATTTGACTAGCCACCAAGGGCATCCTCGTCATTTACACATCAATATCATTAACTTTGGCCACTAGGGGCAAAACAGTCATTTTGACACTACCGTGTTAAAACTGTTGTTTATACACCAAAAGGGGGTTTTAAAGAGTTCCACGTCATTTTTCAATGTCACTGGGACGATCACCGGGGACAGCCACTTGGGCGCCCACAAACAATCAGAAAATAACAATTTTTCATTTTAAAAATTAGACCCATAGATGGACAACGTAAAAAGCTTCACGACACTTTTTGAATCGTTCAAAACGGACGTCTGAGTCAAAAGTTATGATAAAAACAATTTTGGAAAAATCAGGCAACATCCAGGGAACAGGCGCCTTAGGCAACACAGGCACCCAGCGCCCAGGCGCGCACAACACAACGCAACACAGCGCCACAGGCGCCCAGCGCCCAGGCGCGCACAACGCAACACAGACACGGGCGCCATGCGCCCAGGGGGACAACGCGCAACACAGCGCAACGCAACACGGGCGCCATGCGCCCAGGGGAACAACGCGCAACGCAGCGCAACACAAACAGACACGGGCGCCTAGCGCCCAGGCGCGCGCACAACGCGCATCACACACGCCTCAGGCGCCCAGCGCCCAGCACAGGCGCCTAGCGCCCAGAACACAGTGGCAACACCCAGAATTTTTGTTCAACACTTTTTAACACTAAAAATTGGTTTTCTTAATAACTTTAAATTATAAAAACTCAACATTTTCCAGCCACCAAAAATACACTTAATTTTAATTAATTCCTCAAAAATTCAATTGAGCATTGTCTTCCCTATCCCTTTGGCGCCCTAGGCGCCTATGTACCCATTCATCCAATTTGCGAATAACACAAGCAATCCACACCAATTTCAGTCTCATGATTAATTCGAATGCCACAATTCACCAACACAAACGCATACATATCAAGAATTTCAGCCTCATGATTTAATTCCACTTCGCATACACATATATATAATGACCAATACCAACAATGCATTAAGAACATCAAGAACGCAAGAACATCAAAACGCAAAGGATTTCAAAACGCAAAGAACATCAAGAACGTACGATTCTAATACAAGCCCTAGATCTAGAACTCATCATAGGAATTATTAGATAGAATGATAGAGCTCCCCTAACCTCGAAATTGAAGAACGGAGGCTCCGGAGATAGTCACGTACAGGACCACAGCAACAAGATCACGCCCTTGCTCTTCCTTGGTTGCGACTTCCCTCCTCTTCTTCTCCTCTCCTACGGCGCCTCCTTGCTCTCTCTCTATCTCACGCTCTTTTCTTTCTTTCTTGTTTTTCTCTTTTGATTTCGCAACAACTAGCAAAACCCTAACCCCCTATGCGCTACTCCACTTCGCATGTGACAAGGATAATGGGCTTGGGCTTCTCACTTAGGCCCAAGTCCATTTGGTTTGGCACCTCCACCTTCTAATCCTTCCTACGCATATTAACATAAATTCAATTAATTAAATTACATCAAATAATTTAATTTAAATCCCCTATTACTTAATTAAATAAATTAATTAAATAATTTTAGGGTGTTACAACTCTCCCCCACTTAGAATATTTCGTCCTCGAAATTTACCTGATCAAACAACTCTGGGTAGGATTCTCGCATCTTGCTCTCTAGCTCCCAAGTCATACTCTCGCCGGCAGCTCCTAGCCAGACCACTTTCACTAATGCAATCTCTTTGCCTCTAAGCGCCTTCACTTCACGATCCTCAATCCGTACGGGCATCGTCTCCACAGTGAGATTATCCCGCACCTCTACATCGTCCATATGGATCACATGAGATGGATCCGAAACATACTTCCGAAGTTGTGACACGTGAAACACGTCATGCAAGTTCGAAAGATTTGGCGGTAAAGCCACTCTATAAGCCACATTTCCGATTCTTTCAGAAATCTGATAAGGACCAACAAATCGAGGAGTGAGCTTCTTCGATTTCAACGCTCGACCAACACCGGTAATAGGAGAAACCCTCAAGAACACATGCTCCCCCTCCTGAAATTCTAAATCCTTCCTCCGCTTGTCATGATAACTTTTCTGCCGACTCTGCGAAGCCTTCATCTTCTCACGGATCATCTTGATCTTCTCTGTAGTCTCCCGCACAATCTCCGGACCCAACACTACACTTTCTCCCGACTCATACCAACATAATGGCGTCCTACACTTTCGACCATACAATGCTTCAAACGGTGCCATCCCAATGCTGGAATGGTGACTGTTGTTATAAGTAAACTCAATCAACGCAAGGTAGGAATCCCATGATCCCCGCTGTTCCAATACACAAGCCCTCAGCAAATCCTCTAACGACTGAATTGTCCTCTCTGATTGACCGTCTGTCTGGGGATGATACGCCGAACTCATTTTTAACTTAGAACCCAATTCTTTCTGCAAACTCTTCCAAAACTCGGAAGTGAACCTCGGATCCCTATCTGACACAATACTCTTCGGAACACCGTGCAGCCTCACAATCTCTTTGACATATACCTCTGCCAACCTCGACACCGGATAAGTGATATTAATAGGAATAAAATGAGCAGACTTCGTTAACCTATCAATGATCACCCAAATAGCGTCATGACCCTTAACTGTATTCGGTAACCCCGTCAGAAAATCCATCGCTATGCTATCCCATTTCCACTCTGGGACTTCCAACGGTTGCATTAACCCTGCTGGCTTCTGGTGCTCGACCTTCGACTTTTGACAGGTCAAACAGGCATACACAAACTGTGCCACATCTCTCTTCATACCATACCACCAAAACATCTTTTTCAGATCTTGATACATTTTCGTCGCTCCAGGATGGATACTCAACTTGCTACGATGACCTTCCTCTAAAATTGCCTTTCTCATTTCTTCATCGTCTGGAACACAGATCCTACCCCGGAACCTCAACACGCCACTGGAATCTAATTTGAAACCTTCGTCTTCAGACTGACCGACCCCATTAATTAAATCCACCAGCTTGACATCTGTCTTCTGAGCTTCTCTAATGCTGCCCAGGAAATCATTGTCGATCTTTAACATTCCCAGCTTGACACTGCGAGGTGTCATCTTACAAACCAAACTCAAATCCCTGAATTCTTCAATTAGCTCTAATTCTTTCACCATCATAGCCGACATATGCAAAGACTTTCTGCTTAAAGCATCAGCCACGACATTAGCCTTGCCGGGATGATAATTCAAACCGAAGTCATAATCCTTCAAGAGTTCCAACCACCGACGCTGTCTCATATTCAACTCTTTCTGATCGAACAGATACTTTAGACTCTTATGATCACTGAACACTTCGAACCTCGAACCATAAAGGTAGTGCCTCCAAATCTTGAGCACAAATACCACAGCAGCCAATTCCAAATCATGCGTAGGGTAATTTTTCTCATGAATCCGCAACTGCCTCGACGCATACGCAACGACTTTCCCATTCTGCATCAACACACCACCGAGACCCATCTTCGAAGCGTCACAATACACAACGAACGGTTCCTCTGGATTAGGCAACGTCAAAACAGGCGACGTCGTCAATCTCTTTTTCAGTTCCATAAAGCTTTCTTCACACCGAGCATCCCAAACAAAAACTTTACCCTTGCAGGTCAACTGAGTCAACGGAAGGGCCAACTTGGAAAAACCCTCGATGAACCTCCTGTAGTACCCAGCCAAACCCAAAAAGCTTCTAATCTCCGTTACGGACTTCGGAGACTCCCATTCCAATACTGCTTCTACTTTTGCCGGATCAACCGCAATACCATTACCAGAAATCACGTGCCCAAGGAAACTCACCTCTTTCAGCCAGAACTCACACTTCGATAACTTAGCGTACAACTTTTTCTCTTTTAAAACTTCCAACACTGACTTCAGGTGCTCAGCATGCTCTTCATCTGACTTAGAATAAACTAGAATATCATCTATGAAGATTACCACAAACCGATCTAGGTAATTATGGAAAATACGGTTCATATATTCCATAAATACACCAGGAGCATTGGTCACACCGAATGTAACACCCCGTTAATTTCTATCTTGTAGAAATTACCGAAGCGCACTACTGGCATACATCAGAGTGACTTTCCTTTTAACATATTGAACACATTACTAAACTTCGATGAATCACTCATCAAACGTGCTTAAAATAACTGAACTGAATATAAATAAAGTCGGTCCTTACACCCTCAACTAGTGTTCAATACTCAAAACCGAAAGTCTGCGGAAGCGATTTACAACTTGAATTACATAAGTCGTACAATCGAGTAGTCTTAAGATACTGAATACAAAATACAGAGATACAAGGGAAACTGAAATATAAGACATAAAGAAATAAAGATAGCGGCTGCTCCTCAAGCATCTTCATAGCCATGCCTCACGGTCTTCAACTTTCCCTGCTTAACTGAAAACAACAACAATGGATTGGGTGAGACAACTTGTCTCAGTGAGTTCTATCGCGACCCCTTACTAATCCTCTCGGTTCAATTATGCTTGATTCATTATCTAAAACTCATAGTCCTCAAAGTTGACCATGTGGCTGAACTATGCTCAATCACTGAGCCTAACAATGAACTATGCTCAATCACTGAGCCTAACATGAACTATGCTCAATCACTGAGCCTAACCATGATTCTTAGCGTGTCACCGGTCACTTGGCATAATAAGCTTCCGGTGAACCCGTCCCCACTAATCACTAGTGAGTCCCTGATGGGGCCTAGGTTCATAAGGGTCATGACTCCCTCTCCCCCAGCACACTAATCTGAAAAGGGTCGTCACCCTGACAATGAACTGTGCTCAATCACTGAGCCTGAACAATGATACATATAGAATATACAATGACCATGAACAATGAAGACTGCTCAATCACTGAGCCTAACCTGAAAGCATACTCAATCACTGAGTCTTATCATGACCTAATCTTATTCTGAACATTAGGTGATCTAGTTATTAACTTAACCTTATAATTTGGTGATCTCACATGGATTACTAATGTTTGCTAACTTAACTTACTAACCTTACTCAAAGAGTCAGTCCAACACATATATCAATCACAACGTCATAACATGAAATCAATGGTCAATCACATGAGCATTCACTGCACCTGAACATGATCTAAACATAACCAATCACATGGCACTAATATAACTTGGATTCAATCACTGTCAAACACATAGGATTTCAGTGCTCCCATCCTTGGGGAGACTTGGAGAGTGGATTAGAAGGGACTTGGGACCATTCGGAATAGCTTAGGACATATTTTAAAAGTTGGCTTCAGAAGGATACGCACGGTCCGTGCGCTATGGCGCACGACCCGTGCGCGTTTTCAAAAACGGCACCATGAGGTTCAGAGTCTCACGCACGACCCGTGCGCCCATACACACGATCCGTGCGTGACTCTCTGTATTTCAGAAAAACTGTTTTCGCGTTTTCTTTTCTATTCCGATCGTTCCCATGTCCATTCCGATTCACATTCAAACTCGATAACACATCAATACAGACATGGAAACCAGTACATTCAGTACAATCAATAATATTCATTCAACAATCACACTCAATCATGCAATTTTAATCACAATTTCAGTCCAACGATTTATCAATCTCATGATTCAAACGATATTTTCGCAAAACGGTTTCGCACCGGATTTTCACAAATTCGCGACTCAATTAAAATGCAAAGGCTGAAAACAATCCTAGTGAGTATTAGAACTCACCTTTTCGTGACGACGATACACCCGACGCCGAAACTTCTCGAACACGAACTAACGGAATCCGCTCCTGCTGTTTCCAGCAACTAAACGCCAATTTGCAACAAGCGTAACTCACTCAAATCTCCACCAATCTTAGCAAAACGAGGGTCTCCGGTGAAGGGAATTTTCTCTACTTTCTGATGGTGGAGGTTTCAGACACATGCATCCTATATCCAGAGAGTTACAACCGAAACAATGAAGCTGGGTCAAGACTGAAGCTGATTCTGGAAACGAAACTTAGGAAGGTGATATCTCTCTCATTTCTCAATGAAATCATGCGGTTCTAGTGTCTAAACTGGAGCATTTTCTGTCTAGTTTCCAAATAAATAAAAATCAACTGAATCAGAGGTCCGTACAAGGAGATACGAACGAAACACCGAAGGTAGGTAAAACGGGTTTTACCCAGAATTTTCTGTTGAACCTTTCTTCTCCCTCAAACTCGAATTTGCATGGCTTGTGTGAAGTGAGATGATCAGGGCTGAACCAGTGTGTGAAAGAGGCATCAATGGAAAGAGGAGATAAAATGTGAAAGAATGGTGGTGACACTTCTAACATGCATGGAGCTTTGAAGAAATGGTGCTCTCATCTCTCCAAGCTCTCCCTCCCTCTCTCATGAACTTGTTGCTGTTTCAGATTTTGTAGAATGAAGAAAGAAGTGTTTTTCTTTTTGGATTTCAGCTGAAGAATGGGGTTATATAGGAACTATGGGAATAGACACTTTTACCCTTCACTTATAATTTATATTCCTAATGACTCCTTTCAGCCCAAACTAATCCCACTTGACACAATTAAATTTAATTAACACCAAAATCCTCACAATAAGTATTTCAAGCAAATTCATTCTCAAATCATGAAATTTTCAATCACACAATAGATCACTAAAAATTAATTTACGCCAATTAATTTAATTAGCGAAAATTGGGGATATTACAATCACCCCAACTTTTTAAAAATTTTGTCCTCAAAATTGGACCAATCAAAATAATTAGCACACAATATACCTTTCGCTGATCCGGCATCGGCTTCGCCTTTCTGAGCGTCCAACACAAAGACCTTTCCGCTTGCGGAGTTAGAATTCCCTTCTCGATTCCTCTTCTTCACCGGGCATTCGTTAGCATAATGCCCTTCTTCCTTGCAGTAGTAACACATCGTCGATCCCTGGCGGCATTCTCCAGTGTGAGGCCTTCCACATTTCGGACACTTACCGGACCTTAGTAGTTCGGATGCTGTAGGTTGCTTCCCTTTGTTGTAGGTACTCCTCGGTTCATCACTCGGGGATGACAATTCCAAGGTTTTCCTCTTCTCCTTCCGATACGCTTTCCTTTCCTCATACATCTTGTTGAGATCTGCCTCTGCAACATAAGCTTGTTGCACCAATCCAGCATAACTGGTCATAGCATAAGAGCTAAGACCTTGGGCCACATCCGCACGAAGACCTGCTTTGTACATCTGCATCTTCCACTCATCATTAGGGGCATGCTTTGCCAATTGATAAAACTGCGACAGCCTTTCGAACTTGGCGGTGAACTCACCCACCGACATCTCACCTTGCCTCAAGTTAACAAACTCGGCTTGCTTGCTTAACTTCATCACCGGAGGGAAGAAGTGACCAGAAAACATTTCTTTGAAGTTGGCCCAGGTAACCGGAGTTCCCTGATTCACCATTAGTTCATGAGCATTGGTCCACCAGGTTTGAGCATCTTCCTCGAGCATATGGGCGGCAAAGAGAACCTTCTCTTCTCCACTGCATTGAAGAGTCCTAAAAATCTTCTCCATCGAATCCAACCAGAAATGTGATACCATTACCTCAGGTTCTCCCTTGAAACTTTGGGGATTCATCTTCTGGAAACGAAAGTAAGCCCTATTCGGATCTTCCAGAGGAGGTTGTTGAACATTCGGTTGCTGTTGATTCATCATTTCATGATGCATTTGGGCCATTTGAGCCATCTGTTGCTGCTGCATTTGCATCATGTCATTCATCATCTTTTGTTGCGTCTCGATGACATTCTGCATCCATTCGGTATTTGGGTCAACAGGGACGCTTCTCCTACTTCCACCAGCCATGATTCTGCGAAATATGCACAAAGTGTTTAGTTGATCAGGCTAAACGTCTAATAGCATACTAAGAGGAATCACACTTAGAGGACTTAAGAGACTCAAGATTCTAAGCCCGACTAGGTCGAACTGCTCTGATACCAATTGTAACACCCCGTTAATTTCTATCTTGTAGAAATTACCGAAGCGCACTACTGGCATACATCAGAGTGACTTTCCTTTTAACATATTGAACACATTACTAAACTTCGATGAATCACTCATCAAACGTGCTTAAAATAACTGAACTGAATATAAATAAAGTCGGTCCTTACACCCTCAACTAGTGTTCAATACTCAAAACCGAAAGTCTGCGGAAGCGATTTACAACTTGAATTACATAAGTCGTACAATCGAGTAGTCTTAAGATACTGAATACAAAATACAGAGATACAAGGGAAACTGAAATATAAGACATAAAGAAATAAAGATAGCGGCTGCTCCTCAAGCATCTTCATAGCCATGCCTCACGGTCTTCAACTTTCCCTGCTTAACTGAAAACAACAACAATGGATTGGGTGAGACAACTTGTCTCAGTGAGTTCTATCGCGACCCCTTACTAATCCTCTCGGTTCAATTATGCTTGATTCATTATCTAAAACTCATAGTCCTCAAAGTTGACCATGTGGCTGAACTATGCTCAATCACTGAGCCTAACAATGAACTATGCTCAATCACTGAGCCTAACATGAACTATGCTCAATCACTGAGCCTAACCATGATTCTTAGCGTGTCACCGGTCACTTGGCATAATAAGCTTCCGGTGAACCCGTCCCCACTAATCACTAGTGAGTCCCTGATGGGGCCTAGGTTCATAAGGGTCATGACTCCCTCTCCCCCAGCACACTAATCTGAAAAGGGTCGTCACCCTGACAATGAACTGTGCTCAATCACTGAGCCTGAACAATGATACATATAGAATATACAATGACCATGAACAATGAAGACTGCTCAATCACTGAGCCTAACCTGAAAGCATACTCAATCACTGAGTCTTATCATGACCTAATCTTATTCTGAACATTAGGTGATATAGTTATTAACTTAACCTTATAATTTGGTGATCTCACATGGATTACTAATGTTTGCTAACTTAACTTACTAACCTTACTCAAAGAGTCAGTCCAACACATATATCAATCACAACGTCATAACATGAAATCAATGGTCAATCACATGAGCATTCACTGCACCTGAACATGATCTAAACATAACCAATCACATGGCACTAATATAACTTGGATTCAATCACTGTCAAACACATAGGATTTCAGTGCTCCCATCCTTGGGGAGACTTGGAGAGTGGATTAGAAGGGACTTGGGACCATTCGGAATAGCTTAGGACATATTTTAAAAGTTGGCTTCAGAAGGATACGCACGGTCCGTGCGCTATGGCGCACGACCCGTGCGCGTTTTCAAAAACGGCACCATGAGGTTCAGAGTCTCACGCACGACCCGTGCGCCCATACACACGATCCGTGCGTGACTCTCTGTATTTCAGAAAAACTGTTTTCGCGTTTTCTTTTCTATTCCGATCGTTCCCATGTCCATTCCGATTCACATTCAAACTCGATAACACATCAATACAGACATGGAAACCAGTACATTCAGTACAATCAATAATATTCATTCAACAATCACACTCAATCATGCAATTTTAATCACAATTTCAGTCCAACGATTTATCAATCTCATGATTCAAACGATATTTTCGCAAAACGGTTTCGCACCGGATTTTCACAAATTCGCGACTCAATTAAAATGCAAAGGCTGAAAACAATCCTAGTGAGTATTAGAACTCACCTTTTCGTGACGACGATACACCCGACGCCGAAACTTCTCGAACACGAACTAACGGAATCCGCTCCTGCTGTTTCCAGCAACTAAACGCCAATTTGCAACAAGCGTAACTCACTCAAATCTCCACCAATCTTAGCAAAACGAGGGTCTCCGGTGAAGGGAATTTTCTCTACTTTCTGATGGTGGAGGTTTCAGACACATGCATCCTATATCCAGAGAGTTACAACCGAAACAATGAAGCTGGGTCAAGACTGAAGCTGATTCTGGAAACGAAACTTAGGAAGGTGATATCTCTCTCATTTCTCAATGAAATCATGCGGTTCTAGTGTCTAAACTGGAGCATTTTCTGTCTAGTTTCCAAATAAATAAAAATCAACTGAATCAGAGGTCCGTACAAGGAGATACGAACGAAACACCGAAGGTAGGTAAAACGGGTTTTACCCAGAATTTTCTGTTGAACCTTTCTTCTCCCTCAAACTCGAATTTGCATGGCTTGTGTGAAGTGAGATGATCAGGGCTGAACCAGTGTGTGAAAGAGGCATCAATGGAAAGAGGAGATAAAATGTGAAAGAATGGTGGTGACACTTCTAACATGCATGGAGCTTTGAAGAAATGGTGCTCTCATCTCTCCAAGCTCTCCCTCCCTCTCTCATGAACTTGTTGCTGTTTCAGATTTTGTAGAATGAAGAAAGAAGTGTTTTTCTTTTTGGATTTCAGCTGAAGAATGGGGTTATATAGGAACTATGGGAATAGACACTTTTACCCTTCACTTATAATTTATATTCCTAATGACTCCTTTCAGCCCAAACTAATCCCACTTGACACAATTAAATTTAATTAACACCAAAATCCTCACAATAAGTATTTCAAGCAAATTCATTCTCAAATCATGAAATTTTCAATCACACAATAGATCACTAAAAATTAATTTACGCCAATTAATTTAATTAGCGAAAATTGGGGATATTACACCGAACGGCATCACTGAATACTCATAATGCCCATACCTTGTCCTGAACGCTGTCTTCTGAACATCTTCATTCTTCACTTTAATCTGATGATACCCGGACCTCAAATCAATTTTGCTGAAAACACGGGCACCCACTAACTGGTCCATCAGATCGTCGATCCTCGGAAGCGGATACTTATTCTTGATAGTTACCTTATTCAACTGACGATAGTCCACACATAACCTCATGCTCCCATCTTTCTTTTTCACTAACAATACCGGAGCTCCCCACGGTGATACACTCGGTCTTACAAATTTCTTCTCAAGCAATTCTTCAAGTTGCGTCTTCAACTCAGACAGTTCCGACGCCGACATTCTGTACGGAGCCATAGACACAGGCCTCGTACCAGGTACAAGATCAATCGAAAATTCAACTTCTCTTTCCGGTGGCACACCCGGAATTTCATCAGGAAAAACCTCAGGAAATTCACGTACTACCTTCAGTTCTTCAATAACAGCCTGACTCTCAGCAGACAACGAAGCCATCAACGCAAATAACTGAACTCCTTCTTTCTTCAATTTCTTCAACTGACCAGCAGATATCAAAACGGAACTTTCCTCACCGAAACTGACCGACTTGCTACGACAGTTGATATGAACGTGATTATTCTCTAACCAGTCCATGCCTAGGATTACATCCAGACCTCTCAATGGCAAACAGACAAAATTCACAATAAAGTCCCTGCCGAAGATCGACACGGGACACTGAGAACACACCTGGGACGTAATCACCGACCCCTTCGCAGGAGTATCGACAACCATATCCCCACACATAGCAGATAAAACAAGACCCAATCTTTTACAGCAATCAACAGAAATAAAACAATGGGTAGCACCAGTATCAATAAGAGATTTCAGAGAAGTACCATTAATAAAACACGTACCTCTAATCAGACCATCATCATCATCAGGCTCCTCTCCTGCCAATGCAAATACCTTCCCAGTAGACCTTTCCTTTTTCGGCTTTGTACACTTTGTACTGATATGCCCAGACTCACCACAGTTGAAACACACCACATCCTTGACTTTACACTCAGCTGCCATATGACCCTTTTTACCACAACGGTAGCAATTTCTGTCATCCGACCTGCATGTAGTACTCTTGTGGCCAGGCTTGCCACACTTATAACAGACGATGCTAGCAGGGGCATCTCCCCCACCAGAACCCTTACCTCCAGCAGCTCTCTGATAACCCTTACCCGCAGGAACCTCATACGGCTTGCTTCGACTCTGAAACTTGCCCCTTTTCTCAGAAGTAGCTTTGTAGCGAGCAGTACTGTCCTCCTCGAAGATCCTGCAACTGTCAACCAGATCTGCGAACACACGAATCTTCTGATAACCAATGGCCTGTTTAATATCAGGCCTTAACCCATTCTCGAATTTTATGCATTTCGAAAATTCAGCTGTAGCCTCACTGTAGTGTGGATAAAATTTTGCTAGTTCCACAAATTTTGCCGCATAGGCAGTCACAGACATACCACCCTGCTTCAGCTCTAAAAACTCTATCTCCTTCTTCCCTCGGACGTCTTCAGGAAAATACTTCCTCAGAAATTCCCTGCTGAATACCTCCCAAGTAATCTCTTCCTGCACAGCCTCTAACCTCTGCCTAGTAGCCAACCACCAGTCGTCGGCCTCCTCGGCTAACATATGGGTACCAAAGCAGACCTTCTGCTCAACAGTACAGTTCATCACCCTGAAAATCCTCTCGATCTCCTTCAGCCAAGCCAAAGCACCATCTGGATCATATTTGCCCTTAAAGGTGGGCGGATTCTCCCTCTGGAAGGTTGTCAGACTTCGAAAACCAGCATTATCTCCAGCATTCTGCTGACCCTGCATCGCCTGTGTAACACCCCATTCTACCCGGCTATTTATTATAGAGATCAGAGTTTCAAAATTTCTTTTCGAATGGAATGCTACACATAAGCTTAATTTAACAACGGTCAAACCGGTGTAAGCCTTCGTTACACACTTATAATACGCAACACCATTAAATAATTTAGGGTACACGTGACTTCACCAATAAAATCCACACATTGTAATTTAGATGACTCGCAGCGGAAAATAACACAATCTCCAAAATATGCCGAACAACAGGCTCATCAAAAAATCATCAACTCAAAGCATATAAAATTCAACGACAAATGAATAACATTAAAATCCCTAAAACAACCCCCTAGGTGTCACGTATCAGAGCAGACCGACTCGGGAGTGAAAGGAGTAGGCCTTCACTCAGGACTACCTGTGGTAAACAACAACAGAAGGGTGAGTCTCAACTACATAATAAAGATTATAATAAGAAGTATATTACGTCATAGCATCACACTCACACAGTCACACAGTAGCATAGTCCATAAAATCACCAACTAGCATGCTTATCATGAGGATGTATGCAATACAGTTATGCATGTGGTACCATTTTCCCAGACCGCAGCCTTATCATCATAATATCAACTCAGACCGCAGCCTTATCATTTCAATTTAGAACTCAGACCGCAGCCTTATTATCATAATTAACAACTCAGACCGCAGCCTTATGTATGCATGAGACTCCATGACAAAACCACGATCATAATTATTAACAACACGGTCCATGTATCCTATATCACATCTTTAATTAATCTTAGTTTTAGCCCCCATGGCCTCATCATCAACCAACTCATTATTTTCTCCGCACAATCACGTCCCTAGGACTAGGATAACACTTAGGGACCAATCTAGCACCATTAGACCCGAAACTCGAACACAAGTCATGGGCGCCCCACTTGGCACCCTGGGCGGCCACACTTGGCGCCCACACAACACCCAAACGCACAAACAAAGTAGGCTACCTTAAAAATTGAAACCGCTCTAGCCAAAAGGTTCAAAATGGGATTTGGTCACGTGAATACAGAATTTGGCTAGGGAAAATATGTTCAGAAAATGAGATGCATCCAAGGCACCCCTAAAACAAGCCAAGCGATGCCCAATAGGACCATTTCAAAACCACAAGTGCAAATCCAGAAATTCTTTAGCCAAAGTGTTTTAAATAACATTTGGTCAGGTCAATACGAAGTTTGGCTCGGTAAAATATGCTCAGAAAATGATGTGTGCACAAGGCACCCCTAAAACAAGCCAAAATGATGCCCAACCGGACAATTTCAAAACCACAAGTGCAAATCCAGAAATTCTTTAGCCAAAGTGTTTTAAATAACATTTGGTCAGGTCAATACAAAGTTTGGCTCGGTAAAATATGCTCAGAAAATGATGTGTGCACAAGGCACCCCTAAAACAAGCCAAAATGATGCCCAACCGGACAATTTCAAAACCACAAGTGCAAATCCAGAAATTCTTTAGCCAAAGTGTTTTAAATAACATTTGGTCAGGTCAATACAAAGTTTGGCTCGGTAAAATATGCTCAGAAAATGATGTGTGCACAAGGCACCCCTAAAACAAGCCAAAATGATGCCCAACCGGACAATTTCAAAACCACAAGTGCAAATCCAGAAATTCTTTAGCCAAAGTACTTAAAATATGATTTGGTCAGGTGAATACAAGGTTTGGCTCGGTAAAATATGCTTAGAAACTGAGTTTACCCAAAAACATGATTTATGCGCCTTGCCTAAGCATAGGCAGCAACCTGGCGCCACCCCAGGCGCCACAGGCAACAACACAGGCGCCCTGCCCAGAACACCCACACTCCCAGCAACAGAAAACAGCGCCCAGGGCGCCAATTCCCCCCCCCCCCCCCCCAGCACTAGGCGCCCAGGCGCCCCAACACAACCAAAACACCAAAAATTCTTACTCATTTTTCTAAACCAAATCACCATAACATTCACAAATTACATTGTGCTCATACCAACAACATTCAATCTCATATATATATTAGGAACACATCAAGGCACAAAATCAACACATGAAATCCAAACCTTAGCATAGGGAAATCGAATTAACCACAACAATTATCAAATTCAACTAACCTAAACAATTCTAACAATTAACAAGTAGTGTCAAGTGGAATCCTATGGTTTACATACAACCTATTATATTCTCTATTATAGAGTGAGACTCCCCTAACCTTGATTATGACGACACTAGAGCTCTTCCCACCGAAGCACCGACACACCACCGCAACAAGAATTCTTCCCTTCTTCTTCCCTTATCCACGAACACGCCCTCTCTCTCCTTCTCTTGGACCATTCGCGAATTTGATCAAGATAGAAAGGGTTGGGGAAAACGAAACTTAAGCACTTGATAGGGAAAAGAAATCGAATCATGGAAGGTTAGGAACCCTTACCTAGGATCAAGGTGCACAAACCCTAACTCCAAGCTTGAAATCGCAACTTCCTTCTCTTCTCCTCTCTTCGACTTTCTTTCTTTTCTTCTCTATTTCGACTTTCTTTCTTTCTTTTGACACTAGTGGGGCGCGACCTAGACCCCTAGTGCCTAAGGAGCGCCTAAGCCAACGGGCTTGGGCCTCTTGGGCCGTCACTTGAAATTCCGGCATTACCAACGCCATCCCCTTCAATTAAAATAAAATACTATATCATCACATAATAAAATAAAATAGTGCAACACTTTAAATAATTTAATCAATTACTTAATTAAATTATTTTAGGGTGTTACAACTCTCCCCCACTTAGGAAATTTCGTCCTCGAAATTCATACCTGAGTCAAAAAGCTCTGGATAGGACTCCCGCATCCTACTCTCCAGCTCCCAAGTCACGCTCTCGCCAGAAGCTCCCAACCACACCACCTTCACTAAAACAATGCTTTTCCCTCTCAGCACCTTCACTTCTCTATCATCAATCCTCACTGGCATAGTCTCCACAGTGAGGTTATCTCGCACCTCAATATCATCCATACGGATCACATGAGACGGGTCCAGAATGTACTTCCGAAGTTGCGACACGTGAAATACGTCGTGCAAGTTCGAAAGGTTAGGCGGTAAAGCCACCCTATAAGCAACCTTTCCGACCCTCTCGGTGATCTGATACGGTCCAATAAATCTAGGAGTCAACTTCTTTGCTTTAAGTGCACGCCCAACACCAGCCATAGGCGTGACCCTCAAGAAAACATGCTCTCCAGCCTGAAATTCCAAATCCTTTCTCCTTCTATCATGGTAACTCTTTTGCCGACTTTGAGACTCTTTCATTTTCTCCCTGATCATTTTTATCTTCTCTGTAGTCTCTCTCACCAATTCAGGTCCAAGAACAACACTTTCGCCTGATTCATGCCAACACAAAGGAGTCCTACACCTCCGCCCATACAGCGCCTCGTAAGGAGCCATCCCTATACTCGAATGGTAGCTGTTGTTGTAAGTGAACTCAATCAACGAAAGGTGTGTATCCCACGCACCTCCCTGCTCTAAAACACACGATCTCAATAAGTCCTCCAATGACTGAATGGTTCTCTCTGTCTGCCCATCAGTCTGAGGATGGTAGGCTGAACTCAACCTCAATCTGGACCCCAATGCCTCCTGCAAGCTCCCCCAAAACTCCGAAGTAAACCTCGGATCTCTGTCAGATACAATACTCTTCGGGACACCATGCAACTTCACAATCACCTTAATATATATCTCGGCCAATCTCGCTACCGGATACGTGATGTTGATAGGAAGGAAGTGAGCAGACTTCGTCAACCTATCCACAATCACCCAAATAGAATCAAATCCCCGAACGGTTCTCGGTAACCCAGTCACAAAATCCATGGAAATGCTATCCCATTTCCATTCCGGAACATCTAAAGGTTGCATCAATCCCGCAGGCTTCTGGTGCTCAACCTTTGACTTCTGGCAAGTCAAACAGGCATACACAAACTGTGCTACATCTTTCTTCATACCAGGCCACCAGAATAATTTCTTCAAGTCATGATACATCTTTGTAGCCCCTGGATGAATACTCAGCTTGCTCCTATGACTCTCCTCAAGGATCATCTTCTTCATCTCAATATCATCGGGAACGCAGATCCTGTTTCTAAATCTCAACACACCTTGGGAATCCAACCTGAAATCCCCATCCACATTCTGATCACCCGCAACTAACAAGTCAACCAGCTTCACATCCAACTTCTGGGCGTCTCTGATACTAACCAAGAAGTCATTACCAATCCTCAGCATACCCAGCTTAACACTTCGCGGGGTCACTTCACAAACCAGACTCATATCACGAAATTGCTCAATCAACTCCAACTCTTTTACCATCATTGCTGACATATGCAAAGCCTTTCGACTTAAAGCATCAGCCACGACATTAGCTTTGCCGGGGTGATAGTTTAAGCCAAAATCATAATCTTTCAGCAGCTCTAACCAACGCCTCTGCCTCATATTCAGCTCCTTCTGATCGAACAAGTATTTCAAACTCTTGTGGTCGCTGAATACCTCGAATCTAGTACCATACAAATAGTGCCTCCAAATTTTTAGTGCAAACACAATAGCAGCCAATTCCAAATCATGAGTAGGATAGTTCTTCTCATGAGTCCGCAACTGTCTGGACGCATAAGCGACTACCTTCCCATCCTGCATCAATACGCCCCCTAAGCCCATTCTGGAAGCATCACAATATACCACAAACGGTTGATCCGGCACGGGCAACACTAACACCGGAGATGTTGTCAATCTTTTCTTCAACTCTTGGAAACTCTCTTCACACTTAGCATCCCAAACAAAAATTCTCCCTTTACACGTCAATTGAGTCAACGGAAGGGCTAGCTTTGAGAAACCCTCAATGAACCTCCTGTAGTAACCGGCCAACCCCAAGAAACTCCTGATCTCAGTCGCAGACTTCGGGCTCTCCCATTGTAACACTGCATCAACCTTAGCTGGGTCTACAGCTATGCCATCACTAGAAATTATGTGACCCAAAAAGCTTACCTCACGCAGCCAGAACTCGCATTTGGACAACTTAGCATAAAGCTTCTTCTCTTTCAATACCTCAAGCACCAATCTTAAGTGCTCTGCATGCTCCTCTTCAGACTTGGAGTATACCAGAATATCATCTATAAAAACTACCACAAACCGATCCAAGTAACTATGGAAGATACGGTTCATGTACTCCATAAACACCCCTGGTGCATTGGTGACACCGAACGGCATCACAGAGTATTCATAATGTCCATATCTCGTTCGAAACGCTGTCTTCTGGACGTCTTCATCCTTTACTTTAATCTGGTGATACCCTGACCTCAAATCAATTTTACTAAAAACTTTAGCACCCACCAGCTGGTCCATCAGATCATCGATTCTCGGAAGAGGGTACTTATTTTTGATAGTCACTTTGTTCAACTGTCTATAATCCACACACAGGCGCATACTCCCATCTTTCTTCTTTACTAACAAAACCGGAGCTCCCCATGGTGACACACTAGGCCTCACAAAATTCTTTTCAAGTAACTCTTCCAACTGCTTCTTCAACTCAGATAACTCAGAAGCTGACATCCGATACGGTGCCATGGACACAGGCCTAGTACCAGGCACAAGGTCAATCCCAAACTCTACTTCCCTCTCTGGTGGCACACTAGGAATCTCATCAGGGAACACTTCAGGGAACTCACACACCACCTGCAATCCTTCAACCATAGCTTGGTTTTCAGCAGACATACACGCCATCACAGTAAATAGTTGACCACCATCCTTCATTACCTTATGCAGCTGATCCCCAGACAACAAAACAGACTCTCCCTCCTCAGGAGGAAGGAAACTCACAGACTTGCTGAAACAGTTGATGTGCACATGGTTATCCACTAACCAGTCCATACCCAGAATAACATCCAACCCTCCCAAAGGCAAACATATAAGGTCAACCAGAAAATCTCTGCCGAATACTGACAGAGGACACTTAGCACACAATAGAGAAGTAGTCACCGAACCCTTAGCCGGAGTGTCGATAACCATTTCCCTTTTCATATCAGACAATACTAGATTTAACTTTTCAGCACAAACAGCAGCAATAAAAGAATGCGTAGCACCAGTATCAACTATAGCAACTAAAGGGGAACCATAAATAAAACAAGTACCTCGAATCTCATTGGGCCCCTCTGAGCCTGCTAGCGCGAAAACTCTTCCATTGGATTTCTCTTTCTTCGGTTTGGTGCATTTAGAACTGAAGTGACCAGCTTCACCACAATTGAAACACACTGATTCCTTACGATCACAGTTAGACGCCATATGACCTTTCTTCCCACAACGGTAACACATTACCTCAGTCTTGCAATCGAAACTTTTGTGACCCGGCTTGCCACAGGTGTAACACACTATATCAGCAGGAGCACCTCCCCCACTGGGCTTCTTACCCTCAGAAAATTTCTTACCAGCACCTGCCTTCCACTTATTTTTACCTCCAGACACATCATATGGTTTGCCTCTAAACTGAGTATTCCTCTTTTCTTTCCCAATCTTGTAAGCAGCAGAACTGTCCTCTTCATAAATTCTACTCTTGTCAACTAATCTAGCAAAATCTCGAATCTCATGATATCCAATTGCCTTCTTAATATCGGGTCGCAGGCCACTTTCAAATTTCACACATTTAGAGAACTCTGAATCAGCATCATTGGCGTAGTAAGGACAGAATTGTGCCAGTTCTTCAAACTTGGCTGCATACTCAGCCACAGTCTTATTTCCCTGTTTCAGTTCTAAGAATTCTACCTCTTTCTTGGCCCGAACGTCCTCAGGGTACTACTTTCTTTTAAATTCCCTTGTGAAGACTTCCCAAGTAATCTCTTCACCAGCAGTGTTCAACCTATGCAGCATCCCTAACCACCACTTGTCAGCCTCTTCTGCCAGCATGTGCGTCCCGAACTTCACTTGCTGGGCAGCAGTACAATCCATAACACGGAATATCCGCTCTATCTCATTCAGCCATGACAAGGCTCCATCGGGATCATACCGACCCTTGAAGGTGGGTGGGTTTTCCCTCTGAAACGTTGCCAGGTTACGGGCATTCATATCAGCAGCATTGTGTTGACAGACAGACACACTTGGTCGGACAGACCGAACTTTTGCTCTGATACCACTAATGTAACACCCCATTCTACCCGGCTATTTATTATAGAGATCAGAGTTTCAAAATTTCTTTTCGAATGGAATGCTACACATAAGCTTAATTTAACAACGGTCAAACCGGTGTAAGCCTTCGTTACACACTTATAATACGCAACACCATTAAATAATTTAGGGTACACGTGACTTCACCAATAAAATCCACACATTGTAATTTAGATGACTCGCAGCGGAAAATAACACAATCTCCAAAATATGCCGAACAACAGGCTCATCAAAAATCATCAACTCAAAGCATATAAAATTCAACGACAAATGAATAACATTAAAATCCCTAAAACAACCCCCTAGGTGTCACGTATCAGAGCAGACCGACTCGGGAGTGAAAGGAGTAGGCCTTCACTCAGGACTACCTGTGGTAAACAACAACAGAAGGGTGAGTCTCAACTACATAATAAAGATTATAATAAGAAGTATATTACGTCATAGCATCACACTCACACAGTCACACAGTAGCATAGTCCATAAAATCACCAACTAGCATGCTTATCATGAGGATGTATGCAATACAGTTATGCATGTGGTACCATTTTCCCAGACCGCAGCCTTATCATCATAATATCAACTCAGACCGCAGCCTTATCATTTCAATTTAGAACTCAGACCGCAGCCTTATTATCATAATTAACAACTCAGACCGCAGCCTTATGTATGCATGAGACTCCATGACAAAACCACGATCATAATTATTAACAACACGGTCCATGTATCCTATATCACATCTTTAATTAATCTTAGTTTTAGCCCCCATGGCCTCATCATCAACCAACTCATTATTTTCTCCGCACAATCACGTCCCTAGGACTAGGATAACACTTAGGGACCAATCTAGCACCATTAGACCCGAAACTCGAACACAAGTCATGGGCGCCCCACTTGGCACCCTGGGCGGCCACACTTGGCGCCCACACAACACCCAAACGCACAAACAAAGTAGGCTACCTTAAAAATTGAAACCGCTCTAGCCAAAAGGTTCAAAATGGGATTTGGTCACGTGAATACAGAATTTGGCTAGGGAAAATATGTTCAGAAAATGAGATGCGTCCAAGGCACCCCTAAAACAAGCCAAGCGATGCCCAATAGGACCATTTCAAAACCACAAGTGCAAATCCAGAAATTCTTTAGCCAAAGTGTTTTAAATAACATTTGGTCAGGTCAATACGAAGTTTGGCTCGGTAAAATATGCTCAGAAAATGATGTGTGCATAAGGCACCCCTAAAACAAGCCAAAATGATGCCCAACCGGACAATTTCAAAACCACAAGTGCAAATCCAGAAATTCTTTAGCCAAAGTGTTTTAAATAACATTTGGTCAGGTCAATACAAAGTTTGGCTCGGTAAAATATGCTCAGAAAATGATGTGTGCACAAGGCACCCCTAAAACAAGCCAAAATGATTCCCAACCGGACAATTTCAAAACCACAAGTGCAAATCCAGAAATTCTTTAGCCAAAGTGTTTTAAATAACATTTGGTCAGGTCAATACAAAGTTTGGCTCGGTAAAATATGCTCAGAAAATGATGTGTGCACAAGGCACCCCTAAAACAAGCCAAAATGATGCCCAACCGGACAATTTCAAAACCACAAGTGCAAATCCAGAAATTCTTTAGCCAAAGTACTTAAAATATGATTTGGTCAGGTGAATACAAGGTTTGGCTCGGTAAAATATGCTTAGAAACTGAGTTTACCCAAAAACATGATTTATGCGCCTTGCCTAAGCATAGGCAGCAACCTGGCGCCACCCCAGGCGCCACAGGCAACAACACAGGCGCCCTGCCCAGAACACCCACACGCCCAGCAACAGAAAACAGCGCCCAGGGCGCCAATTCCCCCCCCCCCCCCCCAGCACTAGGCGCCCAGGCGCCCCAACACAACCAAAACACCAAAAATTCTTACTCATTTTTCTAAACCAAATCACCATAACATTCACAAATTACATTGTGCTCATACCAACAACATTCAATCTCATATATATATTAGGAACACATCAAGGCACAAAATCAACACATGAAATCCAAACCTTAGCATAGGGAAATCGAATTAACCACAACAATTATCAAATTCAACTAACCTAAACAATTCTAACAATTAACAAGTAGTGTCAAGTGGAATCCTATGGTTTACATACAACCTATTATATTCTCTATTATAGAGTGAGACTCCCCTAACCTTGATTATGACGACACTAGAGCTCTTCCCACCGAAGCACCGACACACCACCGCAACAAGAATTCTTCCCTTCTTCTTCCCTTATCCACGAACACGCCCTCTCTCTCCTTCTCTTGGACCATTCGCGAATTTGATCAAGATAGAAAGGGTTCGGGAAAACGAAACTTAAGCACTTGATAGGGAAAAGAAATCGAATCATGGAAGGTTAGGAACCCTTACCTAGGATCAAGGTGCACAAACCCTAACTCCAAGCCTGAAATCGCTCCTTCCTTCTCTTCTCCTCTCTTCGACTTTCTTTCTTTTCTTCTCTATTTCGACTTTCTTTCTTTCTTTTGACACTAGTGGGGCGCGACCTAGACCCCTAGTGCCTAAGGAGCGCCTAAGCCAACGGGCTTGGGCCTCTTGGGCCGTCACTTGAAATTCCGGCATTACCAACGCCATCCCCTTCAATTAAAATAAAATACTATATCATCACATAATAAAATAAAATAGTGCAACACTTTAAATAATTTAATCAATTACTTAATTAAATTATTTTAGGGTGTTACAGCCTGAGCCATAGCTTGCAATGCAGCAGCAAGAGCAGCGTCGTCTCGTCTGGCCATTCTAGCACTGCAACAGAAAACAGAATTCAGAAACGAGTAACAAACTCAATGTTACTCAACACGACGACTCAACTACCGGCCGGACAGACCGAACTGCTCTGATACCACTAATGTAACACCCCTTTCTACCCGTTACTTCGTTTATAAAAATCAGAGTTTGAAAATCTCGTTCATAGGGAAATGTTACACATACTTCAATAAAACGTCGCTTAGCAGTTTTGAAAAACAGTTCAACTCAATACTCATGCATTCGCGTAGCACATCACAAATAAAGAATCTCCAATCTCATTTCAACGTCATTTATAGAACTCAACATAACACAACCCATTACGCAGCGGAAAATAGTAAAACATAACCAAATAGTCCACATGGACATAATAATCAAAAATCATAAATAAATGCCGAGTTCGTTATCCCCCCTGAGTGCTACGTATCAGAGCATGACGACTCGACTCAAAAGTGAAGCTAATACTGTAACGCCCCAAAATAATTTAATTATTTATTTAATTAAATTATTTAAGGCTTACAATATTTATTTAATTTAATTAAATAATTCGAGTTTAAGTATTTTATTTTATTTTATTTTATTAGGAGATGGTGTCACTATTTAGGTGGTGCGAGCAAGGGCCCGTGATCCACAATTAGGCCCGTGGCCCATTGCTTAGTCAAGTAATTCGACTCTCAAGGGGTCCTTGAGGCTAGTTTTCATTTTGACTCAAGTGGAAAAAGAAAAAGAAAAGAAAGTAACGTAGAGAGAGTGAGAAGAGAAAGTTGCGAAGAGAAGGAGAGAAGAAGAGGAGAAGGGGCGAAGCTCAAAGAGAAGAGGAGGAGGCTCAATTGTGATTCGCATTTTTCCCTTGGAGCTTGGCTATCAAATTCGAATTTCACAAGGTTAGGGGGTCCTCTTTTTATCTTTAATGGCTTATGCGAATTGTAGTGCCTAGGGTTAGGTTCTAGGATAAATCATATGAATGAATTGTGTGTTGATTGAATTAATCGTAGTGTTGTAATATATGATCATGGATTGCCTATGTTGAAAATCGCATGAATTGATGTTTGATTATTGCAAAATGTGAATTGTATGTCACATGTTTGAATATATGACTTGTTGACACTTGTGGTTGAAAATTGAGAATCATGGTGACCCTTAGTATCATATATGTAATTGGGTGTTTTGGTGAATTTTAATTGGTAATTTAAAGTGAGAAAATTTCTGTTTGGATGCCCTATGCGCCTTAGGCGCCATATGGATTGTTGCTGAAAATTCTGTTTTGCGCCATGGTCATGGGCGCCAAGTGCCCAGCAGTGTGCTGCGCCAGTTTTCCAAAATTCTGTGTCACTGTGTTGCCTGTGTTGCTGTCCCTGTTGCCTGTGTTGCCTACTGTGTTCCCTGTGCTGCCAGTTTTGGCACTTGTTGCTTGTGTCATGGGCGCCAAGGGCCCCAAAGTTCTGGTGATAGTTTTGTGAAAATTGTTTTCAGGTTTTTATACTTGGGTAAAATGGCTCATGAAAACTGATTTTGGTCAAGAAAGGAGTTGAGTTGCGAAATTTCAATAGGTGCCTAGTGCATGGGCGTCAAAATTAAAGTTCAGTTTTTGAGAAAATTTTTATTGATTTATCATGTCCTGAGCATTTGGCTCGTGTAAAATGAATTTCGAGGCAAAATGAGTTGTGTAGCATGTTGGCCTTAGGCGCCTAGTGCTTGGGCGCCATGTTGCTGCTGTTCCCTGGATGTTGCTTCTGGGCGCCAGCGCCTATGTGCGCGTGTTGCCTCTTGGGCGCCTAGCGCCTGTGCGCTGTTGCGCGCTTGTTCCCCTGGGCGCCTAGCGCCTGTGCGCTGTTGCGCGTGTTGCTCCTGGGCGCCAAGCGCCTATGCGCCTGTGCGCTGTTGCGTGTTGCTTCTCCTGGGCGCCAAGCGCCCATGCGCCAAGCGCTGTGTTGCCCCTGGGCGCCCAGCGCCCATGCGCCTGTTTCCAGAATGTCTAACATTTTTCCTAAACTGTTTTTAACATAACTTTTGACTCGGTTATCCAAATCCAACGGTTCAAAATGCGTTTTGAAGCTAATTTCAGTGCCTATCCAATAGTCTCAATTTTATGCAAAAGTAATTTATTTTCACTGGTGTTTCTGGCTGATGGTGTTCAAGTGTCCAAATGGCTATTTTTACCCACTTTCTCTATGTTGTGTCAATGTCCTAAGCTGGTCTATTTGAATTGGTGTTGGTGTGAGTGGTGAAATGAATTGGTGAGTGTGATAGGGTGAGATTGGCGAGCAGAGGCTACGGCCTAATTTTAATGTGGTGAGCTGATTTATATACAATGGTGAGATCATGAATTTTAAATGATGAATTGCTTGGACTTGGTGTGTTGTAATGCATTTCCCATAGCATCTCATGGACATATGCATTATTGGTGAGCAGAGGCTACGGCCTAATTTTGATTTGGTGAGCAGAGGCTACGGCCTATTTGTATTGGTGACGGATCCGACATGCATGTACCCGTGGAGTTTGGGTTGCATTACATGCATAAATCATATATTGTGTAGTGCTGTTTGGAAATAAAATATTGATGCGACTGTTCCATTATTGTGAATTGGTGTGCCTGACTTCCTTTTTCCTATGCATTGCTTAATTTTCATATGTTATTAATTATGAAAAGAGACTCACCCTACTGCCTTTATGTTGCTTCTTATGTCGGCAACGTGCAGGTAATGATGAGTGAAGGTTTCCTGTATGCCTTCGTCTGGTAGGAAGTGTCACGCTCTGATACGTAGCACCAGGGGGGGTGTCTTAGGTTTATGCTTTATTTTCTTAAAACTGCTAGACTTTGTTGGTGATGTATTGGTTTTAATTTTGAATTGATTATTATTCCGCTGCTGATGGTGATTGGATTTAGTTGATGCGAGCTAAGCCTTTTTCTTATGGTGTTATGTATCTTGATTTTTATGGAGTAAGTGTAGCACTCACTTTAGTTGTTTTCAAAAAAAAAAAGAGACTCTGATTTTAATAAAAGTAAAGTTATTAGAAAAGGGGTGTTACATTAGTGGTATCAGAGCAGTTCGGTCTGTCCGGCCAAGTTGTCCAGTCATAGTGTCAACTGACAACGGTGTGTTGTCAGTTATATCTAACTGTTGTTGTTGTAGCAAGTGAGTTGAGTTGGCTGGGAGGATCGATGCTGCTGCCGCTGTTGTTGGGCTGCTGCTGAATGTTGTAAGAAGTTGAATCTTGTTTTGCCTGTTATGAATGGAGAGATGGTAGTCGATACTCCTGCGAAGGGGTCGGTGATTATGTCTCAGGTGTTCTCAGTGTCCCGTGTCGATCTTCGGCAGGGACTTTATTGTGAATTTTGTTTGTTTGCCGTTGGGAGGGTTGGATGTCATTCTTGGTATGGACTGGTTAGTATATAACCATGTACATATTAATTGTTCCCGAAGATCTGTGAGTTTCCTTCCTCCTGAGGAAGAAGAATCTGTTTTGTTGCCTGCTGGTCATTTGCATAAGGTAATGAAGGAGGGAGTTCATCTGTTTGCTTTGATGGCGTCATTGTCTGCTGAGAATCAGGCAATCATTGAAAGGGTTCAAGTAGTGTGTGAGTTCCCTGAAGTGTTCCCAGATGAGATTCCAAGTGTTCCGCCAGAGAGGGAGGTTGAGTTTGCTATTGATCTTATACCTGGTACTAGGCCTGTGTCTATGGCCCCGTACCGAATGTCAGCCTCAGAATTGTTTGAATTGAAAAAGCAATTAGAAGATCTGCTTGAGAAGAAATTTGTAAGACCAAGTGTGTCACCGTGGGGAGCTCCGGTATTGTTAGTGAAAAAGAAGGACGGGAGTATGAGACTTTGTGTCGATTATAGGCAATTGAACAAAGTGACAATAAAGAACCGGTATCCGCTTCCCAGAATTGATGATCTTATGGACCAGTTGGTAGGTGCTAAGGTGTTTAGTAAAATCGATTTGAGGTCAGGTTATCACCAGATCAAGGTAAAGGATGAAGACATTCAGAAAACCGCTTTCAGAACGAGATATGGGCACTATGAGTATTCTGTGATGCCGTTTGGTGTTACCAACGCGCCGGGTGAGTTTATGGAGTACATGAATCGTACTTTCCATAGTTACTTGGATCGGTTTGTCGTTGTGTTTATTGACGACATTCTGGTGTATTCTAAGACAGAAGAGGAGCATGCAGAACATTTGAGGTTAGTGCTAGAAGTGCTGAAAGAAAAGAAATTGTATGCAAAATTGTCTAAGTGTGAGTTCTGGCTGAATGAAGTAGGTTTCCTTGGTCATATTATCTCTGGTAATGGTATAGCTGTGGACCCAGCCAAGGTTGATGCTGTGTCTCAATGGGAGAGCCCGAAGTCAGTTACTGAAATCAGAAGCTTCTTGGGATTAGCTGGTTATTATAGGAGATTTATTGAAGGTTTCTCGAAGTTGGCACTTCCGTTGACTCAATTGACGTGTAAGGGAAAAGCTTTTGTGTGGGATGCACGCTGTGAGGAGAGCTTCAATGAGTTGAAGAAGAGGTTGACTACATCGCCCGTTTTGACTTTGCCTGTTCCTGATCGACCGTTTGTAGTATATTGCGATGCTTCCAAGATGGGTTTGGGAGGTGTATTGATGCAAGAGGGTAAGGTAGTAGCTTATGCGTCCAGACAGTTGAGGACCCATGAGAAGAACTACCCTACTCATGATTTGGAGCTAGCTGCAATTGTGTTTGTGCTGAAAATTTGGAGGCATTATCTGTATGGTACCAGATTTGAAGTGTTTAGCGACCATAAGAGTCTGAAATACTTGTTTGATCAGAAGGAGCTAAATATGAGACAGAGACGTTGGTTAGAATTGCTGAAGGATTATGATTTCGGCTTGAACTATCACCCCGGCAAAGCTAATGTCGTGGCTGATGCTTTAAGTCGGAAGAGTTTGCATATGTCGGCTATGAGTTGCATGGCGTTCCGCTTAGTATTGTGTCTGATAGAGATCCAAGATTCACCTCTGAATTTTGGAAGAGTTTGCAGGAAGCTTTGGGTTCTAAGTTGAGGTTGAGCTCCGCTTATCATCCGCAGACAGATGGTCAGACGGAGAGGACTATTCAGTCGTTAGAGGACTTGTTGAGGGCATGTGTTCTTGAGCAGGGAGGTTCATGGGATTCTCATCTTTCGTTGATAGAATTCACCTATAACAACAGTTTTCACTCTAGTATTGGTATGGCACCGTTTGAGGCATTGTATGGTCGGAGATGTAGGACTCCGTTGTGTTGGTATGAATCTGGGGAGAGTGCAGTGTTGGGGCCTGAGATTGTCCGAGAAACAACTGAGAAGGTAAAATTAATCCGTGAGAAGATGAAAGCGTCGCAGAGTCGACAAAAGAGCTATCATGATAAGAGAAGGAAGGATTTAGAGTTTCAGGCCGGTGATCATGTGTTTCTGAGAGTCACTCCGGTGACTGGTGTTGGGCGTGCCTTGAAATCTAAGAAGTTGACTCCCCGTTTCATTGGTCCGTATCAGATTACGGAGAGGGTGGGAAGTGTTGCCTATAGGGTGGCTTTGCCGCCTAATCTTTCGAACTTGCATGACGTGTTTCACGTGTCACAACTTCGAAAGTATGTTCCGGACCCGTCTCATGTAATTCAGATGGACGAAGTAGAGGTACGGGATAATCTCACGGTTGAGACTATGCCTGTGCGGATTGAAGATAGAGAAGTAAAGATTCTGAGAGGGAAGGAGATTCCGTTGGTGAAGGTGGTGTGGTTGGGAGCTGCTGGTGAGAGTATGACTTGGGAGCTGGAGAGCAAGATGCGGGAAGCATATCCGGAGTTGTTTGATTCAGGTAATTTCGAGGACGAAATATTCTAAGTGGGGGAGAGTTGTAACGCCCCAAAATAATTTAATTATTTATTTAATTAAATTATTTAAGGCTTACAATATTTATTTAATTTAATTAAATAATTCGAGTTTAAGTATTTTATTTTATTTTATTTTATTAGGAGATGGTGTCACTATTTAGGTGGTGCGAGCAAGGGCCCGTGATCCACAATTAGGCCCGTGGCCCATTGCTTAGTCAAGTAATTCGACTCTCAAGGGGTCCTTGAGGCTAGTTTTCATTTTGACTCAAGTGGAAAAAGAAAAAGAAAAGAAAGTAACGTAGAGAGAGTGAGAAGAGAAAGTTGCGAAGAGAAGGAGAGAAGAAGAGGAGAAGGGGCGAAGCTCAAAGAGAAGAGGAGGAGGCTCAATTGTGATTCGCATTTTTCCCTTGGAGCTTGGCTATCAAATTCGAATTTCACAAGGTTAGGGGGTCCTCTTTTTATCTTTAATGGCTTATGCGAATTGTAGTGCCTAGGGTTAGGTTCTAGGATAAATCATATGAATGAATTGTGTGTTGATTGAATTAATCGTAGTGTTGTAATATATGATCATGGATTGCCTATGTTGAAAATCGCATGAATTGATGTTTGATTATTGCAAAATGTGAATTGTATGTCACATGTTTGAATATATGACTTGTTGACACTTGTGGTTGAAAATTGAGAATCATGGTGACCCTTAGTATCATATATGTAATTGGGTGTTTTGGTGAATTTTAATTGGTAATTTAAAGTGAGAAAATTTCTGTTTGGATGCCCTATGCGCCTTAGGCGCCATATGGATTGTTGCTGAAAATTCTGTTTTGCGCCATGGTCATGGGCGCCAAGTGCCCAGCAGTGTGCTGCGCCAGTTTTCCAAAATTCTGTGTCACTGTGTTGCCTGTGTTGCTGTCCCTGTTGCCTGTGTTGCCTACTGTGTTCCCTGTGCTGCCAGTTTTGGCACTTGTTGCTTGTGTCATGGGCGCCAAGGGCCCCAAAGTTCTGGTGATAGTTTTGTGAAAATTGTTTTCAGGTTTTTATACTTGGGTAAAATGGCTCATGAAAACTGATTTTGGTCAAGAAAGGAGTTGAGTTGCGAAATTTCAATAGGTGCCTAGTGCATGGGCGCCAAAATTAAAGTTCAGTTTTTGAGAAAATTTTTATTGATTTATCATGTCCTGAGCATTTGGCTCGTGTAAAATGAATTTCGAGGCAAAATGAGTTGTGTAGCATGTTGGCCTTAGGCGCCTAGTGCTTGGGCGCCATGTTGCTGCTGTTCCCTGGATGTTGCTTCTGGGCGCCAGCGCCTATGTGCGCGTGTTGCCTCTTGGGCGCCTAGCGCCTGTGCGCTGTTGCGCGCTTGTTCCCCTGGGCGCCTAGCGCCTGTGCGCTGTTGCGCGTGTTGCTCCTGGGCGCCAAGCGCCTATGCGCCTGTGCGCTGTTGCGTGTTGCTTCTCCTGGGCGCCAAGCGCCCATGCGACAAGCGCTGTGTTGCCCCTGGGCGCCCAGCGCCCATGCGCCTGTTTCCAGAATGTCTAACATTTTTCCTAAACTGTTTTTAACATAACTTTTGACTCGGTTATCCAAATCCAACGGTTCAAAATGCGTTTTGAAGCTAATTTCAGTGCCTATCCAATAGTCTCAATTTTATGCAAAAATAATTTATTTTCACTGGTGTTTCTGGCTGATGGTGTTCAAGTGTCCAAATGGCTATTTTTACCCACTTTCTCTATGTTGTGTCAATGTCCTAAGCTGGTCTATTTGAATTGGTGTTGGTGTGAGTGGTGAAATGAATTGGTGAGTGTGATAGGGTGAGATTGGCGAGCAGAGGCTACGGCCTAATTTTAATGTGGTGAGCTGATTTATATACAATGGTGAGATCATGAATTTTAAATGATGAATTGCTTGGACTTGGTGTGTTGTAATGCATTTCCCATAGCATCTCATGGACATATGCATTATTGGTGAGCAGAGGCTACGGCCTAATTTTGATTTGGTGAGCAGAGGCTACGGCCTATTTGTATTGGTGACGGATCCGACATGCATGTACCCGTGGAGTTTGGGTTGCATTACATGCATAAATCATATATTGTGTAGTGCTGTTTGGAAATAAAATATTGATGCGACTGTTCCATTATTGTGAATTGGTGTGCCTGACTTCCTTTTTCCTATGCATTGCTTAATTTTCATATGTTATTAATTATGAAAAGAGACTCACCCTACTGCCTTTATGTTGCTTCTTATGTCGGCAACGTGCAGGTAATGATGAGTGAAGGTTTCCTGTATGCCTTCGTCTGGTAGGAAGTGTCACGCTCTGATACGTAGCACCAGGGGGGGTGTCTTAGGTTTATGCTTTATTTTCTTAAAACTGCTAGACTTTGTTGGTGATGTATTGGTTTTAATTTTGAATTGATTATTATTCCGCTGCTGATGGTGATTGGATTTAGTTGATGCGAGCTAAGCCTTTTTCTTATGGTGTTATGTATCTTGATTTTTATGGAGTAAGTGTAGCACTCACTTTAGTTGTTTTCAAAAAAAAAAGAGACTCTGATTTTATTAAAAGTAAAGTTATTAGAAAAGGGGTGTTACAAATACCTTCACTGGGAATCACCTGCACGTTACCAACACGGGGGTAACATTCAAACAGGAAAGGGTGAGCATCATTTCAGTCTATATAATAGAAAATATGATAAGCACTAATCATAGGCTACGCACTAGAACAATCAGCATCCAAGCACCAAATACTCACATCATAGTCATCTCTTACATCATTTACAATAACTCATTACATATCATGTAGATTTATGAAATGCAACCCACTCGCGGGTATATGCATGAAGGTACCTTTTCACAAAACGTCGCTTAGCCACTCAGGCCTTATCATCACTTAGCCACTCAGGCCTCAAAACATCACTGGGTTTTATGCATATGGGCATGAGACACCATGACATGCACCACTCACAATACACAAATACACAATTACTCAATTCATAGTCAACTATGTGACCCGTCACCTACCGATTTGCCGATTAAAGGCACAGCACCTGTCATTTCATAATTCACACACAAATAACGTCACTTAGCCTTTTAGGCTTTAACATCACTTAGCCACTCAGGCCCCAAATGTCACTTACACATAAACATCATTCAACTCAAACATTAGCCACCGAGGGCAAAAACGTCATTTGACTAGCCACCAAGGGCATCCTCGTCATTTACACATCAATATCATTAACTTTGGCCACTAGGGGCAAAACAGTCATTTTGACACTACCGTGTTAAAACTGTTGTTTATACACCAAAAGGGGGTTTTAAAGAGTTCCACGTCATTTTTCAATGTCACTGGGACGATCACCGGGGACAGCCACTTGGGCGCCCACAAACAATCAGAAAATAACAATTTTTCATTTAAAAAATTAGACCCATAGATGGACAACGTAAAAAGCTTCACGACACTTTTTGAATCGTTCAAAACGGACGTCTGAGTCAAAAGTTATGATAAAAACAATTTTGGAAAAATCAGGCAACATCCAGGGAACAAGCGCCTTAGGCAACACAGGCACCCAGCACCCAGGCGCGCACAACACAACGCAACACAGCGCCACAGGCGCCCAGCGCCCAGGCGCGCACAACGCAACACAGACACGGGCGCCATGCGCCCAGGGGGACAACGCGCAACACAGCGCAACGCAACACGGGCGCCATGCGCCCAGGGGAACAACGCGCAACGCAGCGCAACACAAACAGACACGGGCGCCTAGCGCCCAGGCGCGCGCACAACGCGCATCACACACGCCTCAGGCGCCCAGCGCCCAGCACAGGCGCCTAGCGCCCAGAACACAGTGGCAACACCCAGAATTTTTGTTCAACACTTTTTAACACTAAAAATTGGTTTTCTTAATAACTTTAAATTATAAAAACTCAACATTTTCCAGCCACCAAAAATACACTTAATTTTAATTAATTCCTCAAAAATTCAATTGAGCATTGTCTTCCCTATCCCTTTGGCGCCCTAGGCGCCTATGTACCCATTCATCCAATTTGCGAATAACACAAGCAATCCACACCAATTTCAGTCTCATGATTAATTCGAATGCCACAATTCACCAACACAAACGCATACATATCAAGAATTTCAGCCTCATGATTTAATTCCACTTCGCATACACATATATATAATGACCAATACCAACAATGCATCAAGAACATCAAGAACGCAAGAACATCAAAACGCAAAGGATTTCAAAACGCAAAGAACATCAAGAACGTACGATTCTAATACAAGCCCTAGATCTAGAACTCGTCATAGGAATTATTAGATAGAATGATAGAGCTCCCCTAACCTCGAAATTGAAGAACGGAGGCTCCGGAGATAGTCACGTACAGGACCACAGCAACAAGATCACGCCCTTGCTCTTCCTTGGTTGCGACTTCCCTCCTCTTCTTCTCCTCTCCTACGGCGCCTCCTTGCTCTCTCTCTATCTCACGCTCTTTTCTTTCTTTCTTGTTTTTCTCTTTTGATTTCGCAACAACTAGCAAAACCCTAACCCCCTATGTGCTACTCCACTTCGCATGTGACAAGGATAATGGGCTTGGGCTTCTCACTTAGGCCCAAGTCCATTTGGTTTGGCACCTCCACCTTCTAATCCTTCCTACGCATATTAACATAAATTCAATTAATTAAATTACATCAAATAATTTAATTTAAATCCCCTATTACTTAATTAAATAAATTAATTAAATAATTTTAGGGTGTTACAACAGGTGCAGATGCACTTGATGGTTGCTTCGCCCCTTGCCTGGATGATGCTCCTGCACTGGGTGCAGATTTGCCAGAACCTTTTGTTGCAGCTTGTTTCTTTCCCATTTCTAAGTTTGATTTCTGATTGTGTGTGTTTGTGCATGAGGTTGAAGATGAAGTGAGATTGGGGAAATTTGGGGATTTTCTTGAGAGATGGGGGAGAGTTTTGTTGTGCAAAAACGTGTGCAAGTATACACAGTCTAACAAGTAATAAAGTAGTAAGTAAAAATCGTTCCCACGAGGATTAAGATTCAATTGCTAAGTCTATGGAATAGCGTTGCTTTAATGAGTAAACGTTACCAAATAATTAAGTGAATTTTGTTGTGCAATAATTAACGTAATTGGAATGAGAGTAATAAGATATGAACGAGTAAAGATACGAGAGATGGTAATAGTGAAGACTAGGATCAATAAACAAAACTTATAGGCGCAGTGCTGTGATCGATGTTGTGATAGCACTCAGTGCGCAGAATGAAAGTGGATATTCCTATCGCTAAGAAACGTGATGTCGTCAAGGTTTCCATATTCCTAAGAACCCATTGAGGTTCATCACGTAGGTTGAAAATCTTGTTTCAGTTCACACTATAGCCCTAACTTCATATTCCTATCCTTCGTTAGGAAAGAATAATATTCCTATCATTCTTCAAACTATATTTACTTGTGAAATCGGTCAGTTAATCCCTTTTCAGATATTAAAACACGTTACCATAAACAAAGTGATCAAGTTTGAAAAGAGTTTATAACAGTAAAAACACACAAGCTAATGAGGCATCACAAATCAATCACATAAAAGCAACTAAAAGAATATATTCATATCACCATTGTCTTGACTACCAAAGAAATTAGCTCATGATGAGCTTAGACATGATAAAACAACACAAAACTACCGTAAACAGATTCATCAACATAGGAAAAGCACTTAAGGGTTGAGTTACACCAACGAGCATGAAGGTGTTACACAACTACTAACGAGTGGTGCTATCGGAATGCTAAGAGTCCTGGCTAACAGGGATCTTGTGGTTGAGTGTAGAGGATCATGGCTGCAGATGGTTGAGTATGGTGTTTAGTGGAGGTAGGCGTCTCGTGTTCTGAACTCGTTCTCTCTTTTTTTCTCCAGGAAATTGCGTATCAAGTGCGTGTCATGTTCACTAGGGTAGATGCCTATATATGGACCTTGGTAGCACGACGCGCCTCCTCTTGGGCCTTGTGCATTCGGTTTGTTGTAACAAACCCTAGAAGTCACGCTAACTTCTTGCTTACAGTGGCTCCTTGCTTGCTGGAAGATAAAGTTTCCTTTTCTGCTACGCTTCGTGAGGCGCTTCGCCTAGTTATGCTTCAATCAATCGCAGCGATGCTGCCGCGGCACCCGTCATAGCACCTGCCTTAGCACTGAAATACTTAAGACTGTCCTGCACACTGAGCACACAGATTAAATTCCAAAAAAATGGCACTTGTGTGCCCAAATTATACTTAACATCCATGAGTTCATTTGTGTCTAATAAAAAAGATATATACTACAATTTAGAGCATAATTTACTTATGGATCAAGATAATTCCCATTTGATTGAGTGAAAATAACTCACATTTCTGTGAGTTATCACACCCCCAAAATTGAACCATTGCTTGTCCTCAAGTAATGACAGCATCCGGCACAGTGCTGACAGCACTACTGGCAGCATACAACCTGGGCAGCATCCAACAGGCAACTAGTGATAGCATTCTTAAAACGTGTTTACCATTCAGCAAAAACATTCCTCAAGACTTCCCCCTCAGACTTAACACTATTAGATTCCTTAGCAACATGTGAACTCATAGCCTTCGCCCTCTAGCTTAAAGGTGTGTGTGCTCTCTCGCA
Source organism: Astragalus membranaceus (assembly GCA_039519185.1). Lineage (NCBI taxonomy): Eukaryota > Viridiplantae > Streptophyta > Magnoliopsida > Fabales > Fabaceae > Astragalus > Astragalus membranaceus. The sequence goes on along the minus strand of CM076849.1, from coordinate 116,036,104 downwards.
TTTTTTTCATAGGCTCCGACAGTTTACTAGGCTTGGCTTTGGTTCCCACTTAGGATTTCCTACACCGCCTTTCCTTCTCAATTGCTGCAAGCAAGGCTTATGATGATATATAGGGGCTCCTTTTTAGTTTTAGGCATTGATAACACTTAGGCCAATGGGAGTGGTGCACATATTTTTTTTTTAGTTGACTTGACCCTGCTTCGACTGAAACTGTACTGGTGTCTCCACAAAACAGCCTCCCTACACAGTGGCCAAACAACATTCTTTTGCATATGTGCACCCTCTTTTATATTGCTGACAGCACTTGGCCTTGCTACTAGGGTGCTACCCCCAAACTTGACTTTTACCCTACATGCAGTTTCTATCAATTCCAGGCAGTTTTGGTCCTAGCTAAGTTTTCACCTAACTTCCACCTAAGTAAAGCCTTTCACCTATTTCCAAAATACAAGAGTTAAGTGTCTACTAGAGGGGCTAGGTGTAACATCCTGGGCCCTTTTCTTACTTAGTAGGCTACCCAGCGATGCACTCATGGTCTTCTCTACCCCCCATGTAGAGTTTTTGCCTTCCGTGGGAATCGAACCATGTACCCTGAGGCTTAGGTACATGCTCAATGCATTCCCACTACCAATTGAGCTAGTAGATCAATTGGTAGTGGGAATGCATTGAGCATGTACCTAAGCCTCAGGGTACATGGTTCGATTCCCACGGAAGGCAAAAACTCTACATGGGGGGTAGAGAAGACCATGAGTGCATCGCTGGGTAGCCTACTAAGTAAGAAAAGGGCCCAGGATGTTACAATAAAAAGGCGCCTTTTTATGTAACAGCCCAGGTCCAACGCATTGGCCACCCCGGCACTGTTACCTCACGGTCTTTTCTACCCCCCTTGTAGAATTTTTGCCTTCCGTGGGAATCGAACCTTGCACCTGAGACATAAGTGCAAGTTAAACACACCTCCCACTAATGTAACACCCCCTTCTAATAAACTAATATTTAATTTATGAAAATCAGAGTTTTCGAAAAACCTTTCAGCGCAACCCAAGAGGGTGCTACATTTTCACCAAATAAAACATATAAAACATATAACAACATCTAAAACTCATAATACAATAAAGTATGTGATACATAGCACATTGATCGGGACGAACCCTAAAACACTTGTTTAGTTACACCACAGTTTACATAATCACCACCCAGCGGAAAATAGCATGTTTCATAAACATATTTAAATACATCATCAAATACTAGTTTTGAACAACTTTCATTAAACAGTCACTAGACTAATCGCCCCCCGGTGCTACGTATCAGAGCTGACACAACCGACTAGAAGAAAGCATGTGAATACCTTCACTCGCTATCACCTGCACGTTGCCGACATGAGAAGCAACATAAAAGCAGTAGGGTGAGTCTCTTTACATAAATAATAGCATATAGGATAAGCATTATATTAGGGAAGGCAGCTTAGAAACACTAATTCACAACAATTACAACGTACATCATTCAGTTTATAATCATCAAGAAGCATCACCAACACATCAACTCATAAATCGTCAAGGGACATCACCAACACATCAACTCATAATCATCAAGAGTCATCATCAAATGCATGAGTATATGCATGAATGCAATATGCATGTGGATCCATAGGCCGAAGCCTCTGCTCGTCATAATAGGCCGAAGCCTCTGCTCGTCGTAATAGGCCGAAGCCTCTGCTCGTCATAATAGGCCGAAGCCTCTTCTCGTCATAATAGGCCGAAGCCTCTGCTCGTCATAATAGGCCGAAGCCTCTGCTCGTCATAATATGCACATGAGTTATGCGACACTATGTACAATGCACCAGAAAATAATCAACAACCAAGATCAACTCAGTGATACCACAACACTGACACCAATAACTCATGATAGGCCGAAGCCTCTGCTCGTCGTAATAGGCCGAAGCCTCTGCTCGTCATAATATGCACATGAGTTATGCGACACTATGTACAATGCACCAGAAAATAATCAACAACCAAGATCAACTCAGTGATACCACAACATTGACACCAATAACTCATGATAGGCCGAAGCCTCTGCTCGTCGTAATAGGCCGAAGCCTCTGCTCGTCATAATATGCACCGTCACACACCAATATCACACCAATGATTAATGAAATTCATCACACCAAATAATTAATGGAATTCATCACACCAAATAATCAATAGGCCCACCGGAACTATTAATTCACCCACCAATCACACCATAATACACTCACCAAATCAACCCACCACTCACACCAACACCAATTTCAATTAGGCCAATTTAGGATTTGACACAAAATAGGGAAAGTGAGTAAAAATTGCAATTTAGACACTGGAACACTTCAGTCCAGAACCACCAGTAAAATAATCCATTTTTACATAAAACCAGAATATTTGGATAGACACCGAAATTAGCTTCGAAACGCATTTTGAACCGTCCAATTTGGACACCGAGTCAAAAGTTACATCAAAAATAAATTTGGAACATTTTGGACAAAACCCAGATTTTGGCGCCCAGGAGGGCGCCCTGCTACAGTAACCGGACAACACAAACTTCAGCAACAACACAAGACACTTGGCGCCCAGGACAGGGGCGCCCTGCTACAAAATAGTGCGAAGCTATAGAACCAGGAGGAAAATCTTTAGTTAAATTTTGTTTTCTAGGATACAAAAACAACGTGGCAACCTCTTAAGCTCCAACCAACTCTGAGTTTCTCACAACTGAAAATTACCAAATTAATTCCCCAACACTATATCATCAATATGACACCACCCATCATGTTTTTCACCAAAACAAACCGTCACAAACAATTTATCACACACGTATCATGTAACACCCTAAAATAATTTAATTAAGTAATTGATTAAATTATTTAAAGTGTTGCACTAATTTTTTTTATTATATTATAATATAGTATTTTATTTTAACTGAAGGGGATGGCATTGGAAATACCGGAATTGCAAGTGACGGCCCAAGAAGCCCAAGCCCGTTGGCTTAGGCGCTCCTTAGGCGCTAGGGGTCTAGGTTGCGCCTCATTAGTGCCAAAACAGAGAAAGAAAGTCGAAGGAGAGGAGAAGAGAAAGAAAGTCGAAGGAGAGGAGAAGAGAAGGAAGGAGGCGACTTCAAGCTAAGAGTTAGGGTTTCATTCCTCTTGATCCTAGGTAAGAGTTCCTAATCCCTTCTTATTCGATTTTCCTCCTCTTTCAAATGTTTAGGTTTTCGGTTTTCCTAACCCTTGCCATTGTTGATCAATTCGTGATGGTCCAAGAGAGAGAGAGAAAGGGCGTGATCGTGAGAAAGGGGAGATTCCTTGTTGCGGTGATTTGTCGGTGCTTCGGTGGAAAGAGCTCTAGTTCGTCATAATCAAGGTTAGGGGAGTCTCACTCTATAATAGAGAATATAATAGGTTGTATGTAGACCATAGGATCCCACTTGATATTATTTATAAATTGTTAGATTGTTTAGGTTGGTTGAAATTGATAATTAGTGTGATTGATTCGATTCCCTATGCTAAGGTTAGATTTCATGTGTTGATTTTATGCCTTGTCGTGTCCTTAATGTATAAATGTGAGATTGAATGTTGTTGGTATGAGCATAATGTATTTTGTGATTTGTTGTTGTGAATTGATTTAGAAATTTGATGTTTGGTGGATGTTGGGTCGCATGGGGCGCCAAGTGCCTAGGGAAATGGCGCCCTGTGTACTGTAGCAGTAACTTGTGTTGTATGTTGTTGCTGTCTGGGCACTGTTCTGGCGCCTGGGGTGGCGCCAAGGTGCTGCCTATGCCTAAATATGGCGCACAAATGGTGCCTAAGGGTGGGCTGTGATTTCTGAACATATTTTCCCTAGCCAAATTTTGTATTCACCAGACCAAATTGTATTTAAAACACTTTGGCTAAAGAATTTCCAGATTTGCACTTGTTGTTTTGAAATGGTCCTATTGGGCATCGTTTTAGCTTGTGTAAAGGGGGTGTTGTGTGCAAATCAGTTTCTGAACATATTTTCCCTAGCCAAACTTTGTATTCACCTGACCAAATTGTATTTTAAGTACTTTGGCTAAAGAATTTCCAGATTCGCACTTGTTGTTTTGAAATGGTCCTATTGGGCATCGTTTTAGCTTGTGTAAAGGGGGTGTTGTGTGCAAATCAGTTTCTGAACATATTTTCCCTAGCCAAACTTTGTATTCACCAGACCAAATTGTATTTAAAACACTTTGGCTAAAGAATTTCCAGATTTACACTTGTTTTGAAATGGTCCTATTGGGCATCGTTTTAGCTTGTGTAAAGGGGGTGTTGTGTGCAAATCAGTTTCTGAACATATTTTCCCTAGCCAAACTTTGTATTCACCTGACAAAATTGTATTTTAAGTACTTTGGCTAAAGAATTTCCAGATTCGCACTTGTTGTTTTGAAATGGTCCTATTGGGCATCGTTTTAGCTTGTGTAAAGGGGGTGTTGTGTGCAAATCAGTTTCTGAACATATTTTCCCTAGCCAAACTTTGTATTCACCAGACCAAATTGTATTTAAAACACTTTGGCTAAATAATTTCCAGATTTGCACTTGTTGTTTTGAAATGGTCCTATTGGGCATCGTTTTAGCTTGTGTAAAGGGGGTGTTGTGTGCAAATCAGTTTCTGAACATATTTTCCCTAGCCAAACTTTGTATTCACCTGACCAAATTGTATTTTAAGTACTTTGGCTAAAGAATTTCCAGATTTGAACTTGTTGTTTTGAAATGGTCCTATTGGGCATCGTTTTAGCTTGTGTAAAGGGGGTGTTGTGTGCAAATCAGTTTCTGAACATATTTTCCCTAGCCAAACTTTGTATTCACCTGACCAAATTGTATTTTAAGTACTTTGGCTAAAGAATTTCCAGATTTGCACTTGTTGTTTTGAAATGGTTCTATTGGGCATCGTTTTAGCTTGTGTAAAGGGGGCGTTGTGTGCAAATCAGTTTCTGAACATATTTTCCCTAGCCAAACTTTGTATTCACCTGACCAAATTGTATTTTAAGCACTTTGGCTAAAGAATTTCCAGGTTTGCATGTGTGGTTTTGAAATGGTCCTATTGGGCATCGTTTTAACTTGTGTAAAGGGGGTCTTGTGTGCAAAACGATTTCTGAGCATATTTTCCCGAGCCAAACTTTGTATCCACGTGACCAAATCCTATTTTGAACATTTTGGCTAGAGCGGTTTTAATTTTTCAGGTGACCTGTTATGGTTGTGCGCGTGTGGGTTGTGTTGGGCGCTAAGTGTGGCCGCCCAGGGCGCCAAGTGGTGCGTCCGTGCTTTGTGTTTTGGTTTCGGTCCTAATAGTGACAGATTGGTCCCTAGTGCTAGCTTAGTCATAGAGACGTGATTGAGATGAGAAAATAAATGAGTTGATTGATGATGAGGCCATGGGGGCTACAACTAAGATTACTAAAGATGTGATATGGGGTGTATGGACCGTGTTGTTAAGAATTATGATTGTGGTTTTTGTCATGGAGTCTCATGCATACATAAGGCTGCGGTCCGAGTTTTATATTATGATGATAAGGCTGCGGTCTGAGTTCTAAATCAAAATGATAAGGCTGCGGTCTGAGTTGATATTATGATGATAAGGCTGCGGTCTGGGAAAATGGTACCACATGCATAACTGAATTGCATACATCCTCATGATAAGCATGTAAGTTGGTGATTGTATGAACTATGCTACTGTGTGACTGTATGAGTGCGATGATATGATGGAATATACTTCTTATTATAGTCTTTATTATGTAGTTGAGACTCACCCTTCTGTTGTTGTTTACCACAGGTAGTCCTGAGTGAAGGCTTACTCCTTTCACTCCCGAGTCGGTCTGCTCTGATACGTGACACCTAGGGGGTTGGCTTAGGAATTCTAGTGTTACTCATTTGTTGTTGAATTTTATATGCATTGATTTAATGATTTTTTTGTTGAGGCTGTTGTTCGGCACTTTCGAGATTATATTATTTTTCCGCTGCGAGACATCTAAATTATAATGTGTGGATTCTGTTGGTGAAGTCAAGAGTACCCTAAATTATTTAATGGTGTTGCGTATTTATAAAGCTATAATGAAGGCTTATACTGATTTGATCGTTGTTAGAGTAAGATTATGTGTAGCATTCCATTGAAAAGAAATTTTGAAACTCTGATCTCTATGATAAATAGCCGGGTAGAATGGGGTGTTACATTAGTGGTATCAGAGCAAAAGTTCGGTCTGTCCGACCAAGTGTGTCTGTCAGTCATATTGTGTATGACAATTAGGTGTTTTTAATTTAGTTCTGAATTGTCGTTTATGCTGCAGTGCAAGGTTGATATGGCTAGAAGGGATGATGCTGCTTTGGCTGCTGCTCTGCAAGCTATAGCCCAAGCTGTTGGAAATCAACACAATGCTGCTGATATGAATGCCCGTAACCTGGCAACGTTTCAGAGGGAAAACCCACCCACCTTCAAGGGTCGGTATGATCCCGATGGAGCCTTGTCGTGGCTGAATGAGATAGAGCGAATCTTCCGTGTTATGGATTGCACTGCTGCCCAGCAAGTGAAGTTTGGGACGCACATGCTGGCGGAAGAGGCTGACAAGTGGTGGTTAGGGATGCTGCATAGGTTGAACACTACTGGTGAAGAGGTTACTTGGGAAGTCTTCACAAGGGAATTTAAAAGAAAGTATTACCCTGAAGACGTTCGAGCCAAGAAAGAGGTAGAATTCTTAGAATTGAAACAGGGAAATAAGACGGTGGCTGAGTATGCAGCCAGATTTGAAGAGCTGGCCCAATTTTGTCCTTACTACGCCAATGATGCTGATTCAGAGTTCTCCAAGTGTGTGAAATTTGAGAGTGGCCTGCGACCTGATATTAAGAAGGCAATTGGATATCATGAAATACGAGATTTTGCTAGACTAGTTGACAAGAGTAGAATTTATGAAGAGGACAGTTCTGCTGCCTACAAGATTGGGAAAGAAAAGAGGAATACTCAGTTTAGGGGCAAACCCTATGATATGGCTGGAGGTAAAAATAAGTGGAAGGCAGGTGCTGGTAAGAAATTTTCTGAGGGTAAGAAGCCTAGTGGGGGAGGTGCTCCCGCTGATATAGTATGTTATACGTGTGGCAAGCCGGGTCACAAAAGTTTCGATTGCAAGACTGAAGTAATGTGTTACCGTTGTGGGAAGAAAGGTCATATGGCATCTCACTGTGATCGTAAGGAATCAGTGTGTTTCAATTGTGGTGAAGCTGGTCACTTTAGTTCTAAATGCACCAAACCAAAGAAAGAGAAATCCAATGGAAGAGTTTTCGCGCTAGCAGGCTCAGAGGGGCCCAATGAGATTCGAGGTACTTGTTTTATTTATGGTTCCCCTTTAGTTGCTATAGTTGATACTGGTGCTACGCATTCTTTTATTGCTGCTGTTTGTGCTGAAAAGTTAAATCTAGTATTGTCTGCTATGAAAAGGGAAATGGTTATCGACACTCCGGCTAAGGGTTCGGTGACTACTTCTCTATTGTGTGCTAAGTGTCCTCTGTCCGTCTTCGGCAGAGATTTTCTGGTTGACCTTATATGTTTGCCTTTGGGAGGGTTGGATGTTATTCTTGGTATGGACTGGTTAGTGGATAACCATGTGCACATCAACTGTTTCAGCAAGTCTGTGAGTTTTCTTCCTCCTGAGGAGGAGAAGTCTGTTTTGTTGTCTGGGGATCAGCTGCATAAGGTAATGAAGGATGGTGGTCAACTATTTGCTTTGATGGCGTCTATGTCTGCTGAAAACCAAGCTATGGTTGAAGGGTTACAGGTGGTGTGTGAGTTCCCTGAAGTGTTCCCTGATGAGATTCCTAGTGTGCCACCAGAGAGGGAAGTAGAGTTTGGGATTGACCTTGTGCCTGGTACTAGGCCGGTATCCATGGCACCGTACCGGATGTCAGCTTCTGAGTTATCTGAGTTGAAGAAGGAGTTGGAAGAGTTACTTGAAAAGAAATTTGTGAGGCCTAGTGTGTCACCATGGGGAGCTCCGGTTTTGTTAGTAAAGAAGAAAGATGGGAGTATGCGCCTGTGTGTGGATTATAGACAGTTGAACAAGGTGACTATCAAAAATAAGTACCCTCTTCCGAGAATTGATGATCTGATGGACCAGCTGGTGGGTGCTAAGGTTTTTAGCAAAATTGATTTGAGGTCAGGGTATCATCAGATTAAAATAAAAGACGAAGACGTCCAGAAGACAGCATTTCGAACGAGATATGGACATTATGAGTACTCTGTGATGCCGTTTGGTGTCACCAATGCACCAGGGGTGTTTATGGAGTACATGAACCGTATCTTCCATACTTACTTGGATCGGTTTGTGGTAGTTTTTATAGATGATATTCTGGTATACTCCAAGTCGGAAGAGGAGCATGCAGAGCACTTGAGATTAGTGCTTGAGGTGTTGAAAGAGAAGAAGCTTTATGCTAAGTTGTCCAAATGCGAGTTCTGGCTGCATGAGGTAAGCTTTTTGGGTCACATTATTTCTAGTGATGGCATAGCTGTGGACCCAGCCAAGGTTGATGCAGTGTTACAGTGGGAGAGCCCAAAGTCTGCGATTGAGATCAGGAGTTTCTTGGGGTTGGCTGGTTACTACAGGAGGTTCATTGAGGGTTTCTCAAAGCTAGCCCTTCCGTTGACTCAATTGACGTGTAAAGGGAGAGTTTTTGTGTGGGATGCTAAGTGTGAAGATAGCTTCCAAGAGTTGAAGAAGAGATTGACAACATCTCCGGTGTTAGTGTTGCCCGTGCCGGATCAACCGTTTGTGGTATATTGTGATGCTTCCAAAATGGGTTTAGGAGGCGTATTAATGCAGGATGGGAAGGTAGTCGCTTATGCGTCCAGACAGTTGCGGACTCATGAGAAGAACTATCCTACTCATGATTTGGAATTGGCTGCTATTGTGTTTGCGCTAAAGATTTGGAGGCACTATTTGTATGGCACTAGATTCGAGGTATTCAGCGACCACAAGAGTTTGAAATACTTGTTTGATCAGAAGGAGCTGAATATGAGGCAGAGGCGTTGGTTAGAGTTGCTGAAAGACTATGACTTCGGCTTGAACTATTGTAACACCCCTTTTCTAATAACTTTACTTTTAATAAAATCAGAGTCTCTCTTTTTTTTTTTTTTTTTGAAAACAATTCAAGCGAGTGCTACATTTACTTCATAAAAATCACGATACATAACACCATAAGAAAAAGGCTTAGCTCGCATCAACTAAATCCAATCACCATCAGCAGCGGAATAATAATCAATTCAAAAATTAAAACCAATACATCACCAACAAAGTCTAGCAGTTTTAAGAGAATAAAGCATAAACCTAAGACACCCCCCCCCCCCTGGTGCTACGTATCAGAGCGTGACACTTCCTACCAGACGAAGGCATACAGGAAACCTTCACTCATCATTACCTGCACGTTGCCGACATAAGAAGCAACATAAAGGCAGTAGGGTGAGTCTCTTTTCATAATTAATAACATATGAAAATAAAGCAATGCATAGGAAAAAGGAAGTCAGGCACATCAATTCACAATAATGGAACAATCGCATCAATATTTTATTTCCAAACAGCACCACACAATATATGATTTATGCATGTAATGCAACCCAAACTCCACGGGTACATGCATGTCGGATCCGTCACCAATACAAATAGGCCGTAGCCTCTGCTCACCAAATCAAAATTAGGCCGTAGCCTCTGCTCACCAATAATGCATATGTCCATGAGATGCTATGGAAAATGCATTACAACACACCAAGTCCAAGCAATTCATCATTTAAAATTCATGATCTCACCTTTGTATAATAATCAGCTCACCAAATTAAAATTAGGCCGTAGCCTCTGCTCACCAATCTCACCCTATCACACTCACCAATTCAGCTCACCACTCACATCAACACCCATTCAAATAGACCAGCTTAGGACAATTGACACAACATAGGGAAGTGGGTAAAAATAGCCATTTGGACACTTGAACACCCTCAGCCAGAAACACCAGTAAAAATAAATTATTTTTGCATAAAATTGTGGCTATTGGATAGGCACTGAAATTAGCTTCAAAACGCATTTTGAACCGTCGAATTTGGATAACCGAGTTAAAAGTTACGTTAAAAACAGTTTAGGAAAAATGTTAGACATTCTGGAAACAGGCGCATGGGCGCTGGGCGCCCAGGGGCAACACAGCGCTTGGCGCATGGGCGCTTGGCGCCCAGGAGCAACACGCGCAACAGCGCAACAGGCGCGCAACATAGGCGCTGGCGCCCAGAAGCCACAACGCGCACAGGCGCAGCACGCGCAACATAGGCGCTGGCGCCCAGAAGCACTAGGCGCCTAAGGCCAACAGCATCAACATGGCGCCCAAGCACTAGGCGCCCAAGGCCAACATGCTATTCAGCTCATTTTGATTCGAAATTCATTTTACACGAGCCAAATGCTCAGGACATGAAAACTCAATAAAAATTTTATCAAAAACTGAACTTTAATTTTGGCGCCCATGCACTAGGCACCTAGTGAAATTACGCAACTCAACTCCTTTCTTGACCAAAATCAGTTTTCATGAGCCATTTTACCCAAGTATAAAAACCTGAAAACAATTTTCACAAAACTATCACCAGAACTTTGGGGCCCTTGGCGCCCATGACTCAAGCAACAAGTGCCAAAACTGGCAGCACAGGGAACACAGTAGGCAACACAGGCAACAGGGACAGCAACACAGAATGGCAACACAGCAGTGCAACACAGGGCAACAGAATTTTTGGAAACAGGCGCAGCACACTGCTGGGCGCCTGGTGCCCATGACTAGGCGCAACACAGAATTTTTCAGCAATAGGCACATGGCGCCCAAGGCACCTAGTGGTTCCCAAACAGAATTTTTCTTCACTTCTTTCACTAAATTACATTCACCAAAACACTCAATTACATGAATACTACTAGAGTGTCACCAAAAATTCTCAATTTCACCAAATAATCATATGATCAAACATATGGTCTTCAATTCGTATTTAGCAACAATTCAAGCATCAACCATAAAATTCCCCACATAATAATTCAACAATAGCAACGCAACATGATAATTCTCATCAATAGCACGATTCATTCATATGATTTATCCTAGAACCTAACCCTAGGCACTACAATTCGCATAAGCCATTAAAGATAAAAAGAGGACCCCCTAACCTTGAGAAATTCGAATTGATAGCCAAGCTTCAAGGGAAGAATGCGAATCACAATTGAGCCTCCTCTCCTTCTCTTTGAGCTTCGCCCCTCTCCTCTACTTCTCCTCTTCTATTCGCACTTTTCTCTTCTCACTTCTCCTCTCTTTTACGTTACTTTCTTTCTTTTCACAAATGAGACAAAAATGCCACTAAGCCACAAGACCCATAGTGAGTCGAATCCTATGACCATCCCATGGGTCATGGGCTCACTTGTGGGTCATGGGCTCCGTGCACCATCAATTTCGAGACAACACCTCCTAATAATTTAAAATTAAATAAATACATTAAACCTTGAATTATTTAATTAAATTAAATAAATATTGTAAGCCTTAAATAATTTAATTAAATAAATAATTAAATTATTTCGGGGCGTTACAACTCTCCCCCACTTAGAATATTTCGTCCTCGAAATTACCTGAATCAAACAACTCCGGATATGCTTCCCGCATCCTGCTCTCCATCTCCCAAGTCATACTCTCACCAGCAGCTCCCAACCACACCACCTTCACTAACGGAATTTCCTTCCCTCTCAGAATCTTTACTTCTCTATCTTCAATCCGCACCGGCATAGTCTCAACCGTGAGATTATCCCGTACCTCTACTTCGTCCATCTGAATCACATGAGACGGGTCCGGAACATATTTTCGAAGTTGTGACACGTGAAACACGTCATGCAAGTTCGAAAGATTAGGCGGCAAAGCCACCCTATAGGCAACACTTCCCACCCTCTCCGTAATCTGATACAGACCAATGAAACGGGGAGTCAACTTCTTAGATTTCAAGGCACGCCCAACACCAGTCATCGGAGTGACTCTCAGAAACACATGATCACCGGCCTGAAACTCTAAATCCTTCCTTCTCTTATCATGATAGCTCTTTTGTCGACTCTGCGACGCTTTCATCTTCTCACGGATTAATTTTACCTTCTCAGTTGTTTCTCGCACAATCTCAGGCCCCAACACTGCACTCTCCCCAGATTCATACCAACACAACGGAGTCCTACATCTCCGACCATACAATGCCTCAAACGGTGCCATACCAATACTAGAGTGAAAACTGTTGTTATAGGTGAATTCTATCAACGAAAGATGAGAATCCCATGAACCTCCCTGCTCAAGAACACATGCCCTCAACAAGTCCTCTAACGACTGAATAGTCCTCTCCGTCTGACCATCTGTCTGCGGATGATAAGCGGAGCTCAACCTCAACTTAGAACCCAATGCTTCCTGCAAACTCTTCCAAAATTCAGAGGTGAATCTTGGATCTCTATCAGACACAATACTAAGCGGAACGCCATGCAACTTCACAATAGTCTTGATGTAGATCTCTGCCAACTTTGGAACTGGATAAGTCATATTAATTGGTAAGAAATGAGCAGACTTAGACAACCTGTCCACAACTACCCATATAGCATCAAACCCTCTCACTGTATTTGGCAACCCAGTTACAAAATCCATGGAAATGCTATCCCATTTCCATTCCGGAATCTCCAATGGTTGCATCAGCCCTGCAGGCTTCTGATGCTCAACCTTAGACTTCTGACAAGTCAGACAAGAATACACAAACTGAGCCACATCCTTCTTCATACCAGGCCACCAGAACATTTTCTTCAAATCTTGGTACATTTTCGTAGCCCCGGGATGAATACTCAACTTGCTTCTATGGCTCTCCTCAAGAATCATTCTCTTCATCTCAGCATCGTCAGGAATGCAGATCCTATCTCTGAATCTCAATACACCTTGGGAATCTAACTTGAAATCTCCACCCACATCTTGATCATTCACAACCAACAGGTCTACCAACTTTACATCTGACTTTTGTGCTTCTCGGACACTAACCAAAAATTCATTTCCAATCTTCAACATCCCCAATCTGACACTCTGCGGTGTCACTTCACAAACCAGACTCATGTCCCGAAACTGCTCAATCAATTCTAACTCTTTCACCATCATAGCCGACATATGCAAACTCTTCCGACTTAAAGCATCAGCCACGACATTAGCTTTGCCGGGGTGATAGTTCAAGCCGAAATCATAATCCTTCAGCAACTCTAACCAACGTCTCTGTCTCATATTTAGCTCCTTCTGATCAAACAAGTATTTCAGACTCTTATGGTCGCTAAACACTTCAAATCTGGTACCATACAGATAATGCCTCCAAATTTTCAGCACAAACACAATTGCAGCTAGCTCCAAATCATGAGTAGGGTAGTTCCTCTCATGGGTCCTCAACTGTCTGGACGCATAAGCTACTACCTTACCCTCTTGCATCAATACACCTCCCAAACCCATCTTGGAAGCATCGCAATATACTACAAACGGTCGATCAGGAACAGGCAAAGTCAAAACGGGCGATGTAGTCAACCTCTTCTTCAACTCATTGAAGCTCTCCTCACAGCGGGCATCCCACACAAAAGCTCTTCCCTTACACGTCAATTGAGTCAACGGAAGTGCCAACTTCGAGAAACCTTCAATAAATCTCCTATAATAACCAGCTAATCCCAAGAAGCTTCTGATTTCAGTAACTGACTTCGGGCTCTCCCATTGAGACACAGCCTCAACCTTGGCTGGGTCCACAGCTATACCATTACCAGAGATAATATGACCAAGGAAACCTACTTCATTCAGCCAGAACTCACACTTAGACAACTTTGCATACAATTTCTTTTCTTTCAGCACTTCTAGCACTAACCTCAAATGTTCTGCATGCTCCTCTTCTGTCTTAGAATACACCAGAATGTCGTCAATAAACACAACGACAAACCGATCCAAGTAACTATGGAAGGTACGATTCATGTACTCCATAAACACACCCGGCGCATTGGTAACCCCAAACGGCATAACAGAATACTCATAGTGCCCATATCTCGTTCTGAAAGCGGTTTTCTGAATGTCTTCATCCTTTACCTTGATCTGGTGATAACCCGACCTCAAATCGATTTTACTAAACACCTTAGCACCTACCAACTGGTCCATAAGATCATCAATTCTGGGAAGCGGATACCTGTTCTTTATTGTCACTTTGTTCAATTGCCTATAATCGACACAAAGTCTCATACTCCCGTCCTTCTTCTTCACTAACAGTACCGGAGCACCCCACGGTGACACACTTGGTCTTACAAATTTCTTCTCAAGCAGATCTTCTAATTGCTTTTTCAATTCAGACAATTCTGAGGCTGACATTCGGTACGGTGCCATAGACACAGGCCTAGTACCAGGTATAAGATCAATGGCAAACTCAACCTCCCTCTCTGGCGGAACACTTGGAATCTCATCTGGGAACACTTCAGGGAACTCACACACTACTTGAACCCTTTCAATGATTGCCTGATTCTCAGCAGACAATGACGCCATCAAAGCAAACAGATGAACTCCCTCCTTCATTTCCTTATGCAAATGACCAGCAGGCAACAACACCGATTCTTCCTCTTCGGGAGGAAGGAAACTCACAGATCTCCGGAAACAATTAATATGCACATGGTTAAATACTAACCAGTCCATACCAAGAATGACATCCAACCCTCCCAACGGCAAACAAATAAGATCAACTAGAAAATTTCTGCCGAAGATTGACAGAGGGCACTTAGCACACACAAGAGAGGTAGTTACTGAACCCTTAGCTGGAGTGTCAATAACCATCTCCCTCATCATAGAAGATAAAACAAGGTCCAATTTCTCAGCACACAAAGCAGCAATAAACGAATGCGTAGCACCAGTATCAATAATAGCAATCAAAGGAATACCATTAATAAAACATGTACCTCGAATCTCATTAGTGTCCTCCGATCCTGCGAGAGCAAACACCTTTCCATGGGACTTCTCTTTCTTCGGCTTAGTACACTTAGTACTAATATGACCTGATTCCCCGCAATTGTAACACACCACATCCCTTTTCTCACATTTCGCAGCCACATGACCCTCTTTACCGCATTTGAAACATTTATTATCTGAGCAGTCAAAACTCTTGTGACCCGGTTTGCCACACCTGTAGCACACAACCTTCGCAGGGGCATCTCCCCCACTTGCTTTCTTATTGTCAGCATACCTCTGCTTACCCTTACCAGCTGGAGCCTCATACGGTTTTCCCCGGTTCTGAAACTTACCCCTCAGATCCCTCATGACCCTGGAGTGAGCATTACTATCATCCTCATATATCCTGCAACTGTCGATCAAATCAGCGAATACCCGAATCTTCTGGTACCCTACAGCTTTCTTAATATCAGCCCTCAGCCCATTCTCAAACTTGATACACTTTGAGAACTCAGAATCAGCATCAGCATAATGGGGATAAAACTTAGCCAATTCGGTGAACTTGGCAGCATACTCTGTCACTGACATGCTTCCTTGCTTCAGCTCAAGGAATTCTATTTCTTTCTTACCCCTCACATCTTCAGGAAAATATTTCCGCAAGAACTCTCTGCGGAAAACAGCCCAAGTTATCTCTTCATTGGCAGTTTCTAATCTCTGCCTCACCTCCATCCACCAATCATCAGCTTCCTCTGCCAGCGTATGGGTACCATACCTGACCTTCTGCGCATCATCACAATCCATGACCCGGAATATTCTTTCAATCTCTTTCAGCCATGCCAAAGCACCATCTGGATTATACTTGCCCTTAAAGACAGGTGGATTCTCTCTCTGGAACGTAGCCAAATTGCGCGTCCCATCATTAACAGCACCGGGTATATTACCCATCGCCCCGGCTATAGCCTGCAAGGCAGCAGCAAGTGCAGCATCGTCCCGTCTGGCCATTTCAAACTATCACTGCAGCACAAACAGAAATTTAGAACTAATCTAACAGTTCTATTTGTCATAAGACACTATGACAAGACGACTTGGCCGGACAGACCGAAACTGCTCTGATACCACTAATGTAACACCCCTTTTCTAATAACTTTACTTTTAATAAAATCAGAGTCTCTCTTTTTTTTTTTTTTTTTTTTGAAAACAATTCAAGCGAGTGCTACATTTACTTCATAAAAATCACGATACATAACACCATAAGAAAAAGGCTTAGCTCGCATCAACTAAATCCAATCACCATCAGCAGCGGAATAATAATCAATTCAAAAATTAAAACCAATACATCACCAACAAAGTCTAGCAGTTTTAAGAGAATAAAGCATAAACCTAAGACACCCCCCCCCCCCTGGTGCTACGTATCAGAGCGTGACACTTCCTACCAGACGAAGGCATACAGGAAACCTTCACTCATCATTACCTGCACGTTGCCGACATAAGAAGCAACATAAAGGCAGTAGGGTGAGTCTCTTTTCATAATTAATAACATATGAAAATTAAGCAATGCATAGGAAAAAGGAAGTCAGGCACATCAATTCACAATAATGGAACAATCGCATCAATATTTTATTTCCAAACAGCACCACACAATATATGATTTATGCATGTAATGCAACCCAAACTCCACGGGTACATGCATGTCGGATCCGTCACCAATACAAATAGGCCGTAGCCTCTGCTCACCAAATCAAAATTAGGCCGTAGCCTCTGCTCACCAATAATGCATATGTCCATGAGATGCTATGGAAAATGCATTACAACACACCAAGTCCAAGCAATTCATCATTTAAAATTCATGATCTCACCTTTGTATAATAATCAGCTCACCAAATTAAAATTAGGCCGTAGCCTCTGCTCACCAATCTCACCCTATCACACTCACCAATTCAGCTCACCACTCACATCAACACCCATTCAAATAGACCAGCTTAGGACAATTGACACAACATAGGGAAGTGGGTAAAAATAGCCATTTGGACACTTGAACACCCTCAGCCAGAAACACCAGTAAAAATAAATTATTTTTGCATAAAATTGTGGCTATTGGATAGGCACTGAAATTAGCTTCAAAACGCATTTTGAACCGTCGAATTTGGATAACCGAGTTAAAAGTTACGTTAAAAACAGTTTAGGAAAAATGTTAGACATTCTGGAAACAGGCGCATGGGCGCTGGGCGCCCAGGGGCAACACAGCGCTTGGCGCATGGGCGCTTGGCGCCCAGGAGCAACACGCGCAACAGCGCAACAGGCGCGCAACATAGGCGCTGGCGCCCAGAAGCCACAACGCGCACAGGCGCAGCACGCGCAACATAGGCGCTGGCGCCCAGAAGCACTAGGCGCCTAAGGCCAACAGCATCAACATGGCGCCCAAGCACTAGGCGCCCAAGGCCAACATGCTATTCAGCTCATTTTGATTCGAAATTCATTTTACACGAGCCAAATGCTCAGGACATGAAAACTCAATAAAAATTTTATCAAAAACTGAACTTTAATTTTGGCGCCCATGCACTAGGCACCTAGTGAAATTACGCAACTCAACTCCTTTCTTGACCAAAATCAGTTTTCATGAGCCATTTTACCCAAGTATAAAAACCTGAAAACAATTTTCACAAAACTATCACCAGAACTTTGGGGCCCTTGGCGCCCATGACTCAAGCAACAAGTGCCAAAACTGGCAGCACAGGGAACACAGTAGGCAACACAGGCAACAGGGACAGCAACACAGAATGGCAACACAGCAGTGCAACACAGGGCAACAGAATTTTTGGAAACAGGCGCAGCACACTGCTGGGCGCCTGGTGCCCATGACTAGGCGCAACACAGAATTTTTCAGCAATAGGCACATGGCGCCCAAGGCACCTAGTGGTTCCCAAACAGAATTTTTCTTCACTTCTTTCACTAAATTACATTCACCAAAACACTCAATTACATGAATACTACTAGAGTGTCACCAAAAATTCTCAATTTCACCAAATAATCATATGATCAAACATATGGTCTTCAATTCGTATTTAGCAACAATTCAAGCATCAACCATAAAATTCCCCACATAATAATTCAACAATAGCAACGCAACATGATAATTCTCATCAATAGCACGATTCATTCATATGATTTATCCTAGAACCTAACCCTAGGCACTACAATTCGCATAAGCCATTAAAGATAAAAAGAGGACCCCCTAACCTTGAGAAATTCGAATTGATAGCCAAGCTTCAAGGGAAGAATGCGAATCACAATTGAGCCTCCTCTCCTTCTCTTTGAGCTTCGCCCCTCTCCTCTACTTCTCCTCTTCTATTCGCACTTTTCTCTTCTCACTTCTCCTCTCTTTTACGTTACTTTCTTTCTTTTCACAAATGAGACAAAAATGCCACTAAGCCACAAGACCCATAGTGAGTCGAATCCTATGACCATCCCATGGGTCATGGGCTCACTTGTGGGTCATGGGCTCCGTGCACCATCAATTTCGAGACAACACCTCCTAATAATTTAAAATTAAATAAATACATTAAACCTTGAATTATTTAATTAAATTAAATAAATATTGTAAGCCTTAAATAATTTAATTAAATAAATAATTAAATTATTTCGGGGCGTTACAACTATCACCCCGGCAAAGCTAATGTCGTGGCTGATGCTTTAAGTCGAAAGACTTTGCATATGTCAGCAATGATGGTAAAGGAGTTGGAGTTGATTGAGCAATTCCGTGATATAAGCCTGGTTTGTGAAGTGACACCGCAGAGTGTTAAGCTGGGTATGCTGAGGATTGGTAATGACTTCTTGGTTAGTATCAGAGACGCCCAGAAATTAGATGTGAAGCTGGTTGACTTGTTAGTTGCGGGTGATCAGGATGCGGATGGGGATTTCAGGTTGGATTCCCAGGGTGTGTTGAGATTTAGAGATAGGATCTGTGTTCCCGATGATATTGAGATGAAGAAGATGATCCTTGAGGAGAGTCATAGGAGCAAGCTGAGTATTCATCCAGGGGCTACAAAGATGTATCATGACTTGAAGAAATTATTCTGGTGGCCTGGTATGAAGAAAGATGTAGCACAGTTTGTGTATGCATGTTTGACTTGCCAGAAGTCAAAGGTTGAGCACCAGAAGCCTGCGGGGTTGATGCAACCTTTAGATGTTCCGGAATGGAAATGGGATAGCATTTCCATGGATTTTGTGACTGGGTTACCGAGAACCGTTCGGGGATTTGATTCTCTTTGGGTGATCGTGGATAGGTTGACGAAGTCTGCTCACTTCCTTCCTATCAACATCACGTATCCGGTAGCGAGATTGGCCGAGATATATATTCAGGTGATTGTGAAATTGCATGGTGTCCCGAATAGTATTGTATCTGACAGAGATCCGAGGTTTACTTCGGAGTTTTGGGGGAGCTTGCAGGAGGCATTGGGGTCCAGATTGAGGTTGAGTTCAGCCTATCATCCTCAGACTGATGGGCAGACAGAGAGAACCATTCAGTCATTGGAGGACTTATTGAGATTGTGTGTTTTAGAGCAGGGAGGTGCGTGGGATACACACCTTTCGTTGATTGAGTTCACTTACAACAACAGCTACCATTCGAGTATAGGGATGGCTCTTTACGAGGCACTGTATGGGCGGAGGTGTAGAACTCCTTTGTGTTGGCATGAGTCTGGCGAGAGTGTTGTTCTTGGACCTGAATTAGTGAGAGAGACTTCAGAGAAGATAAAAATGATCAGGGAGAAAATGAAAGAGTCTCAAAGTCGGCAGAAGAGTTACCATGATAGAAGGAGGAAAGACTTGGAATTTCAAGCTGGGGAGCATGTTTTCTTGAGGGCCACGCCTATGGCTGGTGTTGGGCGTGCACCTAAAGCAAAGAAGTTGACTCCTAGATTTATTGGACCGTACCAAATCACCGAGAGGGTCGGAAAGGTTGCTTATAGGGTGGCTTTACCGCCTAACCTTTCGAATTTGCACGACGTATTTCACGTGTCGCAACTTCGGAAGTACATTCCGGACCCGTCTCATGTGATCCATATGGATGATATTGAGGTGCGAGATAATCTCACTGTGGAAACTATGCCAGTGAGGATTCATGATAGAGAAGTGAAGGTGCTGAGAGGGAAAAACATTGCTTTGGTAAAGGTGGTGTGGTTGGGAGCTACTGGCGAGAGCATGACTTGGGAACTGGAAAGTAGGATGCGGGAGTCCTATCCAGAGCTATTTGATTCAGGTATGAATTTCGAGGACGAAATTTCCTAAGTGGGGGAGAGTTGTAACACCCTAAAATAATTTAATTAAGTAATTGATTAAATTATTTAAAGTGTTGCACTAATTTTTTTTATTATATTATAATATAGTATTTTATTTTAACTGAAGGGGATGGCATTGGAAATACCGGAATTGCAAGTGACGGCCCAAGAAGCCCAAGCCCGTTGGCTTAGGCGCTCCTTAGGCGCTAGGGGTCTAGGTTGCGCCTCATTAGTGCCAAAACAGAGAAAGAAAGTCGAAGGAGAGGAGAAGAGAAAGAAAGTCGAAGGAGAGGAGAAGAGAAGGAAGGAGGCGACTTCAAGCTAAGAGTTAGGGTTTCATTCCTCTTGATCCTAGGTAAGAGTTCCTAATCCCTTCTTATTCGATTTTCCTTCTCTTTCAAATGTTTAGGTTTTCGGTTTTCCTAACCCTTGCCATTGTTGATCAATTCGTGATGGTCCAAGAGAGAGAGAGAGAAAGGGCGTGATCGTGAGAAAGGGGAGATTCCTTGTTGCGGTGATTTGTCGGTGCATCGGTGGAAAGAGCTCTAGTTCGTCATAATCAAGGTTAGGGGAGTCTCACTCTATAATAGAGAATATAATAGGTTGTATGTAGACCATAGGATCCCACTTGATATTATTTATAAATTGTTAGATTGTTTAGGTTGGTTGAAATTGATAATTAGTGTGATTGATTCGATTCCCTATGCTAAGGTTAGATTTCATGTGTTGATTTTATGCCTTGTCGTGTCCTTAATGTATAAATGTGAGATTGAATGTTGTTGGTATGAGCATAATGTATTTTGTGATTTGTTGTTGTGAATTGATTTAGAAATTTGATGTTTGGTGGATGTTGGGTCGCATGGGGTGCCAAGTGCCTAGGGAAATGGCGCCCTGTGTACTGTAGCAGTAACTTGTGTTGTATGTTGTTGCTGTCTGGGCACTGTTCTGGCGCCTGGGGTGGCGCCAAGGTGCTGCCTATGCCTAAATATGGCGCACAAATGGTGCCTAAGGGTGGGCTGTGATTTCTGAACATATTTTCCCTAGCCAAATTTTGTATTCACCAGACCAAATTGTATTTAAAACACTTTGGCTAAAGAATTTCCAGATTTGCACTTGTTGTTTTGAAATGGTCCTATTGGGCATCGTTTTAGCTTGTGTAAAGGGGGTGTTGTGTGCAAATCAGTTTCTGAACATATTTTCCCTAGCCAAACTTTGTATTCACCTGACCAAATTGTATTTTAAGTACTTTGGCTAAAGAATTTCCAGATTCGCACTTGTTGTTTTGAAATGGTCCTATTGGGCATCGTTTTAGCTTGTGTAAAGGAGGTGTTGTGTGCAAATCAGTTTCTGAACATATTTTCCCTAGCCAAACTTTGTATTCACCAGACCAAATTGTATTTAAAACACTTTGGCTAAAGAATTTCCAGATTTTCACTTGTTGTTTTGAAATGGTCCTATTGGGCATCGTTTTAGCTTGTGTAAAGGGGGTGTTGTGTGCTAATCAGTTTCTGAACATATTTTCCCTAGCCAAACTTTGTATTCACCTGACCAAATTGTATTTTAAGTAATTTGGCTAAAGAATTTCCATATTTTCACTTGTTGTTTTGAAATGGTCCTATTGGGCATCGTTTTAGCTTGTGTAAAGGGGGTGTTGTGTGCAAATCAGTTTCTGAACATATTTTCCCTAGCCAAACTTTGTATTCACCTGACCAAATTGTATTTTAAGTACTTTGGCTAAAGAATTTCCAGATTTGCACTTGTTGTTTTGAAATGGTCCTATTGGGCATCGTTTTAGCTTGTGTAAAGGGGGCGTTGTGTGCAAATCAGTTTCTGAACATATTTTCCCTAGCCAAACTTTGTATTCACCTGACCAAATTGTATTTTAAGCACTTTGGCTAAAGAATTTCCAGGTTTGCATGTGTGGTTTTGAAATGGTCCTATTGGGCATCGTTTTAACTTGTGTAAAGGGGGTCTTGTGTGCAAAACGATTTCTGAGCATATTTTCCCGAGCCAAACTTTGTATCCACGTGACCAAATCCTATTTTGAACATTTTGGCTAGAGCGGTTTTAATTTTTCAGGTGACCTATTATGGTTGTGCGCGTGTGGGTTGTGTTGGGCGCCAAGTGTGGCCGCCCAGGGCGCCAAGTGGTGCGTCTGTGCTTTGTGTTTTGGTTTCGGTCCTAATAGTGACAGATTGGTCCCTAGTGCTAGCTTAGTCATAGAGACGTGATTGAGATGAGAAAATAAATGAGTTGATTGATGATGAGGCCATGGGGGCTACAACTAAGATTACTAAAGATGTGATATGGGGTGTATGGACCGTGTTGTTAAGAATTATGATTGTGGTTTTTGTCATGGAGTCTCATGCATACATAAGGCTGCGGTCCGAGTTTTATATTATGATGATAAGGCTGCGGTCTGAGTTCTAAATCAAAATGATAAGGCTGCGGTCTGAGTTGATATTATGATGATAAGGCTGCGGTCTGGGAAAATGGTACCACATGCATAACTGAATTGCATACATCCTCATGATAAGCATGTAAGTTGGTGATTGTATGAACTATGCTACTGTGTGACTGTATGAGTGCGATGCTATGATGGAATATACTTCTTATTATAGTCTTTATTATGTAGTTGAGACTCACCCTTCTGTTGTTGTTTACCACAGGTAGTCCTGAGTGAAGGCTTACTCCTTTCACTCCCGAGTCGGTCTGCTCTGATACGTGACACCTAGGGGGTTGGCTTAGGAATTCTAGTGTTATTCATTTGTTGTTGAATTTTATATGCATTGATTTAATGATTTTTTTGTTGAGGCTGTTGTTCGGCACTTTCGAGATTATATTATTTTTCCGCTGCGAGACATCTAAATTATAATGTGTGGATTCTGTTGGTGAAGTCAAGAGTACCCTAAATTATTTAATGGTGTTGCGTATTTATAAAGGTATAATGAAGGCTTATACTGATTTGATCGTTGTTAGAGTAAGATTATGTGTAGCATTCCATTGAAATGAACTTTTGAAACTCTGATCTCTATGATAAATAGCCGGGTAGAATGGGGTGTTACATATCATGCATAGTTACTACCATTTTCATTTTCAACACCAAACAACTTGGATTCACCAAATTAAGCTCAAACATAACATCTATCATGAAAATAACACAATAATCAACAAATTACACCAATCTAGAACCTAACCCACACACAACACTTATCATACAAACTATCATGAATGAAAGAGAGCCCCCTAACCTGGGTAATTTAATATTAATATTGATAGCGAGCACAGAGCCGAATCGTCCACGGTAACGAACTTAGCACCGGAAGTCTACAGGTTCCTTGGGAAACGAGCAATTAACGGTACGAACAGGTCCGATGTCAACTTCACCGAAACTAACAAAGGACTAGTGTTTCCTGAAGGTCTCGACGAGTAGAATCCAAATATGATGTCCAATTTTCCAACCGGAGTCTGTGGTGGTCGGAATAGGTGCAAAACCGTTCGGTTGGATTTTAGGGTCGTGTCTGAAACTGGCTGAACGAAGCACCAATCAATTAAATTGAGGCCAAAATCGAACTCAGAGCGTGATTTCGAGTTGTACTGTGAAGTTTGGGACTTGGCCATGGCTTAGATGTGGAGAACGGAAAAGATGAAGAAAACCATAAGGGTTTTGCTGTTTCTGCGTTTCAGCGAGGAAGGAGAAGAAGGAATAGTGCCCGGGTTTCTCTGGGGTGGGCCACGCACATGGTAAGTAAGGTGGGCAGGGGGGGTGCGAATAGCAAAACAGGGGGGTGTATGCGCATAAATATAGTAAAAACTCATTTTAATTCATTTTTAAATCCCGATTTCACAACAAATATTTTCTTACCACTCTATAAACTAAAATAACTTCCAAAATTATTCATACTTCGAATACTAATTCAAAATAATGTTTAATAAAAATCGGGGCGTTACAACTCTCCCTCACTTGGAATATTTTCGTCCTCGAAAATTCCCACCGACCAAAACTATCACCCTCCCACTAACAACTACAGCTATCTAGACCACTAGCGCTATCTAAGCTGCTGATTATCATTTCCCTGATTACCGGCGGTAAGTGATTGGGCGGCCGTCCCTCCTACTCGTTCAGCCAGGTAACTCAAGAATTAACAATCAGACTCATTCTTACATATCTAACTCAAGAGATGACTACGCAATCTCCATCGGACTCAACAGGCTACAAACAACAACAGCAACACACTAAGACGCGCTCCTAGGTGAGCACGAGGCAACATCGTGCCGCGCCTCACTCTCAACCATCACACACGAAGCGCAACGTCGCGCAACAACAGCAACAGTACGCCACAATAGCAACAATACGCGACACGCATGGGCTGTCACTTTTGGCGCCCACGCCCAACCAAACAACACCACGCAACATATGCATCTAACACACCACTTAATTGCACAACTCCTCAAGCACTAAATTCAACACCAATTTTATTCAAGTAATTTAACAAGCACCGACAATCATCATATTCCCAATTTTATTCAAGTAATTTTATTCAAGTAATTTAACAAGCACCCACAGAACTTCTTACTCAACTTTCAACCAAATTATCTTTCTCATCTCTTAATGAAACTTTATGAAACCAGTGTCTAATTCGTAGAGAATTAAGTCTACTTTTCAAAGAAACAACAATCATTCAAAACGGAGTTCATTTGATGACACAAAACCTACAAAAACCGAACTTACTCACAGTTTGATTCCTAAAACTTGACCTAACTTGAAACAATCATAACTTGAGCCACCGAGCTCCAAATTGAACGAAACCAGTGGCAAAACGACCGGCGTTAAATCTATTTTCAAAAACAATCAACCACATAATTTTTGGATCAACTAAACGGTGCCAGTTTTTGAAAAACGAAGCAGTGTCCAGAAATGCACAAAACCGTAAACAAGTAAAATTCATCATGTTCAGTCACGAAACAATAATCTCAAACAACACTCAAACTCAACAATTCATGTCATCAGACAACACTCGGGCATCCAATCAACATATTGACATTTGGTCAAACACCTATGTGCATACTTTGACTACAACCCAATTAAACCATCAAGACACCCCAAATTCACCTAACCACCCAAAAACACCAATTTTCAACATCACATACTACTTAAGCATAGAAATTTCACCTTCGAAACTCTTAGGGTAGTATCATCAAAACAACTTGTAGGCAACATATGTTCATAGTTCACCTCAACACCACAATTTCATCCTTTAACACACCATCATTAGATACACAGTCATTTAATTCACAAATGCATCATTAATTAGCCCAACAATAACAACATCAACACTTGGTCTTATTCGACTCAACGCAACAACAACAACGCTTTGGTCACATTGACCCAACAACAACAACAAAAGTCATGGACCAGATTCAAGTCAAATAACAATCACACAATCGACATATCAATAAATATGACATCTCCACTTCAAAAATATTTATAATTGGAAGTGCGAAAAATGAGTGAAAATTGCTCCTCAACACAATCAACACAATCCCATGTTAGTTTATTGTAACAGCCCAGGTCCAACGCATTGGCCACCCCGGCACTATTACCTCACGGTCTTCTCTACCCCTCTTGTAGAATTTTTGCCTTCCGTGGGAATCGAACCTTGCACCTGAGGCATAAGTGCAAGTTAAACACACCTCCCACTACCAATTGAGCGCGCGCAATTGGTAGTGGGAGGTGTGTTTAACTTGCACTTATGCCTCAGGTGCAAGGTTCGATTCCGACGGAAGGCAAAAATTCTAGAAGAGGGGTAGAGAAGACCGTGAGGTAATAGTGCCGGGGTGGCCAATGCGTTGGACCTGGGCTGTTACACTAGGCTATTTCCTTCACAGCTCTAAGTCCACACCACTTCTGGATATCCTCACTGGGTTCTGTCTTGAATTTTTTTTTTAAATGCTATCACAGGTGTTATCATAGCACTACTTTAGTTGCTGTTTAGTGCTGGCAGAAACAGTACGCAGCAGTAAGACACAGAAATTTTATGATTAATGATTGGGATATTGGGGGAACATACGATTTGACAAGGGATAAAATTGCTCCACCCCCCCCCCCAACTTAAGCGGAGACAGTGTCCTCACTGTCAACCACCGGGCGGAGGATGGGCAATTGGCAACAAAAAGAAACATAAGAAGAGAAAATAGAAATTACTGCATCATTTCTTCTGTTTCTTCTTGTTTCCTTATCCTCTTGCTCGTCTTCGTTAGCACTTTCTTCTATCAACATTCTTTTCCGGCGAGGTGGTCTGGTTGCACACATTTTCCTCCTAGTCCATGTGGACTTTGGAGGCAGTTGAAATGGCACCTCAGCAGCGCTTGCTGCAACAGAGCCCTTCCTTGTCTTGCATGGGGAGGATGTTGTGGCAGCACTCTTCCCAGCACTCGCGGGTTTTGTAAGGGCTGCACTCTTGTCGTGGTCGTTCTTAGACTTCCTCTCTCTTTCTGCAGCATCTCTGCCTTCCACTTTGCCTTCCGAGTTCACTCCTCCCACTGAACTGACTGAGGAGGAGCTACCGGTGCGCCCTCTAAAGCTGGTTTCCTTCTCTTCCTCAGACTCAATCACCAGAGTCTCTTTTGGGGGTGCTGTCGTAGCCTTGGCAGCACCAGTTGTGCTCTTCCATTCTCCTTCATCAGTTACCAATTCGACTGGCTCCTTTTCTTGTGCTGCCTGTTTCTTGGCAGCAGCAGGGCTGTTTTGTTGGTTGGGCATGGTGGGTGTTGTGTTTGCAGCAGGTTTTGTGTGAGCATGACCACTAGGGCCAGGCTCAAGAAGTACCCAAACAGGGAACACAGGGGCTGCATATCAGTCTTGCCCTGCTCCTTTGTGGACCAATCATGGGATGCTTTTAGGAACATCCACACTGCCTCCTGCTTGAGGATGTGCTGCTGTAGCAGCAGCACCACTTCAGATAACCCAGCATGGGTTTCCTCAGCAGGATCTTTCTGACTTTCCTTAAACATTGCCTCCTTCTTCTCTTCCTCCTTCTTTCTTTCATCTTCCTTACTGTCCTCATCACATGACAGCACCACCTCAGGGTCCAGGGGTAAGTGTTCCTCTTCTTCGTCAAACCTGGGCACATCCTCGGCTTCACAGAGTAATCGAATCAGATTAGGGTACAATAGTGCACCCACACCTCTTCTGGCGCACGCCAGGATCTCTCTTTCAATCAGCTGACCCAAGTTAAACTGCTTTGAACCCAGCATGGCCTTGAGCAGGAACATTCTCTCCTTGTGCCAGTAGAGGTTGTGTTTGGTTGGGAATACTGTTCTCATCACCCACAACGACAGAGATTTCAATAACGGATTCAACATTGTTCTTTTTACTTTGAACGCGCTAGAGTCTTCTTTGACCCACTCTACACCGGGAACGCAGAGCACTCTCAGTAGACTAGCCATGTCCCAGTCTGATGAGCTGGCCATCATGCTTTCCAGTGTTTCTTCCACCTCTGGCAGACCCAACACGTCGTTAATTCTTTCAGCAGCGAAGGAGACCAACCGTCCTCACACCACGGAGAAGGTGGGCTCGGGTTTTCCCTTGAGCTTTTCAGGGACGCCAGCATAGAACTCCCTAGTGAGTCCAGGGAGTATGTACGGTGGTTGCTTGGTCAGAGCCTCCCATTGTAGGTCTCGGAAGATTTCTATTGTGGCTGTGGTTAGGGATTTGGGTGTTATGCCTCTCTCTGGTAGTGGGTTGCGGTTCTGGGTAGAAGTGGTGTATAGCTCAATGGCGTATTTGCTTGGTAGACGGCCGAGGGTGTCTGTACGCGGTGGTTTTGATTTGGGTTTCTGAGATTTGGAGGATGGAGATTTGGTTTTGGGTGCCATGGGGTTTTAGGGTTCAGGAAAGGGGGAAACTTCGGTGTATCGGTAGTGAAAGAAGATGATTTGCGGTTATCACTGGGGGATGGTGAAGGTGGTTGCTATTTAATGATGGTGGAGCGGTTTCGGTTGGGGGATGTGGGAGGTGACGGTTTGGTATTCGGCACAGAGGAGTTATGGTGTGGGGACTGGTGAACATGGGGAGAAGAGGAGTTATGCAGTTAACGGGTGAGAGGAGGCGTTACAGGCTAGGCATGGAGGGGAAGTTGAAGTGATGCTTGGCGTGCTGGATAAGATAGCACAGCACGACGCTGACGCAAGCTGTCAGTGCCCAACTGCCCTCTGCGCGCGCTTGAGTGTCTCTAGTGCCAGCGCAGCACCTTTAATGCTTTTAGAATTTCAAACATCCCTTCTTAGCGGTCTACATGAAACGGCATCTCGCAGTGCTACCAACACTGCTACCAGGAGTACCCCTGAATGCTGCCAGCACAGGGCGATAGCTAAATCTCCCATTGCACTTCTCTCAACATCCGTGCTCTCCCTCTATTCCTGAAACTTGGTAAAAATACTGAAAATAAAAATTGTTAGCCTCAGCCTGACTGAAAGGTTTTCATCAATTTGGGTCACTCAGGGAGGTGGATGTCTTTGTGCTGGGCACAGACTCACCCAAGTACAGCTTAACTCTCTGGCCATTCACCTTAAACTCGTTGCCATTTATTTCATTTTTTAATTCCACAGCCCCATAGGGGTGCACTTTGAGAATAGTGAATGGGCCAGACCATCTAGACTTCAGTTTTCCAGGGAACAGCCGTAGTCTAGAGTCAAATAGCAGTACTCGGTCACCCTCGTTGAGTTCTCTTCTCAATATTTTAGCATCATGCCAGCTTGTTTTAAAGCCCAAAGAGCCTTGTGCTGCAATTCAATGGGTAAGTGGCAAGCCTTACCGAAAACCAATCTATAGGGAGACATACCCAGGGGTGTTTTGAAGGCTGTTCGATATGCCCAAAGAGCATCATCCAAATGGATGGACCAGTCCTTCCTTGATGGGTTCACCATCTTTTCTAAAATTCTTTTTATCTCCCTATTTGATAACTCAACTTGCCCACTTGTTTGAGGGTGGTAGGCTGTGGCAATCTTATGTTTGACTCCGTATTTTGCCAACAGCCCTTCCATCAGTTTATTACAAAAGTGGGTGCCCTCATCACTGATGATAGCTCTGGGTGTGCCAACCCTTGTAAAAATATTCTTTTGAATAAATTTCAGCACTACCCTTGCATCATCGGTGGGGAGAGCAACTGCTTCTATCCATTTTGACACATAATCTACTGCTACCAGGATGTATAAGTTGCCAAAGGATGCTAGGAATGGTCCCATGAAATTGATACCCCAAACGTCGAATAGTTCAACCTCTAGGATATTGTTCAAGGGCATTTCGTTCTTATTTGAAATATTGCCCATCCTTTGGCACTTGTCACATCTTTTTGCATATTCATGGGCATCTTTAAAGATTGAGGGCCAGAAATAACCTGTTTGCAGCACCTTTGCAGCAGTTCTTGCTCCTCCACCATGGCCTCCACATGGTGAAGAGTGGCAATGCTTCAGAATATCCTCTATCTCTGACTCAGCAACACATCTTCTAAGAAGTTGGTCTGCACATTTCTTGTATAGAAAGGGCTCATCCCCAAAATACTGTCGTGTGGAATGGAAGAACCTTTTTCTTTGCTGGGCTGTGAACTCTTCGGGCACCACATTGCTAACCAGATAGTTTACAAAATCAGCGTACCAAGGAGTTTCAGTACTGGAGCCTGTGTCCTTCCCAGCTACTGATATGGCCAACAACTGCTCATCAGGGAAATGTTCCTTAACTTCTGTCTCAAAAGGAGGTGGGCTCAGATTTGGAATTCTTGACAGGTGATCTGCGACCTGATTCTCCACTCCATTTTTGTCCCTAATTTCCAAGTCAAACTCTTGGAGTAACATCACCCACCGGATCAATCTTGGCTTAGCCTCCTTCTTGGCAATTAGGTACTTGATAGCCGAATGGTGAGTATAAACAATTACCCTAGCTCCCACAAGGTATGATCTGAACTTGTCAAAAGCAAATACAACCGCCGGCAGCTCTTTCTCAGTGGTTGTATAGTTGAGTTGAGCATCTACTAGAGTCTTGCTAGCATAATGTATAGAGTGGAATACCTTCTCATGCCTCTGTCCCAGCACTGCTCCAATACCATAATCACTGGCATCACACATTAGCTCAAAAGGTTTGGTCCAACCTGGTGCTATGATTACTGGTGCGGTCACCAGTGCTGCCTTTAGCTTATTGAATGCTGTCAAGCATTCTTCATCAAATTTGAAAGCAGACTCATGCTGCAGCAACATATATAATGGTTTAGAGATTTTTGAGAAATCCTTTATAAACCTTCTGTAAAATCAAGCATGCCCTAGGAAACTTCTTATTCCCTTGAGTGATGTGGGGGGTGGCAACTTCTCAATCACTTCCACCTTTGCTTTGTCAACTTCTATGCCCTTTTTTGATATCTTGTGTCCTAGTACAATCCCTTCTTGAACCATGAAGTGGCACTTCTCCCAATTCAGAACCAAGTTTGTCTCCTCACACCTGTTCAGTATCTCTTCGAGATTAAGCAAGCATGCATGGAAGTTCTCCCCGAATACAGAGAAATCATCCATGAACACTTCCATGGATTTTTCAATGTATTTAGAAAAAATGGCCATCATGCACCTCTGGAAGGTGGCTGGAGCATTGCACAACCCAAAAGGCATCCTTCTAAAAGAAAAGGTGCCATAAGGGCAGGTGAATGTAGTTTTCTCTTGGTCCTTAGGGGGTATAGCAATCTGGCTATATCCTGAGTATCCGTCAAGGAAGCAGTAAAATTCCTTCCCAGCTAATCTGTCTAACATCTGATCAATGAAGGGGAGGGGGAAGTGGTCCTTCCTAGTGGCCTTGTTTAGCCTCCTATAGTCCATGTAGATCCTCCAACCAGTTACTGTCCTGGTGGGAATTAGCTCATTCTTTTCATTTTTTACTAAAGTGATTCCTCCTCTCTTCGGGACACATTGCAGAGGGTTAACCCAAGTGCTGTCAGCAACAGGATATATGATCCCAGCATCTAACCATTTAATTATTTCTTTTCTCACGACTTCCTTCATGATGGGGTTAAGCCTTCTTTTTGCTTCAATGCTGTTTTTGGAGCTTTCCCCCAAGCAAATTCTGTGCATACATAAAGCAGGGCTTAACCCTTTGATATCAACCATTTTCCAACCAATGGCTCTCTTATGTTTCCTCAGGACAGCAACCAACTCTTCTTCTTACTGTACACTTAACTCAGCAGCTATGATTACAGGCAGGGTGTCTTCTTCTCCCAGGTAGGCATACTTCAAATGAGGAGGGAGTTGCTTCAATTCAAGCTTAGGTGGTTTCTCAATGGATGGTATGTTATCCTTGAAGCCTTATGCAGTCAGTTCTAATGATTCGTACCTCTTTGTCCATCTTGGGACATTTGGTTTATCTTCCTTGGTTTCAGCTAACCCCTCTTCCTGTAGCTTTTTTTTCTCCACATGCTTCAGCTCTTGCTTCAGTACATCATGTTGTGACAGCAGTTGCTTTTGGACCAAGCTGTTCATTTCAGAAACGAAATTGCATTCTACACTGCTGGTGCTGTCGTCAGGGTACTTCATAGCATTGAGTACATTCAAGGTAACCTCCTGGTCATTCACTCTCATGGTAAGCTCTCCCTTGTGTACATCGATCGAGGTCCTACCTGTGGCCAAAAACGGTCTTCCAAGGATAATTGGCACATCCTTGTCAGCCTCAAAATCAAGTATTATAAAATCGACAAGAAAAACAAATTTATCTACTTTAATCAAAACATCCTCAATTTTTCCTTCAGGGTAGACAGTAGATATGTCTGCTAATGCAAGTGTTACTGCGGTGGGTCTTGCTTCACCAATGCCTAGTTTTTTAAAAATGGATTTGGGCATCAAGTCAATGCTTGCACCCAAACCACACAAGGCCCTACCACAGTAATTACCCCCAATGGAGCAAGGGATAGTGAAACTACCTGGATCTTTGAGTTTCTGAGGTACCTTACTCTACAAAAGCATACTTGTTTCCTGTGTCATAGCCACTGTCTCGAACTCACCAAGCCTCTTTCTCTTGGCTAGCACATCCTTCATGAACTTGGTGTAGTTAGGCATTTGTTGTAAAGCTTCCACCAATAGAATGTTGATGTGAAGCTGCTTCAGAATCTCCATGAATTTCCTAAACTGTTTGTCTTGATTGGCCTTCTTTAACCTTTGGGGAAAGGGTGGAGGAGGCCGCTCAGGAATAAACTTCTGGGGCGTTTTTACTGCTGGAGTTGCAGTTTCTGCAGTGGTATCAGAGTTCTTACCAACAGGTGCTGCAACAGTGCTGACAGCATCTGGGATAGCACCTGTATTAACATTTGTAAGCAAGGTAGCAGTTTCCTTGCTGCTTCTGAGTGTGATGGGCTTGACTTGCTCATTACCAGCTGGGTTTGCCTGCTCAGTGGTTCTTGGCAAAGATCCAGTTGGTCTAGTTGTAATTGCGGTTGCAATTTGGCCAATTTGATTCTCTAAGTTCTTGATGGCAGCCCCTTGGCTTTGGTACTGTGCTTTAGTTTCACTCATGAATGCTTTGAGTGCCTCGGCTAAGGAGTTGTCAGCATTGGCTTTTGGAGCAGGCTGTGCAGGGAATCTAGGAGGTGTAGCAGGTTTGGCTTGACTAGCAGCAGCATTTGGATCCTTCCATGAAAAGTTGGGGTGGTTACTCCACCCCGGGTTGTATGTGTTGGAATAGGGGTTGTTGTTCTTGCTGAAATTTCCATTATAGTTGACAAACCGGATTTCCTGGGCACTCTTCGAACAAATGTCCCCCATTGCAGTACACACAATTTGGTGTATTAGACTGAATGATGTGATGTCGTTTCTCATTCTTGCATTCTTGACCGGAGGGAAATATTTTACCAAGAACTTCTCGGCCATCTTGTTCCAGCTGTCCACTGAATTGGGCTCCAGGGAATTCAGCCAAGCTTTGGCTCTGTCCTTTAATGAGTATGGGAAGATCCTTAGCCTGAATGCATCCTCTGTTACCCCGGGCATTTTAAAATTGTTGCAGACTTCGAGGAACTGTCTTAGATGCAAGTGAGGGTCTACAGTGGGTCCTCCTGCGAATTGGCCTACTGTTTGCAACATTTGGAACATCATAGGCTTGAATTCGAAGGATGTTGCCCCGATCACAGGTGTCACAATACCAGTTTCCATGGTGGTGGGATCAAATACAACATAATCCCTCATTGGCCGCTCTCTGTCATTGGCCATTTCAATGTTTGTTAGCACCACAACTTCATCTTCATGATCTGCCATTGGAATGGCTTCTGATACTGACGCTGCAAATCTTTCTCAAACCTCTCTTCTCAATCTCCTTACTGTTCTTTCAATTGCAAGGTCTATGTGATGTTCTGGCTGATGGGCTCTGCGCATACACTTCTCTTAAAACTGAAATCCACAATGAAAACGATGAGAAAATAAAAGCTCACTAAAACAAATACTACTTCAGACTTAGTGGTTAAATCCGTTAATCCCTGGCAACGGTGCCAAAAACTTGTTGTGCAAAAACGTGTGCAAGTAGACACAGTCTAACAAGTAATAAAGTAGTAAGTAAAGATCGTTCCCACGAGGATTAACGTTCAATTGCTAAGTCTACGGAATAGCGTTGCTTTAATGAGTAAACGTAACCAAATAATTAAGTGAAGTTTGTTGTGCAATAATTAACGTAATTGGAATGAGAGTAATAAGATATGAACGAGTAAAGATACGAGAGATGGTAATAGTCAAGATTAAGATCAATAAACAAAACTTATAGGCGCAGTGTTGTGATCGATGTTGTGTGATAGCACTCGGTGCGCAGAATGAAAGTGGATATTCCTATCGCTAAGAAACGTGATGTCGTCAATGTTTCCTTATTCCTAAGCACCCATTGAGGTTCATCACGTAGGTTGAAAAGCTTGTTTCAGTTCACACTATAGCCCTAACTTCATATTCCTATCCTTCGTTAGGAAAGAATAATATTCCTATCATTCTTCAAACTAGATTAACTTGTGAAATCGGTGAGTTAATCCCTTTTCAGATATTAAAACACGTTACCCTAAACAAAGTGATCAAGTTCGAAAAGAGTTTATAACAGTAAAAACACACAAGCTAATGAGGCATCACAAATCAATCACATAAAAGCAACTAAAAGAATATATTCATATCACCATCGTCTGGACTACCAAAGAATTTAGCTCATGATGAGCTTAGACATGATAAAACAACACAAAGTTACCGTAAACAGATTCAACAACATACGAAAAGCACTTAAGGGTTGAGTTACACCAACGAGCATGAAGGTGTTACACAACTACTAACGAGTGGTGCTATCGGATTGCTAAGAGTACTGGCTAACAGGGATCGTGTGGTTGAGTGTGGAGGATGTTGGCTGCAGATGGTTGAGTATGGTGTTTAGTGGAGGTAGGCGTCTCGTGTTCTGAACTCGTTCTCTCTATTTTTCTCTAGGGAATTGCGTATCAAGTGCGTGTCGTGTTCACTAGGGTAGATGCCTATATATGGGCCTTGGTAGCACGACGCGCCTCCTCTTGGGTGTTGTGCATTCGGTTTGTTGTAACAAACCCTAGAAGTCACGCTAACTTCTTGCTTACGGTGGCTCCTTGCTTGCTGGAAGATAAAGTTTCCTTTTCTGCTGCGCTTCGTGAGGCGCTTCGCCTAGTTATGCTTCTATCAATCGCAGCGATGCTGCCGCGGCACCCGTCATAGCACCTGCCTTAGCACTGAAATACTTAAGACTGTCCTGCACACTGAGCACACAGATTAAATTCCACAAAATTGGCACTTGCGTGCCCAAATTATACTTAACATCCATGAGTTCATTTGTGTCTAATATGAAGATATCTACTACAATTTAGAGCAAAATTTACTTATGGATCAAGATAATTCCCATTTGACTGAGTGCAAATAACTCACATTTCTGTGAGTTATCATGTTTACGGTTTAAAGAGATAGAATGCAATAGTAACTTTGGTTTAATCGAACGGAAGTTTAAATAGTGAAAGGGGGTTAGTGGAGGTTGATTTGATGGGTGTTCTTGCCGTTAGGATAAGTGGAGGGACATGCGTGAGGACACGTGCATCATTAGGTAAGACAACACACCATCTTAGCCATACATCATGATTACATTTCTTGATGCGCTGGCCATTTTTGAAAGACTTTTCACCCAAGAGAATTTTGAATTGCTGATGCAGGAGCACTGAGTATAGAGTGGTGCAGGTGCATGCTGTGCAGCTGCACTAAAACCTGTGTTCCTACAATACTCTTGAAAACATCAATTTGAACAAAATAACTAATAACTTGCCACAAAATTATGGGTTGCCTCCCATAAGCGCTTGTTTTAAGAGTCTTACCGCCTGACTACCTATTTTTTAGAGATTTTCAAAATGAGTAGTGTTCTTTTCCCTCACCACATTCTCACCATAATACATTTTCACTCTTTGGCCATTTACCTTGAATGTTATTTTTGAGGCTTCATTATATAGATCAACTGCACCAAGGGGGTAGATTTTGACTAATTTAAATGGTCCTGACCATCTTGATTTAAGCTTTTCAGGGAACAATTTCAACCTAGAATTATATAGCAAGACCATTCCTCCTTCTCTGAGTTCTCTTCTTTGGATTCTTTTGTCATGCCATGCTTTGGTTTTTGCTTTGTAAATTTCTGCATTCTCATAAGAGAATTGCCTAAATTCTTCTAATTCATTTAATTCCAAAAACCTTTGTGCACCTGCCTTGTTCAGATCAAAATTTAGCTTTTTTATAGCCCAAAATGACTTGTTTTCCAACTCAACAAGTAGATGACATGCTTTGCCATAAACTATCCTATAGGGGGACATACCTAATGGTGTTTTAAATGCTGTTCTGTATGCCCATAATGCTTCGTCTAAGTGTAAAGACCAATCTTTTCTTGTTGGTCTAACCATTTTTTCAAGCATTCTTCTAATTTCTCGATTGGATAACTGAGCTTGTCCATTTGTTTGACTGTGCTAGGCTGTAGCAATTTTGTGTTTTACCCCATATTTAGCAAGAAGATTTTCAATAAGTTTGTTGCAAAAATGTGAGCCTTCATCATTGATGATTGCTCTTGGGGTGCCAAATCTAGTGAAAATGTTTCTTTGAAGAAATTTACTAACTGACTTGGCATCATTATTTGGCAATGCTACTGCCTCTACCCATTTGGACACATAATCAACAGCTACTAAGATATATTGATTTCCAAAAGAAGGTGGAAAAGGACCCATGAATTCCATGCCCCATACTTCAAAAAGTTCAATTTCTAAAATATTGGTTCTAGGCATTTCATGTCTTTCGGAAATATTACCTGTTTTTTGACATTTGTCACAAGTTTTGACCATTAGATATGCATCTTTGACAAAGTAGGCCAATAATAACCTGAATATAATACCTTAGTTGATGTTATGGTGCTTCCAAAGTGACCTCCATATGGTGCAGCATGGCAGTGCAGGAGCACTGCTTGCTGTTCCTCTTCAGGGATGCATTTCCTCATTAACTGATCTGGACACATTTTGTAGAGGAAAGGATCATCCCAATAGTATTGCTTGACTATGTGGAAGAATCTCCTTCTTTGTTGGTACGTCATATCCACTGGTGCCACCTTGCTCACAAGGAAGTTAACTATGTCAGCAAACCACGGTGCAGCTGCATTAGATGCACCTGCACCTGGTGCAGGAGCACTGGTGCTGTCAAAGCAATTTCTAACAGTTTTTCGTCAGCAACTTGGTTCTCCATCCCCTTTTTGTCTCTGATTTCAAGATCAAATTCTTAAAGGAGGAGAACCCATCTTATTAACCTTGGTTTTGCATCTTTCTTTGAAATTAAATATTTGATGGCAGAATGATCAGTATAAACAATAACTTTGGTGCCAACCAAGTAAGATCTAAATTTGTCAAATGCAAAAACCACTGCTAATAGTTCTTTTTCTGTCACAGTATAATTCATTTGAGCTTCAATCAATGTTTTGCTAGCATAATAGATAGAATGAAAGATTTTATCATACCTTTTCCCTAGGACAGCTCCCACATCAAAGTCACTGGAATCACACATTAATTCAAAGGGCTTGCTCCAGTCTGGTGTGACAATTACTGGTGCAGTCACTAATGCCTTTTTGAGCCTTTGGAATGCTTCCATACATGGTTCATCAAAGTTGAAAGGTGCATCATTTTGCAAGAGTGTACATAATGGCTTGGATATTTTTGAAAAATCTTTGATAAATCTTCTGTAGAAGCTTCCATGACCTAAGAAGCTCCTAATTCCTTTGACAGTTGTTGGAGGTGGTAGTTTTTCAATAACCTCAATTTTGGCCTTATCCACTTGTACCATGAAATGGCATTTCTCCCAATTGAGCACAATGCCTTCTTGTACCATGAAATGGCATTTCTCCCAATTGAGCACTAAATTTGTTTCCTCACATCTTTTGAGAATGTCTTCTAAGTTAGATAAACAAAATTGAAATGTCTCTCCAAATATTGAGAAATCATCCATCAATACTTCCATTGATTGCTCAATGAAATCTGAGAATATTGACATCATGCATCTTTGGAATGTTGCAGGTGCATTACATAGTCCAAATGGCATCCTTCTAAATGCAAATGTACCATAAGGGCATGTAAAGGTTGTTTTCTGTTGATCATTGTGCTCTATAGCAATTTGATTGTAGCCTGAATATCCATCTAAGAAACAATAAAACTCTTTACCTGCTAATCTATCTAACATTTTATCTATGAATGGTAAAGGAAAGTGATCATTTTTTGTGGCCCTGTTGAGTTTTCTGTAATCCATACATATCCTCCAACCTGTAACTGTTCTGGTTGGTATTAATTCATTCTTTTCATTGGCTATAACTGTCACACCCCCCTTCTTTGGTACACATTGCACAGGGCTTACCCATGAACTATCTGAAATAGGATATATTATTCCAGCATCTAGCCATTTAATAATTGCTTTCTTTACAACCTCCTTCATGATAGGATTCAACCTTCTCTGTCCTTCTATACTATTCTTCGAATTGTCTTCCAAAATAATTCTATGCATGCATATTGAAGGGCTGATTCCTTTAATGTCTGCCATTTTCCAACCTATTGCTTTTTTATGCTTTCTTAAGGTACAAATGAGATCATGCTCCTGCTCTATTGATAAGTTAGAGGCAATGACCACTGGAAGTGTATCATCTTCCCCTAAGAAAGCATAATTCAGACTTTTGGGCAATTCCTTCAATTCTAGTTTTGGAGGTTGTTCTATTGAGGGTAAATTCTTTTTGAGGTTAGGATCTTCTAGATTAAGAGGTTCATAAGTTCCGGTCCATACCTCTTTGGTTGGTCTTTCACTTGGCCAAATGTCTTTTTCCTGATTTTCCTCATCAAGCAGTGCAGGTGCATCTGGTGCAAGTGCATTCGTGAGATGATCATATTGCTTATGGAACTGCTTCTGCACTATTTGATCAAGAGAGATGATGGCTGAGCATTCTTCATTATCCTCTGCAGGATAGTTCAAAGCATTCATCACATTGAATTTCACCTCTTGGTTATTTACCCTCATGGATAGTTCTCCCTTCTGTAGCACCCCAATTTCTGTTCGTTTTGGCTCTTTTAGTATGTGCTAGTTTTATAAATTATTTTTATTGATAAGATTAAATTATATTGTGTTGGAGTCAATAAAATTGGTTGAAAATCATATTTAAATATATTTTTATATGCTATTAGTAATATATGAGTGTTATTATATATTTATTTTATTTTTTTAAATATTATTATTTTAAATGTTATTTATGTTATAAATTATTTTGGGCTTTTGAAGTGTTAAAATAATATTTGTAATGAAATTGGGCTTTAAAAACGAATTAAAATAGGTTTTGGGCTTTTTATACGCATACAACCCCCATTTTCCTTGCTAAATACACCCCCTGTGATCCACTCCCTTCAGCACAGCACAGTCCACACGCATTACCAGGCCCAGAACCGACCCGACCCACTCCCTTCTTCTTCTTCTGCGCGATAGCGTGTGCAGAAAAACGAAAACCCTACCCAGCAGCTCCATCTCGCGTTCTCACACCTCAAGCCACGGCTAGCCACGAAAACCCACCCTCCAACTCGAAAGTAGCCACCGAATCCGAATATGGGCTCAGTTTCATCGATCATAGCGTCGTTTCGTGAAGAGCATCCCACACCACCGCCGCGACGGAAACCATGAACCACCGTGAACCGGTAAGGCGTCGCCTTCGTTCAGAATCATTGTTGGCCGGACCTCTTAATCATTGAGTTGCAGCTAACAGCCTCTCTGGTTCGTGATCCCTCTTCCTCCTTTCATTCGGAATCCAAGTTCTCATCACCATGGCTATCGAGAATGAACAATTCTAACCACCCTCACACTATCACACCATGACCAAACCATAGAACCACCGTGACCATTCCCACCCATCTCAGTTACGATTTTCCCCTACAATCGTGGTTCTGCCACTACGTTCACACCTTAGTTCCGATTAGCACCATCACTGATTTCGTCTTGCCATTATCGTCTAAGATGGACAGATTTAGCAACCTTGCTTTTGGGTATTGCACGGACAAATAGAGCTATTGTGTTCCGTTCATAAATCAGCCTAGCACTTTTGTCACAAAGGAAATAGTTGTTCGTAGCCACAAATCTTCGCCAAAGAACGTGTTCCAACCATCGTTGACTAATCTTATTAAGACAAGCCCCTTCGTAATTCGTGCATTCGGCCATTCCAACTTGACCGCATTCATGGCTTTGAACGGTTGTCATTGGCGTCTTGTACTATCCGATAGGTACTCTCTTTCCGAAAATACGATTAATTCATTTATCAAGCGATTAATTATATTTAATATGTTTGGTATAAGACTTTTGTACTGTCATCGTTGTGGTTGCATAATTGGGTGTATGAAGGGCTCTATGTAGAAATGTTGATGGAACCCTAGATGTGATTAAGTTAGAAGACCCTAGTTGTAGGTATTGAATTTTTATATGATGATTGAACATGATTGATGACGATTGAACATGATTGATGATGATTGAACGTGCTTGATGATGTTTTGGAATCGAAATTCTGGTCATGGGCGCCATGGGCTCCGTTTTTGATGTTGCTGTTTGGGCGCCATGGGCGCCGTCCCTGTCTGTGTCGTTGGCGCCTCCTGGGCGCCGTTCTGTGCGTGTGTTGTGGTCTGGGCGCCATGGGCGCCGTTCCTGAAAATGTTGCTGGGCGCCAAGGGCGCCACCCTGTTGTGTTGTGTTGCGGTCTTGTAGGTACCTGGCGCATAGGGCGCCAAGGGAGCCTAATCCTGGCTGACCGTTGTTACTGTTCCTGGGCGCCATGGGCGCCGGTTGATGTTTTCCTGGCGCAAGGGCGCCAAGTCTTGGCTGCCCGATTTTGAGGTTGCTGCGTTTTCCTGGCGCAAGGGCGCCAAGTATTGGTTGCCCGATTGCGATGTTGCTGTGTCTTCTGGCGCATGGGCGCCAAGGGCGCCAAGATTTGGCTGCCCGGTTGCTGTTGTTGCGTGCTGTGTCTGGCGTAGGGGCGCCTTGGGTGCCTAAATCAGGCCGCCTCGTGCTGTGCCTGGCGCAGGGGCGCCATGGGCGCCTAAATCAGGCTGCCTTGTGCTGTGTTGCGTTGCTGGGTGCCACGGGTGCCAAGGGCACCAGTTTGGCTGCCCGTTGTGCTGCTGGGCGCCATGGGCGCCAGTTTGGCTGCCAATTGTGTTGCTTGGCGCAGTGGACGCCAAGGGTGCCAAGTGTGGCTGCCCAAATGTGAGTTTCACGATTGTTATTTAAAATGATGTTGAATATGTGATTAGACCCAAAGTTGCCAAAATGTTGAAAGTTGCTAAAATATTGCGATGTTGCCAAAATGTTGAAAGTTACTAAAATATTGCGATGTTGCCAAAATGTTGAAAGTTGCTAAAATATTGCGATGTTGCCAAAATGTTGAAAATTGCTATGTTGTAAATTGGACGACGAATGTTGTACGAAGACGAATTTGCCTCTATTCATTGGCAGGTGATGTGTTGTAGGACTACGGCCAATGTTGCTTTCCGATGTTGTTGCGTTGCTATGTAACTGTTGTTATTTGTTTGTGCATTTACATAGCGTCGCATGCATAGCATATTTTTACGATGGAGCTATGCTCAAACCACGATGGCCTGGATTGGCAAACCACGACGACGATGTTGCGATGTTGATGCCCCTATTTACGGGCTTGAATTATGGTACCACATGCATTATAGGTAGAGCTGTCAATGGGCCGGGTTCGGGCCGGCCCGTCCCGGCCCATCGGGCCAAACAGCGTATACGGGCCGGGCCGGGTCGGCCCGATATTTTGATGGGCTGCAAAATTTACGGCCCGAGCCCGCTCACCACCAGCCCATGGGCCAACGGGCCAACCCAACGGGCCACAAATCATTGACTTTTTAGAATTTTGACAAAAATAGTTTTAATGTCTTGTTAAAATATGGAGCTGATACAATTTATGACTTCCACGGTGTAGTTTACAATTTCGCAATACTTTAGTGTTTGCTAACTTTAATTAACCTTTTTCCTTTATTTCATTGGACATGATGGGTACAATACAAACAGAGAAATATTAGAGATTTACACAAAATTGCTTCATTTTCTTAAAAAAATTGCTCTATTTTCTTTACTTTTTTATTAGAGATTTACACAAACGGATGAATATTAGAGATTTACACAAAATTTATTTACTTTTTTATTTTTTTTTACTTAAAAAAATTGCTCCATTTTTTATTGGACCATATTTTAAAATTTTAAAACTAA
The DNA here is from genome assembly GCA_039519185.1 of Astragalus membranaceus. NCBI lineage: Eukaryota > Viridiplantae > Streptophyta > Magnoliopsida > Fabales > Fabaceae > Astragalus > Astragalus membranaceus. Next base: position 115,994,026 of record CM076849.1, on the reverse strand, counting down.
AACAAAAAAGTAACGGGCCCGCCCGAAGCCCATCGGGCCAACCCGGCCCGGCCCAATACTATCATCGGGCCCATCGGGCGGGGCCAAAAAATGTAACACCCCATTTTTATTTAAAATGTTTATTTAATTATTCGTGTGATGTATTTGATTAAATTTATTTGTTAGATTTAATTAAATATAAATTAAGTGATAAAAATAATAATAGAATTAATTATTATTTCGTGTTAGAATGGGTAGTCCATGAGAGTTTGGTTTTAGCAAAAAACTAAATGAAAAGGGCTAAGTGAAATCGAATTAGATAATTAAAAAGCCCATGATCCAACCAAAAACCTAAGGGCCTATTTAAGTTAAGAGATTAGGGTTTGAGGATTCATTTTTACTCACCTTAGAGAAAAAAAATTAGAAAGCTACGGCCTTAGGTGAGAAGGAGAGTTGTTCGGCGCAACCCTAAGAGAAGGAGAGGAGAGGAAATCGTTGTGGCTCAAGGAAAAAGGGAGAGGAAGGCTACGACTCTATTGGTGTTTGATCAAGGAGGGTTAGGTGCACATCTAATTCAAGGTAAGGGGGGATTCTCTAACCTAATGGGTTTGATTGATGGGGTTTATGGTAGAATAGGCACTATGATGCCCTAGATCTAGGTATTTGTATGTGATTTATGATTTAATAAAGATGAACCCCAAACGCATAAAAAGAAAAAGAATTGATGGTTAAACCTATGATTTCATGTGAATTGATAATATATTTGTAAGGATTGCCTCGATTTAATGATGTGTCTTGCATGCGAATTGATACTTATATGATGAAGTTGCGTGAGTTTGACATGATACCTGATGCGTATGTTCCCTTGATATAAATGATGAGATCTATATTATTGATGCAATTCATGAAAGATGGTGTTGTGAGTCATAATATAGTTGCATGCCAAGAATTGAGTGTATGTAAGATTCAGTAAATTAAGTGGAATTCATGATGTTTTAATGATGGCCAAATATATGGTGAATTGTGAATTTGATGATGGGCATGTTGATTTCCTTTGTGTGATGAATGATTGCATGCCTCTTCAATTTTCTATGTCTGATTGTTGATCATGGTTGCTAATTATGAAAATTTAGTGTTGATGTTGTTTATAACATGATCGCATGCCAACTACTTGTTTTATTGATTTTGTGGCATTGGAGTGATTTTTGATGATTATGATGATGGCCAAGTGGCCCAATGATTTTGATTTAATGATTGTCTTGACGGATTTTATTTGGGGATTTAAAGTATTAGGATGATTTGGTGAAAAATCTGATTTGGGATGGGTCCTAGGCGCCCTTAGATGTTGCTGGAAAATTCTGGGTGCGGTTTTGGTGCAAGTTCAGTAATTCGGTGATCGTGAATGTTCTAGTTGTCTAAAAATTATATGGTTTGTCTTTTTGAAAACTAGACACAATTACCTACAAATTAGGCACTGGGTTTACTAAATTTCACTGAGAAACAAGGGAGAAAGTTTGATTTCAAAATGACTAAACCATTCTGTCCGAATTCTGGTACTAGTGATGTAAATTGAAAAACTGTACTTACTGAACACTCTTTTCGAAAAACTGAACTTAGGAATGAAAACTACACACATAGAGCTTTCCAACGAGTATTCATTTGTTGAAATCCGATGTCGTTTGCTATTTTAATTAATTCGCCAAAATACGTGGTTTCTGCGTCTGCTTCGTGTGTTGTTCGTGTCCGTTGCGCATTGGCCCGACTTCGTTACCCGTTTCGCCCGACTTCGTTGCTGTTCCGTGTTGCCCGCGTCAGTTGCGCCCTTTGCGCCTGACTTTGTTTCTGGCCGTTGGCGCCCGTTGCGCCCGTGGCCGTTCCGGTTTTGGTGGATTTCTCCTAAAATTGTTTTGGTCATATCTTTTGACTCGGTTATCCGTTTTGAACGTTTCAAAATGCGTTGTGAAGCTTATTCAGGTGCCCACCTGAATATTCTAATTTCTGGGCAGTATGAACTATTTTCCGACGTTGGTCTCTGGTGTTGTCAAAGGTGTCCGTTTAGGCGTTTTGGTGTCTCAAAATATTTTAGAAAATTATTATATTTGAAAGTTGTCATTGAAAACTATTTTGAGTGCGTAAGGCCGATGATGTCCCTTGGTGTCTACTGACGATGTTTGATGTTTGATAATTATTGACGATGCGTTGATGTTTACTGACGATGATATGACAGACGATGTGCCTATTTTATTGGCAATATAACAGACGATGGGTCTACGACCAAAATAATAATAATTGTTGTGTTGCTGATGATTGCTTTAGTGCGTTGTTCATGGTGTCATATGCATTCCATATGCATTATTACAGACGATGAGGCTTCGGCCTAAAATTTACAGACGATGATTACAGACGATGAGGCTTCGGCCTAAAATTTACAGACAATGATTACAGACGATGATTGGTACCACATGCATCTGCATTTTCATGCATGTTCCCATGACTGACGATTGTTTGATGTTACTGACGATGGCTTATACTACTGCTGATGATTTGTGTACTGACGATGATGCAATTGACTGTTGTGCCCTTAATGTGATAAATGCCTGTTCCGCCCTTGATATTGTATGTGATGTTTTGTAGTTGACGTGGTAGACATAGGTGTCATATTCTAACATATGCCCTATCATTTATTCCTATTATGTGTGAGATATCTCACCCCCTTTATGTGGTTGTTACCCTAGGTGGTAACTTGCAGGTGATAGTTCGAGTGGAGGCGGTGTATCTCCACATAGTCGGTTCGGTGTTTGCTCTGATAGGTGATACCCGGGGGTCGGTTGCTAGCATTATTGTTGTCGTTATTTAGAGTATTTTGCGGAGATGTTTTGGCTTCAAATATTTTTTTTACTATTTTCCGCTGCATGTTTTTTTTTTAAAAGACTTAGTTATAATTAAAGTACTCCGTTTGCGAAGTGGTTTTCCGGTTCGAAAAATGTGACACTCTTTTGGCGCGAAAAACTCTGATATTTTCAAGAAACCGTTGGGTAGAAAAAGGGGTGTTACATTAGTGGTATCAGAGCAGTTCGGTCTGTCCGGCCGGTAGTTGAGTCGTCGTGTTGAGTAACATTGAGTTTGTTACTCGTGTCTGAATTCTGTTTTCTGTTGCAGTGCTAGAATGGCCAGACGGGACGATGCTGCACTTGCTGCTGCCTTGCAGGCTATAGCCGGGGCGATGGGTAATATACCCGGTGTTGTTAATGACGGGGCGCGCAATTTGGCTACATTCCAGAGAGAGAACCCACCCACCTTTAAGGGTCGGTACAACCCGGATGGAGCGTTGTCATGGCTGAAGGAGATAGAGCGGGTCTTTCGTGTCATGGAGTGTACTCCAGCTCAGAAAGTGAAGTTTGGGACTCATATGTTAACGGAGGAAGCTGAAGACTGGTGGATGGGAATGTTGCGAAGGTTAAGTGATGCTGGTGAGGAAGTGACCTGGGAGGTTTTCACAAGAGAGTTCAAGAGGAAGTACTACCCTGAGGATGTGCGAGCCAAGAAAGAAGTGGAGTTTTTAGAGCTGAAGCAGGGAGACAAGACTGTGGCTGATTATGCCGCCAAGTTTGAGGAGCTGGCCCAATTTTGTCCTTATTATGCTAATGATGCCAATTCTGAATTTTCAAAATGTGTCAAGTTCGAGAGTGGTCTACGTCCTGATATAAAGAAAGCAATTGGATATCAAGAAGTTCGGGTCTTCGCTAGGTTGGTTGATAAGTGTAGGATTTTCGAGGAGGATAGTAATGCTGCTTACAAGATTGTAAAGGAGAAGAGGAGTGCTCAGTATCGTGAGAAGCCCTACGATGTTTCTGGAGGTAAGGGCAAGGGGAAAGCTGATGATTCAGGCAAGAAGTCAAGTGGGGGAGAGGCCCCTGCGAATGTTGTGTGCTACAAGTGTGGTAGAGCTGGCCACAAGAGTGACGCATGCAGAGCTGAAGTGAAGACGTGTTACCGCTGCGGTAAGAAAGGGCATGTAGCAGCCGGGTGTGAACGTAAGGAGCTGGTTTGCTTCAACTGTGGTGAAGGAGGGCACATTCGTCCTCATTGTCCAAAACCGAAGCAGGAGAAGTTTAGTGGCAAGGTGTTTGCATTGGTAGGCGAGGAACCTACCGAAGGGTGAATGGACTTATCGGAGAGAGACCTTTGTTTTTGAATTATTTCTGTTGGACTATTGTTTTTGGGATTATTTCTTTTGCGGAACCATATTGGTAGTGAGTCTACATCATTAACTCTAAGGGGCTTTTTAAACTCTTTTATTTTGGATTGCGACAAATATCAACAAATTTGATTTTTGACTTCTCTTCTGGTGTCGCGTTTTGATTGTGTTCCGGTGTGTGGACTCTATGTCCCCTGTTCTTGGTTCCGTTTCCTATTCTCCTTGCTATGTGGAATATATTTGCTCTCTTGTGAAACAGGCTATGAATTTCGAGGGCGAAATTCTTCTAAGTGGGGGAGGGTTGTAACACCCCATTTTTATTTAAAATGTTTATTTAATTATTCGTGTGATGTATTTGATTAAATTTATTTGTTAGATTTAATTAAATATAAATTAAGTGATAAAAATAATAATAGAATTAATTATTATTTCGTGTTAGAATGGGTAGTCCATGAGAGTTTGGTTTTAGCAAAAAACTAAATGAAAAGGGCTAAGTGAAATCGAATTAGATAATTAAAAAGCCCATGATCCAACCAAAAACCTAAGGGCCTATTTAAGTTAAGAGATTAGGGTTTGAGGATTCATTTTTACTCACCTTAGAGAAAAAAAATTAGAAAGCTACGGCCTTAGGTGAGAAGGAGAGTTGTTCGGCGCAACCCTAAGAGAAGGAGAGGAGAGGAAATCGTTGTGGCTCAAGGAAAAAGGGAGAGGAAGGCTACGACTCTATTGGTGTTTGATCAAGGAGGGTTAGGTGCACATCTAATTCAAGGTAAGGGGGGATTCTCTAACCTAATGGGTTTGATTGATGGGGTTTATGGTAGAATAGGCACTATGATGCCCTAGATCTAGGTATTTGTATGTGATTTATGATTTAATAAAGATGAACCCCAAACGCATAAAAAGAAAAAGAATTGATGGTTAAACCTATGATTTCATGTGAATTGATAATATATTTGTAAGGATTGCCTCGATTTAATGATGTGTCTTGCATGCGAATTGATACTTATATGATGAAGTTGCGTGAGTTTGACATGATACCTGATGCGTATGTTCCCTTGATATAAATGATGAGATCTATATTATTGATGCAATTCATGAAAGATGGTGTTGTGAGTCATAATATAGTTGCATGCCAAGAATTGAGTGTATGTAAGATTCAGTAAATTAAGTGGAATTCATGATGTTTTAATGATGGCCAAATATATGGTGAATTGTGAATTTGATGATGGGCATGTTGATTTCCTTTGTGTGATGAATGATTGCATGCCTCTTCAATTTTCTATGTCTGATTGTTGATCATGGTTGCTAATTATGAAAATTTAGTGTTGATGTTGTTTATAACATGATCGCATGCCAACTACTTGTTTTATTGATTTTGTGGCATTGGAGTGATTTTTGATGATTATGATGATGGCCAAGTGGCCCAATGATTTTGATTTAATGATTGTCTTGACGGATTTTATTTGGGGATTTAAAGTATTAGGATGATTTGGTGAAAAATCTGATTTGGGATGGGTCCTAGGCGCCCTTAGATGTTGCTGGAAAATTCTGGGTGCGGTTTTGGTGCAAGTTCAGTAATTCGGTGATCGTGAATGTTCTAGTTGTCTAAAAATTATATGGTTTGTCTTTTTGAAAACTAGACACAATTACCTACAAATTAGGCACTGGGTTTACTAAATTTCACTGAGAAACAAGGGAGAAAGTTTGATTTCAAAATGACTAAACCATTCTGTCCGAATTCTGGTACTAGTGATGTAAATTGAAAAACTGTACTTACTGAACACTCTTTTCGAAAAACTGAACTTAGGAATGAAAACTACACACATAGAGCTTTCCAACGAGTATTCATTTGTTGAAATCCGATGTCGTTTGCTATTTTAATTAATTCGCCAAAATACGTGGTTTCTGCGTCTGCTTCGTGTGTTGTTCGTGTCCGTTGCGCATTGGCCCGACTTCGTTACCCGTTTCGCCCGACTTCGTTGCTGTTCCGTGTTGCCCGCGTCAGTTGCGCCCTTTGCGCCTGACTTTGTTTCTGGCCGTTGGCGCCCGTTGCGCCCGTGGCCGTTCCGGTTTTGGTGGATTTCTCCTAAAATTGTTTTGGTCATATCTTTTGACTCGGTTATCCGTTTTGAACGTTTCAAAATGCGTTGTGAAGCTTATTCAGGTGCCCACCTGAATATTCTAATTTCTGGGCAGTATGAACTATTTTCCGACGTTGGTCTCTGGTGTTGTCAAAGGTGTCCGTTTAGGCGTTTTGGTGTCTCAAAATATTTTAGAAAATTATTATATTTGAAAGTTGTCATTGAAAACTATTTTGAGTGCGTAAGGCCGATGATGTCCCTTGGTGTCTACTGACGATGTTTGATGTTTGATAATTATTGACGATGCGTTGATGTTTACTGACGATGATATGACAGACGATGTGCCTATTTTATTGGCAATATAACAGACGATGGGTCTACGACCAAAATAATAATAATTGTTGTGTTGCTGATGATTGCTTTAGTGCGTTGTTCATGGTGTCATATGCATTCCATATGCATTATTACAGACGATGAGGCTTCGGCCTAAAATTTACAGACGATGATTACAGACGATGAGGCTTCGGCCTAAAATTTACAGACAATGATTACAGACGATGATTGGTACCACATGCATCTGCATTTTCATGCATGTTCCCATGACTGACGATTGTTTGATGTTACTGACGATGGCTTATACTACTGCTGATGATTTGTGTACTGACGATGATGCAATTGACTGTTGTGCCCTTAATGTGATAAATGCCTGTTCCGCCCTTGATATTGTATGTGATGTTTTGTAGTTGACGTGGTAGACATAGGTGTCATATTCTAACATATGCCCTATCATTTATTCCTATTATGTGTGAGATATCTCACCCCCTTTATGTGGTTGTTACCCTAGGTGGTAACTTGCAGGTGATAGTTCGAGTGGAGGCGGTGTATCTCCACATAGTCGGTTCGGTGTTTGCTCTGATAGGTGATACCCGGGGGTCGGTTGCTAGCATTATTGTTGTCGTTATTTAGAGTATTTTGCGGAGATGTTTTGGCTTCAAATATTTTTTTTACTATTTTCCGCTGCATGTTTTTTTTTTAAAAGACTTAGTTATAATTAAAGTACTCCGTTTGCGAAGTGGTTTTCCGGTTCGAAAAATGTGACACTCTTTTGGCGCGAAAAACTCTGATATTTTCAAGAAACCGTTGGGTAGAAAAAGGGGTGTTACAAAAAAGATACCGTTGATTTTGGGCTACTAATTTTAGAGCCCAAGCCCAACCAAAAAATCGGGCCATTGGGCCGGCCCAATGGGCCGGGCCCAAATTGACAGCTCTAATTATAGGGCGGTGGCCTTGAGTTGAGTCACATTTCGCATTATGTGCATACTTATGTGATTGAAATGATTTTGACTGCTCTTAAGTGATGAATTGACCTGAATTATATCTTGTTTTTCATGTATCCGATTATATAGTGCGATATCTCACCCCTTCTGTTTGAATGTTACCCCAATGTTGGTAACGTGCAGGTAATCCCGAATGAAGGCAGTTCACCGTCGTTTGATCGAGTCAGTGTCGTCGCTCTGATATGTAACACTCGGGGTAATCCCAATGTTGCTATTTTGATGTTTTCTGAGCTGTCCTGAGTTGTTAAGACGCAACGATTATTTAATTTGACTTGTTGTGATTCCGCTGCGGAGTTTTTAAAGATGAATTATTTCTGAGGATTAAAATGGTTGTTTTATCGGTTCCTCCAAACGTGTTATATAACTGTTTTCAAAAGCGAATTAACTCGTTGTTGTTTTCACGAAGTAAATGTGGCACTCCATTGTTGTTGAAAAAGATTTTTATGAACTCTGATATTTTTGCATTATTTTGCCGGGTAGAAATGGGGTGTTACACCTTCTGCACGTCAATCAGTGCTTTCCCAGTTGCCAAGAATGGTCCCCCAAGAATGACTAGTACTTCCTTATCTGCATCAAAATCAAGAATAACAAAATCGGCAGGAAATACAAATTTGTCAACTTTAACCAAAATATCTGCAATAATTCCCTCTGGGTAGGCTATTGATCTATTAGCAAGTTGAAGTGTCACTGTAGTACTTGCACCTAAATATGGATTCAGGCATCAAGTTAATACTTGCACCTAAATCACACAATGCACGCTTGTATAAAATTTTCCAATTGAGAATGGAATTGTGAAACTGCCGGGATCCTTCCATTTCCTTGGAATTTTGTTTTGCAAAATTGAACTACATTCTTTGGACATAGCAACTGTGGCAATTAGACTACTGTAGCCCAAAAAAAATTAAATACCAAAATAGCACACTTTTTAGATTATTTACCAACCTAGCACACATCCAATTTTTAGTTCAGAAGTCGCCCCCACTAGGGTGACTTCTGAACTAAAAATTGTAACTTTTTTTCATTTGTAGTTCAGAAGTCGCCCCCTACCAGGGTGACTTCTGAACTGTGTTTTTTTATTTTTTCTTTTTCTTCTATATTAATTTAAATAAACTTAATTTAATTAATTTAATGAATTTAAAAAATTAATATTGTTAATTCAAAAAATTACGTTAATATTTACGAAAAAAAATTAAGAGATTAAAAATTGGAACATAATATAATATAGAAAAAAGACTGAAATAAACAACAAAATTTGCAGAAATACAAAAAGAGGAAAACATGATTGAAACTAATTCCACCAAATATTTTACGCTGGAGGGAAAACCCGACAGATGATCTCATCGGCGGAAATTTTGGTTTCGACGCACAATTCGATAGGACTCCGAGTATGAGGGTGAAACATCTCATGGTGCTGAAACATCTGTCGAACGTCGTCGTCGCTCTTGATAGTCATTAGGCCCCACCGAATATGATTACGTTCGCCGATCCGTGGGAAGAGATAAACGATACGAGTGATTGTTTGCTCCTCACCCTCCAGCTGCGCCTTTTCCGTTAGTTTCTCATTCAGTTCGGCGAAGTTGACGTTGTTCTTAAGCCTGGAATAAATGGTGTTTGGACCACTAAAATACACACGATCTTCTTCCCTGTACAAAACATGGGCCTGACAGTGAAGTGTACAGTAGTGGTTGATGACTCTTTCCTGTATGATTTGTTGTGGTGGGGGTGGTCGCAGAAGATGAATGATTTCTTCGGGAGTGCGTATTGTGTCCACGTACAGCTCCAAGATACTACGCCCCATTGGAATGTTAGCATGAGCTTCCATCATTGCGGGAACGTCGTCGTCGTTTTGGATCTCCATGACAAAATACCCGTATGTCCCGTCATCTCCACAATTGTACTTTCTCTACGGATACGCTCCACGTCTTTACGTCACCCTCCCTCTGGTCGTATCTTCCTCTCAGCCTTCTCCTTGAGTTGGGCGAATGTGATGTCCTTATTCATCCTACAGAAGATATGATTAGGACAACGAAAGACAACACCATGTTCATCGGTGGTTACAGTTCCACTGTGATGAAGGGCGGTTAAGAATTTGTCATTTGAGTACTGGGTTGGGCATAACTACCATTCCATTTCAGCGGGTTGGGCGACAGTGTTTGGGAAGAACCAGAGAAGAGAAGATGAATCAGAAATATAGGTTAAGGGTAAACTGTTGGTGTGAATTTGAGTGTAATGTGAGAATGTATTTATAATAGGGGTGATCGTATGTAAGCCGTTGATTTTGGAATATCTTAACTGTTGATTTTAGGGTTTAGTGTCGGTAAAATCTAGGCCGTTAAATAGTGTCGGCAAAAGCTAGGCCGTTAAATATTGTCGGCAAAATCTAGGCCGTTAAATAGTGTCGGCAAAGTCTTGACCATTAAAGAAATTAAGACCTCTGCACTCTGCACAATGCATACTTTGTAACACCCCGCTATTTCTAACCTGTAGATATACCGTAATGCACAAATATAGTAATAATCAAAGGACACAAACTCTGCTTAGATATTGAACGTACAAACTTTGTCCGAAAATAATACAAAGTACTTCGGATACATCCATCTTAGGTGTTCAATATCATAAACAGAATTTAAAGCGGTTTATACAAGTCATATAACCATAAAAGAGACAAGCATAGCAGGATCTAAAACATCAAGACTGTAAGTCCTTGACATCTCCACGAGCTGGTGACCTACCCGTGCCGGTTACTCTTTCTCTTTCCCTGCTTCTCTGTAAAAACAACAATAATGATTGGGTGAGACAACTTGTCTCACCAGTTCTACCGTGCCCCCTCACTAATCACTCGGTTCATTTATAAAACCGTTACAACGTGGTTCGAATTATAAACCACATACCCATATATAGTCTTAGCCCATTACCGACCATGCAAACAACCACAATCTCGGTATCTAATGCGCTATTCATATATAATTAGGCCTCGTAATATCAATTTAGCATTACTAGCTTACCAAACGAAACCCGACCGTGCAAACACCCACAATCTCGGCAAATCCTATACTTAACTTAGCATAAAGCGGCCGTGCAAACAACCACAATCCCGATAACCCACGTTAGACCACGCCATAATGTTTTAGTGCCTAGGGTGAGGGATCATGACTTCCCTTCCTAGTATGCTATTCGTTGGGTCGTCACCCAACTCGATATAATTTATATATCACACCCGCATTGGGCCGACTTCTATATTCGATATAATTCTATATCTATCATTGTATCTATAACCCGTTTTGATGAATACGAAATTAGACATCCGGCATTATAATACAGTACCACCTTGGACGAGGTATCCGTTTTGTTATTCGAAAACATATGCTCACACGCGGTCTACAATTCGGTTTTGAAAACAGCTTTGACCTTCAAAAACAGTGTATTTTCCAAACCAAATTATATAATTATAGATAGGTGTTTGTATAAGCTTTCCAACGCACCTGAGAACACGTAAATCGGGTTCCCGGATCAAAAGTTATAGCGAAAACAAAATCAGTGTGTTTTGCTGAAAAACTGCAAAGCGTCGCGACGCGAACTGATTCCGTCGCGACGTGAAAAGTTACAGAAATTTTTCCGTTGCAAAAATACGGAAGGTCGCGACGCGATGGCACGGGCCGCGACGCGATGGGAGCCAGAATTGGTTGAAAACAGCATTTCGAAAACTCGTTTTGTACCGTTTCGCTTTCTATTCGACCCCGAGACATTTCCTAACCATCGAGACTTAAAAATAGATATTATAACCAACATTTCAGTCCATATTCCACTGAAAGCATTAAAATCAACAAATCAATAAAGACATATATATATTCACCGAAAAACCGTAAAAATGCTATTTTCCCGAAAACGGTTTTCGACTCGATAAAATGTCTCGACACGAAATCAATCATCAAAACCCAAATTTCCAGAATGTTAAACACACTCCCTAATCGTGAGTAGAACTCATCAATTTGTCGAACACTCGGGAATCACAACGGAGCGCGAAGTTATCAACCCATAACCATACTGTTAGCTTAGAATTTCGACAAGGCTTTTGAGTGGTTAGGTAATAGGGTTTAACTCTTCATTAAAGATTACGATTAAGTCATCTCAGCATGTTTTCGACAGAAAAAGTCTTCACCAATTCGACAGGGAAAAGTTTTCGACAGGACAGTGTATTCAGGACTTCGTCAAGCAGTTATTGGCAAACAGTTGTGTCGAATTTCAAGACTACGGTTAATACAACGTAGGCAGTATGTGGCATCGAACGTGGCACGAAGTCCATCACTGGTTATTGAGACGTAGCCACGTGTCCATAGCAGTTTACATTTCAGTCATTATTTTCTGTATAAATAGTAGTTTCCACGGAGAAATCAAGGTGGCAAATTATTATACCAAACACACAGTTCTGCAACTCTAACTTCCAAGTCACAGCGAAAACAGAGTAAAAGAATTATTGTACAACGTATGTGAATTTGTGCACCATTCTCTTTACATTTAATGGAATTTATTACTTTCAATACAAGTCATTTTACATTTCTGCGTTCCATTTTATTACTTCTTTTTCTTTGATTTCCATTTTCATGGTGAATTGTCTCCCTTTTAAAATATATTTGTTGACAAACTGCGGTGTTTAAAGGCAATTGCTTTGGAGATTTCTGGTTTAATCTCACAAACATTTCTAATAAAACCAGTGATTGTTTGCTAAAAACACCAGCGAACAAATTGGCACGCCCAGTGGGACCGTTTGCCTTTAATACATAATTTTTCTATGTTCTTGTATATGTTTGTATTTGCATGCACTTAAGAAGTGGAAAAATGGTTCGTCCTACTAATAATGCGTCTAGTTCTAATCCTGTGATTTCACAAGAACAGGGAACAATAGTAGACTCTGCAAACGTAAATGCAGGGGTGGTTGTGGGAACAATATCCCCATCATCATCAACAACCGTTCCTTCAGTATCAATGACTAACGTTGGATCAACGCAGTCAAACATGGCATCTATGCCTATGCCTTTGCCGTCACATATGGGACTTCATAGTCCTTATATGGCAATAGGAAGCGGTTTAAATCCACATTTTCATAATGTAAGTTTTCCTGCATTTCCTTCTGGATCGTATGGCATGCCTCTTGGAATGCCACATATTTCGACCATGTCTCCTGTACATGTTTCTTCTGAAAGTGTAATGGGTCGAAATCCCACAGCATTAACCAATGAATCTTTGTTTGCCTTACGACAACAAGTTGATGAGAGCAATCATGATATGGTTAATATGTTAACCCAACAAATCGGTACGGTTTTTAATCCATTGATTCAAAATACTAATACTAGTTACCAAATGTTAGCCAATCAAATGGGTCGAATTGCAGATTTCTTTGGGGCTCCAAATATTAGTAATAGGCAGATGCCCAACACAGTAAATAATGGATTGCCTGTTAATACCCAAAGAACAATTCCAGTCGAAGTCCCAGTGAATGTAGGTGAACGTCAGGGAACTGCAAATCATGTTCCTGAAGTTGTTCTGGTAAATCGAAATCAGAACGCTGATGAAGTTGTTCGACAAGTGCAACAAAATAATGTTGGCGCTCAAGATAATATAGCCACTTTAGTAGAAACTATATTGACACAAAATGGCGTTAATGTAGGCTTACACAGGCCAAATTTCATATCACCATTGTGTGAATATGTGTTGCAAACTGAGTTACCAAGGGGCTGGAAAGTTCCTAAATATACTAATTTTGGTGGTGACACAAAAGAGTCTACTGTCGAACATATTGCTCGTTATTTGACTGAGTCTGGGGATATAGCCCAAAATGAGAATTTGAAGATGAAATATTTCCCAAATTCTTTAACAAAAAATGCTTTTACTTGGTTTACTACATTACCCCCTGGTTCTATTTTCACATGGGGGCAATTAGAAAAAGCATTTCATGCGCAGTTTTACATGGGCCAATCTAAGATTAGTCTCAAAGAATTGGCCAGTGTTCAGCGCAAAATTCCTGAAACTGTTGATGACTATTTGAATAGGTTTAGGCTACTGAAGGCTCGTTGTTTCACACAAGTGCCTGAACATGAACTCGTCGAAATGGCTGCTGGTGGTCTTGATTATTCAATCAGAAAGAAATTGGACACATCTTATCTAAAAGACATGGCCCAATTGGCTAATAGAGTTCGACAAGTTGAAAGGTTAAAAGAGGAGAAATCTAGGTCAACTAGGTTTTCTAAAAAAGAAAAAATTGCATATGTCAAAGAAGAATTTGACATCGCATTCGGTGATGTCGAAGAAGAGGAAATAGACGTGGCTGAACTCAAGCCTGGTCCTCCTTATACTTGTAAATTACTAAGGCCTGCTAATGGGAAAAATCCTGTTGAGCCAAAAAATGACAGATTTGTGCCTAAGACATATACTTTTGATGTTACTAAATGTGATGAAATATTCTGAGGTTATGCTATGTCCAAGGTGCAGTGCTGTTTTCGACAAAGAGGCAGCTAAAGCTGTTGAAGGGTACCAGGATCAGGAACAACGTAAGAGGAAATGGCTTGACAATAGGCCATCCTTTGATTTTGGTAGCACTGAGCTTCCTGGTTACAAGGCCAATGTTACGACTAAGCCTTCATCTAGCAAGGCTAGTGTTTCCACTAAACCTTCGACAAGCCAAAAGCCAGGAAAGAAAGGATCCATAAAACTGTTTGGTAAAACCTTCGTTCCACAGACGAATTCCCCTGTTGGAAAATGGGTTCACAACAATGCACCTGCTCAAGTTGTCCATCAAGATGAGTATTATTCCAACAAGTATAATTATCGGAATAATTATAAAGGTAAGAATCCTATGACTAAAACCCAGTGGCGTCGTTTTCAGAGAAAACAGAAGGAGAAAGCTTCTTTAGACGTAAACAAAGTTCCTAGTCACTTTGGAATCAAAGTCCGGTTGGATGATAAGAAAGTGGCTTCTAAGGTTGAGGCAAGTACCAGTGCTGATGTTGCTAAGCCTACAAATGTGGTAAATAAGGCAAAAGGCAAGGATGTTTCGATGGAAAAACCTAGAAGGCCTGCACTTGAAAGAATCTGTCCTCCATCTTCGACATTTAAAGGGAAAGAATCTCAGTCCGACTCTGATGAAGACATAGGTTCTGGTTTTGATGATTCTGATGATGACTTCGATGTTGTCTGTAATGTGGTGTCAATATTGCCACTGGAGTATGGTGTCATAACTGTGCCTAACAGTGAGGAAGAAGATTTCACTGAAGATATGGCTTGTCACAAACCCATGTGTTACTATGTGATGAATGATGGCTGTGTCGAAGAGCAGATGGCTACTTTCGAGAGGCCAGATACGAGTATGCAGAATCACCTGAAGCCTTTATATATTCAGGCTAAGGTTAATGGTATTGGCATCAACAAAGTGTTAGTTGATGGAGGTGCTGCTGTGAATCTTATGCCTGAAGTGCTTATGAAGTGGAATTACGAAGGTTAATGGTATTGGCATCAACAAAGTGTTAGGCATATCCATCACTGACCTTAAGCCACACAATATTGTCTTAAGTAATTACGAAGGCAAAACTGGTTATTCTCTTGGAGCCATTGAAGTGGAATTGATTGTTGGAACTATCAAGAGGACCACTCTGTTCTTAGTGATTGCTTCCAAAGCAAACTTCAATATGTTACTTGGAAGGGAGTGGATACATGGAGTCGGTGTTGTGCCTTCAACATTACATCAAAGATTATTGATGTGGAAGGAAGATGGTCTTGTCGAATACATTGAAGCAGACCAAAGTTATTTTCGTGCTGACGTGAATCACATCACCAAGGAAAATTTTGAGAAAAGATTGGCGAACATTGCGCCATGTCCATCTTCTAATGAGGCATACATTCCTGCTGATAATGTATTTGCTTCAGTTAATTTGCATCCAAACTATGGTTTTGTTTGGGAAAGGCAAATAATAGGAGATGCTACTGCCCAACCTGAGGGGTGGTATTCTGATTCTTAAAATGTTTCCTATGTCAGTTCCTAATGCATGGAACAAGATTACGTCTTATATGGCCGAAAATAAGTTAAAAACGGTTATGGAAGCCGAATTAAATCATCAAACAATGGCTGTCGAAGCCATAGGTTCTGAAGACGAAAATGGCATTATTATGAATGGAAAGCTTGATTGCATTTATGATAATGAGCCATTAGGGTTTGAAAAGGATCCTAGAGATTCAACAAAGCGAATGCAAGCTCAAGATCCATTGGAGGAAGTAGATTTGGGAGATGGCTCAAAGAAGAGGCCAACTTATGTTAGTGCATACTTGGATGTTGCATTAAAAGCCCAAGTTATAACATTACTGAGGGAGTTCAAAGATTGCTTTGCTTGGGACTATGACGAAATGCCTGGATTGAGTCGAGACGTTGTGGAATTGCAATTGCCAATTCGACCAGAGAAGAAGCCAGTGAAGCAGATACCAAGAAGGTTTGCTCCTCAAATATTAACTAAAATTAAAGAGGAGATCGAAAGGTTGTTCAAGAACAAATTCATCAGAACTGCCAGGTATGTCGAATGGTTAGCTAATATAGTTCCTGTAATTAAGAAAAATGGCACTCTTAGAGTTTGCATAGATTTTAGAGACTTGAATAATGCAACTCCCAAAGATGAATACGCAATGCCTGTGGCAGAAATGTTAATAGATTCAGCAGCAGGATTTAAATACCTCAGCATGCTTGATGGTTATTCTGGGTATAATCAAATCTTTATTGCTGAAGAAGATGTATCGAAAACTGCATTTCGTTGTCCAGGGGCGTTAGGTATTTATGAATGGGTAGTAATGCCATTTGGTTTAAAAAATGCTAGTGCTACATATTAGAGGGCAATGAATTGTATGTTTCGTGATTTTATTGAAAACTTTATGCAAGTATACATAGATGATGTGGTGGTTAAATCTTCCTCAGAAAATGGTCATTTAGACCATCTTCGACAATCTTTTGAAAGAATGAGGAAATATGGATTGAAAATGAATCCATTAAAATGTGCCTTCTGTGTGCGTGCAGGAGATTTCTTGGGTTTTGTGGTGCACAAAAAAAGGCATTGAAATCAATCAGAATAAGACTAAAGCTATAATTGAAACGAAAGCTCCTTCAACCAAAAAAGAACTTCAGTCATTGTTGGGAAAAATCAATTTCCTACGAAGATTCATATCAAATCTAAGTGGCAAAACTCAAGCATTTTCGCCATTGTTGAGACTGAAGAAAGAAGAAGTTTTCAAATGGGAATCAGTTCATCAAGCAGCCTTTGAAGAAATTAAGTCTTATTTGATGAAACCACCAATTCTAATGCCTATTATTAGAAACAAAGTGCTCAAATTGTATATAGCAGCATCTGAAAAAACAATAGGTAGCATGCTAGCTCAAGAGGATGATAATGGTGTCGAAAGAGCCATATATTACCTTAGTAGAGTCTTAATAGATGCTGAAACTAGGTACAGTTCTATAGAAAAGTTGTGCCTTTGCTTGTATTTTTCTTGCACAAAGTTAAAGCAATATATAAAGCCAGCTAATGTTTGTGTTTATTCGCATTCTGATATTATTAAGCATATGCTGTCGAAACCAATAATGCATAGTAGAATTGGTAAGTGGGCTTTAGCTTTGTCTGAATATGACTTAACTTATCAACCTTTAAAATCAATTAAAGGACAAGTGGTTGCCGATTTTATAGTGGACCACTTTGTTGTCGGAGAAACATTACATTTCGTAGACACATATCCTTGGAGGTTGTATTTTGATGGTTCGAGTCATAAAAAAGGAGTTGGGATTGGTGTTTTAATTATTTCACCAAATAACATTCCAACGAAGTACAAGTGTAAGATTCGAAATCATTGCTCAAATAATGAAGCTGAGTATGAGGCTCTAATTATAGGCCTTGAAATTTTACTTGAGCTGGGGGCAAGATGTATCGAAATAAAAGGTGATTCAGAATTGGTTATCAAACAAATGACCAAAGAATATAAATGTATTAAAGAGCACCTTATTAAATACTTTATTATGGCCAATTCCTTGTTAAAGAGATTTGACTCTGTTCATTTAGAACATTTACCACGAGTTGATAATCAAGTGGCAAATGATTTGGCCCAAATTGCATCAGGTTATAGAGTTTCAAAACAAAGCCTTAAAGAATTAATCGAAATAAAAGATAAACTCGTATCTGATGATATTTCTTCATCATTATTCTCAACACCAAAAACTGGGGGGGTAACAAATACAGATGAGGAATGTATTGAACAACGCCACATTGTTGATGAAGTTGTTTTAGCAGAAGTTTTTGCTATTGACAATATGGCCAATGATGATTGGCGAAAGCCTATTGTAGAATACTTGCAAAATCCCACAGGAAATACCAATAAAAAGGTAAAGTACAGAGCTTTAAGCTATGTGATAATTGGAAACGAATTGTTTAAGAAAACTCCTGAAGGAGTATTATTGAAATGTCTTAGTGAAAATGAGGCATATTTAGCAGTTTCTGAAACACACAGTGGAGCTTGTGGTTCGCACCAAGTAGGCCATAAAATGAAATGGCTATTATTTCGACAAGGAATATATTGGCCATCAATGTTGAAAGATTGTATAGAGTTTGCCAAAGGATGCCAAGAGTGTCAAAAGCATGCTGGAATACAACATGTGCCTGCAAATGAATTGCATGCCATAGTGAAACCTTGGCCATTCAGAGGTTGGGCTCTGGATATAATTGGAGAAATAAAACCAACATCATCAAAAGGTCATAGGTATATATTAGTAGGAATTGATTATTTTACCAAATGGGTTGAAGCAATACCTTTAACCAATGTTGATCAAGAAGCAGTAATACGGTTTATCCGAAATCATATTATTTATAGGTATGGAATTCCAGAAACCATAACTACAGATCAGGGTTCTGTTTTCACTGGTCGAAAAATGGTGGAATTTGCTTCTGAAATTGGTTTTAAGTTATTAACTTCGACACCATATTATGCACAAGCCAATGGTCAAGTGGAAGCTGCCAATAAGATCATTATTAACTTGATTAAAAAGCATGTTGGGCAAAAACCCAGAAATTGGCATAACACTTTGGATCAAGTTTTATGGGCTTGTAGAAATTCACCCAAAGAATCTATCAATGCTACTCCATACAGGTTAACCTTTGGACACTATGCAGTATTGCCTGTTGAAATCTGTTTACAATCAACAAGAATTCAAAGACAGTATGAAATTCCTTTTGATCATTATTGGAATATGATGCTTGATGAGTTAGTTGATTTAGACGAAGAAAGGTTGTTAGCTTTGGAAATGCTTATTTGACAGAAGGAAAGAGTAGCTAAAACTTATAACAAAAAGGTTAAGTTAAAAACCTTTAATTCAGGTGATTTAGTTTGGAAAGTGTTGTTGCCTATGGATAAAAAAGATAGAGTTTTGGGTAAATGGTCACCCAGTTGGGAAGGTCCACTTCGCATATTGCAATGTTTTTCTAATGGGGCATACGAAGTCGAAGAATTGGGTGACGAAAACAGAATCTTCAAAATAAATGGCAAGTATTTAAAACAGTATAAGCCAACATTAAACGAAGTTAGAATCGAGCAAAGATAAAACCGTAAATTGGTTCAAAATGGTAATGTATTCAATCAAAATAATTACATAGCCATTAAAAGAAATTCTACACTATTACAAGTTACTAAAGGCTTTGAAGAGAATGCTTGAGCCTGTAGAGGATCTTGGTGCTCACAGCAATTGAAGACTCCAGAAAGCTTAACTCTTTCTCCAGTCGAGCAATAGTGGCTTGGTGTTTTTGAGCATCATCAAAATGTTGAAGAGCCTCAGTAGCTGCCTTTTCAATCTTCGACTTAGGGGTCTCCATCCTTTGTTGCACTAAACTTTTTTGGTGTTTAGCATTTGCCAGTTTTGTTTGGAGAATTCTTATCTCTTCATCATAGTGCTGAATTTCTGAATCCCAGTTAGCAAGTTCTTGCTCATCCTCCGTTATTTGAACTTCCAATTCATCAATGGGGGTTTGAGAAACCTTGAAGGCATTAATTTTTTCTTGATGAAGTACAGCCTCTTGGTTTTTCAACCTGGAAATTTCAGAGCGTTTGCTGATGTGAAGTGCAAAAGTTTCAAAGATTGGCAAAAATTCGATCAGGAAAGCGAAAAGTTTTGCATTAAGCTCTGATTTTAGCAATTTTCGAACGATGTCCTTAATTGCAAAGCTTTCTAATGGGTTCTCTTCAATCCTAGTAAAGAGATTGCCTTCCAAGACCTTCGTTTTTAATTGTTGAAGCAATTCTTCAGTAGATTCTTGAGTAACAGAGGTCAAAGAAGTAGTCGAAGCACTGGAGACCATGGCAGAGAAAGAGGAAGAAAAGCTCAGCAAGTGTTTAAGAGCAGCCAAATGATTTGTTTTCTTCATCAGCGAAAACTCCTGGTCACTCATAGCGCTACTAGTTGATTCCTTGGTAGAAGTTTGTTCTTGAGCCTCAATTTCGGTCGTCTCTTTGCTTGAATCCTTAGCGCCTGCCACATCTGGTGTTTGCTCGTTGTTTTGCTCAAGTTCCATTTCAACATTTGCGTTAGTAGCAATGTTTGTTTCTTCGACGTCAACAGCCATAGGACAATTTTGGATAGTTGGAGTTGCTATGGAGATTTCCACAGGCGTTGATGGCGCAGGCAAAATTTGTTCAGTCGAAGGAGCATTTGGTGCAGCTACAGATTCGACAACAGGAATTTCGACTGATGTGTGAAGTCTCTTAGGGGGAGGTCCGTGAGATTGCTCTTGTGGTTCTTTGATCACAATCCCTTTAGCCCTTGCTTGAGATTCGGGTTGCATTCTTTTCCTTGACCGGTGAATAAGAGGCATGTTATCACTATCACTATCAGTATCCTGCGAAAGAGAAAAATGAGTTTAAAACATAATCAAGTGTTAAAAGAGTCGAAGAAATTTGAAACAGAAATGAAGATATATTTGTTACCTCAGAACTGGAAGCAAGTAGGTTTTTCCCTATTGCAAGAGGACTTGTCACTCCAGGCTTTTTCTGAAAGAGGAAAAAGAAATAAAGGTGATGAAACATGGTCAAACTTTCTACTTAAAAGGCCTAGTCAATTAACAAAGATATACCTCTATTTGGGGTAAGCTGGAAGTGGATTTGATCACAAGTTTCTTTTTTGTTTTGGGTGGTGTTCTTGCTGTTGGCTTGTTTTGCTTTGGTGCTGCTTTAGTGGGCTTTTTCTTTGAAACAGCAGCTGTTCATAACGCAAAGATTTTATCAGGTAAATGGTTTTAAATTTTAACTAATGAGGAAATATGTTTTTTTTTTAAAAAAAAAACGGGGGGGGGGGGGGGACCATACCTGGGGATTTGTTCTTCTCAGCAATTTGAGAGGGAAAAGCTGAATACAAAATTTTCGAAATTTCTGCATCAGTTTTTCCTTTAGAAGCTTTAGTATAGTATTCACCCCACCAATCTTGGAATGTCTTCGTACAAGAAAAGCGTGGTTGAAATTTAGCAGGTTCAAAGAGCAAATCTTTGAAACGAAAATTCTTGAAGATTTGGTGATAAGCTTGCTCTGTCTCTGGAGTGTTGAACTCTCTCCTATGCAAGCAGATCGGAGCCGGTCGAAGTTGGCATAGCCCAAATTGCCTTGAAAAGTAGCTGGGAAAATACTTGCTAATGCCAAGATTGTTTTTGTTGTTTCTTGGGGAGAGCCTTATCGAAAGAAGAGAAGGCGAAAGATAGGCTTGCCAGATTTGGTTTATCTCTTCGGCATTTTCTGTTGAGTTAGAGGGAAATTCGTTGATGAACCAAGATGGTCCATAAGTGCATTTGACAAAAGGCGTCATAGCATCAATGAAAGTAGTGCACTTGTTGAAGATGTCGAAGTACATGGAAAACGTCTCTTCATAAGACAAGTTTTTCTCCCTATTCCTTAATTGTGCTAGTCGAAGTCCTTCTGTTCTTCTAGTTGGTAAGGTTGGTCGAATGTCCTTAGGAATAAACAAGTTCAGCCTTGATTCAAAAGTGGCTAAGAGCCAAAGTTGCATAAGCCACATAGGACCAGCAATGAGCAGTTTGTCAGTTGGTTCGTCTTCTTTCAATTCGAGGGCAGCACCATCAAGATGCTGATAGAGATTTCCTAAAACCAATTTCGCTAAATTGATATTCTTGGCTTTATGGAGTTGAGTAGCCAAAGGAACGAAAACTTTTGCTACTTGGAGAGAACGGGAGCAAAAGACAAAGCATGACAACCATAGGGTAAGAAAAGCTATATGTTCTAAATCAGACACTTCAGCATTCTCAGTATCATGATGATCAGCAATATAAGCACTAAAGGTAGGGTTGTTAAATGAAAAGCCATAGTCGTTGGTGGCCAGTTTAGGGTCAAAGGTTTCACCCAGTGGTTTCAGACCAGTAATGGCAGCCACATCCAACAGAGTGGGAGATAACATGCCACACTTCAGATGGAGACTATGAGTGGATATATCCCAGAACTGCAATGCTGCTAGAATCATAGTGCTGTCGTATCCGGGTCCATATTTCGACAGTTGGATAATGTCAAAGATCCCCTGTTCTTGCCAAATGGCTTCCTTTTGGTTTTGAACCTTGTCAAGCCATGCGATGTAATCACCTTGTTCTACCTTAGGAGCGGATCTAAATACTCTGTTGGGGTTTTTCAGAAATTCCAAATGAAAAGGAGTTTCTTCAAAAATTCTGGGTTGAAGTTTACGGTGACTGGGAAAAATTGCTTTAACTTCTTCGCTTTCTATGGGGTCAGGAAGAGGACCTAAATAAGCATGGGTAAAAGGTTTACCAGCTGGAATAAGTATCTGTTTAAACCAAGTTGGTGAAGGTTCTTCAACGAAGCCTTCAAAGTCATGCACAACAACTGTTTGTTCTTGAGGTTGAGCGCTGGAAGAAGCCATCTGTGTAAATAACGAACAAAGAGGGTTGTGTTCTTAGTGGAGATGTCGAAACGATGAAAAAGTTTGAAACTTTCGTGAAGAGGCAAGGTTAGCTGAGAAATTTTCAGAGTTTAAGGTTCAAAGGGAGTGTGAAAATGAAGAAGATGAAGTGAAACGTATTTATACGTTAGAGGTGCAACGGTTGCACAGTTACGACGCTTCGCACGTTTGAGATTCTGAAAAGACGTGGTCTACCAACCAAATGACGTGGCCCAATGAAACGGTTCGCTTTATCTGCGTAAGGTCATGATCATTTTTGCCTATCACCATTTAATGCAAAGTTGTTGGAGGTGACGTTTCGAAATCTTCAAAAATATTCTTTTTCTTCCCTAACACTTGTACTGTCGAAAAAGATATTTTTGGGGGGCAATTTGTTAGCTTAGAATTTCGACAAGGCTTTTGAGTGGCTAGTTAATAGGGTTTGACTCTTCATTAAAGATCATTCATAATGCCTTCGGAAAGAACAAGTGACATTTAAGTCATCTCAGCATATTTTCGACAGAAAAAGTCTTCACCAATTCGACAGGGAAAAGTTTTCGACAGGACAGTGTATTCAGGACTTCGTCAAGCAGTTATTGGCAAACAGTTGTGTCGAATTTCAAGACTACGGTTAATACAACGTAGGCAGTATGTGGCATCGAATGTGGCACGAAGTCCATCACTGGTTATTGAGACGTAACCACGTGTCCATAGCAGTTTACATTTCAGTCATTATTTTCTGTATAAATAGTAGTTTCCACGGAGAAATCAAGGTGGCAAATTATTATACCAAACACACAGTTCTGCAACTCTAACTTCCAAGTCACGGCGAAAACAGAGTAAAAGAATTATTGTACAACGTATGTGAATTTGTGCACCATTCTCTTTACATTTAATGCAATTTATTACTTTCAATACAAGTCATTTTACATTTCTGCGTTCCATTTTATTACTTCTTTTTCTTTGATTTCCATTTTCATGGTGAATTGTCTCCCTTTTAAAATATATTTGTTGACAAACTGCGGTGTTTAAAGGCAATTGCTTTGGAGATTTCTGGTTTAATCTCACAAACATTTCTAATAAAACCAGTGATTGTTTGCTAAAAACACCAGCGAACACATACAAACAATCCCCGCTAGAGCCCAAACCGCTTCTCAAACAGCACTTCTCTCTGTCTAAACTGAACCAGCAGCTTCACCTCCCCCCCTTCCTTTAGGCTCCAACTCTCTAAAGGTGGCTTCACTAAACAGCTTGGGTCACTTTCAAGGCTTCAGAATGTGCATGCAAGGCTTCAAAGGATGGAAGAACACACTTTAGGATTCAAATTCGAAAATGGTAAAAAGAGGAGGAGGGTGATTCAGTTCCAACAAATTATATCAGAAGAAAGAGGATTGAAAATGGGATTAGAATGTGGAAGAATAGCTTACATGCAATCAGGTTGCTGGGAATGGCTTCTCCTTCTTTCCCTCTCCCCTTCGCCCTCTCTTCACTCTTCCCCCCTTATGTTTTTCTCTTGTTTTCAGTTTTGTGTTTTTGAGTTTCAGAATTGGGCAAGTGAGGGAGGGAGTAAGTGGGTTCAGCTGAAGTGGGATGAGATGTGTGGTTCAGATGGGCTGAGGGTTAAGTGATGGTGAAAAGACCAAACTGCCCTTGGCCCATTTAAGTCATGGCTTTGATATAAACTCCTCTAAAATTTTACGGATTCCTACTCGGCATGATTTTCCCGATTACCCTATATTCGAGTCGCGACTAGTTATTCCTATTAAATCGCTAAATCGCTCTCATTCATTAAAGTTTGTATTTTAAAAATTAGGGATGTTACACACTTTAACAGTGCACTATGCACAATGCACACTGTAATAATGCACTCCGCACTATACATTATGCACTATGCACTCTGCACAATGCACACTTTACAATGTGCAATCTGCACAAAGCACTATTAAAGACAAAAGAGTAAATTATTGATCCAAATGTAAAAAATGTCACGTAAGATTAAAACCTTAAAATTAATAACTTAGTTAATTTAAAATTACAATAATTGATAAATTAAACTAAAGACAGTTCCACACTGATAATTTAAAAAGACAGTACAGAAAAAAATTAACGACGAAGATGAGACCCAGTTCCGCACTGTCGAGGTTTGGGGACACACCGTGGACGTTGATGCCGATGTGGTGGTTGCTGTTCTTCCTCAGTAGGGGCAGAGGGCGGTGGCTTTGGAAAATATTGAGGAACTGATGAAGAAGTAGCACCACCGGCCTGGTCTTGAATTTGACGAAGCAACACCACAGATTGCGCAGAGCCGGGTTGGACCCCAAAGCACTCATAGAACATATCGGGGTCCCTTTCGGTCGTAGAATGTCGATAAGTATCTTGAAAAGGAGTATGTTCTACTGACTGGTTCTATGGTTCGTTAAATGGCGATGTTGGTGTGTGGGAGATAGAGTGGCGGTGAGGCACATCTTCTTGGAATGTTGGTGTTTGGGAGATAGAGTGGCGGTGAGGCACATCTTCTTGGGTCCTCTGTTGAGTTGGTGGTGCACTACAAAACAAACAGTTTTTTTAGTGTTCTTTACGATTATAATACATGTTCAAATTAAATCTGTATGTCATATTCCATAACTCAACACGATAGTTTTATACCTCTTCTACACGGTAGATATTTTTTTTTAAATAGAAAAATAAAAATATATGATTAAAACAGGTCAAAACATAGTAAAAAACTAATTTTTTGCACTACAAAACAAACAGTTTTTTTAGTGTTCTTTACGATTATAATACATGTTCAAATTAAATCTATATGTCATATTTCATAACTCAACACGATAGTTTTATACCTCTTCTACACGGTAGATATTTTTTTTTAAAATAAAAAAATAAAAATATATGATTTAAGTGGTCAAAACATAGTAAAAAACTAATTTTTTGCACTACAAAACAAACAGTTTTTTTATTAATTAAGTTTGGTACCATCCGCAGTACCTAATTTATTCAGTTTTACCAAAATACCCTTCCGTTTGGCACCCTCCGCGGTACCAAATGTAAATTCATTTTTACGAAAATACCCTTCTGTTTCGCAGTACTTAAATATCATCTATTTCACCAAAAAAAAACTCTACCTTACTTCTCACTCTCACATTATTTTAACGCTACAATTTTTTGTCCTCACCGAGATAAAATTAAAAACATGGGATAATTCAAAGGTAATAACCAACATTTTTTCAATGGTCTTGATGTTGCCGACACTTTAGAAAATTAATATTGTTAATTCTAAATATTGTGTCATCAAACTCGGTAAAAGGTCTGGCATATGGGAGATTACACAGTTGGAAGAGCCACATACATGTACAACAGGGACTCTTTCTCAAGATCACCGCCAGCTGACCGCAGCCCTCATGTGTGACAGCATGCTTCAACTGGTAAAGTCGGATTCGACAATATCTCTGTCTGTGTTGATAGCACATATAAGGGCGAGGTACACGTATCAAAGTTCTTACAGAAAGGCTTGGATTGCAACACAAAAAGCAATCAAGAGGATCTATGATAATTGGGAGGAGTCTTACAATAAAGTAACAAGGTGGCTCCGTGCTTTTTTTCACTACAATCCAAACAGTGTGTACGACTGGGAGTACAAACCAGTCTATGAGAATGGCCTAGAAGTTGATGGCAAGGGTGTCTTCCACCGTATCTTCTGGAGTTTTGGGCCGTGCATCAAAGGCTTCAATTTTTGCAAGCCAGTTGTCTCTGTCGATGGAACATGGTTGTACGGTAGGTACAAAGGATGTCTTCTGTTGGCAATTGCACAAGATGGAAGAAGCAACTGCTTCCCAATAGCATATGCAGTTGGGGAGGGTGAGACAGCTGATGCTTGGTACTTCTTTCTATCCCGTTTAAGAGCGTGGGTGACACCCCAGGAGGGTCTCTGTTTAATATCGGATAGACACGAGTCTATCAAAAGTGCTGTTAGGCGGGTAGACAGCAGTTGGAAGCACGTGTTTTGTATTCGCCACATAGCACAGAACTTCATGAGACACTTCAAGAACACTTCTGCCAAGAAAGCCGTGGTCAATATGGGTGAGTATTATTTTATTATAAAAAAACCCTAGTATTTTTTTCATAATATCTTTACCAACATTATGTTTTCGTGCTTCAGCATACTCAATGACACAAAAATCCGCCAATCACTACAAAGTCAAGATTGGTGATGAAGTGGGTCCTGATGGGGTGGCTTGGGTTGAGGACATAAACCCCGAACAATGGATGCAGTGGTGAGATGGAGGTTACCGTTGGGGGCACATGACAACAAACCTTGTCGAGTGCATCAACAAAGTGATCAAGGGCCTGCAAAATCTCCCTATACATTCTTTGATAGCGGCCTCATATTTTAGGGTGAACGAGACTTTTGTCAAAAGGGGAGATTTCGTTCACCCTAAAAAGTGATGGAACTCGCAGGTCCTTGATCACTTTTTCCATCACTTTTTTCATAATATCTTTACCAACATTATGTTTTCGTGCTTCAGCATACTCAATGACACAAAAATCCTCCAATCACTACAAAGTCAAGATTGGTGATGAAGTGGGTCCTGATGGGGTGGCTTGGGTTGAGGACATAAACCCCGAACAATGGATGCAGTGGTGAGATGGAGGTTACCGTTGGGGGCACATGACAACAAACCTTGTCGAGTGCATCAACAAAGTGATCAAGGGCCTGCGAAATCTCCCTATACATTCTTTGATAGCGGCCTCATATTTTAGGGTGAACGAGACTTTTGTCAAAAGAGGAGATTTCGTTCACCCTAAAAATTGATGGAACTCGCAGGCCCTTGATCACTTTTTCCATCACTATTTTTTCCATCACTTTTTCCATCACCATTGAAAAAATATTTTAGGGTGAACGAGACTTTTGGAGTCAGGAACTATGTAGTCAAAAAAAGTGATGGAAAAAATAGATCACAACCGAGCTGTCTCGAACACGCACAACGTGGCAATTCACGATCGTGCCCAAAAATTGTTCAGAGTGGAAGAAATTATACGACAACAAAGTGGGAGACCTGCGGGCACATTCGTGGTTAACTTCAGAGACATGACGTGTGAGTGTGGGGAATTTCAGGCACTGCACTATCCTTGTTCCCATGTGATCGCGGCATGTTCAAAAATTAATTACGATCACATGGAATTCGTGCAACCACAGTACAAAATGCAGTATGTTTTCAATACATACTTTGAGGAGTTCCCACCATTGCCATCTGAGTTGTCATGGCCTGATTTCAATGGCCCAGAACTGCAGCATGATCCATCTAAACGGAGAGATAAAAAGGGTCGTCCACAGTCTACCCGTATTCGTACAGAGATGGATCAAAGAGAAAGGGGTAGTCGCACCAAGAGATGTGGTATTTGTAGAAATGAGGGTCACAACAAAAGTAACTGTCCAAACCGCAATCTAGACTAGTTCAACGTTGTTGTAATCCACTTTTCAATCAATGTAATCCGTGTTTTTTTAGTGTTCTTTACGATTATAATACATGTTCAAATTAAATCTGTATGTCATTTTTCATAACTCAACATGATAGTTTTATACCTCTTCTACACGGCAGATATTTTTTTTAAATAAAAAAATAAAAATATATGATTAAAATTGGTCAAAACATAGTAAAAAACTAATTTTTTGCACTACAAAACAAAACAGTTTTTTTTAGTGTTTTTTTAGTTCTTTTGGACGCACGACATCTTGCCGACACTTTTAAATACATTAATGTGTTCAAAATTTTTTTTTCACAAAAATATATATAATTAATTTAGAATTAACAATATTAATTTTCTAAATTAATTAAATTAAATTTATTTAAATTAATATACAAGAAAAAGAAAAAATAAAAAAAACACAGTTCAGAAGTCACCCTGGTGGGGGCGACTTCTGAACTACAATTGAAAAAAAAATTACAATTTTTAGTTCAGAAGTCGTTTTGGTGGGGGGTGACTTCTGAACTAAAAATTGGATGTGTGCTAGTTTGGTAAATAATCTAAAAAGTGTGCTATTTTGGTATTTAAATTTTTTATTGGTGCTACAGTGGTGAAGTTTCAAAATCTCCTAATCTTTTTCTTTTTGAAAGCACATCTTTCATGAATTTAGCATAATTAGGCATTTGTTGAAGTGCTTCAACTAAGGGAACATTGATGAATAATTGTTTTAAAATTTCAAGAAACATACTGAATTGCTTCTCCTCCTGTGCCTTTTTTAATCTTTGAGGATAAGGAGGAGGGTATTCAGGAACTAACCTTGGCATTTGAACTTCTTGAGATGCAGGTGCATGAGGTGTTTCTGCATCTTGCAAACTTTTTTCTTTTCTGTTTTTATTTTTTTCATTTTCTCCCTTACCTTCACCTTCAATCTCATATGGTTCTGCAAGATCCTTTCCATTTCTAAGAGAAATGGCTTTCATCTGTTCCTTACCTGGCATGTGGGATATGGTAGCTTCTGTGTTTGATGGTAGTGTACCTGTTGGTCTTTGATACAGAGTTGTTGCTAATTGTCCCACTTGATTCTCCAAATTCTTTATAGATGCCTCGTGTGCTTGCCTAGCTATTCTAGTTTCACTAATGAAAGATTTGAGCAAGGCTTCTAAGGAGTTATCATTGGCAGGTGGTTGTTGTCTTTGGTAGTTCTGAGATTGAAATCCTGGTGGTGTGACTGGTGCAGCTGCATTATGTGCAGGAGCACCAGTATTGTTCCATTTAAAATTTAGGTGGTTCCTCCAGTCAAGGTTATAGGTGTTAGGGTAAGGGTTGTTATTCCTATTGTATCCTACATAATTGACAAAGATAGGGTTGCTAGGACATTCCTCATACAAGTGACCTCTTCCACAATACACACAACTTGTATAACCTGGGGGGCTTGTTCTTTGGCTGCTGTAGTGTTTTCTGTTGGTGCAGCTGCACCAGGTGCAGCTGCACTGGTTGAAGTGAAGTTTTTAAACATGTTTATCAGTGAGGCTAACTGAGAGGATAGGGCTGATACTTCACTAATTTAATGTACCCCTGATGGTCTCTTTTGGGCACTCACCCTCTCAGTACGCCAACTAGAACTGTTTGGTGCATTTCTATCAATCAATTCACATGCTCCATTATAAGACAAGTTTAATAACACACCCCCAGATGATGCATCAAGCATTATTCTGGTTTGAGGTTCTAGACCATGATGTGGACATTTTCTTAAAAGCTCTTTCCATCTTTCCCATGCTTCAAACAATGATTCAAATTCTTTTTGTCTAAAAGATGTAATATCAAGATTTAGCCTTATCTTTCAAAGAGTATGGAAATAGCTTAAGTCTAAATGCATCTTCACCAACACCGGGAATGATAAAGTTACTACATATTTCTAAAAACTGTTTTAAATGCTCATGGAATCCTCATGGGGAGATCCACCAAATTGACCAATTGATTGTAGCATTTGGAACATCATGGGTTTAAATTCAAAATTCACATCATCAATATGAGGTCTTGCAATACTTGTTTGCATATTCTGATGATCAAACATAGCATAATCCCTCATGGGTCTATTTCTATCATTAATCATACCTATTGGTCCCATGTTGATGAATTGATTTCTGTGATCATCCTCAAGTTCATGATGTGAGCCTGGACCACCACTAATTGATCCTCCAATGGAACCTGATCTAGATCTCTCTTCTTCACTTTGTTGAGACATTGTGATTCTGTAGCTTTGAAGTCTTTGTTTCTGGAGTCTAAGAAACTTTCTAAACCTTCTTTCTATCTCTAGATCTAATTCAAATTCTGGTGATTTGGCCCTGTGCATATGCTAGTGCA
Source organism: Astragalus membranaceus (assembly GCA_039519185.1). Taxonomy (NCBI): domain Eukaryota; kingdom Viridiplantae; phylum Streptophyta; class Magnoliopsida; order Fabales; family Fabaceae; genus Astragalus; species Astragalus membranaceus. Next base: position 115,963,648 of record CM076849.1, on the reverse strand, counting down.
TCCTGTGAACCTGCACTAAGAAACAAACAATCAGAGTAACAAAACAGTAATTTATAAATCTAAACAACAAAAATTATTGGCAATCCCCGGCAACGGCGCCAAAAACTTGGTGACTGGAAAAGTGTGCAGGTATACACAGTCACAAACAAGTAGTATAAAAGATCGAACCCACAAGGATTGGATTAACTCTTGTAGCTTAAAAGTGTATAAATTAGTGCGAACTATACTACTCACAAATTGGGATGATGGTGATAAGTAAACAGAATGCAAATATATAAGTAATAGAATGTAGAGGAAATTAGTTGAGAATGAGAGTTGAGATGTCTTTACCAGATAAGTCACTTTCAAGAGTTTTGTGCATTTAAGTGGTGCAGGTGCAATGGATGCAGCTGCATCAGTATGTGCGTTTCAGTCACTTTCTTCAGAGTTTCATTATAAGCTTCCTATGTCTAGGCATGCTAAATAAGTTCACTCCTGCCTCTTAAGTACCCACTGAATCACCCTAAGGACTATGTTATCCTATGTTGAAAGAAGTATTACACAAGAACTAAAATGCATATATCATATAAATGCACAACAACTTACTTAAAAGATCATTATAAAGTAAGAACATCCCAACTAAAAAAATTTACCTCATGTTAGACATTGCAAGACATATATAAACTGAATAGAACATGTTTATATAAATGAAATCATAAAAGAAAGCAACAAGGTAAAGGTTACACAAGTTGGAGTTCCTTTGCATGAATTCCCAAGCAATGCAGGTGCACTGATTCCCTGCACTTAGCTAGTACTACGTGGAAGTGAAGAAAGAAGTTTTTGATTCCTTCCTTACCTTCCTGAAACTTAAAAACTATCTAAAACTAATTCTAAGGATATCTTGTTGATATCTTAAGGTGTGTTTACAAATGAGAAGTGAGGGTCCTTTTAAAGCTTTAAAAAAAGTGAGACTTCCTTGGAGATTAAGTTAACTTTGAGAAGTTATCTATGGTTAAGTTTCTGAACTTCAGACAGTAGATTGAATCGCACACTCAAACACAAATGGAGGTACACTAATGGATGGCCAAGTGTCCCTAAGTTAGTGACTCTTTAAAGCTAACTTCTATGGTAGGCGCTGAAAATTGCAAGTTGCATGTGCCCCATGTGGTCCATGACTAAGCATGATGTCATCAATGAAGTGCTGGTGCATTGGTATGATTTTATGGTGCTTCTTGCATTTGAATTCTGTTTTCAGTGCAGGAGCATTAAGTGCAGGTGCACTGTCTTAATCTGGTGCAGCTACATCAAGTGCAGGTGCACTGCTCTTTCTTGGTGCAGGTGCTTCAACTGCAGGTGCACTGAACAAACACATCAAACATACCAATATATATACAAAATGCTTAAATCATTATATAACCCTCTTTGAAACTTAGAATGTTGTTATTTTATTTATAGACTTATATTTAACACTTAAGTTACTTGAATTTGAGCAATTTATTTAGGTTTAGATGTATAAATAACTCTATATAAAATAGAGTTATCAGCTACCAACTATCTCGGACCGGACCTGGTATCCAAGGTCGGATACAAGGGAGGAGATAAGGTACAGATCAGAAATGTAGCAAACTATTATCCCGACCCGTGCGATGCACGGGAGAATTGATGTTTGAAAATGTCAGTTTTTAAAAATAATTAAGTTCTTTTAATAATATGGATAGTTATGGAATAGAAAATAATAAAATAAAAAATAATAATCATAATACTGATAAAAACAAATAAATAAAATTAAACAAATTTGGTGAATTGAAAAAGAGTAGCCCACAACCGTAACAAAAAAGAAGAGTAGGTCACAACATAGACCCGTGAAATGAAAGCAAAAAACAAGAAATTGATTGAACTATTTTTTGGGTATTTTATTTAAAGCTTAGGCAAATTGTAAAATTAATTATTAGATTTAAATAAATTTAAATTATATTTTCATAATCAAATAAATCTAATAGTTACCTTAGTAGGGAATAAAAAAATGATTTTCCAAAAACTATTAATATTTAAATTGTTATGTTTGAGTTTGCATGGAAAGACAAAAACAAACAGAAAATAGTTCAACATATACCATAGTTTATTTAATTAAGTAATTATAATTAATATTCTTCAATATAAAAATTCATCACTTTTTACAACGTGACATTTTGAAATGATTCACATAAATAAAACCCGGATTTCACCAACTATTGGGATGGCAATGTGGGGTGATTTTCTCCCCCGCCCTCATACCCACAGGAAAAATTCCCCACCCGTAGGGCTCCTAATGGCACAATCCCCGTAGGGATCCCACTAATAATTCTTTAAAATTAATTATTAGAATTTAGTAAATTATATTCTCATAATCAAATAAATCTAATAGTTTCCTTAGTAATTAATAAAAAAAATGATTTTCCTAAAACTACTAATATTTAAATTGTTATGTTTGTGTTTGCATGTAAAGACAAAAACAAACCGAAAATAACTCAATATTGACCATAGTTTAATTAATTAAGTACAATTAATATTCTTCAATATAAAACACCGTGGCATTTTAAAATGATTCACATGAACCAAACCCAAATTTCTTTGATTATTCCTTTGGATGGAAATGGGGAGGAGCTGAGGCGGGGAATACTCGCCCACTCCCCATCACCGCCTCTCAAATTGTCCCCCATCCACATCTTGGGGGGGGAGGGTTCCTCCCTCATCCTCTTCCCTACCTATCCCCACGGTCCCTGCGAAGATGCCTTAAATTTAAAATTTATCAAAAGTTAGCAAAAATATGAATTGAAATACAATAAAATTGGAAAAATATAAAAGTAAGACTAAAGAAATTAAAAGTTTCACATTTTAATATAGAAAATATAAAAGTTACTCCTACTTTGATATTTTAATTTTTAGAAAGTATAATAAGAATAAAAATATAAAATTAGCACATTTCAATATTTTATTAACATTTTTAATTAAAAATATATATAAAAAAACAAAAAAAATCATTTACTTATAATATAAAATATATCTATAATAAGAATATTTATGTAATATATTCTGGGCGTGGATATGATCCATTTCCCCAACGCCATATTGATTGTGTTGGGATTTTCTCCCCCGTTGTAACATCCCAAAGTAATTATTTTAATTACTTTGATGTTTGAACAATTTAATTACTTGGATTGAGGTTTGAATTTAGTTATTTCATTAGTTGGGTGCATAATTATAAATTTTAGGAGTTTTTATTGATTGCTAAAATAAATATTCATTGATGTGGGGTTTGTTTAGAAATTTAAAAGAGAATAAGGGTTTAAGGGTCATATTACCCCACCACACCACACTCTCATTTAAGTTGGCTTTTAAAAGAAAAAGAAAAGAAAAAGAAGAGAGAAGAGAGAGAGAGAGAGAGAGAGAGAGAGAGAGAGAGAGAGAGAGAGAGAGAGAGAGAGAGAGAGAGAGAGAGAGACTCGAAGAAGAGAAGAGAAAAGAGAAGAATGAAGGAAAGGAGAATAGAAGAAAGAGGAACCCTAACCAAAACCTAGCTCCAAATCATCAATTCTTCCCTCTCCATTTTCGTTTCTATCATCACCATGTTAGTTCATCTCCTATTACCTCTTCTTTAGCCTTTCGAAATTGATAACTAGAGGAGTGGGAGTAAGTTGAAATTTTTGGATGAATGTGGTTTTGAAGTTTTCTAGAGGCTTAGAATCAACCCCATAGTAGATTGAAGAAGGTTTGAAGCTTGATTTTGAGTCAAGGAGTACTTTGAAGATTGTTGGTGCCTAGGGTTGATTTGGGAATTTGGAGATTTTTCATCTTTCGCTTTCCTTCGTATTGAATCCGACTTGGAGGTGAGCAGGTAAAGTGGTTTAAATCCGCTTTAGTTTCATTTTGGTCCAACTGTATGAGCAGGTTATTGTAACATCCCCAAAATAATTGTTTCAATTATTTTAGTTGATTGTTTTAATTATAGTGGTTAGTGAATATTTTTAATTGTAAGTGGGAAAATTGTTTTTAAGTGAGTCAATAAATTATGGTCAAGGTTACCTATATGTGACATAGTGTGTATTTTGTGTGGTTGCCAAATAAAATATTGATAGATGAGGGGCTTGTATAGAAGATTAAAATAGAGTAAGGGTATAAGTGGTATTCCACTACCCAACACACCAACACCACACAAACACAACACACTTATCCACTAAATAAATAAAAGAAAAGAAAGTGGAAAAAAGAGAGAGAGAGGGCTCGAGAGAAAGGAAAGAAAGAAGAGGTTGAGAGAGAAGAGAGAGTCGCGAGAATGAGAGAGGAGAAGGGGAGAAAAACTTGAGATCATCATCTTGATTCTTCTTCCCTTTGGTTACCCTCATCACCATAACTAAAACCACACCACCAAAGAGCTAGCTAGTTCATCCGCTTCAAGCTCGATTTTGAGATTAGGGTTCTTGGAAGCTCAAGCTAGGGATTTGAAGACTTGGGGTTCAAATTGGAGCTTAGGACTGGGATTGATACTTCAAACCTTTGATTTCTTCGCTTGATTATTGTTTGTTGCTACGGATTCAAGGTGAGTTCTTCACTAAATTTGATTGTGTGATGCTTTTAAGTATTACATGTGTGTTTTCATGGTAAAAATCTGAAATAGGGTTCATTGGAAAGTCATAGTTTGAGTTGAGTTAAGTTGAAAAAGAGTATGTGATTTAATGTTATGATATAATTTGATTTGGTTGCAAATTGATGTTTGATTGTTGAAATTCATGACAAAAGTGATTGTTTGATGTGATTGTTGGTGCTGTTATGGACTGTTGTTAAGTTAGGAATTGAGTGGAACGAGTAACGGAATCGAATGGAATAGCGAAATTGCACGAAAAGGGACATTTTTCAAAGCTGTCAAATAGGCACGACCCGTGCGCCTGGGTCTGATACTCGTTTGCAAAAATTTTGCAGTGACCACGACCCGTGCGCCTACTTCTGTCACCGATTTTAAAACATGTCTAAAGCTATTCCTTTTGGTTCTAAACCTCTCCCAATGCATTCCTTAAACCCTTCTTGTTAGATCAATGAGAAAATGAAA